>OX443562.1:39892079-41329579 GCA_949372485.1 Cheilosia soror
AAATAATAGAAACAAATTATTATTTTTTTTTTGTGAGGAATTAATTTACAGTAAAGGTGTTTCATATCCTTTTAATACTTGGTCGTTGCGCCCTTATTTTTAATAATTGCTTCACATCTTCCACATTTTATTCTTTATCATGAAAAGTAGACCAACCCCAGATGCTGCAATGCACCACCAAATCATTGGCCCTTCGTAATAAAAATTCGTAAAGTCGCTCCTAAAGTCGAATTTTGTTAGGTGTAGCTAGGGTACTTTTAAGTTTTCGTAATAATAAATCAGTTTTAGCAAAACTCGAATTTATACCCATTTACGTTATTGTAAGCTAGCACAGCTGATTTTGGCAGAACAACAAACTGCAAATTTGATTTTTCATTTCGAATGTGGTAAATTCATTAATTAATTCCACTTTCATTAATTTCTTTTATCTATTATACATAAATTTAGAAACGTGAAAGGGAGTGTAATTGGACTACCAATAACACCACAATGATAACAAAAAGAAAGAGATTCGTGGAAAATAATTGCCGAAGATATGACTAGTATTGGTGTCAATTTGCCAATTCCGAAATTACACAGTGGATGAGGATGAAAACTTTAGCACGCTCCAAAATCACCACTATTCCCATTGGCGTTTGTCGTTTACGACTCATGTTTCGTGTCATTGTAAAACAATGTTTAGATTTTTGTTTCAACTTTCGTTAGCAATATATTTCGTTTTCCATGTGTTCACGATCATTTCAATTCATTTGTCTCAAAAATGTTACAAAAACCGACTAAAAAATTAAGTGAAATACGAGTCGTTTACGAAAATCGCCAACGGGAATAGGGGTGAATATCTAGTTATCGAAAGGAAACGCATGCAACTGGTGGCGGAGTCGAGCCTAAGGAACCTGATTGCCTCGTGGGTCTAAAGGCCCCGACCCATAGAATCCGTCGCATCCGTTGCGTCGACGGATTGGCGTATTCGACGGAACGAACAGTCCCATAGAATTCGTCGCATACGTTGACAGCCGATGACATATGAGAGACAGTTTCTCTCATTATCTTTTATTTCCACCAATGAAAATGCTTACTCTCACGCTCTGCCAACAACTGTCAACGGTTCGACGGACAGAAAAGTAGAAAGTAAACCTACTTTATCCGTCGCATCCGGCACGTTCGTTGCTCATGGGTCACGTTCGATAAGCTACTGTGTATTCTATCAACCTGTCAGTCGAATACATTGCCGCAACGGATGTGACGGATTCTATGGGTCGGGGCCTTAATGTCGTCGTCAATTAAATGCGCTATCCAACGTACGGTTTCCTTGTGAAATCTTAGAGAAAGACTTATTTGATATGAAGTGTGTGCTTCCAAAAATTGCATCTTACCTTTAGTTTTTCTTAAATTCTACATTACTGTAATATTCTAGAGCATTGAATCGCGTTTTATATATTTTTAAGTTCTATTATTTTCCATATCATTAATAATATCAAAATCTTGTAAAATTCGTTCGAAAATCATTTTGAAATGTATGACTTTCACTTTTAAATTCGACTTAGTTACGACTCGGCCATAACTAAATATTTTTCGATTTTAGAAGTAGATCGATCGTTTATTACTACGGATTTCGATTGTTAAATTCGAATTTACGTAAAACTCGAGTTTAAATTCGTTTATTACTAAGGGCCATTAAGTTTCCTCCGCCATGTTTAACTGTCTTCTTTGTATATTTGGGATCGAATTTGGAATATTTAGGTCGTCTGACGTACATTTTCCCATCGGAACCGAACAAATTGACCTTGGTTTCATCCGACGATAAAACGTTATTCCAATTACCACGGTGGAGGTGTTTGTTGGCGAAATTTAGTCTCTGTTTAATTTTTTTTTTGCTCAAGTATGGAACTTTTCTGGGACGTCTTCCAGGAAAACTTGCTTCCTTTAATCAACTTCTTATTGTATGACTTGTAACTGGTGCGTTTAACTCATTTTTTAAGTCTGTGGAAGAAAAAAATGGTCTCTTCTTGCATAGTCGAATTAACAGTTTGTCAAATCGTGGAGTCGTTTTTCATTTTCTGCCTCTGCTTTATACTTTGGGACTTAAATGGATAGCTGTGAATACTTTTTAGAACACTTTATGACCTTAGCTATTTCATCCAGATTTTAGATTAGATTAGATTAGATTTTATTTTATTACAGTATTCTTAATAAATGCAATAATACAAATAATAATATAATACAAATAATAAAATAATAAGGCGTTGGCGTTGCCGTCTGCCTGATTAAAAAAGTTTGAACATTGTGATTATAGTTGCAAATTCTTTTTGTTACAGAAAGAAGCTATTTATTATTTAAAGCCTAAGCGTAGAAGCATGACAAAACTACTCTATCTATATTCAGTTATTATTTTGTATCTATAGGATGACACTGTTTCTAGATAGTTATAAAGATTTAACCAATTTTCTCCATTTAGAATTTGTTTTGTTTGTTCCATTGTGAGTGAGGGTTTTCCAAAATAGGTAAGTCTAAATTCTTTATATATCGGACATACTGATAGGAAATGGAAGCTGTCTTCTTTTGACTGGAGGTTGCACAGAGTACATTGAGCGGTGTCGGATTCGTTGTATGGTGAGCCATTTAAATTTAAGAGATCACCTCTTGCCATGCAAATTAGCGATATCGCTCGAGCGCTGTAATTTTCATTGAAGTAGCTGTTTTCTAAATTGTAGCTAAGCTCAGGATATATCATTCTGCTAACTGAGGAGGTCGCTTGTCCAATACATTCATTGTGTTGGCATAGGTCCACTCTTTCTAAAATTGTGTAAAGCTGTTTTTTTTTTAGCAAAATCTGTAGCGTAACCCTGCCATATATTTTTCAAACGAAAATTACGAAATAATTTTTTATCTACCCGGGTACAAAACTAACCGAATTGTTTGAATACCTGCATATATGGCGCATCACGCCGGAAAAGCCGCTGTACTTATTCTACAGCGCCAGCAAATTCACTTTCGGAAGTGCATATACTTTTTTTTTTCCTCGACAGTAGATATAAAACCTCATGCACTGCTGCCCACGATCTTTTCTTTCGTCTGGTGTGTGAGCGGAATCATCAAACAAGTTTAGGAAACAATTGATTAACCTCACTTCAGCCTCCTGCAGTGCGACACAATCTGAAAATTGGCGTCAAAACCAACCTCCCGTCAGACCTCTGCATGCCAACATCTCCAGGCTAGTCCACCACCATCCCACCACCACCAGCACCGAGATCTGATCAATTACCTAATTCAGTAGCCACGATTCATTAAACTACGAGTGAGCTATGATACCTCAGTAAATGGTATGATCAGTGTCCATTATCAGAGGACAAGCTTTGAGAGGAAGAGGTCATCACATCGTGCGGTCTGAGTACTCGCATATACGAGGAGAGAACGAGTTATTAATTTTTTTTATTGAAATTTCATTAATTTAGAATTAGTCCTTGTTTTTAATTATAGCTTAATTGTTTATTTTAATTAAGATCTTCAATCCCAGGTAATGCCACATTTAAGAATTTACAAAATAACCAATTAATCAATAACAAATAAATTTTCTCTAGCATACAAAACTTACATACAATCATAATCATCCAACAAACAGCAAAATTACTACGAAACTACGTAAACGACGACGACGATTTGTGCGCACACATCGGAGTTCGAGCCTGGCAAATGTCAGCATCATAAAAAGAAAACGCAGAGAAAAATCCTCAAGAAAACATACTGTAGGTTAGGTTAGGTTAACGGGTTGGTGAAGCTGAGTAGCCTCCTCTTCACCCCACTTAGGTCCTTGTGGACCCATTGTGATACCCTTCGAAGGGGTTAGCCGTGTTGTACTGGCTTTATATCATCCTTCCCGTGGTTACTCGACTTTGTCCAACCATCTCGCTGCCCTCAGAAACCTGTAAAGATTGGATATTGAGACGTTAGAGAGTTCTTGGATATCCTGGAAGCAGTAGCTTCCAAGTGTTCTATTCCTCAAGTGACAGAGACTCGGGCAGTGACAGAGAAAGTGAGGGGTGTCCTCGTGGGCCTCCTCATCACCGCAGCCTCTACAAATGTCGTCGTTCTTGAGATTTAGTTTCATCGCGTGGTTTCTTAAAAGGTTGTGACCAGTGAGGGCGCCAACAATCCTAGACAGCGATACTCTATCGTATCGCAGAAGTTCGTTGGTCCTGCTTTTGTTGTATTCTGGCCACATCTTCCGTGATATGTCACAGGTGGTTAGTGTTTTCCACCTGATGTTGGCTTTCATTCGGATCTTGTATTCCACTCGTTCTCTGAGACTGCAGATTGGTGGTTTGATCACATACTGTAAGTCATACCTAATTTATTTTGTATATTCTTTGGCAACTACCTTTTTTTGCATTGTTATCTCATCTATATTTTAACTTTAATTCAACTTATCATACCTTATTTTTTAAGAAGAATTTAAACCGCATTTTATAGCATTCTCCTTGAAATAATCGAATGTTAGTGATAACTAGCGAACTTTTTTTTTTTAAGTTATTATTTTTAGTTGAATAGTTTCTGTTCACCTTAGTCGCATTTGTTATTTGAATAGATAGATTGCATAAACATACCTACTACTAAATGCGTCAAATAGCAACTCATTATTGTTTCGAGTACCTACTCTGTTAGAGTTAGATGAGAATTAGTATCCTACGCTATAAGTTTTCATTTGATTTTTTTTGTTGAATAAAATATGGTTTGTGAAATCCAATGATAAATAATTCAACCGTGTTAACTAATAAATACAACATGACTCAGTGAGCATAATTTTTGTCGATAGAGGTGTGTGATGGGCGATCATAAGTGAAACTTTTAACTTACTCCGGCGTATGGTAGCCACGGAGCTCATGATTTCGAGTATGGTCATAAGCAAGGGGCGGGTATAGCCGAAGGTGCAGTAATGAAGATTACCGCATTGCTGCAAGGTCGTTTCCACCAGACCAAGATTTCTTTTTATTCTTCTTTCTTTGCTTTTCTTTCTTTTTCTTCTACGTGTTCTCTATTTTGAGTCTAATAGTACTTAATGTTACATATGATCATCAATTGATCTCATACCCCTTTCGGACAGGCCCTGTAGATTGGAGTTACACCTCTCTTCATTTGGCACGAAAATCTAGTTTGTAGTGAGGCAATGCAGCAGGAAGAACCACCCCCAACCCGACGAGATATAGCCCGGCTTCTGCAAGAGTGCCACTCCTCTGCTACATGGGAAAACAACACCGCACATCCTCCCTCACCGCTACAAAATGGCGCCCACCAACGTTGGGCATGCAAATATCATGCACCTACGCTTCAGCAACTTATTTAAACATTTCAAAGCAGCACATAACATCACCTTCATACATTAATAGTTGCAATAGCGAGTTTTCTTGCGGACACTCGCAACACGCTGCATATATTTTTAACATCTACAGGTTATCCTTTAATTTTGTTTTCCTATAGATTTAGCGATCTCTATACGTTAGAACCATTAATCATACAAATATACTAGGAGTCCATTCTCAAGTGATTATACATCATAAAGAATTGTTGCACTAGTATATTACAGGATTTTAGTGTCGACGTATACATGCGTTACGCAATTCCGGAAGTTCATCTATGAGTCTTTAGCGGATAGCAAATTTATGTTTTCTCTAAATAGCTACAGATAGATGCCATATATTTATGTAACGCAGGTTAGTTCAACATATTTAGGATTAATAATAATAGTAATATATCCATTCTATATTACGCAAATTATTTCATTTTGATATTCCGGATCACCTCATATCGACAAAGTACATAAAATACATTTTGACATCTACTAAGATCACATAAGCACACATACCTAATTAAATACATATCATACAGAAATACTTAATATCTACAAAACAATTCATACAAAAAAAAAATAATAATAATCATTAATCGAAGATGAGCGAGAAACAAAGTAATGGGACTATCCCCAAACAAAAGCGCAATGCAGCTTTTGATGACAATAGGCATTCGATGCAAACTCGTAATCGGAATATTGTTCCGAATACTCTCACGGGTAATTTTTTTTTTTTTTTTTTTTTTTTTTTTTTTTTTTTTTAAGTTTAAGTTTAAGTTTATTTATATAAGTAAGGTATACATTAAGACTTGGTCTTTTATAGTACAGCAATGGTGGAAAGAATTATGTATGTAATGCAAAAAAAAACGAATAATTCTTCATGTTATACAAAATTAATTCATTAATACAAAAAATTTATACAGAATAAGAAAAAAAAAAAAAAAAAAAAAAAATAGAAGTGTACAGCACTCTCCCCACAAAGAAACTCTTACGTTCCAAATAACGATGTTTTGCCACCTCTCAGCCATGATCAAATTCTTAATAGAAGTGCCAACAACAACCGTTTACTGAATGAAACTCTTCTCCCGACTACACTTCCATCAGATTTCCCCTCTAGAAATAGTATATTTACAAATGTTACAACTTGTACAGTAACCACAACTACTACCGCTACTTCTGCTCTCCCAATTATGTCACTTTTTGCTGACGTCCAAGCTGGTGATAATGCTTCGGCTATGCAGAGTACTGGTCCCATTCATAGATCTTCTGCGGAGGCTGGTAGTGTTCAACAAAATACAAACCAACAACATGCAAGCAGCCACCTGCACTCTCACATTAAGAGTATAGTTGATGCGAGTTTAACGGACTTGCAGAGCGCACTTTTCAGAGACTTACCCACTTTAATACAGCAGAATGTGGAGCAGAGTGTGAAAAACATAATGCGAAATGTTCCACAAAGTAGGGCTTCGTAC
This sequence comes from Cheilosia soror, assembly GCA_949372485.1. Taxonomy (NCBI): domain Eukaryota; kingdom Metazoa; phylum Arthropoda; class Insecta; order Diptera; family Syrphidae; genus Cheilosia; species Cheilosia soror. Next base: position 39,898,893 of record OX443562.1, read on the forward strand.
CACCAACCACTCATTGAAAATACTCATCATAATTTGAGTCAACAACCCAATGCCCAGTTTTCTGTTCGCTCTGAGAATTTATCTACAAGTTCCAGACTGTTTAAGCCACACCTTGGCTCAACCAAATTTTAATGAACGATATGATACTAATTATAATGGTGACAATAACAATCGATACAATTCAAATTTCCGTAGACCACATTTTGATCAAAATTTTGATAGATTAAACAACCGTCGGTTTGAAGTTGATCGATGGGGTATTTGTTACGACGATAGCGCAAAATGTATTTCTATTGAAGATTTCATCTTCCGTATTGAGATGCTCAAAAGCAGTTATAATTGCCCATGGGTAGAAATAACTAAGAATTTTCATCACTTGCTGTCAGGCACTGCGCAGGACTGGTATTGGCAGTACCTGAGGAATAATCCAAGAGGAGACTGGCCTTTACTCCGAGCGGCTTTGCTTAAACAATTCAAAAAAATATGAGAACGACTTCGAAGTTCTGAAGCAAATAATGGACCGAAGGCAACAGCCAATGGAATCATTTGATGACTTTTTTAAGTCAATCATTCATTTGAAAAGTCAGATCAAAGATCCAATGCGTGAACAGGACCTTATTAAGATACTTAGAAATAATATTAATCCTAGGTTAATGAATTTCATTTATCCAATGCTCATTGAATCTCTTGATTAATTCAGAGATGAATGTCGACGAACGGAAAAGATGTTGCAAACTCGTTACTCTATGCAACCGCGTGTAACGTGCGACACGTTAATGAAATTTACTATTCTGACGATCCGATAGAAGAAAATTATGATTCATTCGATCAAGCCGAAAGCATATCTGCAGTTTCGTTTAATAATTCGAAAATTTCAAAAGATCGACAACGTTTTCCAAAGAATAATAATAATTTTTGTTTCAATTGCAAACAGGTAGGACATATCTTCATACATTGTAATCTACCAGTTCGCAAATTATTTTGCTATAGGTGTGGTACGGATAACTTTACCGTTCTAGATTGTCCCAAATGCCACTCAAATAAGGGAAACCAGAAAACGAGCGTGACAAATTCTGGGGAGTCGCGTTCGACGCAAACCTCCCTCCCAGAATAAAAAAAACAAGATGCTTCCACCAATACAACATTCCCCTTCGTTAGGACTCATGAAAGAACTAGCGAAGATAGTACCAATGACCTTACAAAAGATAATTCACAAACTATTCCTTTTTATAAAAAGCCATTCGAACAAAGATTGCTCGAATACAAACAAATCCGAAATAGAATTTTTCAAATAGAAGAAATTGCGCAATTGCAGATTCCTTCAAGGATATTGAAAACACGACAAAGATGTAGGATACGACGCGCTTACCGAAAGCTCATTAGTGAATCATTTCTCAACAACACGTTAACTGATACAAGGCCCTATGCCCAAGTTATGGTTCAAGGGAAGCAAATGGAAGGACTGCTCGATAGTGGTGCTTCAGTTTCCTGCTTAGGGAAAAATTGCATGGATATAGTGAATGATCTTGGTGTTCCAATTGTCTCTTTTAATTCGAGGATAAACACGGCTGATGGGAAGGGACAGAGAATAGTTGGACGAATTAATGTGGCACTAGAGTACAACAACAAATTGGATTTGTTAGACCTCTATTTGGTTCCCGATCTTGTCCAAACTCTTTACCTTGGAGTCGACTTTTGGTCAAAGTTCCAAGTTGCTCCCCATATAATCAGCGAGGTTTATTCTCCTTCGGATTATAATGACAATTGCAATACCAAATCGAAGCTCACTCCACCAATGCATATTCTCACCACCGAGCAAGAACTTAAACTACAGGCAGCAATTTTCCACTTTCCGTCCTTTTCCAAACTCGGCCTAGGAAAGACCTCATTTGAGAAACATGTGATTGACACTAACAATGCTGACGCGGTAAAGCAAAGGCATTGCCCTATATCCCCAGCTATTCAGCAAATAATTTATGAGGAACTGGATCGCATGCTTTCTTTGGGTGTTATTGAAGAGAGTCACAGTGCTTGGAGTTCTCCCATAGTCCTTATCAGGAAACCTGGTAAGAATAGGCTATGCTTGGACTATCGCAAGGTGAACTCTCTTACAAAGAGAGATGCGTACCCGTTGCCTCATATAGAGGGTCTGCTCAGTCGACTTGGATATACGCACTACATTAGTAGTGTGGATCTCAAAGACGCGTTCTGGCAGATCCCTCTAGAGGAGAAGTCAAGGGAGAAGACCGCTTTCACTGTGCCAGGTCGACCCCTTTATCAATTCACCGTCATACCCTTTGGGTTGTGTAACGCTCCCCAAAGAATGTGTCGGTTAATGGATAAAGTGATCCCCAGCGCACTAAAGGAAAACGTGTTTGTCTACCTTGACGATCTCCTGATTATATCCCCAGATTTTCAGCATCATATAACAGTTTTAAAACAGGTAGCAGACTGTTTGAGAGAGGCGAACCTGACAATAAACGTCGAAAAGTAATTTTTCTGCTTCAAGGAACTTCGGTATCTGGATATATAATTGGGCAAGGTCATATAAAACCCAATCCTGATAAGGTATCCGCAATTCAAAAATTTCCTATGCCATCCACACAGAAACAGGTAAGACGATTTCTAGCCCTTTGTGGATGGTATCGGAGGTTTATAAGGAATTTCTCGTCTTTAGCAACACCCCTTACCGATACCCCTAAGAAAGGAAAAACATTTAGTTTATCTCCAGATGCTGTTGCCTCCTTTGAAGCATTGAAAAACGCTTTACTTTCTGCACCTCTGCTTAGCAATCCTGATTTTACTAAATCATTTTCTATTCAATGTGATGCTTCATCTAAAGGCATTGGCGGCGTATTATTTCAGTATGACCATGAGCATAACGAGAAGCCAATAGCCTATTTCTCCGAAAAGTTGAACTCTTGTCAGCAGAAATACAGTGTGACGGAGTTAGAATGTTTTGCTGCAGTGAGGGCCGTCCACAAATTCCGCCCCTATGTAGAAGGAACCTTATTCACCATTATAACTGACCACGCAAGCCTGAAATGGCTGATGAGTCTAAAGGACCTCAGTGGTAGGCTTGCTCGATGGTCATTAAAACTGCAGACGTTTACGTTCAATATTGAGCATAGAAAAGGAGCTCAGAATATTGTACCTGATACGTTATCTCGGGCGTACGTGGAACATATTTCTGCAATAAATTCGGAAAATACTGCACTTGATTTGAATTCGGCTGAATTCCGTTCCTCAGAATATTTAGATCTCGTGGCATCTATTCGACAAAATAAAAACAATTTGACTGATTTAAAAATTCAAGATGGGTTGGTTTACAAACGAGTTCCTCTCAGTGCAAACAGCAATCTTAGCAGCCAATTTCAATGGAAATTGTGGATTCCCCCCGGTTTGACTAAACTTATTATAGAAAAAAATCACAATCCACCCAACTGCTCACATGGAGGAATTCGTAAGACACTGGAGCGAATAAAAGAAGTTTCAGACTTTGTTGCAAAATGCTCCGAATGTAAGGAAAATAAATCTCCAAACTTTACGCTAAGGCCACCAATGGGAGCACAACATGAAATCGAAGTGCCATTTCAAAAGATTTATGTCGATTTCATGGGACCTTATGTTCGAAGCAAATCAGGAAATGTTTTTATATTCGTCGTTCTCGATCAATTTTCGAAATTTGTATTCCTCAAAGCAATGCACAAAGCCACTTCCAAACTATGTGTACAGTTTTTGGAGAAAGAAATATTCCATAGGTTTGGAGTTCCCCAATTCCTGCATAGCGATAACAGAAAACAATTTATTTCGCAAGAAATCGGCAACTTTTTGTCAAAATATGGCGTAACACATATTAGAAATTCTGTTTACTCTCCGCAAGCAAATGCTTCGGAGAGGGTAAACAGATCCATTCTGTCAGCTATTTGCACATATTTGAAAGACAGTCAGAAAGATTGGGACATTCACCTATCGCAAATCCAACAGGCCCTCTGCACATCGATCCATCAAGCGATAGGAATGTCACCATACTTTGCCATTTTTGGACGTAACATGATTGCACATGCAGATATGTCCAAAATAAATAAGAAACTGGGAAGTTTAAGCGACGGTGAGATAGAGTGCCTACAGTGCATTACAGCTAGTTAGAAAAACGGTACAAGAAAATTTAGCGATAGCATTCAAACGCTCTGAAAAGTCTTACAACCTTCGATCCACAGTTCGCGTCTTTAAACACGGAGAAGAAGTTTATCGAAGAAATTTTGTTCTTAGCAACGCTTCGAAGTATTTCAACTCCAAGCTAAGTCCAAAATTCGTAAAGTGTCGTATTGTAAGAAAAATTGGTAACTCCATTTACGAAATTGAAAATATGCAAGGCAAATCTATTGGAACTTATCATGCCAAGGATCTACGGCATTGAACTTGATGCAAATGAAAATGCATTATTCTTTTTATGTACTAAACATCTTTAATTCAACTATATAACTATACAACTTAAAAACTAAACCTAAAATTCATGATAATAATTTGTAGCTTGCTCTGAGCCGTGTGCGAGTTGGTTGAAGACTAACTCGGTAGCTAACTCGACTAGTAGGCAATTCATAAAATCTCAAGATGGGTAATCGACGAATGAGTAAGAATGAAAGAGGATTGGTGGTAATGGTCTAAAGCTCTAAATTGTTATGAGTAATTTCATTTGAGTGATCACTACACACTCCCTCACTAGCGTAGCGTTTCTAAATAATTATGTAGTTTACCTAATCCAGTTAATTAAATTTGACTGATTGTTTGAAAGGTTGTGAAGTGACTCAAAAAGTTGTCTGCGCAATTCTTGCGGTACAAATGGTCGATTGATGCCCGTACTTGTTTCGCACCAAATGTGAGTTTGTGATGATGGCAATTGAACTGACTCAAGTTTTACCTTCGATCCTAACTTTAATGCATTTGAACGCAAATATTTCAGTTCATTATCACTCTCCTGCCTTTGGCAGATGGTTCTGAGATTCGGGGTTAGTTCATTTATTGCCTCTGTATCACACTTATTGAACCGAGATAGCAGATCCGCGACTACGTTGTCTTTTCCTTTAACATGCCTAATATCACTACTGAACTGGGATATAAAGTCAAGATGACGGGTTTGACGGGGACTGCGTTCAGCTTTTGAAAATAATGCACTTGTTAAAGGCTTGTGGTCCGTATATATTATAAATTCTCGCCCTTCGATGAAGTAGCGAAAATGTTTTATGGCTAAATATATGGCCAACAGCTCCCTATCAAATTCTGAATACTTTTGCTCGGTTGGTGAAAGTTTCTTTGAAAAAAATGCTAGTGGTTCCTATTTACCACTATTCAATTGTTGCATGACAGCTCCAACCGCAGCGTCAGAGGAATGAGTTGTTATGCTGAAAGTAGTGTCTTCCATCGGATGAGCTAATAGTGTTGCTTTGCAAAGAGCTTTTTTGGTGCTGATAAAAGCTTCATTACAACTGTCCGGCCAGGAAAAATGGTTTTTATTTTTCTTAATTTTGATAAGGCTTGCCAAATGGGAATATATAGGAGTGAGCAATTTTGCAATATTTGGGATGAATCGGTTATAATAGTTAACCATTCCCACAAATTGCTGCACTTGGAGGATAGATGCGGGAGGTGTCAACTTCCTGATGGCTTCCACTCGTTCTTTTGATGGCAAAATTCCCTCTTTGGTTATTGTGTGGCTGAGGAAGTCAAGAGTCTGGACACCAAGCACACATTTTGAGGGTTTCAGTGTCAAACCATAGTCCACCAGCCGCTGAAAGAGTTTCCGCAAATGAGTTTTGTGTTCCTCCATGTTATGGCTTGCGATGAGGAGATCATCAATATATGCGAAAACAAAGTCGAGTTCATTAACAATTTCGTTAATAAATCTTTGAAAGGTTTGGCTCGCATTTCTCAGCCCGAAGGGCATTCGCATAAACTCATATAACCCGAAAGGGGTAGTAATTGCGGTTTTATGCACGTCTTCGGTGGCGACAGGTATCTGATGATACGCCCTGACTAAGTCAATCCGTGAAAAGACTGTGCATCCATGAAGCTGCATCGAAAAGTTATGAATGTGCGGTATAGGATACCTATCGGGTATTGAAACGGCATTTAGACGTCTGTAATCGCCGCAAGGACGCCAGTCGTCGCAATCTTTTTTGCTGGTTAAGTGAAGCGGAGAAGAGACTGGAGAGGATGAAGGTCTTCCAAGGTCAACCATGTGCTGGAACTCAACGAGAGCTGCCTTGTGCTTGGCTGGCTCCAATAGGCGAGGTTTGGAAAATGGTAACCGTCCTTTTGTCACGATATGAAGTACAACCTTATGTCGAACTGTAAGATTGAAGTTGGGTGGTTCTGTTAGAGAAGGAAATTCCCTTAATATGTGACCCAGTTCATTGTTGATTGCAAATTGCAGTGGTGTCGGTGTATCTACAATAACGTGAGAGGCACTTATTTGAAGTTTTGTTGTGGAGTCCATCAATCGACGATTACGTAGATCGACTAATAACCCGAATTTATCAAGGAAATCGGCCCCTATTATTGGTCGATTAACTGCGGCAACTATGAACTGGTATATAAATGGTCTTCGGAGTCCCAGATTAACCTTGAGCAGTTTGGTGCCATACGTGCCAATAGTTGTACCATTAGCTGCACATAAAGAAACGCAGGGGTTAATCTTGTGGTTCGTAAAAGAAGAGTGTGGAATTACCGAAAGGTCGGCGCCTGTGTCAATCAAGAAAGTAAGGTTGTTATCAGGATCTCTGATAAAAAGGCGGCGTGGTAACGAAGATTCCCAACTGTTCGCCGCATCCACAGATGGGGAATCTAGTTTTTTGTGTTTTAGTTTGAGTTAAACTGGCAGGGATGGTCGCATTTACGCGCATTTTCGCCAAACCTTCTATGGAACCAGCAGATTTTACCTTCAGATGAGCGATTTCTACTCGTTGATCTACGTCTTTGAAAATTACTTGAAGAACTTCTTCTTTTGGACCTAAATCGACCTATTTCGTCTGATAAGTTTCTAATCATTGCCTTCATTTCTAAGATCTCATTCTTCATTGTATTGTTTGAAGACTGAGCGCAATCTGAACGATTGTATGGCGGTTGCATTCGAACTTCTGAAATACCCATAGATGACCCTGAAGCTTCCCAAATCTTGTCAGCAAGGGACGTTAAGTCCTGTTCGCTTTTGTCATCTTGAGAAATTAACGCGATATTGATGACTTGTGGAAGTCTACGAAGCCAAAGCTTTTTAATTAATTTATCGCTCATTATACCTGATGCCCCAGCGAGTTGTTTTAATGATCTAAGAAACTCCGATGGTTTCCTGTCTCCTATCTCTTCGCTGGACAAAAGCTTTTCTATTCGACGTTCTTCACTTAAAGAATGCCTTTCGATCAACGTTGTCTTAAATTTGTCATATATACCCGAAGAAGGGGTTTCCTCTATAAAGTCGAGCACGGTTTCAAGAACTTCTTGAGGTAATGTCGCGAGAACGTAATTATACTTCATAATATCCCGCGTAATTTTAGCTATCGCGAATTGTGCTTCCGCTTGTACAAACCAAGAACCGGGTGATTTTGTCCAAAAAGGTGGCAACCTAACCGAAAATGATGAAATATCGCTGATGAGAGAGTCTTTGTTATCACGATTTACTCCATCACTATGACCACCGGGATTATCCTCGCTTTCGTTATTACTCATTGTTCTTGTTACCTTACAAAATAGAAAGAAAAAAAATTAAAGCTGTTATTAAATAATAAGGAAAAATTCTATTAGTTATAAAACAAATGAGGGAATATAATTTCAGATAATATTGTATAAAATAAAGTATTACTCAAGAATTATGTATATAAAAGGTCTATATGAAGCAAAGTTAAATGTTTGGTGTATTTGATAAGTTGATTGAAAGAAGCGATTGTTTCGGATACTTCACAAAACTTAGTACAATATTCGAGGTTTTGGTTTGATGTTCAGCTTATTCCGTTAGCAGGATGTACGATGTGGGTCATTCACGGGACTATCGGGTGATGATGAAAGCGGTTTCTTCGATGTGGTGAGAAAGCGTCACTTCATGTGCTTAGCGGGAATTTTAATATAGCGGGGGATAAACAGAATTAGCAGAGTTCAACCATACGACAACGGGATTTGAAAATTGTCTTCACTTATACACGTGGATACAAAATATGTATATGTATTATGTATGAATTGTCTTCACATATTCTCGCGGCTTGATTCGAGCAATTATTTGATTTAAGCTTGTGCGTTTGCTTTAAAATGTTTTAATTTCACTCTTTTTAATGAATTTATGTAGGTATCGTAGATCGAAATTGATGTAACTATGTAAGTGTCACTTTTAATTGTTTTGTTCGATTAGTTGTAAGTTGTAGGTAATTATAGCAATTAGTAATTTCGGGGTTACCAATGATGCAAATGAAAATGCATTATTCTTTTTATGTACTAAACATCTTTAATTCAACTATATAACTATACAACTTAAAAACTAAACCTAAAATTCATGATAATAATTTGTAGCTTGCTCTGAGCCGTGTGCGAGTTGGTTGAAGACTAACTCGGTAGCTAACTCGACTAGTAGGCAATTCATAAAATCTCAAGATGGGTAATCGACGAATGAGTAAGAATGAAAGAGGATTGGTGGTAATGGTCTAAAGCTCTAAATTGTTATGAGTAATTTCATTTGAGTGATCACTACAAACTCCTTAGATGAACAAAATAAACCTTTAATAATCCATTTACAATAATTGCTCCTCATGATTACCTCAGGGACATGGGTCGAGCTGAAAATGAAGATTGCTGATACAACCTCAACATTTTTTGCTTAAACTATATAGCAGTGGTTCGGTCTTCATGCCTTTTTCTGCCACAGGTGTTATAAAAATGCACGACTTTGTAGCGTAACCCTGCCATACATTTTTCAAACGAAAATTACGAAATATTTTTTTTATCTACCCGTGTACAAAACTAACAGAATTGTTTGAATACCTGCATATATGGCGCATCAGGCCGGAAAAGCCGCTGTACTTAGTCTACAGCGCCAGCAAATTCATTTTCGGAAGTGCATATATTTTTTTTTTCCTCGACAGTAGATATAAAACCTGATGCACTGCTGCCCACGATCTTTTCTTTCGTCTGGTGTGTGAGCGGTCAAGTCAATTTAACGTGTACCACAAAATTGAGAAATTTATATAGCGAATTTTGTTATCGGAAAGTGAATATACATTTTAGGAGTGCTTTTATTGGAAAATATTTCCTAAATAATTTTGCAAGCATATAATTTTGTAAGAGAAAGGTAAGAATTGAAGTGATATTCTCTGAAACGAGGCTTTGAATTATATCGCGACTATCGTGTTCTTACAGGCCTAGCCTATACTTGCCGATTGGTTTAAATTGTTCCTTGAAACAGCCAATTCGGCAAGCCTGAATGTGAAGTGTTCCCCGCCAAGCCATAAACTTCAGCAGCAATTCACCAAAAAAATCATTGGCACAACATATATTGCGGCTATATAGGCGAAACACTTCACACGTGGTTCGCTCTATCATCGATCGGCAAAAAGCCCGATAAATGTACACGCCCCTCACCCACCAGCGTTTGTAGAGTGCTACTCAGCTATTTATCAGTCGCCACACAACGTCATCCAGGAGGAATCATCATACAAGTGTAGGAAACAATTGATTAACCTCACTTCAGCCTCCTGCAGTGCGACACAATCTGAAAATTGGCGTCAAAACCAACGTCCCGTCAGACCTCTGCATGCCAACGTCTCCAGGCTATCTAAGTTGTTTACCACCATCCCACCACCACCAGCAACGAGACCTGATCAGTTACCTAATTCAGTAGCCACGATTCATTAAACTACGAGTGAGCTATGATACCTCAGTAAATGGTATGATCAGTGTCCATTATCAGAGGACAAGCTTTGAGAGGAAGAGGTCATCACTAGTGTTGGGCAGAGTATATCCATTATAATGAGTAGGGACACTCTCGACAATTTCCTTATCAGCAAGTATTACTGTGTCACACAGACATGAGAAATAGACGGATATATAAAGTGGGTAGTGAGAGAGAGAAAAAAGAGGAGGAATATTTTTTCGGAAAATGGCACAGGGTGCTCCGTGAAAAAAAGGGAAATTTTTAACTTGTCATACATTTTTATTAAATACAAAATTATAATTACATGTGTGTTAAGCTAAGATATTTATACTTGTTGTTGGTTTTTTTTTTGATTATTCTATTACATTTTTTGATAAAGTCATGCTCTCAAACACGTGCCTACATATCATTTTATAAGAAATTATTTGTTTTGATTTTTACAGCCAGTAATCAATCACATTTATTCCTTTATATGTAGGTAATACATATTCATTTAACATTTTTTTTTGCTATAAACTTTCTACTGCATCTAAAAATTCTTTAGGCGAACGTGTTAAATGCGCTAACAAATCTGTAAATATGGAGGAAACACTCTGTTGCTGACTTAGTTCCAACTCACACTTGCGTTTTTGACGTTTTTTTTTTTAGATAGCATGCAAAATAATTTCACTACCGAAATCAGCAGTTTTATACCTAGTCAGATTCTGTTTTGAAAGCGTTTATTTAAACGCTGGAAAGCTCTAAATTTGCAGTTGGCTCGCAACTATTTTCTCCATGTAGCTACTTTGCTGAAAAAGATCTTTTAAATTCACAAATGTATTGAAATGGAGTCAGCAACTTATTATTTCTTCCTCGGTTGCATTAAAATGGTAATTAAGTCAATTGAAATACCAATAAGACTATTTATATTCTGCTGCCATTTTTTTAGTTATATTGGCAGACTTATCGAAAAAAGCAATACTTCAAAAATGCATTTCATAAGAAATTTATTTGCTCTTTATTTTCCAAAAATGGTCTTCTGAATTTGTTGGGGCCTTTAAATTTATATGAATTAAAGATTAATATAACTTAGGACACATTTCGACCACAAGCAATACCATTCATTTTAAAACCAAAAGGCATAGATATGCATTTTAAATGTGTTCAAGCAAAACAAAAGCAAAATAAACAGCGCGTAAAAAAATTGTAATGGAAAATTACACCTCCAAAAAAGGAGTCAGAAAAGGGATAGTTTCAGGAGTTATCACTAAAAAACCAATAAAGTTAAACTTTTAATCCCCTCCATTATCGGCACATAAAAATATTTTACACCTGCATTTTCTTTTTGTTCCCGACCGTGCAGGCTAAACACTTCAAAATATGTTTTCCCATTTCCTATTTAAATTTATATTTAATCCAAAAACAATTGCACTGTAGGTTCGCACCGAAAACTATCACGGGTCACCCTGTATTGTGTTTAGTTCCCTTCTTTCGCACAACTGATAAGCATTCGAGTTTACCGCCTTTAAAAATGCATTATGAAAAAACCTACCCCATTGTCATTGCAGAACCAGTGTGACCAGTCTTTATAAAAACTAGCAATTATGGAGTGAAATCATTTGTATTGCTACTGCGCCCAATGTCGAATTGCATTATTTTTAGCGAAGTCAGAAAAGAGAAGAAACATTTATTTTCATATTTTAGATTGAAATAATAATGGTAGGAGTTTAGAATTAGGTGTAATTCCTGGAAAAAATAATCATAAAAAATCATTTTCCAAAAAGCAAATCAGGTAACAAGTGAAAAGGTACACACATCGAAATCGAGTTTACCGCCTTTAAAAATGCTTTATGAAAAAACCCACAATCGTTCGTCGTACGCAGCAAGCCGTATGTAGTGGTACAGGTAAAATGTGTTGTTTACCCTTTTCTTCTCAGGCATTCGTCGTATTCAGGTACAAAGTATTCTTTCGACCTGCTTCCACTTATTGCACGATTTTTTCTGCGTTTTGCTTTGTGGTAGTATGAAATGCATATGTAGAGAGAGTGTCCCTACTCATTAATGGATATACTCTGGTGTTGGGTAACTCATACATGAGGTGGTACAAATGTCCCATACAACAGCTCAAAATGTCCCAACACCTCAAAAATAATATTTGTACCACCTCTTAAATGTATCACGCGAAGAACACAAGACCAAATGTCATTGCAATGATACAATTAATACAAGGACCACACATTTACATTATTCGCTGCCTACCTTCAATCAATATAGATTTGCGTTATGTACCTACTTTACTTCTTTCTATAACTTGAGTTTAAGAGAAAAGAGCCCAAATCAAATGTAAACACATACATGTGAAAAATGATATTCAATTCCAATCCATATTTCCATTTCATACACAACACATATCAATTCAACAGAAAGAGAGTACATATCTGACGTCTCTTTGTCTTTCCATTCATTTGAGCGAGTGAGTAAGTCAACACTTCATTGAGGATTTGAGGTGCTGTGAAAGTAATAGAAATACCTCATTATGTCTCATCCCCTACCCTACCCTACCAAATTTTGTATGTATAGTATACCTCATTCAATGACTCTCTCCCTCATACCATACCTCAGCCTAATGTCATAAGTACCTCAGAATTGAGAAACAATACACAAGCCTCATGTGAGATAAATACCTCATTTGAGGTGGGACATTGTTCTACTTCATATTCCGAAATGAGCACCTCATACAAACTCATAAAAAATACGTATCCTACCCAACACTAGTCATCACATCGTGCGGTCTGAGTACTCGCATATACGAGGAGAGAACGAGTTATTAATTTTTTTTATTGAAATTTCATTCATTTAGAATTAGTCCTAGTTTTTAATTATAGCTTAATTGTTTATTTTAATTAAGATCTTCAATCCCAGGTAATGCCACATTTAAGAATTTACAAAATAACCAATTAATCAATAACAAATAAATTTTCTCTAGCATACAAAACTTACATACAATCATAATCATCCAACAAACAGCAAAATTACTACGAAACTACGTAAACGACGACGACGATTTGTGCGCACACATCGGAGTTCGAGCCTGGCAAATGTCAGCATCATAAAAAGAAAAGAAAACGCAGAGAAAAATCCTCAAGAAAACATACTGTAAGTCATACCTAAGTAATTTATTTTGTATATTCTTTGGCAACTACCTTTTTTTTTGCATTATTATCTCATCTATATTTTAACTTTAATTCAACTTATCATTCATTCATTCATTCATTTCATTCATTTTCAATGGTCCGCTTGTCCATTAAGTGGGTCGCGGGTGTAGGTTGCTCAAGTGGACCCTCCATAGCTCTCGATCCTCCGCCATCGACTCTAAATCATCAAGGGCAATCCCCATACGGGTAGAGGAGAGATTATGAATTTGATCTAACCATCTCATCCTGGGTCTACCTAGGGGACGCCTGCCCGATGGTACGGATTCCATAGCACGTCGCGGAATCCTGGTCGGGGACATGCGTTTAACATGACCAAACCACCGAAGCATGGATCGCTCCGTCCGGAGAAGTAGCTGCTCGACATTGAGTCCCTCACGTATTCTGGTATTTCTGATGCTATCTCTACGGGTCACACCAGCAATACTACGGAGAAATCTCATTTCGGCAGCTTGTATTCGCGATCTTATTCTTTCGGTCATTACCCAAACCTCATGACCATAGGTAAGAGTTGGAACAAACACCGAATTAAAGACTGACAACTTAGCTTTGACACCAAGTTCAGTCCTCCTGATAACAGAATGACCAAGCTGTCTCAAAATCGATCCAGCCTGACCAATCCTACAGGAAAACTCGGCATTGCTCCTTCCATCACTCGTGAATAAGACCCCGAGATACTTAAACTTCTCCACCTGTTTCAATGGGACTCCACTAACATGCAGAGTGCATTGAACAGGCGTTCTGGAGACGACCATCACTTCAGATTTGTTCACATTTACTTTCATCTCAGCTTGAACACATACGGCTACAAACCGATCGAGTGCGCGCTGAAGTTCAGTCTGAGAGGACCCAAGGATGACCAAGTCATCAGCGAAGAGCAAATGACTTATCCTCAGATCTCCCAATTCGAAACGTTCTTCGCCAAGACTGCGCTGTAACATCCAGTCCATATAAGTAATGAAAAGGAGAGGCGACAAGACGCACCCCTGGCGAAGTCCAACGCCCACGGTGAAAGGTATTGATTTAACGCCGTTTACCCGAACACAGCTTTTACAGTTTGTGTAAAGAGATTGAATGGCTCTCAAGAGAGAACCATCAATTCCATACTGCTGTAATACACTCCAGAGTTTCCCTCGAGGGACTCGGTCATATGCTTTCTCCAAATCTACGAAGCAAGCGTAAACAGGTGTAGCATACTCCCAAGTACTCAAGTTCTCAAGTACCATTCTGAGAGTGAATAACTGGTCGGTTGTGCTTCTGCCGGGACGAAAGCCGCACTGCTCATCTCCTAATCGTGCCTCGACCACAGCTCTGCAACGCGTTTCCAGCACCTTGGCAAAGACTTTTCCGGGGAGACTTAAAAGTGATATACCCCTGTAATTGGAGCAATCCCTTTTATCCCCTTTCTTGAAAAGGGGCACAATCACCCCAATCTGCCAATCGCTGGGTGTTTCGCCGCATTCCCAGGCCACTTTAATGACACGAGAGAGCCATTTGACTCCCTCTTCACCTAAGGCCTTTAGCATTTCTGGCCGGATTTCATCCACTCCGGCAGATTTGCCAGCTTTTAGCGATTTGATCGCAAAAGTGACTTCCTCTACCGTGGGACTATTTTCCGCCCTGCTTAAGGCGATAGATGTGTCATCCTCAATGCCCTGGATTGGATTGAGCAATTCGGAAAAGTGCTCGCTCCATCTGCGCAAGATGTCCTCCTCATTAGAAAGAAGTGTACCATCTTTGGATTTGACTCCTTCGATAATGTTCCACTTCCTTCCTCTAAGACGGCGGATGGTCTGCCAGAACACCTTGCTTGCAGATCTGTGATCGCGGTCCAATTTTTCGCCGAACTCCTTCCAAGAATGTTCTTTGGCTGCTTTAACAGCCAATTTGCAAGTTCTTCGCGCCTCAATGTACCGGTTTCGAGAAGGAGAGTCCCCCAAGTGAATCCACACCTTGAAAGCCTTCTTCTTCTCTCTGATGGCTTCTTGAACTCCGGGCGTTTTAAACCACGCAGTTCTTTTCTCACCACCAGCCGCCACACACAACTTATCATACCTTATTTTTTAAGAAGAATTTAAACCGTATTTTATAGCATTCTCCTTGAAATAATCGAATGTTAGTGATAACTAGCGAACTTTTTTTTTAAGTTATTATTTTTAGTTGAATAGTTTCTGTTCACCTTATTCGCATTTGTTATTTGAATAGATAGATTGCATAAACATACCTACTACTAAATGCGTCAAATAGCAACTCATTATTGTTTCGAGTACCTACTCTGTTAGAGTTAGATGAGAATTAGTATCCTACGCTATAAGTTTTCATTTGATTTTTTTTTTGTTGAATAAAATATGGTTTGTGAAATCCAATGATAAATAATTCAACCGTGTTAACTAATACAACATGACTCAGTGAGCATAATTTTTGTCGCTAGAGGTGTGTGATGGGCGATCATAAGTGAAATGCAACGCATAATATAGGCAGTCAAGGGGCTACCTTTTAACTTATTCCGGCGTATGGTAGCCACGGAGCTCATGATTTCGAGTATGGTCATAAGCAAGGGGCGGGTATAGCCGAAGGTGCAGTAATGAAGATTACCGCATTGCTGTAATAATAGGTACCTAATAAAATGCATTATGTACAATTTAGGAACACAGCAACACTGATGTAATCTGTGTTTAAGGTTAGAATGTATGTGTAGTCAAGTTATGCGTGCATCATCATTGCTTTGTAAAATGTTAGCTAGTTAGTTGAAGCGGAACCTCCTACCTAATAAAACCTATTAATACCAATGACCCAAGTGCGTTTTAGTCATCTCGTTACATGGTGTCAGAAGTGAACGCGAAAAAAAAAAAAAAAAAAAAAAAATACATATACATTTTGTGAAGTGGACACTTGAGTGAAACAAAAACAGTAAAAAACATTTGTTGTGCTAACACGAAACATAAAAAAATTAATTAGCTATCAAACTTGTTGTGCGAAGCACAAGATATTATCGAGGCAATGGAGTCGAATAATGACGACATGCGCCCGCCTATTGCATCATTAGAGGGATCTAATCTTGCAACTGATTGGCCTCGATTCAAGCAACGATTCTGGATTTATATGCGCTCGCACGGAATGATGCAAAAAACGGAGCTGGAAAAAGTGTCGATATTGCTATGGCTAATTGGCGAACGCGGCATTCAAATCTTTAACTCTCTGTTCCCAAACGATGGAGATATTGAGAAATTGTTCTCAGCCGCTGCTGTAGCACAAGTAGGAGGGGGAGAAAATGATGCCGAAGGAGGAGAAGAGGTCAATCCGGCTGAACAACAGCGGTTACCGCTCACATTAACTGTTGTGTTAACAGCTTTCGAAGAATACTGTCTGCCGCAGCAAAACTTGGCAATGGAATCGTTTAAATTTCACACAATTGTGCAAAAAGAGAAGCAACCCTTTGGCGAGTTTGAAACTGAACTTCGTACGCAAGCTCAGCACTGTTCCTTTGAGTGCAAGAAATGCAAAACACCATATGCTAAACGTATGCTGCGTGACCGAATCATTGTTGCTGTATATGATAAATCGTTACAGCTAAAATTACTTGGCCGTCGAGAAGATTCTCTCCAGCAAGTCGCCGAATTATGTAAAGCTTTTGAAGCAGCGGAAATGAACAAACGGGAACTTGAGAGGAAGCAGACGCTGAAGTCGGAGACGAATATCAATGTTGTGGAAGAAGAGCAGTCACACTCAGCAGAAGCAGTTCAGAAGGCAACTTCGTGTTACAACTGTGGCCAGCCATTCAACGGAAAACATCGTCGATTTTGTCCGGCCCAAAACGTCGTATGCAACGAGTGTCACAAAAAAGGTCATTTTGCTCGATTTTGTCGCCAGAACAAGAGGAGAGACACGAAACCGGATCAAATTTCATCATCAGCGAAGTCAATCAAACCTGTTAATTGGAGCGAATTAGGTAATAATTTAGATTTAGAGTTAGTTGATGATGCACATAGTGTTAATATTAAGCCAATTAAATATAATTTAAATTCTTCTAGAATGAATTCCGATGGTAGGCGCGTTGATAGTTGGTATAAGACTTATGAAATCCAAGGAAAACCGATTAAGTTTAAACTAGATACTGGGGCTGACGTTAGCTGTATACCTAAGCGCTTTGTTAAACATATTCCTGTCAATAAAATAACTAAAACGAAAGCTGTGTTAACTGATTACAGTTCTAATAAACTAAACTTATTAGGAATAGTAGAGTTAGGTTGTTTTGATTCAACAAAACAATTAGAACATAAGGCGTCTTTTCATGTTGTTGGCGATACATACGAACCATTGCTTGGCTTACCTGAATGCCTCTCATTCGGCTTGATTAAACGAATAGCCACTCTTCACTCTCTACCTGCTACAAAAGAGCAATTCATTGCTCAAAATAGTAAAATATTTGAAGGCTTGGGAAAATTACCGGGCAGGTGTTCAATCACGTTGAAAGAAAACTCCGTACCTTCATTAAAGTATCGGAAACGTATTCCATTAAGTCTAACAGACAAGTTAAAGCGTCTGATTACGGATATGGTTAGGCAAGACATATTGGCACCAGTTGACTACCCAACCGATTGGGTACACAATATGCAGATAGTGGAGAAGAAAGATGGGTCGTTGCGCATATGCCTCGATCCTAGACCATTAAATGCATGTATAAAGCGTGAACATTTTCTAATCCCAACGTCTGAGGACATTTTAAGCCGCATGTCTGGTCAACGTATTTTTACGGTTCTTGATTGTAGTAATGGGTTTTGGCAAATGGAGCTAGACGATAAATCATCGGATCTGACAACATTTATGACGCCATTTGGTCGTTACAGATGGAAGCGTGTTCCATTTGGCCTTAACTGTGCTCCAGAAATCTTTCAAAAGAAAATGGTCCAAATATTTGGTGACATTGAGGGTGTTGAAGTCTACTTCGACGATATTCACATTGGCGCATCCGACGAGAGAACTCATGACTTAATCTTGTTAAAGGTAATTGAGCGAGCAGAGCAAAACGGTGTCAAATTCAATAAAGAAAAAATACAGTATCGCAAAAAGGAGGTGAAGTTTATGGGTCACATCATAGCTCATGGACAGATCAAACCTGATTCGAAATATATTCGTGCTATTACTGAAATGCCAAAGCCTATGAACAAATCGGATGTAATGCGTTTGCTGGGTCTTTTTAAATATTTGGCCAAATTTATCCCCAACTTGTCACAGCGATCTGCAAGCTTGAGAGAATTGACAAAGAATGGTTCGGAATGGAAATGGACTGGAAAACATGAAGCGGAGTTAAGTGACTTGATTAATTCAATTAGCTCAACACCTGTTCTTGCAACGTTTGACCAAAATAAACCCATAGTAATACAAACTGATAGCTCCAAGGACGGATTAGGCAGTGTTTTATTGCAAGAAGGCCAGCCTATAGCTTACGCTTCACGTAGTTTAACGGCCACTGAACAAAAGTGGGCGCAGATTGAAAAGGAGTTACTTGCAATTGTTTTCGCATGCGAACGCTTTCATCACTTCATTTACGGCCGTGATTTTATTGTTCAATCCGATCACAAGCCGTTAGAAAGATTAATAAAGCGCGAAATTGATGATGTCACTGCAAGGCTTCAGCGAATGTTCTTGCAGCTGCTTAAGTATCCCCGATTAACAATTGTTTATACCCCCGGGAATCAAATGTTAGTTGCAGACTGTCTATCGCGCGCAGCCTTAGCAGAAATGGACCCGGGGTATAGGGAACTCGACCATATGATTCATTCTCTAACAAAGCGAGTGTGTTTGTCGAAGGATAATTACGACCTATATGTTAACACCTTAAAAAGTGATGAACAGCTGAGTCGTATAGTAAATTATGTCCTCAATGGTTGGCCCTCGTATCATCAATTAGATGATTTCGGTCAAGTGTTTCACAGATTTAAATGTGAATTACATTACGAGAATAATTTGTTGTTTAAAGACCATAGGCTCGTCATTCCAAGGCAATTGCAACCCAAAATATGCAGGTGGCTACATATTGCACATTTAGGAATTGAGAAGACGTTAGCCCATGCACGTATGCACTACTTTTGGCCAGGAATGACGGTTGATGTCACTAATCTTGTTGCAAATTGTATTGTCTGTGAACAGTTCAAACGAAATAACCAAAAAGAGCCTTTAGTCCAAAATGATGTTCCCGAGTATCCATGGCAACGTGTATCCATTGACTTATTTGAGTATGCTGGTCGAGATTACATTGCGTTGATTGACGCCTATTCGGGATTTATCTGTTCCGAGCGGTTGTCGAACAAGAAGTCGGGTCACATTATTCATGTTTTAACAGACATATTCAATCGCTTTGGATATCCTACAGAAATCCGTGCCGACAATAGCCCATTTGGCTCGCGTGAGTTTGATAATTTTGCCAATGATTCAAACGTGGTATTCAAATATTCTAGTCCGAGTTATGCGCAGAGTAATGGTTTAGCGGAAAAAGGCGTCGCAATTGCAAAAAACATATTGAAGCGTTGTTACGAGGAAAATTCAGTAGCTGAGTTCCCATATCGGGTATTGGAATACAATGCGACACCTATCGCTAGTATGAAAACAACACCTGCCCAGTTATTCTTTGGTCGTCAAATTAAAACGAAATTGCCGGTAACAAATAAATTACTATATCGCGCGGGTATTGAAGAGTCGGTAGTTAGAAATAAAATTGATAAAAAACGGAAGAAACAAATGCAATATTACAATCGCCATGCGAAACCACTTCCATTTTTGAATGTGGAGGATCGAATAATGTTTAAAAAAAATAATAATAACAAGGAATGGTTCTATGGAAAAATTCATCGTCGAGTTAATGAGCGCTCATATGTTATCGTTGATAACTTTAACAATTTTTATCGTAGAAATCGTAGATTTATTTCTAGGACCACAAACAATAAAGAAAAAACAAGAGACTTATTGGTAGACGAAAATATAAACCCATACTTAGAGAGTAATGTCAGCAGCCAGGCAAACTATAACCCAATTCCGGAAATCCGACCCTCTGTCGAAGTTGATCATTCAGTATCAGCACATGAGCCATCGGTTAATCTTGATGCAAATAATCAAGAAAGCCCCGTTGGACAGAGCGACGGTTGTCCAGAACCTTCAATTTCGGCAGCTTATCGAACGCGGCACGGACGGGTGATCATCCCGCCAAAACGCTATGGGGACTGGGCTAAACAATAAAAATATATATATATTTATAAAAAGAAAAAAGCGTGTAATAATAGGTACCTAATAAAATGCATTATGTACAATTTAGGAACACAGCAACACTGATGTGATCTGTGTTTAGGGTTAGAATGTATGTGTAGTCAAGTTATGCGTGCATCATCATTGCTTTGTAAAATGTTAGCTAGTTAGTTGAAGCGGAACCTCCTACCTAATAAAACCTATTAATACCAATGACCCAAGTGCGTTTTAGTCATCTCGTTACAATTGCTGCAAGGTCGTTTCCACCAGACCAAGATTTCTTTTTATTCTTCTTTCATTGCTTTTCTTTCTTTTTCTTCTACGTGTTCTCTATTTTGAGTCTAGTAGTACTTAATGTTACATGTGATCATCAATTGATTTCATACCCCTTTCGGACAGGCCCTGTAGATTGGAGTTACACCTCTCTTTATGAAAATCTAGTTTGTAGTGAGGCAATGCAGCAGGAAGAACCACCCCCAACCCGACGAGATATAGACCGGCTTCTGCAAGCGTGCCACTCCTCTGCTACATGGGAAAACAACACCGCACATCCTCCCTCACCGCTACAAATCTTATCTTGATACTGTATGGTCAGTTCCACTCCACATTTTTGAGCCAGATTTTTCCACTCCTCTATCCAATGCACTTTGTTATCGAATATATATTTGGTAACAATTAGCGGAATCCTATTCTGTTCCAGATTAAGAATTTTCAAAATATAGTCGAAATGTAGCTTAGGTGTTTGTATAAAGAGACTTGGTAGACCAGTTTCGAGCTGCAGAATGTAGTTAGGTGTTGTTGTGGGGAGGTAAAATAGTTTTTTTTAAGAAGAATCGCTGAAGTTTTTCTACTTCATCGTATGGTGTATAACCCCACACTTGACAGGCATGGCACATTACGGAACGCATGACCGCTTTGAATACTTTGTATATTGCGGATGTTGGAATTTCCTGTCTATTAATTATAGTTTTCCATGAAGTATTTATCAGACTTTTGGCTGCATCCAGTTTTTTTCCGAGATGATTGTTTAAATGCATATTTGGTTCGAGGCGCATTCCGAGATAATCGTATTTCTTTACAACTTATATTACCGAGCGATCAAAAAAAAATTTTTCATTTTTTTCCAGCTTTGTTTGTCTGTTTCTTACGATCATGATCTTCGATTTTTCGAGGTTAACAGTTAGATTCCATGTTTTACAAAAGATGTTTAACTTATTTATCATGAGTTGTAAGCTGTGGGGGGGATTCAGCTAATATAACGATATCGTCAGCGTAAAGAAGGGTTTTAATATTAATCCCAGCAAATTGGATACCGGCAGGTAGATGTAAAGAAGTATGTATCATCTATAAACAATGCAAAAAGAGTTTCGCTTAGCAGACAACCTTGCTTGACTCCAGACCTTGTCTCGAACCAATCAGATATACTTTTACCATCCCACATAGGGTTACCATCACAAAAAATCAAAAAGCCGGACAAGTAGGAGAGAAAAGCCTGATTATGGAGCAAAAAGCCTGACACTGAATTTTTTTAACTAAGGCATTTTTTATATTTTACAGTTGCATATATTTGATTTAAAACGTCAAGTTTCTTCAAATATGTATAAGGACTGTATACGAGAAAAAATCCGAAAGCATTTGCGCTGCCTGACAATACTGAAATATGACATCGCAGTACCGTTAAATAAATAAATTATAAGTTATTTGATCTTAAGGCCGTGTGTTAACTGGGATAAATAATATGATTTTCGAATAATTTTCTAAAGCGGTGGAAAACGAATTTTTGGTTGTCAACAGTTTATCCTGCTCCGGGAGTAAGACAAAAAAATATTTACTAATTAAAAATTTTTTACATTTTCTTTTGCTTGATTTTTGCTAGAATATTCAAGAGGAAATAAAACACTGAGTTTCAATAAATTATTAATACCGTGACATTCGATAAATCTCTGTTTTAAGATTTGAATTTGTGAACTCTTTATAAGTGTCAGAAAATTAGCCGAAGATAATTTATTTAGCGCGGCCTTACAATTTTTTTTTATTTCCGTAGGATTGGTTTTGCAATTTTCAAAATATTAAGCTTAAATATAGCATATCCAATGATTAAAAAAAATACTATCTTGTTGACTGGCAATTTTTTTCAAATATGGTACATTGGTGAAACAAATAGGAATCATTTAGTGTTATATAGTATTCTTTTACAAATGCTAATCTTTCAAATACAGAACCAAAAGAATCCATATCCTTTAAAATGTTCATCCACAAAAAAAGGTTAAAGCATTTGAGAAATACTGACGATTGTTTTGTGACTTACGTAAGGTTACCAACAACGCCTCAGATCAAATAGTAGTAGTAGGTTGTGTATATAATAAATTGGGGATTGAATTGCCGCATATGTGACTGCCGTCATTTCGTTAATAGTATTGTCTCTTTTACTGAACGAATATAAATGAAACCATTCCAAATGATCTAGTTGCATCCATATTTTAATGCATTCAGCAACAATTTAAAATTTGTTTTCGTTAAAATTGAATTGATGTAAATAGTAAATCAACAAAAAATTAAAAAGCCTGACAAAGCGTGAGGCCTGGCCTGAGCCTGACAGAGACCTTAAAAGCCTGCCGCGTCAGGCTAAATCCTGACGTCTGGTAACCCTAATCCCACACAGCTTGGCGGGTATTTTTGTACATGTTTTTTATGATTTTCAGCATTTTTGTCGACATTCCTTTTTGTGATAATTTGTAGAACAATGCATTGCGATCTATCGAATCAAAAGCAGCCTTGAAATCAACGAAGAATATATACACACAGCTTCCTCTTTTGTCTTAGAAAGTATTGTGCTATTGCTGTTAGGGTGAATATATTATCAACAGTTGAATATCCCTTACGAAAGCCAGCTTGGTATTCACTGAGAATCGTATTTCTGTCAATCCATGCTGTAATGCGACATAAGAGAAGAGAGGAAAATATTTTTGCGATGAAATTCATAAAGGAAATACCCCTATAGTTACTTGCTTCATTGACATCTCCTTTTTTGTATATCGGATACACAATAGTATCTCTAAAAGCTTGTGGTATATCTGATATCTCCCATTTGTAGAACTCATTTGAGATGCGATCGGGTCCTGGTGCTTTTTTTAATGGTGTGTTTTTCAGGGCGGTTACGAGCTCTCCCATTGTTATATCCTGGTCAAGCACTGCATCCATTATTAGAGGTTCTGCATATTGAAAAGAGTAATATGTTGGGTTCTGGTTCAGTAATATTTTAATATTGTCGGCTAGTTTCACGGCATTTAAGTGTATACCACAGATCAATTTAGAACCTTTTAGTTGCTTTATTTTATCCCAAAAACTTTTACTATTCCTTGTTGTTGCTAGGTCTAATGCTGCCGATATAAAGTATTCTTTGCGCTTGTGCTCGCATAGCTTTTTATAATTTCTATTAGCTATTAAATAATGCTTCGTGAATGTTTCATTGGGGTCATGCGAGCGTTTGATTTTTCTTAGAAGTGTAAGGGACTGATTTCTTGCTATATAGCACTCCTGGTCAAACCACTTCTGTCGGTAGTTCTGTTTTTTAGTTGCATTGTTTGTCTGTGCTACAGTTTTAATGCAATTATTTAATAAATTTATCTTTTCTTCGGCGGTCGCTTGATTGATAAAGGTTGCGCAAGCGTTCTGCAATTCGTTTGATAACTTTGCTTCATACAACAACTTATCTTTTTCCTTCCAAACCAGTTTTGGGGGCAAACTGAGCTCACAGTGATCCTAAATATCGTTGATAAGCTTAAAATCAACTACAATTGGCATATGGTCGAGAACGTACTGGTTCCAACGCGAAAAGAGGAGATTTGATATTTTAATTCAGGTGATACTGCGCAGATATCGATAACTGATTTGCCTGGACCTCCTATGAAGGTGAATTCCCCATCTCTATCATCTATACAACATCCGTTTAAAATTAATAAATCATATGACTGACACATTTCTAATATTTTGCGACCATTTCGATTTATTGTTTTGTCTTTTGATTTACGTGTTTCAAGCTTTACCATCTGTGTTGTACAAACAGTACTTATTATTTGGTATTCGCTTATTCGAGCATTGACATCCCCGATCAGTAAAACATTGTTTAAGTCGACGCTATTAAGAAATTTATTAAGCTCATAGAAGTCTTTATCCCAAGAATTGCAATTAAGGTAAGTTGGTATAATATGATATGTTTCGTTCAAATTATTGATTTTTATGTACACGTAATCATTATTCTTAACAAAATCCCATCGGATATATTGCTTTTTAAGAGCGTACAGGCTTCCATCCATTGTGTTGCCGTCTTTTTAAAACGGGTGCAATGGAATCCAAGACCCATTTTAACAAAATGTCAATTTCACTGTTTTAAGATTTTGTCTAAAAACACTAAATTAGAGGATAAACTAATTTACCACTATTTCAATTAAAATAAGACCGGGCTTTACTTTAAAATCACTGATGACGACTGTGTGGAAATCATTTGTTTCTATTATTTTTCCAGGCAAAATAACATTTCTGCTCACACTTTTTACTGTTAGGCGAAAACCAAAAGCTGATAAGAGCAAATTGCTGCTGTATTTCGAAGTACTTTTACCTAGCATTTGAGTATAGAATTGATTTCGGAGAAATACCTAATTGTATGCAGTTAATGATGGTTCAGCATTATGTAAATATTTGTTTCTATTATTTTTTCCATGACTGTATATATATGTATATGTGTAAGTGAGGCAATTTTGTTTGACAGCCTCCGCAAATACAAGAAATGTTGTTTGATCCTACTACTGTGGGAGGAATATTTTAAACGATTTGTAGATATATAAACATAAAAAATATAACAAAAAAATAAACACAAATGTTGGTAAATAGCAAATTTATTAACTCACAGCTGTAGTTCTTTTCAGTTATTTTCTTTTTTTCTTTTTACCTTTTTTTCTCTGGAGCTTTGGGTATGGTCATTACCCCCATGACCATACCCCTGGATCCGCCACTGCCCTGTAGGCTCTGGCTACTCCAGGTGTGCTAAGGCGTCCAATGTCGAATTTATTCTTCTGGGCGGTTTGCAGCTTCTTCTCGTTGGACAGTCGAATTCTGAATGCTGCGACAAGGAAATGTTCAGGGTCGACGTTTGCCCCTCGGAATGTGTGCAGGTCGAGGATGTTGGATGCATGCTTCACATTGATTAGCACATGGTCGATTTGGTTGACCATCTGGAGAGCGCCAGGTTGCTGTGTGGATCCTTAGCCTTGGAAACCTAGTGCTACTTATCACCGTATTACGAGCTGCAGCAAAATCGATTAGTCGGTAGCCGTTGTCTGCCATCGTTTTGTGGATTCTGTGCTTACCAACTAAGCCCCCAAAGATGTTTTCCTTTCCGATTTTAACATTGAAATCCCCGAGTACAACTTTGAAATCATACTCCGGACAGGCTCCATCCATTAGGTCATAAAACTCCTCCTTGATGGAATTTTCAGCCACTTCGGTAGGGGCGTGTGCACATACTAGGCTTATGTTTGGGAAAGTAGCTTTGATGTGGATCATAGCAAGATGATCACTTAACAGCTTGAAGTCAAAAACGTTTGTCCTAAGCCGATTTAGCACGACGAATCCGCATCCTAATACATGCAATCATTTGTTGCTGCTGTAGTAAATATTTTTATTTATTTTTACAAACTGTTAGCAAACCTGGAAAGAAAGAAGTACAATAATTTTTTTTTAATTTAAATGTATGTATGAAAAAAAAAAACATTTTCATATTGTACAGTACGTGACAATAATATATGGCATTAATATATAAACCGACGCAGCGCTGCCAGAAATACATTTTCGTGTTCAGTAGTCACCCCGAACTAAGCTCACAAAGTTACAGCCTTGCTAAAATGACTTGAGAAAAAACGTTGCTAGCTCTTAGTCTACTATGTTTATTTTATTTTTATAATTGTGTCCTGATGTGAATCATTGAAATAAAAATCGAAGTTGGTAATTTATGTAGGAATATGACAATTATTATCAATGTGTTGTTTGGTTAAGTGGCAAGCTCAGACACCCTCAAAATAAAACTCCTTCAAATTTTTAAAACGACGTTTCGTTTATTATTTATAAACTTTATCAAGCCTGAGAATAACATGGACATAAAAATATTTTTGGAAAAAAAACAAATGAACAATAATTCAATTTACCTCAATTTACAGAGTTCTTAACATAACAGGGTAAATAATTAAATTAAAGAACAAATATCTGGACATTTTTCTTACACCGCCAAAACAATACTGGTGAACACATCTCCCATTTGGAACATATGGTTAAATAAATCGAGCATATACGTACGAAGGTTGAGTGGCGCATTTTTGTAGAACTCATTTGAGATGCGATCGGGTCCTGGTGCTTTTTTTAATGGTGTGTTTGTCAGGGCGGTTACGAGCTCTCCCATTGTTATATCCTGGTCAAGCACTGCATCCATTATTAGAGGTTCTGCATATTGAAAAGGGTAATATGTTGGGTTCTGGTTCAGTAATATTTTAATATAGTCGGCTAGTTTCACGGCATTTAAGTGTATACCACAGATCAATTTAGAACCTTTTAGTTGCTTTATTTTATCCCAAAAACTTTTACTATTCCTTGTTGTTGCTAGGTCTAATGCTGCCGATATAAAGTATTCTTTGCGCTTGTGCTCGCATAGCTTTTTATAATTTCTATTAGCTATTAAATAATGCTTCGTGAATGTTTCATTGGGGTCATGCGAGCGTTTGATTTTTCTTAGAAGTGTAAGGGACTGATTTCTTGCTATATAGCACTCCTGGTCAAACCACTTCTGTCGGTAGTTCTGTTTTTTAGTTGCATTGTTTGTCTGTGCTACAGTTTTAATGCAATTATTTAATAAATTTATCTTTTCTTCGGCGGTCGCTTGATTGATAATGGTTGCGCAAGCGTTCTGCAATTCGTTTGATAACTTTGCTTCATACAACAGCTTATCTTTTTCCTTCCAAACCAGTTTTGGGGGCAAACTGAGCTCACAGTGATTCTTAATATCGTTGATAAGCTTAAAATCAACTACAATTGGCATATGGTCGAGAACGTACTGGTTCCAACGCGAAAAGAGGAGATTTGATATTTTAATTCAGGTGATACTGCGCAGATATCGATAACTGATTTGCCTGGACCTCCTATGAAGGTGAATTCCCCATCTCTATCATCTATACAACATCCGTTTAAAATTAATAAATCATATGACTGACACATTTCTAATATTTTGCGACCATTTCGATTTATTGTTTTGTCTTTTGATTTACGTGTTTCAAGCTTTACCATCTGTGTTGTACAAACAGTACTTATTATTTGGTATTCGCTTATTCGAGCATTGACATCCCCGATCAGTAAAACATTGTTTAAGTCGACGCTATTAAGAAATTTATTAAGCCCTTAGAAGTCTTTATCCCAAGAATTGCAATTAACGTAAGTTGGTATAATATGATATGTTTCGTTCAAATTATTGATTTTTATGTACACGTAATCATTATTCTTAACAAAATCCCATCGGATATATTGCTTTTTAAGAGCGTACAGGCTTCCATCCATTGTGTTGCCGTCTTTTTAAAACGGGTGCAATGGAATCCAAGACCCATTTTAACAAAATGTCAATTTCACTGTTTTAAGATTTTGTCTAAAAACACTAAATTAGAGGATAAACTAATTTACCACTATTTCAATTAAAATAAGACCGGGCTTTACTTTAAAATCACTGATGACGACTGTGTGGAAATCATTTGTTTCTATTATTTTTCCAGGCAAAATAACATTTCTGCTCACACTTTTTACTGTTAGGCGAAAACCAAAAGCTGATAAGAGCAAATTGCTGCTGTATTTCGAAGTACTTTTACCTAGCATTTGAGTATAGAATTGATTTCGGAGAAATACCTAATTGTATGCAGTTAATGATGGTTCAGCATTATGTAAATATTTGTTTCTATTATTTTTTCCATGACTGTATATATATGTATATGTGTAAGTGAGGCAATTTTGTTTGACAGCCTCCGCAAATACAAGAAATGTTGTTTGATCCTACTACTGTGGGAGGAATATTTTAAACGATTTGTAGATATATAAACATAAAAAATATAACAAAAAAATAAACACAAATGTTGGTAAATAGCAAATTTATTAACTCACAGCTGTAGTTCTTTTCAGTTATTTTCTTTTTTTCTTTTTACCTTTTTTTCTCTGGAGCTTTGGGTATGGTCATTACCCCCATGACCATACCCCTGGATCCGCCACTGCCCTGTAGGCTCTGGCTACTCCAGGTGTGCTAAGGCGTCCAATGTCGAATTTATTCTTCTGGGCGGTTTGCAGCTTCTTCTCGTTGGACAGTCGAATTCTGAATGCTGCGACAAGGAAATGTTCAGGGTCGACGTTTGCCCCTCGGAATGTGTGCAGGTCGAGGATGTTGGATGCATGCTTCACATTGATTAGCACATGGTCGATTTGGTTGACCATCTGGAGAGCGCCAGGTTGCTGTGTGGATCCTTAGCCTTGGAAACCTAGTGCTACTTATCACCGTATTACGAGCTGCAGCAAAATCGATTAGTCGGTAGCCGTTGTCTGCCATCGTTTTGTGGATTCTGTGCTTACCAACTAAGCCCCCAAAGATGTTTTCCTTTCCGATTTTAACATTGAAATCCCCGAGTACAACTTTGAAATCATACTCCGGACAGGCTCCATCCATTAGGTCATAAAACTCCTCCTTGATGGAATTTTCAGCCACTTCGGTAGGGGCGTGTGCACATACTAGGCTTATGTTTGGGAAAGTAGCTTTGATGTGGATCATAGCAAGATGATCACTTAACAGCTTGAAGTCAAAAACGTTTGTCCTAAGCCGATTTAGCACGACGAATCCGCATCCTAATACATGCAATCATTTGTTGCTGCTGTAGTAAATATTTTTATTTATTTTTACAAACTGTTAGCAAACCTGGAAAGAAAGAAGTACAATAATTTTTTTTTAATTTAAATGTATGTATGAAAAAAAAAAACATTTTCATATTGTACAGTACATGACAATAATATATGGCATTAATATATAAACCGACGCAGCGCTGCCAGAAATACATTTTCGTGTTCAGTAGTCACCCCGAACTAAGCTCACAAAGTTACAGCCTTGCTAAAATGACTTGAGAAAAAACGTTGCTAGCTCTTAGTCTACTATGTTTATTTTATTTTTATAATTGTGTCCTGATGTGAATCATTGAAATAAAAATCGGAGTTGGTAATTTATGTAGGAATATGACAATTATTATCAATGTGTTGTTTGGTTAAGTGGCAAGCTCAGACACCCTCAAAATAAAACTCCTTCAAATTTTTAAAACGACGTTTCGTTTATTATTTATAAACTTTATCAAGCCTGAGAATAACATGGACATAAAAATATTTTTGGAAAAAAAACAAATGAACAATAATTCAATTTACCTCAATTTACAGAGTTCTTAACATAACAGGGTAAATAATTAAATTAAAGAACAAATATCTGGACATTTTTCTTACACCGCCAAAACAATACTGGTGAACACATCTCCCATTTGGAACATATGGTTAAATAAATCGAGCATATACGTACGAAGGTTGAGTGGCGCATTTTTGTAGAACTCATTTGAGATGCGATCGGGTCCTGGTGCTTTTTTTAATGGTGTGTTTGTCAGGGCGGTTACGAGCTCTCCCATTGTTATATCCTGGTCAAGCACTGCATCCATTATTAGAGGTTCTGCATATTGCAAAGGGTAATATGTTGGGTTCTGGTTCAGTAATATTTTAATATAGTCGGCTAGTTTCACGGCATTTAAGTGTATACCACAGATCAATTTAGAACCTTTTAGTTGCTTTATTTTATCCCAAAAACTTTTACTATTCCTTGTTGTTGCTAGGTCTAATGCTGCCGATAT
The DNA here is from genome assembly GCA_949372485.1 of Cheilosia soror. Lineage (NCBI taxonomy): Eukaryota > Metazoa > Arthropoda > Insecta > Diptera > Syrphidae > Cheilosia > Cheilosia soror. Next base: position 39,929,183 of record OX443562.1, read on the forward strand.
AAAGTATTCTTTGCGCTTGTGCTCGCATAGCTTTTTATAATTTCTATTAGCTATTAAATAATGCTTCGTGAATGTTTCATTGGGGTCATGCGAGCGTTTGATTTTTCTGTAGTTCTGTTTTTTAGTTGCATTGTTTGTCTGTGCTACAGTTTTAATGCAATTATTTAATAAATTTATCTTTTCTTCGGCGGTCGCTTGATTGATAAAGGTTGCGCAAGCGTTCTGCAATTCGTTTGATAACTTTGCTTCATACAACAGCTTATCTTTTTCCTTCCAAACCAGTTTTGGGGGCAAACTGAGCTCACAGTGATCCTTAATATCGTTGATAAGCTTAAAATCAACTACAATTGGCATATGGTCGAGAACGTACTGGTTCCAACGCGAAAAGAGGAGATTTGATATTTTAATTCAGGTGATACTGCGCAGATATCGATAACTGATTTGCCTGGACCTCCTATGAAGGTGAATTCCCCATCTCTATCATCTATACAACATCCGTTTAAAATTAATAAATCATATGACTGACACATTTCTAATATTTTGCGACCATTTCGATTTATTGTTTTGTCTTTTGATTTACGTGTTTCAAGCTTTACCATCTGTGTTGTACAAACAGTACTTATTATTTGGTATTCGCTTATTCGAGCATTGACATCCCCGATCAGTAAAACATTGTTTAAGTCGACGCTATTAAGAAATTTATTAAGCTCATAGAAGTCTTTATCCCAAGAATTGCAATTAACGTAAGTTGGTATAATATGATATGTTTCGTTCAAATTATTGATTTTTATGTACACGTAATCATTATTCTTAACAAAATCCCATCGGATATATTGCTTTTTAAGAGCGTACAGGCTTCCATCCATTGTGTTGCCGTCTTTTTAAAACGGGTGCAATGGAATCCAAGACCCATTTTAACAAAATGTCAATTTCACTGTTTTAAGATTTTGTCTAAAAACACTAAATTAGAGGATAAACTAATTTACCACTATTTCAATTAAAATAAGACCGGGCTTTACTTTAAAATCACTGATGACGACTGTGTGGAAATCATTTGTTTCTATTATTTTTCCAGGCAAAATAACATTTCTGCTCACACTTTTTACTGTTAGGCGAAAACCAAAAGCTGATAAGAGCAAATTGCTGCTGCATTTCGAAGTACTTTTACCTAGCATTTGAGTATAGAATTGATTTCGGAGAAATACCTAATTGTATGCAGTTAATGATGGTTCAGCATTATGTAAATATTTGTTTCTATTATTTTTTCCATGACTGTATATATATGTATATGTGTAAGTGAGGCAATTTTGTTTGACAGCCTCCGCAAATACAAGAAATGTTGTTTGATCCTACTACTGTGGGAGGAATATTTTAAACGATTTGTAGATATATAAACATAAAAAATATAACAAAAAAATAAACACAAATGTTGGTAAATAGCAAATTTATTAACTCACAGCTGTAGTTCTTTTCAGTTATTTTCTTTTTACCTTTTTTTCTCTGGAGCTTTGGATATGGTCATTACCCCCATGACCATACCCCTGGATCCGCCACTGCCCTGTAGGCTCTGGCTACTCCAGGTGTGCTAAGGCGTCCAATGTCGAATTTATTCTTCTGGGCGGTTTGCAGCTTCTTCTCGTTGGACAGTCGAATTCTGAATGCTGCGACAAGGAAATGTTCAGGGTCGACGTTTGCCCCTCGGAATGTGTGCAGGTCGAGGATGTTGGATGCATGCTTCACATTGATTAGCACATGGTCGATTTGGTTGACCATCTGGAGAGCGCCAGGTTGCTGTGTGGATCCTTAGCCTTGGAAACCTAGTGCTACTTATCACCGTATTACGAGCTGCAGCAAAATCGATTAGTCGGTAGCCGTTGTCTGCCATCGTTTTGTGGATTCTGTGCTTACCAACTAAGCCGCCAAAGATGTTTTCCTTTCCGATTTTAACATTGAAATCCCCGAGTACAACTTTGAAATCATACTCCGGACAGGCTCCATCCATTAGGTCATAAAACTCCTCCTTGATGGAATTTTCAGCCACTTCGGTAGGGGCGTGTGCACATACTAGGCTTATGTTTGGGAAAGTAGCTTTGATGTGGATCATAGCAAGATGATCACTTAACAGCTTGAAGTCAAAAACGTTTGTCCTAAGCCGATTTAGCACGACGAATCCGCATCCTAATACATGCAATCATTTGTTGCTGCTGTAGTAAATATTTTTATTTATTTTTACAAACTGTTAGCAAACCTGGAAAGAAAGAAGTACAATAATTTTTTTTTAATTTAAATGTATGTATGAAAAAAAAAACATTTTCATATTGTACAGTACATGACAATAATATATGGCATTAATATATAAACCGACGCAGCGCTGCCAGAAATACATTTTCGTGTTCAGTAGTCACCCCGAACTAAGCTCACAAAGTTACAGCCTTGCTAAAATGACTTGAGAAAAAACGTTGCTAGCTCTTAGTCTACTATGTTTATTTTATTTTTATAATTGTGTCCTGATGTGAATCATTGAAATAAAAATCGAAGTTGGTAATTTATGTAGGAATATGACAATTATTATCAATGTGTTGTTTGGTTAAGTGGCAAGCTCAGACACCCTCAAAATAAAACTCCTTCAAATTCATATAGCGACGTTTCGTTTATTATTTATAAACTTTATCAAGCCTGAGAATAACATGGACATAATAATATTTTTGGAAAAAAAAACAAATTCAATTTACCTCAATTTACAGAGTTCTTAACATAACAGGGTAAATAAATAAATTAAAGAACAAATATCTGGACATTTTTCTTACACCGCCAAAACAATACTGGTGAACACATAAGGGGCAACACTGAGATTCGAAAACAAACACAAACAAAAACAACAATGCTTAGATTTTTCCAATAAGATGCGTGTAAACACAACTCAAATTGTCGCTATCAGTCTTATAATTCATGCTCTTGTAACGAATCCTGGGATCAAGGACTAAAACTTTCATCCTCAACAGATCTTATCTGCATCGTAGAAAACATAAAAAGAATAGACAACCGATCCAAAAACCTTCTACCGCTTATGCTAACCTTATGCCTCACGGCCACAGGACTCCGCGAGCCCAGTCCGGGTAGCAACGATAGAAGGGTGTCCACGTCCAAGCAACGTAGGCATGCTAGCACCCGCGCGTCCTAGCTCGTCGGATTGGGGGGGATTCTTTGTTGCTGAACTAGTGGACGTTGTTACGATTCCATGCCTAGATTAGATGGAGTTATCTGTAATATGTAAATAAAAAAAGAAGCGCGAAAATTCCCAAGATTGGGTATCAGAGACACTGTCAAATATACGATAACATATTTCTGTGAGGTGAGAGCGAAAGATGATGAAGGCTCTCTTGAGTATGCCCACCCCATTTCACCTAGACCCAGATCTTAGGGAGACAACCTTGGCTACCACTCACTCGATACTTGTGACAGCCCCTAACATAAATACACCCCATACCTTAATTCATCGCGCACCCTAACTCACCGTCTCATCCATCCAAACCGTCGTAAACTTACTTCATGTTCACTTCAAATGATACCTTCCGAGCAACAACAAAAAAAATAATTGTGCCGCATTCTAGTTAACTTTCTCTCATCAACAATAAAAAGCGATTTAATTCAGTATCATTTCTATCAACATTTCAATTCAAAAATTTATTCAAGAAAAACCTATATCTAATAACAAAACTTATCTTAAGTTACAGCTATTATATAATTTAATGTTATCAAAATTCTTTGTGCATTCAAATTTTAAATCTATTGCCTCTTCCAATCTTCAACTAATCGGCCAAAATTCGGTATTTGCTTTACTTATATGTAATACGCACAAGTACCAATAAAAGCTCTAATTAATATTCATTAGAATTCAACACATTTGCTCTTAAAATTGATTAGTTAGGCACTCTTCTTCTCTCATTCGTTTCAAGCTATTCACCTCTATCAAAATTATCGAATTGCCCAGCAGAGCAGGGTTCACTGATATTCGATTAGATTACATAAGATCGCAACCAAATTCACCACTGACAAAAAGCACAGTCAATCTAATTCACAATTCTGACCACCGATAATAATGAATGATAATATTGATTCGATTTTTTTTTTGTATGATACTGAACAATAATAGTGATATCTTTTAGTATTTAAATATGTATATATAAAAAAAGGAATGAAGTATACCACAAAAAAAATAGTTCGCTGTTACACATATGTATATTATATTAAAGATTGAATGGACTTACCAATTTTTTTTGTTTATTACTTTTTTTTTTCGTTTATTCTCTTTTTTTGTTTAATCCAGGGGTGTGGTGACTTTGCGCGCAATTTCTCCAGCCCGAAGGATGCTTGGTCGTAGATATTAGTTGTCTTATTTGCAATTGGTGATTTTATATACCGGCGATTGTACACGAATGTAGCGTATACATACGAACGATTGCTATTTATAAGATTGATTAAATATACAGTTTAGGTAAATATGCGAACTTTACAATTGAAAGAAATTTAGAAAGAATACTTAGCTTTTAATAAAAACGTAAGGTGGTCAGGTTTGTCTGGTGTTTATGCCGAATTTAAGAGGGCTAGCGTGTGCTGGTCTTACAGGTGCAGGGTGAGATTGTGTTGATAGTTGTTGGTGAGGATAGCAGAACTGCGTCAGGTGAAAAGATTGAGGCATATGAAGCGCTAAATAGTTCACGTGTCGTCCGAAGTGTTTTGCCTGAACTTTACTTCCTGTGGTGGTGGCGGGAGCTTGTGGGATGTGGTACTTCGCATGCGATTGTGCAATCAGGCGGTGCGGAGGCTGCGCAATTAGATTGGCGGATTGCAGGATGCACAGTGCACACAAATGGAAAGCTCCAATGGGCTGCTGATTTTGGGGTCGTCGGCACTGCCTCTAATGGGTTCGGTATGGCGTATACGAGCTTGTTCTCGCCCAATGTTGTGAGACGACAATGCAGATAGGTATCCGTTGACGGGTGGAATAGCGAACGAAATAAGCCGGTGACGTGTTGGCTGGCTGGGTGCGACAGATTCGCGGTCGCCAGGATACCCAGGCTCGTGATGGCTTCAGCAATTTTGGTTAGCCCGAGCGGTTCAAATTAACGAGACCAGGTCCCAAACGGCCGTAGGCGTCTTGGGTTTTGACGATCGCTCAGGTCAAAATACCAAGAAGATCTCCGACTTGAAATAGAGCCAATCCAGGGTAATTCCCTGATGTATAGCTTGGGAAGGTGCGACGTGGGGACAACAGCGAAAATAAGACTGACTTTTTTTTTGTTATGAGTACTGTACTTGTTTTTGCTTAACTTGTCGATTTCATGCTCACGTACGAGCGCCCGATCACCCACGCTGCACTCAAGCTACTGACGCAACTAAACAGAACACTGTTGAAAAAGTTCGTGGGTCTCTTATATAGAAGATGGTTGTGTGCTATTCGCTCCCGTATCATCCGATAGGGACCGTTTTTTTTTTTTTTCTTCAGTGACAATCGCCTCTTTTTCATTTTTATACTTCGCGCGCGAAGATTTACCCATGCAGGCCCTCTGCTCCTGCACCCTCTCACTTTCGTTTTACCTTCACTACCTCATCTTCTGTTTTCTATTTCTCCCTTTATTCCCGGATAAACTGCCTTACCTTTACTAGCCTAGTTTTACCTAGAGATGTGAGTACGGCTCATTGCTAATTTTACACTCTCCAAAAAAAAAAATTGTTCGAGAGATATTACCTATTTATAAAACATAGTTCCCCACAAAACGTGTTCCTTTCGCAAGCGCAAGCGAACGCAAGGAAGAAGAAAAGGAACCTGTATTGTTTTTTTCTATACGACCCACCCCTGACCTAGTCTTGTGCACAGATTGAGCTAGCCTTACTCACGAGGAATCTAATTACTTCCTAAGATCCTTACAGTGATACACACCTACTCTTTTGCCCTGAAAGTCCTCTACCTCATATAGATTGTGTCCAATGACCTTTTTAATTCGCATTTTGATGAATTTCGGGCTAAGCTTCGCACTTATGCGCTTTGTTGCATCACTAAGAACAAAATTACGTCTGAAAACAACATCTCCTACTGAATATTTCACGTTTTTGCTCCGTGTGTTATAGACTCTTTCATATTCATTGTGAGCCTTTTCCAGCGACTCCTTTACATAGGTGTGCAAGATGTTCATTTTAGACGCCATTGATAGGGGGTTAACTTCGGAGTTATTGAGACACCCTAGGTTCCTAAGCAACTTATAATCCGACCCGTGCTCGATCATCCTCTGACCAAACAGGGCCTCATAAGGTGACATTTTTATTGCCGAATGAATTCAAGTACGAAGTGCGCAGGCTATGTATGGAAGGTGAATGTCCCAAGTCCTTTGATCAGGCTCAATGTACGAGCGAATAGCAGCTAGGATTGACCTATTCACCCTTTCGCTTGCATTAGCTTGTGGGGAATAAGCTGCGGTTTTTATATGGCGAATACCATAGGACGATAAAAGTTTTCCAAACTCTAGACTCAGGAATTGTTGCCCATTATCTGATATGATGGACTCTGGGATTCCAAATTTGCAAAATATTTCCTCCTGCAAAAATTTCACTACAGCAGAGGCAGTCGCTGCCTTCAATGGATGAACCATCACAAATTTTGTTAGTTGGTCCAGCACAATAAATATATGGGTATTACCATTTTTTGATCGGGGGTACGGCCCAAGAAAATCTATGTAAATGAGTTGGAACGGCCTTTCGACGACGAAAGCCTTGACCATGGGAGGTCTTAAAATAGCATTTGGTGCCTTAGACATTTTACAGACATCACAACAGGAAATAAAGGTCTTAACCTGGGCCGCCATATTAGGCCAAAAATAATTCTGTCGAAGTCGGTATATTGTTTTTGCAATACCTCCATGTGAAGCTTGAGGGGGCTCATGAGCCAAGGAGATTAAGCGGTCAGTTAACTCTTCGGGAACCCACAGTTTCCAAGTCAGATCATCTTCTAATGGATTCCCTGTACTATGTTGTACCTTTTTGTACACGAAACCTTCAGACACTTGAAGATCTGGCAGTCGTTCTTTATGTTGTATGACGGTGTCGCGAATCTTGCTGTAGTTCTCTGATTGGAAACTGGGGTCTTCGAGGTCTATATGCAGCACATCCATCTTATCCCTCGTCATGAACGCGGAGAGCTCCAGAGCATCCACTTCATATACTCTGGATAGAGCATCCGGTACGACATTCTGAGAGCCCTTGCGATGTTCAATGACGAAGTCAAATGCTTGCAGTTTAAGGCTCCAGCGAGCCAATCGACCGCTAAGATCCTTTTGGCTCATAAGCCACCTCAAACTCGCGTGATCCGTTACAACCCGGAAAGGCTGTCCTTCGATATAGGCTCGAAATTTTTGGACGCCCATGACCGCTGACAGGCATTCCCGCTCTGTAACGCTATAATTGCGTTGGGCGGAATTGAGCTTGTGCGAATAATAGAATATCGGACGTTCCACTCCATTGACATCTTTCTGACATAAAACACATCCGATGCCAGATGAAGATGCGTCGCAAAGAATCACAAATTCTTTCGAGAAATCGGGATTCAGAGGTCTGCCGGGAACCGTAAAAGCCGTCTTCTGCCTGGATTCTTTCTCCAACGGTATCTGCCAAAAGGCGTCTTTCAGATCCACACTAGAGATGAAGTGTGTATCTGTAAGACGCCCTAGCAATCCTTCTATATGAGGAAGTGGATACGCATCCTTCCTCGTTACCAGGTTAAGCTTCCGGTAGTCCAAGCAAAATCGGTTCTTGCCCGGTTTTCGGACTAAGACGACCGGAGAATTCCAAGGACTTGTACTCTCTTCTATCACCCCGAGTTGTAGCATGCGATCCAGTTCCCCATATAAAAGTTTTTGTACCGCTGGAGAAACAGGATAATGACGCTGCTTTATCGGTTCGGCGACTCCTGTATCAATGTAATGTTCCTCAAGCAATGTTCTTCCTAAGCCAACAGTGGCAGAGGACGGAAACAAGTTGATGGCTTCTGTGAGTATTTTAGATTCCTTAGCTGACAATTCGTGAGAATTCGAGTCGCGCTCTTGATGTAGCGGATCATGCAAAATTTCCGATAAAAGATACGGCGCGACCTCAAACATTTTCCAGAAATCTACCCCAAGGTAGAGTTTCTGTTGCAGAGATGGTACCACGAATAAACAGACAGTTTTGGTTACCCCCTTAAATAACACATCCGCGTAGATTTTACCAACGATTGGCTGATGTTTCCCATCGGCTGTTTTGATTCCCGATGAAAAGTTTTGTATTGGGATTTGGTGTTTTTTGAGAAATTCCATGCTTCCCTCCCCCAAACAGCTGATGCTAGCCCCACTATCGAGAAGACCTAACATATTTTCCCCATAGATGGAAACGGAAGCATACGGACGAGGGTCATCTAAAGAGCAGCATAAAGTGGAAGCTTCAATGGATTTATGGAGGCATTTCTTTGCCTTAAATTTATCGCGGAGTTTACGAATCTTTTCAGATTTAGATGTCGGGATAGATGAGTTGTCGAAAATTCGTTTCCGAACGGCGTTGTAATTCAATAAGCGTTCATGTAATGATCTGACAGGCGGGGTGGATTTCAACGCTGAAGTTCGAGGCGACTCGGGTAGATTTGGGGACAAAAGTTCAGTTGACTGATCGTTACGAACAGGTTTTAAAATAGTAATATGGCTTGGACTATCGGTTAAAAGAGTATGAGCAGCGAACTGGGAACAGTCGCTGTTGTAGTTTGGCTTGGGTATTACTGATTTCGCGGGTCCTTGTTGGGAGAGCAATTCTGCCCGATTCCTAAACTGCTCCTCTCCCCGTTTCCCGAACATTTTGGGCACTGTGGAGTGGTGGTATTTTCTCTTCCACATTTATAGCAGAAGAGCGCCCTTTGAGGACTCGTACAGTCGTAAAATGTATGCCCATGATCCTTACAGTTCCAACAGATGAAGCTGCGAACATTTCTGTTAGGATGTAGCGACTCGATATTAGGGGTCTCTTCGACTGAAAGGTTATCCTCGACTATGACCTCCGATACGACTGGCCTACGTGAATGAGTAATGAAATTATTCTTTAACCTTTGGTTATCATGGTCGTTTATATATTTTTCGATATTACGACAAACATACACCATTTCCGGAAGGCTTTCTGTTTGAAAAGTGATCAATAATTCCCCCATTCGCCTACGGACGTTTTGCTTCAATAATTCGACAATCTCGCGAGCGGGTTTTGGAGTTCTTAGCCGAGTGTTCATCAGCTGGATGACATTATAAAAGTCATCGAAAGTTTCTGCCTGACCTTGCTTCCTATCGGCCATTTTCCTCGATAGCTCCGAATCAGTTTCTAGGCTACGATACTGCTCGATGAGGGCGCATCGGAGATTCATCCAGTTGACTTCAGGGTTGGATTTCAGATAAACCCAAAACCAGCTCTCAACCTGACCTGAAACGAACTGGTGAAAATTCAAGACTATGTCGTCCCATGAAGCGTTATTACACCGCTTCAGTCGCTCAAGCCTGAACAGAAAGTCGTCCACAGTCATGCTTCTGTTATCAAATTTAATGCCCCATTTGTGAAAGTTATTGGCAGCCGCCTGCGTTCCGGCAAGCCGCCGAGGACTTGCCTCTGAATTGCTCGAAGCGTCATTTAAATTGAGGTTATTCAGACGTCGCAAAAAATCATTGGCGTTAGCATTGTGACTTGGAACGGATTGGGGAATAGTAGGACCGGTTCTGACAAACGATGGCTGATTTGGGGCGGCATAGACAGGAGTAGGCTCTTCGCTTAATCTAGCATGAAAGGAAGAAGGATTAGGCGGATGTACATTGCTATTGCCTAACGTATGACGAGCAAGAGACGCAAACTCATCTCGGATAAAATTACGGCTTTTATTCATCTCCTCCCGTATAAGCCTTAGCTCTCCAGCTCGGCTTAAACCGACACTAGCCTCTACTACCTCCATTATGTACCTACTTAACTCCTCCTCTTCGAAAGCCCCCTGTGCCTGTAAGTTTAATGAAGCCCTACGAGACACACCTGATCCTTGAAGTCCCGATGCTTCATTGTTGGTTATTAGCCGTTCAGCAGTACCACTTTCTGGAACTTCAGAAGCACCTGGAACTTGGTAGCCACTAGCTTCATCTGGACATTGTTCACCCGATGACTCTACATTAGTAGTGACTCTGCGGGATTTGTTCCTGCCCTCGTCAACATTGCCTTTCTTTGAAGAAGATCTACCTCTTCGCAAAATAGACCGGTCAGCTTTGGGAATGGCTCCCGTGCTCTTCCCTGACTTAGACATTCGGGATAGTGATTTCGATTCTCAAAAATCGAATCAAGCCAAAAATTATAAAAGGTGTAATTAAAATTCTAAAACAAGAAATATATGTAACCACCAAAGAATCTTAACTTAATAGTTCACACTTTCTACAATTCCCTTATTTATCTCAAATCTAAAATATACTCAATCAAAACTTTCTATCATTCAAACTATATTAACAAAAAAATGTATCCAATAATTTGTGGTCTATTAAAGAATAAAAAAAATACTATTTTAATCTCTCCTAGTAGAAATACTTAATTCAATAGGTTATCTAACTCAAAGATTCAACCTATAAAGCAAATAAAAACTATATCATAAAATTCGGATGGATGAGCCCGGTTCACAAGGGCTAATTTAACTGCGATGACGCTGGAAGGAGAAAAGTCTCACAAAAACATAAATGTATCTGACAGTAAATGTTTAACATTTGTGCAAATGCAGGTGCAAAAGGTTGTTGGAAGAGACTCAAAACGGTGCAACTGCGCGGCCTAAATACAAAAGCAATACTGAAGGACACTCGCTTTGATATCTCCTCATGGTTTCGGACCCTGAAAAGGAGGACTAGAGGAAAATAGGGAAATACAAGATACGTAGCAACATAAGTATAAAGGGACTACCATCTACCCAAATACTGGACATACATAACCCTTTCCCTCAATCTGCCTAAAAATGAATTTAGTTAATAAACCTCACAAGCAGTGTAGCGTAGAAAGACGCATTCACTGGATGAGGTGATCACTTCACACTCACTAAGCTTTTAATGAAAACAAGCTAACAATTCTGAAGAGCTACTAAGGTAGCGCAACAGACGTAGGTGGATAACTATCCACTTACCGGACGATACTTTAGTAACTCCTGCTAGCACAATGTCCCATAAAGAAAACAGAAATCCGAAACTAACAAAAAAAAACCCCTTGGGTCACCACGCTATGCACAACCTATGTTCTTGGTATTTGGAACATCGTGAACCAAAGAACGAAAAATAATCTTGAAGTTTTCGGGCCCCACGTTGGGCGCCACCTGTAACGAATCCTGGGATCAAGGACTAAAACTTTCATCCTCAACAGATCTTATCTGCATCGTAGAAAACATAAAAAGAATAGACAACCGATCCAAAAACCTTCTACCGCTTATGCTAACCTTATGCCTCACGGCCACAGGACTCCGCGAGCCCAGTCCGGGTAGCAACGATAGAAGGGTGTCCACGTCCAAGCAACGTAGGCATGCTAGCACCCGCGCGTCCTAGCTCGTCGGATTGGGGGGGATTCTTTGTTGCTGAACTAGTGGACGTTGTTACGATTCCATGCCTAGATTAGATGGAGTTATCTGTAATATGTAAATAAAAAAAGAAGCGCGAAAATTCCCAAGATTGGGTATCAGAGACACTGTCAAATATACGATAACATATTTCTGTGAGGTGAGAGCGAAAGATGATGAAGGCTCTCTTGAGTATGCCCACCCCATTTCACCTAGACCCAGATCTTAGGGAGACAACCTTGGCTACCACTCACTCGATACTTGTGACAGCCCCTAACATAAATACACCCCATACCTTAATTCATCGCGCACCCTAACTCACCGTCTCATCCATCCAAACCGTCGTAAACTTACTTCATGTTCACTTCAAATGATACCTTCCGAGCAACAACAAAAAAAATAATTGTGCCGCATTCTAGTTAACTTTCTCTCATCAACAATAAAAAGCGATTTAATTCAGTATCATTTCTATCAACATTTCAATTCAAAAATTTATTCAAGAAAAACCTATATCTAATAACAAAACTTATCTTAAGTTACAGCTATTATATAATTTAATGTTATCAAAATTCTTTGTGCATTCAAATTTTAAATCTATTGCCTCTTCCAATCTTCAACTAATCGGCCAAAATTCGGTATTTGCTTTACTTATATGTAATACGCACAAGTACCAATAAAAGCTCTAATTAATATTCATTAGAATTCAACACATTTGCTCTTAAAATTGATTAGTTAGGCACTCTTCTTCTCTCATTCGTTTCAAGCTATTCACCTCTATCAAAATTATCGAATTGCCCAGCAGAGCAGGGTTCACTGATATTCGATTAGATTACATAAGATCGCAACCAAATTCACCACTGACAAAAAGCACAGTCAATCTAATTCACAATTCTGACCACCGATAATAATGAATGATAATATTGATTCGATTTTTTTTTTGTATGATACTGAACAATAATAGTGATATCTTTTAGTATTTAAATATGTATATATAAAAAAAGGAATGAAGTATACCACAAAAAAAATAGTTCGCTGTTACACATATGTATATTATATTAAAGATTGAATGGACTTACCAATTTTTTTTGTTTATTACTTTTTTTTTTCGTTTATTCTCTTTTTTTGTTTAATCCAGGGGTGTGGTGACTTTGCGCGCAATTTCTCCAGCCCGAAGGATGCTTGGTCGTAGATATTAGTTGTCTTATTTGCAATTGGTGATTTTATATACCGGCGATTGTACACGAATGTAGCGTATACATACGAACGATTGCTATTTATAAGATTGATTAAATATACAGTTTAGGTAAATATGCGAACTTTACAATTGAAAGAAATTTAGAAAGAATACTTAGCTTTTAATAAAAACGTAAGGTGGTCAGGTTTGTCTGGTGTTTATGCCGAATTTAAGAGGGCTAGCGTGTGCTGGTCTTACAGGTGCAGGGTGAGATTGTGTTGATAGTTGTTGGTGAGGATAGCAGAACTGCGTCAGGTGAAAAGATTGAGGCATATGAAGCGCTAAATAGTTCACGTGTCGTCCGAAGTGTTTTGCCTGAACTTTACTTCCTGTGGTGGTGGCGGGAGCTTGTGGGATGTGGTACTTCGCATGCGATTGTGCAATCAGGCGGTGCGGAGGCTGCGCAATTAGATTGGCGGATTGCAGGATGCACAGTGCACACAAATGGAAAGCTCCAATGGGCTGCTGATTTTGGGGTCGTCGGCACTGCCTCTAATGGGTTCGGTATGGCGTATACGAGCTTGTTCTCGCCCAATGTTGTGAGACGACAATGCAGATAGGTATCCGTTGACGGGTGGAATAGCGAACGAAATAAGCCGGTGACGTGTTGGCTGGCTGGGTGCGACAGATTCGCGGTCGCCAGGATACCCAGGCTCGTGATGGCTTCAGCAATTTTGGTTAGCCCGAGCGGTTCAAATTAACGAGACCAGGTCCCAAACGGCCGTAGGCGTCTTGGGTTTTGACGATCGCTCAGGTCAAAATACCAAGAAGATCTCCGACTTGAAATAGAGCCCATCCAGGGTAATTCCCTGATGTATAGCTTGGGAATGTGCGACGTGGGGACAACAGCGAAAATAAGACTGACTTTTTTTTTGTTATGAGTACTGTACTTGTTTTTGCTTAACTTGTCGATTTCATGCTCACGTACGAGCGCCCGATCACCCACGCTGCACTCAAGCTACTGACGCAACTAAACAGAACACTGTTGAAAAAGTTCGTGGGTCTCTTATATAGAAGATGGTTGTGTGCTATTCGCTCCCGTATCATCCGATAGGGACCGTTTTTTTTTTTTTTCTTCAGTGACAATCGCCTCTTTTTCATTTTTATACTTCGCGCGCGAAGATTTACCCATGCAGGCCCTCTGCTCCTGCACCCTCTCACTTTCGTTTTACCTTCACTACCTCATCTTCTGTTTTCTATTTCTCCCTTTATTCCCGGATAAACTGCCTTACCTTTACTAGCCTAGTTTTACCTAGAGATGTGAGTACGGCTCATTGCTAATTTTACACTCTCCAAAAAAAAAAAATTGTTCGAGAGATATTACCTATTTATAAAACATAGTTCCCCACACTCTTCTCTCGTCCCTTGATTATGTGCACACATTCCATTTCCAATATCTTTCGTTTTTTGTCATTCCCTTTTACACCCAACACAGAGAAATTATCGAAATCCATAATATGCGTTTTGTTATTGTTCTTATGATGCTCTGATAATGCTGTCTCTTTCCCTCCATAGGTAGCCCGGCATGAGTAACTGTGTTGGTAAATTCTAGCTGAGATCTTTTGTTTTGTCTCTCCCACATATACTTGGTCACATTGTTTGCACGGAATTTCGTAAACAATATCTGTCCATTCTATTCGCCTGGTCTTTGATTTTGGTGAAAAGCATTTCTGTTGTCTTGAAATTGTATGGAATCAGTTCACATTTTCCGTCTTGCAGCATCAGTTTCTGGAGTTGAGGAGTCAATGTTGGTATATTTGGAAAGGTACATCTTAATGTAGGTATTTCTTCGTCATTATAGAGACAGGGATATGCTGGAACCTCTCATGTGTAAAAGAAAATAAAGCAAAGGAAAGCGGTATATGAACGTCGTGTTATCAGTGGTGGTGTCTTAGATGGTTTGACACACTGAGGAACCCTCCCCTTGCAGACATCTTAAGTTGTCGCTCCTGACTATCTCTTCCTCAACGACTGATGAGATAGTCCCATACTGACGAAAAATTTGAACTTCAATTAATCACACCATCTCAACAATTTAATAGTTTTCTTAGCAATTCATGTTTATTGAAATGATATGAATACTAGTTTCAAACAAAATTAAAAATATGCAGTTCTCTTAATGGATGAAGATCATATAATGATTATTATATAAACCATTGATTCAGGTTTATGATAAGATCGATAGAGATTGGATATTATCATGAATTGACAGTGCATGCAGGTGTAAAATCAAATATCAAGCAATTCAAATATATGTAGTGTGTATGTAATAATTATAAATTTAAGGTTTAGATAGATATATAATGTATTGTATAAGTATATAAATGTACGGCTAATTTAAGAGATTAATTATATTAGGGCAAGCAAGATCCAATTGAACAAATGGTATAGGCAATTCACATTTAATTGCATGTAAATTTAATTAATTAATAAAAAGGTATTTTATTTAATAGCAAATTAGAATATAGGTAATATTTATTGAAGCCAAAGAAAGAAAATATAGTGTAAAAAAGGTATAAGTATGTACTTACTCGTTGTTTCTGCAGTTCTTTGATGCTCGAATTTTGTGCACAAATTTCTCGCTGGCAGGTGTAGCTATTAGTTATTATAGATAGGTACGTAAAATTCAAAAACTTTTTTTTTTCTAAGGCTTTTAAGTTGAAACCAGGGTAATTAATTTTAGGCTAGGTATCTAAGATTTTGATTTCACTTTGCTTGCTTTAACCTTACTTAACCTTATTTTTATATTTTTTTTTCTTTTTTTTTTTTTAAATTATTAATTATATAGGTACTTATTAAGTCAGATAAATTATGTATCACTTTTTCACTTATATATAATACATATAATATGTGTAGACATATATATGTATTTGCAGGATTCACCTTACACCAGCACGTGCACTACGATTTTCAGTGGACAGAGGGCTATTTTGAGCGGGGGATTTCACTGAATTGGGTGTTCCTCGGCAGGATGAACAGGCAATCAAAATGGCGGAATTGAAGTTTGCCACGTGTGTCGTAGAGTTGAGAGGCTGACGATGGCATTTTAACAATTTGGCGAATTTTAAGTTTCGTTTGCACGGATTTTTACGTCTGCGAAAGCCTATCTAGCTACATCGGTTTAAAGACACGTTGTTCCCTATTTGGTGTCACTAGTCACGTCACGATGGGACTAAGCGGAGCACTGGAATTGTCGACTGATGGCTAATAGGCTTTGATTTCTTGGAACGCTGTGAATCAACATACATATATTTTAGCGTGATCGCCACGATTGTTTGTGTGTGCATGGAATCTTACCAGCTAGGTTACAATGCATGTCTTAGAATTTGTATATTCCATTGAAATGTATTCCATGCCAGCCTTCTCTTTGTGCGGTTAAATTTGCGAAGCACCGCAAAGTTGATGCATCAGCTTAGAGCTAAACACAAAAAAAAATCTTAGCTGTATAATCTCACACAATATGTAAGAGAGACTTACTTGATCTCGGGAGCTCAACCTTCCAGGGCAAAGTAAAAATGAAAAACAGAGTTCATGCGGCAGTTTCACATGTATAAGTACACTGTACACTTTCGGTGTACTAAACTTTAGACCAGCATTGACATACCTGCCCAATGGTATAACTTTAATCTGTCATTATATTTTGAAATTGAGTGAATTCAGAGTTCAAGTTAGAGCAAGAATCGATCTCATGGGAACGCCACAATTGCATAAACCGCACTCGTGGAGTGGATTCGTTAGGTACCTACTTAATATTTTTTTTCATGCGGAAAAACTGTATAAATGCTGTATTTTCTTGGTTTCGCTGTATATGTTTTTTTGACAATTTCGCGCTGTATCGACTGACTGAAAAACTGTAGTATACAGCGAAAAACTGTACAGTTGGTCACTTTATATATCTCCCATTTGGAACATATGGTTAAATAAATCGAGCATATACGTACGAAGGTTTGAGATTTGAGATGCGATCGGGTCCTGGTGCTTTTTTTAATGGTGTGTTTTTCAGGGCGGTTACGAGCTCTCCCATTGTTATATCCTGGTCAAGCACTGCATCCATTATTAGAGGTTCTGCATATTGAAAAGAGTAATATGTTGGGTTCTGGTTCAGTAATATTTTAATATAGTCGGCTAGTTTCACGGCATTTAAGTGTATACCACAGATCAATTTAGAACCTTTTAGTTGCTTTATTTTATCCCAAAAACTTTTACTATTCCTTGTTGTTGCTAGGTCTAATGCTGCCGATATAAAGTATTCTTTGCGCCTGTGCTCGCATAGCTTTTTATAATTTCTATTAGCTATTAAATAATGCTTCGTGAATGTTTCATTGGGGTCATGCGAGCGTTTGATTTTTCTTAGAAGTGTAAGGGACTGATTTCTTGCTATATAGCACTCCTGGTCAAACCACTTCTGTCGGTAGTTCTGTTTTTTAGTTGCATTGTTTGTCTGTGCTACAGTTTTAATGCAATTATTTAATAAATTTATCTTTTCTTCGGCGGTCGCTTGATTGATAAAGGTTGCGCAAGCGTTCTGCAATTCGTTTGATAACTTTGCTTCATACAACAACTTATCTTTTTCCTTCCAAACCAGTTTTGGGGGCAAACTAAGCTCACAGTGATCCTTAATATCGTTGATAAGCTTAAAATCAACTACAATTGGCATATGGTCGAGAACGTACTGGTTCCAACGCGAAAAGAGGAGATTTGATATTTTAATTCAGGTGATACTGCGCAGATATCGATAACTGATTTGCCTGGACCTCCTATGAAGGTGAATTCCCCATCTCTATCATCTATACAACATCCGTTTAAAATTAATAAATCATATGACTGACACATTTCTAATATTTTGCGACCATTTCGATTTATTGTTTTGTCTTTTGATTTACGTGTTTCAAGCTTTACCATCTGTGTTGTACAAACAGTACTTATTATTTGTGTTCTGTAGATTTATTTCAATTTATTATATTTTATATGGATAATGCACATGGTAAGTTTTTCAGTACGGTGAACGAAGGCTGTTCTTTTATTGAAAGATAAAATCAAACTCGTTGGAAGAACAATGTTTAATTTACACATAGCATACCTACTCAGCTCAACAGCCAGCAAAACTTCCAGATAAACTGGAATTCAAAGAGAGTCGGCTGGAAGTTGGCTGGTAGTGTTCAGTGCAAATCAAACATTGCCGGCCGCCTTGCAGCAATTGCTGCAATATTATTTACAAAATATTAATCTTTTCTTAAGTACAATTGGTATAAATCATACGTTTACAGTAGTTTTTTTTTTTTTTTTTTTTTTTTAATTCAAGTAGGAATAATTATCGTATATAAAGGCAAAGTCTTGCAAAAACAATTAAAATGAACAAATATATCAAGCTAAATACGAACTACTAGAGATACGTACAATCATTTGTGACTGGTGCATAATGTAATTAAAGAAATTCAATAAGGACGTTCAATAAGTTGTGTGCCCTAGGTATCGATGACAAATCCCGGATAATTCATTATTGTTTGGTGGGTAACATACAGAGTTTGACTATCGGACGAGTAAGGACTCCATTTTGGGTTTTCACATCTGCAACCCGGACTCTGTGATCCGGACCTTGGTATATTTTAACAACTCTACCAAGTTTCCACTCATTAGGAGGGAGTTGTTCATGACGAATTACTACGAGATCATCGATTTGTACATCTCTTTGTGGATATTTCCATTTGAAGCGCTTATTTAGCTCCTTTAAATATTCTTCTTTCCATCTATTGCTAAATTGGTGATGCAATACCTTAAGTTTTTGCCACCGATTGATCAGGTTAAGAGATGTAGAGGAGAGCGAGGGTTCAGCTGGAGTGAGTAAAGGCCCGCCTCTTAAAAAATGAGCAGGAGTCAACGGTACGAAGTCTGATGGATTTTCAGACATGGGAGAGATCGGTCGGGAATTTAGACACCCCTCGATTCGAGATAGTAAAGTTTGAAATTCCTCGAAGGTAAAATTATGAGGAAGGGTAACTTTGCGAAAGTGTTGTTTGAAACTTTTCACCCCGGCCTCCCATAGACCACCCATGTGAGGAGCCCCCGGGGGAATAAAGTTCCATTTAATTAAAAAGAAATTGTTGGTGGTCGTCGATGAGTGACTTTTAAGGGCATTTCGAAAGTCACTCATAAGTGATTTTTGTGCTCCCACGAAGTTAGTACCATTATCCGAGAAGATAGTGGTTGGGACTCCTCTGCGAGCAACAAAACGAGAAAAAGCTGCCAGAAACGCTGGAGTTGACAAATCACTCACTGCTTCCAAGTGAATGGCTCGGGTACTAAAACATACGAAAATACACACGTAACCCTTTTCGATTCGGCACCCGCGCCCGTGAAATGTTTTGAGCGTGAATGGGCCGGCAAAATCTATACCGGTGTTGGTAAATGGTAGGGTGAATTCAGTTCTTTCTGGGGGCAGAACGCCCATAATTTGAGACATTGTTTTGCGCTTCATGACCACGCATGTTTTGCAACGAGTGATACATTTTCTGACGAGGTTCTTTAACCTTGGAACCCAAAATTCAGCCCGAACAATGCGAACCATGAGTTGAACCTCACCATGAACGGATAGCTGATGCACGTGTGCGATAAAAAGTTCAGTGAGATAAGCGCTGTAGGGAAGAATAATTGGGTACCGTTCGTTATATGTCAAAGTAGATGATATCAGTCTACCATTGCTTCTCAAAATGTTCTGAGAGTCGAGAAAGGGGTTGAGTGTCAAAATAGGACTTTTTGACGAGATCGGAACGCCATGGAGAAGGTTTTCACACTCAAGTGCGAAATGAAGTTGCTGGGTAAGACGTATTAAACGAATCTTAGTGAAACTTATTTCGTCATGAGATAGAAGTAAGTCTGTGTGATGCTGACTTCTGTTACGGTTCCGAGTAGAGTGAAAGAAACGGAAAGTATAGCTGATGATGCGAAGAGCTTTATGCCAAGACGAAAAGCGTCGAAGAATATCGTCGATGGTGAGCACGAAGGCCGGACTTCTAGTAAGGTCTCATCCACGGAAACAGAAGGAAGTTCAGGCCATTCCTGTTCCGGACGCTGAAGCCACGGGGGGCCATGCCACCATAACACGTTTTCTTTGAGCATTAAGGGCGTTGTCCCTCTGGTCGCTATATCAGCAGGATTGTCAACGGAGATGACATGACGCCATGGCATTCCGTCTACATTTCTTAAGATTTCCGCTATTCTATTGGCAACATAAGTTTTCCATGCGCACGGTGGTCGTTTTAACCAGGCAAGGACAATTGTGGAGTCCGTCCAAAGAAAGACTTCGGTTGGATTAAAGTCAATATTTTTGAGTGTAGAGCGCATCATTTTGGACAACAAAACAGCGCCTTGTAACTCAAGTCGAGGTAGCGTGGTGGAACTTACGGGGGCGACTTTCGTCTTTGCCCACAACAGCTGAGAAGAAAAAGCTGAGTGCCCTAGTGAGATGCGCACATATATGGCTGCGGCGTACGCCTTTTCTGATGCGTCACAGAAGCCATGTAGTTGAATGTGGACCCAGGGAACAAAGTTAATCCACCTTGGTATACTTAGTGATTGAATGTCAGGAAAGTGAGACGAGAAATGTGTCCACGCTTGTCTGGTAGTCGGACTGAGATCGTCATCCCAGCCGGTACCGTCCTTCCAAATTTGTTGCATAATAATTTTTGCCGATATAATTATAGGGGCCAGCCAGCCGGCCGGGTCGTAGAATTTTGCAATGGCCGACAAAACAGCTCTTTTGGTTGTAGTACCTGCGAAGGAGTCCCTTTTGAGAGTGAAGAAGAAGGTATCGGACTTGGCATTCCAATGGATGCCCAAAGCTTTTGTTAAACTGGTCTGTTCGAATTCCAAAAATTCTTTATCGAGGCGATTTTCGGTGGGAATAGCGGTCAACAACTCAGGCGTGTTCGATGTCCACTTTTTTAGGGCAAAGCCTGCAGAATCTAGAGCTAAGATGAGCTCCTTTTGGGCTTCCTGTGCCGTAGGAATGTCATGAGCACCTGAGAACACGTCGTCTACGTATATTTCATTTTCAAGGATTTTCGATGCTTTAGGATATAATGAGCTTATGTCCTTAGCCAGTTGTTGTAGCGACCGCATAGCTAAATAGGGGGCACAAGTCACTCCGAAGGTGACCGTCTGAAGTTCGAAGTCCTTAATGGAGTCCTGAGGAGACTCGCGAAATAGAATCCGCTGAAATGGCGTCTGATCGGCATGAATTCGAATTTGTCGATACATTTTTTCGATGTCCGAGTTAAAGACATATTTAAATAGACGCCATTGCAAGAGTAGAAAAACGATATCTACCTGCAACGCAGGACCTGAGTATAAGACATCATTGAGACTACGTCCCTTGGTAGTGGGGCTTGACGCATTAAAAACCACTCTGACCTTGGTGCTCGTACTTTGAGGCTTAAGGACAGCATGATGGGGCAAATAGTAGGAAGACACCCTGTTATTATGAATCATCTCGACCGAGGGAGCTAATGTCATATGCTGTAGAGTTAGATATTCATTGAGCACTGAATGGTATTGCTCTTGCAGTTCTGGGTTCTTATCGAGACTTCGTTCAGTTCTCAGAAAATGTTTTAGAGCGATATCGCGAGAAAACCCCCATTCAACATCAGAGGCAAATTCTGGTTTAAATGGCAGACGGACCACGTAGCGCCCATCAGAGTCGCGATAAGTGGTTGCGTCGAACAAGTTTTCACAATATTGATCGGCAGCAGATAAATGACGAGCCTTGGGTAGCTCCTCGAGTTGCCAGAACTGCTCAATCTGCTTGTCGAGTGAGATGTCACTAAACTGTGAAACGAACGTGGAAAAGCACGTCCGATCCGATGGGAGGGGTCCTAAGAGTACCCATCCAAAGACGGTGTTTTGAGCTATTAGCGAGGAATAAACCTTTGATTTTAGACCTGAGCGTATTATTGATGGATAGAGGTCAGCACCTATCAATAAATCAATTTTGGATGACCGATCGAAATATGGATCGGCTAACTGAAAGTCGATGCTGTCCCTAAGGCTGTTTATATCAAATGAGTTAGCTGGAAGGTCCCCTGTGACACGTTTGAGAACAAACGCTTTGGCTTGTATACTGAAATCCGGCGTTTGTTCGGCACATAAAGTAAAGATACATAATTTAGAGGAGGACGCAGTAACTGTTGAAGCAAGTCCAGTTATCTGAGCCTGGACTGGTTGAGTTGGTAAACGCAGTTTCCGTTGAACATCTTCAGCAAGGAATGAAACTTCAGACCCTGGATCGAGTAGAGCGCGAATGCAAATTTGCGAATCTTGGTAACGAATGCTAACCATAGCGGTAGCAAGAAGCACTGTGCGATGGGTAGTAGAGAGAAGTGTTCTAATATTATGAGCGTGTGGAAGAGTGGACTGTATAGAAGTTGAACATTGTGGAACGGAGGGTTCTCCGTCTAGGGGTTGAGACACTGCAACATCATTTGTTGCAATGGATTTCGATTGCGAAGGTTGAGCGACAGTTGATTGAATGAGTGGACGTTCTAGATGTAGGAGAGTGTGATGCTTATTTCTACACCGGAAGCAAGTGTTAGTACTTTTGCAGTCGGCTATGGTGTGATTAAATCCTAGACAGTTCAGGCAATGTTTAAGTCTCTTTACCGTAGATATTCGATCAGACACATTTAAGTTATTAAAATCGGGACACACTCGCAAGGCGTGTTGTTTTTTACATAAAGTGCAAGAGATATTAGATTGGGACCTAACGAGATGAAATGATTTGGAGGTCGATTGAGATTTGGCCTGTGACGGGCCGTTGGTTTTACTTTTCATATCGTCGATCGTTTCTAAAGCACGGTAGCGATTGGTCAAAAATGAATTCATATCCGCCCAAGAAGGGATTTCCATGTGATTTCCCAAGCCTTGTTCCCACAGATTCAGGGTGGCTTCAGGCAGACGAGATGAACACAAATAAACTAGTATGGAATCCCACGTATCGATGTCAATGTCCTCATTCTTCAGGGCTGTTAAGGCATCGTTGATATCGCTTTGCAATTTTTTAATTGCCCGACCTGATTCCACTTTGACTTGAGGAAGTTGAAAAAGTACCTTGATCTGACTATTGACAATGATCCGTTTATTTTCGAACTGATCTTTTAACGCTTGCCAGGCAAGATCAAAATTAGCATTCGTTAATTGAAATTTATTAACAATGTTATTTGCATCACCTTTCGTCTTAGCGCGCAAATGAAACAGTTTTTGAACCGCACTTAATCTGGTGTTGTTAATGTATATAGCAGAAAACATGTCTCGGAATGAGGGCCAGTCTACGTACGACCCGTGAAATATTTCCGTGTCACATGGCGGAACTTTAATATAACCTCCCGAATCCTCCGGAGGAAGTACTAACTTTGAATTCTCTACTTCGGTAGCAGTGGTCGGGGCAAGGAGTTTGGCTTTGGGTTGAGCGGCTTCCAAGTCTTCCATGGAAGCAATAATCGTACCCAAGCACGAAATATGTGTGTCAGAAGATGAACGAAGCTTAGCCTTCGCAGCTTCCAACACATCCTGCTTGTCCTGATTATCAGTAGCCGCGGCCGTGCTTGTGACAAATTGATGGTATTTTATTTTAATGTCGGACCACAAAACCGAGAGCTCGCTTTTATAAGCCTTCAAAGTGGAGATGGAGAAATCGGATACCGCTTTTTCTTTAAAAGTCGCGAAAAATTCCACCAATTGATCGGTAGAAGCAATAAATTCTTCAAGGTTGGACATTACAAATGTGAAAACCAAAAGTGAAAAGAGAAAACGGTAAATTGAATTCACGATCAACGGTAAACCACAACGAACGGTATACTCGTATCGTACCACCCGAACGGTACTGCTCTCTAAACGGCAGATTGTACTAAAAAAAACCGCAACGCGATACCCAAAGCGCACACTTATGAATTATATAATATAATATAGATATATAAAAGAAATTGATATATGCACCAATAGTAAATGATTGTACGTACCTTTGGTATTTTACACTGCTTTGCGGTTGATGATGAGGGTTGTTGTTGTACTCTAGCGACAATTGGAGCTTCGTTGATGGTGATGGCGACGACGATGATTGGTGTGGTGCTCCAGCGACAATTGGAGCTTCTTTGAGGGTGATGACGACGACGATGGTTGGTGTGGTGCTCCAGTGATAATTGGAGCTTCGATGATGGTGACGATGATGATGATGATTGAGCTCGAATGAACGTGAGCACTGATCTCGAGTGTCAAGAACGAGAGCCTTGATGACGACGATGAGCACGCATTTACTTTGTGTGCTGCGTTGGACGATGACGAATGGTGCAGTGCTCCAGTGATATTTGGGGCTTCGATGATGGTGACGATGATGATGATGATTGAGCTCGAATGAACGTGAGCACTGGTCTCGATTATCAAGAACGAGAGCCTTGATGACGACGATGAGCACGCAGTTAGGTACTTTGTGTGCTGCGGTACGATGACGATGATTGCTTTTGCACGCACACCTCGTGGCTGCAAACCGCGTGGCAGTGGCGAAGAATTTGTATGCGGAAGCACGCAGTTACTTTGTGTGCTGCGGTACGATGACGATGATTGCTTTTGCACGCAAACCTCGTGGCTGCAAACCGCGTGGCAGTGGCGAAGAATTTGTATGCGGAAGCACGCAGTTACTTTGTGTGCTGCGGTACGATGACGATGATTGCTTTTGCACGCAAACCTCGTGGCTGCAAACCGCGTGGCAAAGGAGATGAACTTTTATGCTAAAGCACTCACGATGGAAATTAAAAAAATTATTGAGAGCAATATGGCTCGATTGGACCAAAAATGTTCTGTGGATTTATTTCAATTTATTATATTTTATATGGATAATGCACATGGTAAGTTTTTCAGTACGGTGAACGAAGGCTGTTCTTTTATTGAAAGATAAAATCAAACTCGTTGGAAGAACAGTTTAATTTACACATAGCATACCTACTCAGCTCAACAGCCAGCAAAACTTCCAGATAAACTGGAATTCAAAGAGAGTCGGCTGGAAGTTGGCTGGTAGTGTTCAGTGCAAATCAAACAATTTGGTATTCGCTTATTCGAGCATTGACATCCCCGATCAGTAAAACATTGTTTAAGTCGACGCTATTAAGAAATTTATTAAGCCCTTAGAAGTCTTTATCCCAAGAATTGCAATTAACGTAAGTTGGTATAATATGATATGTTTCGTTCAAATTATTGATTTTTATGTACACGTAATCATTATTCTTAACAAAATCCCATCGGATATATTGCTTTTTAAGAGCGTACAGGCTTCCATCCATTGTGTTGCCGTCTTTTTAAAACGGGTGCAATGGAATCCAAGACCCATTTTAACAAAATGTCAATTTCACTGTTTTAAGATTTTGTCTAAAAACACTAAATTAGAGGATAAACTAATTTACCACTATTTCAATTAAAATAAGACCGGGCTTTACTTTAAAATCACTGATGACGACTGTGTGGAAATCATTTGTTTCTATTATTTTTCCAGGCAAAATAACATTTCTGCTCACACTTTTTACTGTTAGGCGAAAACCAAAAGCTGATAAGAGCAAATTGCTGCTGCATTTCGAAGTACTTTTACCTAGCATTTGAGTATAGAATTGATTTCGGAGAAATACCTAATTGTATGCAGTTAATGATGGTTCAGCATTATGTAAATATTTGTTTCTATTATTTTTTTCCATGACTGTATATATTATGTATATGTGTAAGTGAGGCAATTTTGTTTGACAGCCTCCGCAAATACAAGAAATGTTGTTTGATCCTACTACTGTGGGAGGAATATTTTAAACGATTTGTAGATATATAAACATAAAAAATATAACAAAAAAATAAACACAAATGTTGGTAAATAGCAAATTTATTAACTCACAGCTGTAGTTCTTTTCAGTTATTTTCTTTTTACCTTTTTTTCTCTGGAGCTTTGGGTATGGTCATTACCCCCATGACCATACCCCTGGATCCGCCACTGCCCTGTAGGCTCTGGCTACTCCAGGTGTGCTAAGGCGTCCAATGTCGAATTTATTCTTCTGGGCGGTTTGCAGCTTCTTCTCGTTGGACAGTCGAATTCTGAATGCTGCGACAAGGAAATGTTCAGGGTCGACGTTTGCCCCTCGGAATGTGTGCAGGTCGAGGATGTTGGATGCATGCTTCACATTGATTAGCACATGGTCGATTTGGTTGACCATCTGGAGAGCGCCAGGTTGCTGTGTGGATCCTTAGCCTTGGAAACCTAGTGCTACTTATCACCGTATTACGAGCTGCAGCAAAATCGATTAGTCGGTAGCCGTTGTCTGCCATCGTTTTGTGGATTCTGTGCTTACCAACTAAGCCCCCAAAGATGTTTTCCTTTCCGATTTTAACATTGAAATCCCCGAGTACAACTTTGAAATCATACTCCGGACAGGCTCCATCCATTAGGTCATAAAACTCCTCCTTGATGGAATTTTCAGCCACTTCGGTAGGGGCGTGTGCACATACTAGGCTTATGTTTGGGAAAGTAGCTTTGATGTGGATCATAGCAAGATGATCACTTAACAGCTTGAAGTCAAAAACGTTTGTCCTAAGCCGATTTAGCACGACGAATCCGCATCCTAATACATGCAATCATTTGTTGCTGCTGTAGTAAATATTTTTATTTATTTTTACAAACTGTTAGCAAACCTGGAAAGAAAGAAGTACAATAATTTTTTTTTAATTTAAATGTATGTATGAAAAAAAAAAACATTTTCATATTGTACAGTACATGACAATAATATATGGCATTAATATATAAACCGACGCAGCGCTGCCAGAAATACATTTTCGTGTTCAGTAGTCACCCCGAACTAAGCTCACAAAGTTACAGCCTTGCTAAAATGACTTGAGAAAAAACGTTGCTAGCTCTTAGTCTACTATGTTTATTTTATTTTTATAATTGTGTCCTGATGTGAATCATTGAAATAAAAATCGGAGTTGGTAATTTATGTAGGAATATGACAATTATTATCAATGTGTTGTTTGGTTAAGTGGCAAGCTCAGACACCCTCAAAATAAAACTCCTTCAAATTTTTAAAACGACGTTTCGTTTATTATTTATAAACTTTATCAAGCCTGAGAATAACATGGACATAAAAATATTTTTGGAAAAAAAACAAATGAACAATAATTCAATTTACCTCAATTTACAGAGTTCTTAACATAACAGGGTAAATAATTAAATTAAAGAACAAATATCTGGACATTTTTCTTACACCGCCAAAACAATACTGGTGAACACATCTCCCATTTGGAACATATGGTTAAATAAATCGAGCATATACGTACGAAGGTTGAGTGGCGCATTTTTGTAGAACTCATTTGAGATGCGATCGGGTCCTGGTGCTTTTTTTAATGGTGTGTTTGTCAGGGCGGTTACGAGCTCTCCCATTGTTATATCCTGGTCAAGCACTGCATCCATTATTAGAGGTTCTGCATATTGCAAAGGGTAATATGTTGGGTTCTGGTTCAGTAATATTTTAATATAGTCGGCTAGTTTCACGGCATTTAAGTGTATACCACAGATCAATTTAGAACCTTTTAGTTGCTTTATTTTATCCCAAAAACGTTTACTATTCCTTGTTGTTGCTAGGTCTAATGCTGCCGATATAAAGTATTCTTTGCGCTTGTGCTCGCATAGCTTTTTATAATTTCTATTAGCTATTAAATAATGCTTCGTGAATGTTTCATTGGGGTCATGCGAGCGTTTGATTTTTCTGTAGTTCTGTTTTTTAGTTGCATTGTTTGTCTGTGCTACAGTTTTAATGCAATTATTTAATAAATTTATCTTTTCTTCGGCGGTCGCTTGATTGATAAAGGTTGCGCAAGCGTTCTGCAATTCGTTTGATAACTTTGCTTCATACAACAGCTTATCTTTTTCCTTCCAAACCAGTTTTGGGGGCAAACTGAGCTCACAGTGATCCTTAATATCGTTGATAAGCTTAAAATCAACTACAATTGGCATATGGTCGAGAACGTACTGGTTCCAACGCGAAAAGAGGAGATTTGATATTTTAATTCAGGTGATACTGCGCAGATATCGATAACTGATTTGCCTGGACCTCCTATGAAGGTGAATTCCCCATCTCTATCATCTATACAACATCCGTTTAAAATTAATAAATCATATGACTGACACATTTCTAATATTTTGCGACCATTTCGATTTATTGTTTTGTCTTTTGATTTACGTGTTTCAAGCTTTACCATCTGTGTTGTACAAACAGTACTTATTATTTGGTATTCGCTTATTCGAGCATTGACATCCCCGATCAGTAAAACATTGTTTAAGTCGACGCTATTAAGAAATTTATTAAGCTCATAGAAGTCTTTATCCCAAGAATTGCAATTAACGTAAGTTGGTATAATATGATATGTTTCGTTCAAATTATTGATTTTTATGTACACGTAATCATTATTCTTAACAAAATCCCATCGGATATATTGCTTTTTAAGAGCGTACAGGCTTCCATCCATTGTGTTGCCGTCTTTTTAAAACGGGTGCAATGGAATCCAAGACCCATTTTAACAAAATGTCAATTTCACTGTTTTAAGATTTTGTCTAAAAACACTAAATTAGAGGATAAACTAATTTACCACTATTTCAATTAAAATAAGACCGGGCTTTACTTTAAAATCACTGATGACGACTGTGTGGAAATCATTTGTTTCTATTATTTTTCCAGGCAAAATAACATTTCTGCTCACACTTTTTACTGTTAGGCGAAAACCAAAAGCTGATAAGAGCAAATTGCTGCTGCATTTCGAAGTACTTTTACCTAGCATTTGAGTATAGAATTGATTTCGGAGAAATACCTAATTGTATGCAGTTAATGATGGTTCAGCATTATGTAAATATTTGTTTCTATTATTTTTTCCATGACTGTATATATATGTATATGTGTAAGTGAGGCAATTTTGTTTGACAGCCTCCGCAAATACAAGAAATGTTGTTTGATCCTACTACTGTGGGAGGAATATTTTAAACGATTTGTAGATATATAAACATAAAAAATATAACAAAAAAATAAACACAAATGTTGGTAAATAGCAAATTTATTAACTCACAGCTGTAGTTCTTTTCAGTTATTTTCTTTTTACCTTTTTTTCTCTGGAGCTTTGGATATGGTCATTACCCCCATGACCATACCCCTGGATCCGCCACTGCCCTGTAGGCTCTGGCTACTCCAGGTGTGCTAAGGCGTCCAATGTCGAATTTATTCTTCTGGGCGGTTTGCAGCTTCTTCTCGTTGGACAGTCGAATTCTGAATGCTGCGACAAGGAAATGTTCAGGGTCGACGTTTGCCCCTCGGAATGTGTGCAGGTCGAGGATGTTGGATGCATGCTTCACATTGATTAGCACATGGTCGATTTGGTTGACCATCTGGAGAGCGCCAGGTTGCTGTGTGGATCCTTAGCCTTGGAAACCTAGTGCTACTTATCACCGTATTACGAGCTGCAGCAAAATCGATTAGTCGGTAGCCGTTGTCTGCCATCGTTTTGTGGATTCTGTGCTTACCAACTAAGCCGCCAAAGATGTTTTCCTTTCCGATTTTAACATTGAAATCCCCGAGTACAACTTTGAAATCATACTCCGGACAGGCTCCATCCATTAGGTCATAAAACTCCTCCTTGATGGAATTTTCAGCCACTTCGGTAGGGGCGTGTGCACATACTAGGCTTATGTTTGGGAAAGTAGCTTTGATGTGGATCATAGCAAGATGATCACTTAACAGCTTGAAGTCAAAAACGTTTGTCCTAAGCCGATTTAGCACGACGAATCCGCATCCTAATACATGCAATCATTTGTTGCTGCTGTAGTAAATATTTTTATTTATTTTTACAAACTGTTAGCAAACCTGGAAAGAAAGAAGTACAATAATTTTTTTTTAATTTAAATGTATGTATGAAAAAAAAAACATTTTCATATTGTACAGTACATGACAATAATATATGGCATTAATATATAAACCGACGCAGCGCTGCCAGAAATACATTTTCGTGTTCAGTAGTCACCCCGAACTAAGCTCACAAAGTTACAGCCTTGCTAAAATGACTTGAGAAAAAACGTTGCTAGCTCTTAGTCTACTATGTTTATTTTATTTTTATAATTGTGTCCTGATGTGAATCATTGAAATAAAAATCGAAGTTGGTAATTTATGTAGGAATATGACAATTATTATCAATGTGTTGTTTGGTTAAGTGGCAAGCTCAGACACCCTCAAAATAAAACTCCTTCAAATTCATATAGCGACGTTTCGTTTATTATTTATAAACTTTATCAAGCCTGAGAATAACATGGACATAATAATATTTTTGGAAAAAAAACAAATTCAATTTACCTCAATTTACAGAGTTCTTAACATAACAGGGTAAATAAATAAATTAAAGAACAAATATCTGGACATTTTTCTTACACCGCCAAAACAATACTGGTGAACACATAAGGGGCAACACTGAGATTCGAAAACAAACACAAACAAAAACAACAATGCTTAGATTTTTCCAATAAGATGCGTGTAAACACAACTCAAATTGTCGCTATCAGTCTTATAATTCATGCTCTTCTCTCGTCCCTTGATTATGTGCACACATTCCATTTCCAATATCTTTCGTTTTTTGTCATTCCCTTTTACACCCAACACAGAGAAATTATCGAAATCCATAATATGCGTTTTGTTATTGTTCTTATGATGCTCTGATAATGCTGTCTCTTTCCCTCCATAGGTAGCCCGGCATGAGTAACTGTGTTGGTAAATTCTAGCTGAGATCTTTTGTTTTGTCTCTCCCACATATACTTGGTCACATTGTTTGCACGGAATTTCGTAAACAATATCTGTCCATTCTGTTCGCCTGGTCTTTGATTTTGGTGAAAAGCATTTCTGTTGTCTTGAAATTGTATGGAATCAGTTCACATTTTCCGTCTTGCAGCATCAGTTTCTGGAGTTGAGGAGTCAATGTTGGTATATTTGGAAAGGTACATCTTAATGTAGGTATTTCTTCGTCATTACGCGGCCTCTTCGGTCTTTTTGGTCCTAAATATTCATTAATAACTTTGTTATATAATTACCTTGGATAGTTATTATTTTTAAGTATTTCACGAATCTTCTGAAGGTTCCTTTCCAAGAATTGTGGGCTACTGAGTTCCTTTGCTCTATACACCATGTTCTTGATGTTGTTTACCTTTTGCTGCATAGGATGGGATGAGTAGTAGTTCAGTATCCTACCAGAAGCAGTCTGTTTGGTGTACCAATTCGTTAGGATCAATCCATCTTCTGTGCAAATGACTTCTAGATCCAAGAATGCCAATTTCTTATCTACTTCTAGTTCATATGTGAACTGCAAACTAGGATGGTAGCTATTGAACGCTGCAACAAACTCATCGACCTTGTCTCCAGGTATGGAATATAAGCCGTCATCAACATAGTAAACTGATATTTCGGGATGAAAATCCAGTGATTCCAACACCTCAAATATTAATATGTCCATTATAAAATTGGCAATTGATGGACTAGCTGGATTTCCCATCATTGTGCCTTGGATTTGGCTGTAATATTGTCCATTAAACAAGAAGTAGCTTGAATCAAAGATGAATCTAATAATCCTCAAGAACAGATCTTTGGGAACGTTCAGATAGTTCTCAATCCATTTCCAATGCTTAATCATCTTCTCTATCACCAGCTCCTTTGGTATACTTGGGAATAAAGAGACCACATCCAGCGATATTAACACATGACTCATTGGAATGGTGGTTTCTCTCAATATATCAACAATTTCAAAAGAGTTCTTCATATTCCTATGGAACGTTGAACAAATCTTTGGTCAATTCCTCATGCAAATACCTAGACAAGTTGTAGCAAGGTGATCCGATGTTGCTGACCACTGGTCTATATGCCACAACTCCCTGTTTGTGTGTTTTCCGGAGACCATACGCCTTTGGTGGGACACAGTTGCTATTCTTCAGAAAGTACGATTTACCAACCGTGATTACTTCTTGATTTAGAATAGATTTGATGATTTCTTTGCACTGGCACTGGTCTTCTACTCTGTTGGTGGGATTCCTAGCTAATTTCTTGTAGACCTGTTCATCTTCAAACATAGAAGTCATGGCTCCAAAATACTCATCTCTAGATACCAAAACTGTGGCATTCCCTTTGTCTGCTCTTCCGACAATAATGTTTGGATTTCCTTTGATGAATCTCTTTGTAGCCTTGACATCTTTCAGTAAGCTGTTGTGGGCACCAACACATTACAAAAATTCACTTGTCTCCAGAAATTGGTGATAATGTTGACACCTTTACTACGAACTACGTCCGGCTCTACATTGGCAGATGGAGAGACAAAACAAAAGATCTCAGCTAGAATTTACCAACACAGTTACTCATGCATATTAAAGTAATAAGTAGTTTAATTCAATTCAAACAAAGCAAAAGATACAAAATTGAATAGACGTTATACTCAAAGAGAAAACACGAGTATGAATTATTTCAGAATGAGAGATAAAAGTAAAAACAAAATGGAAGTTTATAATGATTAAAAAGTTAAGGTGAAAACACAAGAATTAGTAAAGGCTGGAATACAATATTTCTTCCCTCCTCACGAGCTGCAGTTAAACATCCTTAAGGGGAAAAGAGTACTCCAGGTTTCCGCTGTCTATTTGACTTTCTTGGGCCCGCAGGTGGATTGGCCGAATAGTGTGGCGAAGTGCTGAGTAAATGCGGTGATGCGAATTGTTTCTCGAGACCTGGAGATGTAGAACCACTTCTCGAATCAGTTGCAGGAAGTTCGACATCGTTTTGTTGTCTGTCGTTGCCAGGAGATTTGTCGAATGATGACATCGCCACAGCAGGGGTATTGGGTTCTTGACGATAATGTGTTACATCTGATTTGTCAGCTACATTGGACTTATTTTGTATTAGTGGACCCTCCTCCAGTTGACTATTTGATGTCCCTCCGTGATAACTTCGAATTTGGTCGATATGCCTTTTATAACGTTTTCCGAAATGATCGATTTCATAGTGAAGATATCCAAGCCGAGTGATGATTGTCCCCGGAATCCACTTATCCATATGAGGGCTGCATGATAAGAACAGTATTGGTTGTGCTGGATGGAAGGAGCGAAATGTTGGATTAAACGCAGCACATTGTTTTTCAGTGATTCTTGTATTCACGTCATCAGGTCGAACGAGATCTAAGCGAGTGCGGAGCGAACGACCCAAGAAGAGCTGTGCAGGTGACTGGCCGGTAGTTGAGTGCGGAGCTTTTCTATATTGTCGAAGAAAGATATTTAGGTTTCGCTGTATGTTACCTTTTGTTGTTTCCATACTTTTTAGAGCATCTTTTACCGTCTGGACGCTGCGTTCCGCCTGCCCATTCGTCGAGGGATGATATGGCGCTGTCAGTCTATGATATTTAACACCAACTGATTGAAGGTATGTCTTAAATTCAGCAGAAGCAAAATTTGTTCCGTTGTCCGATACCACTGCCACTGGAACTCCATAAGCGGCAAACATCTCGTCTACAATGGTGATGGTGGCACTGGATGTTGTTGAGCTGGTGACCTTAACCTCGAGCCACTTGCTGTATGCGTCCGAAATGATGAGTAGCATCGTTCCAGCAAATGGACCAGCATAGTCCACATGGATACGTTCCCACGGTCCTTTTGGATACTCCCAATGATGTTCTCGAAACTTGGCCGGAGCATGCGAATTTTTGGAACAGCTGCTGCACATTCTTGCCGTTTGCTCGATGTCTGTGTCGATCCCAGGCCAGAATACAAACGAACGAGCTAAGCCTTTCATTTTGACCATCCCTAAATGTGCTAGATGGAGATCGTTAAGAACTTCTTTGCGCAGACTCGCTGGAATAACAACTCTGTGTTCGAAAATCAGGCAGTCAGCAGCTAACCTGTAGCTCGATTCGGGAAGTTTATACCCAGCCCGTATAAGGCATTGACCTGATAGCAGTATTTCAAGTATTTTACCCTGCCCGAATAGGTAGTTGATTGATCTGTCGAACAACAAAATCATCGAAAGCATCATATCCAGCTTCTTCCCCTCCAACTGATATAAGATTGCGGATGTTGTGAACAGTTGTTGGTAGTGGAGCACGAGAGCAATAATCGGCATTGGTGTTAGATTTCGTTGGCTTAAAAATAACGTCAAAGTCAAAATTCCCAAGGAAATCAGCATAATTTGCCATACGACTGATGCAAAGAACTGGTAGAGATGGGTAATGATGGGTCATATGGCATTAAAACTTGAGGCGATATTAAAACATCTTTAATGTCTATATATGCTCGTTCGGCGTCTGCTGTCCATTTAAAAGGCACCTTGTGCATGATGTCGCGCAGAGGTCTATTTCTAGTAGAAAGGTCTGGAATAAATGCACTATAGTAAGTAGCCTTACCTAAAAATAGCTGTAGCTCCTCCAACGTAGTAGGTTTAGGTGCATCTCGTACGGCTTCGATGTGCTTATCGGATTTATGCACCCCCCGTGCATCGATCTTGTGTCCTAAAAACTCGACAGCTGGAGCGGCAAAAACACATTTCTTGCGGTTAAGGCGAAGGCCATTCGTTCTCATTCGTTCAAGAGTGATTTCGAGGATTGCCAGCAAATGATCGAAGTTATCCGCATGTATGAGAATGTCGTCGAAAAAATTTCGCACGTTTGGCAACCCTTGAAATATTGTTTCCATGCGACGCTGCCAAATCGCAGGTATATTTGCAGCTCCATAAACTGCTCGAGTGGGCCGAATTAAACCGTGTGTAGGTGTGTTAAGTGTCAGAGCATGACCAAACTCCTCGTCGATAGGTAAGTGAGAGTAAGCATCCACGACATCAAGATGGCAGAATACAGTAGCACCCTTCATTCGATTGAATAAATGCTCAGCTCTCGGAATGGGATGTTCATCGATAATCATTCTTGGGTTGACTGTTGGTTTGTAGTTACCGGTAATACGTATTTTTCCATCTTTCTTTGCCACAACGTGAGTAGTCGATGCCCACTCCGAATAGTCCACTCTTTTGTAGAGCCCTGACGCAATCTTCGCGTCGATTTCCTTCGCGTAGATGTCTCTCAAAGCCAAAGGTATTTCTCTTGCCTTTGCAAATACAGGTGATATTCCTGGCTTAAGGTGTAGTTTAGCGGGAGGTCCAATAAGTTTACCTGCGACGTCACTAAAAACCTCATGAAACGGGTAAGAAGTAGATTGAGACATTTCTGTTCCTCTGGCGTTAATTTTGGTGTTGATGCAGTAACCGAATTGACCTGTTGTGTTGAGAACATCTTAACGAAGTTAATTTCGTGAGCGAAATGCGTGATCCATTCCCTACCGCAAAGTCTATCGAAGTTGCCATCCACGACATAGAGGTTCAACCTTCGCATCGTTTTTCCCACAGTGACATTGACAGGAATACGACCGATGCAATTAATTTTATGGAGTGTGTAGCTAGCAACTTGTCTATCAGTTTTGAGCAAACTAAATTTTGGTTTGATGGTGCGAAGTGTTTTTGCGCTAATAATACCACACGGCGCTCCCGTATTTAGTTCCATCTGCAAGTGACGACCATCAATTTGCACCGATAGCATTTTCCTTTCCACTGGTTTGATTGTATTAACAACGCTCATTTTACTTAGGTACAACCTGGAATCATTCGATTCATTGGAATCTTGCGATAAACTCTCCGTTGACTCTACAACTTGGCCGGTCTTTGATCTGCATACCTTGGAAATCTGCCCTTTCTTTCCGCATGAATGACACTCTGCATCGAGAAACTTGCAGTTGTTTCGAAAATGTCGACCACCACATCCATTGCAAGTCTGGAGTTCTTTTTTGTCATCTGTGTGAGTCTGCCGTTTATGTGAAAGTGGTGTTCGACGACTAAAATGTTTGTTTTGCTTAACCTGAGGTGGTGCATAACCCAATTTGTTGGTAGTTTCACTCATGGGCACTGACCCAGACGATTTAACATCAGCTGCAGTGTTACGAGTTGCCTCCAGAGAGTGTGCTATTTCGTAAGCCGCTGTAAACGTACCCGGTTTCTTAATTATTATTTCGTTGCAAACATCACGAGCCTCCAGTCCATGGAGCAGTTGTTCGATTAGCATTCTGTCGAGAAATGCCCCATAATTGCAGTGCACTGCTCCCTGCCTTAGTCGCAAAGCAAAACTGGCAATAGTCTCTCCATTTTCTTGAACAATTTGGCGATATTTTATGCTCTCAGCATATTCATTTTTAACAAGGTCAAAGTGATTTACTAGTGTGTCTTTGATTTGAGCGTACGTTAGTTCATCTGGAGTTTTTGGGCTTACTAGTGTTTTTAGAGCATTGTTGAGCTCTGTTCCCATATGTACTCGAGCGTAGTGATGGTGTTCGGTATTAGGTATCTTGCTTAGTTGAAGTGCCCAATCGAAACGTTTGAAATAATCTTCGACCGAAGCTGAATCAGACGATTTATACTCACCGATTGAAAACGATGGTGCTTTTGATGAGGCTTGTTGTGTTGGAGCATTGGCAGTGGCCATTACTGCCTGCGTTGCATTCGACACGGCTTTTTGTATCGCGTTGGCAAACATTCCCGTAAGGGATTCCAGCATTTCAGGAGATATGGACATTTCTGCAGCAGTGGCAATCCCACTTCTGACACCACTGTTGTATATGTAATTAAACACTAAACATAAGAAACTTTATTAAAGTAATAAGTAGTTTAATTCAATTCAAACAAAGCAAAAGATACAAAATTGAATAGACGTTATACTCAAAGAGAAAACACGAGTATGAATTATTTCAGAATAACAGATAAAAGTAAAAACAAAATGGAAGTTTATAATGATTAAAAAGTTAAGGTGAAAACACAAGAATTAGTAAAGGCTGGAATACAATACAGAGCATCATAAGAACAATAAAAAAACGCATATTATGGATTTCGAGAATTTCTCTGTTTGGGTGTAGAAGGGAATGACAAAAAAGCGAAAGATATTGGAATGTGTGCACATAATCAAGAGACGAGAGAAGAGCATGAATTATAAGACTGATAGCGACAATTTGAGTTGTGTTTACACGCATCTTATTGGAAAAATCTAAGTATTGTTGTTATACCCGGTACCACACTGTGGCGAGGGTATATTCACTTTGGCATTCCATTTGTAACGCACATAAGGAGGCGTTTTATGGTATGACAAACTATATATATTATTGATCAGCATCACTTTCTTAGTCGATCTAGCGATGTCCGTCTGTCTGTCCGTCTGTCCGTCTGTCCGTCTGTCCGTCCGCACGATTACGGCCGTAATTTAAGAGCTATCGACTTGAAATTTGGTACGTAAGCTTTTATCCACCAAACTGAGGCTAAGTTCGAAGATGAGCAAGATCGGATGAAAACTACTACTACCTCCTATACAAAAATATCGGATTTATATAGCTTTTTGATGTTAAAAATTAAATTTAAATAGCTACAATAAAGATAGCAAGTTTAAACTTTGCACATATTGTTTTAATAATATTTAAACATTTTTGAGCTTGGTCGAATAAAAACTACCCATACCTACCTCCCATACAAATATATATATTTTTAGTACTAAAATATTATTTTTTATTTTTACAATAACATAGTACCGGGTATTTGAGCTTCGGCATAGTCGAAGATAATTGTCTTACTGGTTTTTGTTTGTGTTTGTTTTCGAATCTCAGTGTTGCCCCTTATGTGTTCACCAGTATGGTTTTGGCGGTGTAAGAAAAATGTCCAGATATTTGTTCTTTAATTTATTTATTTACCCTGTTATGTTAAGAACTCTGTAAATTGAGGTAAATTGAATTGTTCATTTGTTTTTTTTTCCAAAAATATTATTATGTTCATGTTATTCTCAGGCTTGATAAAGTTTATAAATAATAAACGAAACGTCGCTATAAAAATTTGAAGGAATTTTATTTTGAGGGTGTCTGAGCTTGCCACTTTACCAAAAAAACAAAATGAATTATACAGACAATAACCACTTAACAATTATTATCAATGTACAAAAAGTAAAAGTGTTATCATCGTTCTGGCCGATGCTGTGATGCCTTCTCTCTATTGGATACAAGTCGCGCAAAATGTGATCCTGGTTGAAAATATAAAGGGTGAATTTTTTGCTCAGCATAATTTTTTTGAAAGTGCACGCATGTATTCGTGACACGATTCAAATTAAGAAATGATCTGTAAGCATTGCCATTTTACTATGCATAAACTAACGCCCGAACAACGTTTGTAAATTATTGCATTTTATTACCAAAAATGGAGCCCAGTAAAAAATGTGTGTTAGAGCACGTCGTCCATTTTATGGTCGTAGTAATCGTCCTACTGAGCAGGTTATTCAAGGCCAAAATTGCCGTGTATGGTCTGCTGAGCAACCAGAAGCATTGCAAGAACTGCCGATGCATCCACAATCCAAATGTACGGTTTTGTGTGGTTTATGGAACGGTGGTATCATTGGGACGTATTTCTTCAAAGATGATGAAAGCAACAACGTTACGGTCAATGCTGCTCCCTGTCATTCGATGATTTCGGACTTCTTTTACCCAAAATGGAAGAGCTGGGTTTAGTCGACATGTAGTTTCAACAGGACGACGGGACATGCCACACAGTAAGCGAATCCATGGGCATAGGTGAGCAATTCATCTCACGTTTTTGACCTGTGAATTGGCCGCCTATTTCTTGTGGGGATATGTGGATGTGATGTATCTCGTCTATACCTACGAATAAGCCAGCAACTATAGCCAGAGCCACCTTGGAAGACAACATAACTCGTGTTATTGGTGAGATACCAGTCGATATGTTGGGAAAAATTGGGAAACCCGGATGAACCAATTGAGGCGTAGTCGCGGTCAACATTTACACGAAATTATATTCAAAAAGTAAATGGCAAGAATTGATTTAAAATATTTCATTTGATTTTAAATATTTCACTCAATTTTGCAAATTTTCGTTGGTTTTTTTTTTCAGCTTTAAAAACCAAACGCTTAAAAAATCAACCTTTATATACTACTAGCTGTACCCGCCCGTCTTTGCCCGCGCACAGTAGATAATTGTATTGCTTATAGATTTTAGATAACAATGTTCTTTCGTAAAATGAGAATTAATCGATTTTCTGAAATTTTCTTTCTGACTAAACTTGAAATACAGCATACGAACAACACAAAAAAAAATCATGAAAATCGGCCCAGCGGTTATAGAGTTTTAACGTCATCGAGTTTCACCCCATCCATAGAAAACGTTTTTTGCATGAGAGGGGCCACGATCCTTCGTCCAATTCTGACCAATCTTCACAGGAGCTCTCCTGGGCCAATTCCTAAGATTGTCTGTACATTTTAACTCAATCGATCCGGCGGTTTTCGAGATATAAGATTTTGATTATTTTTTTTGTATGGGCTGTGCAGTGCCACACCCTTTTGTCCAATCTTCACAATAACACTCCTGCCTGGGCCAATACCTAAAATAAAATAGACCTGCGCGTGAAATGTTCACTTACGTTATCAAGCGCAACCTTCTTTATTTTACCGGAGTAATGCAGATACATATTAGTTCCACATTTTGATGAGCTAAGCCAGCCATCAAATATACCGTCCACAGAAAGGTATAGGTATTCACTTAAGTCATCACTTAAGTCATGCCGCAAGGCTCGGAGTTATCGCTAATGACTTCTGTCGCAGTTGCATGGATGAGGAGGAGGAGGAAACTCCGTTCCACCTACTATGTGACTGCCCGGCGCTATCCTCGATTAGAAAGCAGACTCTAGGAGAGTACTTCTTCGGGGAGCTTGCTGATATTGCCGAAACGGATATCAACAAAATACGGAAATTTCTCCAAAATTCGAAATGGTTCCAAGAGTAACGGAAATAACTGAC
Source organism: Cheilosia soror (assembly GCA_949372485.1). NCBI lineage: Eukaryota > Metazoa > Arthropoda > Insecta > Diptera > Syrphidae > Cheilosia > Cheilosia soror. Next base: position 39,968,978 of record OX443562.1, read on the forward strand.
TCTGCATGTGGTATCACAATGGACCTTACTTGGTCTAAGTGAATTACTCCGTATTAACGGATAATTGCCACCTAACCTAACCTAACCTAAGTCATTATATTTGTAACGCCAAGAATAAGTCACCGTAGAGGAAGACCCCATAAAGTACATATATTCTGAGTCAGGAACAAGTTCTCAATGGACTTAGCCATGTCCGTGTTGCTCAAAGCGACCCTAGCCGGAGAGGTCCTCAAATTCTTGGACTCACACCCTTCGGCAGAGCCACCGTCCTTCATGGATGGTGGTTACTGTAGTGTATCCAGATGTTTAGAAATCAAACACGTCTGTCGAGTTCTAGTTTCCAACTGACTTTATTGTCTGTACAATGTAAAGAGAGGTAATCGCTTAATACACTTATTCTTATATACATATGTATATTGTACATGTTTGTATTTGACTTCACTATTACATTTGCAGGCATACTCTGCATCCCCCTCTTTAAGTAAACAACTTGCATTTTTATTATGTAATGCCACAAAGAACTCTTACATTAAACAAATTCCCCAAAAATTTAATTAATAATATAAAAAAAAATGTTTAACTAAATTAATATGAGAAACAAATTCAAAACAATTCAAAATTAAATAAATTTTAAATACAAAAATTCAAGATTTTGTTAACGTCATGTACAATTATTCTATACAATTCAGGATGATGTGTATCTGTCTGGTTTTTTAACGATTCGTCCGGATTTGGTTGTTGTGACATACGCTTCAGGAAGTGTTTGAGGGACAGTCACTGGTATCTCTGTTTGTTTACTAGCGCCTAAACTGGACTCTGCATTCTCCGGTACTACTGTTGGTGTGTTTGGCTGTGTTTGGCCCCCCGCCGACAGTTTTACTTCACCTGGAACGTAAGGAATTTCTTTACTTTTAGCATGAATTAAATGGTGTGAATTTCGTCGAAATATGCCCCGATCTGTGCTGATAATGTACGACCTAGGAGTCCCCGCTAATTGCTGTATTCTTCCCCATTCCCCAATGTCGCGAATCCAGACTATCTCGCCGACTTGAAATCCTTCTCTGCAGACGACGCCCTTTCGTTTGTTATAATTATCAGTCTGTTGTTTCCTTAGGATGTGTTCCCTTTCCCTAACCGGTTCCAAATTATAGTTTGTACGCAATTTGTTCTCATTGATTGGCAGAGTTGTTCTAATTTGTCTTCCCATTAGCATCTCGGCAGGAGAAAATCCGTTAGAAAGGGGTGTTGCTCGATACTCCATTAAAGCCAGGTACGGATCTATGTTCTTCTTTAATAGTGACTTTACCACCTTCACGGAAGACTCGATGAATCCATTCGACTGCGCGTACCTCGGCGAAGAGGTTTCATGCTGGAACCCCCATTCTTGCGCAAATTTTGCAAAAGCAGAAAGATTCAACTTTTGGAATTGTGGCCCGTTGTCGGACCGTACAACATCTGGAACACCATGTCTGCAAAATATGGATTTCATATTATTAATAATAGCATTAGATGTTTGATTTTCTAACAAAGCTAACTCCGGGTATCTAGAAAAATAGTCGCTGACCAATAAGTAGCATTTCGAACCGTAGTAAAAAAGGTCGACTCCTACAATCTGCCATGGGCGTTCTGGCAATTCACTTCCGATGAACCTCTCATGTCGTGGGACGACCTGTTGAATACAAATAGAACATTTCTTTATATACTCCTCTATATGTTGTGAGTATCCAGGCCACCAAACGGATTGTCTTGCTCGTGCTTTGCATTTAACTATACCTAAGTGCCCTGCATGGATTTTCTCTAGTATGTCGGGTCGTAATTTCTCAGGAATAACAATGCGGTCACAATACATAAGTAAGTTATTATTGGTGGACAAATTATATCGTTGTAGTATAGACGCAGCTCTGGTTGAAGTTTATATTGGTCTGGCCATCCCTTTAAACAGTACCATGAGACAAGTTGTAGATTTTTATCTGACTTTTGAGCCTCGATGATTTTTTGGAGTTTGGTCTGTGTTACTGGTAGACTAGAAACCGTTTGGTTTAAGAAGATTTCCAGCTCCTTATCCATGTTGCCGACATCTCTTTGCTCATTGTTGGGCAATGGTTGACGCGAAAGCGCATCTGCGGCTACTAAAAATTTACCGGCGGTATAGTAAATTTCATACGTAAATTTCATCATTATCATCCTAAATCTTTGCAAGCGGGGAGTTAAATCATTTACGTTTTTACTTGAAAAAATGGGTACCAACGGCTTGTGATCCGTTTCTATATAAAAATGAATACCTGTAAGTAGGTCTGGAAATTTCTCGAATGCAGCCCATGTAAGTGCTAAAGCCTCCTTTTCTATTTGGGCGTACCCTTTCTCAGACTCAGTGAGCGTTCTCGAAGCATAGGCAACCGGCCGCAGATTCCCCTCATCATCCACTTGCAAAAGTACCGATCCTAGCCCATAGGATGAGGCATCCGAAGAAAGAATTGTTTTGTGTTTAGGGTTGTACAATTTTAATATGGGTGCCTCAGCTAACATCGCCTTTAATTCTTCAAATGCAACCTTTTGTTGTGTATCCCAGTGATACTCGACGTTGTCTCGTAATAACTCGTTCAATGGCTTGCAACGTTCTGCCAGATAGGGGATAAATTTACCCAGGAAGTTGACCATCCCCAAGAAACGCTTCAGTTCGGTCGTATTAGTAGGCTGTGGATAGCACTCGATGGCCTTTACTTTTGAGTTGCAAGGTTGGATTCCATTTGCATCAATGCGATGACCCAAGAACTTAATTGATTGGATACCTATTTCGCATTTATCTTTATTTAAAGTAATACCATGCTCATGCAATTTTGCTAATACTTGTCTCAGAATACGATCATGCATTTCTACTGTAGAACTAAATACTAATATATCATCTGCCTGACACACTACGCCTGAAATATCTTGTAAGATATTTTGCATGCATTTTTGATATATTTCTGGTGCAGAAGATATACCAAATGGTAAACGTAAAAAACAGTACCTTCCGAATGGTGTTAGGAATGTAGTTAATGGTTGTGAGCTTTTAGCTAATTTTACCTGCCAGAATCCAGAATTAGCATCTAACTTCGAGAAGAACTTAGCTCCTGACAGTTGTGCCAGCGTATAGTCAGCAACCGGCATTGGATGAATTTCTCTCTCTACAGAGAGGTTTAGTTTTGTCAAATCTACGCACGGTCGAATATCTCCATTTGCCTTGGTCACAATAACTAGTGGAGAACACCATTGCGTTGGCTCATCCACTTTTTTTATGACATTGAGTTTCACCATTTCATCAAGCTTCGCTTTTAATATATTTATTTGTGGTATTGGTACGCGGCGAGCGGAAAAAATTTTGAAAGGTTCAGCGTTTTCTTTAATTCTAATTTCGCACTCAAAGTTTTTCACACAACCGAGTCCTTGGAATAATTTTGGAAATTCTTTATCTATTTGTACTGTTGAGCATTTAATGGTATCCGAGTTTATATTACTCAAAGCACTTTTAGTGATGAGCTCCAATTTTTCACTGGAAGAAAGACTAAGCAAAGGCATTTTCAACTTGTTTATGACATAGATCGTTGTGAGAATTTTCTTTGACTTATGTTCTATTTGTACCGAAAACATCCCTAACATACTGAGCTTAGAACCATCAGGGCCGCATATGACTCTATCAGCCGGCTTCAACTTAATGTCTTGAAATATGTCTCTGTAAATCTCATTGGAAATGACATCTACTGGAGAACCGGTATCGATCATAAATTTGACGTCCCTCTTATTCACACGCACATTAACTGTCCAGTATGCCGGAATATGAACACTATTTACTGTCAGCATTCCCAAAAAATTTTCTTCAGAGAAAGATGATGACGTTTCATCACAGTCATATGCTAATTGATTTACATTGCTCTTATTTCTACTCACTGCTGATAAACAAACGCTTGCAAAGTGATTTAGCTTGCCACACTTGTTACACCTTTTCCCTTTCGCAGGACAGTTGGCTGGTTTGTGTTTGTTATTGGAGCCGCACCACATACACTTGCTCTTATAGTTTTGACTGTCGTTATCTCGTTTATGATAACTGTCCTCTCCTGAAATGTCTCTCGTCTTCCGTTGCGTGTTTGTGGATATTTTGTATATTGATGTCGAGGATAGTTCTTGTTGTTGTTTTCTAACCGCGTAGTGCTGTCTTACTTCGGTGATCGCTTTGTCTAATGTCAGTCCGCTCTCAAGCTGTAATTTCTCAGAAAGTTTCCTATCTCTAACACCAACAACTATTCTATCCCGAATCATCTCCTCTCTTAGAGTTCCGTAATTGCAGTTCTCAGAAAGTAAATAGAGATCAGTTATGAAATCTTCTATCAATTCCCCTTCCAGTTGATGACGTAAATTGAATTTGGCGCGCTCATAAATAACATTCGTTTTAACAATAAAATGATTTGAAAAAGCTTCCATTACCTTGTCATATTTCTTTTTCTCTTCATTTGTCAGGGTGAATGATAGGAATATATTGTCAGCCTGATCTCCCATCAGATAGATAAGGGTGTTTACCTGTTCCTCCTCGGTGCTTTTATTTAATTTAGACGCTATGTAAAACCTATCAAACCGACGTTTCCATTTAGGCCATTCCGAGGGATTACTGAACGTGAAGGGTTCTGGTGCCCGTACCATAAAGCTACTGCTGTTAGTGTCGGTCATTATAGGGCAAACGATTCACGATCTCAGTTTATTGACGCAAATGCCACTTTAATTCAAACGCGAATGGTAGATCGGCCCGAATGCGAAAAAAAAACTTCTCAAACAGCGGAGTATAGGTGGATCCCACCGCTGCCACCATGTAGTGTATCCAGATGTTTAGAAATCAAACACGTCTGTCGAGTTCTAGTTTCCAACTGACTTTATTGTCTGTACAATGTAAAGAGAGGTAATCGCTTAATACACTTATTCTTATATACATATGTATATTGTACATGTTTGTATTTGACTTCACTATTACATTTGCAGGCATACTCTGCAGTTACTACACAAATGGGGTCAAACTAATAAAATGTAAAAATAGCAGTGCGATCAACTTCCTGAAAGTAACGATCCCAAAGATTAGTCCCCTGTGGAAAAATGCTAAATTGCAGCTTCTGCACTGGAGCGACATTCCAGTTCGTCCAAAAGGACGCGTGTGGTTACCCCCGGGTCCCACCAAGGAAGCAGACATCCTAAGACTAATTCGTCTGCAGAACCCTGATCTCCCAGTGAACAACTGGAAAATTATTAAAGCCGGTGAACCGGAAGAGAAGGGAAGGCTGGTTTCTTTTCTCATGAACAAGGAATCTCTCGACCTGCTTAGTAGGAGGGGTTACCGCTTCTCTTACGGCATGGACGAGTTAGTACTCAGAGTTCAGGAGAAGGATGAGAGAATTCTGTCGGGTGTGGTATCCTCGCTAGGGGAACTTGGCCTGGATGCCGGGCCTGATGGTCCCTCACCCTCCTCCCAGGAAAAAGAAACCAGCCAGACGGAAGTCAGGCAGCCAGCTGTTACGGATGGCGCCAAGACTAACGTGGAACCCTTGACAATAAACGTCAGTAGCGAGCCATCATCTGATTCGGAGGATGGCAATAAAACAGTGATAGAGGTGTCTGTACCGGTTAGCAATGCTGCTACTTCTATTACAGATTAACCTCCATCACTCCAAAATAGTTTCGGCTAATTTATTGCTCCGCCTGCAAACGGGTGGAGAAGACATCGTCCTTATCCAGGAACCGTGGGTTAACCAAAAAGGCCACATACTTGGACTGAGGACAAAAAACTACACGTTACTCTTTACAAAAAACGAAGGTAAACGCAGATCATGCATCTTGGCAAAGAAAAGTTTAAAAGCTCGTCTTATACCTAATTTCAGCGATCTAGATTTTGTCTGTGTACAACTAGACAGAGGCAGCAACGAAAAGCTATGGCTAGCATCGGCATATATGGCCTACGACGACATAGGGCCCGTCCCCGCAAACATCGTACGCAAAACCATAGAAACGGCCGAAAAGGACTCTATTCCCCTTGTGGTGGGCGCAGATGCCAACGCTCACCACAGCGTTTGGGGCAGCAGTGACATAAATAACAGAGGTGAGTGTCTTTTTGATTTCCTTATGACAACTAATCTCATTGTGTGTAATAAAGGCTCAGAGCCTACTTTTATCAATAGTATTAGGCAGGAAGTACTATAGACATCACTTTAGCTACTAACTCTCCTAAACTTAAACTCAGCAATTGGATGGTATCGAAAGAGGTTTCATTCTCGGACCACCGCTATATTCAATTCAGAATTGAACACTGCATGCCTCCAATCGTACCCTTCAGGAATCCTAGAAGGGTCAACTGGCAGGCATATAACTCTCTTCTCACGCAGAAGCTGAGCCACGTACCCAATCAACCGAACTCACTATCGGATCTAGATTTAATGGTGGACAAGGTTACCAAATCCATGAACGACGCCTTCAGAAGAGCTTGCCCCATCAGCAGGCACAAAAATGGCAACAAACCACCCTGGTGGAACAACCACTTAGCAAAACTGCGAAAAGATAGTAGGAAATGTTTCAATTCGGCAAAGTCCTCGAGACTTCAAGAGGATTGGGACAAATACAAAAACAGTCTCAAAATGTACAAATCTGAGATTATAAAAGCTCAACGAGATTCATGGAGATTATTCTGTGGCAACATAGAAACCAATAGTGACTCCAGTAGACTGAGGAAAATCATTTCCAAATCACCAGATATGCCCAGCTTCATTCAAAAATTGAATGGGGAATGGACTACATCTAACGAAGAGACTTTAGATCTCCTCATGAATACCCACTTTCCAGGTAATACCATAGACGAAAACCGGTCTACAGTAAACCATCACCTAGTCCAAGGAATACCGGAGGAGATAGTGAACACCCGCAATATAAGTTGGGCCGTTCACAGTTTCCTTCCGTACAAGTCTCCTGGACCTGATAATATAACACCAGTGGAGATTCAAAAAGCACTTGAACTATTAAACCCTTGGTTAGAAGCAATTTTCCGCTCATGCCTGGCTTTAGGCTATACTCCAGACTCATGGAAAAGGGTCAAGGTAGTTTTTATACCAAAGAGCGGCAAGGCTTCACATGTCTCTTCAAAGGACTTTAGGCCGATCAGCCTCTCTTCGTTTCTCTTAAAAACTCTAGAAAAACTCATCGACATCTATATTCGAAAGAAACTAAAAGCAAACTCACTATCCAATTCCCAACACGCATATCGTAAGGGTTTCTCGGTAGAGACAGCTTTACACTCGCTAAAAGGCAATATTGAAAAATCGCTCGCTAATAAGCAATTCTCGATGGTATCCTTTCTAGATATCGAAGGTGCCTTCAACAATGTCAAAACAGAGGCTATCTCTAATGCACTCCGCAGACTGGAAGTTGATAACTGCCTACGCTTTTGGATAGTAAACATGCTAAACAGCAGAATGATTCTGTCCGAGCTGGGGGGCTATCAAACTAAGAGGTCAGTGTGCAGGGGCACACCCCAGGGAGTGGTACTTTCCCCACTACTTTGGATCTTAGTAGTGGACGAGGTACTAACAACTCTGGAAAATGTGGGGTGCAATGTTATAGCCTATGCGGACGACATCGCCATTGCTATTTCTGGCAAATTTCCTAATACCATAAGAGATCTTATGGAATCAGCTCTTAAAAAATTAGTAAAATGGACGGATACGGTTGGACTCGATGTCAACCCCTCCAAGACAGAACTAATACTCTTCACAAAGAAATACAAAATTCCTAATATAGCTCCACCTAAACTTAGAGATCAAGAGCTAAAATTCACACAACACGCCAAATACCTAGGGATAATTCTAGACAGTAAACTTAGCTGGAAACATAATATCCAGGAACGTGCAAAAAAGGCCACAATAGCCATGTATGCTTGCAAAAAAGCCTTAGGCCCTAGATGGGGTCTACAACCTAAAGTAACAAACTGGCTCTATACAGCGGTAGTCAGACCAATTCTACTTTACGGTATCATGGTCTGGTGGCCAGCGCTAGAGAAAAAATGCAACATTAAATACATAGAACGCATACAAAGATCTGCAAGCATATGCATCACAGGGGCCCTTAGGTCCACCCCCACGGCCGCTTTAGACACAATATTGCATCTTCTTCCCGTCGACATCTACGGGAAACTAGTTGCGTCTACAGCGGCTCTAAGACTCAGAGAGTCTCAAAAATGGACTAACTCTCCGGTTGGTCATATGGGCATCCTACCCAATACAATTCCGAGCAAAACGGACTATATAATTCCTTTTGAAGATTTTAATATAAAGTACAACACAATAATCCCAAATCGATCCGAATGGGAGAACGGCAATATAAGCAGCAACTCCGCAATCGAAATCTATACAGACGGATCCAAAATGACGGAAGGCACGGGTGTGGGAGTCTTCTCCCGATAACCTGCTCTCAACCTCGCCTTACGCCTCCCCGACCACTGTAGCGTCTTTCAAGCGGAAATTATGGCCATTCGCGAAGCACGCCGACTTGCCTTATATGAGATAGACGGGAAAGCTATCACTTTTTATATAGACAGTCAGGCAGCCATAAAAGCCTTGAATACACCAACAACCAGATCAAAGTTGGTAAAACAATGCCGAGAATCTCTTAACGAGATTGCGGATAGATGTTCAGTCACCCTGTGCTGGGTTCCAGGTCACAATGACATTCCTGGCAACTGCAAGGCGGATGAATTAGCCAGACAAGGCAGCGGCCTCCATATAACTGACAACAGCGAAGAACCGCACGCTCCACTGCAATCAGTAAAAACCCTGCTCCTCGAGGAAGCATTAAAAATCACCAACAATAGATGGAACAGTATTAACACCTGTATAACATCCAGACAAATCTGGCCAAAATTAGATGTCAGAAGAACTAAACAACTCCTTTGTATTAATAGAAACAAAATTAGCTCCGTCGTAGGAATACTAACAGGACACTGTCTGATAGGTAGACACGCCCGTAGAATGGGAGCACCCTACAACGATTTCTGCAGAAGCTGCATGGACGAGGAGGAAGAGGAGACCACCATTCACCTCCTCTGCTCCTGCCCAGCTCTTGCCACCTTACGCATGGCTACCTTAGGGGCTTACTTCTTTGAGGACCTGAGCGATTTGTCCCGTACAGATATTTGCGGCATCAGCAAGTTTGTTACAAAGTCGAATTGGCTTCATTGATTAGCAACACACATCTCACCCATTTTCGTGTGTTTCTGAAAACTAAACCGCCAATGGGAGGTGCTGACCATGTCAGTAAATTTCCTTCTTCACACGTCGAATCTTCAGACTCCGTCAGAGGAGACAGGCGGGGGGTTAGACTGTTTCGGTCACCCTTCGTCGCTCTCCCCTGCCGCAGTCTCTCTTATCTGAATTGTATCAGCCACCCTCCTTATTAACGGACTGTCAGAGGCTACTAGCGGGGGGTTAGACTGTTTCGGTCACCCTCTGTCTGTTTCTGAAGACTAACCGCCAAAGGGAAGAGCTGACCTCGCCAGTCCAATTTTTACCTTCACACGTAGAACTTTCAGATTCCGGCATAGGGGGTAGGCAGAGGGTTAGACTGTTTCGGTCACCTTTTGTCGATTCCTCTTGCCGCAGTCTTTCTTATCTGATCTGCACCAGCCACCCTCCTTAGTAACGGACTGTCAGAGGCTACTAGCGGGGGGTTAGACTGTTTCGGTCACCCTCTGTCTGTTTCTGAAGACTGACCGCCAAAGGGAAGAGCTGGCCACGCCAGTCAAATTTTTTACCTTCACATGATGAACTTTCAGACTCCGTCAGGGGGATAGGCAGAGGGTTAGACTGTTTCGGTCACCTTTTGTCGATTCCTCTTGCCGCAGTCTTTCTTATCTGATCTGCACCAGCACCCTCCTTAGTAACGGACTGTCAGAGGCTACTAGCGGGGGGTTAGACTGTTTCGGTCACCCCCTGTCTGTTTCTGAAGACTAACCGCCAAAGGGAAGAGCTGACCACGCCAGTCAAATTTTTACCTTCACACGTCTAACTTTCAGACTCCGTCAGCTGGGATAGGCAGAGGGTTAGACTGTTTCGGTCACCTTTTGTCGATTTCTCTTGCCGCAGTCTTTCTTATCTTATCTGCACCAGCCACCCTCCTTAGTAACGAACTGTCAGAGGCTACTAGCGGGGGGTTAGACTGTTTCGGTCACCCTCTGTCTGTTTCTGAAGACTAACCGCCAAATGGAGGAGCTGATCACACCAACCAATCTCACCTCGATAGTTAGAGGACCCGTCAGAGGCAATAGGCAGGGGGCAGACCGTTACGGCTGCTCTCCACCTTGACCCGAAGACCAAGCCGTAACCAGGTGATGAAAATTTAAAAAACTCCGACTGCCTCAGTCACTACCAAAAACCTCTCAACTAGGTAGGAAACCCAAATTCGCAAGTAGCAAAAGAATTCCCAGGGTAACGCCCGTTCTGGCCGCCTCCCCCCCCCCCCCCTTCTGTGGTATCACAATGGACCAAAACTATGGTCTAAGTGTGTCCCCTTTGGGACAGCCACCTTACCTAACCTTACCTAACCTAGCCATGTCCGTCTGTCTTTCCGTCTGTTGAATGAAATTTGTCGGCATCGGTCGGCGTCATCAGGTTGGTATTGCAGATGGCCTATGACGATCAAGTAGTCCCGGTACCTTCCATACAAATCCAATATTAGACTCTGTGGGGTGAAAACACGATAGTGTCCAAACGAATCAACTGAGGCTAATGCAATTTAATGAGAGTACTTACTTCTTTTTACGGTTATCAGGTTGATATTGAAAACGAGCTATATTAGACCCATGTGTTGTGTACGTACTAACTCACATGCCTAACATTTTGCATGACTTGTATAATATGCAGTTGAGGTAGCAAAGCATTGTTTAGGATAATAAAACTTTTACTCGTTTCATATTTCCTTTGTGTAGGCAGTTGTGTGTTAAAATTTTATATTTTTGGTAATACATAATGATGCGTTGATTATTGGGGATTTTTTTTTTATTTTGAGGTGTATTAGCATTAGGTATATTTATGCATTAATAAATTAAAGCATTATAGATAAAAACTAAAAACAATATATTATGTACGGTACATAGAAATATATTTAAATTTCTTTCTAGATGCTTGATATGATTAAACCTAAACAGCCGGAGTTTATAAGCCTTGGCGACCTCAAAAAATGCAAACTAACTAGCGTATTCTTTGACACATTTTTTAATTTGGAAAAGTTTTTACAACATGAACAACGAGATCCACTATCAGCAGATCGAGATGACTACGTAAGTACCTATAAGAAAACAAGTAAGAGTGTTATAATCTAAAGTGCCTCTGTAGCGTGACACTGTATAAACACGAACAATAAAACAAGTAAAAAATTGTACAATACCACCCAGTACATAGATATTTATTTTAAATTGTTCAAAATATAACTACCACTACCATTAAAATGTCTGCATAAACATGGCGCACGCATTACCGGTTTAAGCCACATACGAATGTAGCACTGAAGTAATTTTTATGTTAACGTATGTGTCATAAAAAATATCTTAGAGGTTCGTGGCGATGGTTTTCGCCGCCTCGTGTACCACCACTTCTACAGAGAGTCAAGATATAGCACCAGCATCAACAACCATGTGCATAAGTGCTGGAACAGCCCAGTACGCACTGCCTACATCTTCATCACTTCATCAGCCACTATTTATGCCGCCAGCCACAACAGCAATGATGTATACCAGTGCTGGAACAGCTCAGTACGCACCTATGTCATGGCGACCGCCGTCGCAACAATCGCAGCCAGCCACAAATGCTCCTATAGATAATGGGGCCAGACAACTGCCACAGTCTTTGCCACCGCAGCCTTTGCCGCCACATTTTTCATCAGTTTCAGTGCCGAGAGTAGCAACATTCTTGCCACATGTAAGCACATTTCAACCTACCAGCCAAGCCTCGCAAAACTTTACGTCGCCATTACCACTACCATTAAAATGTATGCATAAACATGGCGCACGCATTACCGGTTTAAGCCACATACGAATGTAGCACTGAAGTAATTTTTATGTTAACGTATGTGTCATAAAAAATATCTTAGAGGTTCGTGGCGATGTTTTCGAAACAAACATACCCCTATTTTTGGCGATGGTTTTCGAAACAAACATACCCATTTTTTTTGTGCTCGAGTGAGAAGGAGAGAAGGCGAACTAGATCATCGACGAAACCCAAGCCGCCAAGGAGAAGAAAAAAAACCAATGAATAAACCTCTAAAAAATCGAAAAAGAAAGTCTGAATAAATACAAATAAATTGTTTAAAGAGTATTTGAGTACATTTTTTGTTGTTAAATTCAATTAAATCGGTTTCGTCGACATTTTTATTCATTGCGAATGTAACATTTTTAGCCTTGGCAAAAGCCATATTTCTGTTCTTGGCGAAGTCAGCCATTTTTTGCTTTGCCTACGATCGCAGTAATTTCCACAGTCGCCAGCGTGTGTTTTTGAGAAAACACGAGAAGATTATACTGCAATTTAAGCATCCAGCGAGCCGCAGCATTTCATCGTCGCAGTCCAGAAATATTTGAAGGAAGAGCCAAGACAAGCCGAGTTTGCCAGCAATATAATTTGCAGCTGTTGTCTACCTATGCCTAATTATTCACAGGTAAGACGAAGTGCTCGCCTTATTAAACAAAACAAAACAAACCTCGACATGAATGCCACCATGAGGGAAAACATCAGCCAGCCAGATAACCCGTCGATGTTGACAGCTATAGAGGAGGTACAGAAGCAGATGGAGAAACTTCGTGTGCAATTAGGAGCAGCCGTAGCCAACGCTGCTTCCGAAAAAGCGGAACGCCTCCGCATTGAGCAACTGCTCATTAGCCATCAGCCAGCCAGCACAAGCCATTTCTCCAATAACGCCGCCTCGTGTACCACCACTTCTACAGAGAGTCAAGATATAGCACCAGCATCAACAACCATGTGCATAAGTGCTGGAACAGCCCAGTACGCACTGCCTACATCTTCATCACTTCATCAGCCACTATTTATGCCGCCAGCCACAACAGCAATGATGTATACCAGTGCTGGAACAGCTCAGTACGCACCTATGTCATGGCGACCGCCGTCGCAACAATCGCAGCCAGCCACAAATACTCCTATAGATAATGGGGCCAGACAACTGCCACAGTCTTTGCCACCGCAGCCTTTGCCGCCACATTTTTCATCAGTTTCAGTGCCGAGAGTAGCAACATTCTTGCCACATGTAAGCACATTTCAACCTACCAGCCAAGCCTAGCAAAACTTTACGTCGCCGATGTTTGTGGCTAACCAACCACTAACGCAAACAAGTCAACATGGTAATGGACGAAAACTCCACGACCTGCCCGCCTTTACCGGTCGTCCTGAGGAATGGCCGATGTTTTGAACCGCCTATTTGGAGTCCACTGCTATGTTCGGGTACTCTGACGTGGAAAACCTATTTCGTTTGCAGAAGAGTATCAAAGGCGATGCAAAATTGGTCGTAGAAGCTCTCCTTATCCATCCAGAGAATGTGGACCGAGTAATGGCAGCTCTGGAGTTTCGTTTTGGTCGCCCGGAGTGCTTGTTACAAAGCCAATTAGCAAAAGTTAGAGAGATCGTTCCAATTTCAGAAGGTAGGTTGGAAATGCTTATTCCATTTGCCACCAGGGTGCAAAATTTGTCCACATTTCTTGAGTCTAGTGGAATGCATCAGCATCTAGCCAATCCCACCTTAATCGACGAACTTGTTAGCAAGCTTCCTATGAGTAAGCGTTTGGAATGGGCTCAAAGAAGCGTCTACATCATGCCATATCCTACAGTAAAGCATTTTGACGAATGGTTGAGCGAAATCGCCCGTCTCGTATGCCTCGTCACTACATCGTCGCTGCAACCACCGGCCAAAGGTGACAACAGGATGAAGCCTAAAAATCTGCTGTTAGCTTCCGAGACTACTGGAAATCGATGTCAATGCAAGAATGACCAACCAGCATCAAAGGTCCTGCACGCTGCCGAACCGTCTTCATCAGCCGCCGCCAAGAAGGATGTATGCCGCCACTGTAAATGCAAGTCACATCCCTTAGATAGCTGCAAAAGCTTCGTCAACTTGGAGATCGCAGCGAAATGGAACTTCGTCAAGAAAAATAGGCTGTGCTTCTCCTGTTTGAAGTACGGACACGGTGTCAGTGCATGTAGACAACGAAAAGCCTGTGGAATCGATGATTGCTCGAAAGTCCATAATCCGTCACTTCATGAGCCGAATGGGAAGCAGACGCCACCGCCACCATCAGATGAGATCGAGAAAGCTGACAGAACATTGCTCAGCTGCAATACAAACGCGAATTCAGCAATATTCTTCCGTGTGCTACCAGTTAGGCTCTACAATGATGACATCATGCTAAGAACGTTTGCGCTATTGGACGAAGGCTCGTCCGTGACAATTATGGATTCCGATTTAGCCGTACAACTTCAATTAAATGGACAAAAGAGGTCTCTAAATCTGCAATGGTTCGGTCAGGAGACATCAACCAAGGAATCCGTAGCTGTTGATCTTCAAATCAGTGCGGACGATGATAACGCCAGGAAGTTTTCGTTGAACGGGGTCCAAACTGTTAGTGGATTGAATCTACCAACTCAATCGCTTTCTGCCGCCGATGTACAACGGTTCCTTCAGCATTCAGTGGTGATGACACTTGTCGAGTACGACAACGCCAAGCCCCAACTGGGACTCGATCACAGCCATTTGGGAGCTCCAATACGCATCGTTGAATCCACAGAGGACCAGCCACTTATCACGGAAACAAAATTGGGATGGGTCGTTTACGGCAAGACGTCTGGAGAAAGGGTAGGGGACTCCAATGGTGAATATATTTTTCACAGCAGAGCCGCCAAAGATGTCGAGCAGGAATGTTTGGACAAGACGGTGAATGAGTTCATCGAGTTGGATAATTTTGGTATCCAAAGGCCAGTCGAACAGTCTGTTCCAGTAGTTGAAAGGAGGGCGCTACAGATCCTCTCCGAAACAACAAGGAGAGTTGGAGTTCGATATGAGACGGGACTTTTGTGGAAGGATGAAAAGTTTACAGTTCCGTCAAGCTTCGAAATGGAGGAGCAAAGATTTTGACGCGGCGGCCAAGGTGAGTGACACGTCATTAAATGATTTTTTACTCAAGGGTCCTGACGATCTCAAGCCATTGGTGGCTATACTTTTCAATTTTCGTATGCGGCCAGTTGCAGTCACCGGAGACATCAAGGACATGTTTCTTCAAATTTTAATCCGAAAAGAGGACCAGGACTCGCAACGCTTTCTGTGGAGGGATCAACGGGATCAGCCAATCGACGTTTATGTCATGCAGTCCATGACGTTTGGTGCCAGCTGCTCTCCATGTTCGGCAAATTTCGTAAAAAACTTCAACGCCATGAGATTCATCAAGCAGCATCCGAGGGCCGTTAAGGCGATCATCAACCACCATTACGTCGATGACTACGTCGACAGTTTTGACAGCGAAGCGGAAGCATCAGAAGTAACCAAGGCCGTCATCTCAATCCACAAAAGCGGTGGGTTCGAACTACGAAATTTCAACTCAAGTTCAAAAAGGGTATTGAGAAATATTACCGGTGTGAGCGAAGAGGCTGATCGGGAACGAGAGGTTGACATGAACATTGATGCTGCAGTAGAAAAAGTATTGGGGATGTGCTGGGTGCCTACAGAAGACATCTTCACCTTTAAAATCAAATTCGCCAGAGTGAGCGAAGATATTATCATTGGAGAGAGGTGCCCAACTAAACGTGAATTCTTAAGTGTGGCGATGTCAATATTTGATTCTGTCGGAATGATCGCTAACTTTGTCATCCACCTCAAGTTGCTTCTTCGAACAATATGGATCCGAGGTGTTGCTTGGGATGAGCGGATCCCCATCGATGTGTTCAACGAATGGACATCGTGGAAGGCAGAGCTTCCAAAACTGACCAGCTGCAGGATTCCCAGGTGCTATAGTCCATATATTTCGTCAGCGCATCGCACAATGCTTCACATCTTTGTCGATGCCAGTGAAGATGCCTTTAGTGCGGTTGCGTACCTACGTGTTGAAAGCAGTGAGAGGATTGAGGTGTCGTTCGTATGTGGCAAGACGAAGACAGCTCCAAAGAAGCTCATATCCATCCCGCGTTTAGAGCTGTCAGCCGCCGTATTGGTTATACGACTCTGCAATATGATATGCGAGCATCACAAGTTATCGCTGGATGGCCGAGTGTTTTGGACTGATTCGAGGACGGTTCAAAGTTGGTTCCGATCAGACCCTCGCCACCACAAGCCATTTGTCGCATTCCGTATTGCGGAGGTATTGGAAAGCAGCCAGTGCAACGAATGGCGCTGGGTACCAACGAAACTTAACCCAGCAGATGATGCGACCCGTGCACGCTACCCGCCCAGATACAAGACAGACAACAAGTGGTTATGCGGACCTTCATTTCTACAACTGCCGGAAGATGCTTGGCCAGCCCAATCGAATGATCACACGGGCTATGTTTGTGAGGAGGAGCTCCGTCCCAAATACCTTTTGCATACCAACCTGGTGAGTAGCCCTGTAATTGACTTTTCACGATTCTCAAGGTACTCAAAGCTGCAAAGGACCATGGCCTGGGTCATACGATTTATCAAGGCATGCCAGCGCAAGTGCAGAGATTGGGGAGAGCTTTCTGCAACCGAGCTCGACGACGCCGAACGAGTACTCTGCTCAGAAGCTCAACATGAAATCTACGCCGACGAAATCGCCCAACTTAGCCGCCAACAACAAGTCGAAAAAACTAGCAGCATCTACAAGCTCACTCCGTACCTTGACGAGTTTGGTCTCCTACGTGTTTATGGACGAATAGATGCAGCCACCACCTTACCAGTTGCAGCCAGACGTCCCATCATACTGCCCAAAGCCCACAAGCTAACAAAGTTGATAGTGGATCACTATCACCGCCGCCTCCATCACCAGAATGATGAAACGATAGCCACGAAGTCAGACAGAAGTTTTGGGTGCCCAGCCTTCGCACCATAGTACGCCAAACAAAAAACGATTGCCAATTTTGCCGAATCCGCTCCGCTTTACCGTTGCCGCCGCTAATGGGTCAACTTCCCGAGGATCGCCTTACGCCATTTGTGAGGCCCTTCACTTACACGGGGTTGGATTACTTCGGTCCAGTCTTGATCACAAACGGACGTCATAGGGAAAAACGCTGGATCGCCATCTTTACGTGCCTTACAGTCAGAGCCTTGCACCTAGAAGTCGCAGCCGATCTATCAACAGATGCCTTTATCTTATGCCTTCGCAATTTTGTTAACAGGCGAGGGGTTCCAGTACGCATCAGAAGCGACAACGGTACCAATTTTCTTGGTGCTAAAAGTGAGCTGTTGAACAATACCATCTTCGATAACGAGGCTGTAAAGGCGGAACTCTCAGAAAGGGCATCGAATGGGCGTTCAACTGCCCATCGAATCCACACGCCGGCGGATGTTGGGAAAGGCTTGTCATGTCAGTAAAGAGAGTCCTGGCTTACACTCTACGCGAGCTAGCGCCAAAAATGGAAACCTTAATCAGCGCTCTCATCGAAGCGGAAAATGTTATAAACAGCAGACCTCTTACACACTTGCCAGTGTCGGGTTCAAGATGAGGAACCATTTACGCCGAACCACTTCCTGTTAGGAGCACCAAATTCGACTCATACCCCGGGACCGATTGATGACAGAGCTCTATGTGTCCGCAAACAGTGGCGTGTTAGCCAGCAGATCAAGAACCGCTTCTGGAGGAGATGGATGCAGGAGTACTTGCCTGTACTTACGAGACGCTGCAAATGGTTTCAGCAAGTCCCACCCATTGCAGTAGGTGACCTGGTGCTTGTGTGTGACGTCGATTTGCCAAGAAGCCAATGGAAGCGAGGAAGAATCATCAGGGTGTTCCCGGGTCAAGATAATCAAGTACGCTCAGCCGAGATCAAAACCGCTTCGGGAGTCATCAAGAGACCAGCAGTAAAGCTCGCAGTGTTGAATGTTGATGAGGCTTCCGTGGGACCAGGGCGCCTCATGGGGGGTGGGATGTCATAAAAAATATCTTAGAGGTTCGTGGCGATGGTTTTCGAAACAAACATACCCCTATTTTTGGCGATGGTTTTCGAAACAAACATACCCATTTTTTTGTGCTCGAGCGAGAAGGAGAGAAGGCGAACTAGATCATCGACGAAACCCAAGCCGCCAAGGAGAAGAAAAAAAACCAATGAATAAACCTCTAAAAAATCGAAAAAGAAAGTCTGAATAAATACAAATAAATTGTTTAAAGAGTATTTGAGTACATTTTTTGTTGTTAAATTCAATTAAATCGATTTCGTCGACAGTATGCGTTTGGTCCCGAATCCTCCTATCAGAAAATGCTATAAATTTTGCGATTGGCCCCTAATGCCAGTTCTGTTTTGACATTTGTGTAGTAAACACATGCGAAATACACGTTAATAAACAATGTTACGCTACACTGCTCCAGAACGCGGAATATTGGTGACTATTTATTTGAGCAATAATCGGTCGGTGACTTTGGCACAACGTGAATTTCGTCGCAGATTTCCTAGCCGTCCAACGCCTACTGGTGAAACACTGCAACGTTTAGCCGGTCGCCTCGAAGAGACTGGCACAACACGAGATGCTGCCAGGCGTGGCAAACCCCGGAGTAGCCGTTCTGCAGAGAATATTGCTGCTGTAGCCGAAGATGTCATGGAAGCGCCGTCGACATCGACCAGACGACTACAGCGCTACAGAGCAATGATCAACGAGTTCTTTTTGCCGCAACTTGATGAATTGGGATTGGAAAATATGTGGCCATTTACATGACATCATATTCTCGACTTGATGTAAAAAAAATTAAAAGACCAAATAAAAATAATCCACAAGAAGAATCAAAGTTTTTCATTTTTTTTTTAATTACAGCCAAAAAACATCGGAAGGTTATTTTTGCGCCACTTTGTATATTCACTTTGTCATTACATTTGTAACGCCAAGAAGGATTCACCGGAGACCCTATAAAGTATATATATTCTGAATCAGAATCACATTCTGAATCGATTTAGCCATGTCCGTCTGTCTGTCTGTCCATCTGTCTGTTGAAAACATGATATCGTCTAAACGAATCGACATAGGCGAATGAAATTTTGTGAGAAGACTTCCTTTTACCGTCGTCAGGTTGACGACCAGAGACCCACGTCTCTATCTGTCTGAAGAAATCACGATAGCGTTCGAACGAATCGACTTAGGCAACTGAAATTTTATAAGAGATCTTATATTTATGGCCTTCAGGTTTGTATTAAAAATGGTCCATGTCGGTCAAGTAGTTTTGGTACCTCCCATACAAAACCACTATTAGACCACGTCTCTCTCTGTCTGTTGAAATCACGATAGCGTCCAAACGAATCGCATGCAAGGCGAATGCAATTTTGTGAGTGAACTTCTTTTTACCGTTGTCAGGTTGGTATTGAAAATTGTCTATGTCGGTAAAGTAGTTCTGGTACCTCCCATACAAAACCAATATTAGACACACGCGTGTACCTATACAGTACATACAGTGGAGGGTATCAAAGCATCGGCCAGGCCGATGATAACACTTTTACTTGTTAAGGTTCCGTTTCCATATGGAGGAACCTTATTGCTTTCGCTACGATGTCTGTCCGAATAAACTAAGCCAATTTTGTACCTAGGTCTATCTCAAGAACTGATTGACGTAGAAGGCTGAAATTCGCACACAACATACCATATAACCTCTAGTTAAACAAATACCAATGATAGTGACACATTGATTAGTTTTGGAGTAATAAGTAATTTAGCGAAAAAAATATGCGCAAAAAACAGTTTTTTTCTTGATCTACAACAAAAAAAATTTTTTTTTTTTGTAGAACATATTCGTAGCTATAGGTATAGGTATGTGCTGAAAACTGTTTTGCCGAAATGTTAATATTTTACGAGATATTTACAAAAGTATGTCCAATATGTCATTCATAAGCGTGCTATCTTAAACGTTTCCATTCAAATTATAATTGGAACTCCAAGAAATACTCATTTTCATACACACACATACATAATATTATTCTGTCGCTCTCGGGTCTCGGACTTGGCTCACTCGGTGCGGAGTGTTTCGGTCGGGGGCGGGGCGTCGGCATGGCATCGGCACTTCGGCTGTTCTCTTAAGGCCTATTCACAACGGCGCTTTGCCGCGTGCGTGCGTTAACAGATAAAGTAGAACCAATGCTTTCGTATGGTGCAAGCGAAAATGCGGCTTTAAAGCCAATTCACAACGGCGCTTTGCGGCGTGCTTGCGTTGACAGATAGAGTGGCACAAACCAGTAAGAATAGACCGAATAGACCCAAGTAGAGCAACTTTCTACTTTCAGTGGCGTTGGACGGCTTTGACATTTCATTTTCGGTTTGGTTGGTTCGATTTGATAATATTTAAAGTGGTAGAGCATAATGCCGTTCATGTTGGAGTAGTATGGGTTCACTTAGGGTATACGTAGGTATGTACTCGTTTTTAGGAGAATATGAGGTTTTTTCAATATGTACAAATTAATTATTTTACTGTATGGTAATGTAATGACGAATATTATTTTTGTGATTTCTTTAGATTGCTGACAAAAAAAATATGTGCTCAAATGTTATGTACACGCTTTTGGTATTTCAATTGTGTCTGAAAATACTCTATGTTTTATACAATTTATTAACGAAATAAACATTTTTGTTTAGAATATTTATAGTTTCTTTTTGTAGGCGAGGGTAAATCTAATTTCCTGCGATGTGCAAATTATAGGTATTAGATTATTACTTGGCGTACTCACCCAGGTTTGGTCGTGCCAATGAATTGCATTGCTTAGGTAGATACAGCTACATATTTTTTATTGTCTATCGGTACAATGCACATGATGCGTACCTTTGCCCGACTTTGACCCAAATTCACGGGAATTCTCCGTCTAATATCGCAGATTCGCTGTAAATTTGTCAATATTCTGGAAAGTTTTGAAGTCCATACATAGGAACATAAAAAAACAATGTCTGTACAAGACAGCGAAGATCTGTCTGCGGATGGGTAACCGGATGCGTTAAAAACCCAGCGAGCAACGAAAAGCAGTACCTGCGATCGCATTCGTCCGAATGTTCAGCATACCACCGGATGTATAAATATAACTGAAATAAAATATAAATATGAATTGAAAAATCGAGTAGATTTTTTTTTTTAAATAGCCAAGGCAAATTTTTAACAAAATTGCACCTCTGTATTTTAGTGACTGAACTTCTTTTCACAGCGTAGATAAAATATGCTGGCCATTTGGTAATCTTGCTCACTTAAATCGTTTTTCAAGTATTCCACAAAGTATTTTGCCCATATTTTCTCAACTAAACTAAAAATCTACCTGTCTCGCTGAAAGGACTATTATGGGAAGGCATATACCTGAGCATCTATGTATTTATTTATGCATTTTTTACTATTTTAAACACATTTCCTAGGTATTAATTCGTGCATTAAAATAACAATTATAAGTAAAAAGGAGTAAACTTGCATTCTGCTCTGAATTCGGGTATATTATGAATTTGGGTATATTAACACAAAGCAAACAGAACTCTCAATCTCTCATAATCTAATCTCTCAACGCGCCAACGCTCTGAAGCGGCATTTAGTTTTGGAAAACGGTCGCTTGCGCGCGTTGACGTAAAGTACGGTAAAGTTTCTAAAACGCCTGTCAACGCACGCGCGAGTTATGTATACGTCAGCATCTCAGACAAATAAGTATGATGAAATACTGTCAGAGATAGCAATTGCCCTTCACGGGAAATAGAATATAAAATTACATGCACTGCCTTCTGCAGTTGCATCCAAGATAAATATTACAAAAATTGTCAATTTGACAATTTTTATTAGAGATAAATAATTGGAACAATTCTTGTGGGTTTGTGGTATTTGACCCACAACATTTAAAACGGAGAGTTGGAATTCAGATTTTGGGACGGTTGGTCGTTATGGTTTAAGTTCGTTAGTGTTTAAGATCTTTAGTGTTTAAGTTCTTTAATATTCAGTAAAGGACACATAAAAATAAAATAAAGATAAAAAAAAAAATAAATTAATTTTTTTTATTATACAAAATAAGAGAAATTAATTAAGTGGCGCAGTCGGTAGGATAGCTAAAACAAAGCTATCCAGTGATCGAAACTACGTGCTAAAACAGTGCGAACTCTTGTGAAAAGAAAAGAGAAAAAGATAACAAGAAGAAAGTTATCCGGTGATCGAAAATACGTAATTAATAACTAGTGTGGTGAAAAGCTAACGAAAGAGGAAAAAGGAAATTATAAAAGTGTTTTATATGCCAATAACAAGAAGTAGAGCTACATTGTACGACCAAAACCGACCAATATTCAGAATGGCAGAAATCCAAGAACTCCAGGCCCAAATTCAACGTCGGGACCAACAACTCCAACAAATGACGGCAGCGTTTCAAGAACTCAGGGCGAGAGAAGCAACAAGAGATGAACGTGAACGAGTCCTTAGGGAAGTTAAACATATGACTACATTCACAGGACGTGGAGATGTCACCATCAACTCATTTTTACAAAACGTCGAATATTATTTGTCAGAAGTAACGAGTGAAACCATCAAGAAATACATGGTCAGAACTATCTTCAACGAGAAAATCCAGGGAGAAGCAAAAGAAACAATCATCAATATACAGCATCCGGACAACTGGAGCGAAGTGAAATCCATCTTAAAACTAAGATACCAGCCAGACACGGAGCCAAGTGACATATCGAGGGTTAAACGGCAGGACCTCGTACGTTGTTTTTACATGTTCTTCAGAAATCACAAAAAACCGTTTAAAACTAATGTGTTAAAGGAAAATAATAATTAATTAATTGATTTCAGCTACTTGATATTCAAATAATATGATGTCATAAAATGCATGTTAATTTAATGCATCGTTTAAGTTTTATACGTACTTACGAGGTATTGAATTTTGATTTACAGTACTTACGAGGTCCTCCATTTTTTTTTTATTATGGAGTTTCTTAAATTTAAAATCGAAATTAAATTAAAATGCTTAATTAATTTAAAGGTAACATATTTTTATTGTATTTCTATTATTGAATAAAGAAAAAAAAAACGCAGAACATAAATAGGTTAGGTACTTTATCATAGCTAGGAACAATTAATGCACAAATTTTGGGTAGGTATTTAAAAAAGTTATAATGCTAGATATAATAATAATAAATAATTAATAAATTGAAATTGCACTTTTTGTTAAACGAAAAAAGAATTCATTGCTAAGTACATATAAAGTTATGAATTTATGCTAACAAAGAACAAATAATTTAGAAGAAATTAGAGAAAGATAACAACTTTTTTAAAGTTAAGTTTCGTTAAACTGCAGTGAATCGTAGTAGTGCCAGTAATCTCACGGTATTACTGTTTTAATTTCCTGAAGATGGCAAAATTTCTTTTTTGAAATTTTGAGTGGCGACGAATGCAGTTGTAGGAAATTTGCTTCCAATAAATTCAATTTACTAGGTCTTGCAGGTAAGTTTTCGTACCGGTCATCAAAATGTAATTTGTAGGAAATGGTTCCTTGAAAATACCGATAACATTTTACATCTGTTACACATGGGTCATTTGTTTTTTTGTCTGGTCTGATTGAACTATATTTCATCCACTTTTTATCGCCATAGTTTTTAAAAAAGTCAAAATTGGGGACCTCAGTTTCATAGAGCGGTTGGTTTACTTTTGCCTCTTTTGTTAGTCGGACGTAGTCATTAGGTACATAGATTTCCTTGTTTTTCAACTTATTTTCGATTGTGCTGTGTACACTATCGCACTCCATTTGAGTGTGCCCCTTTGTTAAATATTTTTGTATAATTTCAACGTTAAATTTTCCCGATATATACAAAAGAGCATTGCTCATAATACTGTTACGATTTTGGGCCGTGCAGCCATCTGAGAAAATAATTATAGGGATCTTGCTGCCCGATTCCAAAAAATTTTTTTCTAAATAATGTAAAAGGCAAGATGCAAAAGTCGATGCTTGGCCATCTGACACGGTTTCGTCGAACCAGTAGCATGTAGCAACTTTTTTAGCTAAGTTATAAATAGTAAAATTGTGGCAGCATAATTTTGTTCTATAGTACAATGCACTTGCATTTATAGATGGACATATTTTGACAGCTTGAACGTCCATTGTCAAGACATGGCAAAAACCATTTTCTGCGTTAATTTTATCTTTATCTTTTTCTTCTCTGGAACGATTTTTATCTGCAACATGTCTTTCATATTCATTTTCAAGCAGCTGTCCACTCTTATGCTTGAAACAAGTATCGCACCAATCTTTTTTTGGTCTATACAGGCCAATATTAAGCTCCTTTATTAGTTTTCTCAATACTGTGTGAGAGAGGCCTTCAGTTCCCGTTTCATTACACTTTTTTAAATACGCCCTATGAACATCCATAACATTTTGAAAATTTTGCTCAAGGTATAATTTTGTGGTATCTTTTCTGCAGTAGTGGGAAGGTAATTTGTTAATGCTCTGCAGAAATTCTTTCATGAAACACAATCGAGGATCCCTTTGATTTACAGTTAAACTTTTAATATTTGACGTGTTGTCTTTGATTCCCAGCTTGCTTCTTTTTACCCAATTCAGAATCGACCACTCTTTAATACCTGTAGTTCCTATGTACATTTTTTTACATACCTGTACCAAATCTCCGGTTTTAGTTCTTAAAGAATATTTGAATGTATGTTTTTTTCGTGTACTTCCGGTTAGATGGTCTAATGTGACTGTTATTACACGAGCTTCCCTGTCTACGTTTTGAAATGTATTTTTCTGACCTTTCGGTTTTGAAAACCCCAAAAATGCCTTTCCTCTCATTCTGAGCTCTTTATTTTCTTTTCTCTGATTTTTCCTCATTTTCTTAGCTGGGCTTGGTTCATTATCTTAAATAGGTAGGTACAAAAAAATAAGCATTGTATTTTACAATGACGTAATAGAATGCTACCTTCCATTCTTTCAGAATTTGAAATTACATCTTCTTCATCGATGTCGAGAATTGTGATCTCGCTTAACACCTCGCTTGAACCATCGTGTTCGTAAAATTCAGTAGACTTTTTGTTCTGATTTTCATCAACATCAGACACATCTTGATATTCCACGTCATCATCTTAGCGAATTAAAAAACATTCAATAATCGTTAAACTGTTATGATGGGGTTATAATTACCGTTAGGTTAGGTTAGGTTAGGTTAAAAAGGGGTATGAGATGTCTCATACAACACTAGGCACCATAAGGGCCCATCGCGATCCCTAGGAGGAACCAATTGCAGTGACCTACAATGGAAAAACACCTAAACACTTGCCCTTGAGAAAGCCCCAATTTCCCTGCAAAAACTAAGTAGTCCCTTGAAGTTGGTATTGTCTATCTCCCCTAAATGTTGGAAGAAGTACCTGCCCAAAAATTTTCTTCTACTGCGACATATTGCCTCACATTCGCACAGTATATGTGTTATGTCCTCTACGGCTTGCAGGTCATTGCAGAATCTGCAAGTGTCCGAGTCTGCTAGCCCTAGTCTTTTAGCATGCTTTCTAAGAAGACAGTGCCCTGATAGTATGCCGATCAGTGTCCTAAGCTGTTCCCTGCCTAGTTTGAGGATTTCCCTAGATCTTTTACGGTCGTATTGCGGCCAAAGTGCCTTAGATACTGCGTGGCCAGTGAGTACCTCCCACCTCCGGTCGGCTTCCTTATTTATTTTATTCCTAATATCGCTTTTTATGATACAAGGAGGTGGTTTAATATCCACATCTCCTCCGTCTTGCAATTCCCCGCCTATCCTCGCAAGCTCATCCGCTTGCTCATTTCCAGCTATACCGCAGTGTCCTGGTACCCAGCACAGTCTCACTCGGTTCTGACTGCATAATGCCTTAAGCATTGTGCGACAGGTCCTGACTAATTCAGAATTGATGTTAGTAGATTCCAGTGCCTTGAGTGCAGCCTGGCTATCGATGTAGATGGCTATATCCTTTCCAGATATAGATCTCATCCGCATTAGCTCTGCCGCTTTCAGAACAGCCAGAACTTCTGATTGGAAGACACTGCTTGTATCCGGTAGTCGTATAGACACTTTTAGATCTGGATCTAGGCAATAGATTCCAGCACCCGTTCCTTCCGCTGTTTTTGAGCCGTCCGTGTATACCGCTATTTCGCAGTGCTTAATTACTTTATCCCTTTGCCATTCATATCTTTCCGGGTATGACACTTCGTACGGAGTGTCGAAGTCGACCAAAGGGTGTATTTCATCAGTTTGCACCTGTACACCCGGGAGTAACTCCGCTAGTATTGTACAGTGTCCAAAACTGCCCTCTCTAAAGTAGCCCAAGGTTGTGAGCCGTAGCGCACTATTCCCCGCAAGTTGCTTTATGTGCAACTCAAGTGGCGTAAGGTGTAGAAAGGTGTCCAGCGCTGCCGTAGGGGTGCTGCGAGGTGCACCCGTTATTGCTACGCTGGACGCCCTCTGCACCGACGCTAGTTTGCCGATTGTTGTTTTCTTCTTTGTCGCCGTCCACCATACTAGTGCGCCATATGTAAGTATGGGTCTAACCACTACTGTATATAGCCAGTGCACCATAGCTGGTTTTAGGCCCCAAGTCCTGCCTACTATTTTCTTACAAATGAAAAGAGCGTTATACGCCCTTCTAATTCTTTCCTCTACATTTGCATTCCAGTTCAGTTTCCTGTCCAGAATAACCCCAAGATACTTTGCCTTGTCAGACAGAGGCAATTCTACTCCTTCCAGTTTAGGGAGGTTAAAGTGTGGTATCTTGTGCTTTCTGGTGAAGAGTACCAGTTCCGTTTTGGAGGGGTTGACGTTAAGTCCACAGCCCTTTGCCCATAAATTGACTTTTCTTAAGGCACTGTCCATAATCTCACTTAGAGTGTTTAAAAACTTTCCCTGAATGATAATAACTAGGTCATCAGCATATGCTGTGGCACTTATTCCCCCGGAGCTCAGTTTCTTTAAAATGTCATCCATAACAAGCACCCAAAGGAGAGGTGAAAGGACTCCCCCCTGTGGTGTTCCCCTGGTCACCGACATTCTAATGGAACTTTGTCCCAGGGAGCAGTTTATTTTCCTACTCGCAAGCATGTTGCAGACCCAAAAAACTATGCTGTGCTCAATGTTCATATTTGACATGGCACGCTTTATAGCCTTGCCCTCTACGTTATTAAAAGCACCCTCAATGTCCAGAAAAGCTGCAAGAGCAAACTCACCCAAGTGCAAGCTTCTTTCTATCTTCCCTACTACATTATGCAGAGCTGTTTCTACTGACTTTCCCTTCATGTATGCATGTTGCGATTCGCTTAAGAATCCTTTAATACATTTGCTCCTGATATGAACTTCTAATAGCCGCTCTAGGGTTTTTAGCATAAAAGATGACAGACTGATTGGTCTGAAATCCTTGGCTGCTGTATGTCCCTGCCTGCCAGCTTTGGGAATGAAAACCACCTTCACTTCCCGCCATGCTACTGGTATGTACCCTAATTTAAGACTTTGTCTTAGAATCTCCGTAATTTTTTGTATCGCCCTCTCAGGTGCTTTTTGCAGCATGATCGGCAAAATCCCATCTGGGCCAGAGGATTTATACGGTTTGAAGGACTGTAGAGCCCACCGCACTTTTTTCCTGTTTATGAGATCAACTATCTCCCCCCTCGTAAGAGGGTCACAGTTGATATCCGTACGACCTTGCAGCTCAGAATCCTCTGGGATAGTAGCCCCGGGAAAATGAGATTCCACCAGGGTTACCAGAACCTCCTGACTGCTTTCGGCCCAGTTACCGTCTTTCTTTTTGAGGTAGCTAGGCACACTTGCCTCTTTTGAGAGTATTTTGCGTAGTCTCGAAGCCTTATCTGTATCCGAGATTGATTCGCAGAAAAGTTTCCACGAAACTCGTTTGGATTTCCTGATTAAGTATTTGAATTGCCTTTTGCTTTCGGCATACTCAGTGAATTAGCTTTAGAGATTCAAAACATAAAATATAAAAGTGATGAATTAAAAGTTTATTATAAAAATGATCATTACATTGACCTAAGTACTGTAGATAATATACTTGTTAATACTATTAAAGAGATAACACAGGGTACTTTATTGGAAAAGATATATGATGAAACTGATTTAAATACTATAATAACATTAATGAGAAAACGTAGATACGAAGATACGTGTATAAGAGAGGAATAAAGAAAAAGTAGGAATTTCATGAAAGAAAAAAAGAAACCAGGCAATTCAGGATATTTTAATAAAAATAGAAATCAATATCCACAACAACAAAATTATAATAGAATATAATATGAATAGAAATTCAGGTCAGTATTACCAACAGAAAAATTTGAATAGAAATTCAGATCAGTATCGCCAAATACAAAATAGACAAGAGCCAATGGAAGTAGACAACATCCAAAGGCGAGGGCAATTAAATAATATTTCTGCACAAAACCCAAAACCATACCTCGACGCACATTCGGGCCAACATTGCCAACAACAGAATGTGTGCGAGCAAGGGTACGGTATATGTTGCAATTACCCCAGCCAGGAAACCTTGGAACACATTCGGGCCAATATTGGCAACAACAGAATGTGTCCAAGCAAAGGCAAGGGCAATGTTTCAGAAAAAATATTAGGGAAAATAATAATGAAATAAATACTTCCGAGTTTTTTACTTACCAGCCTTGGAAGAACTGCCAATAATCCAAATAACAATAAACAAACATAAATACTTAGCGTTAATCGACACAGGGTCATCTTTGAGTATAATAGATGACAAAATAAATAATTTCAAAACAATTGAAATTAAGCCAATTAAATTTTCCACCATAAACGGAAAAGATTTAATAAATTTAGAAGCACATACACCAGTGCCAGATGAGTTAAAAGCACCAGTAGGAGCACTTATACGATGGAAGGTAAAAAGCTTACCCTATCGCAAATACCAATTCATTATAGGTACGGATTTATTAAATAAACTAAATACATTGATAGATTTAGAGGACGGGACAATACGACTCAATGGACAGACAATTAAATTACTAAACAATCCATATCAAATTGATTACCAAGTGCACACTACCACTTTAGAAGTAACGGACAATACAAGACATTTAAAACTAGACTATTTGAATAGAGAAGAATATGAAGCTGTTAGGGGACTATTGGGTAGATTCCATAAACTATTCTTTAAAGAAGGGGATATGTTAACAAGTACGACAGAAATCGAACACGAAATAAAAACAACCACTGACCAACAAATAAATGCAAAATTATATAGGTACCATCCCAAACATGAGGAGGAAGTAAGAAGGCAAGTTGCGGAAATGGAGGAACAAGGAATAATACGAAATAGTAATTCCAAATACTCCAGCCCATTAATTGTCATTCCAAAGAAGAGTGATAACTCTGGATCAAGGAAGTACCGAATAGTCATAGACTATCGGAAACTTAATGAGGTTACTATTGACGACAAGTATCCACTTCCCAATATAGATTCTATATTGGATAAGTTGGGCAGAGCGCAATACTTCACAACTATCGATCTAGCAAAGGGTTACCACCAAATTCTAATTAAAGAAGAAGAGCGTTTGTCACCCCTGATGGTCTCTATGAGTTTAATAGAATGCCATTCGGTCTTAAGAATGCCCCAGTGACATTCCAGAGACTTATGAATGAAATTCTAAGAAACTTCATTAATAAAACATGCGTTGTATACCTAGATGATATTCTTATCTTTAGTACGACACTTCAGGAACATATTAAGGCCATTTCAGATATATTCAAAGTTTTAGAATCAAAGGAACTAAAAATCCAAGTAGACAAGTGTAACTTCATGAAAAAGGAAACAGATTTTCTAGGTAATATATTGACAAAAGACGGACTTAAACCAAACCCAAACAAAATGAACAAAGTAGCAGATTTTTTAAGTAGGATCCAAAATAATGAGAATGCTATTTCAAAAAGAAGAGAGACTTCAACAGAACCAGAACTAGATAATTTTCTTAACGAATCAGATGACTCAGACATAGGGATATTATTTAATACAGAAGAAGATGACGATAACGAAGAACATAACGAAGACATTGACGAGGAGTATGACAGATTAACAATGGGAACAATGCATTCTGCACAGGAAGAGTTATTAGATCATATACCAATAAAAGAAGAAATAGTAAACAAATATAAAACACAAATAATTATTACTAATAACAAAACTGAGGAAATAGAAATAATACATGGAAAAAGAATTATCTACATTGCTAATTATGACTTTGATAATTTGGGAGATATATTTAGACGAGTGATTAAAAAGGGAGTAACAGGAATATATTCTGAACTATCAGATCATGAAATGTTTTCTAATGACAGCCAAATAAAATTTATTAAAGGTTCAGATAGATATAATAACCGAAACGGAAGCCGTGAAACAAATTGCATTATATCACGTAAGAGAAAGTTTACACTCAGGCATACTAGAAACGTAAACCCAAATTAAAAACAAAATCTATTTTCCGAAACTGTTAGAATTGATACAAATAGTAATAAACCAATGTGAAGTTTGCCAACAGGTAAAATATGATAGGCGACCAATAAAACAGCTAAATGAATTTATACACATAGATACATTTGTAATTCTTAAATGCAGTTTTCTCACTATAATAGACAAATTTTCTAAATTTGGTTTTGCTTATTATTTAACAGACAGAAATCACATAACTATAGTAGAAGAGTTAGAAAATCATTTTACTAAGACAGGAAAACCTAAAAACATTATCGCAGATAATGAATTCAATTCAATTCATATAAAAGAGTTTCTTCAAAATGAAAACGTCAATATCCATTTTACGAAGCCAAATTCTCACACAGGAAACGCAGACATCGAAAGATTTCATAGTACTCTATTAGAAAAATGTAGAATTTTAAAATTAAATAAAACCAATATATCAGTTAAAAGATTAATCCAGCAAGCTATTCGCAACTATAATGAAAGAATTCATTCAACAATAAAGACAGGACCAAGTATAGTACAATTTCATAAAATTGATTTTAATAAAATTCGAAATAACTCACAAACTGTAAAGAAGAATATCATTGAAAAAGCAAACAAAGGGAGAGAAGATTTTACAGAAAACAGGTCTACAGGTTTTATACGAAATTATAAGGCAGTTAGGCATAAGCAACAGCCTAGGTTTAAAAAGAGCAAAATGGCTAAGATACATATAACTAATATAAAAGGACCACCAAAATTTGCAGCTCTTCATGATACTATTGACAATACTAATGACAACGTCGACTGACGGACTATTGAACATAAACGAGATACGAGACCAGACAGGATTCTCTCAAATAAGACTAAGCACCAGAGACTTAATAACAAAGACAGACATCATAGTACATTTTATCAAACCACTAGATATATTAAACATACTTGGAAACATTTCAACAAACATAGCCAAATTAGATGAAGGACACCGAGACTTACTTATGTTAGAAATTAGACATATATCCAATAAAATTAAAACGTTAATACCAAATAATCAAAATAAAAGAGGGCTTATTAACTTAGTAGGCTCTACGCAGAAATGGCTCTTCGGAACCATGGATGATGAAGATCGAGTTAACATAGAAGATCATTTTAGAAATATAGAACTAAACACTAATAATGCGATTAACAATTTGAGTCAGCAAATAGTCATTAATGACCAATTTAATAAAACATTTAACCAGTTGAAAAATATTATAGAAAAAGATAGAACTGTAATAGTAAACCATTTAAATGATGTAACAAGTAAAACAATTAATCAAAACCTATTTTATGATAAATTTTTTAAATTACAAATATTAAAAGATAAAATAGAACATATACAGGATAATTTAGCATCTGCTAGACATGGAATAGTACACCCTAACATATTAACAGATGAGGAAATACAGGCATATAATATAGATTTAAATAAAATGAGATATATAAAGCTAGGAGTAATTAAATTTGAAAACGATGTTTTAATGTTTGCAATAAAAATTCCAAAGGAATTTGTTAAAATTCAATTAAAGATGATTATACCTTTGCCTAATACAGAAGAGAAAGCAATTGATTTTCCTAAAGAAATTGTATTTAATTAAAGGAACTCAACCTATGTATACGAAGAATTAAAATATTTAAATGAACTAAGCATTAGTAAACATTGCATTTTCCAAAAAACTTGTAAACTATTGAAAAACAGTAATAATGAAATAATAACGTTAGATGATGAAACAATTGTAATAAAAAATGCTAATAAATTAAGTATAACCCAAACTTGTGATGAAAGAAAATTAAATGTAACCGGAAATATCCTTATACATTTTAATAATTGTGAAATAAGAATTAAAGAATTTTATATGTCAAACCTTAAAGAATTTTTCCACGAACGATTTTACTACCCTACAAATGAAAATATACACAACTTCAGTAATAAAATTACATTAGATGACATTGCAATAGAAAACATACAAAATCTCGACAAGATTGAGGAGTTGCAATACCATAGAAATATATCCTATGGAATTAATTTCAGTTTAATCATAATATTGCTTATCGTGATTGCAGTAATTTTCATACGAATTAAAGTAATTAAAGTAAATAACAAAATTCAGGAGAATTTTAAAGATTTCGGGACGGTTGGTCGTTATGGTTTAAGTTCGTTAGTGTTTAAGATCTTTAGTGTTTAATTTCTTTAATATTCAGTAAAGGACAAATAAAAATAAAATAAAGATAAAAAAAAATAAATTAATTTTTTTTATTATACAAAATAAGAGAAATTAATTAAGTCGCGCAGCAAAGCGCCGTTGTGATTTGGCTTTTAGGCTTCGGATCGACTTTAGATCGTAAATATCGTAAAGAACAACGCGGCACCCAAGTAGAGCAACTTTCTAATTTCAGGGGCGTTGGGCGGCTTTGACATTTCATTTTCGCTTTGGTTTGTTCGATTTGATAATATTTAAAGTGGTGGAGCATATGCTGTTCATGTTGGAGTAGCATGGGTTCACTTATGCTGCCCGTCCAATTAGTGCCCAAACGCAGCAACCAATCTTATTTAACAGTTTATTCAACTCTTGAAGTTGAAGAAACAATTTTTTTAGGCTCGTACACTAGTGCACAAACTCACTTTGTTCATGTTGAGCAACGTAATTCCAATTAAAGTTGAACATTTCTGTGTTGAACGCGTTGCGGGCCCCGTACACCTAGTTTATCAACTCACTCAACTGTTGAATGACCCCGTACGCCTAGTTGACCAACTCATTCAATTGTTGAATAACTCCGTACACCTAGTTGACCAACTCATTCAATTGTTGAATGACCTCGTACACCTAGTTGATCAACATGTCTGATTTTGGCAAAAAAAAAAATTCCTCGAGTTGGACAACAGCGTTTTCGTTGTGGTTGCTCACAGAGTTGAAGAACGCGTTGATACCCTCGTACACTTAACCAAGCATCACTTGTTGGGCAACGCGTTGGACGCACTTGGTAGATGATAGCTTAGCTTCTCCCACCCTCATAAAATATTTCGAGTTTCGCTTTCGACATCAGTTTGGTAGCGATCTTCCTAGGGTACAGAGCATTGTTTCTTGTTTATTTATTTTTTTTTTCATTTGATTTGTGACTGAAAGAAAAACATAGGTACTTCGTTTTACTTTCATTTTGTATGCTTTCCCTTTCTGGATTTTCCTCATAACTTTAATGCTTTATTAGGGGTGGATGTGCGCGAAAACCGGCGACCGCGCAAGAGTTTCAATTGAATATTTTTAAATAAAATAAAAGCGATTTTTTTCTCCTCTATTCATTTTTATACTTACAAACCAACATTACCTACATTACATTACATTTTTTTCTTGTAGAATTTGTATGGCTGAAACAAAAAATGTACTAAAGGTACGCGTTCATTGCTATACATATTTGTTTTGTGAGGAGACAAAAAATGTAAATTTACAACCAATGGTTATTCAAAATTTATAGCATAATATTAAAACCTTCTTTTGCACATAGTTGCTTGCGGTTGTTGACATTTTCGCAACTGTCACTCTGATTTTTAAAGACTGAAAAGTACTATTTCACAATGTCAAAAAACGTGCCAAATTTTGAAATACTCTCATCAATAAGGACGTCAGATTTTGTCTATGCCAACCTTAGGGCAGAATCTGACAAGAGTATAGAAATCCGACAAACGGCGGACTTATTTTCTTATTTTTTTTAAATGAATCAAAAATATATTGCCGATTATATCGTAATATGGAATTATTAAAATCTAGAGCTTGAGTTCTAAATTTCAAAACGAATACAAAACATATCTATCTTTCTCTCAGTAGGAGAAAGTTAAACGAATCAGAAAATTTAACTCCTTCAAAGGATGTTCCCTGCAGGCTCATAATTCGGATTCCAAAGAATGCTGCTGCAAATTTATAAGCGAAGAGGAGTATGTGAACTTAAAAAAAGCTCTTAATTTAACGTCATTCCTCTGTTCAACCTATTTATAAGAATGGGGATCACATCACCGTTTTCAAAAATGAGCTATAAAAACAAAACATATCCGAAGAGAACTTGGATGCCTGTTTGCGATTTACAAACTTAGAAGACGATTGGCAGTATCATGCTTCAACTTTTAAGAACTGCTGAATTTCCTAAATTTTTAGTGTACAGCAGTAATGAAATACATATTTTTTTATTTATTAAATAAACTTTTTTCTCTTTATCAATTTTTGAATTCTGAAAAAAAAAAAAAATACCAAACACAATTTTATTTCTAAAATAAAAAAAATAATTTGGACAAAGTATTGTGGCCAATATTTCCAAGTGGACCCCGAAGTTTTGTAAAAGGTAAAAGTAGTCCGTCACCTGAAAAAGTTTAACCACCCATGATCTACACCATCGTCTTGTTCTAGACTAGACTACTGAGTTGCAATTTAATGATAAACCATACACAGTGCATAAATAGATGTCAGTTGATTGATTCCAATGGCTCAACTAGCACAGGCACACACATTTCGTCGCACCCAACGCAACTCGAGTCAACAAAAAATTTAAGAAGTTAAAGAAGGAGTTGGACAGATAATGTGCAGCACATTATTGTAAAATCGTTTCTCAACGCGTTGCACAAGCAAGTTCAACGAGCAACAAGAGCTCGTACACTACCCGCACACTTCTTTAGCAACGCGGTGAGCAACGATGTCCAACCAGATCAAACGCGTTGGTTGGATCAAATTGAGGGCATCGTACATTAGAGTTGAATGCGTTGAATTCGAAATTGATGAGTTGGGCACTAAGTGGACGGGCAGCATAAGGTTACCAACGCCCCAGATCGAATAGTAGTAGTAGGTTGTGTATATCATAAATTATTAATTGAATTGCCGCATATGTGACTGCTGTCATTTCACTAATAGTATTGTCTCTTGTTGCAGCTACCTGGAAGAGAGAAATAGGTACAAGAATGTATAACAATATTATTGAAAATATAAAAATAATACTCCCCAGATAGATTCTCCTTGGCAAAGACATTCACTGACTGAATGGCTACTTGCATCTGTTGAGATAGGTCATGGTTGGGACCGCTGATATACATCGATGCTGAAAGAAAAATGGCAAGGGGACACTTGTTGTTGATGTTTAGGTTTATACTTAGATACTTACCTCCGCGCGCTAGATGCACCAAAGAATCCGACTAAATATTGTCGCTCAGCACCTGTGGTCGCTTGATCGCATGTATTAAATCTGTTTCGATGAGCAATAAGGCGAATAAAAATAAAATTTTAGAAATATTTACTCAAACGCGTGCGACTACGAGTTTCGTTTAAATGTTTTGACGTTTGTCAACTAGCCAGTTCAGGGGACGAGACAAATAAATCATTGAATAAATTCACAATGGTCGAGGTCAGTTTTGCGCAGTTCACACCTAGATGGGACGGAAGTGTGTGCCAAGGGTGGAAATCGCGGTGCTAACATTAGATAGGTGAGGGTAGATGCTGTATTTGGACAACAAATGCTTTTCAAATAAATGTAGCCTATGAAGAGTGAGGGACAATTAGAAAAATCATAGAGGATACCGATAAATCGGATGACGGAATGTGAGAATGGGGGAGGACGTAAAATAACAGCCTCTGACGGGTGGTTCGATTTTTGGTCGAACCATTCGTGTACCAGCTACTATCGACCGCAGAGGTCATTGATGACACACAGTGTCGCTGTCGTTTGCGTGTGCGTATAGTCTTTCTGTTAAAAGTCCTCCAAGTGAGACAGTGCTCGTTTAAATCGTGAAATACAAAAAAAAAGAGAAATTTAACGATAGTTTTCTAAATTTAAAATAACGAGCCCAAAAAAAAAATAGTCCCTGAGGTGCCACAAACGAACAAGAACAAGAAAATTAACAAAAAGAAAAAGACTAATTAATGAACAAAAAAGAATCTGTGAAAGTGAGTTCCTGTAGAAAAGCAGACAGCAGGCGGTTCAAAGAAGAGAGAGGGGTGAGTTTTTTTTTTTGGTTATAGCTAGGGAAAGTGATCCTAATGAGTGCTTTTGACTAGGTATATTTTGCGTGGCGGTCATAGACCATATATCGTTCGTCGTGGCCGCCAGATTTATTTGGAAATATCAAACTTCTGAGTCGCACTATCAAACTGCCGCCTAAAATCCAACGGCCGTGCGCAAACCTCCGAATGTCCGCATTGACCTTCAGCCCACCGCATCGTAAAACCCACAAAGGTATCTGAAGCGGGGACAAAAAAAAATATTCCCGTGAATGTACCCTTCGGTAGAAATTGGTGAGAAGGTGATGCGGTACGCCAACAACAATCACGAACATAAGATTTAACAGAAGATATACCCACCAACTCTGATCGATACCGGCAAGAACAAAAAGGGTGCTACCGATATACGTGTACTTGCATGTTAGTTATAGTTGTAAGCATAGTTAGCTACGCGTTATATGATAAGTAAAATACATATATCGTAGTAGATAATCGCATAGTGCTAGTTAGTTTAGTAAGTTAGTTTTAAGTTTTTTTTTGTTAAGAGTCCATTTAAAACAATTTTTTTTGGCGTGAAGTATATTGATCATATTTGATTATATCTTCTCTATTCTTTTTTTATGTACTAAGTGCCGTTTGTCCCCAATTATTCATCGTTTTTCGTTCTAGTACCTGATGGTAAGAGTAAGAGAGATACCTAATTAGAGCTCTAGATAGGTAGGAAACCGGGTCGCGGATTAGAGTAAGGGGATGCGTTTACACCCCCAATGAGATTATGGTATTTTTTTTGTTGTGGGGTCAAACTAACCTTAAGGATTTTTTTTATTTTTTTGTATGTTAGCATATAAGTAATTGGTAGATGCAAGGATATGATCGTAAAATTAAGATTTCAATGCCTGAAAAGAATATATCGTGGAATCCAATAAATGTTAGTTGTTGAGTCACGCCAATCGTTTGCGTTTGTTTTGCATTTAGATTTACCTCACTGAAAAGTGAGATGAAGCGTTAAGTTAATCTTTCAGGGGTGTAAGGGGTGCGCTAAACTCCTTTCGGCGAGATGAAGTGATACGACGGCAGCATCCCCAAATTAGGGGAAACTCAAACATCGGCCACGAGTTTCCAGGAGGGGTGGGAACGGCCCGCGCTGAACAACACGTGCAGCGCCCCTCAGTTTGGTGAAGGTCCGTCCGAATAATGGTGAAGGTGAAGTAAGTACCTTAGTGTTTGTTTTTGGCATGTTATATGTGTTGTAGTGGGTTAGGTCGAGCGGTGGGGAGCAAGAACCACACCATTCCGGCGAGCTGAGCCGTGCTGAGCAAGCATGCCAAGCTCTTCGCACTCGACATTCCTTTCCCTGTCTATTTCCGATCCTATCCATTCTTCCTATCCATATCCGGTTCCTCGTCATCTTTCGCTTCCACATTCCCTCAATTTCCCAATTCTAACCATCATTACAAATGGCGCCCAACGTATTTGCACGTCTTCTGTCCTTATATGTTGTCGTTAGTCCACAGTTGATTCAGCTGCCAGCATCAATGCATTCGTAAGTCTTCGAATGGGAAGGTTCGTGAACGCACCCGATTGAATTGCGACGAGTAACAATGATGCTGACAACCGAACCAATTGGAACCTGTTAGTCTCTGTCATTCCCTATTCCAGCTGTTAAGTGTGCATTTTTCTTTCCTATCTAAAATTTTGACTTTTCAATCCCAATTTTGTTTCGTCAGTATGTAGTAATCACGAGTACAGTGACTTTGTCATGATACCTTCGTAGCTCGTAGCACTGTCTTGTCAATTAGCTTTCTTTAGTGTGCTGAACGGAACGTTTCATGTCTGCCAGCAAAGCCTTTTGGCTGTCTGGTATTGCGGAAACGGGAAGGGAAACAAAAGGTTTGTCCGTGTTAATTTATGTCTAAATTTCACCACACTGAGGGATCAACAAATCGTAGTCCGTCTGCAGTCCATACAATCCGGATGCTGTTGAAAGGTCACGTCAGTAATAGTACGCCACGACGCCGCCGAAGACAGCTGCCCCAAGCACCCCTAGCCCGATGAATACAAACCAGTAAACAAAGTTAAATTTCCAATTCGCATTCTCGTCGCCATATAAAATAGTTAGTGGGATATACAGACCACGTACTGCCGAAGAATCACTAGGGTTTCCAATATTACAAAAAAAAAAAAACCAACGCCATTTCAGTAGTGTTTTGTTTATCTATTATTATAACTATTAGCTAAGATTAATAATAAGGGATTGGTATAAGATTTATACGAATTTTCTTATAAAGATTAATAGGCTAACGTTACGTATTTTTGTTCTTTATTTGTTTTTTTTTGGGTTTTGGTGTTGTTTTCTAATTATATATTATTTATTTGGTTTAGTTACCTTTGTTTTTGCAGTTTACTTATATATTCTATTTCTTAATTGTAGTTTAGTTTCCCGTTTGATAGTTAGGACGTCTTGGTTGGGCCATATTTTCGCTTGTTGTGTGTTTTGTCGAGGATGAAATCACATGAAAAAGACGTAATAAATAGAAGGATTAGAAGAGAAACAATAGTAGATAATAATAGGATACTCACCCGCTCTTACAGTGTTCGTATTGCACAAGAGTCGAACGAAATGTCGGTTCATCGAACTCCACCACCAAAAGGCACCACCGATAGTGGTCCGCCTCGAACATCTTCTCCCCCAGTAATTCCGCAAGCGCAAAGAAATTATCCGCCTCCAAGAGTCCCACAACAACCCGGACTTCCACCCCCGGCACAACTTCCAACCAGTACAGGTGCGATTAGTCGCAATACTAGCTCCTCTGATTCGATTCGCGCTCCATCTTATAGTAGTCTCAGTGAGCAAGGTGTAGCCGCGTTTGACTACCACGATACCAGTTTTAGGACCCTGAGAGCCATCAAGATCTGCCGAAAGCGACAGATTCTAACCCTAGTCAGACCAATCAGGGCCCCCTAGATATCCCAGTAGAGATGAGGGCCTGCATCAACATGGCCGTGGGAAGTGCCTTTTCCTCATACCAAAGCTCGCTGAAAGATGACATTTCTCAAAGCCTACGGGAAGAGTTAAAAATTAATTTTATGAATTTCATGAGGGAGATAAACTTTGTTACCCGGTCCGACCAGCCGCTGCATATACCAGGTCCAACATCCCAGACTAATTCCGTCCCTTGGCAACCAATCGATCAGCCAACTGCGGTGAGTGTGCCGACTCGGCTGGACCCAGCTTCAAAACCGTTGGTGCCACCTGCATTTTCGTCAACGATTCCGCCGACAAATCCCACCGCGACCATGCATGCCAACCCGCCCTCGAACCATCCTGTCAATCGAAATCACGGCAATAGAAGGTCGGCAACCGGCAGAGGGCATCCCAATGCTTATCAGTCAGAACAGGCTTCTTACCAGCATCCGAGGCAGCCTCCACCTTCGTTCTTTGCTTCGCCACCGCAACCTCCAGCGCCCATGTATCATGCGGGTCCTAGAGGCCCGATTAAAATCGACAAGTGGGGAATAAATTTTGAGGGTAAACCAGAGACGCTGACCGTCGAAGACTTCGTGTTCCGCCTCGAGACGTTGCAGAGCCAGTACGACTGCACTTGGGCTGAGATCTTAAGAGATTTTCACCTACTGCTTTCCGGTACCGCATACGAGTGGTACTGGCAATTCCAGCGTACTAATTACCGTCTCGACTGGCCAATGCTGCGCGACGCTCTGATGCGCCAATTTCGTAATTCGAAGTCGGACTTCGAAATAATGCGCGATATTATGGATCGACGGTAAGGTGCCTGGGAGTCGAGCGATGACTTCTTTACCGCGATCTCGAAATTAAGATCTCAGCTCCGAGTGCAGATTCCGGAAGGCGAAATGGTAACGATCTTGAAGCGGAATCTGAACGAAAAAGTAGGCAGACTGGTTTACCCAATGTCGATCTTCACTCTAGATCAGCTGAGGTATGCGTGTAAGGACGCGGAGAATGCTTTTCCGAGCCGAGAAGGGCCCAGACCACACCGACCTCCAGCCCGATATGCCGCGAATGAATTAGATTATCGCGACGAAGTTCCGTATGACTCCGACGAACAAGTTTCAGCGTTGCAGTACGGTAGTGCACCACCCAACGCGCCTCGCCGATACACCAGCGGAAGGATGATCTGCTGGAACTGCAGAAGTGAAGGCCATTCATTCGTAGATTGCCCTTCCACAACCCGTAACATCTTCTGCTATGAATGCGGTCAGGAAGGGGTAATCACACCTCGGTGTGCCAGATGCAATCCGGGAAACCGATCGCAGAGCGCGATGTCTTCGGGGGAATCGCGTTCGACGCAAACCCCCAACCAGTAGGGCGAGTCGAAAGAGATTGCCAGACAGAGAATTGTATCGAACCTGAAATAACTAAAATTAAAATATTACAGCGAGACCCAGATATGAAATTAGAAGATAAGAAAGTTAGGTTAGAGATTAAGCCATTACATATTAGGATTAAAGATTATTATAGAACTAGAAGTAGGATTTTTAAGGGAGTAAATACAGGCCCTTCCCAAAGAATTATTAAGACTAGAGAGAGGTACCGACGCAGAAAAGAAACTAGACGATATATAGCTTCCAGCGTGGTAGACACTGCAACGGACCCGAGGCCGTACGCCAAAGTCAAAATAGCAGGCAAAGAGTTGCTTGGTCTTTTGGACAGTGGCGCAAGTATTAATATATTGGGCAAAGATTGTTTAGAACTAATAAAAACTTAGAGATACCACTAACGCCATGTCACTCCAATGTAAAGACAGCTGACGGGAAGAATCAGTCCATCGTAGGAAGAGTACAAGCTTT
This sequence comes from Cheilosia soror, assembly GCA_949372485.1. Classification (NCBI taxonomy): domain Eukaryota; kingdom Metazoa; phylum Arthropoda; class Insecta; order Diptera; family Syrphidae; genus Cheilosia; species Cheilosia soror. The sequence continues at coordinate 40,010,456 of OX443562.1, forward strand.
AGTCGAGTACCGAGACATGAAACACATCGTCAGCTTCTACTTAGTTCCAAGCCTCAATCAGGAACTTTACCTCGGTGTAGAATTTTGGAAAGTTTTCCAAATAGCTCCACACCTCATCAGTTCTATCTCCACTTCGGACGAGGTGAATGACCCGAATATGCACCAGCTGACGTTTGAGCAACATTTCGAGTTGGAGGCAGTCAAGCGGAAATTTCTCTGTTATACTCAACACGGGTTGGGAAGGACGAATCTTGAGGAGCATGTCATCGATACCGGAGATGCGGCCCCCATAAAGCAGCGTCACTACCCTGTGTCTCCAGCGATACAAGCCCTTTTGTACGAGGAGTTAGACCGAATGATCAGTCTCGGCGTTGTGGAGGAGAGCGAGAGTCCTTGGAATTCACCCGTGGTCTTGATTAGAAAGCCAGGAAAGAATCGCTTCTGTCTTGACTTTCGCGGGGTGAATGCCGTAACTAAAAAGGACGCTTACCCTCTCAACCAGATCGACGGGATTGTCAGTCGTCTGCCCGATACCTACTGGATGGCCAGTGTTGACCTGAAAGACGCATTTTGGCAAATACCGCTGGAGAAACAGAGTAGAGAAGAGACTGCGTTTACGGTTCCGGGGAGACCCTTGATGCAATTTACAGTCATGCCCTTCGGGTTGTGTAATGCGGCCCAAAGGCTATGCCGTTTAATGGACAAAGGTGATTCCTGCACGATTGAGGGACCGCGTTTTTGTGTATTTGGATGATTTGCTCATCATAGGTCCGGACTTCCAAACCCTCATCACCCTGTTGGACGAAGTCGCACAGTGCCTACGCGACGCAAATCTCACCATCAACTTGAACAAATCCAATTTCTGCTTCAAGGAATTGAAGTATTTGGGGTTCATAGTTGGTGGTGGGAAACTCAAGACTGATCCGGCGAAGGTCGAGGCTATTGTGAACTTCCCGATTCCCAAAAACCCGAAGCAGGTTCGCAGGCTGCTTGGTCTAGCAGGGTGGTATAGGAGATTCATCAGAGACTTTTCCAGCTTGACGGCCCCCATCACGGACACACTCAAAAAGAAGCAGGACAAGTTTCAGATGACGGAGGAGGCCTTGGTTGCGTTTGAGAAAATGAAACAAGCATTGACGACGGCCCCAGTACTTACGCACCCAGATTTCTCAAAGCGTTTCTATATACAGTGCGATGCCTCAGACACAGGAATCGGAGCGGTTCTGTTCCAAAGGAATGAGAACGATGAGGAATCTCCTATTTCGTACTTTTCCCAAAAGCTGAACCAGTGTCAGAAAAATTATAGCGTGACGGAGAAAGAGTGTCTGGCTGCAGTCAAAGCAGTTCAGAAATTCAGGCCCTATGTTGAAGGGATGGATTTCACCATCATCACAGACCACTCCAGTCTCCGCTGGTTGATGGGTCTGAAAGACTTAAGTGGTAGACTAGCGAGATGGAGTCTGAAATTGCAAGCTTTTACCTTCAGCATAGAGCACCGAAGAGGTACACTGAACGTGGTTCCAGACACCCTTTCTCGCGTCCACGCCGATAGCTTAGAGATGGAAGTAGTGGCACCACTGGTAGATTTAAATTCCGTAGAATTCGAGTCGGACGAATACCGAAGCTTGATCGCGACTATCATCGAGCACCAAGACGAGTTGCCCGATCTGAAGGTGGAAGACAATTTCGTCTACAAACGCACGCTACCACCCGAAGGAGCTGAGCCGCTGGTCGAACACACTTGGCGACTGTGGATACCGTCAGGGTTAACCGAAACCATAATCGCTGGAGCTCACGACCTTCCACAAGCAGCGCACGGTGGTGTCGCAAAAACACTACATCGCATTCGGCAGTATTTCTACTGGCCGAATATGACCGTTCAAATAAGAGGCTTTATTTCAAAGTGTGAAACGTGTAAACTGTGTAAATCGTCCAGTCAAGTAACTCGTCCACCAATCAGTAATAGTTTTTGTACCGATCGTCCCTTCCAAAAGATTTATGTAGACTTTTTAGGCCCATATCCGAGGTCGAAAGCTGGAAACGCCTATGTTTTTGTGGTTTTAGACCACTTATCGAAGTACGTCCTACTAAAACCACTGAGAAATGCCAATACGGTAAGCGTTATCAAATTCCTCCAAAGTGACGTTTTCAACATGTTTGGAGTGCCACAAATACTGCACTCCGACAATGGCAAACAATTTGTGGCGAAGGAATTTCAAATATTCCTGACCAAATACGGAGTTAGACATTTCCGCACGGCAAATTATGCACCGCAATCCAATGCGTCGGAGAGGGTTAATAGAACGCTGTTAGCTGCGATACGCTCGTACCTGAAGGAAGACCAACGCGAGTGGGATCTTCACCTCAGCAACATCGCGTGCGCGTTGCGAAGTTCGGTTCATGCCTCGACCGGTGTGTCACCGTACTTTGCTCTGTTCGGAACGAATATGATGACGCACGGGTCGGGTTATGAACTGGCGCAGAAGTTGAACGCGGTAGAGGACAGCGAGCTATTAACACTCCCCCGTCGCAGCCGATTGGAATGTGTGCGCAAAAAGATAAAAGAAAATATCTTGAAGGCGAATGAAAGAAGTGCCAAAAATTATAATGTTCGAACTAAAACTGTACGCTTTCTACCAGGACAAGAAATTTATAGACGCAACTTTGTCCTCAGTGACTCGTCTAAATATCTCGCGTCGAAGTTGTGTCCGAAATATTTAAAATGTCGGATATTAAAAGCGATTGGAAAAAACATGTACGAGCTCGAAAACCTCGCTGGAAAGAAAGTCGGCATTTTCCACGCAAAAGATTTAAAACAATAAGTGCAATTACTCCCGAGTTGAGGCCGATCTGCTACCCAAAAACCTGATAAATCTGTGATAGAGTATTCACTCCAGTACGCCGGATCCATTTACGTCCCATTTAATTACATATCTATATTATTTACTATTTATTTTCTTATATGTTATTTATTGATTTACCTATGTTATTTATTTATACAGAGATTATTTATTTAGTTATACACAGATTATCTATTTATTTATCTATTTGTTATTTATTTATTTATTTATCTAGTTATTTATCTATTTATTTATTTATTTATTTATTTATTTATTTATTTATTTGTTATTTATCTAATTGTTATTTATCTAATTATTTATCTAATTGTTATTTATTCATCCATGTTACTCATTTAGTTATCCACCGAATATGTTATTTATTTACCGACGTTATGTATTTATCGACACTATTGATTCACCGACATTATGTATTTATTTATCTATCTATCTATACATATACGTTATTTATTTATCGATATGTGTTTATCTATTTATGCTTAAGGTTATCTATTGGGTTATTTATCTCTGCTATTTATTTACGGATGAATTCGCATGCAATGCGAGATGACGATAGCCATAATTGTTGTCGTCGGTGTGCAATCTTCTACCACGGAAGTAGTAATCTGATCTCGTTCGTTTTAAGTATTCGAACGTCAACGTCGAACCTAATGCCCAAATCACAATGGCGCTTTGCCGCTTGCGTGCGTTGACAGGCGTTTTAGAAACTTTACCGTACTTTATGTCAACGCGCGCAAGCCGCAGTTTTCCAAAACTAAATGCCGCTTCAGAGCTTTGGCGCGTTGAGAGACTAGAGTATGAGAGATTGAAAGTTCTGTTTGGTTTATGTTAATATATTCAATTCAGAGCAGAATGCAAGTCTACTCCGTTTTGCTTATACCTGTTATTTTTAATGCACGATTTAAGAGGAAATTTGTTCAAAATAGTAAAAAATTCATAAATAAATAACAATTATTGTATTTTCACTTTTCTTGTCGTGGAATATTTTTGTGGCAGAATTGTCTGGTGCATGAAATGTACATAGATACACAGGAACAAGCCTTCCCATGAAAGTCCTTTCAGGCGAGGCAGGTAGATGTTTAGTTTGGTTGAGAAAATGTGGATAATTACACCGAAAATCCTTCCCTTTAAATTGTGAATTGATTACTTTGTGGAATACTTGAAAAACGATTTAAGTGTGCAAGATTACCAAATGGCCAGCATATTTTATCTACGCTGTGGAAAGAAGTTCAGTCACTAAAATACAGATTTTGTTAAAAACTTGCCTTGGCTATTTAAAAAAAAAAATAAAAATCTATTAATAAATTCTCAAATATGGATACCGACGATCTACTCGATTTTTCAATTCATATTTATATTTTATTTCAGTTATATTTATACATATGGTGGTATGCTGGACATTCATTCGGACGATTGCGACCGCAGGTACCTACTGTTTTTCGTCGCTCGCTGGGTTTTTACCACATCCGTTCACCTATCGCCAGTAATGGCAATGCATATTGAAAAGATTTTTTGACCCTCTATTTAGGGTCATTTGCCTGGTATTAATTAAATACACGAACATTTTTTTGCTATATTTCCGCGAAGATCTTGCTGTCTTGTCCAGACATTTTTTTATATTCCTATGGCTGGACTTCAAAACCTTCCCGCCTATGGAGTTCTAATTTACAGGGAATCTTCGATATAGAACGGAGAATTCCCGTGAATTTGGGCCAAAGTCGGTACGCATATTCATGTTCATTGTCCCGATAGACAATAAAAAATATGTAGCTATATCTACCTAAGCATTTCAATTCATTGGCACGAGCAAAAGAGCGGGTACACCAAGTAATAAATTAATACCAATCATTTGCACATAGCAGAAAATTAGATTTTCCCTCGACTAGAAAAATAAACTATAAATATTCTAAACAAAAATGTTTATTTCGTTTATCAATTGTATAAAGCACAGAGTAGTTTCAGAGAAAATTAAAATTTCAAAAGCGTGCACATAACATTTGGGCACATATTTTTTTGTTCAACAATCTGAAGAAATCACTAGTAGCATTACAACAAAAATAATATTCGTCATTTCCACACAGTAAAATAATTAATTTGTATTGCAAAAACCTCATATTCTACTAAAAACGAGTACGTGTATACCCACGCTACTCCAACATGAACGGCATATGCTCTACCACTTTAAATATTATCAAATCGAACAAACCAAACCGAAAATGAAATGTCAAAGCCGCCCAAAGCACCTGAAAGTAGAGAGTTGCTCTACTTGGGCGTCGCGTTGGACTTTACGATATTTACGATCTAAACGCGACCCGAAGCCTGACGCCGCATTTTGGCTTGCACCATATGAAAGCATTGGTTCTACTTTATCTGTCAACGCACGCAAGCGGCAAAGCGTCGTTGTGAATTGGCTTTAACCCGGATGGATAGCAGAACAGAAAGCTCAGCTACCAGTGTCGTGATACCTAAATACCAGTCTTGTTACAGCCCTAACAAAAAATAAATAACCTTGTTAACGTTTGCAAACAACCAACCCTCTGACTATGTGTGTATATGAGTGAAATTATGTATGTATCAATAGGTACCATGTTATGTCTTTAAGCTAGTCTGGATGCGTACGGACGTATATGTATTGTTATCAAACTGTAGATTGAATAGGTCTCACCTGGTTAATAGGATCAGCAATGTCGGCGCAGTAGCCTCCAATTAAAAGTCCACAATTGATTTCAGATCCGCATCCGACACTCAGAAAGCGTTATCGACGAAAGTATGTGTAACAGCAGGGATATCTGAAAGAAACATTTATTATGAATAGACGAACACTGAACAGAGGGACGCCTGTAACCAGCAGGTATACCGACTTTGAATAGTTGTGCCCGGCTGAAAGTGGGATTCTTCCCCACGTTGCAGACTACTTCAGCTAGCCTTTCCATCCCCTCTGTCATTATTGACAACCTTCCAGAGTCGATGTTTTGTTGCAGCTACCTGGAAGAGAGAAATAGGTACAAGAATGTATAACAATATTATTGAAAATATAAAAATAATACTCCCCAGATAGATTCTCCTTGGCAAAGACATTCACTGACTGAATGGCTACTTGCATCTGTTGAGATAGGTCATGGTTGAGACCGCTGATATACATCGATGCTGAAAGAAAAATGGCAAGGGGACACTTGTTGTTGATGTTTAGGTTTATACTTAGATACTTACCTCCGCGCGCTAGATGCACCAAAGAATCCGACTAAATATTGTCGCTCAGCACCTGTGGTCGCTTGATCGCATATATTAAATCTGTTTCGATGAGCAATAAGGCGAATAAAAATAAAATTTTAGAAATATTTACTCAAACGCGTGCGACTACGAGTTTCGTTTAAATGTTTTGACGTTTGTCAACTAGCCAGTTCAGGAAATACAAAAAAAAGAGAAATTTAACGATAGTTTTCTAAATTTAAAATAACGAGCCCAAAAAAAAATAGTCCCTGAGGTGCTACAAACGAACAAGAACAAGAAAATTAACAAAAAGAAAAAGACTAATTAATGAACAAAAAAGAATCTGTGAAAGTGAGTTCCTGTAGAAAAGCAGACAGCAGGCGGTTCAAAGAAGAGAGAGGGGTGAGTTTTTTTTTTGGTTATAGCTAGGGAAAGTGATCCTAATGAGTGCTTTTGACTAGGTATATTTTGCGTGGCGGTCATAGACCATATATCGTTCGTCGTGGCCGCCAGATTTATTTGGAAATATCAAACTTCTGAGTCGCACTATCAAACTGCCGCCTAAAATCCAACGGCCGTGCGCAAACCTCCGAATGTCCGCATTGACCTTCAGCCCACCGCATCGTAAAACCCACAAAGGTATCTGAAGCGGGGACAAAAAAAAATATTCCCGTGAATGTACCCTTCGGTAGAAATTGGTGAGAAGGTGATGCGGTACGCCAACAACAATCACGAACATAAGATTTAACAGAAGATATACCCACCAACTCTGATCGATACCGGCAAGAACAAAAAGGGTGCTACCGATATACGTGTACTTGCATGTTAGTTATAGTTGTAAGCATAGTTAGCTACGCGTTATATGATAAGTAAAATACATATATCGTAGTAGATAATCGCATAGTGCTAGTTAGTTTAGTAAGTTAGTTTTAAGTTTTTTTTTGTTAAGAGTCCATTTAAAACAATTTTTTTTGGCGTGAAGTATATTGATCATATTTGATTATATCTTCTCTATTCTTTTTTTATGTACTAAGTGCCGTTTGTCCCCAATTATTCATCGTTTTTCGTTCTTGTTTCGTTCAAACTCGAAACTTGCAACGAAAAATGGAAAAATGGTTTATAACCTTAATTACTTCCCGTTGGTCACTGTAAAAAGAATATTCCAGTAAAATTATAAACGCAACTATTTCAAAACGTTATAAATTGCGGGTTTTATTTCGAATAATAATTTTTCACTAACAATCGGTTTCTTTTATAGGTTAATTAGTGTAGAGTTATTGGCAAGTGTCAAATCTATGGTTATGGCCTTGTTACATTATTTTATTTTGTACGTCACAACTTTACTTTACTTTAATAAAATATAATGAATTTTATGATGATATCCGGAACATTCACCCCCACCGTGAACTCAGTTCGCAAAAATCGTCAAACTCCGAAAATAAAGTTGCATCTCTAGTACGTGTGTCGGTAAGGTAGGTAAGGTAGTCATCTCTGGTTTCAATTCCACTTGGGTTGCAATTCGTGATGATTATTTATTGTTCTTCATGTGTTCTGCTAAAGAGACAATTAGTGGAACAGAGAAAGACAGTGTTACAAACAAACAACATTGAGATTGACAAACAGAAACCCTATTGTAGTGTGAGAGTGAGTAATCTAAATAAAGCCATATTTGCCCATTGCCATGCCATTGCCTTATGCCGATTGTTATCTCTTTTCCTCTACCTAGAGGGTAGAGCATTTGATCGTCGCCTTTGTTTTACTATCAAGTAAACAGTGTTGTGAATGGCGTCGCCTTAGTTTAGTTTTGTGATTTTGCGTAAAATGTGTAATTTTATTTCGTAATTTTTTGTTGTTTTAAGTTTTAAATAAAGTTAAATTAAATTCGGGGTTTGTGTATAATGTGATGCAGTTGGTTTTATGTTCGCAGGTAAGTTATATTTAAAGTAATTTCATTTTGAATTTTGTGTTGTGTTGGGGGAAATTTTTTTTTTTTTTGTGAATGGAGGTTTGAGAATTCTGTTGAGTGGTTTTGTTGAAGTGGGGTTGTTTGTGTTTTTACTTCGATGAATGGACTGTATTATATGCATTATTAGAATATGTTTGTTGTGATTATTGGTTGAGGGATTTATTAGTGTTAAATGACAAGGGAAATTTTGTCTCTGTGAAATGCATGTTGGATAGTGTTGAGTGATAGTGTGTTGTGTTGAGTTATTTTATAATATGGTAATGAGTTAGTTTGTGTAGTTTGTTATTATTATTATTTTTTTGTGATATTTTACTTGTGAGAAATGTGCGTAAATGATGAAATTTGTGTGTTTTAAGTGTGACATAATACTTACAAGTGAGATTTAGTTTATACTTGCAATATCTTTTTATTGTGGTTAGAGTAGAGTTTCATCGACGGTTTTGTTGCTCGGTAGCGAACAGATTTTGGTGATTGGTCGTTTAAGCTCACCAGTCTGTGTTTTAAAGTTACGACGCGAATATGGTTGTCTAATCCCGGATGCAATTGCGTAATCCTGGCCAGAATCCATTTGGATGGTGGAATTCGTTCGTCCTTTAGCAATACCAAGTCTCCTAGCTTCGGTTGAGATTCGGTTTTAAGCCATTTTGGGCGCTGCTGCAGACGCGATAAATATTCTGAGCTCCATTGCTTCCAAAAGGTCTGGAACATTCGTTGTATCCGCTTCCACCGATCATTATAACAAGGGTTTTCGTCGACGATGTCTGGTTCTTGTACATTTTGCATGGGCTCTCCTATGAGAAAGTGTGCTGGAGTTAAAGCGATGAAGTCATCTGGGTTGTTGGTGAGTGGGCACAGCGGCCTTGAGTTGAGGCATGCCTCAATTTGTGCCAGTAGTGTGGTCAGCTCCTCGAATGTAAGAGTTGAATTTCCTGCAACTCGTTTTAGGTGATACTTCACCGATTTAACTCCAGCTTCCCATAATCCTCCAAAATGTGGTGAGGCTGGAGGGATGAAATTCCATCTGACACCTTCACCCGTGAACGTTTCGGCAATTTCCTTAATATTATAATTAGCTGCCCTTCGAAGTGTTTCCAGCTCTCTGTTAGCTCCAACGAAGTTTTTTCCACAGTCGCTGAAAATCTGCTTGCAGAATCCTCTTCTTGCGGAAAATCGCCTAAACGCAGCTATGAAGGCTTGAGTTGTCATATCACTGACCAGCTCAAGGTGAAGGGCCTTGGTGGCCAAGCAAACGAATATGGCAAAATATGCCTTAAAGGTTTTGGTTCCTCGACCTTTCCAAGCCTTAACTTCAATGGGACCAGCGTAGTCCACACCAGTGAAGCTGAAAGGTCGAGAAATTCGCACCCGAGGTGCAGGTAAGTTGCCCATTAATTGTTGAGCTGGCCTTGCTCTGTATCTGAAGCATATCGCACACATATGGATGTACTTCTTTACGGAAGTTTTTAGGTTTAGGATCCAATAGCGCTTGCGAAGGTAGGTGATCATCTGTTGCGTTCCGCCATGAAAGGTTTTTTCGTGAGCGTCCCGTAAGATGAGTTCACTAAAATGATGACTTGGCTTCAAAATTATTGGATGACGCTGTTCGTAACTCAAGTCCGCATTTCGTAATCGACCTCCTACTCGCAATATCTTTTCCTCATCAATAAATGCATTTAAAGATTTTAAACCCTTTACTTTTGGCAAATTTTCCGTAGAGTCCGATGTCTTCTCGTAGAACATATGTGATTGTACAATCCGTACTGCGACGGTTAAAGCTGAATGAATTTCGAGCGGTGAAAGAGTATCTAATCTTCGTTGAATTGCTGATTTTCGCAAATTAGACACAAATCGCAAACAATATGCTAATATCCGCAGAAGCTTCTGAAGACTGGAGTGTCGATGTATTATCATATCGATATCATTGGGTTCAGCTGTGACGCAATGTGTTCGAATTGTGCGGCTTTCCTCATCCGTCGCCATATTTAGCAGTTGATTTGGCATTGTAAATTCCCATTCCGACCTAAGGAATTCTGGACCATTCCACCAAAGCTGGTTTCCGTCTAAATCGGAAGGAAAAAGTCCACGCGATGCAAAATCGGCTGGGTTTTGTAAAGTTGGAACGTGTCTCCAGATACTACAATTTGTAAGTCGTTGGATTTCTGAAACGCGGTTGCTGACAAAAGTTTTCCATCTGGATGGCTGTGCCGTGATCCAGGCCAATGTGATCGATGAATCTTACCAGGCATGTGTCCTTACGTTACTTAACCCTAAGACTTTTGTTATATAGTCTAAGAGCTTGGCTAGTATAACAGCTGCACAGAGCTCTAGTCTGGGAAGCGTAACGGTCTTCAATGGAGCCACCTTGGTTTTTGACATGAGTACGTGCATGTGAATGTTGTCGTCCTCATCCAAAACACGTAAGTAAACGACTGCACCATAAGCCTTTTCAGAAGCATCACTAAATCCGTGTAATTCTACACCCTTACTTTGTTTACACAGCTGGATCCATCGTGGCATGTGAATTTTCTCAACATATGGAAGCTCTCGACATAAGATGTCCCATTGCGTCTTAATCTCCATCGGTATTGGTTCATCCCATGACAGTCCGCGACACCAAAGTTGCTGCATCATAATTTTCGCCTTAACTATGCAGGGCGAAATCCATCCAAGCGGATCGAAGAGACGCGCGATTGTCGACAGCATTGTACGTTTCGTGGGAACCTGAGCAACATCGGAGGCCACATTTTGGAACGAAAAGGAATCATCAGTTGGATACCATTTTATCCCCAAAGCCTTAATGTGGTCCGTGGACTCAAAGGGTAACGAAAAACCTAACTCCTGTTGATCCAACGGAATGCCTTCCAATACTTCCTGCGAGTTACTCGTCCATTTCCGCAGGTTGAACCCGGCGGTTGCCAGCAGTAGCTGTACTTCATCCCGTTTATGGACGGCTTCTTCTACGGTATCAGCTCCAGAGATCACATCGTCAACGTACATTTCTTCTCGTACTACCTTTGCACCCAGAGGAAAGCGTGCCCCTTCGTCAACTGCTACCTGGTCCAAAGTGCGAATTGCTAGATACGGTGCACTTGCTGTACCGAAAGTCACTGTATCCAAGCGGTACGTTTTGATTGGGTGACTGCTGCTGCTACGCCAGAAGATAAGTTGATAATATGCATCTTTCTGCTTCATCCGAATCTGTCGATACATCTTCTCGATGTCCGCTGTAAAGGTAAATTTGTGAGTTCTCCATTTTAATATAATATCAATAATATTGTTTTGCCTTTTAGGGCCTATCATCAATCGCTCGTTCAAAGACATACCATCTGACGTTTTTGCTGCTGCATCGAAAACGACACGGAGCTTGGTAGTCGAACTAGTTTCCTTCAAAACCGCGTGATGTGGCACAAAATAGTGATGTGGTGTTTGAAGAACTTCATCAGTGTTGGCATTCAGTTCGGTCATCTGACCTAATTCCAGGTATTCTTCAATACATCTAGTGTAGTTTAAGTGTAGTGTCGGGTTACTGTCCAAACGTCTCTCCAATTGGTGAAATCTTTGCAAGGCTCCTGACTTCGAGGCCCCAAGCGCAGGATGGTGTCCATCCTTAAAGGGAAGTGCAACTTCATATCGTCCATCTGGCAAACGTCTGGTCGTCTTTTCGAAGTGGCTCTCACACTTCTGGTTTTCTTCGGTATCTGCTACCTGGAATGGTACCTCTTCGATCTCCCAAAACTTTCTCAACTGGGTATCTACATCGCACACCTGGAGAAAGCTTCGAATCGTCCTGTGTGTTTCGGCGGATACCTTGCCTAGAAGAATCCAACCCAGCTTGGTATTCTGCGCAACTGGTGACATTTCATCGCCTCTAGCGATTTCTGGGAGAATCAGTTCAGAGTACACATCGCTGCCTAGCAAAAGATCCACCGTAGCAGGTTGGAAAAACAGGGGGTCGGCGAGAACTAATTCGGTGATGTGTTTCCATTTATTGAGTGTCAGTTTGTTGGCCGGGAGAAGCCCAGTCAGGGATTTGTACACAAAGGCTCGTGCACCGGTCTCAAATGTTGAGTGTAGAGACCCGAACGAAATATCAGCATACCGATGGCATGCACCACTGCTGACCTTACCCAGCCCTGACACCTCAATAAATGTACTTTGTGTATTAAGATTGAGTAATTGTACTGCCGCTTCGGTAATGAATGTGGCTTCAGATCCTGGATCGATTAATGCTCTTAAATTGAAATACCTCCCATTCGATGATCTAACCTTTACAATAGCCGTGGCTAGCAGAATTTGTGTGTTTGTTTTGTGTTGTGCGAGGTGGTTTCGAACTGCTGCACTGGTAGTTGGACGATCCTCGTGAGCAGTTTGAAAAGACGGAGCATTAGAGTTTAAAGTAGATATTTGGTATGACTGTGGTTGAATAGTTGGGTTGTGTGGGGTTGCAAACGAATGTTGCGTGGTGGACGTGTGGTTGTTTGGGTGATTAACGCCCGTTGTGTGTGGTGTTGTGTATGTTTGTGACTCAATGGGTGATGAAGTGTGAATTTGTGACATGTTTGTGTTGGGGTGAGAGTGAAGTAAAGAGTGATGCTTCTGTTGGCAGAAATAGCAACGAGTTGTACTGGGACACTGCTGCGTGGAGTGACTGTACGCTAAGCAATTGCTGCAAACACCGATTTTTTGAACAGTGTTACAGCGTTCACTAATGCTCATTTTAACAAATCGGTTGCAGGTCCGAATCGGATGCTGTCCTTTGCTACAAACTTTACAACTAAACTGCTCTTTCTGTTTTGTGTGCCTAACATGAAATGTGGCTTTGGTTGCAGGGCCCTTTTGGATTGAGGTTTTCAGTTTTGGCTTCTGCTGTTCAACTACCTCTAAAGTTCTAAACCTGGTTTCTAGAAATTTAGTGAAATCATCGAACGATGGCAGCTCTGTGCTAGATCCCAAGCGCTCTTCCCACAGTTGTTGAGTACACGAAGGTAATTTTTGAAAGATAACATAAATAACTATTAAATCCCAATGTTTTATAGGCAAACCTAAGTTATCCAAAGAATGCAGACACTCTGTAGACGTATCAAGCATGGTTTTTAGTCCTAAGGCGTTTTCGGTTTGCATAAGCGGTTGATTAAAAAGCACTTTCAAATGCGTATTGACTAAAAACCGCTTATTGTCATACCGCGAGCATAAAATAGTCCATGCCTTATCATAATTACCCTTATCGATGTCCAAATGTTGCAGTAAACGTTCGGCCTCACCAGATAAACCGGACTTCAAATAATGAAGCTTCTGAATTTCTGTCAGATTCGAATTGGTATGAATCATGGATTCAAATTTGCTTTTGTACTGCCTCCATTTTTCATATTGACCGGAAAACTCTGGCAGTGCCATTTCTGGTAATCGAATACCATACAGAGTTGCACTATGAGCCGATGTGGATGTGCTACTAGATGAAGTTTCCGTTACCTTGTCCAGGCAGTCTAACAGCTCGGCCTTGAATACTAGGTAAGTTTCCCTAATTTCCTCCACAATTCCCTCAAATTCCTTCATCGCTTCCTCATCGTCCACTAGCGTGACTAACTTTTCATTAATTGTCCTACTTTGCCTGAACGAATCTTCTAAAATTGTTAATCGGCCATTGACTAAATTTTTTGTTTTCTTACTATCAGCCGCCAAACTAAAACTCTTATAATCCATTTTTATGATTGATAAGGAATTTTTTAACAACTTTAGTTCTTTTACAGCGCTCATGATTGCAGACGAAGGGGAACAATGGCAAAACTATATGTATGTATATATGGCAAACAAAATGGCAAATTACTCACTCACCAGTGCTGCTGCATTCAATTGGAATTGTAAAATTACGCGTCGCGCAAACCCGTTTGGCACAAAAAACTCACAAGGGTAATGTTCAATTATGTTATTTTATATGATTTTTGATTTAATTAGTTTTTTTTTTTTTATTTCAGTTCTGTCACACAAAATTGTCACTTTTTGTTCGAATCCGGCTCGAAGGACCAAATGTTTCGTTCAAACTCGAAACTTGCAACGAAAAATGGAAAAATGGTTTATAACCTTAATTACTTCCCGTTGGTCACTGTAAAAAGAATATTCCAGTAAAATTATAAACGCAACTATTTCAAAACGTTATAAATTGCGGGTTTTATTTCGAATAATAATTTTTCACTAACAATCGGTTTCTTTTATAGGTTAATTAGTGTAGAGTTATTGACAAGTGTCAAATCTATGGTTATGGCCTTGTTACATTATTTTATTTTGTACGTCACAACTTTACTTTACTTTAATAAAATATAATGAATTTTATGATGATATCCGGAACAGTTCTAGTACCTGATGGTAAGAGTAAGAGAGATACCTAATTAGAGCTCTAGATAGGTAGGAAACCGGGTCGCGGATTAGAGTAAGGGGATGCGTTTATACCCCCAATGAGATTATGGTATTTTTTTTGTTGTGGGGTCAAACTAACCTTAAGGATTTTTATATTTTTTTGTATGTTAGCATATAAGTAATTGGTAGATGCAAGGATATGATCGTAAAATTAAGATTTCAATGCCTGAAAAGAATATATCGTGGAATCCAATAAATGTTAGTTGTTGAGTCACGCCAATCGTTTGCGTTTGTTTTGCATTTAGATTTACCTCACTGAAAAGTGAGATGAAGCGTTAAGTTAATCTTTCAGGGGTGTAAGGGGTGCGCTAAACTCCTTTCGGCGAGATGAAGTGATACGACGGCAGCATCCCCAAATTAGGGGAAACTCAAACATCGGCCACGAGTTTCCAGGAGGGGTGGGAACGGCCCGCGCTGAACAACACGTGCAGCGCCCCTCAGTTTGGTGAAGGTCCGTCCGAATAATGGTGAAGGTGAAGTAAGTACCTTAGTGTTTGTTTTTGGCATGTTATATGTGTTGTAGTGGGTTAGGTCGAGCGGTGGGGAGCAAGAACCACACCATTCCGGCGAGCTGAGCCGTGCTGAGCAAGCATGCCAAGCTCTTCGCACTCGACATTCCTTTCCCTGTCTATTTCCGATCCTATCCATTCTTCCTATCCATATCCGGTTCCTCGTCATCTTTCGCTTCCACATTCCCTCAATTTCCCAATTCTAACCATCATTACACTCTTTTACTGAACGAATATAAATGAAACCATTCCAAATGATCGAGTTGCATCCATATTTTGATGCATTCAGGAAAAATTAAAGTTTTTTTTTTCGTTAAAATTAAATTGATGTAAATAAATCAACAAAAAATTAAAAAGCCTGACAAAGAGTGAGGCCTAAGCACCTACAAAACATCGAGACGGTCATTTCAACTTTCGTAGATCAACGTTTCATCAACATTTCATCGGCTGAGTTCTATCTTGTCCAATAGAAAATTTTTGGTGAAATTGAGTTAAGTATGGAGTCATACTAATTTGGGGTCACTCTTTCGTTTGGTGAAATCCGTTTTGTTCTATCTCTTTCAGTTTTCAAGTTATAGAGATCTATTTTGTTCAATAAACCACTTTTCTTAGTGCTTTGAATGTATTGATTGTTCAATAAACCATTAAAAATTATCTTTGTATTATATTGGACAAGAGTTAGTATAACTTTCATTAGGGAATCTTAATAAAAACTCAGCTTCGCTAATATTTGATGCAGTTGCTCCGGTGTCGATTTCCATTGTAACAGGTTGGCCGTTCACTAATAACTCACACTGTAGTGGACCCTGTGTGCATGCTGTTGACGAAGCGATGGTATTTACACATTCCAATGGATTCTTCTCAGTGAGACTGTTGACAGCGTTTATCCGATTGTTCTTACATACAGTAGATGTGTGACCTGTCGCGTGGCACTGAAAACATTCCCAATTTTTTGCTGGACATGTGTTCGGGTCATGCTTTCTTCCACAGCGATAACACGATGACTTGCTGGACTCGAAACGACGACTAGACTGGTTAGACTGTGGTGTTGGCTGATGTGTATGGGTTTGGTGGCTTTTCCTTGGTGCACTTGGATGACTGTGACGACTAACCCCGTTGTACTTTCCTTGCTGACGATAAATTGCCTGCTGTGGTACTGCGTGCAGCGACCTTGATGTCTTCTGTGACAGCTCCATATTCAATGCTCTTTCGCAATATTTATCGAATGTTAACGAATCTTCACTTAGGAGCACTTGTTGAATTTTTTCATTCCGAAGGCCCATGATGAAACGATCAGTGAGATTTTCATCCAAAATATTAAGCATGTGCTCAGCCGCCATTTTGTCCTTATTTGACCTTAAAAACCCACCAAAATCGCATGACTGGGCCAAAGACTTCAATCTCACAATATAGTCGTTTATTTGTTCCCCTTCTTCCTGCTTAGCCTTGTAAAATGCATACCTTTCAGCTCGCTTATTTTTTTTTGGTGAAAAATGATTCCGCTATAATGACATCAAAGTTGAAAAATCCTTTGTGCTTGGAAGATCAGGCATAGTAAGAGACATCAAGACTTCATAGATTTCGGCTGCGACAATTGTAATGAAAAGTGGAGTTTTAGCTTCTTCCTGGATATCATTTACCAGAAAAAATTGTTGAATTCTGTCTTCGTACGCTTGGAAATTTGCACCCGGCACAAATGGCTCAATCTGACCCACCAACCGATTCGAACGATTTGACATTTTAATTATTATGTATTTTATATATATATACACATATATTTTTATAGACTTTTCGTTTTTTTTTTGCACGATCAATCACGTTACTTATTGTTTCTTTTTAACTTTATCCTCGTCGCCAGATTTGTTGTGTTTGTAATAAAAGACTGTATTACTTAACTTAAGGAAATTCTTTATTTGTAATTCAGGGGTTTACAAAGGTTGCGCGCTCGGTGACGACTACCGAGAGAGTGAGCAATGAAAGTAAGTTAACAATAGTTATGAGTAGGAATCGAATTCAAATATATATTAGTGTATGTAACTTGGTATATGTAAGTGATATGTGTAACTTTGTATATGTAACAGAGCACAAGCAAATATTTAACGCTTTTTGGAGTTTAACCGATAACGAAAAAGGCCAATTTTATTCAAAATTCGTACAAAGAACAGAACCAAAACGAAAAAGAACTACAAAAAAGGAGTCAAGAAAAAAATTCACTTTTGAGTACTTCTTCGAAAAGGCTACAAACCAGAAAACTGATGTTTGCAAAAAATTCTTTTTAACCACTATTGACATATCTCAGCGTCGTATTTATTACTTTTTTGCAACTAAATATAATAAAACAGGAACCCATTCGGCACCATCACAAGGAAAATTCATAAAAAAGATTACACCAGACTCCGATGTTACTCTTGTTAAAGAACACATTAAAAGTCTTCCAGTAATAGAGTCTCACTACTGCCGATCAACTACTAGGAAGCAATATCTGGGGGCCAACTATGTAATTCGACAATACTTCTCGACTTATCTAAAGGATTTATCCCGAATTCGCCTTGGCTCAATTTGATCATTGCAATCCTCATTTTCTTCGGTAAAAAATCAAATTGCGACACTGTCCATGTTGATTTAGCACCTATTCACGAATCACAACAAATGATTATTCCGCGGTACTAATAATCATTTTTAGTGTCTAGGATAACTTTTACGAAGTCACAATGGCGAACATTTTCATATAAAAGTATCCATTGTGACCGTAAAAATATTTAAGCTGAAGATTAAAAATGATTATTGGTAAGGCTCCTTTCGTTTTATTCAAATGTCTGTCAAACACAATGCGAAACTCGTTCGAAAGTCGGAAATTGTTTGGGAAAAAGTTGGCATTACTTACATTCGATTTTAATTTCATACATAGTTCCGTTTGAAAGTAAAATCGGAACCAACTTTCGAATAGAATCGAAAGTAGAATCGAATTGCATAGTTGGCCCCCTGGAGGCCGGCCATTCCCTGACAAGAATGTATACAATGTATGTGGAAAAGGTTACAAATCCCGTCACCTGCAATATTTATAGAAAATCTTTAATGATACGTTCAATTTGTCCTTTTTCAAACCAAAAAAAGATATATGCGATAAGTGTGCCTGTTACGATTTTTTCTTAATTTGCAAAAGATGATTAAATGCAACGTAAAACAAAGAAATTACGATTTTTTATTATTTATTATTTAATTAAAATGAAATGAAATGTAAGAATTTAGTTCAAAATTTAAAGGAATTATCGCGTTCGCGTCTGCTCGTCGTCTCGCTTAAAAGTCAACTGACTCGTCTCTCGTTTTTTTTGTATGTCTCTGTCTTGGTGTAATTGAAAGCGATGTTGCCAGTTTACTGATCTGCACAAATTTTCCCAACATCCTCCCCGGCAGTATTGAAGCCAACTGGGTCTTCACTACCCTTATCAGAAAATTTGAGCACACACACACACGGTCGTTTGTAGCTGCCAGTAGCTGTTCGGACTTCCACAACTCTTACTTTTCCGTCGTCTCCCGGAAAAAGCTTTGTGACAATACCCCTTGGCCAACATCCTCGGCTTACGTTGTCGTCGACGATGAGAACACAGTCGCCCACTTTTACTCCATCTCCACCTCTTCCAAAACTGGTCGGCCAAATACTGCGACGCTCGCCAATGTTTTCGAAGAACTAGGTCCGATTTCGAAAATGTCCCAATCGGAGCCGATGCTGATGAACGTCCTATCAAAAAATGATTCGGAGTTAATGCTTCCTGCTCATTTTGGTCCACTGGTACATCGATCAAAGGTCTGGAGTTGATGACATGTTCCGCTTCTGTCATCAGAGTAGACAGTGTTTCATCAGTCGGATACTGCTCGTTTAAAACTGCATAGAATAAAGTGCCTATTATGGATAACAACTCAACTTAGTTGTGTTGTCTTCATGACAACTCAACTTTGAGACAACCAAACAGATTTTTCGTATTATGCAAGACAACTCTTTTCAGTTGTCTTTAGAAAATAAATTGCCTTCTTTTAGGAGCATATTAAAATCGAAATCAACTGTTAAATGTCAGTTTTGTGAAATTATTTGTAGAAATTGAAATCGAACGAAGAAAGTATTTGTAATTCAAACGAGAAAGTTAAAAAAACAATGGAAAGTAGTGTTGATTTATTTTTTGGTGGCTTGGAGGAGGAGGCTGAGTATTTGGTTAATGTTTTACGAAAGAGAAAAAGTATTCATGATCACTCCGATCCATTAGAATTCCCAAATACAAAGTTAGCATACTAAACCTGAAGTTTTTATTTCGGTTTCAGGGTTTTAATTATTTCAGGCTTACTAAAGGAAGCATTCGTGTACGATTTGCTCGAAATAAATTATTATTTGAAACAGCCATCGTTTTTCGGCAATTCCACCCATTCTTGCTTGCTCTTCGTTACATAGCAGAAGAAAGTTACCAGAAGTGCAGTGGGTAATGACTTCAAATTAGGAGTTCGTATTTAGAAATATTCTTATTTCACATTACTAACGAATGTGAAGAATTGCAATTCTTTTGCTGTCCTTGAAGGTGGCTCTATGCTATTGAGCTGCAGTTCCTCATCAATATTTTTTGTTCGAACCAAACTGGCTACCTAACCTACCCCTGGCCAGTGATCAGGTTGTTCCTGGAGAATCCCAATGAGCCGATCAAATTGTTCTGGTTTGGTGATTTTTAAAATTTAAAAACACACATTCTATTATCCTTTTATATTATGTTATATTTTAGTTCCTAAACTTGCATTTATTTGTCCATTTTGCATTAAAAATGCCGATTTTTTTGGTTCAACAAATGCAACACAACTGGTTAAAAGCAGTTGTCTCATTTTGACATTCTGGACAACTCCAACACAACTCAGTTGTCTTAAATAATATGGGCACTCAACTGAAAAGACAACCATTTTATTTGTTGTCTACTCATAGGGTGGTGGGCGCAGTAGCGCAGTGGTTAGTGTGCTGGACTACTGTGCGAGGGATCCCAGGTTCGATCCCCGGAAAAACACAAATTACATCTTAAAGTTTTTTCTACTGCGCCACCTCTCGCGAACGTCTGACAAACATCCGAGAGTATGACTGTCATGAAAAAGCTTCTCAATTCAGCCGTTCGGACTCGGCATAAAATTGTAGGTCCCTTCCATTCGTCCCAAAAAAATAGAAACTCACACAAAACGAATGGTTGCGAGAAGCTAGGCCTTGGGTGTCACCCGCCTGTTGCGCCACCTATTTATTTTTTTTTTTTTTACTCATAGGGTGATGGTTGTCCTTTGACAGACAACTGGTTGTGATCGATAATACCAATTGGAGAAAGTCAACCCTAGTTTGGTTGTAGATGTAGTTGTCTTCCATAATAGGGGCATTAGTACGCGTTAAAGAGAAACACTTTATTTTTTATATTTTGTTCAATATCCACTAAAGTGGATATTTTGTCCAATATGCTTGCATAAAATATTATTTCTATTTTGTCCAATATCCAATTTCCTGTATTTTTTGTTGAATATCCAATACTAGGTTGCCGTTCTATCTTGTTCAGTATCGAATGCAATAACCATTAAATCAGATAGCAGTTGGTAGCAGCGTTGTTATGTGGTCGTAAATATCGTATTTGTGACGATTTTGGAAAGCAAATACGACGCTCCGATTTTCGCTTGATTTGGCCTGATTTCTACGATTTGCTGATTTTTAGTTCCGATATCTACGATTTTAGAAGCAGTCAAATACGACTTATACAAAATTACAAATTCCAAACCTTGATGTACCTAGGTAAGAACAACTACATACTTCCTACCAAATTTTGAAACTACGTACAAACAAATCAAAGAACTATAAGACCAAATGAAATGTGCAAATCAGGAAAAATTCGAATTATATTTTCGCATTTTTTTTATAAATACTTCACTTTGGAAAGGCGAGCAGAATCTGATAAGCATTAGTTTTGCACTTAATTTGTTGTAAGTTGTAGTCCTTTGGAAATATGTTTTCAGGATGCTAGTTAAGAAGTTTGCTTGTTTTATGCTTTCCTCGCGATTGTCAAGGTTTCAGGAGAAGTGCATTAGTTGTCTACATATATGTCGCATGTCGAGGAATAACTAAGTTCCTCAGAATAAATGAAAGGTTGAAGGCTTGCATTAGGTCCCAATGGTACCTACTTTGGCCGGTACTTCCGCTTCCGTGGTATAGTGCTAGATTATTATTCCCTGTAACAAATATGCATATTATATCTCCCATTAATTGATGAGTTATCTGTTATTGTAGACAACTGTTATGGGCAGTTCAATTGAGTTGGTGGGGTCGGGTCGGGGTGTGTAGTGTAGCTTGCGAAGATGAATAGATAAGTACATATTTATAAGTTTATCCCGTGGGTTTTATGTTGTTCGAAAATTATTTTTTATAAGAAGATTCTATTCACAGAGTAGCTATAGCTAAAAGTTACCATTTTACGGAAACCAGTGCGTTATCCGTTATATTTATTCGAAAAAAGCATTATATACTGCATTACCAATTGACCAATTTACAAGCGTTTTTCATGTTTATCAGGGTTATTAACCATCGTGCAGTGTTTGTATTTTGTATCGCAGATACGACTATAAAAGAAGAAAAAAATTCGCTTGAATTCCGCTTACTTTCACTAGTAGTGGAACTAGTCATTGCCGCTTCCAAGGCATTGAAAAAACGCAGTACGCAGCCGTGTAGACACATCTTAAACTGTTGACCAAAATAAGGCGGATTGTATATTTTTTAGTAGCGATGGGGTATAGTACTAATAATTTCTTTAGTGTCCATTAGATGTTACAAGCTCAAAATTGCGAAATTTCCAAATATAATTATATCTTGAGAATTACAGAATATTTAAGGTGAGAGTTCAAAATGATTATAATAATTATTATTAAGGCCCAAAGTCCTGAAGTTTTGCATACTGTTAAACATGCTCGTAAGCGCACTCTCGAAGAAGTTATTATTAAATTGTTCTTAAAATTCACAAAAAAAGATCCTTGCTGGACATAACAGCCTTGAATGGGGGAAGTGGGATTAACCCAGTTTTTAAATTGCTGGTCGTTTGCGTATCGAGTCCAGGAACGCTGATGACTTATTCGAATTCCATATCATACTAATCACCCTTATTCCCGTTGGCGTTCGTCGTATATACGATTCATGTTTGGTGTCATTATAAAACGATGCTAAGATTTTTTTTAACTTTTGTTAACAATTTCATTTTTTTTTCTATATGTTCACCATCATTTCAATTCATTTCAAAAAGTTAAAAACATCGACTAAAAAACGAAGTGAAATTCGAGTCGTTTACGACTTACGCCAACGGGAATAAGGGTGAATATCAATTTCGCAATTTTGAGACTAAGTCTGAACACTTAGGGCAAGTGTATGTAGATGCCCCTGTACCACTTCTGTTGAAATTTGTAAGTATACTGTATATACTTTAAACTCAGGCACCCAAATAATGGAAACCAAATTTTTAGGTAGGTGTACTAAAAGCTATAGTTGGTTTTAAGTGGTCCTCGACGAGGTGCACTTTAAACAAGAATAGGTCCATTGTGCTGCCACTGAAAAGTATAGGTGTTTACACTGCCTGCTTCTGGACTTCTGCAAAAAGGGTAGGTATACTCAGACCCAACCTTTGGTAATACCTAGCAATTGCATGGTGTCCGTTTATGACATTCATTAGAATTGTACATCTTTCTAAGTACCCTAACACTATCTACCCTATACTTATGCACATTTTAACAAAATACGATAATTACGATTTTCACAATCCCAAAAACACGATTTTCAGAAAAAGTATATAACAACACTGGTTGGTAGCAATCATTCAGTTTCGATCTGGTCGGCATAGGGGAAACACGCGTCGCGTCGGTAATCTTAAAATGGATCCCAAAGAGATGTAAGTGTCTTTAGTTTAAAGTCTGGTTTTATTTTGGTCATAATTTTGTTATCCATCCATAATGTTCCTAACAGTTTAATGGAAGGAATTGAGTACTTATCGTCTCCCGAGCCCGAATTACCAGAGGAAATTTCAATGTAAATAAAGTTTAGTTTTTTGTTTTCTTAAAACTTAATCGTGTTATGTTTTTCAGTGTCTTAAATGAAATTGAAATAGACTCACTAAATGAAAGCGATTTAAATTAAGTTTTCAAAAGTCTTGAAATTTTTTTGAACAGTGTTGACAGAATTTTACCCTACACTCTACAGTATAAATGACGATGTTGTGTCTAATCCATCACTGAATCTTGTTTCAAAAATCGCTTCAAAAAGTGAAACACCGAGCAACTATCCTAAAACGCTTTTAGTGCTAAATATAAACAAAATTTGGTCTTTCCTTTTAAAATAACAAAATGCTTTTCCTCCATAGTCTGATTAACGCAGTAAACACAGATTCAGTTATTTCAGAATTTAATGATTCTGATGCAATGACTATTGGTGGAAGTGTTTTACCCGAAAATACAATTTCATCAGTACCAGAATCGAACTTTTCGCCCAAGGAATTTCTACCAGGATCTGGTAATAAAAAGTTTAAAAATGCTAACTTATGGAAGAAAAATATTCAAAAAAGACTACGACAAAGTGGTAAAGAATATACAAATATAAAAGGTCAAAGGCAAAGAAAACGAAAAGTACAAACGCAATCTAGTTATAACGTTAGTTGCAGTCACAATTGTTGTGTACATTTTTCGGAAGAAGAGAATGTTGTGTTTGTAATAAAAGACTGTATTACTTAACTTAAGGAAATTCTTTATTTGTAATTCAGGGGTTTACATAGGTTGCGCGCTCGGTGACGACTAACGAGAGAGTGAGCAATGAAAGTAAGTTAACAATAGTAATGAATGAGTAGGAATCGAATTCAAATATATATTAGTGTATGTAACTTGGTATATGTAAGTGATATGTGTAACTTTGTATATGTAACAATCTTCCCTTTCTTAGATTGAGACTATCATTACAACGATAAAAACATAATATCTTTTTAAATATTTTTTCAATCGCTAAGTAGATACATATCTATCAGGTTTGTTTTTAATTCTCTTAGAATGCCATAAGGGCTTTAGTACCGGACTATGTTCATATTCTTCTCTTTTCCTTTTACAATTTGATTTTGTTACAGAATCGCTTTGAGTCTCAATTTTTATGTTAGGCTTAGTAAATAAAATGTCCTTTATATTTTTAGAGCAAGAATCTGCTACAAGAATTTTATCATTTAGGCTGGAGAATCTAATTTGATTTTCGTGTACAAACTTAATATACTCGTTAACTCTTATTAAATACGTAAGTCTACTCAAAACCTTTTCAACCTTCGCTGGAATCCAGCGAACAAATTGCTTAAAATCACTTTAAAACATAACTATGTCGCCTACCTTAAATCTGCTACTCAATTTGACATTCAGTTTTTCATAATAATTCATGTTACAAAATTTTGTATTATAATCTAAATAGGTTTTAATTTTATTATTTAGTAGATATATCAAAATAATATTTGGGTTTATAAGAAAATATTAATTCTGAAGGTGTCTTGGAAGTTGAAGTTGTCGGAGTGTTTCTGTACGTGAATAAAAATTTTTTTATTTTATCTTGGCATGACGATTCCTTTTCGAGACAAAATTTTTTGAAAAAATTGTTTACATTTTGTACGGCACGTTCAGCAAGTCCATTTGACTGGGGGTGATAAGAGGGGGGGGGAATGCGTTAGTTTAATTTGAAATTTCATACAGTAATTTTTAAAGCTGAAAGAACCAAAAGGGGGCCCATTATCACAAACAATTTCAGAAGGAAACCCAAAAATTAAAAAAAATTCTTCGAGTTGAGTTAAAGTATTTTGGGCTGTTGTATTTTTCATTAATTTGATATCGCAATACTTGCTATAAGAGTCCACTATAATGAGAAAACTTTTCCCAGCAAAATAAAAAAAATCTATATGAACCCGTTCTAAAGGTGAATTTGACTGAAGCCACTTTGTTGTCACTATTTCCCTTTTAACATTCCGAGTCTTTTGGCAAATTTCACAAGAGCTTGAAAAGTTTTCGATATCCTTATCACAATTTATCCACCATACATACGAATGCGCAATCATTTTCATACGTTCTATGCCTGTATGATTTGTATGTAACAACTTTAAACACGAATTGACTAGGCAATTTGGCAGAACTATACGGTTGCCACGATATATACACCCATCTTCTGTAGAAAGCGTATTTTTAATTTTGAAAAATTTTAAACAAGATATTGGAATTTGTTTCGGCCAGGCACTCATTAAGAATGAGTAAATACTGTTAAGAGTAGCATCGTGTACAACATGCTGCCTTATCAGTGCTGGCTGGAGAAAAAAATCCTTTTCCGCCGAAAAAAAATTGATGCCAACCATCTCAACGTTTGTACCTACTCTCCGCGATTGGCAAACGTGAGAGACCATCGGCGTTCGACATAAGCGAACCGCGCTTGTAGGAGATTGTGTAATCATACATTGATAGTATAACTGCCCAACGTTGAAGTCGCGAAGCAGCTACGGACGGAGTTCCCTTCCTTGGATTAAAAATCTCGCGAAGGGCCTGGTGATCAGTATAAATTACAAATTTTTGACCATACAAATAATTATGGAACTTTTTTACTGCGAACACGATCGCAAGAGCCTCTCTGTGAAGCTGAGAGTAGTGCTTTTCAGCCTCTGACAGTGTACTGGAAGCAAAAATGACTGGCTTTTCAATGCCATTGACTACATGCGAGAGCACAGCTCCCACTCCGTATGGACTGGCGTCAGTTGCTACAATTATTTCTTTTGAAGGATCAAAAAGTTCAAGAATGTTGTTTGTAAGTAGCAACGACTTACAATGTTCGAAGGCCTTTTGTGCATCCGTATTCCACACAAAATTTACATCCTTACGGAGTAAGTCATACAAAGGTTTCAACTTTGAAGATAAATGGGGTATAAACTTACCATAATAGTTTAAAAGACCCAAAAACGATTGTTGTTTGAGGTATGTTTTGAGGTGCAGGTGCCTCAGAAATTGCTTTCACTTTATCATTTTGTGGACTTATACCTCTGATAGAAATATTATGACCCAAATAACTTACCGACTTTTCTAAGAATTTACACTTATCAATGTTAATACGAATATTATGTTTATTCAACATTCCCAAAACCACAAACAGAGTTTTTTTACACTCCTCCTCTGACTTACCGCCAATGAGGATATCATCAATATAGCAAAAGACGTTTTTTATCCCGAGAAGCACACGATCCATAACGGATTGAAATATTGCTGGACCACTCGCGACACCTAAAGGCAATCGAAGACAACGATATAACCCTTTCAACCTGTTTATGACTAGTAAATCCCGGCAATCTGGATCGATGGCAAGTTGCTGGTAAGCACCTTTAAGGTCAATAACACAAAATACCGAACAATTCGCTAAATTTGAATAAAAATCTTGTGGATTGGGTAAGGGTAATATGCGGTTTCTATAAATTTGTTAATGGTGGCCTTAAAATCGACGCAAAGACGAATGTCTCCGTTTGACTTGGGAACAACAACAACTGGACTCGCCCAACGACTAAATTCTACTGGCTCAATGACTTTATCTGTACACATGTTTACTAACTCGGCTTCTACTTTTTCTCGTAATTTATAAGGGACACTATACGCGGCGTGAAATATTGGACTCGCATTTTCTTTTAAAACAATACTCGCTGTAAACCCGACAATTGGACTTGCTAAACGTTTATCTAAAATACCCGGGAAATGTTGTTTAATTTTACTGACTACGCTTACATTATTGTTACTCATGACTTGAACACTTGCAGAATAAAAATGTTGTCTCCAATTAGGAAATAGGTTATCTAACCATGTTCGACCAAGTAGTGGCTTCTTTGGCCACTGCCCTTGAATTATAATTAAGTTCAACACGAAACTTCTCTCTCCAAGACTGACTTCAGCATTCATACTTCCTAGTTCTTTGATAGCGCTACCTGTAACCGAACAAAGATTGTTATTAGAGTTAGTATAACTTTCATTAGGGAATCTTAATAAAAACTCAGCTTCGCTAATATTTGATGCAGTTGCTCCGGTGTCGATTTCCATTGTAACAGGTTGGCCGTTCACTAATAACTCACACTGTAGTGGACCCTGTGTGCATGCTGTTGACGAAGCGATGGTATTTACACATTCCAATGGATTCTTCTCAGTGAGACTGTTGACAGCGTTTATCCGATTGTTCTTACATACAGTAGATGTGTGACCTGTCGCGTGGCACTGAAAACATTCCCAATTTTTTGCTGGACATGTGTTCGGGTCATGCTTTCTTCCACAGCGATAACACGATGACTTGCTGGACTCGAAACGACGACTAGACTGGTTAGACTGTGGTGTTGGCTGATGTGTATGGGTTTGGTGGCTTTTCCTTGGTGCACTTGGATGACTGTGACGACTAACCCCGTTGTACTTTCCTTGCTGACGATAAATTGCCTGCTGTGGTACTGCGTGCAGCGACCTTGATGTCTTCTGTGACAGCTCCATATTCAATGCTCTTTCGCAATATTTATCGAATGTTAACGAATCTTCACTTAGGAGCACTTGTTGAATTTTTTCATTCCGAAGGCCCATGATGAAACGATCAGTGAGATTTTCATCCAAAATATTAAGCATGTGCTCAGCCGCCATTTTGTCCTTATTTGACCTTAAAAACCCACCAAAATCGCATGACTGGGCCAAAGACTTCAATCTCACAATATAGTCGTTTATTTGTTCCCCTTCTTCCTGCTTAGCCTTGTAAAATGCATACCTTTCAGCTCGCTTATTTTTTTTTGGTGAAAAATGATTCCGCTATAATGACATCAAAGTTGAAAAATCCTTTGTGCTTGGAAGATCAGGCATAGTAAGAGACATCAAGACTTCATAGATTTCGGCTGCGACAATTGTAATGAAAAGTGGAGTTTTAGCTTCTTCCTGGATATCATTTACCAGAAAAAATTGTTGAATTCTGTCTTCGTACGCTTGGAAATTTGCACCCGGCACAAATGGCTCAATCTGACCCACCAACCGATTCGAACGATTTGACATTTTAATTATTATGTATTTTATATATATATACACATATATTTTTATAGACTTTTCGTTTTTTTTTTTGCACGATCAATCACGTTACTTATTGTTTCTTTTTAACTTTATCCTCGTCGCCAGATTTGTTGTGTTTGTAATAAAAGACTGTATTACTTAACTTAAGGAAATTCTTTATTTGTAATTCAGGGGTTTACAAAGGTTGCGCGCTCGGTGACGACTACCGAGAGAGTGAGCAATGAAAGTAAGTTAACAATAGTTATGAGTAGGAATCGAATTCAAATATATATTAGTGTATGTAACTTGGTATATGTAAGTGATATGTGTAACTTTGTATATGTAACAGAGCACAAGCAAATATTTAACGCTTTTTGGAGTTTAACCGATAACGAAAAAGGCCAATTTTATTCAAAATTCGTACAAAGAACAGAACCAAAACGAAAAAGAACTACAAAAAAGGAGTCAAGGAAAAAATTCACTTTTGAGTACTTCTTCGAAAAGGCTACAAACCAGAAAACTGATGTTTGCAAAAAATTCTTTTTAACCACTATTGACATATCTCAGCGTCGTATTTATTACTTTTTTGCAACTAAATATAATAAAACAGGAACCCATTCGGCACCATCACAAGGAAAATTCATAAAAAAGATTACACCAGACTCCGATGTTACTCTTGTTAAAGAACACATTAAAAGTCTTCCAGTAATAGAGTCTCACTACTGCCGATCAACTACTAGGAAGCAATATCTGGGGGCCAACTATGTAATTCGACAATACTTCTCGACTTATCTAAAGGATTTATCCCGAATTCGCCTTGGCTCAATTTGATCATTGCAATCCTCATTTTCTTCGGTAAAAAATCAAATTGCGACACTGTCCATGTTGATTTAGCACCTATTCACGAATCACAACAAATGATTATTCCGCGGTACTAATAATCATTTTTAGTGTCTAGGATAACTTTTACGAAGTCACAATGGCGAACATTTTCATATAAAAGTATCCATTGTGACCGTAAAAATATTTAAGCTGAAGATTAAAAATGATTATTGGTAAGGCTCCTTTCGTTTTATTCAAATGTCTGTCAAACACAATGCGAAACTCGTTCGAAAGTCGGAAATTGTTTGGGAAAAAGTTGGCATTACTTACATTCGATTTTAATTTCATACATAGTTCCGTTTGAAAGTAAAATCGGAACCAACTTTCGAATAGAATCGAAAGTAGAATCGAATTGCATAGTTGGCCCCCTGGAGGCCGGCCATTCCCTGACAAGAATGTATACAATGTATGTGGAAAAGGTTACAAATCCCGTCACCTGCAATATTTATAGAAAATCTTTAATGATACGTTCAATTTGTCCTTTTTCAAACCAAAAAAAGATATATGCGATAAGTGTGCCTGTTACGATTTTTTCTTAATTTGCAAAAGATGATTAAATGCAACGTAAAACAAAGAAATTACGATTTTTTATTATTTATTATTTAATTAAAATGAAATGAAATGTAAGAATTTAGTTCAAAATTTAAAGGAATTATCGCGTTCGCGTCTGCTCGTCGTCTCGCTTAAAAGTCAACTGACTCGTCTCTCGTTTTTTTTGTATGTCTCTGTCTTGGTGTAATTGAAAGCGATGTTGCCAGTTTACTGATCTGCACAAATTTTCCCAACATCCTCCCCGGCAGTATTGAAGCCAACTGGGTCTTCACTACCCTTATCAGAAAATTTGAGCACACACACACACGGTCGTTTGTAGCTGCCAGTAGCTGTTCGGACTTCCACAACTCTTACTTTTCCGTCGTCTCCCGGAAAAAGCTTTGTGACAATACCCCTTGGCCAACATCCTCGGCTTACGTTGTCGTCGACGATGAGAACACAGTCGCCCACTTTTACTCCATCTCCACCTCTTCCAAAACTGGTCGGCCAAATACTGCGACGCTCGCCAATGTTTTCGAAGAACTAGGTCCGATTTCGAAAATGTCCCAATCGGAGCCGATGCTGATGAACGTCCTATCAAAAAATGATTCGGAGTTAATGCTTCCTGCTCATTTTGGTCCACTGGTACATCGATCAAAGGTCTGGAGTTGATGACATGTTCCGCTTCTGTCATCAGAGTAGACAGTGTTTCATCAGTCGGATACTGCTCGTTTAAAACTGCATTAAAGTGCCTATTATGGATAACAACTCAACTTAGTTGTGTTGTCTTCATGACAACTCAACTTTGAGACAACCAAACAGATTTTTCGTATTATGCAAGACAACTCATTTCAGTAGTTGTCTTTAGAAAATAAATTGCCTTCTTTTAGGAGCATATTAAAATCGAAATCAACTGTTAAATGTCAGTTTTGTGAAATTATTTGTAGAAATTGAAATCGAACGAAGAAAGTATTTGTAATTCAAACGAGAAAGTTAAAAAAACAATGGAAAGTAGTGTTGATTTATTTTTTGGTGGCTTGGAGGAGGAGGCTGAGTATTTGGTTAATGTTTTACGAAAGAGAAAAAGTATTCATGATCACTCCGATCCATTAGAATTCCCAAATACAAAGTTAGCATACTAAACCTGAAGTTTTTATTTCGGTTTCAGGGTTTTAATTATTTCAGGCTTACTAAAGGAAGCATTCGTGTACGATTTGCTCGAAATAAATTATTATTTGAAACAGCCATCGTTTTTCGGCAATTCCACCCATTCTTGCTTGCTCTTCGTTACATAGCAGAAGAAAGTTACCAGAAGTGCAGTGGGTAATGACTTCAAATTAGGAGTTCGTATTTAGAAATATTCTTATTTCACATTACTAACGAATGTGAAGAATTGCAATTCTTTTGCTGTCCTTGAAGGTGGCTCTATGCTATTGAGCTGCAGTTCCTCATCAATATTTTTTGTTCGAACCAAACTGGCTACCTAACCTACCCCTGGCCAGTGATCAGGTTGTTCCTGGAGAATCCCAATGAGCCGATCAAATTGTTCTGGTTTGGTGATTTTTAAAATTTAAAAACACACATTCTATTATCCTTTTATATTATGTTATATTTTAGTTCCTAAACTTGCATTTATTTGTCCATTTTGCATTAAAAATGCCGATTTTTTTGGTTCAACAAATGCAACACAACTGGTTAAAAGCAGTTGTCTCATTTTGACATTCTGGACAACTCCAACACAACTCAGTTGTCTTAAATAATATGGGCACTCAACTGAAAAGACAACCATTTTATTTGTTGTCTACTCATAGGGTGATGGTTGTCCTTTGACAGACAACTGGTTGTGATCGATAATACCAATTGGAGAAAGTCAACCCTAGTTTGGTTGTAGTTGTCTTCCATAATAGGGGCATTAGTACGCGTTAAAGAGAAACACTTTATTTTTTATATTTTGTTCAATATCCACTAAAGTGGATATTTTGTCCAATATGCTTGCATAAAATATTATTTCTATTTTGTCCAATATCCAATTTCCTGTATTTTTTGTTGAATATCCAATACTAGGTTGCCGTTCTATCTTGTTCAGTATCGAATGCAATAACCATTAAATCAGATAGCAGTTGGTAGCAGCGTTGTTATGTGGTCGTAAATATCGTATTTGTGACGATTTTGGAAAGCAAATACGACGCTCCGATTTTCGCTTGATTTGGCCTGATTTCTACGATTTGCTGATTTTTAGTTCCGATATCTACGATTTTAGAAGCAGTCAAATACGACTTATACAAAATTACAAATTCCAAACCTTGATGTACCTAGGTAAGAACAACTACATACTTCCTACCAAATTTTGAAACTACGTACAAACAAATCAAAGAACTATAAGACCAAATGAAATGTGCAAATCAGGAAAAATTCGAATTATATTTTCGCATTTTTTTTATAAATACTTCACTTTGGAAAGGCGAGCAGAATCTGATAAGCATTAGTTTTGCACTTAATTTGTTGTAAGTTGTAGTCCTTTGGAAATATGTTTTCAGGATGCTAGTTAAGAAGTTTGCTTGTTTTATGCTTTCCTCGCGATTGTCAAGGTTTCAGGAGAAGTGCATTAGTTGTCTACATATATGTCGCATGTCGAGGAATAACTAAGTTCCTCAGAATAAATGAAAGGTTGAAGGCTTGCATTAGGTCCCAATGGTACCTACTTTGGCCGGTACTTCCGCTTCCGTGGTATAGTGCTAGATTATTATTCCCTGTAACAAATATGCATATTATATCTCCCATTAATTGATGAGTTATCTGTTATTGTAGACAACTGTTATGGGCAGTTCAATTGAGTTGGTGGGGTCGGGTCGGGGTGTGTAGTGTAGCTTGCGAAGATGAATAGATAAGTACATATTTATAAGTTTATCCCGTGGGTTTTATGTTGTTCGAAAATTATTTTTTATAAGAAGATTCTATTCACAGAGTAGCTATAGCTAAAAGTTACCATTTTACGGAAACCAGTGCGTTATCCGTTATATTTATTCGAAAAAAGCATTATATACTGCATTACCAATTGACCAATTTACAAGCGTTTTTCATGTTTATCAGGGTTATTAACCATCGTGCAGTGTTTGTATTTTGTATCGCAGATACGACTATAAAAGAAGAAAAAAATTCGCTTGAATTCCGCTTACTTTCACTAGTAGTGGAACTAGTCATTGCCGCTTCCAAGGCATTGAAAAAACGCAGTACGCAGCCGTGTAGACACATCTTAAACTGTTGACCAAAATAAGGCGGATTGTATATTTTTTAGTAGCGATGGGGTATAGTACTAATAATTTCTTTAGTGTCCATTAGATGTTACAAGCTCAAAATTGCGAAATTTCCAAATATAATTATATCTTGAGAATTACAGAATATTTAAGGTGAGAGTTCAAAATGATTATAATAATTATTATTAAGGCCCAAAGTCCTGAAGTTTTGCATACTGTTAAACATGCTCGTAAGCGCACTCTCGAAGAAGTTATTATTAAATTGTTCTTAAAATTCACAAAAAAAGATCCTTGCTGGACATAACAGCCTTGAATGGGGGAAGTGGGATTAACCCAGTTTTTAAATTGCTGGTCGTTTGCGTATCGAGTCCAGGAACGCTGATGACTTATTCGAATTCCATATCATACTAATCACCCTTATTCCCGTTGGCGTTCGTCGTATATACGATTCATGTTTGGTGTCATTATAAAACGATGCTAAGATTTTTTTTAACTTTTGTTAACAATTTCATTTTTTTTTCTATATGTTCACCATCATTTCAATTCATTTCAAAAAGTTAAAAACATCGACTAAAAAACGAAGTGAAATTCGAGTCGTTTACGACTTACGCCAACGGGAATAAGGGTGAATATCAATTTCGCAATTTTGAGACTAAGTCTGAACACTTAGGGCAAGTGTATGTAGATGCCCCTGTACCACTTCTGTTGAAATTTGTAAGTATACTGTATATACTTTAAACTCAGGCACCCAAATAATGGAAACCAAATTTTTAGGTAGGTGTACTAAAAGCTATAGTTGGTTTTAAGTGGTTTTTTAAGTGGTTTTTTGGTTCAACAAATGCAACACAACTGGTTAAAAGCAGTTGTCTCATTTTGACATTCTGGACAACTCCAACACAACTCAGTTGTCTTAAATAATATGGGCACTCAACTGAAAAGACAACCATTTTATTTGTTGTCTACTCATAGGGTGATGGTTGTCCTTTGACAGACAACTGGTTGTGATCGATAATACCAATTGGAGAAAGTCAACCCTAGTTTGGTTGTAGTTGTCTTCCATAATAGGGGCATTAGTACGCGTTAAAGAGAAACACTTTATTTTTTATATTTTGTTCAATATCCACTAAAGTGGATATTTTGTCCAATATGCTTGCATAAAATATTATTTCTATTTTGTCCAATATCCAATTTCCTGTATTTTTTGTTGAATATCCAATACTAGGTTGCCGTTCTATCTTGTTCAGTATCGAATGCAATAACCATTAAATCAGATAGCAGTTGGTAGCAGCGTTGTTATGTGGTCGTAAATATCGTATTTGTGACGATTTTGGAAAGCAAATACGACGCTCCGATTTTCGCTTGATTTGGCCTGATTTCTACGATTTGCTGATTTTTAGTTCCGATATCTACGATTTTAGAAGCAGTCAAATACGACTTATACAAAATTACAAATTCCAAACCTTGATGTACCTAGGTAAGAACAACTACATACTTCCTACCAAATTTTGAAACTACGTACAAACAAATCAAAGAACTATAAGACCAAATGAAATGTGCAAATCAGGAAAAATTCGAATTATATTTTCGCATTTTTTTTATAAATACTTCACTTTGGAAAGGCGAGCAGAATCTGATAAGCATTAGTTTTGCACTTAATTTGTTGTAAGTTGTAGTCCTTTGGAAATATGTTTTCAGGATGCTAGTTAAGAAGTTTGCTTGTTTTATGCTTTCCTCGCGATTGTCAAGGTTTCAGGAGAAGTGCATTAGTTGTCTACATATATGTCGCATGTCGAGGAATAACTAAGTTCCTCAGAATAAATGAAAGGTTGAAGGCTTGCATTAGGTCCCAATGGTACCTACTTTGGCCGGTACTTCCGCTTCCGTGGTATAGTGCTAGATTATTATTCCCTGTAACAAATATGCATATTATATCTCCCATTAATTGATGAGTTATCTGTTATTGTAGACAACTGTTATGGGCAGTTCAATTGAGTTGGTGGGGTCGGGTCGGGGTGTGTAGTGTAGCTTGCGAAGATGAATAGATAAGTACATATTTATAAGTTTATCCCGTGGGTTTTATGTTGTTCGAAAATTATTTTTTATAAGAAGATTCTATTCACAGAGTAGCTATAGCTAAAAGTTACCATTTTACGGAAACCAGTGCGTTATCCGTTATATTTATTCGAAAAAAGCATTATATACTGCATTACCAATTGACCAATTTACAAGCGTTTTTCATGTTTATCAGGGTTATTAACCATCGTGCAGTGTTTGTATTTTGTATCGCAGATACGACTATAAAAGAAGAAAAAAATTCGCTTGAATTCCGCTTACTTTCACTAGTAGTGGAACTAGTCATTGCCGCTTCCAAGGCATTGAAAAAACGCAGTACGCAGCCGTGTAGACACATCTTAAACTGTTGACCAAAATAAGGCGGATTGTATATTTTTTAGTAGCGATGGGGTATAGTACTAATAATTTCTTTAGTGTCCATTAGATGTTACAAGCTCAAAATTGCGAAATTTCCAAATATAATTATATCTTGAGAATTACAGAATATTTAAGGTGAGAGTTCAAAATGATTATAATAATTATTATTAAGGCCCAAAGTCCTGAAGTTTTGCATACTGTTAAACATGCTCGTAAGCGCACTCTCGAAGAAGTTATTATTAAATTGTTCTTAAAATTCACAAAAAAAGATCCTTGCTGGACATAACAGCCTTGAATGGGGGAAGTGGGATTAACCCAGTTTTTAAATTGCTGGTCGTTTGCGTATCGAGTCCAGGAACGCTGATGACTTATTCGAATTCCATATCATACTAATCACCCTTATTCCCGTTGGCGTTCGTCGTATATACGATTCATGTTTGGTGTCATTATAAAACGATGCTAAGATTTTTTTTAACTTTTGTTAACAATTTCATTTTTTTTTCTATATGTTCACCATCATTTCAATTCATTTCAAAAAGTTAAAAACATCGACTAAAAAACGAAGTGAAATTCGAGTCGTTTACGACTTACGCCAACGGGAATAAGGGTGAATATCAATTTCGCAATTTTGAGACTAAGTCTGAACACTTAGGGCAAGTGTATGTAGATGCCCCTGTACCACTTCTGTTGAAATTTGTAAGTATACTGTATATACTTTAAACTCAGGCACCCAAATAATGGAAACCAAATTTTTAGGTAGGTGTACTAAAAGCTATAGTTGGTTTTAAGTGGTCCTCGACGAGGTGCACTTTAAACAAGAATAGGTCCATTGTGCTGCCACTGAAAAGTATAGGTGTTTACACTGCCTGCTTCTGGACTTCTGCAAAAAGGGTAGGTATACTCAGACCCAACCTTTGGTAATACCTAGCAATTGCATGGTGTCCGTTTATGACATTCATTAGAATTGTACATCTTTCTAAGTACCCTAACACTATCTACCCTATACTTATGCACATTTTAACAAAATACGATAATTACGATTTTCACAATCCCAAAAACACGATTTTCAGAAAAAGTATATAACAACACTGGTTGGTAGCAATCATTCAGTTTCGATCTGGTCGGCATAGGGGAAACACGCGTCGCGTCGGTAATCTTAAAATGGATCCCAAAGAGATGTAAGTGTCTTTAGTTTAAAGTCTGGTTTTATTTTGGTCATAATTTTGTTATCCATCCATAATGTTCCTAACAGTTTAATGGAAGGAATTGAGTACTTATCGTCTCCCGAGCCCGAATTACCAGAGGAAATTTCAATGTAAATAAAGTTTAGTTTTTTGTTTTCTTAAAACTTAATCGTGTTATGTTTTTCAGTGTCTTAAATGAAATTGAAATAGACTCACTAAATGAAAGCGATTTAAATTAAGTTTTCAAAAGTCTTGAAATTTTTTTGAACAATGTTGACAGAATTTTACCCTACACTCTACAGTATAAATGACGATGTTGTGTCTAATCCATCACTGAATCTTGTTTCAAAAATCGCTTCAAAAAGTGAAACACCGAGCAACTATCCTAAAACGCTTTTAGTGCTAAATATAAACAAAATTTTGTCTTTCCTTTTAAAATAACAAAATGCTTTTCCTCCATAGTCTGATTAACGCAGTAAACACAGATTCAGTTATTTCAGAATTTAATGATTCTGATGCAATGACTATTGGTGGAAGTGTTTTACCCGAAAATACAATTTCATCAGTACCAGAATCGAACTTTTCGCCCAAGGAATTTCTACCAGGATCTGGTAATAAAAAGTTTAAAAATGCTAACTTATGGAAGAAAAATATTCAAAAAAGACTACGACAAAGTGGTAAAGAATATACAAATATAAAAGGTCAAAGGCAAAGAAAACGAAAAGTACAAACGCAATCTAGTTATAACGTTAGTTGCAGTCATAATTGTTGTGTAAATTTTTCGGAAGAAGAGAATGTTGTGTTTGTAATAAAAGACTGTATTACTTAACTTAAGGAAATTCTTTATTTGTAATTCAGGGGTTTACATAGGTTGCGCGCTCGGTGACGACTAACGAGAGAGTGAGCAATGAAAGTAAGTTAACAATAGTAATGAATGAGTAGGAATCGAATTCAAATATATATTAGTGTATGTAACTTGGTATATGTAAGTGATATGTGTAACTTTGTATATGTAGCAATCTTCCCTTTCTTAGATTGAGACTATCATTACAACGATAAAAACATAATATCTTTTTAAATATTTTTTCAATCGCTAAGTAGATACATATCTATCAGGTTTGTTTTTAATTCTCTTAGAATGCCATAAGGGCTTTAGTACCGGACTATGTTCATATTCTTCTCTTTTCTTTTTACAATTTGATTTTGTTACAGAATCGCTTTGAGTCTCAATTTTTATGTTAGGCTTAGTAAATAAAATGTCCTTTATATTTTTAGAGCAAGAATCTGCTACAAGAATTTTATCATTTAGGCTGGAGAATCTAATTTGATTTTCGTGTACAAACTTAATATACTCGTTAACTCTTATTAAATACGTAAGTCTACTCAAAACCTTTTCAACCTTCGCTGGAATCCAGCGAACAAATCGCTTAAAATCACTTTAAAACATAACTATGTCGCCTACCTTAAATCTGCTACTCAATTTGACATTCAGTTTTTCATAATAATTCATGTTACAAAATTTTGTATTATAATCTAAATAGGTTTTAATTTTATTATTTAGTAGATATATCAAAATAATATTTGGGTTTATAAGAAAATATTAATTCTGAAGGTGTCTTGGAAGTTGAAGTTGTCGGAGTGTTTCTGTACGTGAATAAAAATTTTTTTATTTTATCTTGGCATGACGATTCCTTTTCGAGACAAAATTTTTTGAAAAATTTTTTTACATTTTGTACGGCACGTTCAGCAAGTCCATTTGACTGGGGGTGATAAGAGGGGGGGGGAATGCGTTAGTTTAATTTGAAATTTCATACAGTAATTTTTAAAGCTGAAAGAACCAAAAGGGGGCCCATTATCACAAACAATTTCAGAAGGAAACCCAAAAATTAAAAAAAATTCTTCGAGTTGAGTTAAAGTATTTTGGGCTGTTGTATTTTTCATTAATTTGATATCGCAATACTTGCTATAAGAGTCCACTATAATGAGAAAACTTTTCCCAGCAAAATAAAAAAAATCTATATGAACCCGTTCTAAAGGTGAATTTGACTGAAGCCACTTTGTTGTCACTATTTCCCTTTTAACATTCCGAGTCTTTTGGCAAATTTCACAAGAGCTTGAAAAGTTTTCGATATCCTTATCACAATTTATCCACCATACATACGAATGCGCAATCATTTTCATACGTTCTATGCCTGTATGATTTGTATGTAACAACTTTAAACACGAATTGACTAGGCAATTTGGCAGAACTATACGGTTGCCACGATATATACACCCATCTTCTGTAGAAAGCGTATTTTTAATTTTGAAAAATTTTAAACAAGATATTGGAATTTGTTTCGGCCAGGCACTCATTAAGAATGAGTAAATACTGTTAAGAGTAGCATCGTGTACAACATGCTGCCTTATCAGTGCTGGCTGGAGAAAAAAATCCTTTTCCGCCGAAAAAAAATTGATGCCAACCATCTCAACGTTTGTACCTACTCTCCGCGATTGGCAAACGTGAGAGACCATCGGCGTTCGACATAAGCGAACCGCGCTTGTAGGAGATTGTGTAATCATACATTGATAGTATAACTGCCCAACGTTGAAGTCGCGAAGCAGCTACGGACGGAGTTCCCTTCCTTGGATTAAAAATCTCGCGAAGGGCCTGGTGATCAGTATAAATTACAAATTTTTGACCATACAAATAATTATGGAACTTTTTTACTGCGAACACGATCGCAAGAGCCTCTCTGTGAAGCTGAGAGTAGTGCTTTTCAGCCTCTGACAGTGTACTGGAAGCAAAAATGACTGGCTTTTCAATGCCATTGACTACATGCGAGAGCACAGCTCCCACTCCGTATGGACTGGCGTCAGTTGCTACAATTATTTCTTTTGAAGGATCAAAAAGTTCAAGAATGTTGTTTGTAAGTAGCAACGACTTACAATGTTCGAAGGCCTTTTGTGCATCCGTATTCCACACAAAATTTACATCCTTACGGAGTAAGTCATACAAAGGTTTCAACTTTGAAGATAAATGGGGTATAAACTTACCATAATAGTTTAAAAGACCCAAAAACGATTGTTGTTTGAGGTATGTTTTGAGGTGCAGGTGCCTCAGAAATTGCTTTCACTTTATCATTTTGTGGACTTATACCTCTGATAGAAATATTATGACCCAAATAACTTACCGACTTTTCTAAGAATTTACACTTATCAATGTTAATACGAATATTATGTTTATTCAACATTCCCAAAACCACAAACAGAGTTTTTTTACACTCCTCCTCTGACTTACCGCCAATGAGGATATCATCAATATAGCAAAAGACGTTTTTTATCCCGAGAAGCACACGATCCATAACGGATTGAAATATTGCTGGACCACTCGCGACACCTAAAGGCAATCGAAGACAACGATATAACCCTTTCAACCTGTTTATGACTAGTAAATCCCGGCAATCTGGATCGATGGCAAGTTGCTGGTAAGCACCTTTAAGGTCAATAACACAAAATACCGAACAATTCGCTAAATTTGCATAAAAATCTTGTGGATTGGGTAAGGGTAATATGCGGTTTCTATAAATTTGTTAATGGTGGCCTTAAAATCGACGCAAAGACGAATGTCTCCGTTTGACTTGGGAACAACAACAACTGGACTCGCCCAACGACTAAATTCTACTGGCTCAATGACTTTATCTGTACACATGTTTACTAACTCGGCTTCTACTTTTTCTCGTAATTTATAAGGGACACTATACGCGGCGTGA
The DNA here is from genome assembly GCA_949372485.1 of Cheilosia soror. Taxonomy (NCBI): domain Eukaryota; kingdom Metazoa; phylum Arthropoda; class Insecta; order Diptera; family Syrphidae; genus Cheilosia; species Cheilosia soror. The sequence goes on from OX443562.1 coordinate 40,050,529, forward strand.
AATATTGGACTCGCATTTTCTTTTAAAACAATACTCGCTGTAAACCCGACAATTGGACTTGCTAAACGTTTATCTAAAATACCCGGGAAATGTTGTTTAATTTTACTGACTACGCTTACATTATTGTTACTCACGACTTGAACACTTGCAGAATAAAAATGTTGTCTCCAATTAGGAAATAGGTTATCTAACCATGTTCGACCAAGTAGTGGCTTCTTTGGCCACTGCCCTTGAATTATAATTAAGTTCAACACGAAACTTCTCTCTCCAAGACTGACTTCAGCATTCATACTTCCTAGTTCTTTGATAGCGCTACCTGTAACCGAACAAAGATTGTTATTAGAGTTAGTATAACTTTCATTAGGGAATCTTAATAAAAATTCAGCTTCGCTAATATTTGATGCAGTTGCTCCGGTGTCGATTTCCATTGTAACAGGTTGGCCGTTCACTAATAACTCACACTGTAGTGGACCCTGTGTGCATGCTGTTGACGAAGCGATGGTATTTACACATTCCAATGGATTCTTCTCAGTGAGACTGTTGACAGCGTTTATCCGATTGTTCTTACATACAGTAGATGTGTGACCTGTCGCGTGGCACTGAAAACATTCCCAATTTTTTGCTGGACATGTGTTCGGGTCATGCTTTCTTCCACAGCGATAACACGATGACTTGCTGGACTCGAAACGACGACTAGACTGGTTAGACTGTGGTGTTGGCTGATGTGTATGGGTTTGGTGGCTTTTCCTTGGTGCACTTGGATGACTGTGACGACTAACCCCGTTGTACTTTCCTTGCTGACGATAAATTGCCTGCTGTGGTACTGCGTGCAGCGACCTTGATGTCTTCTGTGACAGCTCCATATTCAATGCTCTTTCGCAATATTTATCGAATGTTAACGAATCTTCACTTAGGAGCACTTGTTGAATTTTTTCATTCCGAAGGCCCATGATGAAACGATCAGTGAGATTTTCATCCAAAATATTAAGCATGTGCTCAGCCGCCATTTTGTCCTTATTTGACCTTAAAAACCCACCAAAATCGCATGACTGGGCCAAAGACTTCAATCTCACAATATAGTCGTTTATTTGTTCCCCTTCTTCCTGCTTAGCCTTGTAAAATGCATACCTTTCAGCTCGCTTATTTTTTTTTGGTGAAAAATGATTCCGCTATAATGACATCAAAGTTGAAAAATCCTTTGTGCTTGGAAGATCAGGCATAGTAAGAGACATCAAGACTTCATAGATTTCGGCTGCGACAATTGTAATGAAAAGTGGAGTTTTAGCTTCTTCCTGGATATCATTTACCAGAAAAAATTGTTGAATTCTGTCTTCGTACGCTTGGAAATTTGCACCCGGCACAAATGGCTCAATCTGACCCACCAACCGATTCGAACGATTTGACATTTTAATTATTATGTATTTTATATATATATACACATATATTTTTATAGACTTTTCGTTTTTTTTTTTGCACGATCAATCACGTTACTTATTGTTTCTTTTTAACTTTATCCTCGTCGCCAGATTTGTTGTGTTTGTAATAAAAGACTGTATTACTTAACTTAAGGAAATTCTTTATTTGTAATTCAGGGGTTTACAAAGGTTGCGCGCTCGGTGACGACTACCGAGAGAGTGAGCAATGAAAGTAAGTTAACAATAGTTATGAGTAGGAATCGAATTCAAATATATATTAGTGTATGTAACTTGGTATATGTAAGTGATATGTGTAACTTTGTATATGTAACAGAGCACAAGCAAATATTTAACGCTTTTTGGAGTTTAACCGATAACGAAAAAGGCCAATTTTATTCAAAATTCGTACAAAGAACAGAACCAAAACGAAAAAGAACTACAAAAAAGGAGTCAAGGAAAAAATTCACTTTTGAGTACTTCTTCGAAAAGGCTACAAACCAGAAAACTGATGTTTGCAAAAAATTCTTTTTAACCACTATTGACATATCTCAGCGTCGTATTTATTACTTTTTTGCAACTAAATATAATAAAACAGGAACCCATTCGGCACCATCACAAGGAAAATTCATAAAAAAGATTACACCAGACTCCGATGTTACTCTTGTTAAAGAACACATTAAAAGTCTTCCAGTAATAGAGTCTCACTACTGCCGATCAACTACTAGGAAGCAATATCTGGGGGCCAACTATGTAATTCGACAATACTTCTCGACTTATCTAAAGGATTTATCCCGAATTCGCCTTGGCTCAATTTGATCATTGCAATCCTCATTTTCTTCGGTAAAAAATCAAATTGCGACACTGTCCATGTTGATTTAGCACCTATTCACGAATCACAACAAATGATTATTCCGCGGTACTAATAATCATTTTTAGTGTCTAGGATAACTTTTACGAAGTCACAATGGCGAACATTTTCATATAAAAGTATCCATTGTGACCGTAAAAATATTTAAGCTGAAGATTAAAAATGATTATTGGTAAGGCTCCTTTCGTTTTATTCAAATGTCTGTCAAACACAATGCGAAACTCGTTCGAAAGTCGGAAATTGTTTGGGAAAAAGTTGGCATTACTTACATTCGATTTTAATTTCATACATAGTTCCGTTTGAAAGTAAAATCGGAACCAACTTTCGAATAGAATCGAAAGTAGAATCGAATTGCATAGTTGGCCCCCTGGAGGCCGGCCATTCCCTGACAAGAATGTATACAATGTATGTGGAAAAGGTTACAAATCCCGTCACCTGCAATATTTATAGAAAATCTTTAATGATACGTTCAATTTGTCCTTTTTCAAACCAAAAAAAGATATATGCGATAAGTGTGCCTGTTACGATTTTTTCTTAATTTGCAAAAGATGATTAAATGCAACGTAAAACAAAGAAATTACGATTTTTTATTATTTATTATTTAATTAAAATGAAATGAAATGTAAGAATTTAGTTCAAAATTTAAAGGAATTATCGCGTTCGCGTCTGCTCGTCGTCTCGCTTAAAAGTCAACTGACTCGTCTCTCGTTTTTTTTGTATGTCTCTGTCTTGGTGTAATTGAAAGCGATGTTGCCAGTTTACTGATCTGCACAAATTTTCCCAACATCCTCCCCGGCAGTATTGAAGTCAACTGGGTCTTCACTACCCTTATCAGAAAATTTGAGCACACACACACACGGTCGTTTGTAGCTGCCAGTAGCTGTTCGGACTTCCACAACTCTTACTTTTCCGTCGTCTCCCGGAAAAAGCTTTGTGACAATACCCCTTGGCCAACATCCTCGGCTTACGTTGTCGTCGACGATGAGAACACAGTCGCCCACTTTTACTCCATCTCCACCTCTTCCAAAACTGGTCGGCCAAATACTGCGACGCTCGCCAATGTTTTCGAAGAACTAGGTCCGATTTCGAAAATGTCCCAATCGGAGCCGATGCTGATGAACGTCCTATCAAAAAATGATTCGGAGTTAATGCTTCCTGCTCATTTTGGTCCACTGGTACATCGATCAAAGGTCTGGAGTTGATGACATGTTCCGCTTCTGTCATCAGAGTAGACAGTGTTTCATCAGTCGGATACTGCTCGTTTAAAACTGCATAGAATAAAGTGCCTATTATGGATAACAACTCAACTTAGTTGTGTTGTCTTCATGACAACTCAACTTTGAGACAACCAAACAGATTTTTCGTATTATGCAAGACAACTCTTTTCAGTTGTCTTTAGAAAATAAATTGCCTTCTTTTAGGAGCATATTAAAATCGAAATCAACTGTTAAATGTCAGTTTTGTGAAATTATTTGTAGAAATTGAAATCGAACGAAGAAAGTATTTGTAATTCAAACGAGAAAGTTAAAAAAACAATGGAAAGTAGTGTTGATTTATTTTTTGGTGGCTTGGAGGAGGAGGCTGAGTATTTGGTTAATGTTTTACGAAAGAGAAAAAGTATTCATGATCACTCCGATCCATTAGAATTCCCAAATACAAAGTTAGCATACTAAACCTGAAGTTTTTATTTCGGTTTCAGGGTTTTAATTATTTCAGGCTTACTAAAGGAAGCATTCGTGTACGATTTGCTCGAAATAAATTATTATTTGAAACAGCCATCGTTTTTCGGCAATTCCACCCATTCTTGCTTGCTCTTCGTTACATAGCAGAAGAAAGTTACCAGAAGTGCAGTGGGTAATGACTTCAAATTAGGAGTTCGTATTTAGAAATATTCTTATTTCACATTACTAACGAATGTGAAGAATTGCAATTCTTTTGCTGTCCTTGAAGGTGGCTCTATGCTATTGAGCTGCAGTTCCTCATCAATATTTTTTGTTCGAACCAAACTGGCTACCTAACCTACCCCTGGCCAGTGATCAGGTTGTTCCTGGAGAATCCCAATGAGCCGATCAAATTGTTCTGGTTTGGTGATTTTTAAAATTTAAAAACACACATTCTATTATCCTTTTATATTATGTTATATTTTAGTTCCTAAACTTGCATTTATTTGTCCATTTTGCATTAAAAATGCCGATTTTTTTGGTTCAACAAATGCAACACAACTGGTTAAAAGCAGTTGTCTCATTTTGACATTCTGGACAACTCCAACACAACTCAGTTGTCTTAAATAATACGGGCACTCAACTGAAAAGACAACCATTTTATTTGTTGTCTACTCATAGGGTGATGGTTGTCCTTTGACAGACAACTGGTTGTGATCGATAATACCAATTGGAGAAAGTCAACCCTAGTTTGGTTGTAGTTGTCTTCCATAATAGGGGCATAAGTTTTTCACAGAACGCACTAGGCGTTCCCAACAACCTCCCATGTGAGGAGTTAGCGGTGGAATAAAATGCCATTTAATTCGATGTGTTGTCAAGTGCCGCTGTATTTCATTTTGGTCGAGTTCAGCTAAGTTTTTTGCAAGCTCCCTCTCTGCTCCCCGGAAGTTTGTACCGTTGTCCGAGTACATTTCCTGCGGACAACCTCGTCTTGCTGTGAACCGACGAAGAGCCATGATGAATGAATCCGTAGTAAGGCTTGTAGCTATCTCGATATGGATGGCACGCACCGTCAAGCAAGTAAAAAGTACTCCGTATCGTTTCTCGTGTCGTCGTCCAATTTTAATAAAGATGGGTCCAAAGTAGTCCACTCCCGTAAAACTGAAGGCTGGCATTCCAGCGGTAAGTCGAGCCGTGGGTAGTTGCCCCATTATAGTTCTGCCAGGTTTCGCGTTCCTTACTTTGCATGCGTTGCATTCGCGGCGCACTCGCTTTAGTGTCGGCCGTATCTTGATTATCCAGTACCTTTGCTGCAATTCATTTATAACGCGTTCATGTCCCATGTGATTTGCTTGTACGTGGAAATGTCTCACAAGAAGCTTAGTGTAGTCATCGTTTCCGTGAAGTATTGCAGGAAATTTAAACCAAGTGTCACCTTCAGTTAGTTTATGCAGTCTCCCATCAAGTCGTATGATGTCGTCGGAAGATAATTTTGGTGAAAGCTTTTGCAACGGACTGGTCCTGTCAATTGTTTTGTTGTTAACAAGTGCCTGATACTCGTTTGTGAACATCTTTCGTTGGGTTTGTCGAATCCAGAGATATTCGCCATAATTTAATTCGTTGGTAGTAAGTTCGCCTTCGACACGTCGTTTGTTGCAATTTCGAATGTATCGGATAATCCCAGCTGTTGAAGGGATTAGTTTTAACCAAGAGGAAAATCTTCTGACGTCAGGCAATTCAAACCGTTGAGTGATGGATAACATTCCAACAAATTCTAAGAGTTCGTCGTCAACTGGTGATAATTTGTTCTTAGGCCATCTGGATTCATCTTCGTATAAAAATTCAGGACCCGTAAACCATCGGTTGTCTGCGCTCAAGTTCTTGTAACCACTTGGAGTTGCATCGTCTGCTACATTTAGCTTTGTACTTAGCCACCGCCAATCCTTGACATCAGTCAGCTCAGAAATTTCGCTTAGACGATTAGCGACGAATTGTTTGTGTCGTACACTTTTGGACTGGATCCAGTGCCAAACAGTTGCAGCGTCGGTCCAAAAAACGATTCGATCAAATGTCCGATCATGCTCCGATTTAAGGTGACGAACGAGTCTTGCGCCTAACAACGCTGCCTGGTAACTCCAGTCTCGGAATCGTCATAGTAGGTTTTGAAGGTTTGACTTTTGCTTTAGCTGCCAAAAAGGAAATATTAATCCCATTGTTTTTTAAAATTCTTACGTATGCAACAGCTGAGTACGCTTCGTCACTCGCATCCACAAAGCAATGTAGTTCCACACACTGTCCATCCAAAAAGTTGTCGTAGTAACATCTTGGTATCTTTACAGAGGAAATTTGTTGAAGGTTCTGCAACCAATCCTTCCATTCAACGTTCAAGTCATACGGCAGCTCATCATCCCAGTTAATACCGGTTTTCCATATTTTTTTAAGGAATGATTTTTCCAACGATAACAAAATGAGCGATGAATCCTAATGGGTCAAAAATCGACATTATTATTTTTAAAGCTTCGCGCTTTGTCGGTGTCCTTTCGCCATTCAAAAGTGTTGAGTCTACTTGGAAAAATTCGTCGTAAATGTAAAAGCATCTTCTTCAGTATCCCAAGATACTCGGCTTAGTTGACTGCATTTGTTAAAATTATTTTTTTCTTTCTTGTCGATAGGTAACAAGTGTGAAGTAATTGAATTCAAAATTGTTGAGGACGTCGCGCACCAATTCCTTAGCTCGAAACCACCACGAGCGTGTATGTTGATTACGTCGTTGATGAGAATAACAGCTTCCTCGATGTTTCTTGCCGTTCCCAGATAGTCGTCCATATAATGATTACGCTTTATCGCATTAACAGCTTCTGGATACTCTTCACTGAATTCATCAGCATTTCGATCCTTAACGAAAATTGTAGTGCAGGGTGAACATGTTGCCCCAAAGGTCATTGCGGTCATCTTAAAAGTTTTCGGGTCAACGTCTTGATTGCATCCGCGCCAGAGAACTAATTGACTGTAGCAGTCGTCATCACGAATTTGGACACGGTGAAACATTTCTTTTATGTCGGCAATAAATCCGATTGCTCCTTGTCGAAATCTGAAGATTACTCCGGGCAATGACTTCAATTGGTCTGGTCCTTGCAGCAACATATCATTGAGAGCCACCCCCTTGCACTTTGCCGCAGCATCAAAAACCATACGCACTTTGCCAGGCTTGTTAGGGTTAACAACAGGAAAGTGCGGAAGATACCATTCTCTGTCATTAGGATTTTTTGGGATGCTTACCTCTTGCAGGTACCCTTTCTGAATATAGTCATTGAATATTGACTGGTATGAGTAATTTAGCGAATCGTCTTTATTCAGTCTTTTCTCTAGAAGAAGCAGTCTTTTATGTGCCATTGACCTACTCTCCTTAGGTAGTGGAACGTTGTCAAATTTCCATAGCAGTCCAGACTCCCAACGGTTTATAGCGGTTCTCTTCGTGGTGCTTTCTAAAATCTGTAGTGCTCGGTCGTCATCTCGAGATTTTTCGATGTCAATTTTTGATGAAGCTGTATTATCCAGGGTTTTTCACCATATCGTGTAGTTCACTGTCATTTGCATTTGCAATGAAATTAGCGCTCAAGGTTTTCTCCGATCGATGTACAGATCCATCATTTCCACTAATGGTCCAGCCCAGCCACGGACTTACGGAGTCCAATGCATCATCTTTCAAAGCATTGCGCAGTCGAGTAACATTTTCGACGCTACTAAATCGTCCTATTGTAGTTCTGCGATGTTACTCACTGTGAAAAAGTGGCCAATCTTCTGGATCGCCTCCAAATTTTGGCAAATCCATTTTGTTTTGCCTAGCCATGAACGTTGACATCATTTCCATGTAGGAATGTTTGGTATCGTCTTCACCAAAACGTCGTTTGTCATTCCTATTCGCGGACATTTTTACGTCGCACTTTTTCTCAGGATCTGCTTTCTTGTAATTTCGCACAGAATTCTCTTGCCTTTTGTAACGCGATAATTCTTTCGATAATTTTCTTACGTCTTCTGCTAACTGGTCAATTTGCGATTGCTTGCTGCTACAGATGCTTGTGGCGTCGTCTTCGTGTTCCATTGTCGCTTTTCGCCGCCACTGCTCAATCCGTTGAAATTTATCGTCGTTTGGATTTATTTGCGAAGATATTAGCTGCCTCTCTCGCACGCTGTCAGGATTTTGCGAATATGTTGTAACACGTTCTTTTTCGTTTTCTACAAGGGCGTCGTCACCTGCGCCTTCTACACTGTCGTCATTATTTGTGTGTGTGTCGTCTGTGGCTTGGTCTGGCTGATGTTGTCCTTGAAAATGATTTTTGTCGTCTTCAAATCCATGAAAAGTCGTGCATGAACTCGATTTTCTTAGGGAAAAGTCTTCCTCTACTAGTCGTCGGGGTGGAATTCCCTTCGTTTTCCTTGTGCTTAAAAGCCAATTCACAACGGCGCTTTGCCGCTTGCGTGCGTTGACAGATAAAGTAGAACCGCTTTCATATGGTGCAAGCCAAAATGCGGCGTCAGGCTTCGGGTCGCGTTTAGATCGTAAATATCGTAAAGTCCAACGCGACGCCCAAGTAGAGCAACTTTCTACTTTCGGTGGCGTTGGACGGCTTTGACATTTCATTTTCGGTTTGGTTTGTTCGATTTGATAATATTTATTGTGATAGAGCATATGCCGTTCATGTTGGAGTAGCGTGGGTATACACGTACTCGTTTTTAGTAGAATATGAGGTTTTTGCAATACAAATTAATTATTTTACTGTGTGGAAATGACGAATATTATTTTTGTTGTAATGCTACTAGTGATTTCTTCAGATTGTTGAACAAAAAAATATGTGCCCAAATGTTATGTGCACGCTTTTGAAATTTTAGTTTTCTCTGAAACTACTCTGTGCTTTATATCTACAATTGATAAACGAAATAAACATTTTTGTTTAGAATATTTATAGTTTCTTTTTCTGGTCGAGGGAAAATCTAATTTTCTGCGATGTGCAAATGATAGGTATTAATTTATTACTTGGTGTACCCGCTTTTTTGCTCGTGCCAATGAATTGAAATCCTTAGGTAGCTACATATTTTTTATTGTCTATCGGGACAATGAACATGAATATGCGTACCGACTTTGACCTAAATTCACGGGAATTCTCCGTCCTATATCGAAGATTCCCTGTAAATTTGAACTCCATAGGCGGGTAGGTTTTGAAGTCCAGCCATAGGAATAAAAAAAATGTCTGCACAGGACAGCAAGATCTTCGCGGAAATATAGCAAAAAAAATGTTCGTGTATTTAATTAATACCAGGCAAATGACCCTAATTAGAGGGTCATAAAATCCTTTCAATATGCATTGCCATTACTGGCGATAGGTGAACGGATGTGGTAAAAACCCAGCGGGCGACGAAAAACAGTACCTGCGGTCGCAATCGTCCGAATGTCCAGCATACCACCAGATGTATAAATATAACTGAAATAAAATATAAATATTTATTGAAAAATCGAATAATTCGTCTGTATCCATATTTGAGAATTTATCATTTTATTTTTTTTTAAATAGCCAAAGCAAGTTTTTAACAAAATTGCACCTCTGTATTTTAGTGACTGAACTTCTTTCCACAGCGCATATAAAATATGCTGGCCATTTGGTAATCTTGCTCACTTAAATCGTTTTTCAAGTATTCCACAAAGTAATCAATTCACAATTTAAAGGGAAGGGATTTTCGGTGAAATTTATCCACATTTTCTCAACCAAACTAAACATCTACCTGCCTCGCCTGAAAGGACTTTCATGGGAAGGCTTGTACCTGTGTATCTATGTACATTTCATGCACCAGACAATTCTGCCACAAAAATATTCCAAGACAAGAAAAGTGAAAATACAATAATTGTTATTTATTTATGAATTTTTTACTATTTTAAACACATTTCCTTTTAATTCGTACATTAAAATAACAATTATAAGCAAAAAGGAGTAAACTTGCATTCTACTCTGAATTGTGGTATATTAACATAAACCAAACAGAACTTTCAATTTCTCATACTCTAGTCTCTCAACGCGCCAAAGCTCTGAAGCGGCATTTAGTTTTGGAAAACTGCGGCTTGCGCGCGTTGACATAAAGTACGGTAAAGTTTCTAAAACGCCTGTCAACGCACGCAAGCGGCAAAGCGCCGTTGTGAATTGGCCATAATCTGCGTTCAGACATTTTCCAAAGAACTGAATCTTTCGGTAAGAAGGACCACTTTGGTGTAATTGAAAGCGATGTTGCCAGTTTACTGATCTGCACAAATTTTCCCAACAGTGCCTATTTTAAAGCAAATAAAAATCCGAAGGCATCCGAAACACAACAATATGATTTACATCGCAATCATCATAGCGAGGCAAAAGCTGAACGAGATATTGATCGCAAGAATACACTTAAAGACACAGTGGTTATTGCCTATGATCTGCAAAATGTGCTTTCTTTGCCGAAAGCAAATATTTCAAATTATTTTTACAGGCGCAAATACGCTGTTTATAATTTGCCCGGATATTGCCAAAATAATAAAGTAACATATTGTGCAATGTGGCATGAAACGCTTTGTGGACGCTCAGGCAACGATCTTGCATCAGATCTTAACGTTATTTTGAAAAACGTTTTGAAGGACTTTCCAAGTTCACTAGTTCATTTAGTTCACGGTTATTATTTTCAATTATTTTCATACAAACGGAATAAATTAAAGAAAACAATCCATAATTTTTTTTTAAATATGTGTGTCGGTGTCCCTACAAACTAAACAGACTACGGATTACGGATACAGAAGCCAATCATGTCACTTACTTATGTACCTCCTACCTACCATGCACTTGAATAGGGACACTAACTGGAAACAAGGATCAATAACAAAACGTTGCAAAATTCAGTTCGAATTCATTTCTTTATATCTTGTTAAGCTCAGTTAATAATGGGTGTAGCCGCATTTGTTGGAAATAACTTCATAAATACCGTTTGGAAGTGAGTTAAACAGAGATTCTAGGTAGCTCTAGGAAATGTCGCTCCATGCGTTTACCGGACTCGTATACTTTCCGTGATAAACATCCCCAAACAGTGTGAATTATATTGAGATCAGGGGAATAAGGTGGTCACTCTAGTAAAGGCACGTTTTGGGTACGGATACATTCTTTTACCACGCGTGCGGTTTAAAAGGGGGTGTTATCCGGCTGGAAAATCCATTGCACGGGTCCAAATACATTAGATATCGTAGTTAGAAAGAGCCTTCTGCAGTACGCCTTTGCAGTTATTCGAGTTCATTCTTTATAACGGAAACTGTAATTAACATTGGCCATAATAAGAGATCGCAGAACACCATTTCACCGTTTTCACGGCTATGGTGACGAGACAAATAGTGTTTTATTTTGCATATGTCATTAAATCAGTAATTTAACCATCAGGGTTATCTAAATTAAATCGGGTTTAGTCCGAAAAAACTATTTGATGCCACTAGCTATTCCATGTTATGCAATTCCGAGCAAAAACCATGCGAGTCTCCTTCCGAGTAGTTGTAAGAGGCGGTTTTTTTTTTAATTTGAATTTGTTTAGATATCCAGCTATCCGAATTACTCGTCTTACGGTGTTAACTCTACCAATGATTCTTAAATTTGATCCGATCTGGGAGGCAGAACTGTGAGAAGTTGATGCTTCTCCAAAAATCCGTCTATTTTCACTAGATGTAGTGGCTGTTTTGGTCTTCCCTTCTTGTTGTTTCCATAGTTGCACTTATTTTGAAGAAAATTCTAAACCACTGACTTGCTTATAGGTGCTATAGGTGAGACTACACTCCTTCTAGCTAAGTATTTTGCATTTCTCTTCTGTAATTACGACTTTTTCTCGCCCCATTTGATTGAAAAACGATTGAAATATACGCGAAATAAAAATAAAAATACCTTAAGCTTCAATAAATTGATCCACAGCAAAGCAATTGCCTCTGTCCCTATTCAAGTGATGCAAAAAAAGTTCACAAATTCACTTTTTGCACGGTCAAAGAAAAACCAAAATAACGTATGACTTAACGTATGTGGGAATTTAGATTTGAACGGCTTAAAGCCGCCTATAGCCCAGAGAATTTTGTTCTTGTTCATACTTAGTATCGACCTACTCGAAGTCACAGTAGGACTCGTGTCGACTTTGCAGCTATTTGGAAAGTGGGTATCCAGTAGAAGATCCAGAAATTCTGAACTGGAGGTGGTCCAAGAGCCGTCAGCTCTCTTAAGATAACTCGATATCCTAGGAGTCGCTGCGAGGATTTTTCTGAGCCTAGAGTACTCAGAGATTTCTTCTATATTTCCACAGAAGTATATTCAAGAATTTCGTTGGGCTTTCCTAATTTTGGTTTTATAGGATTCGAGGGCCTCTTTATACGAGATGCAGTCGGTGGCTTCGCGAGATCGCTTGGCCAGATTGAAGAGCTTCCTGCATGTTTATAATCTCCTGACTCCACCACGCTGGTCTAGGCTTGCCCTTAGGGCTGCTTATAGGGCAGGAAAGCGACATAGCGCGGTTGAGAGTCGTCGTTATTACTTCAACCATCGCATCGAGTTCTTGTGTGTTAGTAGGGGGAACAGGGGTGCTGTTGATTACAGAAGATTCCACACTATTTATAGTCCAGTCAGTCTTCTTATAGTTCTTAAAGACTTTTTGAAATTGAGGGAGGTAGTCAATACCAAATTGAATATATCTATGATCAGAGAAGGAGTGTTCGCAAGATACTTTCCAGTCTCTGATAGTATTGTAGATACTTTCAGAGACTAGTGTGATGTCTATGACCTCCTGTCTATTGCTTGTAATAAATGTGGGTTCGCATCCATTGTGGCATCGCATCCTAGGATGAGTGCAGCCTTGTGATTCCCCACGTCAGCAATCGTCTTCCCCAGTAGAGCCGCAGGGAGTGGAAGGTCATCCGCCAAGTACTCTGAGGTCAACCAGAGTTTCCTCGGTTCGACTTCAAGACAGGCCGTCACGATATCACGATCGCTGTAATTATGGAGAAGAAAATTATTTAGTGTGATCTTCGCGAGGATGCTGGCTCTTGGCGTACTATTATTCCTCTCGTAGATGATTTTGTAGTTAGGAGTCCTGAGTCCGTACACCTGATCCATAATGACCCAGGGTTCTTGGATCAGGACAATGTCTTCCACACTTTGAGATATCCGCAGAAGAAGGGCGGCCGAGGCCGTTTTGGAGTGATGTAGGTTAATCTGAAGTATTTGCAGCATCAGTGCTACATTTACCTCCAGAAACCTTCACCATAGTTGTATTAGCCTCATTTGGAAACGTTTGGACGTAGAGTCCTTTCTTGAGGAGTCAGGAGGGGGAGTCTCCTTGACAACTTTCGTTGCCCAAGAGATAGAATTTTTTCTCTTTTCTGAGAACTAATCCACTGGGACGTCCTTATATGGCTCCAGAAGCCTGAAGGCGGTACGTCGCTCTCTATATTGCATAGTGGAGATGGAGAGGTTTGCATTTTGCGAGCTCGAGGCAGTACGATCTGCAGCCTCTGGTTTATTCTTGCTATCGGCAACGGCAAGAACAGGTTTGTTCACTAAGTTCTCAGCTGCCTTTGCTGCAGTAGCTCTAGTACTGGGAGCGAGCTCAGAGGCAGTACTCCTAGCCGGTAGTTTGAGAGCACCGGACTCTGAAATGTTTTGCTTTTGTTTTGTTAATTTTTTTTTGTTTTTGTTCATATTTGGACCCACGAGTAGCGGAGAAAGGATGTCGATCTGTGCAGAGATTCGCATTACACAGACAAGGCTGGCTAATCCGGAGGTCGCCAGGTATCCGAATACTCCATTAGCGACTGAGCTATGGCCCCCGGCCAGATTAACCCTCGGCACGGGTGGTATGACACCTTGGTTCGGCCTTGATTTAGGGCCGTTTGCCGATACGCACACAGAGACTTAAGCTCCACACAAACTCTCATGTTACAGTTTATGCCTTGCAAAAAGCATCCCATAAGACTCTAAGTAGAAAAAGTCACTATGTTTCGCATCGGCAGACGACCTTTAGGGTTGACTCCCACCTATGGTGTCCATCTTATCTCTATAAAAGAGAACATGTTCTCTTTTTTTAGTCCGATCTTTTTTACACTATCTTTTTTGTATCGGATCTATTTTTGTTCTTTTTTTTTTTAATTACATAATTTTACTCAGGGACATAATTTTTATTTAATTTTCTAAAGTATTTTACTAATACTAAAAAATCAGAATAAAAATGGTTTTGTTACCATAAAAGTAAAAACTGTCGTAAATTGGCTTTTGAAAACTGAGCATTCAATAGAAGTAATCAGTTATTCGGTTTTAAAGCGGACTGTTTCAAATGCTTTGATAGCATCGTCTGTATTTGGAAAAGAAGCCTGTTCAACTCAAAAAACCCTTTAAGTTTTACTTGAATGAAATGAAATAAAAATTTTAATTGAAAGGATGTCGAAGATTCCATCGTTTCGCTAGGTATCTTAATTCTAAAAAGTAAATATGAATGTATCTGTTGTATCTGAACATTACCAGCAAAGCAATTCTTCCACCTTTCAAAATACTTGAAGAATGACATCTGACAGCGCCGATGTATCGACACGTGAAAATAGATAGTATTTCTACTGTCAGCGTTTATCCTAACCAGACTTAACCTATTCTTATATTAACTTAACCTAATATCAAATCTACTTTCATTATGTCTATTATATTATCTAAATATTAAGTTGAATTATAATAAATTGAATTAAAAAAAGAAGTAGAACATAATACTGGCGACGAGGATTTAGGACACCGAAAGCAAATACAATCATCTGTCATTCCCACCAAACCATATGAGCGAGCACGAGGATATTGAGGAAATCATCACAGAGGTTAAGTCTGAAGATTCTAAAACGCATTCTAATTACAATTTCAGCAGAACCACAATGGCATCGTTTGGATCCATAGAGACGTTCGATACTACACACCCTTCAGCATGGAGTTCCTATAAGAAGCGTTTCGAAATGTTCTTACTAGCGAACAGCATCAAAGACGGGGAAATACAGAAGGCAACATTTCTTACTAGCTGCGGAGCACATTGTTTCGATTTGGTAGAGTCCCTCATTTCGCCAAAGCAAATCGAAAATGTCTCGTACAAATCCATAATTGAAACACTGACGAAACATTTTACTCCAACTCCATCGGAGATCGCTGCATTCTTCCGATTCTTCAAACGTGATCAACAACCACATGAATCAGTTTCCGATTATATTGCAATAACTGCGGTCGTATTGGACATATTAAGAGAGTCTGTCAATCCAAACCAAATCGAACCAATTCCAATCACAGTAAGAGTAGTAGACGTCGTGTTAATTCAATCCATCCTGTTGGAAATTTAAAGAAAATTGCAACATTGCAACAACAATAATAAACGGAGTCCAGTGTGAATTCGAAGTGGATACTGGGTCTAATTATACAATGATGTCGGAGAACAATGCGAGCAAACTTAGGAGGAATAATCAACCATCACTTATCAACACAGGTTTGAGTCTATTTGATTATGGAAATAACCCTCCCTTCAAGCAAGAGAGTCCGTTTTCGGTTCAAAAACGGAGTCAATGACATATGGAAGACTCCGCATACAGCTCCGCATACGGATCCGCGAAACTGCGTTTGCCGGCTCAAATTAGTATAGAAATTAGAATCACCGCGGACCCACTTTTGTATGTGTTGGTGAGAGAATGAGAGAGCGAGCTCGCCGCACTCAGTGAAAAATGAATCCAAATCGGATCCAAAAAAAAATTGAAAAAAGAGGCAAGTGCTGGCAGATGACAATCGAGTATCGAAGAACTTTTTTTAGACGAAATACAAACAAGTTTGTTTACATTTGCATGAATTTTTTCCAAGAATTTATTAATTAAAATAACTATTTTCACAAAAAAAAAAACGTTTGAGGTCTAGCATTCGGGAATTTTGTTTTTGCACATTCTGAAAATAAAAAGGGTGTTAACGCTGCAATACACTTTGCAGTTTCAACAAACCTTCTATTAGGGTGATACATCAATAATGCTGGATCTCATTATTATTGTTCTTTCCGTAGAAAGAACACTTCGACGCAACATCATCTGAAAAAAATGCCTTCAGGCTATGCTATAATAATCACTCGAATTCATGTTACCGTATTAAATTAATTCGTAGAGATTTAATCACGTGCCTGCCACCACGAACGTCAACGAAAGATTAATCACCGGCAGCCGCAGATGTTCACTCTTTCATTGCATAAAAAAAGCAAAACAAAAATTCTCGCGACTCTCTTTCTACTTGTTGTATATATACAGCGAATTTACAAATGTGTGCGTGGAATGCCTCATATTATGCGGATCCAAAAATGACGGGAAAAATTGGGTCAGCGATTTTGCTTGAAGGGCTATTCCAGTTATAGGTCTGATGTACGTAGACGTGTTGTACAATAACAAAACGATAAACAACCTTCCCCTCTACATTATCGCTGGTGATCGTACAAACGTATTGGGCTGCAACTGGTTCGACCAATAGCAGTACAAGGCGTACATCGTATACACGCACCTATCGATCACTTGCTCGAGAAATATGAACAATTGTTTTCCGAAGAGTTAGGTACTTATGTCGGTGAAGAGATAACGCTCAGTCTAGATCCAACTGTGAAACCGATCAAGATTCAAGCGAGGTCACCACCGTATGCATTAAAACCACTAATAGAAGCAGCGATTGATAAACAAGTGAGTCAGGGCATTTTAGAACCAACGGAATATAGCGAGTGGCTAACTCCGATAGTTCCTGTATTAAAACCGGACGGCTCGGTGCGAATATGCGGCGACTACAAGTGCACTGTAAACAAAGCACTGTCACCACATTGTTTACAAATGCCTGCAGTGAATGATACTCTCGCAAACATTCCTAAAGGAATGAAATTTGCTAAAATTGACTTAGCACAAGCATTTCTGCAGCTGATCGTTGACGTGGAAACGTCAAAAATACTTACAATTTCTACACATATGGGTGCATTCCGTGTCAAAAGATTACCATTCGGTATTTCTGTTGCGCCAGGTCTTTTTCAGAAGCGAATACAAGAATTATTGCAAGGAATATCTGGTGTAGTGGTATATTATGACGACATAATAATCGTCTCTGAAGGTACGGCACATTTACTAGAAACTCTTGAAGGAGTTTTTCGCCGATTAAGTAAAGCGGGACTGCGACTAAAACGTGAAAAATGCCAATTTGATTTGCCATCTGTTTCTTTCCTTGGTTACGTGGTAAACAGCAGCGGAATTCGTCCATCCGATGAAAAAGTACGTGTTATCATGGAAACTCTGTCACCGACAAATAAAAAACAATTACAAGCGTTTTTGGGATTAATAAATTTTTATCACTCGTTTTTAAAAGACAAGGCAAGTGTCGCTGAACCACTCCACAGACTACTGGATAAAAATGCAAAGTGGCAGTGGAACTCCGAACATTTCGAAGCATTTAAAAAAAAATAAAAAATACTTTCAAGTGAAACAATCCTTATAAACTACGACGGTAAGTTACCAATTTCATTAGTGTGCGATGCGTCTCCATACGGAATCGGCGTAGTCCTTTCGCATAACTTACCTAATGGTCAAGAAAGACCAATTTCATTTTTTTCAAGGACGATGACTTCTACGGAGCGAAATTACGCTCAAATTGATAAGGAGGCGTTAGCGATCATCGCAGGTGTGAAGAAATTCCACAATTTTCTTTATGGACGAATGTTTACTATCGTTACCGACCACAAACCTTTGATCGGATTATTCAACCCTGACAAGCCTACACCAATTATACTCTCTCCCCGGATGTTACGATGGAGTATATTTTTGAATGGGTACAGCTTCAAAATTGTACATAGACCTGGCATTAAGAACAGTAATGCGGATGCGCTAAGCCGTCTACCCAACAATTCATCGAATGCAAATGCCGAAGCTCGAGTCAACATGATCGATAACGATGACGCACAAATTCTTCAATCAACTGATATCTCTAAGATGACATTGAACGACCAAATCTTGAGACGTGTTCTTCATTGGGTGCTGAAGGGTTGGCCAGTTGTGCAACCGGATGACAGTGTGAGGACATACTTTCAAAGGAGGGACCAGATTTCGGTAAATAAAGATTGTTTGCTTTACGGCGATCGTATTATCATTCCAGAGGCTGCTCGGAAGGACATACTTAAAATTTTACGTGCTAGTCATCCTGGAGTGGTGAGAATGAAGAGCCTAGCCAGAAGCTACGTGTGGTGGCCGAAAATGGACAGCGACATCGAGATGACAGTGAAAAAATGTGTTACCTGCCAGCAATCTCGACCAGAAAAGGCGCATTCGACAGTTTATCCTTGGGAAGTGACTACGAAACCATGGTCACGTATACATATAGACTTCGCCGGTCCATTCCAAGGTAAGACGTTTCTCGTTATAGTGGACTCGTTTTCCAAATGGTTGGAGGTAAAACTAGTTTCAACGACAAGTTCGGCCTGCGCGATAAATAGTCTACGCTCCGTGTTTGCCACGGACGGGTTACCGGATTCTGTTGTATCGGATAACGCGACAGCATTCACATCCGACGAATTCCAAAAATTTTGTAAAAATAACTTGATTTCACATATACTAACTGCTCCTTTTCACCCTTCGAGTAACGGTCAAGCTGAGCGAATGGTTCGCACAACCAAAGAGTATCTAAAGCGAAATTCTTCCGGGCCTATGGAGCTTCGGCTTGCGAGATTTCTGCTGAGCCAACATACGATACCGTCGACCGTTACCGGAAAATTCCCAGCTGAAATCTTACTTAGACGACGCCCAACGACGTACTTCGATAAGATACACCCGGATAGTACACCCCTTCGATCGACGAGAAAATCCAAACCACCGGGTAATGTCCAACAGCTACAACCTAACGATCCAGTTTGGGCTAGGAACTATTCGAGTGGACCATTGTGGATTCCAGCCAACGTAGAAAAACAAACTGGACCAGTTTCATATACTGTAACTACTGAATGCGGAGACACTACGCGGCGACATTTGGACCAACTACGTACCAGGCTTCCAGGTATTCCTGAGGCCGCAACCCAAGAAAGATCGAAGTCAACCGTCAACGAAAATGATAGACCACGTGAAGAGCTGCAAGAAGTCGAGGGAGAGTCTAACACAGGAGAGCCAGAACAACAAGAACCGACCGTCCGACGCTCGGAACGACTTCGAATAAAAAGTACTAGTTCAATCTGAGATGGGAGGAGTGTTGTATCTGAACTCTACCAGCAAAGCAATTCTACAACCAGACTTAACCTATTCTTATATTAACTTAACCTAATATCAAATCTACTTTCATTATGTCTATTATATTATCTAAATATTAAGTTGAATTATAATAAATTGAATTAAAAAAAGAAGTAGAACATAATAGTATCTATGTATATAAATGATAGAAAAATGTTTTGATGTATTTGCGAGTTGAAAAACTTTTTTAAAAAAAACTTAAAAGAAAATAATTTTAATGAATTGCGTTCGCAAGAAAAATATTTTTTTCAAAGACTGAAATATTCTGAACATGTAATACAATTCCTGAGCAGAATGTCGAAAGAATCTTCTTTCTGATTGGGCCCAAACGACACAAGAGAGAAATAGATTAAAAATTTCAACTGTTATATGTACCATGTGAATACCAACGTAACTAAGCGGAAGTGATATATGAATTACGAAAAACGTTCCCACCGAATTTTAAGTATTTTATTTTTACATTTCTGTCATCTCCTTAAACTTTCCTTCCCAAGGTTCCAAGAGGAAGAACTAGTTAGGTAGTCTTTTTGGTGCCGTGAAATAAAGTCAAAGGAAATAAGGTCGAATCGACTTTATTTAACAAAAATAAATAAATAGGTAGCGCAACAGGCGGGTAGACAGACACCATAGGCCTAGCTTCTCGCAACCATTATATTTTTGGGACGAATGGAAGGGACCTACAATTTTTATGCCGAGTCCGAACGGCTGAATTTTGAAGCTTTTTCAGAACAGTCATACTCTCGGATGTTTGTCAGATGTTCGCGCAGTAGACAAAACCGTAAGATGCTATTTGTGTTTTTCCGGGGATCGAACCTGGAAACCCTCGCACAGTAGTCCAGCACACTAACCACTGCGCTACTGCGCCCAAAATGGTAATGGTCGAAAAAAGGGAAATTATGTCCAAAACTAAAAAAATAAACCCCATTAGCAGTGAAACATGTATAGGGGAGCATGCTGCCCCCTGCAACCCCCCTGCTTGTTTTTACTGTCAGACTTGGAGTAGGTGCGCTGAAATGGTCTTATTGAAGTGATTATTTCCATTTTTTTATATTTTTTTGGAGAATAAAGTCGGTCGCACAAATCTTATTAATTCGACATTATTTCTAATCTAAAATGGAAATAAACACGATTCGGCCTTATTTCCTTCGACTTTATTTCACGGCACTGTCTTTTTCGGGCAATTGCACTTTTACTGCGTACTTCTTGCTTTGAGAACATATCTGACAATATGGCAGTGTGTAGGTGGAAACATGGTATATTATTAGATACCATTTTTTGTAATTTGTTTTGTTTTAATTTTCTTTTCTTAAAAAATAATGAATTCGTATTTTGTATGCTATATAAAATACATATAGTCATGTGAAAAATAATAGGGACACATTGCATAATGTTTTTATTTTTAAATAGGCTTATTTATGTTATGATAACGGTATTTACTTTATCGACATCCCAAAAAAATATTTTAATGTGCCTGTACGACCGAATATTTTTTCGATCGCCAACCGCGGGATCTCTATGTGATCTTTAGTAAGATAGATAGATCCTGGGTTGATGAGTCGTTTGAACGATTGACAAACGGTTGCTAAATTAAACTCGAGATTATCTTGAGACGACGACGACGATGTAATTTTCCAATCTTTCACGGTTTCCCGATAGCGGATTTGCGAAGGCGGTTGGACAAAGAAAGTTCTCAAGTAAAAAGACAAGAGTTTCCCCTAAGGGTTTTAACAATATTAATCTGAAAGCTTTATTTGCTGAGGGTTTATATACAATTTTGAAGTAACAGGTTTTTTCGCTTTAAGAGAGAAATTCTAATATTGTATAAAAGTTTGGGATTGTGGCGAATTCATAAAAATGGTGATTGGTATAACATAGGCGCAAAATTCAAATGTATATAATTCAAAATGAAAATAATGACTATTATAATGACAATTATATGTAATAACAATGAAAATGGCAATGACGATGACGATGGCGATGATGATGAAGATGACGATGAACCAACAATTTATGGCAATTCAAACAGAGTTGTGTTTTGAACAATTTTTATGCAAGTGTCCCTATTATTTTTCACATGACTTTATATCTGTGTTTGAAGTTTTTGTGAGTGTATTTATTTATTTTGTATGTTCTCTTTTTTGTCCTCTATTTTTTTTACGAATGTTCTCTTTTTTTATGTCTTTGGGAGCAAAATGTTCTCTTTTTATAAAGACCACAGATGGGCACCCTACAGTCCCACCTCATCTAATGGTTCACGCTTTCACATCAGTCGTACGTTGCAACGAATCACAGCGTACAGCTGATATGTAAGTGAGACCCTTGGGTGACACTAACCAGACAAGCTGATTAGCCATTTTCAGACAGGCGCCCACGAGAAGGACAGAAGTATGAGGATTTTGCCCAAGCCCGTTACTGATGGTTACTTTCGTCGTGTTTGCAGAAGGCATTGTGGTTTGGTGCTCACTGAATCACATAAATATTGAAGCTGTGATGGTTTTCTTTACTTTTGTTGGTGCTATGAAATAAAGTCTTATTTCTTTTTCGAAAATTTCGTAGCACGGCAAATAAAATCTATAATTCGTCATCAGAGCTGCTTGACGTGTTGAGAGAATTTGATGATAGCTATCTATTTGACGTCGTCTAACGCGGCGTTGAGACCGTTGCGTTAAAATAATCTTAACGCCGCGTAAATAATCTATCCGTTGCGTTAATAACGCGCTCTGTTTGACGAAGCCTTTAGATAGATGCACTGAGCAGGGAAAGCTCTCCTGCTCAAAGATGTCATAGTATTAGAGTATATATGCACATTGCAGCTCGTCAAGTGAATCAGACATATTGAGTTAAGATCGCAGTTCGTATCTGATTTGATAGTTTATAGATTGTGGCCAATAAAGCTTTCAAAAAAAGAAAACACCAATAAATTTCCTTTCCCCTTATGTGAACTTCTCAAACGCATACTTAAGTGACCTTCTGGATTAAGTTCTTCTTTATTTGCCTTTTCTTCATTAATATTTTCATATTATGAATTATGATAAACGAACACTCGGCTTTCTCAGCATCCTCAGCTTGTGAAGATTTTTGAAAAAAACATCACGACCTCGATCTTATCGCTTGCTGGGTAATAAATACAGATTCCTTTTGCATGTTCCAGATATCCAATAGATATTCCTCGCTGGATCCAAAACATTTTCGACGTTTTGGCGAAGGAATATGAGCGTAGCATTCATCCCCGAATACCCTAATGCCCTTATAATCTCTCTCAGCCCTTCCATTCTGATGTGTTGAATAAAATGCCTAACACATTTTTTTCGCTTGAAAAGTATATAAACTTTAAACTCAGTATTTTGTAACAAAATATGTATTTTGTATTTTTAAAATCAGGATTGAATTTTAAGATTTATTTCAGCTTGATTGGTGTTTTGCATATTACCTTTTAGATGGACTAGTTATCTCAAACTGTTTCGAAAATCGGCTTTAAATTCTTTCAACAAAAGAAAAACGAAATGTCGCTTACAAACAAGCTTCAGTTCTTTTAAAGGACAGATGCCGTTCTTTCAAATACATCCAATATTATTTCAATCTCTTCAGTATAATTTTACGAAATGTCATTTTTCGCACTTTTGCTCGATTTATGAGTAGAGGCCTCTTAAGCGAATGTGCTGTCGATGTGCACCCACCATCACAAAACAGAACTACGATCATGCATCACTAAACGACCTCTGATATGTGGCGTTGGATGATTTTCGAGAGCATCTGGTTTATGCGCCTTATGTCTCTTGGAAGCCGACGCGGTTTCCTCATAATTTCGCATTCAACTTTGTTACTTACATGTACATCCGTTGCCTATTCAGTCTGAGAGTGTGGATGACATAGCGGCGTTGGAAGAATTCCAGCACCGCACTTCCACACTGGGTAAAGGGCTTCGACGCGTTCATATGGTATACACCGACGGATTAAAGATGAACTGTTATACCCAAGCCGCCATCAAAGGCAGCAACTCAGCTACCGCATATGATCCAAACTGGTGCAGGAGTGCCAATAGGAGCCTGCCTATTCTTATTAATAGCTAATAGTTATATTCAAAAAGTCCTGCAATAACTTATCCCTTTTATTTACAGGTTTCTGATTGGGACCGTTTTGCTGCAGATGAATACGAAATACTTATATCAGAGGATACAAGAGCAGAGTAATTTCTTACTGTCTCCAAAAATAATACAAGAATATATTACACCTATGAACTGAAGATGTGGTTTAGTAAAATAAAAAAACTTCAATTGTTATTTAAATATGTTGATGTTCATAATCAAGCCACGCGTTATAGTACTTTTAATCTTATTTTTATTTTTTTTTAATTCTGTTGAAGGGCCATGTTATGCCGCCGGGCATTATACGAATTCGATAAACACGCTTCTTTGGCAGTGGAAGTGTGTTCGCTTGTTGAATGGGAAGTAACGATGCAAAGGTTGTCAAAGCAAGCAGGGAGCATCCTAATTCAGTATTTTATAAAACTTGACTTTCAAGAAGCTGTGATAATAAAAAAAAAGAGAATCTATGCGGTTTCTCTTCAAAAAGCGTTTAGCAGGAGACCAGGACTTGCAGAAAAGAAAAAAAAAAAGGATCTATTAGATCTTGTAAATAAAAATCACATTCCAAAGTATTACAACTTTTATCAAAATCTTTAACAAGTTTTTCATAACATTTTTCATCATTTTCATCCATTATTAAACAAATAATATATATTACTGAACTTTTACCAAAAAAAAAGGTTTTTTGTTTCAATAAAAAAAATAAAAAGGTTTTTTTTCTTATGTCATGAGTGTTTGGACACAGACAAATTATTTGTGGAAAGAAAGTCATATTTTGACTTATGACACATTTCAGATATGTCTCAATCCTAATACCGTCACAACTGAAACTCTTGTGGTAACTGCGACACCCCTTCAAGCAAGAGAGTCCGTTTTCGGTTCAAAAACGGAGTCAATGACATATGGAAGACTCCGCATCCGGATCCGCGAAACTGCGTTTGCCGGCTCAAATTAGTATAGAAATTAGAATCACCGCGGACCCACTTTTGTATGTATTGGTGAGAGAATGAGAGAGCGAGCTCGCCGCGCTCAGCGGAAAATGAATCCAAATCGGATCCAAAAAAAAATTAAAAAACGAGGCAAGCGCTGGCAGATGACAATCGAGTATCGAAGAATTTTTTTCAGACGAAATACAAACAAGTTTGTTTACATTTGCATGCATTTTTTCTACGAATTTATTAATTAAAATAACTATTTTCACATTTTTCACATTTTCACTATTTTCCGTGGAAAGAACACTTCGAAGCAACATCATCTGAAAAAATAGCTTTCAGGCTATGCCTAAGGAATTTTTCCAGACTTTGGGCAGGCATTTTCTCCAACAAACTCTCCTACGAAAGAAAAACGAGTTAAAAAAATGTAAGGCGAATAAATATATTATCTTTACCAATGCTTTTGAAGTTCCATTACCATCACGGATCTGTGCCTCAAATGTTATTTTATCACGTGCTTGCCACCACGAACGTCAACGAAAGATTAATCACCGGCAGCCGCAGATGTTCACTCTTTCATTGCATAAAAAAAGACAAAACAAAAATTCTCGCGACTCTCGCAATCTCGTTCTACTTGTTGTGTAGATACAGCGAATTTACAAATGTGTGCGTGGAACGCCTCATATTATGCGGATCCAAAAATGACGGGAAAAATTGGGTCAGCGATTTTGCTTGAAGGGACCCTGTTCAAATCTGTCACTTCTGACAACGTCATCGAATGACAGCCGTGAAAAACTCACGTGCAACAATTCTTGTTTTCGAAGCGGTGCCGAGAAGAAGAACCTAACTTGGAGGAAATAAAATTACTTAAAACTAAAAGTTTATTCGTTTCTCTTTTTTTGATTAAGGTTACAACATTTTGGCGACGAGGAGAAAAACATGGCACTTAACGAAAGCGTAATGGCAAATGTGAATGTAAACAACACGGCCGCACAGACTTTCGGAAAATTGGAGCAATTTCAGCCAACAATGTCTTGGAACAACTACAAGGAACGCATGGAGTTTTATTTCGAGGCGAATGGTATAACAAATGAAATTTCCATGAGAGCCATATTTCTATCATGCATTGGAGAATCAACGTATGAAATAATTCGATCGTAGCTCACTCCGCTAACTCCAAAAGATGTCTCGTTTAACGAAATTGTGGAGAAATTAGATCATCACTGGTCACAACCTTCTAAGAAACCACGCAATGAAACTGAATCTCAAGAACGACGACATTTGTAGAGGCTGCGGTAATGAAGAGGCCCACGAGGACACCCCTGACTTTCTCTGTCACTGCCCGAGTCTCTGTCACTTGAGGAATAGAACTCTTGGAAGCTACTGCTTCCAGGATATCCAAGAACTCTCTAACGTCTCAATCGATCCAATCTTTACAGGTTTCTGAGGGCAGCGAGATGGTTGGACAAAGTCGAGTAACCACGTGAAGGATGAAATAAAGCCAGTACAACACGGCTAACCCCTTCGAAGGGTATCACAATGGGTCCACAAGGACTTAAGTGGGGTGAAGAGGAGGCTACTCAGCTTCACCAATCCGTTAACCTAACCTAACCTAACATAGTCCACAAACCGAATATTAATTTTGTGATCACAAACCTTTCAAAAATAATGTTGGTATTATTATAGGAGGAGTAGCATAGAACTGTAATATACTTAATCATTATATTATGCAATCATTCAGGCTGTAATAACCTTTTCGATTTAAATATGAATGTTGAAGATTTTTTGCTGATGCTATTATTCGGACATGTGAACCATCTACGCATCCTATAACTCCAGGAAATCTAGTTTTTGGTAGAAGTAAAACTTTGAAGCTTTTTGCTCTTCCTTTGTCAGTCCAGCCTTGATCCAGTTTGAGCAAATCCAGTTCTCCAACCCACTCCAGTTTCCAGTACTTCCTTTAAAATAACGGAAAATTTCGTTTGAGCCAATCCTAAAAAAGTAGTTAAATTACCACAGCACTTCTGGCAACTCCCTTTTGCTATGAAACGAATAGCAGTGGCAAGCTTAAGAATCGGTGGAATTGCTGAAGAACGCTGATGCCGTTTCAAATGATCTTTTTTTTTTTTTGTCCAAAACATAAACGAATGCTTCCTTACCAAGCCTGAAATTACTTAAAAATCTGAAAAAGACAGAAAAATTTTCGAAACAGCAGTGATTAATTTTTTTGTAGGTATGTTGTTTAGTAGGTACGCTTACTCTGTATTTGAGAGTTCCAATGGATTGGAGTTATCGCGAACTCTCATTGAACTCTCATGTCTCATTCTCCTCCTCCATTATTTTTAAGGTTCCGTTCCCATAGGGCCAAAACCGAACCTTATTGTTTTCGCTACGATGTCTGTCCGAACTCACTAAGCCAATTTTGTAGGTACCTAGGTCTATCTTAA
Organism: Cheilosia soror; assembly: GCA_949372485.1. Classification (NCBI taxonomy): domain Eukaryota; kingdom Metazoa; phylum Arthropoda; class Insecta; order Diptera; family Syrphidae; genus Cheilosia; species Cheilosia soror. The sequence goes on from OX443562.1 coordinate 40,077,262, forward strand.
AAATTAATTGACGTAGAAGGCTGAAATTTGCACACCATCAGGTGGTATAACCACTAGTTAAACGACAAATACTAATGATAGCGATAAATTGTCTGGTTTTGGCATGCATAATTAGGTAGACGGCCTTCGGCCAAACCTAATACTAAAGATAAACTACATAATTGTGAATTTTAAAGTTATGATTTAAATAAAGTTCTTTCTACTACTACTACTACTACTAATTAGTAAGATTTTTTGCTCATGCTACCTAGGTTTGTCAAATCAAAAAACAACAAACTTTTCAAGAGATCAACTTTGGCCAAGTATACGGAACATTAGGTGCACGAGTGTACTCGCACTTGCCCGGTTTTTTTAACTTTCTTGTTTTAATTCACAATCAAATCACAAAATTGTCTTTTAACGGCTGATTTCGACTTAATACATGGACCTAAAATATGGCAATATACCTACATATTTTCTAAAAGTTGTCTTGTGAAATACGAAAATATTATTTAGTTGTCTCAAAGTTGAGTTATCATAAAGACAACACATAAATTAAAATATGTAAAGCGGAAGAATATTGGTAGCCCAATTACCAGTAAAAGCACCCTAGGTGACAGATTATTGAGTTACAAGGCAAGGACATATACATTATAAAATAAGGGAAGTACATTTTCAGACATCGGTGGTAGTTACTCCACTCGGATATATCACTTCAGTTGAATACATATTTTTGGTTAGTAAAGAGTGGAAAAGAAATTCCTAATAAAGTGATTTTTATCTTAAATACCTAACTAAATTGCGTTAATTGAAATGTGACTTCATAAGTTAATTCTAATTCTAAAGTTATTGGAATAAACAATTTAGCATTGTTGAACTTATTAAAATTAAAATCCTCATTACAAACCATGGAACAAAATATATGTACCAGTGGCAAATGAATAAATGGAGAACAAAATTTGTTACAAATTGATTGATTGATTCTTCCACAACTATGGTATCAGCTGAAGTTCCTTGTTGAGTGATAGCGATTTTGGACTAATAAGTTTTTGTAAGTAGGTAGGTACCTACCGATATTTCTCAATACACATAACTTTATAGAATCTAATAAATTATTATTTATCGTTTAGCTTAAATTCCCACTTAAAAAACTTAGAATTTCTGCAGATTCAGATTTTAGACAGCTAAATAGTTATCTAATGAGTTCTTGCACCTTGAATTGCCAGGGTTCATTGCATAGTTGGATTCTTTAGAATAAAACTGTTTTTATTGAGTATTTTAAGCTATCTTTCTACCATCAAACTTTTTTTGCATGTAGCTTGGGCCAGTGTAATTAAAACACTTTAGGTAGTATCTATTGAAGAAGGGGTGTAAAATGAATAGTGGGTAAGTTATATACTAGTTATTACGACGACTGTTTTTTTTGTGCCACCTTCTTGAGTATATTTTCAATAAAAATAAGTAGAAATAATTATACATACATAAAAGAGTAAAATTAATATATAATTCCTGTTAAACAATGTTTCCGTTATACACTGAATAATTATTTATTTATAGATATAAAGCATCCAAAATCGGTGTAACACAAGATAATAAAAAAAAAGTAAAATAACCTAACGGACTGTTGTTTGAGAAAATTTTAAATGATAAGAATTAAATACTGTTGAGCTAACAATTCATCAGGAATGCCTGGCAGGCAAAATTTATAAAAAAAAAACTGAATATTGGATGCAACAGGTCCATGATCCTCCCGTCATCTTGAAAACAATTGCGTGTAAAATTGAATATTATTCCCAGTAAAGCAATGCAACTGTTGTAATAAATGCCAAGATGTTTCTTCTGGTGCTGTTCAATTCAAACTCACCTGTCCTAAAAACGAGAGGAAGCCAATGCAGTGCCGATTTTCCATAAACCAGCTGTCGCATCATGTTATCTATTTTCACACGATGTCGATTCTGCTGATTATGCATATTCACACGAATATTCATGCTTGCGTATAGCAGGCTTGCTTATCGCATGCAGACAGTTATGGGATATCCGAGGGAATATCAGAATGATGATATCCAATATTTGGGAACCCGGACGCGCATGTTAGTGGCACAAATATCAGATGATATTCAATATTTGAGAATGCGGTCGCGCATGTTAGTGGCACAACATACTCCTCCCCCCTTCTTAGGACAGACGTAGTTTTTATTTTTATTAATATATAGGTAGTTAACATTAAAGTGTTACATTTGTTTTATTATTTATTATAAGTAGTTATTTAAAAAGTAAAAATTACATTTGCTGCTTTCTATGTATTAAAATTAATTACTAATTTTAAGCTACATTGTCTCGTTTATATTTATTAAAATTAACATAATTTAAAAACTATTACATTTGTTATAATTACAGTGCACGAAAAATAAAAAATATTTATATAAAACAGCGCACTAATAACACATTCTTACTTGTTTATTAAAACTAAAATCTATTCTTTATTTCTTTATTTTGTTGAGAATTGAAAAACAAAAATGAATTTAAAACTAAATCTAAGACAAATTTAATTTTATTGTTAAGAACTTTTTTTTGTTTATTTACTCATTTTTTTTTTTTACAAAATCTTTTTACTAAATCTAAGACTAATCTAATTTTTTTTGTTAATAACCTCTTTTTTATGTAAAGATTTGTATTTATCAAATTATTTTAAAATGTATAACTGGACATTATGAGACTAATTGATATAGAATGGGTCAGGTTGATGGGATTTTGGATGTAGAATGTTGGATATTTTGTACTAGAGGCATCATCCATTCAAGGCATCATCCATTCATCCATATCGTAAATTTCAAATACTGATTGTGAATTATCACGTGGTTTTTTGGGAGGCCTGGGCCTTTGTCTAGGGGTAGAGTTGGCTTACTTTTGTTTTGCATACCGAAAGCACACCATGGCAATTTCATTTTCATGATATGGTTTCAATCTATCCTATCATTATTCTAAAAGTGTTATTTGTTATTATGGGTTCTAATCTGTTAGTCAAAGTAATGTTTAAGTCTATTGTTATAAACCGTGACCGTTCTCCTACCCAATTTCACAACCGAATAGACTGGGCTTACAATGGATTTTATTGTATAGGGTCCCAACCAGACTGGCATAGTTTGAGCTTCTTTGCTGGATTTAACAGTAGTACCTTGTCTGCGATATGGAACGAAGAAGGTCTTACTGTCTTATCGTAGTAAGCTTTTGACGAGTTTTTACTCTTCAATAAATTATTACGAGCGACTGCATACATTTTTTGCAACTTGTATCTTAACTCATAATAATAATCCTCATACTTATACACTGGTTGATGCGTTTGGTGAAGGCTCGACGGAATATCTGCAGTAAAACCGAACAAGCAGTCCATTGGACTTAACTTAGTACCTTCGTGTATATTGTTGTTGTGTACGAAAGCAGCTCTTCTTAAGAATTTATCCCAGCATTTAGGATTTTCATCTATTATAGATCGCAAGTATTCAACTAACGGTTTATGTGTTCTTTCTAAGGAACCGTTCGACTGTGGATGGTAAGCCGATGTTTCAATTTTCTTGATCTTTAGTAGACTGCAAACTCGCTTAAAAAGTTTACTTCCAAAGTTTGAGCCTTGGTCGGTTATTAATTTTTTGGGAATATGGTATCTACTTATTATTTCATCAAAGAATTTGTGTGCTGTATCAGCTTCCATATCTGCCAATGGATACCAGTCTGCAAATTTTGTGAGATCATCTTGAAACGTTAATATGTATTTATTACCCATATTAGTCTCAAGTCTCAATCAGAGGACCAACAATATCCATATAAACTTTTTCGAATGGATGTTTTGCAGTGTCTGTGATTACCATAGGCATTTTCACAGTTCTACCGCTCTTATTTTTCTGACATTTATTGCATTTCTTAATATGATCCTTAATATCACGAATCATTCCCTTCCATTTATATTTCCGAAGAATACTACCTACTATAAGTCTTCTTTACCCCCTGATGACCTCCAAAGAGGGTGTCATGGTAGTCATGGAGAATAATTGGGACCTCAGTAGGGCTAGAAATAATAAGTTTTTGCAAATTCATGCCTCGCGCTAAGTGTTCGCTAGCAGTTTCTGGAACCTTATGAACATTTGGCGAAGTAGAAAACAATTCATCTTTGCTCGTCTTCGACCGTGTAACCACGAAACACTTCAGTGGCATATGGTCTGTGTAAATCATGAAATGGCGATCTTGTAAATAACACCGAAAGTTCCTGACCGCCCACACTACTGCTAAGAGTTCTTTCTCCGTAGTTGAATAGTTTCTTTCAGCGGGGTTCAAGGCTCGACTGGCATATGAAATGGGAAGGTCTTTTCCTATGTCACCTTGGGATAATACAGAACCCAGTGACTCATTGCTGGCATCGGTCGTGAGTAAGAATGGTTTATCGAAGTTCGGGTATATTAAGAGCGGCGAACTAGTCAAAATGTTCTATATATTTTGGAAACCACGTTCACAATTATTACTCCACTGGAACTTCACGTTCTTGCGTAGCAATTTCGTGAGTGATAAGCCCCGCATGGCTTTTTATAAATTTTCGATAGTAATTGCATAAACTCAGAAAAGATTGTAGTTTTTTAATATTGTTTGGTATTGGGAAATTTTGAACGCACGCAACTTTATCTGGATCAGGTAAGGCACCAGCATTTGTACATTTGTGGCCCAAATACGCATATACGCATCGCCTACAGTTTTCTCATTAAGCTTTCGAAAATCTATGACAATTCGCCAACGCTTTTCACCGTCTAGACCTGGTTTCTTAGGAACCACCAGCAATGGGGAATTCCAAGGGCTTTTGCTAGGAATTATTATTTTTTCGGCTAGCATTTCAGAAATTTATTTGTTGACAATTGCTTTTTGGGATTCTGGTAGCCTGTACGTTTTGGAATTAATGGGGGCGTAAATGTTTATTTGTCACCTGGGAGGCTAAATATGTCACTATATTCATGACATATTTGCAGTGTATCATCGAATCTTAAATTCTCATTTAAAAGTTCGATACGTTTTTTAGACTGAGTATCGGAAAACGTTTGGCTATTCATAGTAAAAATAGAGGCGTGTTCCGATTTCTGTTTTGTTTGAAACCTCTGTCTTGAACCTTACCTTCCTGATAGTAGTACGATTTCTGGCCGCTTAACTCTTCACCTTTTAAAGAGTTGACCGAGAATTTATCTAAATGTTTAAATTCAAGATTCGGAATAAGTGGTTCAAAATAGATCTCTTTCGAGTTCGTATTTAGAACTCCTATGTGCACTTGATTTTTAACCGGCTTTACTATGCAGTTAGCAATATACACACCATTTTCGATTTCCTTATCCAAGCAAATCATTTCTTCCGTAGTATTTGTGTTGATGCCAATTATGGTCTTACTACGGGGTGGTATTATTAGACTTCCTTTAATTTGACGAATATGCATTGCATCAGTCTCATTAGTGCAAAATATTGAATCGTCTTTCGGAGTCTCAATTTCAATGTTGACTGATTTTTGCAATAATTGGGGTTTCAAAATAAATGCGTTTCGGTGTTGCTTTATTGCATATACGTTTTCTCTCGGAGTCTCATTTCTCTTTTCTCAACCAGATGCAAATAGCGGATTTTGATTAGCTTTTGAAGATTTAAATGTATCGCAGGCTGTGGGATACTTAGTACTTGTAATATGGGTGGAAAAAGAAGAAATTTCTCTCGAAGTCTCATTTCTATCTTTCTTATACCCTATTCACACCAAGCCGAAAACCGAGTGTTTGTGGCGACTAGACTTTTATTTTAGTTAATAAACTTAAGCTACTTGATAATCGTTAACTTTTGGTTAATGCATAAAATAATTAATATAAGCAACATTCAAAATCAAAACTTCTGAAAATACCATTTTGTTGTGGCAGGTACCTAGTTTGCTCTTTATGGTGCAATGCAAAGATAACAAAAAAACTCTCACTCTCACTCAGTCTCTCACATCCTGTCAGCAGTTTTGCTGAGCTCGCTGAATGTTGCACAAGGTGTGTCTGCATCAACAACCCAACGATTGTACTCGTTTTCGTGGCGTTTTCATGGGAAACGACCTCAAAAAACTCGTTTTGAAAACTGCAATATGTATGGGAAAACTTCTGTTTTCGAGGAAGTTTTCGACTGTTTTCGCGAAAACCCAGTTTTCGGCTTGGTGTGAATAGGGTATTACCCTTAATAAAAGGTAAAACAAATTCAGAAGGGTTGTACTTTGTTACCGGAAATCTTTATTTGTTTTAAGCAGACTTATATCTGCTCCTGTGTCTACTAACAATTCAACACTTATTTTTAGCTATGGGTGCTAGTATTTCGTATGAAATTTTTTTAAAGCATACTTTTCAACGCACAGAAATCTATCTAACTTGCATGTGGTATAGCATAAATTATTATCAGTTCTTTTGGGAAAACGGACACTTTATAAAAAGGAACGCTTGCTGAAATAGAACGTTTTAAAGTTGAAGGTTGAATTGTGTCAACTTAGATCGAGACTTAGATTGTGTCGAGCAACATTTTTCTCAAATGCAAGTAATCGTCGCAACCGGGTAGGTACAGCTTTGCAAAGTTTCCAAGCATTTACAATTGTAGAGCTAAGCATTGCGTTTATTTTATACGAGTATTTGCAGATTGTTCGTATAGGTCAACACCACATACCTATATGGGATTTGGCTGCGGTAAAAGCCTTTTGTTTTCTCTGCTGATAACCATTTGACATATTGTTCGCAATAATTGGGGTTCTCGTATCTTCAACTTTCGTCCATTTGCCAATACATATCTACATATACATTTATGTACTTTCTAGGCATCGAGTGATACACACTAGAGTACGTATTCTCAAAAATATATTTTTTACCAAAATAGAAGTTATGGTGGTTATGCTGCGAAGCATAGAGACAAGTTTGAGTAACATCATTATCGAAGAGCGTTGAAAATATAACAAGGGGTTATTTGTTTTTCAAACAAGTTTTATATTTCAGATATTTCGAAGTATCATTTATGATCATATCGAACCTTTTAGATCAGCATGGTTGAGATTATAATTGCAGATCAATATAGTATCGTACTTCTCATCCCTAATAAACGGTAAAAGGTTACCAGGCACTTCATAGGAAACCTATTATTGACCAAATATTTCACATCTGTCTGTGGTATGTGTTGCAATCTGCATCTTAAGGTATAACCTAAATTTCAAACAAGCGGGTACAGTGGTAGTAAATGGGTTGTCGAACTGGGGAGTTTTCGGTCGACCGTTGGCGGTTTTCCGATCTCTTACTTTCCCATTTCTGCTTCGCAAAGCATGAGATCGTATGCGATGTCCGCAAACAGAATTCACATTTAACTTGTGGTACACTTCTTTGTTTTGATTTCCCTCGACTAAAATGAACATTTTTGGTCATCTGCTGGGCTCTGGGGTATTCTTTCGCATGCTACACTCGGTATAGGAATGGTTAATTTTGTTACAAAAACCGCATTTAGTACACTTAGTACCCTTGTTTTGATTGTACTTTTTCGGCTCGGTTTGAAAAGAAGTCGTTGGCTGTATGCTATTTGAATACAAAGGGACTTGATGCTGCACTTGATACATCTGCGGACTAAAGTTATTGTCCGGCATCCTAGAATAGGGTACAAAATTTGAATTTTGTATTGCAGTGCAGTGTATGAAAAGAATGTGTGGTTTTGTGGCGGCCATTGCTGGACATTAAAAGGAGTTATATATAAACACTTTCAAGTTCTATTTTCACAATTTGTTCACATAAAGTTTTAAGATTGGTCTCTTTTGTCCCGATTTAATTGAGTAAATCGCTGCTAGTTCAGAGTCCGTACTTAAAGCATTCGTATCTGATGGAAACTGCTCTAATGCTGCTAAATTGCACTGCGCAACTAAATTGTTAAGACGGCCTAAAAATGAATTTAACGTTTCTGTCGGAAACTGCCTAGCTACTATTCTGTATTACAACAAAGGCATTGCCTCTCAGTTTTGTTTGTATCAAATGGCAAAATGGAGTTTCCTGATCTGGCCTCAAACAAGTTTTTACTTGATTACATTACAACATTTTAGAAAGGTCTGTAAATCAGTTAGCAAGTTATTATTATGTTCCCCATTTTTTTTTTTTTTTTTTTTTATAATTAACACGCGCTAAAGAGGTTATGACTACTCTTAAGTGTAATGTGATTCACACAGCGCGGGCATTAAGGAAATTGGGATAGTGAAGATAGGAGATTCCGATGCACATTGGTTTTAAATGTCTGTAAATTGTACTGAGGAGGAAAGACAGAGCCGGGCAAGGCATTCCACATTCGTGTTGTACGGCTTATGAAAGAGTCTCTGTATTTCATAGTACGTCCGAAGATAGGCTGTATGGTAAACTGATGGGCATTCCTAGCATGGCGAGTATTGCGGTTGAATTGCTGAAGGGGTGGAATGCAGCTGGCAATTTCGTTTGAGCACTGTTTGTTGAAAAAGCGATAAAACAGAGCGAGACACGCAACGTTTCTACGATGTTCAAGCGAATGAATAGAATTCGCAATATTTGTGTCCCCGATTAGTTTTAACGCACGATTTTGGATCCTATCCAGTAAGTGCAATATAGTTTTTGGTGCACCAGACCAGATGTGGGAATTGTACTCAAGTTTAGGGCGAATGAACGCCTTATATATTGTAGCCAAATCAGAAGGGGTAAAATATTTCTTGCACCGTTTGAGAAAACCTAGACATTTCGCAGCATTCTTGGCGACTTCGTGTATATGGTCATTCCAACGAAGGTTGTTATGGACGCACATACCGAGAATGGAAAGTCTTTCGGTTTCGGTGATGCAAGTGCCATTCATGGATAATGGCTGTAGGTTTGGGTTTCGCTTTAGAGACAGCAGACAGCATTGTGTTTTTGAAGCATTAAATTCCACTCTATTGGCTGAACCCCATTTTAAAATGCTGTCGAGGTCGGAATTTAATGAGCTTAACATACGTTGCCGTTCCAGTTCTACGGCCGAAGAGCAGGGACGTAAGTCCTGGAAAGAATATGAGAAGCTAAGAGTGCTGTCATCAGCGAAGGAATGAATTGGATTAGAAGTTGCAGACAAGAGATCATTTATAAAAATGAGAAAGAGAGTCGGAGACAAAACGGAGCCTTGGGGGACACCAGCATTTATATGGTGAGTTTCAGACTTGAGACCATCCAAAACAACTTGAATTGAACGGCCTGAAAGGTAGTTTCTAATCCATTGAATAAGAGACGCATCGATGCCATAAGCACGCATTTTCGACAAAAGAGCTTGGTGCCAAACTCTGTCAAATGCCTTTGAAATATCAAGCGCAACAATCTTCGATTCACCGAAGTGATGGAGAGATTGGTTCCACTTCTCGGTGAGATAAGTCATCAAATCACCAGTGGACCTGTTGCCACGAAAACCGTACTGTCGGTCATTGAGGAGTTTCCGTGATTCAAGATATTTCATAAGCTGACGGTTTATCAGCGTTTCCATGACCTTAGAAAGAATGGACGTAAGTGCTATGGGTCGGTAATTGGTGGGAGAAGAAGATTCGCCTTTTTTAGGGACGGGCTGGACAAATGCTGTTTTCCACCTACTCGGAAAGAGTCCAGAAGAATAGGACAGATGAAAAAGCTTACGCAGTGGTTTTGCCAGCGTAGAAGAACACCTCTTCAGAACGATGGGGGAGATACAGTCTGGACCAGCGGATTTATTTATGTTCAGATCAAAAAGTACTCTTGCGACTGTACGAGTGCGAAAATGGATTGGTCCCATGGTAAATTCGACGCACTCGAGTACAGGTGCAGACAAAGCGCAATCTGGTAGCATCGAGCTGGCTGCAAAATGTGCAGCGAGCAGATTAGCTTTGTCTAAAGAGCTGACAGCTGGAGTGTCATTGTAAATGAGCGTTGGGATCGCTGATGAGGCCGAATTCTTAATATTTTTTACAAATGACCAAAAGTTTTTACTACCCTTGGGACATTGTAGTATTTTTTGCCTCAGCTTTTGGTCAAAGGAGAATTTGACACGCTTTAAGAGGGCATTGCAGTCGTTTCTGGCTCGTTTAAACTTCTTTCGGTTTTCCTCAGATGGGTTGGCTTTGTAAGACCGAAAACACAACTCCCTTAATCTAATAGCCTCTTTACAGCTCAAGTCGTACCACGCGTTTTCTTTTGGTTTGATACTCTTTATCCTGTTAGGGATAAAGGATTTCATACCTAAGGTGATTATATTTGTAACCATATCAGCGGCGGCTTCCACGTCGTTATCGAGGAAGCATAACGACCAGTTAAAACTCCTAAAGAAGCTGTTAAGTCCGCTCCAGTTGGCTTTCTCGTATTGCCATACAGTTCTTTTCGGAGTTTTTTCTTTAACTTTGTGGTCGGAGTACGAGAAATTAGCTGATATGGTACAGTGGTCTGACGAACCTAGAGGCGATAATATTTCAATGGAATATTTATTAGGGTGGGAGGTGAGAAACAAGTCCAGTGTGTTGGCATTTTGACCGTCAATGTCTGGTACACGTGTTGGCGCATTTACAAGCTGGGTTAATTGGTTTACCTCAGCAAAGATCTGAACATAAATTCCTTCGGGTGTTGTCTGTCCAGAATGTCGAAGCCAGTCAGAATTGTGAATATTGAAATCACCCGCAATGACGATTTCAGTATGAGGGTACAGGGAAACAATTCTAGTTATGGAATCAGACAGCATATCGAACTCGTTACAAGTCGAGTTGCTGTCAAAATTAGGGCTTCTATAAAGAAAACAGTAATGAATTACTTGCCTACGGACATGGAATTTGAGCCATTTGAAATTAAATTCCGGATTGGAACACTGGCCATAATCTTGAGGAACTTGGTAGGCTACATCATTACGCACATAAATGGCGAGACCGCGATGAAGAAAGAATAATGGCACTAAGCGATACCCAGGCAGATCAAATTCTGATTCACCAGATTTTTTACCCACCTGGGTCTCGCACAGTGCCAAAACAGCTGGTTTGTATTTGGAGACATGGGCATACGCCGAAAAGAGATTCGATCGAAGCCCACGAATGTTACACATGTCGACCCTAAAATTCCTCATCACAACAAAAAACAGACACAAAAAACACAACTCCGACGCTACTACTAAGCACAGTTGTGAAGTGAAGACCCAACGTTAAGTTTTCCAAATCAAATTACCGTAGGTGTTATGCCCATACGATAATCAGTTTTGGTCCACCAACAAAATCTTCACACACAACCCGCTATCCGCCAGATGATGCTCTCACTCAGTCATTGCAAACGCCCAAATGAAAAAATATCATAGGGCGCTTGCAATGACCGAGAAAGGTCAACAGCAAACGAATTGGAGTGGGACAAGAGGGACTGCCCAACGCTAAACACAAACACAACCGATTTTTGTTTATTGTTGTTGTAGTGGATTTATTTAGTTTTTTATTTATTTTTATTTTTTTTGATGCACTTAGAACAGCACTGCACTGAATATATATTTTTTTGTTGTTTGTTGATTAATTTAAGCGCGGCGCGCGAGGGATTAATCAAAAGTATTATTGATCTATTGTTTTGTGAGGTGTTTTATCAATAATGATACTAAGTGTGCGCTATTATTAGGGACGGCCGGTATTGTAAGATTTGCGTGCGTGCGCGGCGGGATGCAGATCGGAATCCAAAAGTGGGAACTAGATTTGTAATTAACTGCACCATATTAGTTTGTTGAGATGGGATGTCGAAAATACTCTGGTCAAGATCTTGAGTTTGATTCCCACCACCTGTAGCCATTGTTACTTTTGGTAATTCTAGAATTGAAGAGGAAATTTGTGGAAAGCTCTCACAGTATGTGTTCTTTAAATTGCTTAATGTTTTCTTTGAAGTTTTTAGTTTGAGACTGTTAGTTCTTATACCCTCCAATATTTACTTGGTTTTCAAACTTATCGACTAATGTAACTAGTTGTTTCTTCATTTTTTTTATTTTCTACTATACAATTTTTAAAATCGCTTACTTTTTTATAAACACTTCTGGATCTCAGCCTACGATAATTTATAGATTATGTCCTTTGTGGGTTGGTTGTCGTCTTCTGGTTGATTTTCCTCTTCGTCTTCCGTCTGGCTTGAGCTTCTTCGTCTTCTTTGCTCAACAGGACTTCTTCGCACTTTCTGTTTATTTTTTGCTGAAATTTTTCTTCTATTAATGGAGAAAGAAAATCCAGGCATTTAATCAAGATTTAAATGTTCACTTTTAGTTAAATATGTTTTGCACGTTAAAGTACCAACATTTTTTGATTGATAATAACTTTATTTCGTAGCAGCACTTTACTTCAGTGAATAATGTGAATACACTTTTTATTGTTTTTTAACAGTATGGGCGTCAATGCGATTTAGATGTGTTTTAATTTGAACCACGAATCGCTGATTTTTCGATTATACTATTTTGTAGACAGCGAAGAAACTTTTAATTTTTATTTATTTTGCACCGCGAATCACTTCTTAAACTGATTCTGTCACTTTTTAGTCGTGGGCTTTTTCCCGGGTGCGCCAAATTATGTTGTAATAAATGCCAAGATGTTTTTTCTGGTGCTGTTCAATTCAGACTCACCTGTCCAAAAACGAGAGGAAGCCAATGCAGTGCCAATTTTCCATAAACCAGCTGTCGCATCATGTTATCTATTTTTACACGATGTCGATTCTGCTGATTGTGCATATTCACACGAATATTCATGCTTGCGTATCGCAGGCTTGCTTATCGCATGCAGACAGTTATGGGATATCCGAGGGAATATCAGAATGATGATATCCAAAATTTAGGAACCCGGACGCGCATGTTAGTGGCACAAATATCAGATGATATTTAATATTTGAGAATGCGGTCGCGCATGTTAGTGGCACAACACAACGTATGTAGAGTCTTCAGCACACTGTTACAAAAATAACTCTCGCATTAGGCATTTGTCCCAAAACCCGAATAGAAGTGACTTGGGAACAGCTAAATTCTGAGAAATGTCTAAAGGTTACAGATTATATAAATGTGGCAATTTCGGCAAATAAAATATGGCACAATTTGTGAATATAATGACAAGTGGAATTCGCATAGTGCAATTATGACATAGTGCCATATGAATATAACCAATTTATATGACGAAGAGCTTTTGTCAGTTAATTTTTATTCATATAATGACAAAGCGACCTTTGCGTGGAGGTGTTTCACCTGTGAAAGTTAAAAAAAAAATTAAAATAAAAGATGCAATACTAGTTCCTTTATGGTCGCATATGTATTTGAGAACTGAAGAAAACGCCTGCGTAACGGAAAATTAAAATAACTTTGGGTTCGTGATTGGTTGGTTTTCATAGAGAATAAACAAAATTAACAGATCCCTAAAAGCTAATATATATAGGTAATATACGTCCGTAACATTTGGATAGCCTCACGCATTGCCTTTTTTAAAATTAGGTGTTTCCGTCCAATTGACTTTTCCTCGTCGCCCCAGCTGTTGGTCATTGCAGCTGCATCTCCTACATTCTCGGGCTTTCTGTTTCTTGACTTTATCCAGTTCTCCAGCCAAGTTCTCGAAGTTTGTCAATCGCATCGAATTTTACTTCTAAAACATTCATAAAACAATAGAATTCTTGTGTTCTGAAGAATTAATGCCACCACAGCGGCCATGTCAACGCCAGTTCTTACTTGTTCTTCTTTTTCTTCTGCCACTTCGTCAGAAGTCACTTTTTTCCCCAGTGGTGGAGAGATTCCGTTTTTCCAGCTCAGTTTTTAACTGAGGTATGCTTAGTTGTAGTAATGCTAATGTGCTTTACTACACTTCACTTCGCTTTATTTAATTGTATTTCTGTACTTCACAAATTATTTCACTTTTTTTTCTAATTCACAATTTAATTCACTGTTTTTGTTTCACAACACTTTGCACAGAATACGTTTTATCCCACTTCTGACACCAATGTGACATTCGGCTGGTATTCGAAAAGATAAAACACCATTTTGTTTATTTAATTTTAAGAAATCACTTTTATTTACAAGACAAAATCACTTAAAATAAACTCACTTATTAGAATCTTTCCACTTTCAGCGATATTAATAAAAAGCCCTATCTACCCTTTTACCCATCTTTTAGCTAGCAGACTTAGGTATAGTGGACTTGTTCGTTTGATAACTTTTATTATTCATAAATACATCTTATATCCATATCAGCTATCCACTCTTTATCATTAAACGCACGGCAGGTTCCAAACTATACTAAACATGGTTGTAAATCTGTCATATTCCATCAGCTGACACTATCATGGTCAGAGCATGTTATGTTCTCTCTAGAATTCTCTTTCAACTTTAAAATTTCTCTGTATTTGAAATATGTGTATAGCAGTTGGACAAAGTTATCTCTGTGTGTGAGTAAGTAAACCACTCTCTATCTCTATACACCCGATTCGATGAGTTAAGTTATCCGCTCCTTAAGACATGTCAGTGAAAGCTAAGATATATATGTTTATTAATAAGAATTACGAGCTAATAGATGTGTTAGAGCTAACTCGCAACTATGCGGTATGAGTTTCGTTGAATAAGTAAGTTCATCCACATTCCATCAGATGGCGCTGCGGTTAATAAGTAGTACTTTTCAATCCACACTTCATTATGTAGGGCGAAAGAGAGACGTACTAAGCGACTATAGAGCCCATTTTGTCTAGGCTAAAAAGTTTTGTGAACAGATTAGTCCCTGTAGGTAGTGTGAGTGAGCTTAGAAAAACGGGAAACACAGCGCTTGAAATGTTTTATTTGGGGGAAGTCAAAATACTTAGCATTTTTCAAAACAAGTGGCGCGATTAAGACGCATTAAATGTAGACGAGTGAAGAGGCTGATGATGAACCAATAACTGATCAAAAAAAAATTCGAAGTCGATTTTTAATGCTTTTTGGACACACTACACATGTATGCATCAATGGTCTTGAATATCATTAATTTTTAATTTTAAATTTTTTTTAGCAAAATCTTTCTGATTTCCAAATATATAACGCAGATGAGACAGGAATTTTTGGGAAAACAATGTCAGATACAACACAGGCTGGAAATCGAACAAAAATGTTTCTGGTTATATTAAGCACCAAAAGATCGTATATCGGTTTTGTGGTGTGCAGTTGTAGGAAAATCGAAGAAACCGAGAGTACTGAAGGATATTATGTACAGGTTACCGGTACATTATTACAACTCGAAGAAATCTTGGTTCGATCAACAGATTTTTAATGAATGGTTCCCAAAAAAATTGAAAAAAAAAAATGGAGTGAAGTGAGGTGGTACCAGTAAAATGTCTTAAAAATACCAAAAGATGAAGTTAAGGCAATATTGCTAGTAGACAATGCTCCTGCTCATCCCAACGATTTAGAGAATGACGATGAAAGCATAAAATGCAAATTTCTTCCACCAAATACAACCTCCACACTGCAACCAATGGACCATGGAATGGTACAATCATGGCTTTTAAACGATTAAGGCTGAGTATACGAGGGTATATGATTTTTCGCCCCGATGGAGCTTGCAGGGTTTAAGAGATAATTGATCGCAGTAAACGGTTTTCGACAGTAAATAAATAGATGCTGTTAGTGACCGTCTTAGAATTTTAATTTTTTTACTGTTATGTACCATAAAGTCCCAAAAACGTCCTTTTTGTGGTGTTTTTTTTTTTCGCCCCGGTGGTGGGGCAATACCTAAATGAAACTTTTTTATTTTTTTTATGATTTTATTTTGTAGCCAATGGGTTAAATTCGTTAGTGACCGTCTTCGAATTTTGATTTTTTGAGTTTAACTGTTATAATCTGCAAATTAAAGTGACCAAAGGAAACAGTGTTTGTAGAGCAACCAGAACTTATTTTTGTCAGCTTTTCAAAACAGAATAACATTCAAACATTTATGTATCCGTTCATTGAATACAAATTAAAGATTTGGTTGTGTTGCTGCTCCCCGCTTAGTTATCTTAGGGCATACCTTGACATGCTGGCGGCATGGCTCAGCTAAGCTCGCCGGATATTGGGGTGGTTCTTTGCCCTTCAAACTAAACGCAACAACTGAAAGATAACTTACTCATGTCAAGGGTTTACTCACGAAAAGCCAAATCAATCCTAAACAATAAACCTCTGAACTAAGAAGATTCTTTAGTTCGCTAATGTGGTTAGCAACCTGATGTGATGTTGCTTAGGTGCAATGGTTCCCTCCCTGTATGTCAAAGACAACGCCATGACAACATTCACACCTACATTTAAATAATGTTGTCCCTAAACTGCACATTCTAGGGGTAAATACCCTAATCAGCACATCCTGAAAAAAATAACTCGGCCACACTCAACCCCATAAAAATTAACTCACTGAACTTTCATAACGTTATAATTCATTTTATTAAACAAAAGAAAGAAAAAAAAATAACTTAACTAGCATAATTAGAACATATTATAGCGATCAATTTGACAGCGTTTTTGTAGTTTAATTACTTCAAATTGTATTCAAATTGTATCATCCATTTAGTTGAAATTTTTATATATTCATATAAATTTAATTTAATTTAATAGCAGCCTTTAATTATTCAAACTAGGACTTGTATCTATTATTAATTTAGTGTTTTAAGTAGGTTTATAGAAGCGAGCAGTACATATGTTTTAATCTTTTCAACTTTTATAGTTTCGTGACGCATGTATGATTGTATTTATTGTTTTTTTTTTCTATCGTTTAATTAATTTACTAGTCTTAATCACTTGCTTTAATTTATAGAATTAATTTCATTCACTTTTTAGGGAAATATAGCACTACTTAATGCTCTATCAAATTCCACGAGCAATCAAAAAAGAATATGTATATAGGTACAAAAGTTATGGAGAACAATATTAACTTACTTGGTTTAATCCCTTTTTTTTGTCTTTTCTACGTTGCAGCTTTTATTAGTTGATTCTGCTTTCGTCGTTGCTGGAATTTGTGATCACAAGTCCCCACGATGTTTTATTGGTATTCTCACTTTAGGAAAGAATTTCATTTACGACTTTAATATATTATTGTCACCACATAAGTATAGTGAATTTAAGTATTATTACCTGTTATTATTATTTTCCATACCTTAATTTTATCGTAGTTTAAGCACCTTATTTATAGGCAATGTACTTTACTTGTAGTGCAATATTTTCCTTTTCCTAGTATCTAATCTTTTACACAAACAAATATTTAGTATATAGAAAAAAAAATTCAATAAAAAAAAATGATTAAGAGCAAACCATATAGGACTACTAATCTGAACTGCTGCTGTCTACTGATGCTGAGTCACTGAGTGCAATTACTGGCTGCACGTGACGGTCATGGGTGATCTTTTCGGCTAGCTGCGACACCTTGGCGCTGTCTTGACGTGGGTGTTGCGTGCGAAAATCGCTGATGACCCCGTTGATGCTTGATGGGGTTTCTCTGTCGGCTGGAGCGTAATGACGATGGGGATAATCGGTGGGTGGTGGTAAGGCGGGCATCTAACCTCTCACAGGAAAGTGATAAGCAATCTGCGTCACAATTTTACTCAATCGCTGCGCTATTTCCTCGACAATCCAAATGTGCCAAATCCACCAATCTCAACTATGTGTGTTGGGAGCGGATTAATTATATTGCGGATTTTATGATTATGGCGTGGATGGCCGATTTCTTGTGGAAAGCGCGCCTTGTGCGTTTTAATTGTATTTAGCGGACAATTGGTTTAATTTTACACTTTAATTAATATGAGTCTTGCATTAATTAAGATATTAATTAGGACTTTTGTGTATTTTAAGTTTTAAGCAAGAGTAGAAAATTCTATGCTCTCTCCTTCAATGCCAACAGGGAGCGTGTTCAATCGACTTCCTGTCGGAAATTAGTGTTGAGGGAATATAAGTTCAGTGGGAACAAGTGAACAGGGATGTGTTTGCGATGTTTTTATTGCAGTCGTGTTCCAATTGCTTTATGATTGTTGTGTAGTTTGACACCTTTAGGAAAGCAAGGACAAAATTCGCAACGATTTAAAAAAAAGGTGGTACAGAATATCATTTCAGTAGGCAACATCCGTAACAAACCTGCTTTGTTTTCTAGCGCAGGCGCCGAGAACAAACAGGAAAACGAGAAGTTGCCTCTATGGTCTTATATCCTTTGCGTGATATGTTCCAATTACCCTACCTTTAAGATCCTCTATTTCATAAAGACATTTACCTAACTGCCTACGAATTCTACATTTAAGGAACTTATGAAAGAATTTGGCGTTTTTGCCTTCAGGGAATGAGCTTTGTCCGAAATTCCGTCTGAACACCTCTTGTCCTGCCTTGAATTGTATATTCCTAGCCCGAAGGTTATACGTTTTTTCTCCCTTTTTATGAGCTTTTAACAGATTGCGCTTTATTCGATCCCTAATAAGTTGCAATCGGTCAGCCTTAGAACAGACTTCTATATCCGCTTCGTTTAAACATTGTAATTTACTTAAAATTGCATATTCCGATCCATTAAGTATCATCTGCTGACCAAACATGGTAAAATAGGGTGAGCAGTTTGTTGCCGACTGATGGTCACTTCTGAGCGTCGCCGCTATCAGGGAAACATGTTTGTCCCAATCGGAATGCTTGTCTTTTATCAAAGCACGCAACTTCGCCAAAATTTCCCTATTTGCCCTTTCGGAGGCATTTTCCTGTGGGGAATAAAGTCCAGTTTTAACGTGCATAATACTATACGTTTGAAGTAGCTTTGCAAACTCTTTGGAGACAAACTGTTTCCCATTATCGCTATGCAGATACTGAGGCACACCAAACAGATGGAAAACATCGGACTCGAGATACTTGATTACATTCTCTGAGGTCGCTTTTCTTAGAGGTTTTAGAAATATAAACTTTGAGAAATGGTCGATTGCTATGAAAAGGGATGAGTTGCCTGCTTTTGTGCGAGGATACGGCCCAAGAAAATCGACGTACAAGCGCTGCATGATCCGGTCGGTCACAATTTGTTGGCCCATTTTTGGGCGAAGGCTAATATTGACTGGCTTGATACCCTTGCAGATCTCGCAAGCACCCACATACGCTTTGATTTCCCTGACCATTCCCGGCCAAAAGTATTTCTGACGAACTCTAACTAATGTTTTGGCCACCCCGCCGTGCAATCCCGTCACGTCGTGTGCATTTTTAATTGCTATGGGGGCTAACTCTGGAGGCAACCACAACCGCCAGAGTTCATCCTCTTCGTCCTCTATTCCTTTCCGAAACCGAACACGTTTATAAACGAAACCATCAGATATGCAAAGATCTGGTAACTGGTCGTTCTTCTCAGAAATATTTGTTTTAAGCTTTTTGTAGTATTCCGATGAGAAATGTTTCGACTTAAGGTCAATATCTGAATTACAGATGCACTCACTGGTTACTATTTCATCCATGTTTGCCCGAGATAGAGTATCTGGCACGATGTTTAGCGATCCCCTTCGATGCTCGATGTCAAAATCATAACCTTGGAGCTTAAGGCTCCATCGGGCAAGACGGCCGTTCAAGTCCTTTTGGGACATTAACCATTTCAGGCTTGAATGGTCGGTTATGATTTTGAATGGCAGGCCTTCGATGTAGGGTCGAAACTTTTTTACGCACAAAATCGCTGCCAAACACTCCAACTCGGACACGGAATAGTTCTGCTGAGCTCTATCCAGCTTCTGGGAAACATAAGCTATGGGACGCTCATTTCCATCCTCATTGACCTGGCACAAGACTCCGCCGACTCCGGTGCTCGACGCATCGCACTGGATTACAAAGGGCTTTGAAAAATCCGGTTGCGCTAAAACTGGGGCGGATGTAAGAGCAGATTTCAGGTTCTCGAAAGCTGTTACTGCATCATTGGTCAGACTGAATATCTTTGATTTGCGAAGGCAATTGGTTAATGGAGCAGCAAGCTCAGAAAAGTTTGAGATAAACTGCCTATACCAACCAGTCATTCCAAGGAAGCGTCGAATTTGCCGAGGTGTTTTTGGCAGTGGAAATTCCGTAATTGCGTTCACTTTAGACTGGTCGGTTTTCAAGCAACCTTGGCCAACTATGTAGCCAAGGTATTTAATTTCCCGCTGGCAAAACTTGCTCTTTTCCACATTGATCGTCAGCTTAGCCTTACCTAGACACTTCGCTACCTCAGCTAACAAAGAAAGATGCTCATCGAAAGTTGCCGAACATACTAATAGATCGTCTAAATAAATGAAGACGTTCTCACGGATTCGGGCTGGTATGACCCGATCCATAAGACGGCTCATTCTCTGTGGGGCGTTACATAACCCGAACGGCATAACTGTAAAATGGTACAGTGGCCGTCCCGGTACAGCAAATGCCGTCTTTTCTTTGGAACCCTCTTCAAGTGGGATTTGCCAGAAGGCATCTTTTAGGTCAATCCCGGAAATGAAGTGGGTGTCTTTTAATCTACTAAGTAGTCCACCAATATGTGGCAAAGGATAAGCATCCTTCTTCGTTACACTGTTGAGCTTCCGCGAATCTAAGCAAAGCCTTACCTTGCCTGGTTTTTGGACTAAAACGACTGGGGATGACCAAGGGCTATTACTTTCCTCAATTACGCCCAAGGAAAGCATCCTGTCCAGTTCCTTGTATGCTTCCGCTTGACGAGGTGGAGAGAGAGGGAAGTGTTTCGATTTTATTGGAACAGAATCTCCAGTATCTATCAAATGCATCTCCTTATCGGTTCGTCCCAAACCAAGCCTCGAAAACGATGGGAAAAGCGAAATGATTTTCTCCAGCTCATAACGCTGAATCGGAGTTAAGTCATGAAGGTTAAGGTCAGGAGTTTTGTTTTCCGAGACAGAAAGTCCCGAGACAATCTGTGGAGCAACGTTAAATACTTTCCAGAAGCTAATTCCGAGGTAAGCTTTCTGTTGAAGAGTTGGAACAATATAGTAATCAATATTATGGGTTTCGTTATTAAAGAAAACAGGAAGAGTGCAGAAACCATGTATCTCCTGTCTGGTTCCGTCGGCCGTGCTGAGAGTGGAAGTCATATTCTTGATTTTAATTGAGTTCCTTTTCAGAAAATCAAAAGAATTCTTACCGAGAACACACACAGAAGCACCAGAATCTAGCAAAGCATTGACGGTTTCTGGGCCTATTTTAACATTGATGAACGGCCTTAAATCCGTACTGTCATTGATAACCGTAGATTCTACTATGCGTTTGTAAATTTGTCTACGTTTGTATCTGCCTCGACACTAAATAATTTTATTAGAGGCATTTGGTTCACCTACAGTTACATTAAAGATTCTGGACTTGGCAAGTTCATAGTTTAATTTTCTTTGATGTAAAGAAATAATAGAGTTTTCTGTCTGGGTGTTAGCATTAGCAAATCGTAATAGAGGTTTCGCTAATACTATTTTGTTCGACTGATCAGGTTGAGTGGTATTGGTCGTGTCTGGTAAGTTTTGGACATCAGATTGGCTATGCCTCACTGATGTCTTTAGGGTTGTAATTAGTTTTTCGGGGATAAGCGGTTGGAACGAGAGTCCCCGCTGGCCATCTCGCTCCTTGTTCTGTTTACCGGGTGATTTTTGCAGTTAGGTGTGATAACATTTTTCTCACCACATCGGTAGCAAAACAAATTCCTGTTTTCTGACGGGCAGTCATAAAATGAGTGTCCGACCTCATCACAGTTCCAACACTTGAGACGGGATTGAGATGCATTTTGATTGGTTGAAAATGCTGCAACTTCTGCATTATCGGAACACTCTTCACCTTCGTAAATAATCATTTCATGAGAATCGATCTCATTGACATTTTTCTTGAAATATGATTGCCTATGAGCATTTTGATGCTGAATGAACTTTTCAGCTCGACGAGCAACATCTCTCAAATGCTCTAAAGAAGTCATCGGATACGGAAACAAAAGTGCTCCTACATTTTCTTTAGCATTTTTCTTGATAAGGTCAATCATTTTCAGGTCACTCATTGGTTCGCGAAGTCTTTCATTCATTGTCGTTAGGTCTGTATAGAATTCGTCGAAGGACTCTTTGAATCCCTGACGTCTTCCTAACATCCTAATAATTTTATCGTGATCGTCTTCCAACTTGCCAAACTCTTTGATGAGGGCGTATTTGAGTTGACTATACGTAGCATTGGGATTATTTTTAGAAAATAGCCAGAACCAAGTATCTGCCTTCCCATTAAGAAGAACGTGAAAGTTCGCTAAAAGGTGGTCCCAAGTGCATTGAGACCTTTCCCTCAAAGTTTCTACCTTGAATAAAAAATCATTGACATTTTCACTCCCGTCGAACACGATTTTCCATTTCTCAATTTTGCAGAAAAAATTGGCGGAACCAGCATTGGAGTGCGAGATTTGACTGATATGAGAGGGACGATTATTTGTGGAAAAGGAACCGTTCAAAAATCTATCAAACTCTTCAGGAAAATTTGGATTAACTTGGATGCGATCATGTTCTTCATTTGGCCGTGGAGGAGGCGCATTAACATTTAGGTTTTCAAACCGTTCAATCATTGTGTTACGAATTGATCTGAGTTCGGATAGATAAACGCGTTGATTTGCTTCAAGAATCCTTTGAAATGCCGACGCAATTGATTCAACATCGCGATTATCATTTGAATTATGAACTACAGGTGGTTGAACGTTGTTCAAAATTGAAGGTTCGATGATGCTAGGAGATGGTTCGACTACTCTCTGATTGGCTAATTGTACCCTTTCAAAACGGGCCCTACTGGTGGAAGGCTGATCATGATGATCAATGTTTGGAACTGAATTCTGTTCTGAGTTAGTGATTACAATTGGCTGAATACGACTTGTAGCAACTGCGTTACTTGAAGATGGATCAGCTGTTCCAATAACTGGTGACGTTTCTACTTGCCTAACAGATTGAGCTCGTGACTGATTAAGCGAATTCGAATTATTTGCTGGAGGTGTTCTGGTTACTCTAGGCCTAGAATCAATTCGCTGTGAGTTATTATTACTCTGTTGCGAATTCCTTGAATGGTTTGGATTTAAACGTCGTGAAGTTCTTGGCCGAGTACGGTTCATGTTGGGTTTAGGATCTGTTATATCTTTTTTTAAACACGCGTAATTTTAGTTCATTTTTTATTAATTCTTAGGTAAGTTATAATTTTAATAGTAAGTAAGTACAGTAGGTTAAGCTTAAGAAACATCCGCTTCTAATGAAGGAAATCACGAGACTGTCGCATGAGTCGAATTTACGTTACCTCATAAGATGGTACATTAGAATGTATATAAGAATCGGATGACAACTTAGGTACTGATGGTATACTAGTAATAGTTAACAGTTAAAGATAAAAGCCATGTTAAAGGGTGTTCCGTGTGAATACAACATCTTCCCACTTTTAACAAAGCTTCACAATTCAGTAACTTAAATTTATTCCTTATTCTATTGTTCAGTTCATTTACATAAATTCATTACTCTTAAATAATATTATTTCCTATTTTACTTTTTGAGTCTCTCAGACCGCCTTGGCTCAACAATTTCCAAATTCCAATTTTTTTTTGCTCTGGTTTTTTTTGCTTGACTTAAACTGACAAGAATATCATTTGAATTTTCATTTTCAACGTTCATCTCTAAAGGTAAAATTTTCTCAATTTTTTCAGGATTATTGACTCTTAAATCTAGTTTTGACTTTTTAATTTGATTTCTATGTACTATTCTTATGTTTCCATTATTATTTACCAAATATGTTAAGGAGCTGACTATTTTCATGATTTTAACTGGAATCCAATGTACAAAACTAACTTCATGGTTTCTATACCACACAACTTCTCCCTCTTTAAAAGGTTGCGTACTACTAGATACATTTTTTCTCTTAAACATTTTAAGACGTTTATCTCCCAATACTCTTTTTGGACTATTTTTAAATTGGCAATCATTTATGACATTTTTCGACAAATCAAAATCTACCTTTTTCTTAAAATTTATATTATCTAACGCTATCTTTGGCTTAAAGTTAAAGAGAAGTTCGGAGGGCGACTTGGATGTTACCGTAGATGGAGTATTCCTCCAATTTAATAAAAATCTGTCAACTTTTTCGGACAAGGACATGTCTGGACGTTCTAATATAAATTTGTAGAAAACCTTTTTTATCGTTTGCACCATTCGTTCAGCAGAACCATTCGATTGAGGGTGATAAACAGGACTCTTGGAACACTTGATACTATTATTTTCACAAAATTTTGCGAAATAGGAGGCGTTAAACGGAGGCCCGTTATCAGAGACTATTTCAGTTGGGAAACCGAACACTATAAATGTTTTCATTAGTTCCTCGACTAATTTTTGGGCATTCCACGAAGGTTGAACTCGAATGTCGCAATATTTTGAATATGTATCCACTAACACCAGAATATTTTTACCGGAAAAATGCATAAAATCCAAGTGAATGCGTTCGAATGGATACGATGTTATCGGCCACCTTGACTTAACTTCCTCCTTTGGGACATTTGCTGTCTGCTGACAGACTCTACAATGAGCTACGAAATCGTTAATATCGCCATCAATTTGAGGCCACCAAACGTATGACCTGGCGATCATTTTCATTTTAATAACTCCCCAATGACTTTCATGAAGCATTTGAAGTATGCTTGGGCGTAAACTTTTCGGTATAACAACCCGATTTCCATAAAAAATAACTCCACAATCGGTACTTAAATTTGACTCATATTTTCTAAAAACTGCTATAGACTCTGATATCGAAAATTTTTGGGATGTGGAAGACTTTACATTCTCGTTTGACCAAGAAGACATTAAATTTTCATATACTTTGGACAAAATTGGACAAGACTCGGTTTCAGTTTTAACCAACTCTAAATTGACTGACTTTCCTAGCTCAAGGTGAAAGATACCAACTTGTTTTACTTGGGTGCCTTCCTTTAAAGGCATTCTCGACAAAAAGTCTGCTTCCACGTTATCTCGACCCCGGCGATAAGAAATATCATATTCATACATCGACAAAAATATGGACCATCTCTGCAGTCTTGCTGCTGCCACAGATGGCGTCCCTTTTCTGGGATTAAAGACTTCCTTTAGGGCTTGGTGATCCGTAAGAATATGAAACTTATGACCATAGATATACTTATGGAACTTTTTTAGGGCAAAAACAATGGCTAAGGCCTCTCGGTGAAGCTGGGAATAGTTTTTCTCAGAATCTGAGAGTGAGCTTGATGCATAAAAAACCGGCTTAAGTGTATCTCCTACCTGGTGGGACAACACCGCTCCTACTCCATATGGGCTTGCGTCGGTTGACACGAAAATAGTTTTAGCCGGATCGTATAACTCCATTACTTGATGACTGACCATAAGTTTTTTACTTTTTTCAAAAACCTCTTGGCACTTAGCTGACCAAATATACCTCGTTCCTTTCTGCAACAATCTGTACAACACCTGCAATTCTGATGATAAATCCGGCACAAACTTTCGATAATAATTAATGAGACCGAGGTAGGACTGAAGCTGTTGCAGATCTTTAGGTGGAGGAGCTTCCTGAATAGCCTTTAGTTTTTCAGGGTTTGGCTTGATCTGATTGTGGGAAATGACGTGTCCCAAATATTGAACCTGCTTTTGAAAAAACGAACATTTGTCCATATTGATACCGACATTGTGTTTTTTCAGTCTGTCCATTACCATAAACAGTTTTTCCCGGCATTCTAGATCCGAGCCTGCTCCTATTATAATATCGTCGATAAAAATGAAAACATGAGATAAATTTGCTAAAATTTGTTCCATAATAGACTGAAAAATACAAGGTGCGTCCGCAAGACCATACGGTAAACGCAAATAACCAAATAGTCCTTTAAATGTATTTATTACCAAATATACACGGGATTCTGGACTCACAGTTAATTGTTGATAAGCACCTTTTAAGTCCAATACACAAAAAACTGAACAATTTGCTAGACTAGCAAAGATGTCTTCCGGATTTGGTAAAGGGTGATGTTGAGTTTCAATAAGTCGGTTGAGAGTGACTTTGAAATCGACACACATACGTATATCGCCATTTGGTTTGGGAACTATTACCACCGGGCTGGCCCAGCGACTGTGCTTAACCGGCACTAAAATATTTTCTTTACATAAGCGATCAATTTCTGCTTCTACTTTTTCCCTTAATTTAAATGGAACCCCATAAGCTACATGAAAGATTGGCTTTGCGTCCTTTTTTAAAACTATGTCTGCCTCGAACCCAACAATCGAATGGTTATTCTCTGGATGTACTACTGAAGGATATCTACTCACTATTTCTTTAGAAAAATCACTTACTTTCGCAATGATATTTGACTGCAAAAATTGTTTTCGCCAATTCGGGAAAAATACGTCCAACCATGTCCTTCCCATCAACATTTTCTTTGGCTGATCGCCCTGCAAAACAACTACGTCTAAACATTGGGTCTGGTCTCCAAGTCGCACTTCAATCTCCTTCAAAGTTCCTACTTCAGCAATTGATTTACCTAAAACTGAGGTCAAAACATGATTAGATTTAATAAGACACAAATGAGACAATTTAGAACGATACTCTCTTTCGCTCATCACTGACACAGCTGCTCCGGTATCAATTTCTACGGCAAAAGTGTGTCCCGAAATGTCAACTGCTAATTCACAGGCCTGACTGAAGCATCCAATAGCGTTGATGCTGCCAATCTGTTGACTTCTCTGCGAACAAACTTTGCTCGTGTGACCGTCTTTCCCGCATTGAAAACATGTCCAAAATTTTGCTGGACATGTGTCTTCACAATGATTTCTTCCGCACCTTCTGCAACTCCCTTTACCACTCCACGCTGTATTACTCCGGCTTCCGCTGCGCTGACGATTATTCCGATGACTTTTACTGCGACCCCGTGCATTCCTTTGACTTGGATGGCTTGAATCTCGATCTCGTTTACTCCACGTTGGTTGACTTTCTTGGTTATATTTTTTATTAATATATCCAACGACTGACATAGCGGATGTTTTCATGCTTCGTGTTGACTGCTCTGCTAGTTCAATATTAAGTGCCACCTCACAATACTTTTCGAATTTTGCCTCCTCTCTGTTGAGTAGTGTTTGTTGTATTTTTTCATTTCGCAATCCTGTTATGAGCTTGTCAGATAAGGCCTCGTCCAAAAATTCACCAAATTCACAAGTTTGAGAGAGCATTCTGATTCGCACTATGTACTCACTAATGGTTTCCCCGTTGTCTTGAAGCGCTTTATAAAACTTGAAGCGTTCGGAACGTTTATTAGTAGTGGGACCATAATGCTTGCGTAAAATAGTCATTAACTCATCAAAGGCAACTGTTTCGGCTTCTTTTGGACTAGTCAAATTCATGAGGACTTCACATGGCTCTGAACCTATCACTGTGATTAACCACATGGTTTTGTCGGCTTCGCTTATTTTCTCCCGTCGAAGAAACTGTAGGAATCTCTTCTCCCACACTTTAAAATTGTTTCCAGGAATATACTGGTCGAATGCACTACTTTTGGACATTATAGTTATAAAGTTTTTCCGTTCACTATCTGCTATACTTGGTTCTACCATTGTTTTATATGCGTTGCACGATAAAATGTATCGCAGCTATGATCATTATTTTTATAGCGTTTTATTTTATTTTATTGGCTTTATCCTCGTCGCCACTGTTATATCTTTTTTTAAACACGCGTAATTTTAGTTCATTTTTTATTAATTCTTAGGTAAGTTATAATTTTAATAGTAAGTAAGTACAGTAGGTTAAGCTTAAGAAACATCCGCTTCTAATGAAGGAAATCACGAGACTGTCGCATGAGTCGAATTTACGTTACCTCATAAGATGGTACATTAGAATGTATATAAGAATCGGATGACAACTTAGGTACTGATGGTATACTAGTAATAGTTAACAGTTAAAGATAAAAGCCATGTTAAAGGGTGTTCCGTGTGAATACAACAGGATCCATTTTGGAATATATTTAATAATTAAAAAAAATTATGAGATTTCTAACTGACTAACTGTTTTGATTGAAACAAAAAACTATCATAATAACTGGGGTTGGTATGGTCGAGTTTTTTTATTATCTATGCTTTTACCTACCACATAAGCGTCTCTAAATTAAACTTCAATTGATTCTATTTGGTTTAAATTGTTATTGAAAATTGTAGCTACATTGACTAGGTTTGTGAAACCAATCGATGGACTATACCATTTTCAAGATGTTAGATAAAAGAATTAATTTATCTACGCATTTTGATTAACACACAGTCGCGAATTTAAGTGTAATTAAAAGGTTTAAACTTAATGACTTTACCGCCTATTTGGCTCAAAATGCGTTGCCACATAATCAGATTCTCGTACATTATATCAATCGCAGCGCAATAAACAAAAGTATAAAAACTGCTTACTGGGACTTATTGATACCTGCTCAAGAACTGAAAAGTTTCGAAGATGTTAATTGAAATTTGTATTATAAGTAAGCTTAAAAAAAACGTATGATTTAAATACAAAACTGTCGCAACGCGAAAATACTTAACAAAACATCAGTATCTTCGGGACTTACAGTGGTATGATGAAAATTAAATCAACACTATTCTTGTACAAAACAAGGCCAATACGTTCGGGCGCCATATCTTTGTTGCTGCTCCCCGCTTAGTTATCTTAGGGCATACCTTGACATGCTGGCGGCATGGCTCAGCTAAGCTCGCCGGATATTGGGGTGGTTCTTTGCCCTTCAAACTAAACGCAACAACTGAAAGATAACTTACTCATGTCAAGGGTTTACTCACGAAAAGCCAAATCAATCCTAAACAATAAACCTCTGAACTAAGAAGATTCTTTAGTTCGCTAATGTGGTTAGCAACCTGATGTGATGTTGCTTAGGTGCAATGGTTCCCTCCCTGTATGTCAAAGACAACGCCATGACAACATTCACACCTACATTTAAATAATGTTGTCCCTAAACTGCACATTCTAGGGGTAAATACCCTAATCAGCACATCCTGAAAAAAATAACTCGGCCACACTCAACCCCATAAAAATTAACTCACTGAACTTTCATAACGTTATAATTCATTTTATTAAACAAAAGAAAGAAAAAAAAATAACTTAACTAGCATAATTAGAACATATTATAGCGATCAATTTGACAGCGTTTTTGTAGTTTAATTACTTCAAATTGTATTCAAATTGTATCATCCATTTAGTTGAAAATTTTATATATTCATATAAATTTAATTTAATTTAATAGCAGCCTTTAATTATTCAAACTAGGACTTGTATCTATTATTAATTTAGTGTTTTAAGTAGGTTTATAGAAGCGAGCAGTACATATGTTTTAATCTTTTCAACTTTTATAGTTTCGTGACGCATGTATGATTGTATTTATTGTTTTTTTTTTCTATCGTTTAATTAATTTACTAGTCTTAATCACTTGCTTTAATTTATAGAATTAATTTCATTCACTTTTTAGGGAAATATAGCACTACTTAATGCTCTATCAAATTCCACGAGCAATCAAAAAAGAATATGTATATAGGTACAAAAGTTATGGAGAACAATATTAACTTACTTGGTTTAATCCCTTTTTTTTGTCCTTTCTACGTTGCAGCTTTTATTAGTTGATTCTGCTTTCGTCGTTGCTGGAATTTGTGATCACAAGTCCCCACGATGTTTTATTGGTATTCTCACTTTAGGAAAGAATTTCATTTACGACTTTAATATATTATTGTCACCACATAAGTATAGTGAATTTAAGTATTATTACCTGTTATTATTATTTTCCATACCTTAATTTTATCGTAGTTTAAGCACCTTATTTATAGGCAATGTACTTTACTTGTAGTGCAATATTTTCCTTTTCCTAGTATCTAATCTTTTACACAAACAAATATTTAGTATATAGAAAAAAAAATTCAATAAAAAAAAATGATTAAGAGCAAACCATATAGGACTACTAATCTGAACTGCTGCTGTCTACTGATGCTGAGTCACTGAGTGCAATTACTGGCTGCACGTGACGGTCATGGGTGATCTTTTCGGCTAGCTGCGACACGTTGGCGCTGTCTTGACGTGGGTGTTGCGTGCGAAAATCGCTGATGACCCCGTTGATGCTTGATGGGGTTTCTCTGTCGGCTGGAGCGTAATGACGATGGGGATAATCGGTGGGTGGTGGTAAGGCGGGCATCTAACCTCTCACTGGAAAGTGATAAGCAATCTGCGTCACAATTTTACTCAATCGCTGCGCTATTTCCTCGACAATCCAAATGTGCCAAATCCACCAATCTCAACTATGTGTGTTGGGAGCGGATTAATTATATTGCGGATTTTATGATTGTGGCGTGGATGGCCGATTTCTTGTGGAAAGCGCGCCTTGTGCGTTTTAATTGTATTTAGCGGACAATTGGTTTAATTTTACACTTTAATTAATATGAGTCTTGCATTAATTAAGATATTAATTAGGACTTTTGTGTATTTTAAGTTTTAAGCAAGAGTATTTTGTGAAAGCAATTAAAGGTTAAATAGACCGATTAGTTACTTTGGAGACCACACGTCTGTACTCCACAATTGCCATCCGAGAAGAGACCGTGCCCAGCCAAAAATTCTATGCTCTCTCCTTCAATGCCAACAGGGAGCGTGTTCAATCGACTTCCTGTCGGAAATTAGTGTTGAGGGAATATAAGTTCAGTGGGAACAAGCGAACACGGATGTGTTTGCGATGTTTTTATTGCAGTCGTGTTCCAATTGCTTTATGATTGTTGTGTAGTTTGACACCTTTAGGAAAGCAAGGACAAAATTCGCAACGATTTAAAAAAAAGGTGGTACAGAATATCATTTCAGTAGGCAACATCCGTAACAGTTGATAAAATAGTTAAAATTGCAATATTAAAAGTTGACATTTTAACTGCAGCTCCTTTTTTGTTTCACAACTCACGCTCGCATATGCAATGTAGTTCACAAAATATCCGACACAGCGCTAATTGTTTTCTCTATAATTTTGCTCTCTCGCGAGAGTCTGTAATTTGCAGCATGATGGAATAAGAATAAGGTGGTCTCGTCGGCAAAAAGTAGTCCATTACCGATACTAGTAATAAGTGCCTGTGAAAGGGTTCAGCGTAGTAAGTGTAAGTGAAACGACAATAGAGTGTGCAGAGAGAGTATGTTCATGAGTATGTTGATTAGCCTTTAAGTGGAGTGGAATTGGTTTGAAGTTGCGTATTATAATAAAATGAGTTGAAGATATTTTTATAATGTAATTTTTATTAATTTATTATAAACTGCAAAATGTCATTTTTTCTTTTTTGCACAAGGGTTGACGTTTTTCAAACAAATTCGTCCACACACAACCTTTCGCTTCAACAAGCAAACGCTCACTGCACAAACCAGAGAGAATAGACCACCAGCTCAGTGTTCCCAGGTTGAGGGGAAAATCACCATTTTTGCCGATTTTTTAAGACGAAAGGGAGAAAAAAGGGGAGAGGGATAAAAACGGGGAAAAAATTCAAAAAGGGGAAAATCTTAAAATCCTATCTTCTAGAATACCTACAAAACAATCTACAATAAATAACCATGCTCAAGAAATGTGCCCACCCACTTCATTTCTTGTTTGGTTTCTGAATGCATTCATTCTTTTGACATTTAATAAAACTATAACCATGGCCATACACTCCTTACCATGAACGTCGTGTACAGAGAGACAGCTAGATTTTGAGTGAGTAGAAAAAAAGATAGGTAGTACAGAAAATGGACCAAAAATCCACTTTCAGAAATAATTTTCACATAAGCATGGCGCATGATTACGAAGGTTATTTTCCGGAACCATAGCGCTTTCGATAAAAATCTTTAATTGGTATTTGCGCTGGTAGAGTTAGGACGTAAAATCGGGCGTCCGCTTCGAATTTACCATCAAATTTTTGTATTTTCGATTTCATT
The DNA here is from genome assembly GCA_949372485.1 of Cheilosia soror. NCBI lineage: Eukaryota > Metazoa > Arthropoda > Insecta > Diptera > Syrphidae > Cheilosia > Cheilosia soror. The sequence continues at coordinate 40,109,161 of OX443562.1, forward strand.
ACTCTTGTACCAAATAATACCCGCACATTTACAAAAACTATTTAATATAAATTAACTGCACTTCGCGAACTCGCCAGGCGCCCTTTTAGATCAGATACGAACTGCGAACTTAACTCAATACGTCTGTCTCACCTGACGAGCTGCATGTGCAGAAAATACACTAATGTATAAAACCTTTGAGTAGGAGGGATTTCCCTACCCAAGTAAGCTAATACCAATAGTTGGTTCATGTATTGACTAACACAAGAATTATGTTTATAGATTGGTTAACAGTTCGGCCATCCTGTTTAGCACTGTCCTCAGCACAAACCAGTGAGAATAGACCACCAGCTTCGGCCAAAAATGAGAGTTTCATAGAGCCAGTTTCAAAAAGTTACTGCGTGGTTAAGTATGCGTGCAATGTTAAAGTAAACGGAGGGTGAATTTGGTCACGCATACACTGGCACATAGTAACATTTACAGTTATTCGGTGGTAACTTTGAAAAATTTCAAATAATTCAAATAAATTGGCCGTTATGGGGACGTGTTAAGCAAATTGTGTGTTCGGTGTGGGGAAATTATTACCAACTTATATTTTTTTAAAAAGCGTACAAATATAAATGGGTTTAAACTGCAAAACTAAAATGGATGATAAAAAAAAACATCAAACATGATTTTTTAGTTTTGTTGATATAAATGTAGACCTTTTTCTATATGTTTTAAAGAAAATTTATTTATTTTCTTTGATTGTTTGTTTTATTAAAGTGTACCTACTGAGTTTTGGAATAAATAATTTAAAAAAAGGAGGGAGGACATTTTGTTCTGTCAGACTACCTACAAGAAAAATGTGATGAATTGATTTTAACCAAAAAATAAATTGGTCATGGAATTTAAGAAAATTTGCATTCTAAAAATGAAATACGTTCTTTGCACACCAAATCGTAAGTGCGCATTGTCATATCCGCTTATAACACAAGGAATCTGCATGAGGTGTAAATAAGAATTTATTAACATATATGTACACGTACATACCTATTACGCTTTCGCTAGGGCAAATATGCGAATTTCAGGAAATATTTTTAATACAATTAAATTTGTTCACTCTATTTGAATATCAAAACTACGTAGAATCAAAATAAGGCGTATTTTTTTTAGAATCTATAGCTAGCTCACTTTTACTTTTACATGCAAAACTTTTATACTCACTTTTGGTTTTGTTATACTCACTTTTGGCTTTACATGCAAAATTGTTATACTCACTTTTGGTTTTGTTATACTCACTTCCCAAAAAAATACGCCAATAGTAAAAAACGCGAATGTTATTCAAAATTTATGGATTATTAAATTATGTATAATTTCATTGTGAAAAGCAAAAGAATACCAACACAAAAAGCAAAAGTATGATAACATAACAAAACAAATAAGATAATTACGTGTTTTAAATTAAAATATTACGTACCTACACCTTTCAGTACAGTTCACTTTTCGCTTTAGTTTACGCGTTACTATGGAAACGAAATTTTTTGGGTTTTAAATCAAAAATGCCACTTTTTTATTTAAATTTGACGGCTATGCTATGCATTTCGTAGCGCCTATGTATGATGTTTTAAAACACGTTTTCTAGCAGGTTTTGTATTAAAATGTCTGTGTTTTAAGTGACAAATGTTGATTTTTAATTTTTGAACAACCAATTCTTTATAAAATCTAATTCAAAAACCACTCATCATTATTCTCCTCATAGATAAAATAAAACAATAAACATGCCTATTTATATACGACCAAAATAGTTTTCGTTAACTTTATTTATTCCAAAATAGCTGTTCTTGAAAATATAAAAAGAAAAAGCTCAAAATGTATATCAACAAAATTGCAAAGAATCCCGTTTAGCTCATTTCATTATGCTTGCAATTTAGTTTTACAGCTTAAAATAATATTTTTTTGTAATAATGTCATAGGAAGTTATATCATTAAAAACAGTTATTACGCAAATATAATTATTATACTTTTTAATAAAACATAAGTTGGCAATTAATTCACCACACCATACACACCATTTGCTTAACACGTCCCAATAGTGGTCAATTATTTCAATTATTTGAATTATTTCAAAGCCATCTCAGATTCAATTGTCTTATTTCATCTTTTTTTGCTCATTCACACGTATTCACAGATAGAAAAAGAGGCGGAGCTACTAATTTCAAAACTTGCTCTATGAAACTCTCATTTTTGACAGAAGCTGGTGGTCTATTCTCTCTGGTTTGTGGTCCTCAGTGCTCCGATAAAAATAAATTGGAGAGGCAATACTAGTCTTCCATGCACCAATCCTTCTGCTTCTCGAGTTTAAAAGACACGTACACAGCCCTTTTCGCATTTTGCACTCAGCCTTACTTGCACACAGCGCACATAGCCTTCTAGCACACAGCATCCTGGCACACAGCCCTGGCACACAGCTCTGGCACACAGCCCTGGCACACAGCCCTGGCACACAGCTCTGGCACACAGCTCTGGCACACAGCCTCCTGACCAGAGTATATCCATTATAATGAGTAGGGACACTCTCGACAATTTCCTTATCAGCAAGTATTACTGTGTCACACAGACATGAGAAATAGACGGATATATAAAGTGGGTAGTGAGAGGGAGAGAAAAGAGGAGGAATATTTTTTCGGAAAATGGCACAGGGTGCTCCGTTAAAAAAAGGGAAATTTTTAACTTGTCATACATTTTTATTAAATACAAAATTATAATTACATGTGTGTTACGCTAAGATATTTATACTTGTTGTTGGTTTTTTTTGATTATTCTATTACATTTTTTGATAAAGTCATGCTCTCAAACACGTGCCTACATATCATTTTATAAGAAATTATTTGTTTTGATTCTTACAGCCAGTAATCAATCACATTTATTCCTTTATATGTAGGTAATACATTTTCATTTAAAAACATTTTTTTAAATGAAAACCCGCGACCCACTTAATAGACAAGCGGACCATTGAAAATGAATGAATGAATTTTTTTATGTTGCTATAAACTTTCTACTGCATCTAAAAATTCTTTAGGCGAACGTGTTAAATGCGCACTTCAAATGCGCTAAAAAATCTATAAATATGGAGGAAACACTATGTTGCTGACTTAGTTCCAACTCACACTTGCGTTTTTGATGTTTTTTTTTATATAGCATGCAAAATAATTTCACTACCGAAATCAGCAGTTTTATACCTAATCAGATTCTGTTTTGAAATCGTTTATTTCAACGCTGGAAAGCTCTAAATTTGCAGTTGGCTCGCAACTATTTTCTCCATGTAGCTACTTTGCTGAAAAAGATCTTTTAAATTCACAAATGTATTGAAATGGAGTCAGCAACTTATTATTTCTTCCTCGGTTGCATTAAAATGGTAATTAAGTCAATTGAAATACCAATAAGACCATTTATATTCTGCTGCCATTCTTTTAGTTTGTAGAAATATATTGCATTTCATAAGGAATTTATTTGCTCTTTATTTTCCAAAAATGGTCTTCTGAATTTGTTGGGGCCTTTAAATTTATATGAATTAAAGATTAATATAACTTAGGACACTTTTCGACCACAAGCAATACTATTCATTTTAAAACCAAAAGGCATAGATATGCATTTTAAATGCGCTCAAGCAAAATAAACAGCGTAAAAAACTTGTAATGGAAAATTACACCTCCATAAAAGGAGTCAGAAAAGGGATAGTTTCAGGAGTTATCACTAAAAAACCAATAAAGTTAAACTTTTAATCCCCTCCATTATCGGCACATAAAAATATTTTACACCTGCATTTTCTTTTTGTTCCCGACCGTGCAGGCTAAACACTTCAAAATATGTTTTCCCATTTCCTATTTAAATTTCTATTTAATCCAAAAACAATTGCACTGTAGTTTGTTCTCACCGAAAACTATCACGGGTCACCCTGTATTGTGTTTATTTCCCTTCTTTCGCACAACTGATAAGCATTCGAGTTTACCGCCTTTAAAAATGCATTATAAAAAAACCTACCCCATTGTCACTGCAGAACCAGTGTGACCAGTTATTATAAAAACTAGCAATTATGGAATGAAATCATTTGTATTGCTACTGCGCCCAATATCGAATTGCATTATTTTTAGCGAAGTCAGAACAGAGAAGAAACATTTATTTTCATATTTTATATTGAAATATTAATGGTAAGAGTTCAGAATTAGTTGTAATTCCTGGAAAAAATAATCATAAAAACGAAGCATGAAACCATTTTCCAAAAAGCAAAGCAGGTCACACTGCATAAAGTGAATAGGTACACACATCTAAATCCGAGTTTACCGCCTTTAAAAATGCATTATGAAAAAACCCACAATCGTTCGTCGTACACAGCAAGCCGTATGTAGTGGTACAGGTAAAATGTGTTGTTTACCCTTTTCTTCTCAGGCATTCGTCGTATTCAGGTAAAAAGTATTCTTTCGACCTGCTTCCACTTATTGCACGATTTTTTCTGCGTTTTGCTTTGTGGTAGTATGAAATGCATATGTAGAGAGAGTGTCCCTACTCATTAATGGATATACTCTGCTCCTGACACACAGCCTTCTCACACATAGCCTCTTTACACACAGTATTACTTGCACATAGCGCACACAGCCTCTCAGCGCTCATATTATTGTTTTGATCTTTCTCCTTGCAACCCTTTTACCCACCATATTACTCATAATATTATGTGTCAATTTTCGATTAAATCTGCTTCTTAACGTCAGTACGGACTTCACTTCTACTACATTGATATTTCCCTTTTTTTTCTTCCCTTTTTTTTTTTGCAAAACTCAGCATAATTATATTTTTTTTTTTTTACAACTGTTTTTATTATCTCAATTTAGTTTGAAATTAAAATAAAAAGGTACTCCTAGCATTTGAATCAAATGGTTAATTCATAAAACAAAAACAAACAGTTCTTTTAGATCCCATAAAAAATATTGAAACAAACAGATCGACAAAAATGTTGAAACAAACAGATCAACAAAATGATTGATTTGACAGAACTAATTCAAATGTTTATTCAAACCAATCTTGCGAATTTATAAAATAGAATATAGTTCATTATTATCAAAAAGAGAATAAAAATTAACAAAAAAAAAAAGCAAAAAGTAAAATTCATTGAGCAAACAATTTATAAAAAGAACAAAAACAGAAATTATATCAAACAAGGTAGTAAAAAAAAATAAGAAAATGACTATACAATATAATGAAGAGCATAAAGAATTACAAAAATAGCAATACATCAAAGGGATTAAGCTGAGTAAGTACGTTTATTTATACATTCCTACTATAACTCCATCTCATTAGAGTCCTCTGGGTTATCTTCGCCGGTGTCGTCAAATTCATCCCAAGAGAATTCCTTGAAATCGGCAAAAAGCTTCATACGGTCGGCAGCATGAACCGAAGAATATGGCCGTTGAGAAACTTGAAGTCCTGGTGTGTCTCCGACCACGTACCTGTCGTGTTGCAAAACTTCTTTGACCTCGTACGGTCCCTTGAATCGCGGTAGAAGTTTCTTTGATTGGCCTGTTGCCGGATGTTCTGCGCGTAAAAGAACCAAGTCGCCTACCTTGTACTTCTGCGGTTCGCGGTGAGTTTCGTTAAATTTACCAGCTTGATTTGCTTGTAGCTTTTGTACGCGCTGTTTAACTTTTTCTCGAAGCTCGACTAGTGGAATGTTTTCTTCGTCACTAGAGTCGTCTTCTTGTAGTGCAATGCTTAGCTGGTTAGCAAGTATGTTTCTCGGTTTGAACGCGAACATTAGCTCCTGCGGTGTTTGGTTTGTGATTCGGTGTTTTAGTGAGTTTAAACCCCATTGAATAGATGCCAACTTCTCTTCCCAGTCTCGTCCATCCTGTCGCGTTGTCATTGTGGATAAAGAGACTTTTACTGTCCGGAAGTATCGCTCTATTTGCCCGTTGGCTCGAGGGGTACGTACGGCATTTAATATGTGTCGTATACCGTTCTCTTCGCAAAATCCCTTGAAAGCGTTTGACGTGAATGAGGTGCCTCTGTCGCTAATAATCTGTGTTGGCATTCCAAAAAATTGTGACAATTCAACTAGTGATCTAATAACTGCTTTAGAATTGGTGGATTTTACTGCTCGTAGTGTCAAATATTTTGTGAAGCTGTCTATTATTCCGAGGACGTAGTAGTTACCTTTTGTACTTTTAACGTACGGTCCAAGATGGTCAATGTGAATTGTGTGGAAGGGAATCGGTATCTTGTTAATAGGGTGAATATGGTATCGTGTTTCGTCCTTGGCACGTTGGTTGTACAAACATGGAACACAGCTGTTTAGATATTTCTGTACAATAGTTCTCATTTTCGGAAACCAATATAAGCGTTTAAGATGTTCTATTGTTCGGTCTAGTCCACAGTGACCAATGTCGTCGTGCGTTGATTTTATTACTCGCCATCTAAATCCTTTCGGTACGATAAACCTGGGGCCACTTTCGGTTTTTTTGAATAATCGTCCATGCTTAAGAACATATTGCTTTTCGTAATCTTTTCGTTTAGGTTCTTTTCGGTCTGGGTTAAACAATACATCACGGATTTCTCGAAGTTGACTATCACGATCTTGAAGGGTAGATATCCAATCCTCTTCTTTTGCTCCGATAATTAGCATCTCTAGGCAAGCCTCTTCCACTTCGACGGCTGCATCGACCGGGTTCCTACTTAATGCATCTGCATGTTGCATTTGCTGAGCCGCCCGATATTGAAGTGTGTAGTCAAATTCTTGAATCTTTAACCACCATCTGGCGATTCTCGGTATAAGTTCCTTTTTATTTTGCGTCATTTTTAAAGAATTGCAGTCTGTATAAATAACGAATTTTTTTCCGAGTAAATAATATCTAAAGCGCTGTAATGATTCTACCACAGCGAGTGCCTCAAGCTCGTAGCTGTGATATTTCTGCTCATCTTTAGTAGTAGCTCGACTAAAATAAGAAACTGCTTTCTTTTCCCCGCAATCGCCTACTTGAATAAGGACTCCAGCTAATCCTAAGCTGCACGCATCAGTGTGAAGTTCGTGTTCCTTCTTGGGATCATAAATCACCAGAACTGGAGACTTACATAATTTTTCGCGTAACATTGTAAAGGCTTTCTCCATTTCATCGGTCCATTTAAAAGAAACGTCTTTCTTCAACAAGGCATTAAGAGGAGCTGCTATTTTCGCATAATTGGGCACAAACCGACGAAAGTAACCTGTCAATCCGAGAAACTGTCTAATATTTTTGGTTTCTTTGGGCACCGGGAAGTTTTCAATAGCACTGACCTTAACTTTACCAGGCATAACACCATTTTCACTAACTTCGTGTCCCAGATATGTAATCGCATTTGCAAAAAATTTACACTTTTGCATATTTAATGTTACCTTTATGTCTTTAAGAACGTTTAGAAGTTTTTCCAAATGTTCTAATAAAGTGCTAATATTCTCAGCAAAGATGACAATATCGTCCATGTAAATTAAAATGTTTTTTGATGAGAGACTTTTAGTAACCAGGCTCATTAAGCGCATGAATACAGACGGAGCATTTGTTAAACCGAATGGGACCCGATTAAAATGATATTGGCCTTGCGAAGTCACAAACGCCGTTAGGTACTTGGAACTTTCCTCGATTGGAATCTGGTAGTATCCGCTCATTAAATCAAGGACTATAAACACCTTGCCATTGGACATTAAATTGAGCTGCTCTTCTACGTTTGGGATCGGAAAGTTTTCGCGCATTGTTATCTCGTTTAACCGTCTATAATCGACGCAAAGGCGATGAGTACCATTCTTTTTCTTTACTAATAACGCGGGACTGGCAAATTCGGAGTTGGAAGGTTCTATTATTTTGTTTTTTAAAAGGTCATCTATTATTTTTTCTAAGGAAGAAAGTTCATTGTAGGGGACTCTATATGGTTTGTAACGCACAATTTTGTTTTCTTTTAATTTAATGCTCATTTTTATTTTGTCCGTGACACCTAGCTCACTTAAATTAAATGCAATACATTCGCGATAATCATTTAGGAGTTTAATAAGTTCTTGTTTTTCTGAATTAGTGGATGGAAAACTACCGATACAGACGTCACTGATTTCAATGTTCTTATTGGGAGATACATTTTGTTCCGAGGCATCTTGGATTTGTCACAGATCTGAAGGAATTTCTTTGATATCCAAAATTCTATTTTTTCTTACAACACAAACGTTTTCAGAATCCAAGAAATTTCGGCCAAGGATCATTGGGTAGTCTTGCACGTTGTCTTCTACGACCAGAATGTCTATTTTGCGTGTCACGTCCCCTACTTCGACGGTTTTAGTAAATTTCCCTATTGCGTTTGTGGAAGTCATTCCGAAACCTTGAAGCGTTGCCCTGCTGGACTCCATGTTCCAGTTATTTTTGAAGACTTGCGATTGTTGTATAGTTGAACAATCACTTCCGAGATCTACAAAGGCCTTCATGGATCGACCATCAACGTTTATATTTTTGACTAAACCGCATTCGGTTTCGGAACTGAGTATGTGATGCATCTTTTGCAGAGGTTGATCTGCAAGCTGTTTGGGTTGCATAGGTCGGCGACGTTCACGACATTCGCGGGAATAATGCCCTGGTGATTTACAGTTGAAACAGATGATCGCGTTTCGTTCTGGTTTTTCGATTGTTCTACTCTTACAATCGCGAGACAAATGCCCAGGTGTTCTACACCTATAGCAAAGTTGGGTGCTTTGTGATCTTTGCATATTCGACCTTTTTGCACTATGTGTATCATTTTTGAATTGATACGGTTTGAAGTTGGAACGCGGTGGGGGTTTTACGTATTGGGTATTATTTAGTAGTCGACGTTGGTCTGCTTGTATTTGGGTGGACTTTAATGCTTTTATTGTTGTTAGTCGGTGTGGAATGGTCTTACAGTTGGCAGTAGTTAAGTTATTCATTAATGTGCGATCTCCAATTCCGGTTATTATGTAATTAATGATTGTTTGTGTATTAAGTTTACCCCGTTTTCCCAATGCAACCATTTCGAAAACATAGTTTTCAATGCTCTCCTCGTCACGTAATTGTCGGGATAATAATTTAATGTGAATATCGGTATCGTCGACCTGGGACGGAAAATCTTCCAGAAGTCGAATTTTAAACTCATCCCAACTTAAAATTTGTCCACTATAACCTTGGAACCAGTTAGATGATGCTTCGTCAAGTCTTAAGGATGCATAGAACAATGTACTTCGATCGTCCCACTCGTACAAATGGCTAATATTTTCCAGTGTTTCGATCCATTGAGAAGCACTCAAGGAATTACTGGATGAGGGTCTGAACAATGGAATTATTTTTTTGACTTCATCAGATCCTAGTCTCAAGGACATTCGTGGTGCGACTGTGCATTCAGATGTATTTTGACTTTGTGAGCTGCGAAATGCAGCTACTTCTGACTCTAATCTTTGGTTTTGTTTTTTCAGCTCGCCTAACTCAGCTATAAGTTTTTGAATACAAGACTCACCATATTGACCGTCTAACAGACGCTTTGGGATTTGCTGTTGTCTTTTCGACATTTTGCTTACTGAATCAAATTGTTCTCTTTTTTGTTTTCCACAACCAAATTGTTTTTATTTATGCTTCCTTTCACAATGATTTTTTTTTTTTAACAACTTCAAACGAAACTATCTTTTTAGGACAAAATTTATTTTTCGCACCAAATCGTTTTCTAAAACGCACTTCTTCACAGGAAACTTTCAGCATGAAAAATGCGCAGTAGCAAGTCGTTTTTTTTCGAGATTAAACACAACTGATCATGCACACAGCATAGAGCGAGAGAATTATACGTGCTTATGGATCGTGCACAATCTGTACGCATCCATCCATAAAATCATCTAGATTGTTCTCAAACAGATATGTATCTTGCTTGCGACAGTACAACGAGAGCGAGACGGATATGCATATGAGATGCGTTTATCCCTTACACTCATACTCATAAACGAGGCGAAGAATGGCAATGGGCAAACTGCATACATATAAAGAAATTACTTACATACAACCTTGGTATATTTTTCTTCTGGTTAGAACTTTCTTTTATTTACGACTTTCATGAAGAAATAGATGCTTATGTTTCACTAATCTGTAGGAGAGTGTTGAGATCCCACTTCTGAAATTAATACCCGCACATTTACAAAAACTATTTAATATAAATTAACTGCACTTCGCGAACTCGCCAGGCGCCCTTTTAGATCAGATACGAACTGCGAACTTAACTCAATACGTCTGTCTCACCTGACGAGCTGCATGTGCAGAAAATACACTAATGTATAAAACCTTTGAGTAGGAGGGATTTCCCTACCCAAGTAAGCTAATACCAATAGTTGGTTCATGTATTGACTAACACAAGAATTATGTTTATAGATTGGTTAACACAAATTTTATTTTATTGCAATGAGGGTTTGTTTTTGTGTGTAGCCAAGTCGTTCATTAGAATGAAAGTTATGCCACACATCCCTTCCCATGAAAGTCGTTTCGGGCGAGACAAGCAATTGGAAGCATTGCTCGAGTTCAAAACATGGTTAAGTATGATAAGATTTTTTCTTCGGAAAAAAAGGGATTTTTTTTCTTTCTAAAGGGGAAAAAATATCATGTTGGTGTTAAAAAAAGGGGATTTCTTTTCTTAAACCCTGGGAACACTGCGACCAGCTTCGGCCAAAAATGAGAGTTTCATAGAGCCAGTTTCAAAAAGTTGCTGCGTGGTTAAGTATGCGTGCAATGTTAAAGTAAACGTAGGGTGAATTTGGTCACGCATACACTGGCACATAGTAACATTTACAGTTATTCCGTGGTAACTTTGAAATAATTCAAATAATTCAAATAATTGGCCCTTATTGGGACGTGTCAAGCAAATAGTGTGTTCGGTGTGGTGAATTTATTACTAACTTATAATTTCATTCAAAATCATACAAACATAAATGGGTAGTTACTGTAAAAATGGAATTCCTTTGACATTATTACAAAAAAATATTAGTTTAAGCTGCAAAACTAAAATAGGTGATCAGAAAAAATTCACAAAACATAATTTTTTTAGTTTTGCTGATATTCTTGCCGATGAGCCGATGATGTCGCTTCAATCGACGACGTTCTCCTGGTGGATGAGTACATTCTTTAAGTTGAGTTATTTTCTCAAAAGAACCAAAGAAGAAAGAAAGGGATGAACAACAACACCAGCCAAGCCAAATGTATCTGTTCTGTTGTTATTTTTTCTTCTTGCTAAAACTTTGAGCGAAGTTGCGAAGTGCAGGAAAAAGTGAGTTTAACACCGTGTCTCCACGAGCAATATTTCATAGCTTGCCATATAGTATGCTATGAAAATTGCTCGTGGAGACCACAAATAGTATTCTATGAAAAATGGTATTCCATCTATTGCTCAGCTCATAGCTTGCTATCGATAGTATGCTATGGGGTGTACTTTTATGTTGTGACGCATGTGTTTTCGTGTGATGGCTATGGAAATAGTATGATATGAAATGCCCACCCTACATTTTATTGCATACTATCGTTATTTCTTTCTATCAGAAAAGACAGATGGTAAGCTATGAAATATTGCTCGTGGAGACGCGGTGTTATGATCATTATTATTTTTTTAGTCATATTCTGTGTCTTGCTGGTGGAGGTTGTGCTGGATTCGGCGCGTAGTTTTAAGGGTTGAAAAAATGCCGATGCTACAGAACAGCCCCAGTCAACTTCGCATTTGGTTGGATTGTCCTTTATTTTATGATATGATTATTGATTATAGGAGGCTTATGCATTCCGAGTGTGAATGGGGTAGGTCAGGTCCAGGTGTAGGTTTTGTATATATTTCTTTCTGTTGGATGAGTTGACTAGGGAGTTAGGTACATTTTAAATTCTATAAGTTGAGTTATTTTCTCGAAGAACTCCATCCAGGTGTGGGATTTGATTGGGCATTGGGGTTGGGGCAGTGTTGTTATAAAGAGTGAATATCTTCTTATCTGGAGACCACCTCAATATCTTAGAAAATAAGATAATTAAGATCATATAACAACGCTGGGTTGGAGATAATTATGAGTGGCTTTGTTTCTTGGTGTTGATAGTTGACTGGGTTTTTCGGAGTCAATAATGTGCAGATGCGATTATTTAACCTTGCAGTCTGGACGTGTTGAAAAAACAATAACAAATTCAAATTCAATATACCTAATACAATCTGTATATGTATATAAAAATAAGTTGTATTGTGTTTGTCGCCAATGTTCTCTGTAATGCGTGAACAGATTTTGATTTTGGAAATTTCCCATGAAAGGTGACCTTAATAACATTCGACAGTCATGGGAGCTAAAGTTTGTAAAATTTGTAAAATAAAATAGGTATGAAATATAAAATTTGCAACACCATGTTAAACACTATTGCTCTATGGATTAAAGATTCCACTTGAAAAAACGTATTCAGAATTCCATTATCAGAACTAACCGCGGATAGTAATATAATATAATAATATGAAATAAATCCATAGGCATGTGAAATCTAATAATTTTATAGTCATCGCTTTTGGCGAAAAATATACAAACTCAATTTAAGAACAATGTTCTTGTAAATAAATCATATGTAGGGATAGGGAGTAGGGACATATCCACATATTCATACTATTATATAACCATACACAACACCAAGCACATCAAGCATACCTACATACAGTACAATCAAGCACATGGTTTCAGTTCATAATTTCTATGAAGAAGGAAGAATCATACACATCCACACCGAATTCCATAAAAAAGAGGAAAATACAAGAAATAATGTATAGCACCAGTACCTACCTACATTGAGTGATGAAAATCGGCTTTTCTTAATTGTACTGAAAACTGAAACAAAATTGTACTGAATAGTACTCAAATTTCTTAAATGTATAAAACCAAACGAAAACATAAAAAATATAAATATTTTATTAAAAAAATAAGTGTTATCATCGGCCAGTTTTTATAACCTCCCCTCGTAAGTATACACAAGTACGTGGCTCTTATAAAAAAATTTTGTGCGTGCAGGGAGGTTCAGGTAGTCCTTTCACAAAATTTCATTCGCCTAGGTCGATTCGTTGGTTGGACTCTGTTGTGTTTTTAAAAGACATATAGACCGACGGACGGATAGACGTACATGGCTTAATCGTTTCAGACTTGCATCCTGATTCAGAATATTTATGGCTTATGGGGTATAGTATAGGGTGACTTCTGCTTAGCGTTAGAAATGTAAGTGAATACTTACACCTTCCAGTGGAGGGTGTTATAAAGGCGCATTTAGTTGAATCTAAGTTCAAGGAAATCTTATGTCGTTTTCCATTGGGACCATCAGATTTTTATTTCAGATCTCAGATTTTTCGTGGCGAATGGAACACGATAGGCAGATTGATCTGCTTTTGTAAATGTATTAGTGCATTATTAGACAGTACATCAGCTGTGCACATTTTTTTCGTTTGTCGATGAAAACATACGAATTTAATTTGGGAAATCATATCGACGAAGAATCGAAATCCACAGACCACAGATGACGAGGAAGAAGACGAAGATTATAGTAATTGCTCCAAAATTAAGTCCATGCCCATTATTTACGTTTTTGTTCTGAATAACTGCTTTTCACGAGGCTTTTCGTAATTTTGTCTTGAACACAAATTCCGAATGACGTAAAACAGCTGTGCAAGGTATATTGGTATTAGTGAGAGTGTGTGCAAATCTCGAAAATTATCGAGATTTGCAAAAAGTGATCCGAATCAAAAAAAAGATTGATTTTTTGTCCCAATGGAACACGAAAAGTGATCCGGATCAAAAAAAAGATTGATCTTATGTCCCAATGGAAAACCACATAAATTTTAGCTGCCCTCCAATTTTTCTCTACAAACATTACCTAAAATCCTAGCTAAATTTTGACATAGAGTGCGCTGTGAATATAAGTGTCACAGAAAACAGCTGCTCGTTGAAAATAACTTCCTTCAAAGATTCATCGACGCGAAAATGTGTTATATTTTCGTTGCACTTTCTTTTTTGCTATTCCTTGATATCAAATTTATCACTTTGAAAGGATTTCTCATCGAGGAATTCATTGAAAAAAACCTTACCCTTATTTACTTTTCCGCAACATAAAAGAACAGAAGAAAAAAAATATTATCTGTAAAAATGTAGCTAAAAAAAATGTGCCGAACCATTAATGGGCGCGGTAAATTGTGACATATACATGCAGTACAGTCTGAAATGAAAATTTAATTTTTTAGCTGAGGCAGAATACCGCTCGGCTAAATGGATTCGCTTAAATTTAGCTCAGCTAAATTTTGGAGACAATTTTGTATGTAAGCTAAAATTTACCACCAGCAGCGTACTAAGCTCAAGGTAATATAAGTCTTATAGACGCCGGATAGGAACTTTAGTCCATGTACAGATGAAGACTAATCTTTGTATAGATAGTCGTGTTCAAAATCACTTGTCCAACGGTCGATTGAGCAAACCGTAGACTTTGTACAGAAAATCTACCATTGGCCAAGTGATTTGAACACCACTGTACAACATTCAGATAACAATCTACTATACAAGTTCTTCATTTTCAAGTTTATTTTGTAAAGATCTGTTTTATTTATAGAGCTGTGGCAGCCTTAAATATAATAAGATGTTTAGGTTCTAATAGTGCAGACATTACGCCTGTATTCGATTCTTTAGCTTTTTTTTATAATAGCTATTTTGATAAGAAAACATTCTTTAAACGTTTGCGGAAGAATAAGAAGCAATGCAAAAAGAACCCGGACATGCGGTGTAGGATTTTAAAATATAAACTCGTTGCATTCATTTGGCACAAGGCCTATTTCAGCCCAAAACGCAGTAATAGAAGTATGTACCTATTTCTAGTCAGATAGAGCTCTCTCATGATTAATAATTTCAATACTTTTTTGCTCACCAGGAAAAAAACCTTAAGACAAATTGGACGATTGAATTTACTTGATCATCCAAATGGTAGTTTGTGAAAAATGTTGTAATGAGTTAAAAAATATGTCTTCGAAATCAAAGCGTTTTCCAACTCCTTCGAGGAATGCAGAAAATTTCAAAAGTTAATTTTTAAAGAAGTACGATGAGTCATGAATGCATTCAGAATTTTAAAACAAAGGAGTGCGTTCAGCTTATTTTTGTTTAATCCTTAGTATGTCTGATTTGAAAGATATAAAAATAAACTTTCAAAAATTAAAAATAGTACAAATAGTACTGAAAATTGAGAAGTGGTACTTGCGTACTCGGGAAAGTCAAATTGTACTGAATTCAGTACAATAGTAAGCCTTTTTGCAACTATGCTACATTCATTTACTTCGACTCGAATGGAGTACAATTTGATTGAGTGGGGTGGATTTCTTAAGTTTGTCTTGTGAGTGTTTCTGTTAGTTCTCTCTCTTTCTCTATTTCGATTATATTAAATTTTTCCCGATGTGGTAATGGTAGCGACATCTATTATGAGTATTGGATAACCAACATGATTCCTCTATGTGTATATACTCAATGATAGAATCCAAATAGAAAATAACGCGAATGTTATTCAAAATTTAAGGATTATTAAATTATGTTATACATAATTTCATCGTGAAAAACAAAAGAATACCTACACAAAAAGCAAAACTATGATAACATAACAAACCAAATAAGATAATTACGTGTTTTAAATTAAAATATTACGTACCAACCTACACTTTTCAGTACAGTTCACTTTTCGCTTTAGTTTACGCGTTACTATGGAAACGAACTCTTTTCTTGGAAAAATCAAAAATGCCACTTTTTCGTTAAAATTTGACGGCGGCGTTTATACACCTTATCTAATACAGACGCAATCATCGAAAATAAATTTATTTTCTTGAAAATATAAGAAGAAAAAAAGCTCAAAATGTTTATCAACAAAATTGCAAAGAATCCCGTTTAGCTGATTTCATCATGCTTGCAATTTAGTCTTACAGCTTAAAATAATATTTGTTTTTTTGTAATAAAGTCATAAAATACAAATCATATCATTAAATACAGTTATTATGCAATAATATATTATTATGCTTTTTAATAAAACATAAGTTGGCAATTAATTCACCACACCATACACATCATTTGCTTAACACGTCCCAACAGTGGTCAATTATTTGAATTATTTCAAAGCCATCTCAGATTCAATTTTCTTATTTCATCTTTTTTTGCTTATTCACACGTATTCACAGATAGAAAAAGAGGCGGAGCTACTTATTTCAAAACTGGCTCTATAAAACTCTCATTTTTGGCCGAAGCTGGTGGTCTATTCTCCTGGTTTGTGATTTGAGCTAAATTGATCGATCACTCAAATGAACTAAGTCGCCCAACTCTACTTCTAAGTGCTTACTTTGATCATACGCAAGATCAAATTTGTTTCAAAATATGTGTTTCCTAACTCTTACCGTTTGGGCTGGGCGGGGCGTGGATCTACAATAAGTCAGGACAAATACATATACGATATTTCATCGAAAAGACCATCTCAAGGATTTCTACTTCTGACAATGTAGAATTCTATTGGCAAAAAATACAGGACAGAGGTAAAAAAGAAAGGACTGTTCTTTTAAATAAAGGACGGATGGTCAGCGTACCTATAATAGTATCGCAAGATATATTTATGGAATAAGAAGATATGACCACATTTCCTCTTTTTCTAGATCGATTCATAGCATCACTCTTGACGACCTTTTCAAGATGAGAACGTTGATCTTACTTTACAATATACTACAGACGCGCCAACCACCTTACCTTTTTACCAAGATCCATTTTATGCGCTCAAGTAGAACTTTTGACCTCATACCAAAGTGCTACAAATTCTTGGTCTCTGAACGACAATTCTTTATTCATGCGATTCGACTATGGAATTCCCTTTCCCGACATATAAGGTTGATAAGCTGTATAACGTTGCTTAAAGTGGAACTCAAACAATACCTGCAAACACTTCGATGATGACGATTAGTTGTTAAGTCCTTTCTCTTTCTTTTTCTTTTGTTTTTTGTTGTCTATCTTTAGGAATTTATAAATATGTAGTAGTTATTTATCCAGCAGTTCTTTGAAATAATTTTTGAATTTAAATACATATTTTTGTAAATGAACAAGTACTTTTCCACTCATGTCATAATACATACATAACATCATACTTTTACAGCCTTATTTATAAACTTTATACACTCTGCTTTGTATAAACTTTATACACTCTCTATAATAGGTCTAAACGCAAAAAAATATATTAGATTTTTGCGTTTAGAGTTATTATAGAGAGTGTATAAATTTTATAAATAAGGCTGTCTTTATAATAGCTCTAAACTCAAAAATATATATTAGGATTTTGCGTTTAAAGTTATTATAGAGAGAGTATAAAGTTTATAAATAAGGCTGTTAATTTTTAACTGGAATTTTTAACTGAAACTTGCACAACTAAATAAGATATTGTATCTTACTGTGTAGTAAAGGATATTAAATAAAGATTTGAATTTGAATTTATTGGTGGAGGGGGTTTCTCCTTCCTTATAACGTTGTTTTCTCCATTTTTATTAAGAGCCTTTTCTATCTCATTTCCAGATAAAGAAGGGTTTTCTTTTCTTGTGATTCTCTTTTTTGCATTGTTTTTGGGAGGAGCAACTAGGTCGGTATCTGGTGAAGATACGGCTTTACGTTTCTTGCTATGCTAGGCCTCTTTTTCCCTTTCAGTACCCAGTCTGTTTCTCTTTGTAAATCGTCTTCGTCAGTATGGTAACCTTGACTTGCATGTTTCCACTAACTTCTCTATTTATTTGAAGTGTCTTTTTATACCCTCCACAGGAAGGTATATTCACTTTGTCATTACGTTTGTAACGCCAAGAAGGATTCACCGGAGACCCTATAAAGTATATATATTCTGAATCAGTATCACATTCTGAATCGATTTAGCCATGTCCGTCTGTCTGTTGAAAGCACGATAGCGTCCAAACGAATTGACCTAGGCGAATGAAATCTGGTGAGAAGACTTCTTTTTACCGTCGTCAGGTTGGTATTGAAAATGGGCTATGTCGGTCAAGTAGTTCTGGTACCTCCTATACAAAACCATTAGTAGGCACATGTGTGTCTCCGCCTGTTGAAATCACGATAGCGTCCAAAGAAATCGACCTAGGCGACTGAAATTGTGTGACAGGTCTTAGTTTTACGGTTGTCAGGTTGGTATTAAAAATTATCCATATCGGTCAAGTAGTTCTGTTACCTCCCATACAAAGCCAATATTCGACCCATGTATCTCTGTCTGTTAAAAACACCTTAGCGTCCAAACGAATCGACTTAGGTGAATGAAATTTTGTGAAGGACATTTTTTAACCGTCGTCAGGTTGGTATTGAAAATTGTCTATGTCGGTAAAGTAGTTCTGCTACCTCCCATACAAAACTAATATTAGACACACTCGCATGGCAAACATTTTGCATGACTTTTATGCAGTGGAGGGTATCAAAGCATCGGCCAGGCCGATGATAACACTTTTACTTGTTAAGATTGTTTTTGTTGAAGGACCAATTGATTGTGGAACGGCAAATTTATGAAATAGTCATCGACGACGAAAGCGAATAACGAACAACAGAAAAAAAACACTGCTTCAATGATAATTTCTACAATACAGTTTACTCAAGATGTTACCTCGTTGGCGGAAAAAAAGAGAAGAGGCCGTGCACTCGTTTATTGAGTTTTCGACACCAAAAAATACTTTTTTTTCATGGGGTAAATTAAGAATTATTGCCAAGAAATAATTAATACAAAAAAACATAGAATTTAAAGAATACAAAATGAAAATTATGGATTTTATACAAAAATAAAGTCACAAATAAGGCAACGTATATGAATAGGTACTAATCAAAGATCTTCATTTTCTTTCGTTAACTTCCTCACCTCCTCATGTAGATGAGTAGTAAAGTAAGCTGTTCGATGTTGCCGAGTTTTTCTCTCAGTTCATCGTTTTCTCTTTTAATTTTGACCATATCGGACTGTAATGTTTCCGTGTAGTTCTCTGGCGGATGTACAGTTGATGGCTTATTTTTACTTGTTGTATTGTT
The DNA here is from genome assembly GCA_949372485.1 of Cheilosia soror. Taxonomy (NCBI): domain Eukaryota; kingdom Metazoa; phylum Arthropoda; class Insecta; order Diptera; family Syrphidae; genus Cheilosia; species Cheilosia soror. The sequence goes on from OX443562.1 coordinate 40,128,224, forward strand.
AGACACCGGTGGTGGTCTGTTTTTCCTGAATGGGTCAATTAAATGCAATAATTGGTCCTCCCCAGAATCCGTAGGACCGAACTCGATAGAGTGTGGATTTTTCAGTAAATCTGGTCTGCCACCTGGGGTATTACTTCCTGTTGTTTTGTTCATTGCATATTTTTTTTTCATGTAACTCTTTTTCAAAAATTTGGACTTTAGTCTCTTTTGCGACAGGCACACCTACCTCGGGTAAATTCTAACCCCTAACCCAAAGGGGTTGTTTATTTAAATATATTTTGTTTTTATTTTTTATTTTTTTCATCTAGGTGCACAGCCGCTCCTGACATGGAGAACAGACGCTGACCAGGGAGCCGCCCAATATGGATCAGACGCTTCTGGGTTTTTGTGACTGGGGGTCCGCGGGGTCGTTACGCCCGTTACCTCTCTCCAGAGAAGTACCCCTGCGGGTACTTCTTGACAATCGCGAGGACATAAATTTTCAAAACTCCTGCTGGTACAGGACAAGCAAACTTTGTAACTCACTTCCTGGGGATATATTTCCAAAAGACTACAATTTGGAGCAATTTAAGTACAGAACTAACATACATACATCTGCGAGCATCTCGGGGCACTGATGAAGGGTTATAGGCTCGCCGCTCCCGGGAGAAGTATTTAAAAAAAAAATAGAAAACTGTTTAAACTCAATCAATATTGACTTTGAGAGGATAGCCACCTGGTAAGAAAAAAACGGGCTTTTTCTTAACCACCTTAAATCCACTTTTATTAGTATAATAAACCATTAGATCTTTTATACTTTCCTTCCTGACGTAATGCTTACTGGTTCCAAAATCGAGTATGTCGGCACGGTCAAAAATCCGGGAGTGATTTTTAATAGGAAATTGACATGGAATACTCACATCAGTGCTGTGGATGGCACACTATTAGGTACACTCCCCTGAAAACACGTATGTTGAATTTGACAATACCGCGCGTTATGTTTTTAAACTAAAACGATATGAACGTATATCCAACTACACGAAATTACTTTATAACAAGACCTTTGACAACCTACTTCGTTACAGATCCCTTATTTTGCTATCTAATCTTATTCAAATTAATCAGCATTAGCATTAGCATTTAGCTTGTTCAAAATTGTAATCTTCACTACTTTATACGATTTTTTTTATCTTGAAGTGTAAGTGTTCTATGCAATAAATCAAATCTAATCTAATCTTTAGATTTAGACGACTTGATGAGCGGTCTGAGATGTTGAGCCACGCCCAAACGGTAAGAGAGCGCCAATTTTTTTTTTAGATTTGTGTTAAGGGCATTGCAATCAATTGGACTTTGCAAAAAAATCCCGTTATTTTTCAATGCGCAGTAACATTTTATCGGCACATGTATCGCTGGAGACTTTTGAGACATTGTTTAAAACCACATAAGGAAGGTTCATGCAGAAATCCAGCTTTCCCCTAATTTTTCCGAAGTTTGGTCATTCTTTTGTCTTTATTCCCTGGAATATTACCCCGAGAGCAATCAACACCTAAACTATTTTTCAAATTCGTGGAAGGGTCAATCTATGACGGAAGTCTCGACATGTTTGATTAGTGATTTACAAGTCACATCTGCACAATCGCATTTACCATAAGATTTTGTATCTGGTTTAAGGGTAGTGATGCGATCACATGAGAACACAAGCGTTTTCACTCTAGCCTCTCACTATCAACCCCTACTCTCACCTCCACGTTGGTAACTGGTGGGTGCCAACGTACTTCGGCTGGACCAACAGTCAGTGGTACCAGTATCGCGACATCATCAAGTTGGTAGCCGAAACCACCGTAGGGTACCAGCTACCCCAGAGAAAGAGCCCGTGGTATGATGATGAATGCGTGTACAGGAAAAAGATGACAGCGCTGCAGCGCAAAAGAAGGGCTCTTTGAAGCGCAGCGGAGCTCTTTAAATACGGTGGTGATGTTTTGGTAGGGAGCATGCACCGAATCATCAACCAAGTATGGGTGGAAGAAAACCTGCCCGATGACTGGCACTGGACTATCAGCTCCATATGCCCCATCTACAAAAAAGGCGATCCTATGTCTTGCAAGAACTATCGAGGCATATCCCTGCTAAATGTCGCATACAAGATCCTATCCAACGTACTATGTGAACGTCTAAAACCGTTCTGCAACACACTAATCGGCACGTACCAATGTGGCTTCCGGCCCGGCAGATCGACTGTAGACCAAATTTTCTCACCAAGTCGAAACTCACCACCCATTTATCGACTTCAAAGCCGCATATAATAGCATACATAGTCAGTAGCTCTATATGGCGATGGCCGAATTCGGAATCCCGGCAAAACTGATTCAGCTGTGTCGCGTGACGCTGGAAAACACGGCTGCAACGTCAAAACGTTACTATTGATAGCAACAATTTTGAGGTAGTTAAGGAGTTCACCTACCTCGGAGTAAACGTAAACTCCACGAATGACACCCTAGTGGAGATCCGGCGAAGAATTACCCTAGGAAACCGTTGCTACTTCGGTTTGGCAAAGCAATTGGGTTCAAAACTCCTAACTCGAAGGACGAAATGTGTGCTCTACAAAACCCATATCCCGTAGCCTTTGGCCAAGAATCGACGAAAAAAGAACAAGATGTATTCTGAAAATGATTAAGCGGCATATTCGAATCTTGACAGGTGTACGGGCAGGCCACTGTACCATTGGAACCATGGACACAAGGCTGGGCATTAACATACCAGACTACTGCAGGAGCTGTCAAGACATAGAAGAAACGGAGACCATCAAACACCTACTCTGCGAATGCCCAAACCTGCACACTAGTCGACTCCAATACATGGGGGACAGACTTTTCGGAGACCTAGAGGACATAGTGCAGGTACCACTGACGGACATAATCAGGTTTGTTAAAAGTACGGGATGGTTTACTTAGTAGACCAACCCCGCCAAGGAACAATACCAAGAAACCAGGTAAAGTGTTTATGCATGTTTTTTGTGTTGTCCAATAAAATGAAAATGTTTATCCACGACCAAAAACCAAGGGATCACAATGGACCAAAAGGCCCCCGTGGTAGCACAGCACTCTTAAAGCTGTGCACTTCCCTCAAACCTAACCTAACCTACTTCGGCCTTGCTGATGTTTGCCTGCACTGCTATTTCTTGTATTGACAGCATGTACCTAAGAAATAATGTTCTATCCCTTATTTCTTGCTCTCTCTGCAGTTGCGAAAGACATCGGTGATTTGCTTGAACTATTTCTTTCGAGAACGTATTTGCGTTGCTGGTTCGCAAATTCGTAGCTGCTGTACCCTTCAACAGCTGTCGCATTGCCATGAATTTATAGTCGTCGTCACTGCGGCTAGTCTATACTAGATCGTGTTCATCCATTTCTCCAATACTATACGCGCCATCCCCACTGAGCGGAGGTACTAATCCCTCAATATCGGAAATACTCAACCTTTGCAACTGCTTGGTGACACTCTCCTTTTCGAATTCCTTCTTCTTTTCGAGCTGATCGATTATTGCGTCATCGTCCATTTCAGGGATTTGACTATGGAAAGGTTATGCGAAGAACTGCGTAGTTTTGACTATATCATTGAACTGAAGTTCATCGGAGCTGAAGTTTTCGAAACGCTCAAGGTTGTCCGGGTGTATGCTATTCGGCGGCGAATCTTCTCCGCCTCCATTGGATCCGAAAATATTTCGCAGCTGCTAAAGTTTGTCTGTTGGTGGGATATCCACATTTTCTTTTTTTTTTACAATTTAATTTAAGGTTTCGGATGCAACTTTTTGAGCGCGGCTACCCCACATCTGAGATGTAAACCGATTTGGTTATTAAATAATTTTTTTAGCGAACTCCATCCTTATTTCTTCTTTTGACATTTTTAAGTCATGCACAATTGCAATTTATTCGTATATGCGAACCTGAACATATGTTTAGGTTCACAAATGATGCATAGAGCATAGATGGCGTTATGAAATACATTACAATATTAAAAGTCATTTTTAGGCATTTTTTAAGAAATTAAACAAACTTTGTCGTCAATAAAGGGAATTAAAAACAAGTAAAAGTGTTATCATCGGCCTGGCCGATGCTTTGATATCCTCCACTGCATAAAAATCATGCAAAATGTTTGCCATGCGAGTTAGTATTGTCTAATATTAGTTTTGTATGGAAGGTGGCAAACCTACTTTACCGACATAGAAAATTTTCAATACCAACCTGACGACGGTTTAAAAAAGTCCTCTCATAAAATTTCATTCACCTAAGTCGATTCGTTTGGACGCTAAGGTGTTTTCAACAGACAGAAAGATACATGGGTCGAATATTGGCTTTGTATGGGAGGTAACAGAACTACTTGACCGACATGGATCATTTTTAATACCAACCTGACAACCGTAAAAGTAAGACCTGTCACATAATTTCAGTCGCCTAGGTCGATTCGTTTGGACGCTATCGCGATTTCAACAGGCGGAGAGACACATGGGTCTACTAATGGTTTTGTATGGGAGGTACCAGAACTACTTGACCGCCATAGCCCAACCTGACGACGGTAAAAAGAAGTCCTCTCACCAAATTTCATTCGGCTAGGTCAATTCGTTTGGACGCTATCGTGCTTTCAACAGACAGACAGACAGACAGACAGACAGACGAACATGGCTAAATCGATTCAGAATGCGATACTGATTCAGAATATATATACTTTATAGGGTCTCCGGTGAATCTTTCTTGGCGTTACAAACGTAATGACAAAGTGAATATGCCTTCCTGTGGAGGGTATACAAAATGTGCACGACTGGGTCGCACGAAACTTTCTCGTTTATTGCGAATCTCGCAGAATCTCAGAGTCATTTCAACAAATTGTACGTTTAAAATTATTTCCACTTACGTACATCTAACGTAGGTTTTGTAACTGAACCCTTGTTAACTAAACACGTAATACATACTACATAGACATTATGTAATATGTACGTATTAACTACAACACTTTATTACTTACTTTCAAATTTCACCCCAACTGACATTTTTTTGAAGGAGGCAAGGAGGCGATGAATTTCGAATTCTCATTTTTGATTATTATTTAAAAAAGGTGGTCTCAATGGTAGGGATTTGGGTAGTAATTTTTGAGAAATATTCATAAAACGGCATTATTCGAGTTTTCTGTGAAAAACTAAGTACGTGATTATGATTTTATGTAAAATCGTTAGAACGATTTTTTGTAAAATTATGCTGACAAATGTTACAATTTGGATTCGAAAAGCACTGTTATTAAACTGTTAAGCTGAAAACTGAGTACGACGTATTCTTCAGGATATAAACATTACCTAGCAGTTACATTTTTAACCAAATCGAAAATGGCGTTTTCGAGATATGTGTAGTTTTTAAAGTACCGTTTTTAGCGATTGGGGTGGAAATCGAAGGACGCATTCGCGGGTCAAAAAACACTGTTTTTCAACTGTTTAGCTCAAAATTGAGCAAATGGTATTACTATGGACTTAAGCATTACCTGACAGTAACATTTTTATCACAATCGAAAATGGCGTTTTAGAGATATGAGCAGTTTTTTAAAGTACTATTATTAGGGATTTGGGTGGATAAAAAAGGACGCAGTCTTTTTAGGGAAAAAGTGAGTTTACTATCAAGTTAAGAATGACAATAGTACCTTAAAAGCAATTTTTTTTTAAAAATCGTTTTTACCGTTTTCGAGAAAAAGCCAATTTTCAAAACTGCCGTTGCTAGAATTTTTAGCGAAAAACTGGGTATGCAGTAATTTTAAGCATGCCTACATTAACTTAACGATCAATTTTGGTTCAAATCGTTAGAACCGTTTTCTAAATTTAGACATATTTCGTAATATTTCGTAAAATATGTATATGGTAGGTACCGTTAATATTAGGGCTAGCATAAAAAAAACGTCCCTAGCGGAAAGCCCACAAACTCTAAATACGAAGTTTGAAGCAAATCCGTCCAAGCGTTTAGATTCCCCAGGGGTGGGACAGACAGACATACGGACGGACAGAATTGCGAGACCCACATTTTTTAGTTCCCCTATCATCGTAATGGGCGCAGTAGCGCAGTGGTTCGTGTGCTGGACTACTGTGCGAGGGATCCCAGGTTCGATCCCCGGAAAAACACAAATTACATCTTAAAGTTTTTTCTACTGTGCCACCTCTCGCGAACGTCTGACAAACATCCGAGAGTATGACTGTCATGAAAAAGCTTCTCAATTCAGCCGTTCGGACTCGGCATAAAATTGTAGGTCCCTTCCATACGTCAAAACACAAAATGCGGGAGCGATTTATTTCTTTTTTAAAATTGTTCATTTTGATTTAAAAAAGAAAAAGTTTTTGTTTATGTACATTAAGTAACTATACTATCTATAGCTGATGTATTTGTGCACGTGCCACTCCATTGGCAGCGGAAATGGAAATAGCTTTTAGTGAATGGACAAGCACAGGAGTGTTCCCAGGTTGAGGGGAAAATCACCATTTTTGCCGATTTTTTAAGACGAAAGGGAGAAAAAAGGGGAGAGGGATAAAAACGGGGAAAATCTTAAAATCCTATCAAAAACAGTTTGTAAGAAAATCTTCTAGAATGAATACCTACAAAACAATCTACAAAAAATAACCATGCTCAAGAATGTGCCCATGCAACACCCACTTAATTTTTTGTTTGGTTTCTGAATGCATTCATTCTTTTGACATTTAATAAAACTATAACCATGGCCATACACTCCTTACCATGAACGTCGTGTGCAGAGAGACAGCTAGATTTTGAGTTAGTAGAAAAAAAGATAGGTAGTACAGAAAATGAACCAAAAATCCACTTTCAGAAATAATTTTCACATGAGCATGGCGCATGATTACGAAAGTTATTTTCCGGAACCATAGCGCTTTCGATAAAAATCTTTAATTGGTATTTGCTTTGGTAGAGTGAGGACGTAAAATCGGGCGTCCGCTTCGAATTTACCATCAAATTTTTGTATTTTCGATTTCATTACTCCTGTACCTGTCAAATTTTATTTTATTGCAATGAGGGTTTGTTTTTGTGTATAGCCAAGTCGTTCATTAGAATGAAAGTTATGCCATACATCCCTTCCCATGAAAGTCGTTTCGGGCGAGACAGGTCGATTTTAAGTGAGCAGAAAAGAGAATGGATCTGCAGTGTAATATACGCTTCTTTTCTCAACTAGATAACCTAAAAATCGACCCGTCTCGCCCGACACGACTTTCATGGGAAGGCATGTGTGGCTCAGCACATAGTGTGTCCTTGAACTATGCCTTAATTCAAAATATTACGCGAATTTCTAAACAACGGCGGCACAACTTAATGTGTAATAATTCTCATTTTATTTTGGATTTTGAATGAAGAAGGAACTAACAAAAAATACAAATATCTCAAGCAATTGGAAGCATTGCTCGAGTTCAAAACATGGTTAAGTATGATTTTTTTTCTTTCTAAAGGGGAAAAAATATCATGTTGGTGTTAAAAAAGGGGATTTCTTTTCTTAAACCCTGGGAACACTGAAGCACACTTCTCATTTCATTGTCAATGAACTGCCAAACGATTTTTTGGCAATAATTGAACAGTGGTGCCGTTCAGTGAAATAAACTAATCTTTGAGAATCAACCGAAATGTGGAAACCCACCTTTACAGACCAAATTTTTAATACAGTATCTATGTACTCCTTTAAATAAAATTATTTTTTTTGCAATTTTAATTAGGAATTCAATATTTTCAGGTCAATGTTAAATATACTGAAGAACGACTATCATTGATGAAGGATTAAATAGCAATGACTTCACCTCCAGACAGTCCTATAGAGGACGTAGTTTATGAATTGGAACCAACACGTGTGCCTAAACCGATTCCAGTGGCATTAGAAGACTTGTGTCGCCAAACGAAATTTTCAAAACAAGAAATTCGTGTTATGTACAGAGGATTCAAAACCGTAAGTAATTTTTATGTGGACGTAATTAGCCAATATTATCTACTATATTCACATTGCTTCGGGCTATTTGAATGAAATTGTAGGCTTTCCATGTTTCTTATATCTAGTTAATTTAAGATTTTCGATTAGGTACCAATACCAACCACCAGTTCGTTCCCAATAAGAAACACCATATACTATCTGTTATGCCCCTTGTCCACTTAAGCCGTGTTTCAATTGGGCTACATAATAATTATATTTCAGATAATTTTCGTAAAATACATTATGTCCATATAAATATTATGTCTTCTTTACAAACAGATATAGTGTCCATGTCCAATCAGTTGGGGTCACAAGTCTATTTGGACATAAAGTACATTTAAGGACGAAATAGTGAGGTCCATTTGAATATCAGAGGCAAGGTAGATTTTGGATATTGTGCCCGTTTTAGAAAGACATAATCACAAACCAGTAAGAAATAGACCGTTGACTCCTCCCACATAACGGACTTTGCCTACAAGCTGTTGGCACCATAGGATTTATTTATGTGTTGGGCCTGTATAAATCAAACGGAAGAAATTACGGCACACGCATACTTCGTAAAATCCTATGGCAGTTGCACCTGGCAGTGGTTTATGGCAGTGGGGCTGTGTTCTGAAGGTTTTTTCTTTTTTTCCAGTTACACTTCGTTCACATCACAGTTTAGTTTTAGGAAATGTTAAATTTTTCAAACTGTTGATATCAATTAAAATTGGCGATGTAAAGGAATATTCACATGAGAATGAACAAACGAATTGATAATAATATGCGAACAAACCACTTTTGATGCATTTATATAACAAAAAATTACTCATTTTACTATTGCAAGATAGTACCTAGAATAATAAATTAACGGATCAAAATCCGTTTGAAAAGATTTCAAACAACGAAATTTCGAAGGAACTAAAAATGTTTGCCTCGAAGGAAAACACCCTTTGTGCGAATTTTCACAAGTTTATTCCAAATTCAGACATTAAAACCCGCTCCACAAACTATCAAATACAAAATTTGTTCGAACTTATGTAAACTTAAATCAAAGATTGTTAAGTAGTAGAAATTGATGTTTGAACTTGGCGAACTGTTGCAACAAATAAAAGTGTTCATGTGAATGGACTGTCAAAACATGTGATAATATTCTTTTCACTTAAACCATATTAATTTCGTTATCTATTACATATATATTTTCATGACTGCAAAAAAACAAAATTGGTCCGGAAAAGACTTGCTCCTGGAACTTTGGAATGAAGAGCTTCAGAAATTGACAGTCAAAACAAAGTGTCAAAATGAAACTCTTTTCGTGATTTATTTTTCACTTTGGTTTATTCACGTGGTTATCCTTTATTTGTTATTTTGATTTTGTTATTAGACCTGTTTTATTGCACATCTATCTCAGTGAAGTAAGGAAAAGTAGAAATTTTAACACGCAATTACAACAACTACACACTGCTTGACACTAAGGGTATTCATGCAACGTCGTAAGTTTACCATTCGCGTAAAGAGAAAATTGCACATTTTACTATTCCTAGTGTAGAATAATTAGTTATTCTATCAAATTGTATTAAGAAAACTAGTCTTAAAAGGGTTTACATAACGAAATTTCCAATTCCGAACTTTTTGCCGTGAACGAAAACATACTTTGTTTGGAATTGAAAATTTCGTTATTTAAACTCTTTTAAAACTTGTTTTCATAATACAATTTGATGGATTAATAATTTATCCTACATTTTTTGGAATAGTAAAATGTGCAATTTCTATTTATAAAGACATCAAAAGTATTTTAAATGAATGCAAAGTATTTTTTCCTGATTTCGCGCCTTTATTTCAAGTGTGAAATGTCACATTGACCTAGTCGTAAGTTTACTATCTCGGTTTTTTTTAACATCTTGTGTGATTTTCCATACAAAATTTGACAGTTCATTTACCACGTTCGTTACGACGTTGCATGAATACCCCTACTTTATAGATGTGCAATAAAACAGGCCTATTGATGAATAAATGCTGAAAAAGTTAAAGTTTTTCGGAGACAAGAATAAAACACAACCAACTCGCTGAAAAGAAAAAAGACGGGAACGTTTTTTCGAAATGAGCTGTAAGACAGAAAAAGCAGTACATATAATAATTTATGGTGATGCCACAAGGTAATTGTACGATAATGTTCTCGTGTTAAACTAAACCACAATTCCAAAAGTTATCCCTTAGTTGGTAGCAATTTTAACAAATTTCCTGGAACGTAAAATAAATCGCCAGCGATTTTTTTTTCATTCACTAATCCCTACCTCTTTTTTATTCGCGGGTGATTTGTTGTTCCGATGAATTTCTTGTGAATTGAAAAAGTATTAGTTTTCGAATAAGCGAACAAAATATTATCAACGATATAGATTATATTTTCGCTCAAAATTAAGTTTAAATCATTCCAACCAGCCGTCTAGCTACTTGCAATACGATTTTATCTAAAATGTAAACAGTACCTACCTAAACTTAGTTCCCAACGTTTCTTAACACATCCCAATAAATGGCCGCTCTTATGTTTTATTTACATTCCGGGTCCGGCCATTAATTTTGACATTTACACGTATTCACAGACAGGGTAATTTTTTCCGGGGAGAATCGGATAGGTGTACGGAAAGTCGGCGGTCTAGTTCTCTGTGGTTTGTGGACATAATAATCACACAATCTATCCAAATGTATACACTCCCACTCAACTGAATAGGTTCAACATTTTTAAAAAAGTAAAAAGACAATATCTCTTAAATTAAATTGCCGATTTTAGCTAAATCAATTTTTTTATATAGAATAATCAATTTTTAACGAAACGCGAAAGTTTGCGGTTTCTAATACACGTATTTATATAGCCCGTCCCAACTTAAGTGAAGACCTCTTGCGCAGCTCTCTTCACATCAGGGATTTTATTGTCTTAGTGACAACAAAACAACTTTTCCAGCCAGAACTACAGCTAAAAAAAATATGTGCGCATTTCAAACAACAAGCATACCCCTGCTTGCGAAGACATCTCTCTCGATCGACGATCGAGTCATGCTCATGACTGATTGTCCACACAGCAGCAGCACAGCACCGTCGTTCAGTGTTGTCACTTCTACCACAATGTGGTAGATCTACCACAATTTCTTAATATTTTTTCAATCTAGCACAACTACCACTGCACACAAAAATTCTACCACGTTTTGTTATTCCAGTGTTAATTATTTTATAGTTCTCTTTTATGCTTTCATATCGATAAGAAAATGAAAGCGAGGCGCACTTTTGATGTATATTTTTATCATTCGTGTCGTCATTAACATCTTCAGTCTACAGTTTCATATCCCAGCAAAACAGGCAATTTCCATTTCGTTCGCTTAGAAGATTTTGTTCCTTAGTGAGTTCGATTAGGAATTTCGAGCAATAGATTGACATTTGACGCCCTGGCCATTGACGCCTTATGTTCGTATATAGAATTAGTTTTCACGCGCGGTTTTGTATCCTTTCCAGTAGGTGCAATCGTGCAATGTGGTTTTCAGCGCACCCGACCAGATAATGAGAAGCGTTATCAAGTTTGGGGCAAATGAACGCCTTATATATTGTAGCTAGATCAAAAGGAGTAAAATATTTCTTGCACCGTTTGAGGCAACCTAGACATTTCGCATCGTTCTTGAAGACTTCGTGTACATGGTCGTTCTAACGACGTGTTTCATTGACACACATACCGAAAATGGAAAGTCTTTCGGGTTCGAAAATATAAGGGCTATTCATTGATAATGGCTGAAGGTTTAGTTTTTGCTTTAGGGATAGCAAACAGAATTGCATTTTGGAAGCATTAAACTCCACCCTATTGGCTAAACCTTTTTTTATAATGCTATCAAGGTCAGAATTGCCGGTTTAAGGGTAGTGATGCGATTATATGAGAACACAAGCGTTCCCACTCTAGCCTCTCACTACCAACTCCTACTCTCACCTCCACGTTGGTGACTGGTGGGTGCCTAGTACCTCGACTGGAGATGGGGTAACCAACCCCTGTGGAAGGTCGTTGGTGGCAGCGAACGAGAGAGGGGGGAGGAGTGTCTACGCACTAAGACACTTCCTCTTGTTTCAGGCGGCAGCGGATGAATTCCCTAGATGGAATCAACGGTGGCGTCTACAGTTCCGGTCAGGTCGAACTAAAGTGTAATCCCTGTATGAGCTGCTTCGACATATTTGGATACCAGGTCTATGGGGATCTCCAATACTGAGCCAGGGTGTTGGAAAAGAGTTGGTGGCGGAGGAGCCCTCAATATGGGTCAACGGCAGCGCTCATATCCCAAAATGGGTTACTGGCATCGGTTTTTCCGGCCCGCTGTCCTAGGGTCAAAACAAGGGCCTGGTCCTCCAGGTTGGGGGTTGTGCCGTCGGGGTAACTTCCCGACCATGAAAAAAACCAGTAGTTATGAGAGAGACACAACCAGCCTCGGATAATGGAACTCCTCAAATGGCAACCAGACCCGGAACGTCAATGGACTACGATCTGAGAGTATGTACCTGGAATGTACGAACGCTCTACACCCCAGGTGCTACTCAAAAACTTGAGTCTGTCCTCACGCGGTACAAGGCAGATATAACCGCGATCCAGGAGATACGATGGATAGGATCAGGTATGATGAAAAGAAAAGATTGCGACATTTATTACAGCTGCAACAAAAGATTGCATGTATTAGGATGCGGATTCGTCGTGGGAAATCGGCTTAGGACAAAAGTCATTGACTTCAAGCCGATAAGTGATCGCCTTTCTGTGATCCGCATCAAAGCTACCTTCCAAAACATAAGCCTAATATGTGCACACGCCCCTACCGACGAGGCAGAAGATCCTATCAAGGAGGAGTTTTATGACCTCCTGGATGGAGCCTACGGAGCCTGTCCGGAGTATGATGTAAAAGTTGTACTCGGGGATTTCAATGCTAAAGTCGGAAAGGAAAACATCTTTGGCGGATTAGTTGGTAAGCACAGAATCCACGAAACGACAACAGACAACGGCTACCGACTAATCGATTTTGCAGCAGCTCGTAATACGGTGATAAGTAGCACTAGGTTTCCAAGGCTAAGGATCCACACAGCAACCTGGCGCTCTCCAGACGGTCGAACCGCCAACCAAATCGACCATGTGCTAATCGATGCGAGGCACGCATCCAACATCCTCGACGTGCACACATTCCGAGGGGCAAACGTCGACTCTGACCATTTTCTTGTTGCGGCTAAATTCAGAGCTCGACTGTCCAACGAAAAGAAGCTGCGAACTGCCCAGAAGAAGAAATTCGACGTTGGACGCCTTAGCACACCTGGAGTAGCCAGAGCCTACAGCGAGCGCCTGAGTATGAAACTCTCCTCTGTGCACTCACCTACCACAAACGCCAACAATCAGTGGTGCCAGTATCGCGACATCATCAAGGAGGTAGCCGAAACCACCGTAGGGTACCAGCCACCCCAGAGAAAGAGCCCGTGGTATGATGATGAATGCGTGTACAGGAAAAAGGTGACAGAAGATGCACACAAGAAAGCGCTGCAGCGCAAAACAAGGGCAGCGAGAGAAGAGTATCGAGCCAGGAGAAGGGAGGAAAAGAAGATCCTGCGTAGAAAGAAGAGGGCTTACGCAGCTTCCCAGCTCAAGGAGATCGAAGAGTCGCGCGATCGTAATAACATCCGGAGGTTTTATAAAAAAGCTAAGCAACTGGCTGCTGGCTACAAAACCGGAACGCAGGCTCTTCGAGATACCGAAGGAAACCTAGTCACCGAAGCGCAGGGAATAGTAGATGTGTTTAAGCAGCATTTCCAACAGCTGCTTAATGGGCATCATGTAGAGAGAGTGATAGGGCAAGAAGAGAACCCACGTCCAGTCAATGAGGAACTAGTCCCACCACCAAGTATAGAAGAAGTTGGCTTAGCTATAAAAAAGCTTAAGAACAACAAGGCCGCAGGCTCTGATGGTCTACCAGCGGAGCTCTTTAAATACGGTGGTGATGTTTTGGTAGGGAGCATGCACCGAATCATCAACCAAGTATGGGTGGAAGAAAACATGCCCGATGACTGGACTATCAGCTCCATATGCCCCATCTTCAAAAAAGGCGATCCTATGTCTTGCAAGAACTATCGAGGCATATCCCTGCTAAATGTCGCATACAAGATCCTATCCAACGTACTGTGTGAACGTCTAAAACCGTTCTGCAACACACTAATCGGCACGTACCAGTGTGGCTTCCGGCCCGGCAGATCGACTATAGACCAAATTTTCACACTGAGGCAAATCTTGGAAAAGACCAACGAATTTCAAGTCGAAACCCACCACCTATTCATCGACTTCAAAGCCGCGTATGATAGCATACATCGTCAGGAGCTCTATATGGCGATGGCCGAATTCGGAATCCCGGCAAAACTGATTCAGTTGTGTCGCGCGACGCTGGAAAACACACGCTGCAACGTGCAGTTTGGAAGCAGCTCTTCCGAACTATTTCAAACATGCACCGGATTTCGGCAAGGAGACGCTCTATCATGCGACTTCTTCAATCTCGTACTGGAGCAGATAGTGCGCAGGGCAGGTGTCAACACGGAAGGCACTATCTTCAACAGGTCCGTCCAGCTGCTTGGCTATGCGGACGATATTGACATCATCGGTCGCTCCCAGCGTGCCGTGATAGAAGCGTTCACGGCGATTGAAGAACAGGCGAAATCCGTTGGACTTGTAGTAAATGAGGACAAGACTAAGTACATGCTATCAACAAACAAACAAGCATCTGTCCACCGCCTAGGACAAAACGTCACTATTGATAGCAATAATTTCGAGGTAGTTAAGGAGTTCACCTACCTCGGAGTAAACGTAAACTCCACGAATGACACCCTAGTGGAGATCCGACGAAGAATTACCCTAGGAAACCGCTGCTACTTCGGTTTGGCAAAACAACTGGGTTCAAAACTCCTAACTCGAAGGACGAAATGTGTGCTCTACAAAACCCTCATCCTGCCAGTTCTGCTTTATGGCGCCGAGTGCTGGACGATAAGCAAGAAGGGAGAGATGCTACT
This sequence comes from Cheilosia soror, assembly GCA_949372485.1. Classification (NCBI taxonomy): domain Eukaryota; kingdom Metazoa; phylum Arthropoda; class Insecta; order Diptera; family Syrphidae; genus Cheilosia; species Cheilosia soror. The sequence continues at coordinate 40,143,230 of OX443562.1, forward strand.
GGGCTCCTTCGAAAGAAAAATACTTCGGCGGATTTTTGGTCCTGTGTGCGAGGAGGGCGAATGGAGGAGAAGATACAACCGCGAACTCTATGAGCTGTACCAAGATGTGGATGTAGTCCAAAAAGCCAAAACACGTCGACTACATTGGCTCGGCCACATCGAGCGAATGGACAATAATGCTCCAGCCAAGAGGGTCTTCGAATCCCAGCCCCCAGGTTCGAGAAGACAAGGAAGACCGAACCTCCGTTTCAAAGACCAAGCCATCGCGGATGCCAGAGCGCTTGGTCTGGACAATTGGAAGCAGCGTGCCCGGGATCGTAGAGGATGGAAGGCTGCAGTGTCTCAGGCAGAGACTCTTCACGGGTCGGGAGCCCGATAATTCTCAAAAAAAATTCAAGGTCAGAATTTAATATGTTGCCGTTGTTAAGAGTAAAAAATTGAAATAAAAACAAAACACTGTTTTACTGGTTTAAACGTAAAGTATATTATCTCACTGAATGAAAAAAACTGACTGACTGTTCTGTCTTATATAGGATTATATGTATAGATTACGAATATTTATAAATAAAAATGTACACATTGATGTGTTCCAGTGAGGGATGATCATGTGGGTTGACCGTTCTCACGCTGCTCTTGTTTACTTAGGATTCGTATCGATACCTATGGGTGGTATATCGCTGCAGTTGGGTTTTCCTTAGCTCCATTTCCATTTCGTAGAATTAGGATGTTTACGATCGTGGGAGATGTCTTATGACATTTCGTAAGATTAGGATGTTTATGATCGTGGGAAATGTCTCATGGCATTTCGTAAGATTAGGATGTTTATGATCGTGGGAGATGTCTTATGGCAGTTCGTAAATATCTTTATCTGGTTTATTGCTGTTGTTGTTGATAAATATTTCTATTGAGGGTTACATTCGTCTTAAAAAGAATTCCCCCCAAAAGAAGAATTATTTAGATTAGTTGCACGCTATTTGATGGAGGTCCTTTCCGATGTACGAACCATCGGTCGTTCTCCAAGGGACTTGATGTTGGTATGCACTGGTTGTTATCTGAGGAAATTGGGTTCAATTTGCGTCTCAGGCATAATCGAAAGAAATATAGGAGAGAACCAATAATTATACTCCCAAATATTCCTAGTATGATATACCAATAATCGGATATATTGAGTGCACTTTCATTTATCTGCTTGTCCAAGTCGGCAGCGATCTCTTTTAAAATACTCATGGACCTTTTTGGAATAACATTTGTAGTTCTTGGCTCCCAATGTATTGGCACGATGGGATTGTTAGTTACCAGTTGCTCTAGATCTCGTTTGCTTCTAGTGTTAGGGGTAGACCAGATATTTTGATGACTGTTTATTAGACTGCATCTTGGATAGGTAATCAATGCTGCTGAGTAATCGATATTTTGTGTTTGTCCGCTGCACATGATGTGTGTTCTCTGATGACATCCTGGTAATACAAATGCTCTGTAATTATCAATTGGGAAAATACTTTCCACAAGATTCTGATATGTGTTCGCAGGAGTGCGCTGTATATGTATTTAATATTGCACTTTCTGTGCAGTTGTCTAATGGTAGATAATTCAGTTTTACAGAAATAAGTTTTGATGTTAAATCGAGGTTAGTTACATCAATATATGAAGTGTTCATGAGATCGGTGAGGACTCGTTGAAAGTATCGTTTATTGCTGAGTCTGAGAATACTTCCATCTTTATTTGGAGAGCTCATAATAGCCCAATGTCGAAGTCTCCTTGAGTTTACGATAGGAATTTGGAATGATATTACTATCATCCCGTTTTCGTTTACACTTTTTATTGGTTTACCGAAATCGAATATCTTTTCTCCAATGTAAGGGATATCTATCATCGGAGTAGTCTCCTTTAAGGTTTGCACGACTGTCAATAATTCCTCATATGGTTTCACGAAAATGATGTTCTTGTGTCGTAATCGAATATTTTCGAACTGTACTTGGATTTGTTGTGCGTAGTCAATTACTGTTTCCATTAGTGCTTGTTCTCGACGTTGGATTTCTAGTTTATCTAAGACCTCTTGCATAACATCGATTGTAATCACATCGTCCTGTTGGGTCAGGAAGCTGAGAGTTTTTTGTAGGGATGTTTGAGTGCGATCCAATTCTTGGCGTAGCTGAGAAAGCCTTATCTCATTATTGATTAAAGCCGCTGATAAGAGGATCGTTGTTCCATGTCGTAATGTGGCCATGATAATGGGTTTTATGACTGCTCCGAGTAATATATAGTCATGTGAAAAATAATAGGGACACTTTGCTGTATTTCGTGAGAATACTAAGAACAAGAATATTTTCATTAAGTTTGGAGTAGCGTTTTTATTTTTAAATAGGCTTATGTTATGTTATGATAGCGGTATTTACTTTATCGACATCCTAAAAAAATTATTTAATGTGCCGTTTCTAAAAATTGAAACAGAGTTGTGTTTTGAACAATTTTTATGGAAGTGTCCGTATTATTTTTCACATGACTGTATATCTCTTTTTATGAGATGTATATCCTAATTGGATGTCTTCGATGACCAATTTCGCTGTTTAGTTCAGGTTTCTCAATAATACCATACAATGTTGATGTATTGATTCCATTTTTGATTTATATCCTTCACAGTCTTCTTTAAAATTTGATAGTGAGATATTGAAGAATGATAAATCTTGGGTTAGGTTGACTCTAGTATTCACTGTAAATGGGATATCATAGAGTTTGGAGTACACATCTCCTAGTGGTTCTACATGAATACCTGGAGAGAGTGGAATTATAGTTGGTGATGATGAATTAACTGATGGTGTCCACATAAGCAAAGTAGTAGACATAGATGAATTAGTGATATGCCTTTTCTTTTGCTCCTTCGGATTGTGTGGTCTTCATTAGGTTCGTTACTGATATTTTGTTGTTCGGGCTCATCATCCGGTAATAAAGGAATGAGTTGATTTAATGCATGTACTTTTGTTTCTTTTCTATCTTTGGTTGCAGTTACTACGTCAACTTTCCTTACTACACCCGCTTGGTCTGGATATAATTTTGAGACGATTCCTTTCTTCCAATCGCCAGGTGTGATGCTGGGTTCCTTAATGATGACAATGTTATTAATAGCTAAATTTTGTCGGGGTATTAGCCATTTAGTTTTCGTTTGAAGTTCCCTGAGATATTCGGTCTGGAATCTTTGCCAAAATTCCTTCATTATTTGATGCATCATTATCCATTTTTTCGTGAGAGGTGTTTTTTGTGAACCATCTATGGAGTAAGGCTTGTAACCTCGTTGTTTTATAAAATGAAATGGTGTTAATGCTGGTTGTTCTTCAGGCGTGAGAGGATTTGCACAAATTGGTCTACTTTTCAGTAGGGCCTTGATTCTGCATAAAAGTGTTGACAGTTCTTCGTATGTGAGGTTCTTTACATCGGTCATTCGTTTCGTGAAATATTTTAAGGATCTCACGCAGGCTTCCCATAGACCTCCAAAAGTGGGGCTATGGCGAGGGATGAAATGCCATGTGACTTCTTAGATGGCTGTTCGCTGTTCACTATCTTTTATTATCTTCTCCCATGTGTCTCTGAACATTCGATTTGCGCCTACGAAATTTGTGCCGTTATCTGACCATACTTCAGAGCTAACTCCTCGTCTGCTGCAGAATCTACTGAAGGCAGCTAAGAAATGTTCCGATGATAAGCTTGTTACTAGTTCCAGATGAGCAGCTTTAGTAGAGAAACAAACGAAATTCACGACCCATACTTTGATAGTCCTATCAAATTTAAGAGGACTGGCTTTGATGGTAAATGGACCGCATAGATCTACACCAACCTTTTCAAATTTTGCTGATGATGATACTCGTTCTTTTGGCAATTGACTCATTTCAGGTTGTATGGTGCGAGCGTTCCATCTAATGCATGTTGTACATTTTCTGATGCAAGTTCTGATAGCCATTTTGATTCCTGGGATCCAATATTCTCCCACAATTAGACGAAGCATAAGTGTATTGCTAGCATGACCATTATGAAGATGGATGAAGTTTATGAATAATGTTAATCCATGACTTTTGGGAAAAACTATTGGGTGTCGTTGAGATTCTGGAAGCTCTGATGCGTTTGATAATCGTCCTCCAACTCTAAGTATTTGATTTTTGTCCAAGAATGGTGAAAGTTTATACATCCAATTTTGTTTTGGTACTAGTTTTCCTTTTCTGAGGTAACTTATGGCATCTCCAAGATATAGATCTTGATAATATTTTATGATGCGTTCTTTTGCTCTGATAATTTCTGTGGCTGTTAGGGATCCTTTCATGATGTGTCTCCACCGTAAACAGAATGCTGCTACTCTTAACACCTTTTCCCAGTCGGAAAATCGTTCAAAGATGTCTTCTTCTGAAGAGGTTTGTGTTATTAGGACTTCAGTGTGAGGAGTATATGGTGTTGTAGGGAGCTCATCGTCTTGAAGCCAATGTGGGCCATTAAACCAGATATCACATTTTGATAATTGTTCGGCTGTTAATCCTCTAGATGCAGAATCTGCAGGGTTGTCTTCAGATTTAACATAATGCAAGTCCAAAGGATTGATGATGTCTCGAATTCTGGTAACTCTTCTTTCCACGAATATTGTAGCGTTGCACTTCTTGCTTCTTACCCATGCTAGGGACACCATACTATCAGTATACAGAGTAAACTTTAATAATTTGTTAGAAAAGGATTCTTTGATGGACTTCAATAGAGTTGATAATGTCACTATAGCCTCTAATTCCAATTTAGGAATAGTGCTTTGTTTGCTTTCTAGAACTGCGACGGTTTTGATCTTTGCCACATTTCCTTTTGCTGCTATAAGTGTTATCTTGTAACCATCGGATGTCCTTACTCTGCTATAAACTACAGCTGCTTGTGCCAGGTTAGATGCGTCCGAAAATCCAATCAACTCTACGTAGTTGTTAATGTGGCAAACATCCGAGAGTATGCCTGTCATGAAAAAGCTTCTCAATTGAGCCGTTCGGACCATTCGTCCCAAAAATAGAAACTCACACAAAACGAATGGTTGCGAGAAGCTAGGGTGTCACCCGCCTGTTGCGCCACCTATTTATTTATTTTTTTTTTATTATAAATAGTAGAATGAATCCTTAAGGATCGTAAAATGTGGCGGATATAGAGGATATACCTCTTTTCATAAACTTGATGGATTTTGGTTGTTTCAAATTTAATCGAAAGTTGTCTTCATTCCAGTCATAGGTTACTCCCAATATTTTAAATTCCGAGCTGTCAAATTCTGAATATGATGTGATTTTCTGTTTGTCCGGCAGGTTCCTCAAAACGTCAGGGTTGTTAGTCATCCATTTAGTGAGTGGCAGTTTGGCTGCATCCAATGCTCCTTTTATCTCTTTGATTTGATATTGGGCTTCTTCTATGGTGTCGGCTCCATATAGTAAATCATCCATGTAGAATGCTTTTTGTATGATTAGTGCGATGTCTGGTGTAGCGTTGTCTAAGGCGCACTGCTTCATGGTTCTTATGGCTAGGAATGGTGCCGCATCTGTACCATAGGTTATTCTATTCATTATTCTATTCTTGTGGGATTGAATTCTTTGTAGGTCTCCAGATGATTCTCAGCTTATTTCTATCTTCTGGTAGTATGAAGATTTGTCTAAACATCATAGAAATGTCTGCCATGTAAATGTATTTGTAACGCCTTGCAGTGGTTAGGATGTCCTTGATGCATGTTTGAAGCTTTGGACCTTCATGCATTGTGTCATTTAAAGATATTGCATTGCTTGTCTTTGCACTGGCATTAAATACATTTCTTAATTTGGTGGTTAGAGAACTTTCTTTTAGTATAGAATGATATGGTATGTAGTACACTTTATTGCCATCATTTCTTTCTTCTTCTGGTTTTAGTCTTGACATGTGTCCTAATAGTTCATATTCTTTCATGAAGTGGTTACTCATCTCGTAATGTTTGGGATCTTTCTGCCATCTGGCCTCCTGGTGCATGAACATTCTCAAGGCCTTTCTGTAGGAGTGTCCTAATTCATGAGCGTCTTCCTTCCATGGTGTTGGGACAACATATCTTCCATCAGGTAGTCTATATTGACGTGATTTGTATAGTTCTTCACAGTAGTCGTCACCTTCCTTTGAGTCTTCTTCCGGTAGTTCGTAGAATTCCATGATGCGTTTTGTTAGTATTTCATCTTTGGAAAGATTTTGAAGAGTTTCATTTGTAGTGATGAATGTTAACGTAATTTGATTTGGTCTTGTTGACTTTCCCGAGATGATCCACCCTGCTCGTGTTGGTTGTAGGAGCAATCCATCCTTTGTGATTTTGTTTGGCACGTCATGTATAAATAACTCTGATGTCACATCTCCCCCGAGAAGAAGTCCAATTATTCCAGCATTATTTGGAGCTGGATCTGCTAATGTGAGGTTTTGAAGTTCAGGATCTGATAGTGTTTTATTTGTAAGGAATTCGTGATTTTTGGAACAACTAGTGCGTTGACCTCAATTTTTGTTGAATCGTTTAGTTGGATTTTTATGTGAACCTCGTTCCTTGCCTTTCCAGAAATACCATTTATTCCAGATATTGTTACATTTGCTTTCTGTTTTTGAAGTTTTAACATTTGAACGATGGATTCGCATATGTATGTTCTTTCGGCACACAAATCAATTAAACATCTGATTGGATATTTTACCTTATTTTTGTCGAGAAGTTCCACAATGGCTGTTGGTAATATTGTGGTTGACAGTTTCCTTTTGTTGAGTTACATGTGCTCTTGATGTCTCAGGTTTTGGAACTTCTTTTAATGGATGCATTAGGGTAATGTGTTTCCCTTTGATTTTGCAGATTTCACAATATGTTGATGATCTGGACTTACATGGTGAGAATCGTAATGTATGTTTTACACAATAGAAACAAATTCGATGGTTTTTCAAGAGTTCTGATCTGTTATCGCTGCTCAAAAATATGTCGCAATCTATTGTTTTATGATCATTTTTTCGGCAAATTAAGCAGTATATTGATTCTTCCTGTCGTTTTTCAGAAGTTACCAGAGCTCTTGATTTTGATGGTGCTTTATCATTTGTTATGTTTTAGTATAGTGGCACGTGTTCCCAGATAAACAGCTCCTTCTCGGAAAAGTCATCTAGGTTCTGGGCAGACGGTGTGTGTTTTGTTCTTCCTAAGAAGTCTTCAAATCTGGACCTTGTACGATCATCCAATTGTGTTAACGCGACTTCCATTAAGATATTTTCTGCGGTGATTCGAAGTTGTTGTATGTTGGCATGAATTCCTCGAAACGTATTGCAGAATGATTTTGGAGCTTTTATGTCTTGATAGCGGACACGTTTATCTTTATCTTGTAATGTTTTTAGTTCCATCGACAGTAATTTCCTGGGGTTGTTGAATCGGTTGTCCAGTATTTTCCAGGCGAGCTCGTAACTGTCATCTGTGAGCTCTATGTTTTCTATTGCTTCTTTTGCTTCTCCTGTGAGGTTGGATTGCAAAAATAGGAACAGTTTTTTCTTGGAAGTTTGACGCTTATTTAGAATTGCGTCTGCGAATTGTTCTCGGAATGAATTATACGTTCTTAAATTACCATCATACTGTGGCAATTTATAGTCTTTTGCCTCTATATTTGTTCCTCCTATTTGGTTTTCTGTCAGCAATCGGAGAATTTTTGCTAGTTCACCCATTTGGTCTTCCTGCTTTACTTCTTCACTAGGTTTAGCATGCGGAATTTTTTGGATTTCCTCTGATAATGGATTTCGTGTAGGATCAATGGTCCATGCATTTTGTTTTTCTTCTTGATGAGACCTCGGAAGTGGAATTTGTAGTTTGGGATGATCTTGGATAACGACTTGCTTTGGAGTTACTGATGGAGTTTTCAATGGACTGGTAATTGGGGTTTTCGGAATCTTCGGGATTGCTCCTGTTACCCAAGTTTTCATTCTATCCACAAATTCGTTGTTTACCTACTTCTTCTGCCTGCAGGAACTTCTCTTCGTATCCTTCCGGTGGTTGAGACGACATTAGTATTGCATGGTTTGTCTCAATTTTAGACCATAAGTCACTTCTTTCTTTTTCATGATCAAGGAGTCTTTCTGCTGTTCGTCTTGACGAGGATTCTTTCTTGAAGTTCTCAAGCATTCTTTGCAATCTTATGATTGCATCTTGTTGATCGTCCATTAAACGTATGCTCATTTTGATGATTTTTTGTTGTTGTTTTTTTTTATTAAAAGATTTAATCGGTGTTTTAACTTACTGGTCTTTGCGCTTAGCCCCAGGTGAGTTAAAATTGCACTTTTTGATATAGTAACCGTAGCAATAATTTTGCCTTTGTATAATTCACGGATGTTTTACACTTTCTTCTTATCGCAATGCAGTAGATTTGTTGGTTGATAATTCCTTTATGTAGCAAAGACTATTAGCATTTATTGGTTTTCTCAATGCCGTGTGGTATTTGCACTTCTTGAAAAATTTATCTCAGTGCTGGGAGTATCTGATGGCACTCAAGAATCTTTAGATTCTTAATTATGTGTCACCACGTAGTCTGTGCTCAATTCGTCAAAAGGCTCAGCTGCGATTTTTGTTGTGTGTTGTGTTTGTTTTTGATTTTTTGATGATTTTGTGTAGTAATTTGTAAGATTACTAGCTTGAAGATTTTCTTACTCGGTTTTTGGTGTTGGTTCTGGATATCCACTAGTAAGCCCCGGCCGGTAGTAAACTAGTTTCAGGAAACGTTAAATTGTTTTTATCGAAGGACCACTTGTTAAGAGTAAAAAATTGAAATAAAAACAAAACACTGTTTTACTGGTTTAAACGTAAAGTATATTATCTCACTGAATGAAATAACTGACTGACAGAATATTTTCAATGTTCTGTCTTATATAGGATTGTATGTATAGATTACGAATGTTTATAAATAAGAATGTACAAATTGATGTGTCCCAGTGAGGGATGATCATGTGGGTTGACCGTTCTCACGCTGCTCTTGTTTACTTAGGATTCGTATCGATACCTATGGGTGGTATATCGCTGCAGTTGGGTTTTCCTTAGCTCCATTTTTCCATTTCGTAGAATTAGGATGGTTATGATCGTGGGAGATGTCTTATGACATTTCGTAAGATTAGGATGTTTATGATCGTGGGAAATGTCTCATGGCATTTCGTAAGATTAGGATGTTTATGATCGTGGGAGATGTCTTATGGCAGTTCGTAAATATCTTTATCTGGTTTATTGCTGCTGTTGTTGTTGGATAAATATTTCTATTGAGGGTTAAATTCGTCTTAAATAGCCGTTCCACTTTTATGGCCGAGGAGCAAGTACGTAAGTCCTGGAATGAATATGCGAAGGTAAGTCTGTTGTCATCAGCGAAGGAAAAAATTGGATTCGAAGTTACAGACAAGTGATCATTTATGAAAATGAGAAAGAGAGTCGGAGACAAAACAGAGTCTTGGGGAACACCAGCATTTATATGGTGAGTTTCAGACGTGAAACCATCCAAAACAACTTGAATTGAGCGGCCAGAAATGTAGTTTCTAATCTATTGAATAAAAGTCGCATCGATCCCATAAGCACGCATTTTTGACAAAAGAGCTTGGTGTCAAACTCTGTCAAATGCTTTTAAAATATCAAGCGCAACAATCTTTATTTCATCAGAGCGGTGCAGAGATTGTTCCCGCTTTCATCAGCGTTTCTTTAGAAAAGAACGGACGTAAGTGCTATGGGTCGGTAATTGGTGGGAGAAGAAGAACCGCCCTTTTTAGGGACGCGCTGGAATTGTTTTCCACTCGGAAAGAGTACAGAAGAAAACGACAGGTGATTATATTAATACATACCAGATAATGAGAGTTCTAGGGGAACTTATCCTCTCAGTGATTGCTTGGATTGCACATTACCTATACATATTTGCTGATTTTTCTGTAACTAATTGTAATGGTGCATATAAACTTCAAATCTACCACCCATTTCTTAAATCTGCCACTCTTTTTTCCTTCTAATCTACCACATTTTTGAAATTCCAAGTGACAATACTGCCGTCGTTGGCTTATGCAAAAGATACACATTTGTCATTTACCCACCCCAAAGAAGAGGGAAATTTGCTGGGTTTTGCACTTCTCAAATATGTAAAAGACGAGAGGTTGATCGAGGTGGAAGAAGAAAAAAAAAAAACTACTATGCAAAAGAGAAATGAAACAAAACAAAAAAAAAGAGAGAAAAGAAATGTTACCATGGCGTTTATACGTACTATTTGTGTATACGAAAAAAAAAATGTGAATAAAGAAAACTAAAATGGTAGATGAACGGATGCAGGCGGTCAGCACGGTATCAAATCCAGATGGTTCTTTAACTTCCCTCCGTTTACAAAAAAAAATTAAACGTGCTTTGTATTAGCTTAGGTAGCCCTCCCTTCCTGAGTATACCCAAAGTCCTTGAGATTCTAGCGTCTATCTCCCCAAAATGTTTACCCTTACTTACGTCACTGAACCAACCAGAAGTTTACGTAGGCTAAGCTATCGTATTTAAACCATAATCACGGAAGTTAATTAAGACGAAAATTAGATTTTATAATTACGAACATGTTTATTGATTGATCAAACGATAGATATTCATGTCCCCATAGTAATGATGATTAATTGTCGATACAAAAACGCAACACAATAAAAAAAAGTGTGGTTTACTTTAAAACCATGATACACAATCTGATTTTATATTCTTAAATGATTAAAAGTATTCATAGATCTATCTATATATATATATATATTTGTTGGTAATATGCGTAAATGAGAGCATATATCCAAAGGACAAAAAGTTAAGCTTTGTGGTTTTTATATTCTTGAACCACAAAAAACAATTAAATCGACTTACCAATAAAATTCGTCGAGGCGCTGTTTCACCTAAATTAGGAAGAAAAAAAAGCACACTCCTATCCTCTTAACACTTGTATAAAATTAACGGATAAAATGTATCCTATGAACACTATTAAATTCCGGTTGTTTTTTTTTTTATATAGTGATGGAAAAAATAATAGAAACAAGCTAGTTCTTCGTCGCTTATCGAAAAAATAAAATGTTTTCGGGAAAAAAGATAAATTAAACCCATACTAATAGGTTTGATAAAATGTAATAAAGAGATGTGACATAAAAGTTTTTAATAAAAAAAGAAGGGAAATAGTGAATAAATGTCGAGTCTGGCTTTCCTTAATTTTGGCCTGGAAAAAATAATAGAAACAAATTACTAATTTTTTTTTCTGTAAGGAATTAATTTGCAGAAAAGGTATTTCATATCCTCTTAATACTTGTTCGTTGCGCCCTTATTTTTAATAACTGCTTTACATCTTCGTCCCATGGAATGAACCAACTTGGCACAAGTTTCGGGAGTTATAGACTGCCATGCATTTTGATTAATTGAGCACAGTTCTTCCTTGTTTTAAGTGTTTAAGATTTTCACGTAGTCTACGGCACACATTTTATGCTTTACCATGAAAACTGGACCAACCTCAGTGCTGAAAAGCACCCCCAAATCATCCAATTTCCTCTGCCATGTTTAAATGTCAAAGAAATATTTGGGATCGAATTCGGAATTCTTTGGTCGTCTGACGTACATTTTCCCATCGGAAGCAACCTAATTGGCCATGGTTTCACCCGACCATAAGACGTTATTTCAATTAGCACGGTGGAGGTGTTTGTTGGCGAAACTTAGTCTCTGTTTAATATTTTATTTGGTTAATTATGGAACTTTTCTGAGACTTGTTCCTGAAAGACCTACTTCCTTTAATCTACTTTATTGTACGACTTGTAACTGGTGCGTTTAACTCATTTTTGATGTCTGTGGAAGAAAGAAATAGCTTCTTCTTGCATAGTCGTATACACAGTTTGTCAAATCGTGGAGTGTTTTTTGGTTTCTAACTCTGGTTTCTACTTTGGAAGTTGAATGGATAGCTGTAAATACTTTCTAGGACTTTTTTTTTAGAACACTTTATGACATTAGTTTCATTCATTAATTTTTTTGCCGTCTTTTTTTAGCGTTTTTAGCACCTCACGCTCAGAACTGGTGCAATGGACTTCAAGACCCACTTTAACAAAATGTTCATTTTGCTGTTTTAAGATTTTCATCTAAAAAACAATAAATTACAGGATAAACTAAGTTACCACTATTTCAATTAAAATAAGACCGGACTTTACTTGAAAATCACTGGTGCCGACTGTTTGTTTCTATTATTTTTTCCAGCCAAAATAAAATTTTTGCTCATACTTACTTTTTACTGTTACACGAAAACCAAAATCTGATAAGAGCAAATTCCTGCAGCATTTCAAAGTACTGTTACCTAGCATTTAAGTGTAGAATTGATTTCGGAGAAAGACCAAATTGTATACAGTTAATGATGGTTCAACATAATGTAAATATTTGTTTCTATTATTTTTTCCATCACTGTATATATGTAATGTTTATATATATATGTATATAGATCTTATGATTTGGTTAATTTTTTTTTTTGTAAGTAAAAATTCACTTTTTATTGTAACTATCTATGAATCGTTGCGGTAATATTAGGGAAATACATATAAAAAAAAACGGATGAGGAAAACAAAACGTACAATCATGTGTACATATATAAATCAAGATTAATTAAATGATTTTAACTTAAATTTGGACTCGCAAGTAAAAAGGCGCGGTCAATTCACTTATATGTAAAGTATAATATGTATATCAGTTCTTGTGCGGTCGTTGTGGGGTACACACGTGTCGAGAGCTTTTCTCAGTTAGATACAAATTTCTCTTTACATTTTATCTCTAAAACAAAGGTCGAAAGATCGGACCTTAAAGTGGAATGCAGTAGTTGCAATGGGGTTTTCATAGTAATTGCGTCAACCTCACTGCCAACGAGCTGGATTATTTGAAAAAGAGCAGATCGATTTGGAGATGCCCATCATGTACTATCCAACAGAGAGAATCTTTTAATCACCCGCCACCTACCACACCAGCACCGACCACCTCGCATAGTTGTCTTCGCTATCAATTCCATCTAAATCAACAACCGACCTATCAACCAACACCACTACTGTGCCACAACAGGAGTTAAATTTTGCACCAGTTACACTGGAAATGATTTATGCAAAAATCGTCACGATTGAAGATAATCAAAAAAAAAAAAAAAACAAATCGTTGCACTCATCACCAAAAATGAAGCCTGTGAAAAACGTATTCATTCTCTTGAGGAAAAGGACAATAAACTAGAGCAACAGCTTGTCATAGCTAGGTGGGATGGTTAAGAATGGGTGGTGGTTGACCTATGTCCCTTGGCAGCAGTAGGCACGCTTGCGATCGCACGGCGTTAGCTCGACGGTGGGGTGGGATCTTGCTGCCTCCCTATGCACACATAATTATCGTGCCTGTATCAAAATTGGTTTTCGTCGAATTAAAACAAAAGAATAAAGAGAGGGGAAGAGAGAGAGAGAGAGAGTAGAAAGCTATTTAAGAATGAATGTGTAAAACAAAAAAAAAATAAAAAAAAAGAGGCATATGAACGAATGAAGCTGATTATGTTTCAGGTGTTGCGAAACATTTTGGACAAGCCCTCCCCTATGCATCCGGTGAGACGAGATGCACCATGACTATCCTTCGTCCATTTTTATTTAGGATAGTCCCAAAAGATACCCTTGCAAAGTATCTACCAAATCACGGCCTTAATAGCTAAAAAGTTAAACGCTTAATGGCTGCATATTTATCATATAATATGATACAGGGTTTTATTGAATTCAGACATTTAAGTGCATTTCAGATTTATGTATTCTGTTATATAGTGCTATGTGCTTTTATAGATTTCATAGTGAATACGATATTTAAGTAGGTAGATGAATTGGTATATAAGTAGATAATTAAGTATGAATGTATGTATATAGGTAGCTAATTTTATGTTTAAGAATTTATGTAGGGTAATTCACGTTTGTGTCTTTATATATATATAATTTTAGGAAATTTATAGTTCTAAGTTTTAAGAATTTAATTGTAATATTTGTAATTTAATGAAATTTTAAAGTTTATATACTCGTAATATGTATATATATTGCCAAAGAAAATTTTATATGTAATTAAATAGAATGCATGTACTTACAATAATTATCCATACGTTGAAAGTTGTGGCCACAAGTTTCCTTCGTTGGTGATTAGATGATGTGTTGTGTGTATTTTGTGTGTATGTATGTATGCAATAAATTTCACTTAGGATTTTCAAAGTTCTTAGGCAATTTAGATACGGTAGTATGTATATAATAGGCAAATTAGAGATTAAGTATATATTTTATCAAATTAGCATTTTTATGATTTAGTTTAAGGTTATTATGAATTTTAAGTTAAGTAGGTTTAAGACTAATCAAATCAAAAGTTAAACAAGCAAAAAAAATAACACTATGAGCACTTTTTTGTCGGTTTTTGATGCACTTGTTCTTGTAGCGATGGGGTAATGGTGAGGTGAGGATGATGGACAGTGTATGCTGGCGATTTAATAATCCCGCGTGCACGTGTGATGTCGATGTATGATTCGTTTTTGTTTTCTTATTTGTTACTATTTTAAGGATGGATGAGTGCGTGGGTCAGGATATGTAAAGGTCTGGCTAATCCTGTTACCACATGCAGCTTGTTTGGCAGGTTTTTGCGCGTGATTTTTACGGCGTGGTAGCGATTAAAATAATATAGGTGCGCTCTTGTATTTCACTCCGAATGTATGGAGTTTAATTGAAATTTCTTGGCGACTTTGCGGATTACAAGACGCTACCACGATCACTGTCTGCAGGCAAAAAAAAGAGCTTGCAATTCTCGCTTGCGAGGTAAGTGGTTCTTGCGCGTAAGTGTTATCGTTCAGTGGTAACCAAGTTTAAACTGCGCTAATAGTAATCACTCTTGGGGGGCATGTTCGTTAAATGTCCGGTTTGTGTCGGGACTATGGGGAGTCGACGGTTTCTTTTGAAACTGAACGAAACTTATTTTGTATTAGGGATATTAGGTTTAAGGTGTACGCTACAAAGTCATGGATTTTCGAATAATTTATTTGTCGAAAAGATATGAAAACCGGAAGGCTTAAACCTATACATCAAAATCGCTTTGCCTCGACCCATGACCCTGACAAACCGTGTCAAACCGACTGACATTAGACAGGTGTTATCTACGAAGGTCCTTAGCGTGATATACTACTCTTTTACCATCAGCGTTTTCAACTTCGAACATTGCGTTACCAATTTTCTTTACCACTTTGCATTTCACAAATTTGTCACACAGTTTTGCATTAAGAGCTTTTGATGCATCGCTAAGAACAAAGTTCCGATGATAAACCTCATCTCCTGGCTCAAATAATCGTTTGGAACTACGAAGATTATATGTCTTTTCGTTCCTTGAAAAATCTTGTTTTAAGTTTCGTTTGACTTGTTCCCTAATGAGTTCGAGTTTGTTGTGATTAGGCAGACACTTCAGCTCGCTATCGTTTAATGCTTTTACCTTTCGAAGCAGATGATACATGCTGGCATGGGTAGTCATGTGATGGCCAAAAAGGATGAAGTATGGTGTCATACCAGTGGACTGATGTACTGAAGTCCACAGCGCTTGCTGGATTTCAAACTCTCTTTGATCTTGTTTTATGTAGCTACGAATTGCTGAGAGGATTGACTGATTGACACGCTCTGAAGCGTTTGCCTGTGGAGAGTATATAGCGTTCCGAATATGTTTGCAACCGTATCTTGTAAGAAAGTGGTGAAAATCTTTTGAAACAAACTGTTGTCCGTTGTCGCTATGCACAAACTCAGGAACACCATATTGACTAAAAACAGTTTGTTCTAGAAACTCAATTACCAACTTCACATTTGCTTTGTGCATCGCTTGAAGGAAGATGCATTTGGAAAACCTATCCAGCACAACAAAAATGAAAGCTTTACCACGTTTGGTTCTGGGATAAGGACCCATAAAATCTATGTAGATTTTTTGAAATGGTCTATCTAGTTGCTGGTGAGCTATCATAGGAGGTCTTAATGTTGTATTACTCGATTTAGTTTCCTTACAAATCGAACAGTTCCGTACAAATGATCGTACTTGGCTTGTCATATTCGGCCAGTAATAGAATCGCTTGACTCGATCTAACGTTTTCATCATCCCTCCGTGCGAACAATTCGGTGGATCGTGAGAATTTTGAATGATAGACTGTGTCAACCCTATGGGTATCCACAGCCTCCATTCGCACTCTGTACTCATCGAATCATTTTTCGAAAAGTTTCGTTTGTAGACGAATTTGTTGTCCACAACTTTAAGGTCCGGAAAATTTGAGGGGTTACTCGCGATAGTCGAAATCAAGGTCAAATATTCTGGTGAACCGAACTCTGTTGAGTTCAAGTCAACCGTCTCAATTGAAGGCGAATTTGTGCTTAGCTCATCCGCGAACGCACGCGACAATGCATCAGGGACGATGTTTTGTGAACCCTTTTTGTGCTTTATATCGAAGGTATACGCTTGAAGTTTAAGTGACCACCGTGCAAGTCTACCGCTTAGGTCTTTTAAGCCCATGAGCCACTTAAGACTTGCATGGTCGGTCACAATCGTAAAAGCCAATCCCTCGATATAAGGCCTAAATTTCTTCACCGCTTGTACAGCCGCGTAGCACTCCTGTTCGGTAACGCTGTAGTTACGTTGACAGGCATTCAGCTTCTCAGAGAAAAACGCGATAGGTTTTTCGTTACCGTCTTCGTCAAACTGATATAATACGCCGCCTATGCCGTAACTAGAAGCGTCACACTGGATAGTAAACGGCTTCTTGAAATCTGGGTTACTTAACAACGGAGCAGATATCAGGGAGGTTTTTAAAGTTTCGAAAGAGGTCAGTGCATCAGGAGTCATATTAAACGCTTTACCCTTTTTAAGTGTATCCGTTAAAGGAGAAGCTATCGACGCAAAATTCCGTATGAATCTCCGGTACCATCCGCACAATCCTAAGAACCGGCGAACGTGTTTCTGGGAAGATGGTACTGGGAAAACCTTTATCGAAGCAACTTTGTTTGGATCGGGCTTAATATGACCCTGACCAACAATATAGCCTAAATATATCAACTCTTGAAAACAAAAATGTGACTTCTCAACGTTGATAGTCAAGTTGGCTTCCTTTAGACACTCTGCAACTTTGTCTAACATGGAAAGGTGTGAATCGAAATCCTTGGAAATTATCAGAAGGTCATCTAGGTACACGAAAACTTGTTCTCTAAGTGTACTGGGGATCACTTTATCCATTAACCGACACATCCTTTGAGCTGCATTACACAGTCCAAAAGGCATGACGGTGAATTGATAAAGTGGTCGTCCTGGCACAGTGAAGGCCGTTTTCTCCCTAGACTTCTCTTCCAAAGGGATTTGCCAAAACGCGTCCTTAAGATCGACACTACTAAAGTAGTGCGTCTCTTGCAGATGGCTTAGCAAACCCTCAATATGCGGAAGAGGATACGCATCCTTCTTCGTAAGGGAGTTCACTTTCCGAGAGTCTAGGCACAACCTGTTTTTACCAGGTTTCCTGATTAAAACGATGGGTGAACTCCATGCACTAGAACTCTCTTCAATGACTCCCAAAGAAATCATGCGATCCAATTCCGTATATATTAGCTCCTGAATAGGTGGCGAAACAGGATAATGCTTTTGCTTCACAGGCTCAGCATCATTTGTATCGATGATGTGTCTTTCCACGGATGTTTTGCCAAGACCAAGTTTAGAGAAGGAAGGAAACTTGCTTATCACATCCTGTAGTTTAAGATTTTGTTCGTCACTTAAAATGTGTACATCTGGTTTATTTTCAGTACTTTCACAACCCACTGGCTCGGATATTTCGCTAATAATGTTAGGCGCGATTCCAAATTTCTGCCAGAAATCTATCCCAAGATAAAGGGGTTGTGAAAGTGATGGAATTAGATATAAATCAAGATTTTCACTTTGACCATTATAGGCAACTTTTGTTTTTATCCGACCCACGATTGGTTGAGCTTTTCCATCAGCTGTTTTAATGATGGACACGAAATCAGTAACAGGTATTTTTAAACTCTTTACAATCTCTATACAGTTTTTCCCTAGACAAGAAATCGTCGCACCACTGTCTAAAAGGCCTGTTATCTCCTTTCCCAAAATGTTGATGGTAGCATATGGTCTAGGATCGGAGTTTGAACTCAATACACAGCTGCTGATCATTGATTTGTAAAATCTACGCTTTTTGTGTCGATAGCGAAGTTTTTGTAATTTACGTGAAGTATCCGCGTTAATCTCACTCAGATTAAAAATCTTTGATCGCAGCTCCGTATATCTTCTTAATCGCTCATCATATGGTTGGTTACGAAATTCGTGTTGTTTCAACTGGTTAAGATGGGTCAAATTAACTTGATTTGAAAGTGTTTTTAATTCATTATTGGATTCATTATCTAATTCTAAGTCTGGGTAAGTATTTGTAGAAGCATCTACTTTGGCAATTCCGGGAGCGTCTGGGTCGAACAAGACTCCCCGGTCATGGTCAAGTTCGGTTTGAAGTTTTCCCGACTCGGTTTACAGTTTATGCAATTCAGGACAGTTACATCATCTTTACCGCAGCGATAGCAAAACAACTTGTTTATGGGTGACCGACAGTTGATAAACAGGTGTCCTAACTTTTTGCAATTAAAGCACTTAATTGGTTTGGAAGTGCTAATGTTACATAGGGTTGATGTACGTTAGACACTGCTGAAATATCGTAAGCATCTACACCTGTGTCGACTTCATCACTCACTACTTCTAGTTCATGAACTCTGTAGGGAAGATTACGATTTTGAACGGGAAATCTCGATTGTAACATCCGCTCTACTCTCCTACATTCATCTCTAAACTGCTCTAATGTGTTTATTCGCATGGGGTAAATAAAATTCATCAGTTTTGTATTGATGTTAGTTCTGAGAATTGTTATTAGGTCGGTATCTCTCATAGGATGTTTAAGCTGGCTTTTTAGATGTAGGATCGAATTGAAAAAATCTTCAAAAGGTTCCTGAGGCATCTGCTTACGGTCCATTAACTGTTTGACAATTTCGAAGTCGTTTTCATGGCTTCGAAATTGCTTAAAGAGGGCTTGACGAAGAATCAACCAATCACCTCTGGGATTATTTCGGAGATACTGCCAGAACCAGTCCTGAGCAGTACCTGACAAAAGATGATGGAAACCTTTGATCACATCTCTCCAAGAACAGTCGTGATTACTCTTCAAAACCTCAACTCTAAACACGAAGTCTTCGATGGACATTCCTTTAGAAGTGCCATCGAATTTAACTCCCCACCTATCAAGTTGAACAGGTCGACCTTCGCTCAATCGAACATTCGTATTCTCATTGGTATATGTTCTATTATTTGGAAATTTGCAGTTCGGATTAAAATTTGAATTAGCTTCATATTCTGCAAAATGATTTGCTGGTCTATTTCGCGGCTGAGTATGATTTGGAAAATTTAATGGTTCATGACTATTGTTTCTATTGGGCAGCGCTGAGGGAGCACCAAATGGAACTGAATCTCTATAGTCATTTGCCGTCGTTATATTTATAGGGCCGCTATTGTTGTTGGCATTACTATTTTGATTTAAAACATTTGCCAAGGCGTTTTGCACATTGACTTTGATTAAGCCAGGTATCAGTTCACCTAACGTAGAGGTAACAACATCTTTAATATGTTCGTCGAGTTGTTTCATTCTCGACGAATTGCTAGAAATGAACTGAGTTGGCTGACTATGTTGCATGGTTGGCTCTGGAAATATGTGGCTAGTAGCGTTGTCTATGCCTGCACTTCCTGCAACATTTGAAAAGTTGTCAACATAACAGCTGGGTAAGACAATATCATCCATAGCATTCCGGCTTACAGTTTCAGCTCTTCTAATCGAGTGAGAAACAATTGGAATGGTGCTAGCGACACTCGTTACGGTGGTTAGTGTAGTTGGCTTAACTGCAGCGGTTGTAAACACAACATTTATTAAAGGCTGGGAGAGAGTCACTACGCTAGAATTTTGGGCATTGTTGGGATGCTCACTTAAGTTCCGATAAGAGAGATTAAGAGACATGTCTGGCTCTGGACTTATTGATAAATTATTATTATCAACTGCTCTTACGGGTGAGTGTTGAACGGGTTGTGTGTTGTTGCCAAAATCAGAATTGCGAGCGCGAGATGTATTGTGGTGTCGCAGATTATATGTATTCCGATTAGGCGTAAGAGGAATTTCACTCTGGGTAGTTTTTTTCTTCGGAACAGCTCCGGTTATTGAGTTGTTTTTACTCATTATGGCAAGGCAAGAGAAAGTCTAGGAAAAGTATATGGGTTGGGTTTTGGGTATTTATATGCGTTCGTTGATGTTCAAAATAAAGAGTAAAACCAAATGTTTACTAAGGTTACGGTATGTATATAAGTATTTTATAAGATTCGCGATAATGTGTGATCGGTTTCTACTTGCAAGGGGATATCAGCTGTTCGTTCATGTTAAGAGAAATTTAAAAATTGAATGATGATAGTAATAGAAAAAAAAAGGCGGGTAAACTAAATTGACGTAATATGTTTCTCTGGACTATGCAACTTGTTATCAATTTATGATTGATAAAATGAGAGGTTAAATGATAGACACCAAGTGCTACGATGCGTAAATTACTATTAAGTCAGCAATCGGACTCCTTGGTGCAACATTATGATTTACCTGGTGAAAGAAAATTTTAACTGATAGTTTAAGCTGACGCAAGACAGCTTGTTTAGCAAAGTTTATATTTTGGTATGACTATCTACTTAGGTGGAAAGAGTAGCTTTCTGAATAAATTTTGCTAAGGTTCGTGAATCAAATTTGATGATTAGGGTGTAATCTAAACATGATTCACGGTGGGGGGACTGAGTGTGTCGCTGCCCCACGTTGTTGGGCGCCAATGTATGTCATAGCTAGGTGGGATGGTTAAGAATGGGTGGTGGTTGACCTATGTCCCTTGGCAGCAGTAGGCACGCTTGCGATCGCACGGCGTTAGCTCGACGGTGGGGTGGGATCTTGCTGCCTCCCTATGCACACATAATTATCGTGCCTGTATCAAAATTGGTTTTCGTCGAATTAAAACAAAAGAATAAAGAGAGGGGAAGAGAGAGAGAGAGAGTAGAAAGCTATTTAAGAATGAATGTGTAAAACAAAAAAAAAATAAAAAAAAGAGGCATATGAACGAATGAAGCTGATTATGTTTCAGGTGTTGCGAAACATTTTGGACAAGCCCTCCCCTATGCATCCGGTGAGACGAGATGCACCATGACTATCCTTCGTCCATTTTTATTTAGGATAGTCCCAAAAGATACCCTTGCAAAGTATCTACCAAATCACGGCCCTAATAGCTAAAAAGTTAAACGCTTAATGGCTGCATATTTATCATATAATATGATACAGGGTTTTATTGAATTCAGACATTTAAGTGCATTTCAGATTTATGTATTCTGTTATATAGTGCTATGTGCTTTTATAGATTTCATAGTGAATACGATATTTAAGTAGGTAGATGAATTGGTATATAAGTAGATAATTAAGTATGAATGTATGTATATAGGTAGCTAATTTTATGTTTAAGAATTTATGTAGGGTAATTCACGTTTGTGTCTTTATATATATATAATTTTAGGAAATTTATAGTTCTAAGTTTTAAGAATTTAATTGTAATATTTGTAATTTAATGAAATTTTAAAGTTTATATACTCGTATATGTATATATATTGCCAAAGAAAATTTTATATGCAATTAAATAGAATGCATGTACTTACAATAATTATCCATACGTTGAAAGTTGTTTCCACAAGTTTCCTTCGTTGGTGATTAGATGATGTGTTGTGTGTATTTTGTGTGTATGTATGTATGCAAAAGTGTTATCGTTCAGTGGTAACCAAGTTTAAACTGCGGTAATAGTAATCACTCTTGGGGGGCATGTTCGTTAAATGTCCGGTTTGTGTCGGGACTATGGGGAGTCGACGGTTTCTTTTGAAACTGAACGAAACTTAATTTGTATTAGGGATATTAGGTTTAAGGTGTACGCTACAAGCTAATCGCAAACAGTATAGAAATGTTCAACGTTCCTAACAACAAAACAACACAGCGTTGTCAAACACTGATGTCGCTCTCAAAGTGTTTCGCGATGGCTTGAACGTGAACATTAATGAAAGAGATATAGACAAATGCTACTTGAAAAGTATTAAGCTGGCAAAACCACCTACAAACGGCAACTCAGCGAGCAGAAAAAATATTCTCTATGTAAATTTTGTCTCTCATCAATGCAAGGAGGAAATCATGAAAATGAAAGCAAAGCGAGAAAAACGAGACAGCTGACAACCAAACCAACAGACTCAACGCACAAGCTAGATCGGAAAAGATGTTTATAAACGAATGCTTAACATATCAAACAAGCCAATTATTGAACACTGCACTGCAACTGCAATGAAGGCTACGAAGGGGTATAAATACGTATGGACGAGAAATTACTTACTTACTTAAGGTGGCGCTACAGTCCCTTCCACTTGCGTGCGCCACCTGAGTCGCGGTCTTCCTCTACTGCGCCGTCCCTCGGGTGTGGATTCGAAGATCTTCCGGGCCGGAGCATTCAGGTCCATTCGCTCTACATGACCCAGCCACCGCAGTCGTTGGACCTTCACTCTTCTAGCTAGGTCAATGTCGCTGTACAGCCCGTACAGTTCGTCGTTGTATCTCCTCCTCCATTCACCGTCCATGCAGACGGGACCGAAAATTACTCGAAGAATTTTCCTCTCGAAGCAACCAAGAGTAAGCTCATCCGCTTTTGATAGAGTCCATGCCTCTGCACCATAAACTAGGACTGGGATGATTAAGGTCTTATAAAGGGTCACTTTAGTTGTTCGAGAGAGGGCTTTGCTACTCAATTGCT
This sequence comes from Cheilosia soror, assembly GCA_949372485.1. Lineage (NCBI taxonomy): Eukaryota > Metazoa > Arthropoda > Insecta > Diptera > Syrphidae > Cheilosia > Cheilosia soror. The sequence continues at coordinate 40,166,150 of OX443562.1, forward strand.
TTCTTAGCCCAAAGAAACAGCGATTGGCAAGAGTTATTCTTCGCTTAATCTCAGCGCTGGTGTCATTGTCTGAGTTAATAGCGGAGCCTAGGTAGACAAAGTCCTTTACCACCTCAAAGTTATATCTGTCTATAGTGACATTCTGTCCAAGACGTCGGTGTTGGGTGTCCTTTCTCGATGACAGCGATTATGTCGATATCGTCGGCGTAGGCGAGTAGATGGACGGACTTCTGAAAGATAGTGCCTCTGGTGTTAGCGTTTGAGTTTTGCACTATTCTTTCAAGAACGATGTTGAAGAAGTCACATGACAGCGCATCGCCTTGTCTAAATCCTTTTTTGACATCGAAGGTCTCGGTGAGTTCTTTACCGACCTTGATGGAGCAGCGTGCATTCTCCATTGTCATCCTACACAAACGGACGAGTTTGGCAGGGATGCCAAAACTAGACATTGCTCTGTATAGCTCGTCTCTATAAATGCTGTCATAGGCGGCCTTAAAATCGATGAAAAGGTGGTGGGTATCGATTTGAACTTCCTGGGTTTTCTCCAAGATCTGCCGCAGTGTGAATATTTGGTCGATGGTAGACTTTCCTGGTCTGAAGCCACACTGATAGGGACCAATCAGGTTGTTGATGAAAGGCTTCAAGCGTTCACACAAAACGGCAGATAAGATCTTGTAGGCGATGTTAAGAAGACTAATACCTCTGTAGTTGGCGCAGTTTAGAGGGTCTCCTTTCTTGAGGATCGGGCAAACAATGCTAAGGTTCCATTCATCGGGCATACTTTCCTCCGACCATATTTTACAGATGAGTTGGTGCATGCTCCTAACCAAGTCATCGCCTGCCGCTTTGAATAGCTCGGCGGTTAGGCCATCTGCCCCAGCGGCTTTGTTGGACTTAAGCTTAGATATCGCTATCTTCACTTCGTCCAGGTCAGGTGGACGGAATTGGTCTTCATCATCCAGGTTGAATGGTTCATACTGCCTGACAGCGGGATTTAGTTCGTCATCGCCGTTAAACAGTCTGCAGAAGTAGTTCTTCCATATCCTTAGCATCGACTGCGATTCTACTACGATGTTCCCTTGTTCGTCCTTGCAGGCTTCGGTTCGGGCTCTGTAGCCTCTTTTTACCCTTTGGTAAAACTTCCGAACCTCATTCCTGCTGTAGCATCTCTCTATTTCCTCGATCGCGCGCTTCTCGTGCTCTTTCTTTTTCCTCCTGAGAAGCCGGTGTTCGTCTCTTCTTTTCTGCGCGTAGAGCTCACGAGCAGCTCTAGTCCTTTTTTGCAGCGCCGCTTTGTATGCCTCTTGTTTCGCTGCATGTGCTTGCCGGCACTCGTCGTCGAACCAGGGGTTTCGTTGTGGTGGTCGAGTGAAACCAAGCACATCAGAGGCGGCGTCTCTGATGGCTTTTTGGCAATGTTGCCACTGGTCTTCAATACTTGATGCTGGCTGCATAGAACCTCTTGAGAGATTGAGAGAGACTTGATCGGAGAAGGATCTGGTGATCTCTTGCGATTTTAGCCGTCCGACGTCAAACTTCCTCACAGTATTTACTTGTGTTGGCGGTGTTCGGGATATCCGAAGGCGTACCTTGGTTACAACAAGGTAGTGGTCCGAGTCAATGTTGGCCCCTCGGAACGTTCGGATATCCATAATACTGGAGGAGTGCCTTGCGTCGATCGCAATGTGGTCAATCTGGTTGACGGTTGATTGATCGGGAGATCCCCAAGTGCCTTTATGAATATCGAGATGCGGGAACCGCGTACTTGATATGACAACATTTTGCCCCGCCGCGAAGTCGATCAGCCTGAATCCGTTATCGGAGGTGGTGTCGTGTAGGCTGTACCTCCCGACAGTACTACCAAAGATGCCTTCTCTTCCTATCTTTGCATTAAAATCACCTAGGACAATTTTAATGTCATAGTTAGGGCACTGCTCGTATGTCTTGTCCAAGAGCTCGTAGAACCTCTCTTTGGTGTCGTCGTCTTTCTCCTCCGTGGGGGCATGGGCGCATATTAGGCTAATGTTGGCGAATTTAGCCTTGACGCGGATTGTCGTGAGGCGCTCGTTCAAACAGTTGAAGCTTAAGACTTCTTGCCTAAGTCTGCCTCCAACGACGAATCCACATCCAAATAAGCGCTGTTTTTGTTACCGATAGCAGTCGCCATAGTAAATATCGCAGTCTTTCATCCTCTTCTTGCCCGGTCCATCCCATCGCACTTCTTGGATGGCGGTTAGGTCTGCTTTATAGCAGTTCAGGGCCTCCGCTAGTTGTTCGGCTGCACGTGGCCGGTTAAGGGACCTAACATTCCACGTGCAGATCCGAAATTCGTTGTAAACAGTAAAATCATCCGTATCCGAGGCTTGTTGTCGTTTCGGAACTGGGTTTGTTTTCCGCAGTCGGGCAGTTACCCCGGCGTACAACCCCCAACCTGGAGGGCCAGGCAATTTGTTGGACCCCTTGGACAAAAGGGGCCGGATTCCTCCGGTGTCAGTAGCCCACTTCGGGGATGTGAGAGCTGCCGTTGGCCCATTAACAGTTCATCCGCCACCATCTCTGTTTCAGCACCCTGACTAGTCCTGAAAAATCCTCACTGACCTCAGCTCCAAATATGTCGAAGTAGCTCAAGTAAGGTAACTGTCGTATTGACTGTTGACGACACCGTTGATTCAGTCTAATGAATTCATCCGCCGTACGTCCTCTTTCTGAGGAGCTCATGTAAGACTTCTGAGGCTCGTTCAGTCAGTCTTTCCGACAGAGCATTATAGTGTTGCTATTTTCTTCGTGTTCAACACTCGCACTTATAAGTTCAGCAAGTCACACCCGGATGGGCAGACCAGTACCCGGTGGTTACCACTAGGAGGTAAAATAAGCACAATTGATGTGTACGAAAAGTTACAACAGCTGGGCACCACCAGGTTGATGCCGATCAGCGCCTGCCCGATTCATACACACCCAACCACATGGACGAGAAATAGGACTGTTTATATTAGAGCCCCAGATTCTAAGTAGAGCCCTCTAATTCACGTGTACATACACGTGTACACGTGTTACACGTGTATTTACGTTTTGCGTGTATTAGCGCGTGTCATTCGGTTCGCTTCATAAATACACGTGTATGGTGTATCTATTTGAACGTGTATTTATTTCACGGTTGGATCTTCGATGAAATAAAATAAGAATCTAATCATATGGATATCTTATAAAATTAAATTTTTAAGAACATTATGAGTACAATATAACGTTTTGTGTAAAAGTTGGCATATTCATATGCCGACAGTGACTGGCATGTGTTTTGCCGTACCGGAGATGCATGTAATATGTTGTAATATGCAAGGTGTTCAACAAAATTATTATTTAACTGATATTAAAGCATCAGTAAATGTCGCGCACTTCCATCGCTATTGGCTATTTCGGAGAGCAAAAAATCGCCTCAATTCAAGATTTCTTAGACGTTTTTTTAATACATTGACATCACAGCCATCATTTGATGGAATTTGTTACTTTATGGCTTGATAGAAAAAAGACGAACCATATTTTGGGATATATACTGCATTTACTTCAAGATGTCACCATAAAGCCCTAAAATATCAAAAATTTGAGAGATTTTTTTTTCGCTTGGAAAAATTAGGATTTTAGGGCTTTCTGGTAACATCTTGAAATAAATGCACTATATATCCCAAAATATGGTTCGTCTTCTTTCTATCAAGCCATAAAGTAACAAATTCCATCAAAAGATGGCTACGATGTCAATGGATTTAAAAACTTCCAAGAAATTTTCATTTCAAATTTTTTTTTTCGACTTTTTTCTCGATTTTTTTTACCGAAATTTACATGCCATTCTGAGTCGTACATTATGGGTGACAGACGCATGGCAACATATTTCAGCGTCAATAACACAAACCAGTAATATTAGACTGTCGACTCCTCCCACATAACGGACTTTGCCTACAAGCTGCCGGCGGGCCCAGGATTTTTCATGTATTGGTGCTGTACAAAGCGCCATTAACGCACGCATACTTGAAAAATCCTAGGCCCATGGTATAGCATGGAAAATCCTTGCCGCCATTAATTTTGACATTTACACGTATTCACAGACAGGGTAATTTTTTCCGGGGAGAATCGGGCAGGTGCACGGGAAGTCGGCGGTCTAGTTCTTACTGGTTTGTGGTCAATAATTTGCCGAGTACCCGACATGCACATGCATGACATGATATATTCTGACGTCGAATTGACATCAGTCTGGCATGCGTATGTCGTGTTTGGCATGTCGTGTACTCGTAGCTTAACATAAAACTTATTTGAAAAAAAAAGTCAATTCCCACTAACTCCACACTGAAAAAGTGGGCAATAATATAATATCACTATATTTTGGTCCACTCTTCAACACAATATGTTGGTAGGAATTGTTGTAATGCATCTCTGAGTACCGTAAAAATAGTGAGCATTTTTTATGTTTGTCGTTCAATGTTATTGAAAATGCAATTTTCATTGCAAGGAATGAATTATTTTATTGTAAAGCAGAGATTATGAACTCGGGTAAGCCTTTGGTCAGCAATTCAAATTAATTTATCATAACTTATATTCAACTAGCGGACCCGGCGATCTTCGTCTTGCCCCAATTTAACACCAGAGTGATAATAAAACACAGATACTCTAAATTTCAGTGTGGTTTATTTGAATGGAATCGAAATGAGGAAAGAGCAATATGATATTGATAAACAATGTTTTCCGATTTGTTTTCCAGCGCAAAAACAAACAACAAAGACGGTTTGCCAACACGCGAACAGGTGACGTACAGTTGACCGTGCGAAAAACAGGGAAATTCGAGATTAATCCCACAGACTTCCAACGTTTGGCTTTGCGATTTATTGATTGTTATCGCAAAAGCCAATCGAACGGGGAACTGAAACCGCTTGAATTGGAATGAAAGATTAGTTGGATTAATCGGAATTGAATTTGCCTAATAGAAAATGACAATGCGAAAATGACACTTGGCGCCATCTATTATTTATCTCGTTAACTTATCCACCCAAAATGCACACAAAACGTCTTTTGTCCCAATGAATTTCACAATCCTAAATTTTCCAAGCTTCACAACGAATTTTCCGCCTTTATATCGTCAAAAATCATCAATCATGCGATAAAATGCAAAAAAAAAAAACAAAAATCCCAATTTTTCGCTTTTTTCCGGAATTTTCCGAAGAAGAAGAAAAACCTTCTTCTGGCAATTACGAACAATTGAAAAAAAATTTGAGCCAAATCGGCCTAGCCGTTCTCAATTTTCGATTTTTCCGACTTTTCCGGAGGGTTTTCCCAAAATTTTCTCTTCTGGCAATTACGAACAACTTAAAAGAAAATTGAGCCAAATCGGCCCAGCCGTTCTCAATTGATGAATTACTATACATTTTTCCAACCATTTTTATACATAAAGACTGCGTGTATTAATTACACGTGTATTTAGAATGTATACACGTGTACCCGTGTACCCGTGTATTTTGATCGTGTTGCACGGGTACACGTGACACGTGTACACGTGTAAACAAAAACACGCTTAGAATCTGGGGTATACACGTGTTTACATTCTAAATACACGTGTAATTAATACATGTAATCTATATTATAAAAATGGTTCAAAAATGTATAGTAATTCATCAATTGAGAACGGCTGGGCCGATTTGGCTCAAGGGTTGTTCTGAAAGAAATTTTTAAGAAAACCCCCCGGAAAAGTGGGGAAATTGGAAAAATCGAAAATTGATTTTTTGTATCTATGGAAATTTGTGTGCAATTGTTCCGGAATGGCTATTCATATGAAAAAAATAGAAAATTCTTAGTGGGAAATTCAAAAAAATTCCGGAAAAGCAAAAAATTTGGATTTTTGTTTTTTTTTTCATTCAATTCAATTCCGATTAATCCAACTAATCTTCCATTCCATTTCAAGCGGATTCAGTTCCCCGTTCGATTGGCTTTTGTGATCTCGCATGGCAAACATTTTGCATGATTTTTATGCAGTGGAGGGTATTAAAGCATCGGCCAGCCGATGATAACACTTTTACTTGTTGTTTTTAACTTTACTCCTGATTTACATGCTCGGCTTGGGATGCTATTTGCTACACTACTCTGGGTCTGGACTGCCACTGTTTGCACTTTAAAACCAGCAAACTGATATGGCAATTGCATTTTCTGTTTACATCGATCGTAAATTAACACATACCAAAATCTTAAGTTTGCAAAAATGAGGTACCTAAATTTTTTTCCCTTTTGAGGTTTTGGCATTAATATATAAACCAACGCAGCACTGCCAGAGATATATTTTCGTGTTCAGTAGTCACCCCGAACTAAGTTCACAAAGTTACAGCCTTGTTAAAATGACTTGAGAAAAAACGTTGTTGGCTCTAGTCTAAAAGTTGATTTTAAGTGATATTGGACTTGTAAATAAAAGTGATTTGTTAAAGTTAAGTAAACATAATAGTGTTTTATCTTTTCGAATCCCAGCCGAATGTAACAGTATATTAATATTTTAACGTCCTTTTATCATGGGTCCATAATGCCGACGCCGTGCATTGCGATTTTCATTTTTTGCAACTGACATTTTTAGCAGAATTTTAATAGACCTTTTACTTAGAGAGCCAAACCTAAAAGTTGCATTATAGGCTAAATTAGGCCAGCACAAAAATTAACGACTAAGCAAATCAGAGGCACATAAATTGGACATGCATACCTACGTTTTTGGTTTTTATACCCTCCACAGGAAGGTATAAACGTAAAGAAGGATTCACCGGAGACCATAATAAAGTATATATATTCTGAATCAGGATCACATTCTGAATCGATTTAGCCAGGTCCGTCTGTCTGTCTGTGTGTTGAAAGTACGATAGCGTCCAAACAAATTGACCTAGGTGAATGAAATTTTGTGAGAGGACTTCTTTCTACCGTCGTCAGGTTGGTATTAAAAACGGGCTATGTCGGTCAAGTAATTCTGCTACCTCCCATACAAAAACACTATTAGATCACGAATCACGATAGCGTCCAAACAATCGACTTGTGCGACTAAAATTTTGTGAGAGGTCTTATTTTTATGGTCCTCAGGTTGGTACTAAAAATGGTCCATGTCGGTCAAGTAGTTCTGTTACCTCCCATACAAAGCCAATATTCGACCCATGTATCTCTTTATCTGTTGCAAACACCTTACCGTCCAAACAAATCGATTAGGCGAATGCAATTTTGTGAGAGGACTTATTTTTACCGTTGTCAAGTTGATATTAAAAATTGTCTATGTCGGTCAAGTAGTTCTGGTGCTTCCCATACAAAACCAATATTATACACATGCGTGTACCTGTAAGTACAGTATATAATATAGTGGAGGGTATCAAAGCATCGGCCAGGCCGATGATAGCACTTTTACTTGTTTTGATATTCATACGTTTATACGATTTGAGTTAGCAGATTTCTGTTAACTTTACAGAATGGAAGCTTAAAATGCGATTTCTGGCTAAACGGCTTCAGCTATGAAGTTATAAATCTATAAATCTATGAAAGTTAGCTCTAAGAGTATCTCCATGGCTGCAGTTGGACAAGAATTCATTAAAAGACATTGAGTGTTAGATTATATTAGATTGTATGATTTGTCGGGAGAGCCTTTACCGGCCTTGGCACTGCGGCCTCTCTAAAGGAGCCTATTGTGCCATCCCTGGTAGGGTCCTAGAGTCATCTTTTTACTCCGGAGACAGTCCGGAAGACAAGTATCTTCTCTGGGGGTAATTCAGCAAGATTTGCCGAGGTGACAATTTTTTCGCCAAACACTTTCGTTCTAAGACGGAAGAGTGGAAATGGTTTGTACTCTTAAAGTTGCTGAGCTTATGGGTGCTTCTTTCAGCCATTCTGCTGTTTGCAGAGTCTCGCAATCCACAAGTTACATCCCACTTCTGATATGTGTGCCTTGCAATTCGAGCTTGTGCTCGAGCAGGAGTAATATTGTTGTTGCCTCTTTGCTTCTCTCGGTGCGGGCACGGGCGGATTTATATTCTTCTTCTTGGTGTGGGCACGAAGAGATTTAGAGGTTTACGGTAATTAAGATGTGCTCAGATTCTTTGTCCTCCTTTCTTCCATGGATACTTTACCAGGCGAAGTCTTTTCCGAGCATCCGGTTCTCCTCCGTTCTTGTAACAGACCCGTGACTTGTCTTGAAGTAGTGGCGGTGATTACACAAGTGCATTGCACCTTACTAAGACATCCCTCTTGTTTCGCTCCAGGCATATCACAACCCGTTCGTTCCTCGTGGACATCCTGCTTCAAACTGACGACGATTTCTGATGCGATTTTTCCCAAGTTTATGTTTTTGTTTTTATTTTTCTTTTCTTTTTTTTGGTTCATGTCCCTCGAGCATCGCAGGAAAAATCGTTCGCCACGTCAGAGCCCCGTTAACGTGGTGAGGCTAAAGTTACACTCTGAGGTGACCCTGTTTTAGAGAGCTTCCGTTAGAATACAGCCGGTTACCCCTGCCTGTAAACCATCCAATAACACGTGTCATATAACTCTCCTTCTGTATAAACTCCATCAGGAATCGGCATACCAATGTACGTCGCTAGCTGATCCTGTCTGTGTTGATCCTGTCAATAGGTTCCGTTGATATGGCTTAAGCTTCCGCACCTACGTCAGGGTGACGTCGCGCCGGTCGTTCGCCAAGGTGTCTGCCGTGCGAGAGAGACAAATATCAACGAACACATCCCATATTATTGGCAAAGAGCCAGGGTCTCAAAATTAAAGAAAGAAAAATGATCGCTCACCAGCAAGATTAAGCCAGCCGAATGAATATAGGCGATAAGCCTAAAAGCATACCAGCATTTCGTATAAAATTATGCATTTGGTAGAAATATTAGATACATTCTGACATTTTTGTCTGGAATGTTGTGTGCATGAGATAAGAGCGCAATTATACACCCCTATCGCGAATAATATTTCCCCCGGAATGATTTCCATTCAGCAATTTGATTTACATTGCTGACAAGGGAAAAAATTCCATCGGAATTTATTCGCAATACCCCTAATAATTTAAGCAAATTGTACGGAAATTCTAAGCCACATGCCTTATATATACGATACTAGCGTAGCCCGTGCACACTTCGTAGTGCAAAAGTTAATTAGTTAAATAGATAAACTATTTCTATTGTAATGCTCTGTGGTACACAATATTTTTTGTTTTTTTTTTCAGAAATCGTATTGCCTAGAGCCTAGACAACTTTAAAAACTTTGGCTTTTAGTTCCAAGACTGTTTTTTTTGTATAGGAGGTATAGATTTTGAATATTTTTTTTGTATCTGAATTGCCGCTCCCCTTTGACCAAATTTGACCAATCTTAACAGGAACACTCCAGGGCCAATAATTAAAATTATCTGTAAGTTAGAACTCATCCGATTTGGTGGTTTTCGAGGTATACAACTTTGAATGTCTTTTTGTATGGGCGGTGCCACGCCCCTTTGTCCAGTTTTGACCGAACTTCACAAGACCACTCCAGGACCAATAACTAAGATCATCTTTAAGTTTGAGCTCAATCAATTTGGTGGTTTTCGAGATATGTATTGTTTTAAATGTTTTTTTTTATGGGCGGTCCCACGCCCTTTGTCCAGTTTTAACCGAACTACACAGGACCACTCCAGGGCCAATAACTAAGATCATCTGTAAGTTTGAGGTCAATCGATTTGGTGGTTTTCTAAATATACGATTTTGAATGTTTTTTTTGTATAAGCGGTGCCACGCCCCCTTCTCCAATTTTGACCAAACTTCACAGGACCACTTCAGGGACAATAACTAAAATCTGCTGTAAGATTGAGCTCAATCGATTTGGTGGTTTTCTAGATATACGATTTTGAATGTTTTTTTTGTATGGGCGGTACCACGCCCCTTTGTCCAATTTTGTGTATGGACCAATACCAAAGATATGTGAAAGTTTGGTTAAAATCGGCTAATGCGTTAAGGCGTGAATCAACGACAAACATTTTAGGGCTCAATTTTGATGTATATATAGATTTGGTAATGAAATAATAACATAATATGAAATTTTTAATTACAACAAAATTGTTATTATGTGCTGAAATAAAAACACACAGCTGGTGACAAAACCACAAAACGCTATGTGAATGAAATAGAATTTAAAATTAAATTAAACACATTACTAAACAATTAACTAAAAATGTTCCATTGATTATTAAAAATATAATAAACAAATCTAGAGCACAGTTTATGTATTAAACTTCAAGTGGTTATAATTATATATAACTTAGAGTAAAAGAAAATAATCAAATCCATAAGTTCATATTAATATAAATTAGGTACAATATCTACCTATCTTTTTTTTTGTTTTTTTTTTTTTTTTTTTACTTTGGGCGAAAATTAGCAAATAATAAATTGGTATCTTTGTTTGATTTCTTTTTAACGACCATACAATAATATTTCTTAAAAGTATTCTCGCTTTTCCAATTTCCTCTGGCTAAAATATCTTGTATCGAATGATTCTCGAACCAGCCAGCGGAGGCTACAGCTGATCTAAAACTCCCTGGAGATGCTTGTATACCCGGATCTCTTAGCACAGATCGAACCCAACCGCCGATTACGGCTCTAGATGCTGGGCGAGGATCGCCGACAATTGTAACGAATAGGTGATCTAGTCCTCCAATCTTCCTTCTTCTAGACTGCGAAAGTGATATTACCTTTTTTATCCAAACTACAGAACAAGCATTTTCATTGGGTTGGGATGCTTAGACAATATCCAATCAGATTGTTTATGTTCAGATGTATCTGTTTTTGATCCAAAAAATGCTCGAAAGACTATCTCCATCTCGGATGACGACATATACTCATTAGAAATTCTCAGCAACGTAAGATCATGAACTCTTCGACATGATGCTAACAGAAGAATGGAAGCTGCTCGTCTGGAGGCTTCAAATAAAGTAAACTTAGCAGTGGATGTGGCCAACCAATCAAATACTATCTCAGCATCCCAAATAGGTACTTGATCCTTTCTTGGTCTTGCGGAACCAATTGCCTTAAAAAAGCGTAGGACCAATATGCTCTCTGACAGCTCCTCTGGCGACACACTACAAAATATTGCTATCGCTGATTTGTGTACTAGAATCGTACTGTAAGCCAAATTTTCCTCTAAATATAAATAAGCCAGAAATCTAGCAACATGATGAGTAATAGGAAATTGAGGATTCACTTTATTGATCTCCGCCCATTTTCTTCTAATCGCTGGAAAATATGTATAAAGGGTGGATTGTCTCCAACTCTTATTTAAAAGCTGCTTTTCGGGAGCTGACCAGTCGCTTGTGAGCTGTCCCCACCTCCAACCAACCAAGCCTGCAGGATCAGTTGGTCTGCCTGTGAGGGTGGTAAGTTCGTTGAGATGTCTACTAGAACCTCCCGAAGGTTCTCTATAATTATCGGTGCATCTAGGGCACGCGACCTTAGATCTGCCATCCAAAATGTTTTCTCCCAATGTGGAGCCACCACAATGAACCTTCCCTTCGCTTGGTTTAAGTGAGCTAACACCCTCGGCATTAGATTTGGTGGAGGAAATATCCACCCTAGATGAAAGTTCCACTGACGGCTGAAGGCGTTGGAGTAGAGCGCTGATAGATCTTTGCAGTCTAATGAGACGTATCTGTTGACCACGGCTGTTTTTCCGGACGCGAATAAGTCGACCGACGTCCGGAGTGCCCCAATGATGGAATAATTTGTTTGTTGCCGTGGACAATGGGTGCCACTCCGGTACACTCTTTCCCCGAAAAAGATGATCGGCTATGCCGTTGTGCCTCCCCGGGAGGTAGTGCGCTGAAAGATGAATGTTTAGTCGATCTGCCAACATCAGCATCTTGTAAGCAAGATCCAACGGAATTAAGGAGCGTGTCCCTCCCTCGTTGCGAATATAAGCTACTAGCGTTCGATTGTCTGATTGGACCAGAATGTGAGCATTTCTTAAATGCTTCTTCTGTCTTTGAATAGCTACATATACCGCAAAAAACTCTTTCCTGTTGGAATGCCATCTTCTTTGCTCGTTTGACCAATCTCCTGCCATATGAATCTCGTCTAGTTAAGCGCCCCAACCTGTATCTGCTGCATCTGTTGTTAGGAAATGAGTGAAAAGCTTCGGGTGTAATGGCCTCGTTCTCTAAATGGCTCCGCGCCAGCAAATCAAATCTGCTTTCACGCGAAAAGGAATATCGCGCCTGTCTCTTGTGTACCTTTGATTGAAGCGGCGGCAAAAAATGTGTAAATGTCGACAATGAAGACGACCCCTTAAAACAACAAATGTTCCAAAATGTAACTGCCCTAGAAGTCTTTGAATTTGGTTTAGGTTGGATCGAAGCTTGCGCAATGTGAAGGAAATTGTCACTAATATCTTTTCGATTTTCTTTTCCGAAAGAAACATCTTGTTTTTGTTTGTATCCCAAGATACCCCTAGGTATTCGATCTGTTGGGTCGGTTTGAGAACCGATTTTTGAAAATTTATCTGCCAACCCAACGACTGAAAGATATTGATGACCCCCGTACAACCAACTTGCTCTTGTCCTGGTTGGCCACAAGAAAATCGTCTAAATAAACCAGCACACGAATTCCTCTTTCTCGGAGAATCTCCGCGATCCAATTAGTTACTGATGCGAACGTCCTGGGAGCCGACGCTAGGCCGAATGGTAAAGCAGTCATTTGCAGCAACTCGCCGTCGTACACCAATCTTAGGAAGCGACGATGTTTCTCCCAGATGGGGACGTGAAAATAAGCCTGAGATAGGTCGATTTTTATCATCCAATCTCTTTTCTGCATAAAGTATCTGGGACTCACGCATGTGAAATTAGTCGAAAATGATTTATTTTTACAAAGGCATTGAGACCGCGTAGATCGAAAACTGGGCGAAGTCCCTCATCGGTCTCTAGAATGATAAACATTTTTGAGAGAAAACTTGGACCTATCTCTGCTTTTTCTAAAACACCTTGCTTCTACATGTCTTTTATTATTTTTGTCAAATCCGGTGATATCTTTGTCGAAAACTTTTTTAAAACTTCCGAAATATTAGAGGAGGTTTGTTTGAAAATGGAATTCGTACTCCTAAAATGATCTTCATTATAAAAGCGTTGGCTCCCAGAGAACTCCATGTCTGCTGGAAATCCTTCAAACAGCCCCCCTGAATACCCGCTTCAGACAATCATTTTTTATCTTTGGAGCGAAAGGAGGCTATTGTTCTTATACACTTTCTTAACAAACCTTTTTTGGTTAAACCTCGGTCTATTATAAGAGCGAGAATCATTACGAGCGTTCTGACTTTGCTGAAAAGAAGCCGTTGAAACAGTCTCCGCGACATGCTTCTTAAGCTTGTGATCTCTTTTTTCTCTGAGATATGTTGGCGGATTAAGCCACATACTATTTCCACCAAGTGAATGTATTATAGGCATCAAACTCTCGTGATCAAACAGGCACTCTGCACTTGGAGGTATTCTCCTCAATGTTGTTTGCAAATTTTTGTTGACCACTTCTGATAAAATACGATCGCGCCTTACTTCAATACACTCAGACCTTTTACCACAAATAACTTGCAAAACCTGCTCCATAACCTTATAATTCTCAGAATTGGGCCCAAACAAATTAACGAATTTATCAAACAAATTTTGAAGGAGTAAATTCACTTGGAGAATTGTTAGCCCAGTTAACAATGTTTTGCAAACTTGATTGTACAATTTCTTAATGGTCCAGTAAAGCATTTGTAAGACCTGCCAGCACTCGCTCTGTGGAAGCCAAATAATCCTTCCCTCTATTAAGGTGGCATAGTTCGTCATTAACTTTAAGTTCAATAAAGCCCGGACTAGCCAGAAAACCCTGCAAAGTCTTAGTGTACTTTACATCTTTCCAAGCATCAGATTGAAAATGCTGAAGCCTCACAAGTGCATCTAATCTGTACTTAGATGCCTTTCTAATAATGTTTCTACCTTCCGTACAAGTATTAACTTCACCAAAATCAAGCAACGAATCTGCTGAAGGGTTAATCAGAAAGTTTTCGCTATTTTTGCTTGTCGTTGGGATACCCGCAGCTTCATTAAATGTCTCCCTTTCCGAATTTGATCCCGGCGAAAGAAATTGCTGAGAAGCGTGCACTTGACTTAAGATATTTGTTAAATAACTCACTTGACTTATTAAACTATCAACCCGCGGATCATATCTTGACCTCTTGTTAGGCGGCCGCGAACATATTTCATCATTTATCTTTTGATCGAGATCTTTCCGAAACGTTTCGATCATCTTGACCAGATTTTTCAGCGGGTAGGTCACTCATTTTTAAAGGCTTTTACTTAACTTCGTGAAAAATTTGTTGTGTCAAAATCTTGCAAGTCAAATTCGAACCACTTTCGCTAAACTTAGAACTATGAAATTTTCCATGCTGGTTGGGTTGTGAAGACAATGCAATATTTAGAAAGAATTTTTGGATTTTGACTTCCCCTGCCCCTTTGAGGGAGGCTTTTTCATAACGCATGATCTATTAGCCGTATTAACTTGAAACTTTATATGTCAATAGATAAGTCATAACTATTACATACCTAATTGATACTTTGTACCGTTTCGTCCTATAAGGGCTAAAGAAAGGGGGTGCAAACATTTCTATTTTTACCTTACTACGCTCAACTTGCCATAATACTCATAAATATATGTAGGTCAACTCAAAGAATCCTTTTAATTGTTAGGCAATACTTCACCGAGTATTTTGAGCTAACATTCATCTTTTTAGTCCATCCAGAGGGCAAGATATAATAAATAGAAAATAGATCTTATTCGGCCAAATGCGAAAAAAATTGTTATCTCGATTGCAGTTGTGCTTAGGAAGGGTAGTTTTATTGCGTTCTAAAAATAGAATTGTCACTGTGGCGGGCATTTAGAATGTATGCTCATATCATGTATGGCGTAGTTGAATTTGATGTATGGAATATGGATATGGAAAAAAAAAACTATGTACATATGTACGTATATAGGAGTTTGTGATGCGTAAATATGTAGGTATGCACATGCACAATCGTACATACTTATATTTGAGATCTGCAGCTATGGAAAGTGTATAGGTAGGTACGCGTAGTAATATCAATCAAACCATACCTGTGGCGAATTTTCATTTATGTGAAATACATACCTATTATGTCCATTGACTTAGGACTTTGAAATTGTGCATGCTGATGTTTCAGGTTTGATGATAATACAATAAACTTATAGTAAAAAAAACTTTTGTGAGTATGTAGGTAGATATAAAGACTAAAAAGCAAAAAATAAAATAATAGTTTAAAAAACTAAAAAAACGCTTTTATAAGTAGGTACCTACTGCACTAAAAGCTAAAAAATAAAAATTAACCAATCTATTTTGAAGGTTTATCCTGGAAGGGGCTTAGTGTAAGCCATGTTTGTAATTATGGATTGTATTATTTGAGTGTAAACTCCACAAACATGGCTTACACTAAGCCCCTTCCAGGATAAACCTAGACAACACAATCCAATAGAATTCGCGAAAATAATGCGTAATAAATCGAAATTCAAATTGCTTTGTTAGCAGCACTACAAAAAATCTGTCTATCACGAGGGATAGACTATATAGACGATATAGACGATAGACGCTATAAACTGACAGATGGCCAGAGTCGCCAAATGATTCATACAAAACTTTCTGAACTAGATGGCGCTCCGGGTGACAAGAGGAAAACCAACAACAGTAGAGGGAAAAAGTAAGGTTACGTTAGGTTAGGTTGAAGTGGCTGCCGGCAAAAGGCCGACACACTTAGACCAATTAGGTCCCTTGTGATACCACATGAATCTATTAAAAAGTTCGTCCTACTCGTTGAACCAGTTTGAGCTTTTGATGAAGCAAAGGAAACTTCGAATGTCCATGTTTGTTAGATCGTTTAGATCATTGTAGTAGGAGGCTCCCAAATGGAGTTTCCGTTTTCGGGAGAGTGCCGGACAAGTGCAGAGGAAGTGCTGAATAGTTTCCTCCTCCTCTTCGTCCAAGCAACTTCTACAAAAGTCGTTTGAGAGTACGCCAAGCCTTGTTGCATGCCTACCTATAAGGCAGTGTCCCGTAATGACACAAGTAAGGTTACACAAACGATTCTTCAAAGCGACGCTGTGTGTTTTTAAAAAGGCACATAATAATTATTGTATACCATGATTTGAGTCAATGAACAATTTAAATTCACCAACTGCTTTCTAAGCCACTTGTTGCTTTCAGCGCCACCTGTTTGATCATTGTGAATTGAATTTAGCCAGCTGCCAGCCAGCAGCCATCCAGCTGGGGAGAAAATCAAGAGTTGTTGCCAGCAGATTGTTGTTTTAATTAACATATGAAATGTGCCTCAACTGCCAACTACTGGCAACATCTGGCTGGCGAGGTTTCATAAAAACACAACTATAATTGATTTGTGAATTAGTACAACAAAAATCAGTGTTTTCCAAATTTAAATAACAAATTTCCGTCAAAAAATCTCATGAACTGCGTGTAATTAATGGTGTTCTTATCTCTTGCACACAAAATTCCAGAGGAAAATGTCAGAATTTATCTAACATTTCTACCAAATGCATAACTTTATACGAAATGCAGGTATGCTTTTAGGCTTATTGCCTAAATTCATTCGGCTGGTTTCATCTTGCTGGCAATTGTGCTGGCAACTGTCCAAATGAACGAGATTTCAAAAAAACATGCCTTCATGTGTATTCGATGAAAAAAAAAAAAAAAACAATTACAAGGTCTGAGATTTTATTTCGGGCATAACATAATACGATTAATATCTTAATAGGCTGAATGTAGAGACTTTACTTTTTTATTTGGAGATATGTATGGACTAGTGTCATTGCAGTTAAATAGCGAAAAGTATTTACCAATCACTAGTATAAATGTAGCTCAGCAATTCCACTATGATGTATGTAGAATAACTAACAGGCTAAAAGCCGAGCTAAAAGCTTATGTAAACTTACTTGCACCCTTGTCTAATTTCACATTATGTCGTTTACTTTTAGGAATGCCCTGAAGGTGTAGTTCACGAAGACTGTTTCAAGGACATCTATGCAAAATTTTTTCCACATGGGAGTAAGTATTTTATTAGGCTGCAGTTATAGCATCAGTAAAATGCATCCGTAAAAAAATTGTTTCACTTTTTTGGAGCACTTAAACTTAATCGTTGAGCTCAATCTTGGTCTTAAATAGTTGCTTTTGAATTATAAAACTTATTCGTCAAAAAAAAAAATTAAGCAATTGATCTTTAAATTTTCTAAAAACAGAATTTCCTTATTTTTCCGTACGAAAAACTTTTTCTGCTCAACTTCTCAACCAGTTTCACGAAGTATTCCACTGAATTCCTATGATATGCTATGGTTGAATGTTTCAGTTTTGTTCTGTTGCGCGTTTTTACGGATGGACTTTTCTGATAGCTATAACTGCAGCCTTAAACCATAACAATAAGAGATAGTCTAATGCGGTATCCATTGGAAAACCAAATTTTTTGGTCTAGATAAGGCTTGTTTTATGTTTCATGTGCCACGAAAAATCTGAGATCTGAAATAAAATATTGGATTTAAAAAATTAAAAGAGGTTTATTTGTCAGATCATACGAATGTTATTGGTGCAGTGTACAGTACTGTGGAAGCTGAAACGATGATTATTTATTTATTTTATGCCCTATTAACTTATGGACGATATTTACTGATGGTTTTGCCTAACAAGTGTATGGTAATGGTAACATACATTTTACCATACATTTGTTAATTCTTTAGCAAGCTAGAGTGCGCATCGTTAAACCATATAAATATCCTGTAACAAAGTCGAAAGAAGCAAAAAAATTCGTATAGAAAACTAAGAAAACCCAGAGGTACCCGGAGATGCCTACTCATAATCTCGCAGTAACCCCTAAATCAATGGTGAGCGTGAGCGCTTACCTTTAAAACTCGCTCAATTTTACATACTCATAACCAGCGTGACCGTTGTGAGAATAAAGTTGCAATTTGGCACTTTTTTTTACCACCTTGGCAAAATGATACCACTTTTCTAAAATTTTATGATTTTGGCACTTTTTCACAATTTGGAACAACAAAAATATAAAATTTTCATAATTTAAAAAAAAAATCATTGCGCTAAAGTGGCTCAATTGATACACATCACACCAAAAACATAAATGTAAAAAAACAGCCAAGCTCTGATATATAAAAAGAGTGTGTAACTATTCAGCCACGAAAAGTAATGAGATCTAAATGTACGCCAAGTTCTTAGTTTAAGAGGTTAAATGTAAAAAAAATGGAATGAAGCGAAAATCGCAACTTTTGGACTTTTCCCAGTGTATATGCACCACAGAATCTAGCATTCTGCCAAATTTCACGATTCTAGGGTGGTTGGAAGTGCTTCATAATTTTGATGATCGTCATCAAGTGAGTGAGTGAGTCAGGCATTCAGTTACGGTTTTTGCGATTTTTGACGTCCTAGCTGTATGTTGAAAACCACTAATGCTATAGAGATGAAATTTGGTGAGGTGCACCTTTTTAATGAGCTTGGTAAACTTTTCAAGTTTGAAGTTTTTTGGGTTAATTGGTTCCGAAGTCAGAGGGATGCCGAAAACAGCCCGAGTTTGTTTCTGTAAGAAGGGTAAGTGCTTTTACTAGAGAACTTGGATGGGGCACTACCATTCCTTCAACGAGCAATGCGTCTTCAATTTCAGAATCGGGATCAGAGCGGTCGTTGAATGATTCAGAAGATTTTGGATTAGAACTTGCAACGCTTAATGAATTTGATTTGTTATGTTATTGAATTGATTACATATGTAGGTAGATATTACTAAGTAGGATTAATGCCTTGTTTAATAAATGACATGTAAATATATATTTTCTAACGTGGAAATACTATATCAAAAACTTAATTTCGATATTTCTGAAGCCAACAGAATTTTAATTTGTGTGAAAGAGAAATGGAATGCGATACTCCTTAAGAACGCAGAATTATCTTATCGTCACGAAGATTCCGATGAACAGATCGTCAGTGATTCTGGCGAAACTCGATTTCTTTATCGTTTTCCTGGCCGCGCACCTTCCACTGGTTATTTAATGCAACAACGCCAGACGGAGCAAGCCCAATCTTGGCCTCGTACCTCTCGTTCGGCAAAGAATAAAACTCCGTCGACACACACTAGACGACGTACCACCCAATTGGCCATTGCACCTACGTTTCTGATCAACCCTTCAGGGTCGGGGGTTAGAATATACCTGAGGTAAAGTACCTACCTATGTCTGCCGTAAGAGGCGAATAAAATCTATATCCGAAACATGCTGGACAAGGGTTAGACAAGGCCACACGAACCACCCAGCCAAAACTGCTTAACTACCGAGAAGTAGTTCTAAGAAATTTAGAGTTGTCTAAGTCCGAGGTAGATAGCTTTGAGAATAGACCATCTACGTATAATTAGTTTGCCGAATACGGAAAAAGATAACTGAAATAAAATGCTACAAATGCATGAAAAAATGCAAAAGCTCAGTCGACTTCTCTGATAGAGCTATAACCTGCGGAGCTAGTGGACACTGTAATGCGTCACACTACATCTATCATAGGGAACTCACTGAATGACAACAAACGCTACCACACTACGCTGGTCATTCGATCCATTGACACGGAATAATAATAAATGCTACTACACTGCGCTGGTCATTCGATCCTTCAACTATACAATGACCTCCCCAGCGTAATATTATTATGAATGAACATAGCTGATCCAGCTATAATTATAATATTGTAACAAACTATTAGTCAGATAACTATTAGTTTTAAGTAGAAACTATTAGTCAGATAAGTTATATGTGTAATAGTTAAAGGGAATAATTTTAGTATAAATAGCATGTAATCAATCGATAAATTTCAATTAAATAAAGTCAAGCGAATCATAAAGATCTCCTCTTTTCGGCATAATTGCCTTATTCATTGCGGTATGTTTGCCTCTGCTTTTAGCGTTGCTATCGCTTTAACTGGCACCATTAGGGCTTTACCCTCGCCGACCCCCCCCCGTCCACCACAACACACTGCAAAGTTATGCGTACTGAAAGCAAATTGCTTACTCTGTAGAAACAGGAAAACACAAACAGCGAACATGAAGTCCATGTCCACCGTTCCAAAAAGCATTGAAAACCCAACCATGATGATAAAACAACTCAATCACTGTGAAGCAGAAAAAGATCTCCTTATACACTCGTTAAACAAAGGAAAAGTGGATGTGGTTATACTCAGCGAATCATGCAAGGATATGGAATCAAGTTCGTAGGCAGTGGACGTTACAAAAAAAGCTGAGCTGCCAGTGAGAAAATAAATATTAAACCCATTTTAAATTTACACAATATTATAGGGTGTCCCAGTAATCAGTATAAACCTGAAGTTTCACCAAACAAAAATTTTATGTATTTTTGTTCATTTTGGAAAGACAATTTAGTGGCGCATATCAATCTTAAACACTTGCAGCTACAAAAAAAGTTATACATTTTTTTTTTTAATTTTCTTCCTTGACAAATATCCTAAAAATTATCTTAAGCAAATTTTGTACTTACGTACCTACGATCTTGTAGAAAAAGCCATTTTTTGTCAGACAAAAATGGTCAAATAGAATTAATTGAGAATAATGAACTAATTTACCTATGATGTGCAATGCAGTTAATAGTTAATTTTCTACTATAGGAAAAAAGGCGTAACAAGGAATTATCACAGCTTTGCAAATGTACCGGAATTTTGTTTCAACTGATTTACAATCGGCATTGAGCTCTGAAAGTTGATCTCCACAAAAAATCCAAATTTTTTTTTTAATACTTCTTCCGGGAAAGGCGAACCTATAACGCTTCATCAGCGCCCCGACATGCTTGCTGATTAATGTTCGTTCTGCACTTAAATTGCTGCAAATTGTAGTCTTCTGGAAATATATCCCCAGGAAGCGAGTTCCAAAGTTTGCTTGTCCTGTAACAGAATTGATGTCCTCGCGGTTGTCAAGTGTACTGTATGGTCATGCGGATTAGCTGCCTGTCTTGTGGGCGCCCAAAAGTTGCATTTCGAAGAATAATGTCTTTAAGTTCCTCGAAACATTTACCATGGAAGTACCTATAGAACAAGCAAAGGTCAGCGACTTGTCTTCTGTGCACCAACGGTTGTAGATTCGATGTGAGTGTAGGGTCTCCAATAAGTCTAACTGCCCGTCTCTGTATGCTGTCAAGAGGGTTAAGTGAATGCTTTGGGGCCGAGCTCACCTCGCCAGCCAGTAGTTGGCAGTTGAGGCACATTTCACATACTAATTAAAACAACAACCTGTGGCCTATTTCACGATCTTACATATTTGTATTAACAAGTATTTTTCCACAAAATCTGTAGAAAAATTCCAAATTTGCTTGAAAATGATTGTGGTGAAACAGAACAGAAATAGGCCACTGCTGGCAACTGCTGGCAACAACTCTTGATTTTCTCCCCAGCCGGAGAGCTGCTGGCTGTGGCATATTTCACTAACAAATTGTTGTTTACAGGCATTTTTTTTACAAATTTGTTCA
This sequence comes from Cheilosia soror, assembly GCA_949372485.1. NCBI lineage: Eukaryota > Metazoa > Arthropoda > Insecta > Diptera > Syrphidae > Cheilosia > Cheilosia soror. Next base: position 40,187,722 of record OX443562.1, read on the forward strand.
AAAATCGTTCTTTTCTATTTCACAAAAATTTTGTATTACAAAATTGTTTTTGTTGTTTACAAAGGGAAATTTGTAGAAATTTCATTTTTTCCGTTTCACCAAAAGTTAAATTTCTTTGTTGCTTACAAGTACAAATATGTTAAAATTCATATTTTATTTCAAGTTTGTGTTTCACCAAATCAAGAAATTTTACAAATTTGTTCAATTTCTGAAAATTTCTTACAATAGAAAGATCGTGTGTCGATTTAGTTACAATTTGTTATTTTTCAAAGGAATCGCTTCTTACACCTAAAAATGTCAAAAGCATAGTAGCACCGATAGTGTGTAAGTTTTTGCTAAATAGACGAAAACAAACTTATGACCACGCATTAACTACGACATTTCAGATTATTTTGTTTTCAATGAAAAGTTTCGGGTTAAACGTGCTAAGGCAGAGAAAATAAACGACCATTCACATGAGAGCGAACGAACGAATTGATGAAATGCGAAGAAACCATTTTCGATGGATTTATAACAGAAAATTGCACATTTTACTATTTACTATTATTAAACCACTGGAGAAATTTCTGATGTCTGAAATTTGTGAACTGTCGCGACCATGAAAAGTTCTTATGTGAACGAACTGTCCAAACTCGTGATTATTCGTTCGTTCGTAGGTAGTTGGTCGCTCTCATGTTAACAGTCCTTAAGGCAGTCCGAAAAAAAACTTTTCACTGACATCGATACATACATCAATTTCTAACAGGTTAGACAATTTGCCGTGTAAAACATTTTTCTTATCTGTAAAATTTGTTCTTTGATATTTATTATCAGTTAGAAGAATTACAAAAATATTAAAAACAGTTGTTGTTTACAACTCTGAAAAATAAACGGTGAAACAGTTTTTTTTTTTTTGCTATTTCGTCAGCGGAAAGCGAAATTGGTCTAAGTCACAAAAACGAAATTTTACAGGGGACAATAATTTAGTTTCAAATACAATTATAGTCATACCTATTGGCTGCGTTTTAGCTTATATATTTTTTTTTTAGTTCTCTTTCCAATGTCGATTCAAAAAGAAAAAATCTTTATAAATAACATTAACATCCTACTATTTTGTAATAATTTTAAAAACAAAAAACCCAAGAATGGACATAGAACAACTCCCATACAAGTATGCATCATCATAGAATAAAAAATGGACTTAGAACAATCGAGAACTACGTTGTTGGCAATTAAAGTATATGACACCCCCCTTCATGTAGTGTTCTATGTCCAATTTTAAATTCAATCTCTATAATATATAAAACAAAGTGGAAAAAGTATGTTTCCCTCTGCCGCCCGTAATTTTCAACCGATTTTGTTGATTTTTTTTTTAATGTCGGTAATTACGGTGATTGAGGGATAGGCTAAACAAATTCCAAATCGGACAAAGGGGCGTGGAACCCCCTTACAAAAAACATTCAAAATCGTATATTTCGAAAACCACCGAATAGATTGAGATCAAACTTACAGATAATCTTAGGTATTGGCCCTAGAGTGCTTCTGTGAAGATTTGTGAAAGTTGGATAAAGGTGCATGGCACCTCCAATACAAAAAAATTAAAACATAGTCGCCCGAAAATAAATAAAATAAAATAAAAAAAAAAATTAAAAAAGCAACAAAAGGCCTGGCGAAGCTGGCGGGGGCTCAGCTAGTTTTGTTTAAAAAAAACGCATTTCTGATTATCTTCTCAGAAAAAACACAAAACGTGGCATTGGACAACAATTTATTTATTGAAATAAACAAAAATAAAAGCCTGCTTAACATCCTTTGTCTATAAAGAAATAAACTATAACGATAAAGAAGTAATGTTTCATTGTATTTGTAGGGGGTAAGGTAAATATGCTATTTATTTTTTAATTGGACAAAGGGGCGTATAACAATTCAAAATCATAGGTATATCCCGAAACACACCGAATCGATTAAGCTCAAATTTTTAGCCAATCTTAGGTAGGTATTGTAAAAACATTGCAGGCGATTTTTTCGACACTTTAAAGCACTCGGTCGAATCAGCTGAAACTTAAACAATTTATTGGCCGCGTTCCACTGACCGCTAGATGCGCTAGAGCTCTAGCACATTTTCTGAAATATCCTTTTCTGGGAAAATTTTCAATTTAGCATAAAATGAACTGCTAGATTGAAAAAAAATAACGAACTGTCAAAATAAAAGTGAAAGTGCAGAAGTCAAATATTTCTAATTTGGTTTAAAATGAGAATTCAAACTTGTATGTAATTAATATACATTGTATTTGTTTATTTAAATTATAGTGCATTAATAAATATGCGGCATGATGGCACAAAATACATTTTTGACTCTCGTGAAGATGAAATAATACGAATTGAAATTGTTTTTAATGTCACTTTGCCGCTGCCGCTAGATCTCTAGCAACTGCGTTCCCCCATCAAGGATATTATGTGCTAGATGACTAGCGGTCAATGGAACGCGGCTATTATGAAGTGAAAAGTGCACGTGCCATCCGTTAGATAGCGCTGAATACCCAAATATCAAAATTATACAATCTGCATTAGCGAGGTATCCGCCCGAACGGAAAATTCTCCGATTTCATACGAATGGGGGGATTTTTGCTTTGAGATATTCGGAATATTCATGATATTCCGAACACATGCGTTTTAGTGCGATCAAGCGCGAATTTTTTTCCGATATGCTCCGAATAGAATTGGTTGCGGAATTAGCTTACGATTTGCAGAGAAATATTGTTAAATGAAAGCAATAAAGAAAAAACTAGAGCCGTATATCTTAACATTTTTGGCAGTCCTAAAATTCAGTAAATAGAGGTTCATTGCCTATCTATTAAGATTATTTAATAAAATGTGAGCGGGATAAGGAAAAAAAGGAGTTTTGAACTTCTCATACAAAAAAAAAGCACTGTAGTGTCTCACTCATGAAAACTAAAGTTGTATAAAATTTAGAATTCCATTGTTCTAATAGACAAGAACATATTTCAGCAAAATACAACTAAATAAATACCTATCATGCTGGTATACCTACCTACTTTTTATTTAAAAACCGTTTATAAAATTGGCCATCTTCTGTGGGCATCCAAGTGTACATTTATTTTCCTTTCCTTACAAATAAAACCTCCGATTGATGTTATTATTATTTGAAGCAAAACATTTACTTTCTTTTGTTTTTTTAATTTTTTGTTGTTAAGAAATAAAGAAACAGTTTCTAATATTATGCTTGCAGCTTGCCTCATATTCTTCACGGTAGTGTACGTATACGAAGAAGATTTTTCTTTCGTAAATTATCTCTTTGCATTTTGAGAATGGGATGAAGCTTAGCCCAACTATATATCTAGCGATGGTATATTTATAACAAACTATTTTGCCTTTCGTGGCTTTATATTTCCAATAGGAAAATAGACTATATACAACCCTGGCAAGTCCACAACGAATGAGACAATACAAAGTATTTTTGTTGGTTACAAAATCGTTAGACATTTTAGCAATGTACCTATACTCATTTGAGATAGACCAATTGAGAATTTTTTGTCGCTTAGACCTTAGAACAAATTCCCTAACGAATCATATGTATTTGACACCTATTGGTCTAAGTGCCATCGCAATTTGGATTTAGACTATTTTGGAATTCTTCTTATGGAAACTTGAAAATATATGAACAATTGGTCTATTTAATACAAAATTGTCACTTTGAACAATTTGGAATGAATTTTGCCAAAACAAATTGGCTCTTCGAACAAATGGATTATAAAATATCTGATGAACCGATGGAGATAGACTAAAACGGATTTCAGATTCGGAAAGAGCGCCCTCAAATTAGCAAAACTGCATCATTAACTCATTTTGGATAAAAAATGTATATGGACCAGGGGTTCTCAAAGTGTGCGCCGCGGTGCCCTGGTGCGCCGTAGAAAGTAAAGAGGGGCGCCGCGCCGTGAGTTATTCACAAAAATACAAATTTATTGAAGCTTCGCGCTGCTTTGCACTTGCTTAATTCATTTGGCCTTTTTTAACATTTAACATTAAATCTCAATTCTCAACACACTTGCTTCCTCAGCTCAGTGAGTGAATGATAAAGCCATGCCCATGATTACTGACTTATCGCCGATATACGGCCACAAATGTTGGAAAAAGTCATCGAAAATTGGACCTCCAGATTAGACTACGTCCGAGCCAACCGTGGCGGTCATATGCCAGAAATTATATTTAAATTATAATGCCAGAAGATTATCTTTCGAAAAAAGTAAATTTTATGTCAATTTAAAAAAATCATCCTTGTTTTATTCCATTTAAAAGTTTTATACCTCTAAAAAAACACCCTTCACATATTATAAATATTCTTCAAATAAGTCGAAGACAAGTGGGATATTTCCGTGCTTAAGAAAGCGTTTGTTGAACAAAGAGGTATAACTATAAATTGTATAAATATGCGGCATTTAATAAACTGGTTTTCTCACTAGACCTGATGGCCGTTTTCACTGAACGTCTTTCAAAACTCATCGAATGGTTATCAAAATACTTTGCAGATGATGATGTCGAAAAGTTTTCGTGGATCCAAGATCCATTTCATGCACAACCACCAGCGGAATTCACATCACAAGAGGAAGAGAGTCTTATTGAACTCTGTTGCGACACAGCCTTAAAACTAGATTCACCTGTTCCGGTTTGGTGGAGTTTTGGTTATCGATTCAAAATGACTATTCAAAATATGAATATTCATTTTTATTCCGTTTGCAAAATCATATTTGTGTGAAGCTGGATTTTCAGCTGTAGCTGTAATCCAAGAGCAAATATTGCTCAAAGATCAATGTGGAGTAAGAAATGAGAGTAGCAGTGTCAAGCCTTATTTCCCGCTTTGAAAAACTGTGTAGAGATCACCAGGCTCACCCGTCACATTGATTTGACTGAGTTGCTATTGCATTTTATTTTATTTTTTAAGTCTCTATTGTTGTTTCTATTTCAACTCTGAATTCTTATAAATATAATAAAAAAAATCAGTTTTATATTTGTGACTATCTATTTATTATGTATTTCATTCGACAGTCTCTTTTTCAAATAGCTATAGGGTAGGGCGTCGCGAGAAAATACTAAACTTGTAGGTGCGCCGCGGACTAAAAAAGATTGGGAATCACTGATATAGACCAATTTTGTTTTCCGCTGACGATTTGTAAATAACAAATACAATTTCCCTTTATTATACCCTCCACAGGAAGGTATTTTCACTTTGTCATTACGTTTGTAACGCCAAGAAGGATTCACCGGAGACCCTATAAAGTATATATATTCTGAATCAGTAACACATTCTGAATCAATTTAGCCATATCCGTCTCTCTGCCTGTCTGTCTGTCTGTCCGTCTGTCTGTCTGTCTGTTGAAAGCACGATAGCGTCTAAACGAATTGACCTAGGCGAATGAAATTTGGTGAGAAGACTTCTTTTTACCGTCGTCAGGTTGGTATAATGGGTCTGGTACCTCCTATACAAAACCATTAGTAGACACATGTGTATCTCCGCCTGTTGAAATCACGATAGCGTCCAAACGAATCGACCTAGGCGACTGAAATCGTGTGAAGGTCTTAGTTTTACGGTTGTCAGGTTGGTATTAAAAATTATCCATGTCGGTCAAGTAGTTCTGTTACCTCCCATACAAAGCCAATATTCGACCCATGTCTGTTGAAAACACCTTAGCGTCCAAACGAATCGACATAGGTGAATGAAATTTTGTGAGAGGACATTTTTTAACCGTCGTCAGGTTGGAATTGAAAATTGTCTATGTCGGTAAAGTAGTTCTGCTACCTCCCATACAAAACTAATATTAGACACACTCGCATGGCAAACGTTTTGCATGACTTTTATGCAGTGGAGGGTATCAAAGCATCGGCCAGGCCGATGATAACACTTTTACTTGTTTTTTTCTCTTTTTAACAAATTCGCAATAAACGAGAAAGTTACGTGCGACCCAGTCGTGCACATTTTTTTTTCAATTGGGAATTAATTCGCTCGTTGTCAGCCTCGTTTTTTCTTCGTTGGATTCTCACACATTTTTTGGTCCAAATTCGAGGCGAATACCTATTCATGCAATTCAGCATACAAATTATAATAAAAAACCATCGTCCATCGTGTGTGTTTGGTGTAGTTACCAATATACAGTTTCCTAATTATTTATTCGTCTTTCCCGCCTACGGCAAAAATCTTAATCGCTTATTGGAATATTAATCTCTTTATGAATTATACCCGTGTAACAATCTGCATCCCGAAATAAATAGTTCTGTTGTAAGAATGTCTGAATCTGTGTCTCTTGCTGCTCTTCGTTCAACACGCGGTCATCTTAAAGGTTCTTTAACCAAGTTAGCTACTTACGTAGAAAACATTAAGGATGCAGCATCTATATCTGATCTTAAGGTCAGTTTTAACAAAGTTGAGGAATTGTGGAAGGAATTCGATACGTCTCAGAAGCTTATGTACGAATTCGCGGATAAGGAAGGTTACGCAGATCCTGTTCCAGAATTCGAAGAGTTTGAGGAAAAATTGTTAAAAGTAAAGTCCATACTTCTAACTGAAATTACAGATCGCGAGAAATCTGAGAAAAGTAAAGATGTCGTAGGCCAGTCAGCTGTCCAGCAAAAAATCTTAGTTGATACGTTAAAAAATTCCAACTCGACGAGTAAAAATACTGATTTCCTTCTTCCACAAATTCGCATTGAACCGTTCTCGGGCAACTATCGGGAGTGGCCAACATTTCGGGACATGTTCGAGGGAGCAGTCCATAATAAAACAAGTTTAACGCCTATTCAAAAGTTAAATTTTTTAAAGTCCTGCCTTCGAAATGATTTATATATTACTAAGCAAACTGGACCCTGAAACTCGCCAAGCTTGGTCAGCATATAGCGTTGCTGATGATTATCCTACAATTGATCAGTTTCTAACATTTTTGGATCGTCGATGTGAGGCTTTAGAGAGTTGTAAGGTCAACGTTCGCGAAAATAATCAACATAAACACCCTGTGGTAAAGAGTATGCACGCTTCACCATCAACTTCATGTGTTAAATGTCATGCTGGTCATGGTATTTCTCAGTCCCCAGATTTCCTGGCAATGGACGTGCAGGCTCGAAGGGAATTCGTAAACGCCAACCGACTTTGTTTTAACTGCCTGCGAAGTGGGCATTCCTCAGCTCGTTGCCAATCAAAATTTCGTTGTAGGTCCTGCCACACGCGCCACCACAGTTTAGTTCACGACCTTAATGCTAACACACACCACAACCAATCCGCTAATGAACCTACTAGTAATCCCTCAAACTAGGCACAAACCCATGAGATTATTCCTCAAACTACCACAAATTATTCTGATCTTCCCTCAACGTCAACAGCAGCCTTGGTAAATAATCATTCGGTAAACAGCACACCCCGTATTCCACAATATACAATATACCCACCCACTGCCATAGCCAAGGTCAAAGATGTAAACGGTAAATACCAGCAGGTTCGAATCCTCATTGATTCAGGCTCACAGGTGTCTTTTGTCACTGAGTCATGCATGCAAAAACTCGGACTCAAAAGAAGACATGCTCGTATACCCATAATAGTCCAGTCATTTTAGCGTTTAACCTCGGAATGAAGTGTAACCATAGTAATAAGCTGAATTTTTGTATATACATACCTTAATTTTTCCGTTCTAAATGTTCTCTCAAAAGTCACATAAAATTTCGTGTCTGCGTCGTAAGTTATTCAAGGTCAAAGGTCAACAAAATCTGTTTTTCGCGATTATCAGTTTCTATTGCTCCGATGATGTTAACATCTACTACAAAATTGTAGAACATCGAATTTGCAACAAATTTTGTTATAACTATTTTTTTCATGCGCTCAACCGTTTTTGAGATAGAGGGCGGTGACCGTGCAACACTCACCCATACGTGGTAGATTTTACTTTACTGCCTGTTCAAAATTAAGCTTATTATCTCTCATTCCGAGATTTACCCCTTTTTATGCTAAAATGACTGGACTATAAGGGGTATTGGATCTACCAACTCTGGTAATAAATTCACGCTGTGATTTAGTAAGTATCTTAGTCGATACATATAAAGGGTCCGCCAAATAACTTTTTTTTTTTGAAAATGCTATAAAAAAAACTACTGAATATTTTCTCAAATTTCTTTTTGTTAGCAATATGTATGAAATATAGAGAGAAAAAGGCAAACCACGTTCTACAATTCAGGGTATATATTTCGGAATGAGAACTTAGCAATGAAGTGTAACCATAGTAATAGCAATAGATAAATAGTAGTAAGTAAGTATTATAGTATTAAATTGGTATATAAGGTAGTAAATTCAATTTCCAATTCATTAGATATTTATAGTAGTTCTCCTCAAATAAAATGTACTTTATTAATCCTAACATTTTTATATAATTCACATGTTTCGATTTATTTAAATTTTTTGTTAATACATCAGCAATCATTTGGTTCGTTGAAATGTATTTTAATTTAACATAATTTCTTTCATAAATTTCTCTAATAAAATGAACTTTTATATCTATATGTTTACTTCTTGCATGATAAATTGGATTTTTAACTTATTGTTGAGCGCTTATGTTGTCTCCGTATAATACAGTAGGATTTGAAACAAAACTGCCAAAGCCCATATCCGCTATGAGATTCCGTAGATATACTAGCTCTTTTGATGCCGATGACAGCGCCATATACTCGGCCTCCGTACTGCTTAAGGCGACCGTGGGTTGTTTTTTGCATTCCCAAAAAAAGCACATCCAGCTAGCATGAACACGAAACCAGTAAAATAACGTCTATCACTGCAGTCACCGCCCCAATCTGCATCAGCATACCCCGTCAATTCAGCGTCTGAATTTCTGAAAATAAGATTTAAATTAATTGTGCTACTCAAGTACCTAAGCAAATGTTTCGCCGCCGCCAGATGTTCCTTGTGTGGGTTCGTGTTGAATTGCGATAACTTTATCACCGAGTGCGAGATGTCCGGCCGAGTTGTTAAACTTATGAAGTTCAAACAGCGTTGCCACAAAGTGCCCGATCGGGCCATTTGGCACACTGTTTTGTATTTTGCCCCTTGCCCCGGGCCAACTCAAAATGGCTCGTAAATCTTAATTTTTTGATTTCATAAAACATAGATCCACTTACCAATGTTAAGCTTTTTTTTTTTTCATATTTTACAATTAACGGTCAACCACTGCTGATAGGTAGATACGTTAGTTCTTACTTACTTATCGGGCTCCCGACCCGTGAAGAGTCTCTGCCTGAGACACTGCAGCCTTCCATCCTCTACGATCCCGGGCACGCTGCTTCCAATTGTCCAGACCAAACGCTCTGGCATCCGCGATGGCTTGGTATTTGAAACGGAGGTTCGGTCTTCCTTGTCTTCTCGAACCTGGGGGCTGGGATTCGAAGACCCTCTTGGCTGGAGCATTATTGTCCATTCGCTCGATGTGGCCGAGCCAATGTAGTCAACGTGTTTTAGCTTTTTGGACTACATCCACATCTTGGTACAGCTCATAGAGTTCGCGGTTGTATCTTCTCCTCCATTCGCCCTCCTCGCACACAGGACCAAAAATCCGCCGAAGTATTTTTCTTTCGAAGGAGCCCAGTATCAGCTCTCCCTTCTTGCTTATCGTCCAGCACTCGGCGCCATAAAGCAGAACTGACAGGATAAGGGTTTTGTAGAGCACACATTTCGTCCTTCGAGTTAGGAGTTTTGAACCCAGTTGTTTTGCCAAACCGAAGTAGCAACGGTTTCCTAGGGTAATTCTTCGCCGGATCTCCACTAGGGTGTCATTCGTGGAGTTTACGTTTACTCCGAGGTAGGTGAACTCCTTAACTACCTCGAAATTGTTGCTATTAATAGTGACGTTTTGTCCTAGGCGGTGGACAGATGCTTGTTTGTTTGTTGATAGCATGTACTTAGTCTTGTCCTCATTTACTACAAGTCGAACGGATTTCGCCTGTTCTTCAATCGCCGTGAACGCTTCTATCACGGCACGCTGGGAGCGACCGATGATGTCAATATCGTCCGCATAGCCAAGCAGCTGGACGGACCTGTTGAAGATAGTGCCTTCCGTGTTGACACCTGCCCTGCGCACTATCTGCTCTAGTACGAGATTGAAGAAGTCGCATGATAGAGCGTCTCCTTGCCGAAATCCGGTGCATGTTTGAAAAAGTTCGGAAGAACTGCTTCCAAACTGCACGTTGCAGCGCGTGTTTTCCAGCGTCACGCGACACAGCTGAATCAGTTTTGCTGGGATTCCAAATTCTGCCATCGCCATATAGAGCTCCTGACGATGTATGCTATCATACGCGGCTTTGAAGTCGATGAATAGGTGGTGAGTTTCGACTTGAAATTCGTTGGTCTTTTCCAAGATTTGCCTCAGTGTGAAAATTTGGTCTATAGTCGATCTGCCGGGCCGGAAGCCACACTGGTACGTGCCGATTAGTGTGTTGCAGAACGGTTTTAGACGTTTACACAGTACGTTGGATAGAATATTGTATGCGACATTTAGCAAGGATATGCCTCGATAGTTCTTGCAAGACATAGGATCGCCTTTTTTGTAGATGGGGCATATGGAGCTGATAGTCCAGTCATCGGGCATGTTTTCTTCCACCCATACTTGGTTGATGATTCGGTGCATGCTCCCTACCAAAACATCACCACCGTATTTAAAGAGCTCCGCTGGTAGACCATCAGAGCCTGCGGCCTTGTTGTTCTTAAGCTTTTTTATAGCTAAGCCAACTTCTTCTATACTAGGTGGTGGAACTAGTTCTTCATTGACTGGACGTGGGTTCTCTTCTTGCCCTATCACTCTCTCTACATGATGCCCATTAAGCAGCTGCTGGAAATGCTGCTTAAACACATCTACTATTCCCTGCGCTTCGGTGACTAGGTTCCCTTCGCTATCTCGAAGAGCCTGCGTTCCGGTTTTGTAGCCAGCAGCCAGTTGCTTAGCTTTTTTATAAAACCTCCGGATGTTATTACGATCGCGCGACTCTTCGATCTCCTTGAGCTGGGAAGCTGCGTAAGCCCTCTTCTTTCTACGCAGGATCTTCTTTTCCTCCCTTCTCCTGGCTCGATACTCTTCTCTCGCTGCCCTTGTTTTGCGCTGGAGCGCTTTCTTGTGTGCATCTTCTGTCACCTTTTTCCTGTACACGCATTCATCATCATACCACGGGCTCCTTCTCTGGGGTGGCTGGTACCCTACGGTGGTTTCGGCTACCTCCTTGATGATGTCGCGATACTGGCACCACTGATTGTTGGCGTTTGTGGTAGGTGAGTGCACAGAGGAGAGTTTCATACTCAGGTGCTCGCTGTAGGCTCTGGCTACTCCAGGTGTGCTAAGGCGTCCAACGTCGAATTTCTTCTTCTGGGCAGTTCGCAGCTTCTTTTCGTTGGACAGTCGAGCTCTGAATTTAGCCGCAACAAGAAAATGGTCAGAGTCGACGTTTGCCCCTCGGAATGTGTGCACGTCGAGGATGTTGGATGCGTGCCTCGCATCGATTAGCACATGGTCGATTTGGTTGGCGGTTCGACCGTCTGGAGAGCGCCAGGTTGCTGTGTGGATCCTTAGCCTTGGAAACCTAGTGCTACTTATCACCGTATTACGAGCTGCTGCAAAATCGATTAGTCGGTAGCCGTTGTCTGTTGTCGTTTCGTGGATTCTGTGCTTACCAACTAACCCGCCAAAGATGTTTTCCTTTCCGACTTTAGGATTGAAATCCCCGAGTACAACTTTTACATCATACTCCGGACAGGCTCCGTAGGCTCCATCCAGGAGGTCATAAAACTCCTCCTTGATGGGATCTTCAGCCTCGTCGGTAGGGGCGTGTGCACATATTAGGCTTATGTTTTGGAAAGTAGCTTTGATGCGGATCACAGAAAGGCGATCACTTATCGGCTTGAAGTCAATAACTTTTGTCCTAAGCCGATTTCCCACGACGAATCCGCATCCTAATACATGCAGCCTTTTGTTGCAGCTGTAATAAATGTCGCAATCTTTTCTTTTCATCATGCCTGATCCTATCAATCGCATCTCCTGGATCGCGGTAATGTCTGCCTTGTACCACATGAGGACAGACTCAAGTTTTTGAGTGGCACCTGGGGTGTAGAGTGTTCTTACATTCCAGGTACATACTCTTAAATCATAGTCCATTGACGTTCCGGGTCTGGTTGCCATTTGAGGAGTTCCGTTATCCGAGGCTGGTTGCGTCTCTCTCATAACTATTTAGTTTTTTCCATGGTCGGGAAGTTACCCCGACGGCACAACCCCCAACCTGGAGGGCCAGGCCCTGTTTTGACCCTAGGACAGCGGGTCGGATATTCCGATGTCAGTAACCCAATTTTGGGATATGAGCGCTGCCGTTGACCCGTTTAGGGTTCGTCCGCCACCAACTCTTTTCCAACACCCTGGCTCAGTATTGGAGATCCCCATAGACCTGGTATCCAAATATGTCGAAGCAGCTCATACAGGGATTACACTTTAGTTCGACCTGACCGGAACTGTAGACGCCACCGTTGATTCCATCATCCGCTGCCGCCTGAAACAAGAGGAAGTGTCTTAGTGCGTAGACACTCCTCCCCCCCTCTCTCGTTCGCTGCCACCAACGACCTTCCACAGGGGTTGGTTACCCCATCTCCAGTCGAGGTACTAGGCACCCACCAGTCACCAACGTGGAGGTGAGAGTAGGAGTTGATAGTGAGAGGCTAGAGTGGGAACGCTTGTGTTCTCATATAATCGCATCACTACCCTTAAACCGGCGGATACGTTAGTTCAGGAGTTCCCTAACTGTGCGTCGCGACGCCCTGGGGCGTCAGACTTGCTTCGAGGCTGTCATTCATATATTTGTCAGATTCTCGTCGGAAGCATATCCGTGGTACATGAGAGTATACAGGAGAACTCGAGGCAGTCAATTCGACGTGCATAAGAAATCGGCCTTTCGCAAATTCCATCTTGGCGAATTTTGTATCAGGACTTGGGCCTACGCCAGTACAAGATAGCAACTAATCCATCAGGAGCTCAAGGAACATAGGCAAAGCCGTTTGTATGCTGACTTGGCTTCGGAGCGTTTGGAAGAGGACCTCGATTTTGGCCGAAAAATTATCTTTAGCGACGAGGCGCATTTTTAGACGAATGCGGCTATGTGAATAAGCAAAATTGTCATAAATATGTGACGACGATATTTCAACGTCTACCAGTCCTTATTTAAAAACCCTCTAGTGAATCTGCAGAAAAATCAGCTTCACATGTCTGTGCTCTTAGAAGGGCGTCGCAAAAATATTTCAACCTCTCTAGGGAATCGCAGTTTGAAAAAGATTGGGAACCCTGGCGTTAGTTTATTATTCTGATTTAATTTTGTTTGACAATTTTTATCTGACAAAAAATGGCTTTTACTATAACTTCTGTAGATCGTACGTAAAAAAAGTTGCTTAACATAGTGTTTAGGAAATTATTCAAGGATAAACATTTCATGAGAAATACAAATTTATTAAGTCAACATTTTGAAAACAAAGCATTTTAAGTAAAACCAGTAAGACAATTATCTTCGACTATGCCGAAGCTCAAATACCCGGTACTATGTTATTGTAAAAATAAAAAATAATATTTTAGTACTAAAAATATATATATTTGTATAGGAAGTATGGGTAGTTTTTATTCGACCAAGCTCATTTTTTGTCAAAAATTTTTAAATATTATTAAAACAATATGTGCAAAGTTTAAACTTGCTATCTTTATTGTAGCTATTTAAATTTAATTTTTAACATCAAAAAGCTATATAAATCCGATATTTTTGTATGGGAGGTAGTAGTAGTTTTCATCCGATCTTGCTCATCTTCGAACTTAGCCTCAGTTTGGTGGATAAAAGCTTGCGTACCAAATTTCATGTCGATAGCTCTTAAATTACGGCCGTAATCGTGCGGACGGACAGACGGACAGACGGACAGACGGACAGACAGACGGACATCGCTAGATCGACTAAGAAAGTGATGCTGATCAATAATATATATAGTTTGTCATATCTACAACGCCTCCTTATGTGCGTTACAAATGGAATGCCAAAGTGAATATACCCTCGCCACAGTGTGGTACCGGGTATAAAAATAAAAGAAAACGTTTTCAAATTTTGGGTTTAAAATTGCCTTGCCTTCAAAATGTACAAAACAATTTATGGGCCTATAATAGTTTAGAAGTTATAGCGTTTTAAGTGGTAACACCTCGAAATTTGAGGGGCTATAACTGTAAATGGGGTGAGAATAATGCCTAGGAAACAGTTAAGTGGACCCTTGTCCTCAATTTTAGACTTTTCAGCTATCTTTTGTTTAATGTTTTCCAAATCGTGCTTATCCTTAAAAGCCAAAATGATATCATCAACATATACCACCAAAATGTTGACGATTCCTTTTCGAGTAATTGTGTACACACAGCTATCGTACGATGGTCTTGCAAAACCAATGTCCTTGAGGACTTTATCCAGACAGATTCCATTGACGTTCAGACTGTTCTAGTCCGTATAAAGACTGCTTTAGTTTGCATACCTTATTTGGGTACTTTTTGTCCCGGAAGTTTTCTGGCTGACACAGATATAAATCCTCATCCAAAAATCCATTGAGATAAGCGCGTCTGACATCCAGCTGATGCAACAGTAGGCCGAATTCAACCGCCAAGGCGACTACCAGTCGTATTGTTGAATATCTAGTTACAGGAGAAAAAGTTTCATTGAAATCAAGCCCATATTTTTGACTGCAGCCTTTTGCTACCAGTCTAGCCTTATATCTCTCAAGTTTTCCTTCTTTGTCACTCTTCACGCTAAATACCCATCTCGATTTTATTGCCTTTAGATTTCCTGGCAAATCAACCAAATCCCATGTGTCATTTTCCAATAAAGAATGGTATATTCAGCCTCCATTGCTTCAAGCCATTTTTCAGCATCTTGGCTCTTAAGTGCTTCTTCAACAGAATTTGGTACTTTTAGATTATTATTTGCGCTATTCAACATAAAACTTAAAGAATTTGATCTTGTTCGACGCAAGATTAGTGTTTACTTCATTATTTGTCAGACTATCAATTTTTCTCACTTTCCCATTTCTTAAAACACTAGCACTAACCTCTACACAATGTTCTTTCTCTTCTTGCGCTTCTTTCTTCTTTGTTTTCCCCGCAATAGAAACATCTTCATATTGTTCGCAGTCTTCAAAATGGTCATCACACCCATCATAATCGTCTTTATACACAGCAACAGCATAATCAGCATCATCAGCATCCTCAGCAGCATCAATAGCATCTTCAAACACATATTTATCGTCGTCGTCTTCGTTTTCTTTACACGATTCTAGCAAAATGTAGTTGGAATCTGTAAGACACATTTTTAAAGGGTTTTCTATGAACTTAACATCACGGCTTATGTGAACCTTACCAGTATTACGGTCTTATAAACGGTAGGCTTTAGATGCATCGGCATATCCAACCATGACACACTCTATGCCTTGTGGAGCAAATTTAGAATTACCTGGTTTTTTGTTGAGCATAAATGCCTTACATCCAAAAATTCTAAGATGCGCGATGTTCGGCTTAAAACCCACTCCATGCTTCGAATGGTGTCTGTCCATGTAACAACTTGGTTGGCGAACGGTTTCTCAGGTATACAGCTGTGTTAATAGCTTCTGCCCAAAAACTTAATTGATCCGATCATCATACAACGCGCCATTTCCACCAGTGTCCTATTTGCTCTTTCAGCGCACCCATTTTGCTTCGGGGTATAAGGGGATGTTAATTGGTGTTTAATTCCGTATTGTGCTAAATAAGTTTGGAACTCATTATTTACATATTCCTTCCCATTATCGCTCCTCAAAATTCTAAGCTGTTTACCTGTTTGTTTCTCTGCGATTACCTTAAAATCTTTGAAACATTTAAATGCATCACTCTTCTTTCTTAAGAAGTATACAAAAATCATGCGCGAATAGTCATCAATAAATGTAAAAAAATATTTGGCCCCTCCATTGGACACATCTCTTATTGGACCACAAATATCCGTATGCACCATAGATAATACCGTTTCACTACGGTGCTCTGATGACACAAACGGTAAAAGGGACATTTTCCCTTTTAAGCAAATTTTACATTTTATCTCCGATCTACGTATAGCCTCGAACCATGCGTTTGTGAAATAAATTATGTAAGCACTGTCCGTTTAAGTCCCCAAATCGTTGGTTCCAAAGCGCAACATTTTTATCCCAACCACTAGCACAGAACATTTTTTTTTTGTAATGGGAATTCGCTGGAAGGAAAAATCATCGAAAGACATTGCAGAGCTATTACGCGAGGGATGCTTCTGCAATAGCGAGGGACTTTAACCCGATCTAAATAAAACTCCCAAGGGGACTGACTTTCGTCATCCCGAATTGATTGCACCTAGTCGTTCGACTAATCGGCAATTTATTTTTGATTCATTTTAAAAAATTTAGAGGATAAATCCGACTTTTGCCGAATTTCTATACTTTTTTAGTTGAAAGTATTACCTACTTTCTTGGTCTTAGCTAAGATCAAGAGGTTTTACCCGCCTTAATCTCCTGATTACATTGTCAGTATCTAAAAGTTCTGTTATTTCTATGTTAACATGGTTAAGAAGTCTACTTCTATGCCTTCGGGCAACTTTTTTAACTCCTTCCTCAACCATTTCAATATAAGATCTCTATGTAGATCAGCGTTGCGTGTGTACCAAGGTGCATTGACTATGTTCCTTAGTGCTTTATTTTGGAAAACCTGAATTTTTAGCAAATTTGTTTGGCATGTACTACATGCCCACTCGATCCCGTAGGTCCATACTGGCTTTAGGACTTGCTTGTATAGCAATAACTTATTATAATTTGACAGAGATGAATATCTCCCAATAAGCCAATACATTTTACTGTATCGCATGTTCAACTCGTCTCTTTTCTTCTTTACATGCGCTTTCCAACGCAGTTTAGCATCTAGAGTCATGCCTAGATATTTGGCTGTATTTGAGTATTCCACTACATTGTTGTTTATGTATACTGGAATATATGGTACGTTTTTATACGTAAAATTAATATGGACTGTCTTAAGGTCATTTAATCTAATCTTCCATTTTTTTGTCCAATCAGAGGTATTTTTATTGCCCTTTGAAGCTTTTTTGTTGCTACTTCGACAGTTGCTCCAACAGCAAGGACAGCTGTGTCATCTGCAAAAGTAGCTATAGTAGTTTCCCCACTTTCTGGCAAATCGCTAATGAATAGAAGGTATAAAACTGGACCTAACACGCTGCCTTTTTGGTACACCAGCTTTAATTTCTCTTAATGTTGAGTACTCTGTTTTTTTGTTTAATTCTGAAGAATCGATCTGATATATATGACTCCAGAATTGTCGAATATTGCTTTGGCAGTTGCCTTTGTAGTTTGTGGATCAGACCTTTGTGCCATACTTTATCGAAAGCTTGTGCTATATCAAGAAATATTGTAGAGCACACTTTTTTCTCTTCGAAAGCTTTTTCGATTTTATCTGTGATTCTGTGCACCTGATCGATTGTAGAGCGCTTATTTCTAAATCCAAATTGATGATTTGGGACTATCGATTTTTCGTCAATTATTTTTCGCAGGCGTTTTACCAGCATTTTCTCGAATAACTTTGACAACATTGGTAGTATAGATATTGGGCGATATGAGGTTACCTCAGGTGGCTTGCCTGGTTTTGGTATCATGATTACCTCCGCGACTTTTCACATGCTTGGAACATATGTCAACTTAAATGCAGCATTTGTAATTTGCGAAAGTTTCTAGAGACATTTTCGTGGAAATTGTTTCAAAATTTCTCCTGTAATCAAATCATACCCTGGGGCCTTTTTAACTTTCTCGTATACGTAGTAAGAGAAAGATATTGGGTGATATGAATAAAAATCGAGTTTAAACTCCGAGTACGTACTCCTGAGCATGAGTTTGAGTTTGTTCTCCAATTTATATGATTAAAAAAGATTTTAGTTTGTAGAGTACGTGCTCCTGTACATAGGAGTAGATACTCTGGTCATTTTATTTTCAAACTTTTCTGAAACTGTAACGAATAACAATAATAGTATTGGAAATATGGCCATATTTATGATAATTTTTAGAACTTTTTCTATCGATATCCGAACTTTATATTGAATCATCGGAGATCGTTGTTTAAGTTGACCAAAACATCTTTCAATTGTTACACGCTCCTTTGTGAATAAATTATTATAAGCACGCTCTTGCGGTGTATTAGGATTTTTAAAAGTCACCATTATCCACGGTTCTATGCAAAATCAACATCTGAAAATCATTCCTTTCAATGTTATAAATTCTGATTTGCTCCAAATCCGTGAATCGTGAACAGATCCTGGCCATGATGCCTCTACACTTGTAAACCCAACTGAATTTAATGTATGACTTGTACATGTACATTAATGCTATGATATCCGTTTCGATCAATATATTCGTCCCCATCGATCACAATGCACATAGAAAAGTAAGTTTTGTGAGCCACATTTCTTTCGCTTCTATTAAACGGTGTTTTGTTTAGAGGTTTGGTTTTAAACTGGTAAAACTGTTTCTACAGATCGTCAATTTGACAGTTGAAATTGAAAGTCAATTTGGGGTTAGTACGATTTGCCATTTTACAATGAATAGATTAACACTTTGGTTTCAAGAAGATGGGGCAACATACCACAGGCGCACGACACTATCAATTTATTGCGGTAAGCATTTTCTGAGCGCATAATTTCGCGTAATGGACCTGGTGAAAGACCTCCACGATCGTGTAATTTAGATAAATTTCTTTTAGTCACCAGTCTAAGCCGATGAGACCTTGAACGATTTGGAATTCAACATTCGCCGTGTTATTGCTGATATACGGCTCTAGTTGCTCGATAAAGTTGTCGAAAATTGAACTTCACGATTGCGCTTTGTTCATTATTAAATTAAGCCAATATCATATACTTTAACATTAGCTTTAACTGTTTTATTTTACATTGAATTTGTATACGTCTAAAAAACCACAAGATCCACAGCCCACATTTTTCTATTAACTTAACAGCAACTTCCGTCACAAACTTCTGACCCAATATCTTTCCGTACTCCTGTTTGAAAAGCCCGGGTCACCCAAATTATCTAAAAAAAAATCCTTTTATTAGACATATCATACCTCTTCTTTCCAGATTCTACACCCAAAAAGTGATTGGATATCCACTTAACATTTTCTTAAGTAAATCGATGCAATCCTTTAAAGTCCGAAAATACGTTCTTCTTCCAGGTTTGTAATATTTTTTGGAAGACAAATTAAGGATTAACTCAGCCATTGTTCAAACTGAAGTCTATCAGACTCCAAATTTATTGAGTAGATTCTCACCTAGAAGAGCATAAACAATGTTTTATTGTTAAATAAATGTTTTATTGTTTATGCCTCTAGTATTTGTTAATCTAGATCCCCAATATTTATTCTTGGCATTAAAATCTCCTCCTGCGATTAATCTATAGTGAAATATTCGGAAAAAACTTTTAAAATCATTTTTCTTTATTATATAGCTGAGAGAGCAATATACTGATGCAACAGATATATGCCCACTGTCCGTTTCTATACTTATTGATATGCCTTGCATTGCACATGATTGGAATTTTGCCTCTTTATTGTGTTTAATTGTATTATTTATTAACACTGCAGCCCCTCCTTTTGCACAGTTATGAGCATGTGGGGAATGATAGAGTTCGTATCCCTGCAGTTTAAAGTCAGTTTTTAATTCAAAGTGCGTCTCTGAAATCAGACATTATATCTATCTGGTTTATGACAAGAGTCACTTGCAACTCGTCCTTTCGACTCTCGATACCATTAGCATTCCATTCAAGATTTTTTATTTTATTCATCATGTTTGTCTTTTAGGTACAGCTCTTTTGTTGCTGTTCTGTTTATATATATAACTCTAAATGCAAAAATTTAATATATATTTTTTAAACGCAAAAATCTAATATATATTATTGCGTTTAGAGTTATTATAAAGAGTGTATAAAGTTTATAAATAAGGCTGTAGTTGTAATGAATTCCTTTAGATTCTTCTTCCAATATATTTGGAATTGTGATGGCTATAATATAAAAATAAATATAATTTTCCAGATTCCAGTTTATATGCGCACTATGTATTTAAGGCATTTGATGTAAATTGCAATGGCGCTATAAGTTTTCGGGTAAGTTTAATTCAAATCAAAGAAAGTGTTTTTGCTAATTATATGTTAATGTTTCCTAGGACTTGATAGTTACGCTTTCCACATTATTACGCGGTTCGGTTTATGAACGATTACGATGGACCTTTAAATTATATGACCTAAATGGGGATGGAAGGATTAGTCGCTCAGAACTAGGGGAAGTAGTTATGGCAATACATGAACTTATGGGAAGAAGATCTCATCAGATGGAAGACGATAGAAAAGCAAGGGATCAGGTAAAGTAACAAATATTGTTTAGCCTACTAAATAAAAACTGAAGAGAAGCCCAAAAGCTGCAGGATTGCCAATTTCGTATAGAGGCTAAATACAGTTTAATTGTGATTTATTTTATGTTGGTTTCAATGCAGTCGTCTACAAGGTGTTCCAGTTAAGCGGTATAATGCTTTAAAGGAAGATTCCTAAAGTTCCGTCGAACACAAAATTGTATGGCAGGGGGGTCTATTCTCGCCATATTTCCCGTTATACTCTATAAAAGTGGGTGACCTCTAATTAGGAGGTGTTACCACTTAAAGCGCTTATAAATTCTAAACTATTATCAGTACAAACATTTTGTACATTTTGAAAAGACATTTGTGCAGCTACAAAAAAGTTATGGCTTCTTAAACTCAAAATTATGGAATTTTGTTGTTCCATGTTTGTACTTAAAAATGTTTTTTTCTCAACATTTTTACTTCATACATTTTTATTTTTTATGTGGTGAGAATAGACCCCCCCCCCCTGCCATACAACCTTTTCTTCGGCGGAGCTTCAGGAATCTTCCCTTAAAGGATTATACCGCTTAGCTCTGGTGGGGGGGTAGCAAATGACAAGATTGACTTCTGAACGTAAAGTGATTTATTTCTGTATGCTTATGGCTATTTATACTCTATTTTATAAACTAAAATGATAAGTCAGCATTAAATTCTATGGGAATAATTTTGTAATGTGATCGAGCACCTGTACAATGAGCAGTGCATGAGTTTTGATGGGAATGGGAATGGGATACCTGAGAATGCTGATAATAAGTTGATCATGGTGATATATTATGGGAATGTGAATTCTTGTTACACGTCGATGTTGGGAGTAGGGTGATCATGAAAATAATAACAATAATAATGTTTTTGATGAATTCTAAACATTCTCCCTGGCTTTGAGATCTCTGAGCTCAAATCCTATGTCGCTTGGTAATGGTGTAGTCTTCTTATGTCTTCGTTTCAGTAGAACTATGATGATCAGGAACAAAACGAGAAACAGTGATGAATAACCGACAAAGTATTGATGAGCATCATGGTGAGAAATGGAGTTTGGCAATGTTTGCTGGGTTTTTTGATAGGATATTTCTTTCCTTAGTAGTGCTAAGTCATCGTCTCCCTGAATGACCATTTCGTGGTTGTCCCGAATCGCTTCTTAAAGTGGTACCGGATGAGATTGTCTTATCAGTTGGCTTAGGTTGAGTGTTGGCAAAAAGGAAACCGCAGCCTTTGACGTGTAGAAATTATGTGCATTTATCTTCATGGTTGATTGTTTTATGACACAGTTTGGAGCCAGCTTCAAAAGTCCTACTCCTTGTAGTTCGACAGTTGACATAGTAGATCCACATAGAATCATCAGTACTTCTTCTTCTTGAACGGCAAATATCCAGTGATTGGGATTGTGAAGTTGGATCCATATTTTTCCAGGATTGATGGATTTTAGTACACAATATGATGATAACTGCTTTTTATGGTTAAGCATATAAATTTCGCATTGGTTCTCGATGGAGTGTGTGTTAAAAATTGGATGTCGCTGCTAAATACTAAATTGCTCTTTAATGGAAGATAACGATTATTGAAGTTCTTGGAACTCGTGCCAATAACCGGACATGTTGAAGTATACAAAAAGATTCCATTCGTCAGTGATTAGTATCGCTTCGCCAATGTCTTCAAAGTATAATCCTGGGTTATCCTCAAAGTGCTGAATTTCTACTGTATTTGGTTTTGTGGTTTGCCCCAAAGCAGTGCCAAGTAGAAATAAACCCATCAGCAGTGTTTTGATTGGATTTACTTTTACTTTTTGGTTTGTCACAGGAGGGGATTCTGGATTACCTCGCTTGCGATTAGGTTTGTCAATTGATTCCTTAGAACCGTGTACACTCAGATCAACATATTACCGTGTTCTGGGGAGCTGTGCTCCACAATACACATTGTATGAAGCTTGAGCAAAAAATACCAAATTGCAGTCTTTAAATAAATTTAGTGTTTCATTATTTAGTTTATTAATACATAATATACATTTAAATACCGTTATATGTAATCCTGTGAAGTTTAGACAAAATCGAATAAAGGGGCGTGGCACCTTCCATAAAAAAACATTGCAAACGCTACTTCCCTATATTCCCAATGGAGCTAAAGTTGTAAAATTTGGAATTTTAATGTGCGCATTATCCGAGCAAAGCACTTCGCCAAATGTAGGCGGGATTGGAAAACGGGGCGTGGCATCTTAATTATATGAAAAACATATTTTGTTCATTAATTTTCACCTATATTTCCGAAAATCGTTTGCCCATTATGATTTTCACAGATGGCTAACTCAAGCGCAAACTCTTTGAGAAATACTTTTCCTAACAGCGATTTGTTGGAGTCCCAATCCAATTGGCATAACTCGAGCAGTCAAAAAGCAGCATTCCAGCCACGTGAAACTTATTTTGTACCTAATACAACCAGATTGCCAGCGACTGATTTTCCTTTTGCATTTGTATGCGCGGACCTTTCTGTCGAATGTATCGATGCCAACTTTTTGGAGTTTACAATCGGGAATGATGATTGGCTTCATAGTCGTATGAATTTTAACTTGCATCTGGGGTCGCTGACATTAGCAAAACACATTTTTTTGAGTCTCATCCGAGAAGCAAAAAAACTAAAGCTTTCATAGGTACTCCTTATCTTAGCTTCATCGATTGAAACGATCGATCACATTTGTTTGGTTGAACTGTGCTATCTTAAGTTTTTTTGTGATACATAATATCTTTTGCAAATAGATAACTTGTATAAATGGTTTCTTGTAATTTGTAAAAAAGGTATCCATAGTATTGTTTGCGTCAATATTCAAATGACGAAGGACCAAGGCACACAAAAATTCCTATCGATCTTTTTCTCTATGGCAGTTGACAAGAAACAGTTTTTCGATGAAAGTCTCTGTGCCACAAGATCCTTTTTTATTTGATGTAACTTGTTCCTCGTTTGCTCTATATTTATAGCTCTGGGCATAGACTCTCAAACAGTTTTATCATTTTTATTTTGACCTATCCATGACCCATCTCCTTACGATTTACATCAAACGCAAATTCTTGCGCTGTCACTTGAGGTAGCTGAATATCTTGCATTTTCCATATCTTGAACGAGCTCTGTCAAATTGTTGTCCTGAATAGTCTCAAAATTATCTTGTGGAATATCAACATTTGAAGAGAAGAATCAGAAAAGGAACGTCAATAAATAGTAAACAACCTCCTGTTATCATTTAGAACACACAACAAAAAACAACTAAAAACTAAAATATTGTTGTTTTATATTTATTATTGCTTTCAATTAAAACTAACCCCTGTGAACACGAGAAATTACTAAAAATAATTCACTTCAAACAAAATAAAATTAAATTGGAGCAACTTTCCATACAAAATGTACCTAGAAATATATTGGGGAGTACAGCTCCCCAAACACGTACAGAGGTTGCGTAGTTCTAGGCGCTCGTATATGAAACTCATCGAACATTTAAATCCAAATACACTATTTTCGCAAAGCTAACGTTACACTACCCACAAAATGGTCAGATGTGACATTGGTGTGAAATAGGTTGTGGTGTATATTCATACTTAAAAATTGATTGGGGAGTACAGCACCCCATTCACGGTTCTAAGGTTTGTCTTCAGTCCTTGTCTTACGTTGAACAGCAGTCAGCAGAGGTTTGCTAGAGGATTCAACTGGTTTGTTTGGTTGAACTTCGGTAGGAAGCGGGCATACTTTAGCGATAAAAATAAAAAATAAATAGGTGGCGCAACAGGCGGGTGACACCCAAGGCCTAGCTTCTCGCAACCATTCGTTTTGTGTGAGTTTCTATTTTTGGGACGAATGGAAGGGACCTACAATTTTATGCCGAGTCCGAACAGCTGAATTGAGAAGCTTTTTCATGACAGTCATACTCTCGGATGTTTGTCAGACGATCGCGAGAGGTGGCGCAGTAGAAATAACTTTAAGATGTAATTTGTGTTTTTCCGGGGATCGAACCTGGGATCCCTCGCACATCGCACAGTAGTCCAGCACACTAACCACTGCGCTACTGCGCCAACATAGATCGTTTAGCGATAGATCGTTTAATTTCCCCTGTAGCTGTTTTAATATCAACCACTCGTGCCAAACCTGTCTTCACCAGGGATAGATCTTAAAACTCGTCCCATCATCCATTTAAGTGGAGGTAGATTATCTTCCTTTATGAGAACTAGTGTTCCTGGTTGGACATCTTCTTGGGGATATTTCCACTTATGCCTTTGTTGAATTTCTTGCAGGTATTCATTAGTCCACCTGCGCCAGAATTCGCGATGCATTGATGTTACTAGATTCCATCTAGCAATATGAGTAAGTTGGGATTTTTTGAATTCTGGATCAACCATGGCAGTCAGTGGTGCTCCAATCAGAAAATGTCCTGGGGTGATGGCTTCAAGATCATTAGGATCGGATGACATAGGAGTTAATGGTCTAGAATTTAGAACCGCTTTTATCTGAGCAAGTGCTGTTGTTAATTCTTCTTGTGTCAGGGATGCACTCGAAAATATCCGCTTCATATGGTGTTTAGCTGACTTAAGAGCAACCTCCCATAAACCTCCGAAGTGAGGCGAGCGTGGGGGAATAGGTTTCCAATCGATATTTCTTCCGGCGCAATACGTCTGGATAGATGTCTGGCCTTCTTCCGTGAAAACTTTCGAGTATAGCTCGTTGAGTTCATTTCGAGCTCCCATGAAGTTCGTCGCATTGTCCGAAAATATTTTTTCTGGGCACCCTCGTCTTGCCACAAAACGTTTTAACGCTCCCAGTAATGCTTGAGTTGTTAGGTCTGTAACAAGTTCAAGATGCACGATTTTTGTGGAGAAACATATAAAAACTGCTACGTATGCCTTAGTCGATTGTTTACCCCGGATTCGATAGTGAATTTGTACTGGCCCCAAAAAGTCTACACCAACATTTATAAACGGTCTTGTAGGTTGTACACGTTCTGGTGGTAAATTTCCCATTAATTGTTGAATGCTTTTTGGTTTTGCCTTAAAGCATCTGACACAGCTGTTTAATATTGTTTGGGATAGCCGTTTACCTCGCAGAATCCATTAATTTTGCCTTAAAATTGCCAGTAAGGCTTGGGGTCCGGCATGCTTGTTTTCTTTGTGCACCTCAGTCACCAGCAATCGCGTAAAGACATGTGAATTTGGAAGGATCATCTGGTGCTTTGCCTCGTATGGTAGTTTAGAGGCTTCTAATCGTCCTCCGAATCTAATCACATTTCTATCATCAAGAAATGGTGTGAGTGAATTTAAATGGCTGCTTTGAAGAACACAACCAGATTTAGTTAGGGATGCTAAACCTTCTGGAAAAGCGGTTTCTTGAACATGTCTTACAATAGTTGTAGCTGCTGCTTTAAGTTCCAGTGGAGATAGCCCCTTGTCTAGAAGTCTGTAATTTTTTGCTCTCTTAAGATTACTGATGAATAATCGTATAACATATGCCGTGACCCGTTGTAGAAGCTTAAACGAGTTTTTATGATTGATTCGTTTAAGAAAATGATCCTGGGATACGACTAGTATTATGGTTTAAATAACTTTTATTTCTGGGACTTCCTCTTGATATTCCCTTAATGGTTGGTTTGGCCATTCTGATTGGGGTTTCCTTAGGAATTCTGGGCCTTGAAACCAAACTTTTGAGTTTAACAACTGCTGTGGGAATACTCCTCGGGATAGTAGATCGGCTGGATTCAGTTCTGATTGAATGAACTTCCACTGTGATTTTGATGTTTCGTCCTGGACTAATGTAATGCGATTGGCTACAAAGGTTTTAAGTGGCGACTTTGTATGTATCCAGGCCAATACAATTTATGAGTCTTTCCAGTACGTTATTTGTGTGACTTTTATGCATAGGCTTTCCTTTACCAGTTTTACTAACTGTACCATGAGTTTGGCAGCACAGAGTTCTAGACGGGGAATGGATTGCTGTTTAATTGGTGCGACTCGAGTTTTGGTACACACCAAGTGAACGTTGACTTCTGCCTTTTTATTAGTTGACTTTAAATATACCACGGCACCATAGGCTCGTTCCGAGGCGTCTGAGAAGGCATGAAGCTCGATGTTGGTTGCATCTTTCATTATCATGTGGCGAGGAATTTTAAGATTGTTTAACTTCACAAGGTCTTTTCGGAAAGCTGCCCATTTCGTGTTCATATTCATAGGTAATGCTGCGTCCCAATCCAGTTTTAAAGCCCATAGTTCTTGGATGAATATTTTAGCCAAAACTATTACGGGACTAACAATTCCCAGTGGATCGAAAATGTGGGCAGTATCTGATAATATGCTTCGTTTAGTTACCTTTTTTGTTTCATTCCAATTTGTTTTTAAAAGAAATTGGTCTGATGCTGGTAGCCAAGTCAACCCCAATGTTTTGATGGATCCTTCATCGTGATCGTGAAGAACAGTTTCAGTTTCACAATCTTGTTTTGGTATTCCCTCGAGAAGAGCTGGTGCATTGGCGCACCATTTTCGTAGTTGAAACATCCCTTGACCCAGAAGGTTTTTCAGCTCTGATTGCATTTGTAAAGCGTTCTTGACATTGTTGCTACCTGTCAGTATATCATCCATGTAGATATTGAGAAGAATGATGGTAGCTCCTAGTGAATTCTGGTTGTCTGCTCTTTTCGCTAAATCGTGAAGACATCTGATAGCGAGGTAAGGTGCAGGTTTTGTACCATAAGTCACGGTGTTCAGTTGATATGTTTTCAGCGGCTCGGTGATAGATTCCCGCCAAACGATGCGCTGGAACCGTTTACTATACTCATCCATCTGTATCTGACGATACATCTTGGAGATATCAGCCGTGAATACATACTTGTGAGTCCGAAAGCGTAGTAAAATTGAAAATAAATCATTTTGTAGGGCTGGTCCGGTGTGCAGAATGTCGTTGAGTGATATATTTGAGGATGTCTTTGATGATCCATCAAATACCACCCGTAGTTTTGTTGAAGAACATTCTGGGCGCAGAACACAATGATGAGGAAGAAAATATTGTGGTTCCTTGGAGGAGATTGAATTGTATTTGATTTCTTCCATGTGATTTAAGGCAATGTAATCCCGCAAGAAGTCAATGTATTGCCTCTGGATTTCTGGGTTCTTCTGAAGCTTCTTTTCAAGGTTGAGGAATAGCTATTTCTCTTGATTCTCCCAAACTTGTTAAGCTACCCGCTCCCCCAATACTCAAAGGAGTTCCACTCGAGTTCATTAGCAGCGCTAAATATTTGGGGCTGAGGTTGGACAGGAAGCTCCTATGGAGAGAAAATATTGCCGATCGCGCTAGGAAATCCCTAGTGGCTCTATACTCCTGCAAAAGGGCCGTCGGCTCCAGATAGGGCCTTCAGCCCAATATCATGCACTGGCTTTATACTGCGTTCATAAGACCGATAATTCTATATGGCCTTGAACCAAAGTTCCAATCTAAAGGTATTAGAGAAGACTCAGCGCTTGGCATGTATGTGCATCACGGGCGCACTGAGGACATCTCCAACCGCCGCTCTCCAAACCATGCTTAACCTACTTCCACTAGACATCGTCAGTAATGAATATGCCACAAACGTGGCTATTAGACTAAGGGAAGGGAAACACTGGAGAGGGCAACGCCAGCATCCTCCTACAGACGATCCCCCTGCCCACTACAACCGATTATCTGCCTACGAAAATCAGCTTCGATAAAGGCTTCACCCATGAAATACCGGACAGGAACCAAATAATTCACGAGGACGCAGCTAGCAGAGCAGTGTTCAGATGGAAACATTTAGGATACTGCGATACTGCCAAGCTCACCTGGCCAGCTCTGGACGCAAAGCGATCCAAGGAGCTTCTTCGACTTAAAAGATCCAGCATATCGAAAGTCGTTAATGTGATCTCCAGACACTGTATATTAGGCAGACACGCCCAAAGGCTTGGCCTGCCTTACAATGACTTCTGCAGAAGCTGTAGAGACGAAGAGGAGGACGAGTCCGTCACTCACTTTCTTTGCAGTTGCCCTGCCCTGGCCAATCTAAGAAAGGCCCACTTAGGAAACTATTTTCTTAACTAGTTGGTTGTACCCGCTTCGCTGGGTATGCAAAGTAATATTTGATAAACAAATTGATTTTATTTAAAGAACTTCTTTGAAAACTACATTGCGTGTAAATTGTCTCTGGTTAATTAATAATCTTCCTTGCTGTGGATTAGATTCAATATACACCTTCTTTTGTCTTGCAACTCTTGATTGTGATAAAGCCACATACAGTTGGCCGTGTGAAAATACTCCGGTCTTCAAATGCATGCCAGCGTGATCAAATGACTGGTCTTGAGCCTTGTTTATTATTATAGCGTATGCTAGAATTTATCGGAAATGGAATCATTGTGGTAATTCATGCTCTTATCAAATTTCGTCCAGGCTCTTCCACAATCAATCGAGTTCCATTGCAGTCCTTTTTTAGGGTTCAAGTTTTTCAGCAACATGATGATGACACCTTGCTTAAGTACAGCACATGAGGTGGCTTGCTGGATGGAGTTTGCTGATTGAGGAATTCAACAGGGAAATTTGGTGCATCATTTGGATCTTCAGTCTTCACTGATAACAGAATCGCTCCTATTCATTTCTAATGTCTGCACATTTGTCAGCGCGGCAATGACTCATTCTGAAAGTTCCTGCATTGACTTTTGCAGCAGATCGCCAAAAATTGTCTTAATTAAGTCTCCTGTTAATATAATTTCCGTGGGAATTTCAACAACGTCGTCTTCATACATTTCTGCTACCCGCGGCAATTTTGCAATAATGAGATAACTCATATTTTAATAGCCCTCAGGATTTTGTCCACAGAGATTCCTTCACGATCGGTTAGTTTTCTCTTTTATATTTAAATATCGCGAAATAAAATTTCCTATTAAAGTACCTGAGGAGCAGTTTACTCAGTGATCTTAAAATTCGTAGCAAAGTACATATTGCCTAAAAACGGTTTCTATTTTTTTTGTATCTATTGATTTAACAAAGTTTCATATTGATACGACAAACTCCTTCGTGAGTTATGAAAAAGTTATCATTAAAATCATTGCCAATAACTCGAGCGCAAAGCAAAATACCTAAATATTTCTTATATAGAGTACACAAACCGAGTTTGAAGTCGATCGGATGAAAAATAAAAATGTTCCCGTACAAACTTTGACCCCCTAAGAAGGGTTGGTTTTATTTGGCAATTTCCTTTTGAAAACACTTGCCGAGCATTACTATAGTAGAGTTTGAACCTTGAAGAAAATTAAAATATATGAAAGATAGGCGGTGCGTATTTGAACTTTTTTTGTTTGGAACTTTTTTGGGATGGGGAAGCTAGATTTTCTTCTAAGTTCCAAAATCGTTCAACCAAATTATCCAAGTGGTTAGAGGAAGTATCTACTCCAATTCCGCAAAATAGTGATGAGGAAGATCCAATGATAGTTTTTCCAATCACGACCCATCCGAGTAAGGTATTTTGTAAAGTAGGCCCAGTTTGATTTATCTTAATTTGGCCTACCGAAAGTAGTTCGGGATATAGCTCGGCTCCAATAAGAACATCAATCTCTTGAGTTGATTAAAACCCTTATCTGCTAACTGAATATTCTCGGGCATTTCCCATTGGCTGGTATCGATGAACTGATTGGCTTGCGGCGTTGTTATTTTATCAAGTACAAAAGCTTGAACCTGTGTTTTATAGCCAGTTACTTGAGATTGTAGACAAATATTGACCCTCTTGCTTATTTTAAGTGGCCTGTTGTCCATTCCTGAGATTTCAAAGGGTTCATACTTCGTAATGAGCTGCAGTTTTTTAGCTAGTTTCTCGGTTATGAAACTCATTTGAGAGCCAGAATCCAGTAATGCTCTTGCCGGAATGGCGATGTTAGTCCGATTTAGTATGTTTATCATTGCTGTTCCTAATAGCACATATTTTGATGCCTTAGGACTCCGGGTGATAGCTGAGAAGCTAGTCCTATTATCTATTCCAGGAGCTTGCAGACTTTGATCCCTTGCTATGACATGAAGCAGGGTATGGTGCTACTTGTTGCATTTAGTGCAATGTGTTGCTCTGCATGTTGAAGCTTGATGTCCGAAACGTAAGCAATTAGTGCATCGATTAAGCGATTTCACCTTCTGTTGTCGCTCTTGTGGTGTGAGCTCAAGAAACTTTGGGCATGTTTCTGTTGTCCACAAATGAGGCATCTGCTGGTTTCCTTTGTAGATGTAAGAGCTACCTTTGTCTTTTTGTTTGAGTCCTCTGTTCGGAATGCTTTGGTTCCCAGTGCTTCTAATGACTGAAATCGAACCTCTAGAAAGGATAGGAAGTCCGCTAATGAAGGTAGGGCCTTTGGTTGTTTAAGTGACTGTTCCCAAAGTGCTAGTGTACTTCTATCTAATTTTTTGAGCAAAATACTCAGTAGAAGAGGGTCCCAATTGTTACTGTCAATTTGTAGACCTTTTAAGCTAAGCAGGCACTCCTGTGTTGTGTCGTGCATTATTTTGATTGCATTGGAACCTTCATTCTGGATTGCAGGTTGGTTTATTAACTTATTCACCTGCGCAGTTACTAATAGTCGTGGGTTGTCATACCGATCGGTAATTACTTGCCATGCCGCATTATAGTTGGTATCAGACGTAGTAAAGTGTCTGATGAGCTTTTCTGCCTCGCCTGTTAATGTCGTTTTCAGGTAAAAAAGTTTTTGGCAGTTGGCTATGTCCTGTTTATGTACCAGTTCTGTAAAGAGATCACTATATTGCTTCCATTGAATGTAGTTTCCATCAAATTTAGGCAATGTAATATTCGGCAGATTTAAAGTTGCCTTCGGTAAGTTAACAGAACTTGGTGTGGTAATTGGACGGGATAATGGTGGAACATGGGCTGATGATTCTTGTAGTCTAGTCGTAACCTCAAT
This sequence comes from Cheilosia soror, assembly GCA_949372485.1. NCBI lineage: Eukaryota > Metazoa > Arthropoda > Insecta > Diptera > Syrphidae > Cheilosia > Cheilosia soror. The sequence continues at coordinate 40,219,143 of OX443562.1, forward strand.
AATCCAATTCTGAACTTTATCTTCTAGTTGAAAGTATTCCGCCGCGTTGTATCCCTGCCCGCTTGGGTCTTCGCACAGCTCGTTAATTAGTCGATGAGTTTCTTCTAACTCTATCCAATATTTCTGAAACGTGTTTAACTTCACGCTACAGAATGTCGAGCTCCAGGTGTCTGCTTTAACGGTTTCCAGACTTAACAACAATCGCTGTAATGAATTTGCGGTTGTGTTTTGTCTTCGAATGACAACAAGTTTGAGAGTTTGGCAATAGGTTATTCTCTGATTCAGATGTCATACAAAAATTGTATTCTCAATTTCTTAACAGTCAATAGTTCTTTTTCCAACAATTTAATGTTAAAAAATACATTTTTTTCTTGGCTTAAATATGTAGTTCTTGAAATCAGACTATAATACAAATAGTTAACATTTTTCATTTTAACTGAACAACGAATTTTTGAGTCAACAATTTGATTTTTGAAAGGATATTTTGTCTACAAAAATATTTAACACAACAATTTTGTTGTTGGGCTGATAATTTTTCGTTTTTGAAATTGTTTAATAATTTTAAAATTGTTCTTACAAGAATTTTATTTTTAAACCACTAATTTGATTCTTAAAAAATCAATAATGAGTGGTTGATGGAAGAACTTTTTTTTGAGCCAAACATTTTTTACTCACAATTTTACAAGAACTGAAAATTCTTCGGATAACAATGTTTTTTTCTGAGTGAACGAAAACTCACTTTGTTTGGAATTGGAAATTTTGTTATTTAAACTCTTTTAAAACTTGTTTTCTTAATACGATTTGATGCATTAATTAATTATCCTACAATTGGAATAGTAAAATGTGCAATTTCTTTTATAACTGCATAGAAAGTATTATAAATGCATGCAAAGAATTTTTTTTTGATTTCGCGCATTGAAATGTCACAATGACGTCGTCGTAAGTTTACCATGTCGATTTTTCACACAAATTCGAGTAGTAAGTTTACCATCTTGTGGTAAATGATTTTCCATACAAATTTTTACAGTTCATTTACCACGTCGTAAACGTACCAAGTTTATTACGTTTACAACTAAAAACGATGTAATCCACTTTTTCAAAAAACCGATGTATTCCCTAAATCATTTTGAAGCAAAACGAATCTATTACTAGTTAAAATTAAAATAGCTCTATTTCAATACTAAATTCAATCTTTTTACTGTAAGAATCAAAATAAATGTATGCCAAAAAAGGCGGGTAAATCCGCAGGCGGGTAAGAGCTGGTATACATGGACCAAATCGGAACGTAGCAATACCTATGGGAAAAAGCCCCAGTGTATTTCAACCAGAGCGCCATGCCATTAAAGAATGCGCAAGCCTTATATTTAACTCAGGTATCAAACCCCTTTCATTGAACACGAACCTTTCTGTGCAATCCCCAAATCAGCTATAAATCTAGCTATAAAAAGCTGGGAACAAAATGAATGTATTTCATTTTGGGAAAACTTCCCAGACCTAAGACAGGCCAAAAGAGCTATTCAGCCCTTCAAAACCGATGCCAATAAGATACTAAATCTTCGTAGGCATGATATCAAAAACTTAGTGGGCTACCTAACGGGTCACCACGATCTGCGATATCACCTAAATAAAATGCATTTAGTCGACTCATCGGAGTGTAGACTATGTCTAGAAGAAGACGAAACAGCCGAACACATATTATGTGAATGTCCGGCACTTTACGGTATAAGAAGGAAATCATTTTTCAGGGAAATAATAAGTACCAATGAACTAAGGAAATCCTCCGCTGAATGTATTGTCAGCTATATTCGGAAAGTAGAAGCGCTACTAACCTAAACAGAAATCTGACGCCAAGCACAATAGATCTTTTAAGTCGACGTGCATCTTAATGCTCAGGCAAGTCAGAAGTTAAAAAAAAAAATTCGCAAATCTGTCAAACTTTTTATTTTGTTTCCTTTTTTTCCTCTCGCGAACGTCTGACAAACATCCGAGAGTATGACTGTCATGAAAAAGCATCTCAATTTAGCCGTTCGGACTCTGCATAAAATTGTAGGTCCCTTCCATTCGTCCCAAAAATAGAAACTCTCACAAAACGAATGGTTGCAAGAAGCTAGGCCTTGGGTGTCACACGCCTGTTGCGCCACCTATTTATTTATTTATTTATTCCTTTCTTTGTTGGAGTTTGTAGTTTATTTATTTATGAGTTTATGTTAAACGATGACTTGAAAAAATAATAACAAAACAATTTTCATGAAGGATCTATACCGGAGAGAAAATTTCAAAACGCATGTATCCCGGAACATTAATTTTCAGAACTAATTCCAAAATGCATTGCTAAATATTTCCAAGACCTTTTGAGGTTTTACAATAAAAATTGCATTTAGTAAAGTTTAAAAAACCTATAATAAATTATAAAAATGAAATATTTATTATTTTGAAGGTTATAGGTCTTAAGAAACATTTATTTTGAATATCTCAAAACTAGTACCTAAATGTGAAATACATTGCTTTTGATTGTTATGAAAACATGAAGACATTAGTAAAATAAAAAGAAACGTAGGTAAATCCCAAAGAAATATGCGACATTATATCAGAAAAGAGGAGAGCTCGTAAACGCTGGCAATTATCGAGAGCGCCAAGTGACAAAACAAGACTCAACAGTTTAAACAATAAACTAAGAAAAAAGATCAAAGGAATGAAAAATTTGTCTGTGGAAAGATACCTCACAAATCTGTCTCCCAGCCATACGAAGACATTGATTATTTACATCAAACGGAAGAAATGTGCGAAGACGAGAGATTGATTCCAGCAGTAACCTCTGAGGAAATATCCACTGAAATAAGAGAAAAAATTAGGTAACCCAAAAAAAAGCTCCGGGGTTTATTAATTACGATTTGAATTACGAGTGAAGTTCTAAAGAAACTGCCTAAAAAGGTATAAAAAAAATAGCACAGATAATAAATGCAGCGTTTAGACCGCAAGGTAGTGTGTCAGTCTTAATTGGCGCTTTGAGCCTACAAGACGTTCTTTTTTTCCTGTGCGGTACTAGTTCATCAAATCGACAAAATTCCTAAAAGAGGGCGGTCCCCTAATGTTGAAGACAATAATTTGTCTTCAAACATTAAAACTCTTAAAATGTGCTCTAGAGGAGACAACTCTAAAACCAATTTTTTTACACCTCTTCAGTGTTTACCCGATTCGGATAATGAAATTGATTGCGATGAAATACAAACCACACCAACCTTAAAAAGAAAAAGCAAAATTCCATCTGTCTGCAACTTGCAAAAAACCAGTAAAAAAGTGCATTCATTATTTCGCGATGTGAATATACTTCACTATTGTATTAAGAAAATATCTATAGGTATTAAAATTATAAGTGAAACCGTCGATAGTTACAATGATATTTGTGCTGTGCTAAAAGAAACCAGTAAGACAATTATCTTCGACTATGCCGAAGCTCAAATACCCGGTACTATGTTATTGTAAAAATAAAAAATAATATTTTAGTACTAAAAATATATATATTTGTATGGGAGGTATGGGTAGTTTTTATCAGCTCATTTTTTGTCAAAATTTTTTAAATATTATTAAAACAATATGTGCAAAGTTTAAACTTGCTATCTTTATTGTAGCTATTTAAATTTAATTTTTAACATCAAAAAGCTATATAAATCCGATATTTTTTTATGGGAGGTAGTAGTAGTTTTCATCCGATCTTGCTCATCTTCGAACTTAGCCTCAGTTTGGTGGATAAAAGCTTACGTACCAAATTTCAAGTCTATAGTTCTTAAATTACGGCCGTAATCGTGCGGACGGACAGACGGACAGACAGACGGACATCGCTAGATCAACTAAGAAAGTGATGCTGATCAATAATATATATAGTTTGTCATACCTACAACGCCTCCTTATGTGCGTTACAAATGGAATGCCAAAGTGAATATACCCTCGCCACAGTGTGGTACCGGGTATAAAAACAGTGGACATTTTTTACCCACGATCTTCCTACAGAAAGGACATTCAACGTCATGGTGTATGGGCTGGACGAACTTCCCGTCGATACTCTTAAACACGAACTTATATCCTTAGGACTTAAAGTACAAAACATAAAAGTAATTAAAAAGAAGTATAGTGGATTTACTGATGTATTTTATCTTGTATTTCTCGAGTGCGGTTCTATTAAACTAAATGATCTAAAAAAAATGTTCGATCCATAGTAAGAACCCACGTCAAATGGGATTTCGCTCGAAGGCAACGCAACAAAGTTACACAGTGCTACAATTGCCAAATGTTCGGTCACGGCGAAAAGCACTGTCATATTAAAACTCATTGTGGAATTTGTTCCGAAAGTCATAATACAAAGGATTGAAAATCAACTAATATTAAATGTGCGAACTGCAATAAAACACATAAATCATCTGACCCAACGTGTAAAAGCCGCAAATCATTTAATGAATTTAGAGGCAGGCTCTCTAATAGAAACAATTCACAGCCGGCGAAGTTTGATAAACAAACTCATAATTATCAACAACAACAACAGCAAATTCAAGAGTTCGTTCCAAACACGAACGACTTCCCCCATCTCGGGTCGCGGCGAAGAAGTACCTTGCCCTTGCCTATGCCAATTCAAACTAATGCAACCCCAACCATAGGCTCAAATGTTTGGACCAACTCCAACATCAACAACAACAACCCAGTCGCGGCGCCTAAGGGCCATTTTATTCACTTCAAGTTGAACACAACTTGGGGATTTTTATTCTCAACTTAAGAAATTGCTTTTATTCATTCGAAGTTGACTCACTCAACTTTGGATATTCCGAAGTTGAGAAAACCAAGAGTTGATTAACTTTGTATTCGCTCAACTCCCCGAAAAAGTAGAAGTTATGAAGCAAACTTGGGGTTTTATGTCAAATTTCAGTTTTTTGTTTGTTTTTTTATTTCTGTGTTGACAGTTCAGTTCTGAAGTGAAGAAAATAATTAATAATTCATTTTTTAAATTGAAATACAGTGAATTGAATAATGTATCGTACAAATTACTTTTGAGAAAATTGGCCATCGTCTTCGAGCAGCGAGGATGATGAGGAGGTAGATAATAATTTGGTACGTGAGAGGCGGCAATACAAGATGCTACCACGCGTTGGATTGGAAAAATGGGATGGGTGCCGTGAATTAAGGTAGATGGAAATAATGTCGATCGACTTTATTTCCATAAAGTATTGGAAGTAATGTCGAATTGCGTCAGTTTCCATTTTCGATTTTATTTCCATAATGAAAGAGTAATTATGTTGAATATGAGAATGGCAATAGAATAGAAAAGAAAAATAATGTATGTTTGGCAATAATGTAGAAATTATTTTGGAAATAAATGCGAAAGCTGAAATCAGATAGGTAATAACGTAGAAACATCTTTGGAAATAAAATCGAAATTCAGTATAATGCAAATGATAAAAACCATGAACACAAATGAGGCAAAAAAAAATATATTTCTCTTTGTAAATGCCGTTGTTCTCTCAGAGCTTATCAAAGTTTGGCTGCATTTGCAGTTACCAAAATCTTGGCGTTAGTTTATTTTAGCTTGATCTTTTATTACTAATGCAGTTTTTGAAGCGACAACAAGTACCTGTACATATAAAATTGGAACCACTTCCAAGTTAAAATATTATGGCTGAAAAAAGTGAAGCTTAATTATTATTAACAAACAGACATAATGTCCAATCTGAAACGATCAAAGTCTAAATGGACCTTATGTCATTTTCAAAAAGACATAATATGCATTTGGACCTTATGTCCGTTTCAAAAAGACACAATATCCATTTTGAATTTAAAAGAAAAAATAATGACCGTTTGGACATGTGCCACAAACAGTCGGGTGTTTATCATTGATTTGTATGAAGATGAAGAAAAAATATTAAAATAATAGGATAAAGATTTCTGATATTAATATTTGAAGTGTGGTGACCGCGGCGGCGCTGGGGGGGAGGGGCGGCGGGCGAAACGCGGGTCGCGGCGCGATCGCGTCCGAGCGAAAGGCGGTTCACGTTGCAGTGGCGCGCGCGGCCGCGACCGTTCTCGGTGGCAAACGCCACGCCGCGAACCGCGTTTCGCGGCCGCCGCCGCGGTCACCACACTTCAAATATGTTTTTGTTTTTGGAAATAAAGTTGAATATTGCTGGCAATAAAGTCGAAAATGAATTTTTAGGTTGGGAATTAAAGTCGATTATTGAAACTTAGCTTTAATTGATTACATTTATTATTGAACTGGTCGACATTATTACTCTTTTTATACCGATATAATTGGAAATAAAATCGAACATGAAAACTGACGCAATTCGACATTACTTCCAATACTTTATGGAAATAAAGTCGATTCGACATTATTTCCATCTACCTTAATTCACGGCACCAATGGGATGACCGTGATTTCATCAATCGTTTCCGTCTCTCAAAGCGGACGACAATGATGTTTCTCCAACTAATAATAAATTCGTTGCCGTGTGATGAGAGAAGGTCTTATAAATCGTGAATTAGTTCGAATCGATTAAATTATAGATATTATATATAGGATTGATTGAGTGATGTGGTTTTTTTCTTTGATAGATCGCGTGAATTGCGACCAATAACCCAGTTGCTAATCGCATTGCGGTACTATGCACTCGGCTCAATTCAATTGGCGGTTGCCGATTTCATTAGAGTGAGCATTGCAACTGTGCATCATATGTTGAAAAGAGTGTCGAGAGCGATTGCCAGTCTTGCGCCACAATTCAATCGTATGCCCGAAACGCAAACAGAACTGCTCCAAGCTGCACGTGAATTTTTCGCGAAAGCAAAATTCCCTCGAGCAATTGGCGCAATTGATTGCACACATATGCGTATTCAATCACCAGGTGGATCTGATGCATAAAATTTCAGGAATCGTAAGGGATGGTTTTTTCTGAATGTGCAAACAGTTTCTGCGGCGAATTTAAAGATAAATGATATCGTCGCTCGTTGGCAGGTATTGCTCATTGTTATGAAAATATGAATTAAATCCATTTTTAAATATAAATATTCTTTAATAGGGTTCTGTTCATGATCAGCGCATTTTAAATCTGTGCACTTTGAAACAACGATTCGAAAGAGGCGAATTCAAGCACTTTATCCTTATTGGTGATTCGGGCTGCACTAATACGAGCTATTTAGCTACACCTTTTCTGAATGTAAACAGCTCCGTTGAATATTTATATAACGAATCACAGAATCACACTCGCAATTGCGTCGAGCGTTCGTACGGCGTTTAGAAAAGGCGATTTCCAGTACTGGGCACCGGCTTAAAGTGCAGAGTGGAAACTGTACAATCAATCATCATCGCTTGTGCGGTCCTCCACTACATAGCCATCGACGAGAATAATTCGCAACCACCACCGGAAGTAGCAGGATTCGATGGTATTCTGGCGGCTACATATGTTCCGTCGGCTATGCTGCCGTTGCAAGCAAAATCAACAACCACTGACCACATCCGCTCTCGATTGGTTCGCACTTACTTCCAGTCAATTTTAGATGCTGCTGAAAACAGTTCAGTGACTGTAAATGAATTAGAATAATAATTTGTATTGTTAAGTATTAGATGTTTATTAAATATTAGATTATGCTTATTAAATATTAGATGTTACTTAAACTGTTAAAGATAGACGATGAGTCTGTCGTCTGTCGTCAAGTGCAGACGTGTTTCTTAAAGTGTCGTGGGGTGCGAAGCTTTAATTTGTTCGTTTTCTACCAAAGTCAAATATCTTTCATCTTTAAAATGAATTGCCCTGTTTGCAATGACAAAATAGATCGCAACGATACAACAAAAATTCAGTGCGGTGACTGTAAAAGTCTGTTCCACGGTTCGTGCGCTAACATTCAACCGGCGGATTTAGATTATCTTATAACCAATAATCTTGCTCATCGCTGCGATAAGTGTTCTGTTTTGCGTCGCAAATCACTTCAACAACCATTAGCATTACCAGTAACATCTGTTTCACAACAAAAGCAGCAAAAATCTACAACATCAAAGTCAACATCAGTTCCAATAAAGTGTACCTCACAACAGGCAACAACAACACCTAAAACGCCGGCCGCCCAGGCAAATATTGCATCACTATCGTCTCAATGTGTAGCAGAATCTTCTCCTGGCACAGTGGACGTCAGTATGTCAACGGTACTCTCTACTCTGACCGAAAGTTCACTAACATTGCAACTGCTTTACTCTGAAATTCTCGACTTGAAGAAAATCAACAGTGAATTTCTCAGCACAATACAGCAGCTGAAAGACGAAAACCAAACGTTGCGTATGAAGGTGGCGAGTTTGGAGGGCAGGGTGAATTGGAGAGAGCAGAAGCAACTGGAGAATGTTGTTGAAATTGTTGGTGTTCCTAACTTAAATAGTTCAAATGCAAGAGAGAGTTTAAATGTGATCTTCGAAAAAGCTTTAAATACATCTGTTTCGGCTGATGACATACAGAAATGTTATGTTAAGCACGCTAACAAAATTAAACATAAGAGTACAACTACAACATCTACATCAAATGATCACGGTGGTATTCTCTGTGTGCATTTCTCTTCACTCAATGCCAAGCGGAAGGTGATGGAAAGCAAAAAAAATGCAAGGAGAAAGCTGAACTCATCGCTCTTTATTGCTGGTAGTAGTAGTAGTAGTAATATTAGTAGTTTAAATATTTTCATTAACGATAGCTTAACTAAATATTCTAAAGCTTTATTTATGGCAGCTAAAAGATGTAAAAAGGAGAATAAATTTAAATATGTGTGGTTCAGAAATTCTCAGATTTTAATGAGGAAATCTGATAATAGTGAGGTTGTTGTCATAAGATCTTTTGAAGATTTAACTGCTCTTCATGGGCAATGATATGAATGATTTCTTTGATCTTGTGCACGACGGCCTCACTATAAAAACCATTAGATATAATTCCGATAGAATTTTTAGCTGTGGCAATTCTTTTCTCGTTTTACATCAAAATATTCGCAGTTTGCGTCAAAACTTTGATTTACTGATTGGTCATCTTGAAACTTTTGTAAACCTGCCAGAAATAGTATTTGTCTCTGAAATTTGGATTTATTCATGCGAAGTTGATGATTATCTTATTCCTAATTACACTTTTTATCCAAATCCTAATGATACGTACGCTGCCGGTGGAGTGGGAGTTTTTGTTTCAAACTTGTATGAGCCTGTTATTAATGTTTTTAAGCTGAAAAGCGCGGATGTCATCAAAGTCTGTTGCAATATCCATAATGAAGTATTTTGTTTTGTCTGTGTATATAGACTTCATTTATCATCATCTACATGTTTTTTAGATGAATTTTCTATCTTTTTGGCAAATGAACGATCTGGAAATCTTATCATCTTAGGTGACTTTAACATAGATATTTTAGTTTCTAACTCAGTTACTGATTCGTATCAAACACTTATGGCTGAACACGGACTCTTTTCATTCATTGAGGAACCTACTAGGCCAACTGCAGGCACCTGCCTCGACCATGTTTTTGCTCGTCTTGAGAATTTTGCTGTTGATCATCTTGCTGGAATCAACATGGATCTTAATATAACTGACCATTGTATGACAGGAATATCTTTTGAAAACATAAAATGTAGTAGGGCATATGATTCTTCACCAACCTCTTACAATAAAATTAATTTTCTTGTATTAAACAATAAGCTTTTATATGAAAGTTGGGATAGTGTTTATGCGGCACAAAATGCTTCTATAGCATATGAAATTTTTCTTAAAATTTTAAAAAGATACATTGGTTCTTCTACCTTAACCTTATCACGTAAAAAATCAGAATATCGTCTTAAACCCTGGATAACTCGCTCCCTTATCAAAAAAATAAATATTAAACACAAATTGAGGAAAAAATGTTGGAAACATCCAATGAATAACAGTTTAAAAAGTCGCTTCAGAAATTTTTGTAAAAAAGTGAATAAGGAAGTGATTAATGCGCGGGATATGTATTATCGTTCCAAAATACTAAATGCAAATGGAAATCTTAAGAAGGAGTGGCAAGTCGTTAACAGTATTATTAGTCGAAAAGTTAATACTAGCACTGATCCTATCGTACTGAATATCGGAGGTACAGACATTTTGAATCCTTTGGAAATAGCCAACGAGTTTAGCAATTACTTCGCCTCCATTGGAGAATCCTCTTTTTCAGATAGCTCGCAAACTTCATGTAATTGTTGCACTAAGCCTGTTACTGTATGTAATGGCCTCGGAAACAGCTTCGTTTTTGAGCCTATTACAGGATTTGAATTGTTAAAAACGATTAATTCTCTGCCTAACTCTAATTCGTGTGGTAGTGATGAGATCTCGAATTTGGTTCTAAAGAATATTGGTCTATATTTAGTAGATATTTTGTGTTACCTATTTAATTTCAGCATTATGTCTGGTACTTTTCCCACTGATTTGAAATGCGCCATAGTAATTCCATTACTTAAAAAAGGTAATAAATCAGACACATCCAATTATAGACCAATTTCGTTGTTGTCTACTATTTCCAAAGTTTTTGAAAAAGTAGTTAAAACGAGAATCTTAGCCTATCTCAATAATTTTGATTTTTTTAGTCCCCTACAGTTTGGTTTTCGGACTGGCCATTCCACCGAGGATGCTCTACTGGACTTCTGCTCTATATTATATAAAGGTCTAGATGACAAACTTTTCTGCGCTGGCCTATTTGTCGACATTACCAAGGCGTTCGATATGGTTGATCATGTAATTCTCCTAGATAAATTATATAAGGCCGGATTCAGAGGATTCATCTACAATTGGTTTGAGTCATATCTTAAAGATAGAATACATCGAGTTAAAGTTGGAAGCAGTATAAGCAGTCCTAAAACGTATAACCTGGGAGTACCCCAAGGCTCTGTACTTGGTCCAATCTTATTCCTAATATATATAAATTCCTTATTTTCACTTCCATTTTTGGGTAAAACTAAAGCCTTTGCCGATGACCTTGGTATTGCTTATTGTTCTGTCAGTCCTTTAGATTTAATATCTAACATAAACCATGACGTATCTTTACTAAGATGCTGGTTTGCAGAAAACAGGCTAATTGTTAGTAGCAAAACCAAACTGATGTATTTCAGTCTAACTGAACAGGAGTTCCCCGACTCAGAAATAGTTTTTCATTCCCATGATTGCGTTAGTCATAAGCTGCCGAACAACATCTGCAGTTTCCAAAATGATCCATCTTTCAATAGAAACGCAGATTGCAGTTCTAACTGCTTCAAAATTGAAAGCGTTGATAGTTTTAAGTACCTTGGTGTTACTATTGACCAAAATTTGAACTGGTCCACGCACATTTCTCTTTTGAAAAAATATCTTCTTTCATCTACTCGTTGTTTCTTTCGTCTTAGAAAGTACTGCTCCTCTGACACAATGAAAATGGTCTATTATGGCTTATTCCATTCAAGATTGCAATATGGACTCTGTAGTTGGGGTGGCGCATATTTTAATAAGATCCAGCAATTAACAGTTATACAAAAATCTGCTATACGTAAAGTTTGTAGCTCTCGTCGTTTAGCTCACACTATGGAATTGTTTAGGTCGTTGAAGATTCTTCCGTTGCGACATTTATATTACTTCAAAGTACTTAAGGTATTTTTTATGAGAAGCGGGTATCTGGAAAGTCCGATTTCTGACTTTCGCTGCTTACGAAGCTATTCGAACTTCACTGTGAATTTACCTTCGTTTCGCACTACAAGTTACAGAAACTTCTACTCCATTGTTTCTCGCAAACTTTTCAACTCCTTACCATTTGATATTCGGTCCATAAGACATTTCCGCACGTTTACAAAACTAACGAAAATCTGGCTCCTTGGATTCAACCATGATGAAATCAAAACGTTGTTACGCTATATTGCATAGTAACAATAATTTTTTTAATAATATAGAAAAGAATTGCTTATTTGCTAAATTTAGTTGTTTAAGTAGCTGTAATAGATACTGTTTGAATTTATTCTCTTTTATTGATTTTTATCTCTTTTATTTATTTTTATTCTTTTTTTTTCCTTTTTTGTCACATGTTAAAGATAGCATTTTCTTTCTTTCTTAAATTGCTGTAATTTTCCAATCTTAACTTTCATTCTTTTTATCGACCTTTGTACACCCCACAAAGTTAAATATATATAATGTGACATCATCTCTATTTTTCTCAAATACAGATGTCACTAACTATTCTGTATGTACTAGCTATATTTAAAACTTGCTTTGTATTTTTGTAATTTTTCATACTTGTACATATTTGAATAAAGAATTAATTGAATTGAATTGAATTGAAATAAAAATAAATAAATAATTAGGTGGCGCAACAGGCGGGTGACACCCAAGGCCTAGCTTCTCGCAACCATTCGTTTTGTGTGAGTTTCTATTTTTAGGACGAATGGAAGGGACCTACAACTTTATGCCGAGTCCGAACGGCTGAATTGAGAAGCTTTTTCATGACAGTCATACTCTCGGATGTTTGTCAGACGATCGCGAGAGGTGGCGCAGTAGAAAAAACTTTAAGATGTAATTTGTGTTTTTCCGGGGATCGAACCTGGGATCCCTCGCACAGTAGTCCAGCACACTAACCACTGCGCTACTGCGCCCATTAAAGATAAAGGAAGAAAATAATACCGCACAATAATTGGTTAAGAATTTATTTTTATTAAGGGTGGACTGTATGACTCGCATTCTGCACTTAGAATGACAAACGTTGCGTAAATGAATTAGAATAATAATTTGTATTGTTAAGTATTAGATGTTTATTAAATATTAGATTATGCTAATTAAATATTAGATGTTACATAAACTGTTAAAGATAAAGGAAGAAAATAATACCGCACAATAATTGGTTAAGAATTTATTTCTATTAAGGGTGGACTGTATGACTCGCATTCTGCACTTAGAATGACAAACGTTGCGCTCTCGTTGCTATATATGTAGCTGCCGTGTGCCTGCATATATCACCGATCTCGGTCGCAGGCCCCGTTGCATCGTCTCGCATGATGATAGGGTTATCGGCTGCTCCCCTTCTTCTGCTCCTTCGCTGCTCTGCGTAATGGGAGAGCGATTGGGTTTTTTTGTTGCGATTTTATTACGGACCATCTGGCTGCCCGTTTGTTGAGTGCTCAGTTTTTATTTCGGCGCTTCGCACTAATCCGTCCTTGCCAAGGTGGACTGCCGATATTCGTCCCAGAAGCTCCTGGGGCAATGAATTTCCATTCGGTGCCCATCGCGCTGATTGAAGAATTGTCCTCCATTGCTCTGCCCATGCCTTCAGCTCCTTGTCAGCGCCAACGAAGGTTGTAGCATTATCGCTCCACAAGACTGAACAGGCGGCGCGTCGTCCAGTAAATCTCTGGAATGCTGCCAGGAAGGCGTCTGTGCTCTGGTTGGTGACAAGCTCCAGGTGTATTGCGCGCGTCACCATGCACACAAACACCGCAATGTAGCCCTTTTCGATGATTTTGGATCTTCCTGCTCTAGCCTTTATCTGCACTGGGCCAGCATAGTCTCGCCGCTATGCTTGAAAGCTCTCGCTGGCCGCACACGGTCCCTCGGAAGATTACCCATCAGCTGCTCTGCCACTTCCTGTCTTTGACGGAAGCACTCCTTTCATCTCGCAATGGATGACTTTAAAATGCGTCGAAGCGATGGGATCTAGAATCTCTGCCTAATGCATTGCATGCAGAGTTGTACCCCACCATGTAGCGTTCGGAAGTGCGCTTCTCTTATTAGAAGCTCGGTCAATCTGCTCTTCGCCGGTAGGATAATTGGATGCATGCTATCATATTCCAGTGATGATTCTTGCAAACGTCCATAGACCCTGAGTACCCCAGTCGGGTCTAAAAAGGGATTCAAAGTGGCGATAACGCTTGAATTGTCCCTTGGTCGCTTTTCCACTATACGCGATATTTCTTGCTCGTATGCTGCTCGTTGCGTTATCTTAGCCCAGTATTCTAACGCATCCTTACGCTCCATCGCTGTCGTGTAACCAGGTTTGCTCTTCTGCCCTCCCTTCTTGCCCAATCGAAGGAATTTGATGACGCAGGCGGCAGCGATGCCAAACCTAGCCCAATTGTGAAATTCTAGCACTGTTTCATTCGATCTAGCACTGTAAATTGACCTTTTAGCACTGTGTTTAATTTATATTTTCAAGCAATACGCATTTAATAATTGCTATAAAACTGTTTTTTTTTTTGTGAAAATTTAGTTAATTATATAACACATTTTGTTTCAATATTTTGTACGTTAAAAACGTCAAAACAGTGTAGAATATACTTAAGTCGTTTGATCTGGCCCTGAACTAGCCCTAAAATCACATTTCTGGCTCTAAATCACATTTTTGAGTTGGCATCGCTGGTAGGCGGTGGTCCGCAGTATGCTTTGAAGTGTTGATTTACGCTCCAGGAGACTTACGTTGTCTATGCACAGCTCACGTCGTCTTGAAATTCTCGCATTTGCGACTATCGTCAATTTCATAACCGTGGCTGCTCGTAGCCTTTCCGTTGCATTTAAGGTGGGCTGTTGGATTGGCCATTGCTCCTCCGGTCCGCTTAACCATCGCGGTCCATGCCACCACAATGATGATTCGCGAATCTGCGCTGCGGTAACCCCTCTTGATCCCAGGTCCGCCGGATTGTCCCCGGAAGCAACGTGCCTCCAAGGATGGTCTCCTGAAAGCCCTTGGATGGCGCTCACCCTGTTCGCCACGAATGTTTTTAGCTCAGACGGCGCCTTCTTGCACCAATACAGCACAATCATGGAATCCGTGTGGTGTGTCCTTGGCACGTTTTGAAGCTCTGTAGCGCTCGTCACCTGGTTCATTAATTTGCACAATAAATGCGCTGCCCACAGCTCTAGCCTCGGGATGGTGATTGTTTTGAGTGGTGCTACCCTCGTCTTCGATGCAACTATGACGCACCTTGTCTCTCCATTGGGCAGTGTTGATCGCAGATATACCACTGCCGCGTATGCTCTGGCGGATGCATCCGAAAATCCGTGTAGTTGCATTGTCGCACTGCTCTCATATCCTATCCATCTCGGCACTCGAATGGACGTTAAGTGCGTTAACTGCTCGTGGAAATCGATCCATATGGGCACAAAGTCGGATGGTATCTTCTCGTCCCATTAAACTCCAGAACGCCATAAGTCCTGAATCAGAAGCTTGACTTGGACAATGACTGGGGCGAGATATCCATTTGGATCGTATAGTTTAGCCGCGGCACTGACTACGGCACGCTTGGTGAATTTGCGGTTGCTCCTCTCGTGATCTACCTTGAAGAAGATCTCATCCGTGACTGGGTCACAGCCCAGGCCCAGTATAGATGTCTCATGCTCCTTGGAAAGAGTGACCTCGGTCTGACTGTTCCTTCTACCGCATAGTTCTAACCGTACTTGCTCGCTCGAAGACATGAATTTGTCCAACTCAAAGCCGCCCGCCTTGAGGGATGTGATGATTTCTCTGGCTAATGATATGGCTTGCTCTTCGCTCTCTGCTCCAGTGAGCATGTCGTCTACATAGAAGTTGCGGAGTATGGCTTCGTATGCTCTGGGGTACGTCTCTCTGTGGTCGCGCGCACATTGCTGCATCGCTCTTACTGCGTTAAAGCCGCTGGATGTCATGCCGTACGTCACGACGGTCAGCCAATATTCCTGCAGCTGCTCGTCTGGGTGCTCTATCCAGAAAATCCTTTGAAGGTCCCATTGCTCTGGATCTATTTTCACTTGGCGGAACATTTTTTTGACGTCCGCCGTCACTGACACCTTGAAGCACCTGAAGCGTGTGATTATGTCAGCTAGATCCATTTGGAGTTTCGCACCAGCAACCTGTGCGTCGTTAAGCGAAATTCCGCTGTCGCTCTTGCAGGACGCGTCGAACACCACGCGGAACTTCCTGGTCACGCAATGGTGTGGAATGTGGTAGACAGGTCCTTCTGAATTGTGCTCTGGTGTGACCGGAGTCATGTGGCCCAGCTCTCGGTACTCGCTCATGAACTGCACGTATTTTGCCCTTAGCTCTGCATTTGATTGCAGCCTTTTCTCCAGCTGGAAGAATCGCTGTAGGGCCGCCGCTCTTGTACTACACAAGCTCTGGATCAGTGGACCCAAGGGTATGGTCACCATATACCTACCGGTCGAATCTCGGCGGTATGTGCTCTGGAAATTGTCCTCCGTCCACTGGTCGTCCGCAGCCATCGAAATTTCTCCTTCTTCCTCGCGGATCTCCCAAAATCTTCGTAGGAGGTCGCTCAGCTCCTTGTTTGATGGTTCTTCGGTTACGACCATCACTCTTACTGCACGAGCTGATGATTGTGGCTGCCCGAAGACGATCCATCCGAGGTGGGTGTATTGCGCTGTGAGTCCGGAATCATATTTTATTATCCTGCTCTGGATAATTTCAGCCCAGACCTGGACACCTAATAGAATGTCAATGACGAACACCCTATTGAAGCTCGAATCCGCTAAGCTCAGCTCGTTGAGGTCTGCCATTTCGTCTGGCATAAGGTCGTTGCCCGGTAATTCAGATATTATCTGCTCCATCGTATAACATCTGCATCGTAGGGTAAAGGTTGGTTCCGCCCTGGAACGGATGTATAGATGGACGACTCCAGATAGCCGCACATTGGCACTCGCGCCGATGCCTGAATGTCTGGCTTATGGATCTTAATGCCCATCCTTCGGATGAATTGCTCGGTCACCAAATTTATTTGGCTCCCACTGTCGAGAAGCGCTCGTGCTTCTAGTATCAGCCCAGTTCCGCTGCTGACGTCAATTCGTGCCGTGGCCAGCAATGCTCCCTCTAGCGCTGTGGTACCAGCCTCCTCGATGCTCCTCGGGTGCTGGGTATCTGGTCGGGTTATTGATTGCTACGCCTCTGCTTGACCAGTCTGCTCCTGGGGAACGGCGGGTTGCTCGCGCTCCTGAACAACTGCTGCTGCGACGCTTGTTCGGGGGGTTCTTGCCTCTGGGCACAAGACGCTGTTGTGCTTTCTATTGCACCTGCGACAGCTGCCGGCTTGGCAGTTGGGGGCGGTGTGCCCGCTCTTCAAACAATTGGCGCATAACTTCCACTGACGCGCTTTGTCAGACCTTCCCTGGACTGAAAGTGCCAGAAAGTCTTGGCACCGTTATAGCGCGTGCTCTGTCCTGCACAGTGGACATCGATGGATGGGTGCCGCTCTGTTCCCTCCAGTTGCGCTGATGGATTTTGTCTTCCTTTGCTCTTCCTTGGGATGCTCTGCACGGTCGAGGAATGTCGAATCCAAAGCGCTCGCTCGCTTCTCCAAAAATTTTAGGAATTCGTTGAGTGTGGCCTCCAGGCCTTTTCCAGGCCTCCGTGTAATTGGCATCGGTCATCTGCCAGCGGTTGATGAGCCTGGCGGGAGCTTCCTCAAGTGCCTTGTTTGAGCTCGTTTGTCATGGACTTCAGTGATAAACATATCACGAAACTCCCTCCATTTAGTGAGGTCGCCCCTGAACGTCACCAGTCTAGTCGGGCGCTCTTGCCGAACCTGGATCACGCTCGCTCTCGATGCGTCAGCCGTTGCATTGGCTGCGTCCTGCTGCCGTCCTATTGCTGCTATACGCGAGCGCAGTTTCGCCGTGGCGTCGTAAAAGGCGTCCTCCACTCCTGCCAGATACTGGTTGTGCGCGGCGAGCTCTTCATCCGCGCGTGCTGCTTCGACCAGTGACAGATGCTGCTCTAATAGCCTATTGTAGGCGCTCTCTGCCCCTGCTAATTTTGCGCTTAGCATGGCTTCATCGGCGGTGCTGAAGTCAGGCTCCTTCACGTATTTGACGATACGCATGAGCGATGAACGGAACACGTCCCTGCGCGCTACGTCCCCCATTGCACAGAATGCGACTTTGATTTGCTCTTGATTGCACTAACCAGTTGCTCTTACCGTGAGACCGTACACAACGACTACAATTCGGGTCGACCCCTCGGAAATCGCAGTAATCGTGCACAGAATTGAGCTGCACTTTAGCTTTAGCACTGCACAAGATTATTTCACAAATGTTTGTCGGATAATATTAGCACTGCGCGGATTTGTTGCCGCACGTATGGCTTAGCAAATGTTTGTTAAAGAACGTTAGCACTGCACAAATTTATTGCCGCACGTATGGCTTTGCAAACTTTCCAATAGATGTAATTATTGATGCACAAAATTATCACACAAGAGTTGCCATTAAAGTTTCTTTAGCAAACAGGGCTACTCTTTTATCGTTTTCGTGTTAGGTACTATTTCATATAATACTATATAAAACTACTAGCATGCTGATTTTTTATAATGATCGTCTACGGAATTGGACTCGCGGAAGACATTTCTGTCAATTCGTGAAACAAAGTTCCAAAAGAAGAAGAAGTCTTTTCTGACCAAATTGCCCATTTTGCTTGTTCTGCTGTGGGAACATATTTAACAATATGACAATATGAATAGAACACTTATTAATTACCTACATGTACACACTAAAAATATCAGTAACTCATCGAAGCATGTGGAAATTCAAAAAATTTAATTTATTTTCATTTAATTTTTTCATTTAATTAATTTTAATTTGTTCCGACTAACAACATTTTTCCAGACATCTGAAAACAAGTCCATTACTGACTTAAAACTTGTCATATAAGATTAGTAACTAGTTTTAACAACTTTCATCAACCATTTCTTAATAAATTCAACGAAATAAACAATAGGCCATGGCTATCAAAATTTAAAAATGCCCAACTTTCCTTTAATTTATATCACATAAGCAAAATGGCCGACCAAAATACATGTCACGCATAAATAAATCCGCTTTGTATTTAACATTCCTGTTGTCTTACATTATAAGCTTGTTGGACGTTGTCAATGTACCATAATGAGAACAGTTGATCTAATAGTATGTACTATACGTAATTGAATGTGTCATAAATACAAATTAATTTTGCATAAGTACGACTTTATGAAAAATTATTATATTATGTGCATCCGAATATTAAACTGTATCAAATACTACTAAAAAAACGATAAAATTGCATCTCTGTTTGTTGCAAAAAACATAAATGGCAACAGGAGTCGTAATGGTTTCTTTGTCTCATTTTGCTGTCAAAAAGCCTCGTCGACGCCTTCTCCTTTCATTGTGAATTGCCGGACGAGGTTAAAGCGAGAACGAGGCGAGAGCGATTCTCGCCTCGCTCTCGTCTAGTTAACACGCCGGCATTGTGAACGGGGCATTAGAATGACAAACGTTGCGCTCTCGTTGCTATATATAAGTTAACACGGCATTCCCATATACCCTCACACACACTTTCCTTATCCGCATTCCCTATCCACAAAGAATAGCAAGAGTAAGCGAATTAATAAAATGTAATTCTTGGAAATCTAAGAAACAAATAATTTAATTCCATTTAATTGTAATTGTGTCAGTCGATACCAAATGTAATTCTTGAAATCAATAAATGTAATTTTGCTGACCATCTCGTAATTGTAATTTGACCAAATAATTCATAATTGTAATTCCAAGAAATTAACCAATTAGGAAATAAGAATATATTTTGCTGACAAATGTAAAACCGAATGTATAAAAGTAAAATGAATCAAAATAAAGTTGTTCAGTTGATATTCCCAGGCAGACAAGTTGTTTTTTTTTATTCGCCCGTAACGACGACGCAATAACTGGCGCCCGAGCAGCTAAAGTCCAATAAAATACCGGCAAAAACAAAATACCTTATCACAAGTGAAAGTTAAAAGTGCTTAAGAAACTTAAAAATTTCAAAAGACCAACAACTACTGAAAAAAGCTGGGAAATTGTTAACACCCAAGTGATCCATTCTTTAATAGACGTTTACATTAGAACACGTCTCAGTGTACACAAAATAAAAGACGTTCACGTAAGAACACGTCTTAGTGCTATCAAAAAGGAAGACGTCCCATAAGAACACGTCTAGTGCCCACCAAAGGAAGCAAAACCAACTAACTGAACCAAACAACTGGAAAGGATCCAACAGTGGCGGAAACCGCACCAAGAGTAGGCAAGGAAGCCAAAAAGGACACAGACGGACCAACCGACAGGATCCACAGAATGCTGTTAGCAGTACTGATACTGTAAGCTAATAAATTTTATTCTTTTTACATATTTGAAACAATTAAAGTTAAGCAAAGCAATAACTGCGAATTAAAAAATCAATACAGAGAATAGAATAAGAAATCTGAAGATAAATAATATAATATTCCTATTACAAATTCACTGAAAATCAATATATTTTAAATAACTAATTTTAAGTTAAGATATTGTAAATCTCTTCTTACTATTTCTGATATTTAAATTCATTCCCATACTCTCATTACGTTTACTCACATTCAAATTCCTTGAAATAAAATCCCATTTTACATTTGCACAACTATGGATAGAATGCAGGAAATGATTACACAGTTAACCGGAGCAGTTAATGCCCAGATCGAGCAATCAAAGCTCATAAGTAATCGACTACAGCAACTAGAGTGTAGGATTAGTCCACCCCAACCCACCCCACATACTCCTATAACCCCAAGAACTGAGAAAGATCTGAATGATATCAGGAAACTTCCAGACTGCGTCAAGGACTTGCAAGTGTTTGACGGCAACGCAGTCCAATATATTTCATGGGTCCACAATGTGGAGTCCATACTAAAAGACTATGATATAGTAAAGCACAAGCCCATTTATAGAGCCATACTGCAACACATACGCCAAAAAGTGCGAGGCCCGGCCGATGCCGCTCTCATATCATACAACATTTTTGACGAAAATTGGCTTACAATAAAAAAATGCTTATCGCTTCATTATGCGGACAAGCGAGATGTACGTACCTTAGAGCACGAACTAAATAACATGATCCAAGCCAACCAAAGCATTGATGAATTCTATGCAAAGGTCAATCATCAACTATCTCTTCTCATTAACAAAATTAAAACTGAGGAATATTCTCAGGAGACAATTAATGCCTTAACGGAAAACTATAGAAACAGAGCATTGGATATTTTCATTAGAGGCCTCAACGGAGACGTCTCTAGAATGCTTGTAATACAGAAACCACAAACTCTTCCGGAGGCTTATACCTCATGTTTGGAGTTTCAAAATTTAAGCTTCAGGAACTTTTCCATCCACCGCAGAGATGTAAATAATACAGTCACTGCACCAATCAACCAAATGTTTCCACCAAAATACCAAGCGAGAGCAGTAGCACCGCATAGGCAATTTATACCTCAAGAGCGAAACCAAATCTATAACATTCCTCGTTATACCCAAACCAAACCCACCTGGAATAGCATGCTGCCCCCCAGGCCCACAAATCCGAAACCCCCTCAGCCAATGGAAACGGATCAATCGATTCAAACGCGACAGGTAAATTACATGAATCGGCCTGCAAATAACCTTGTGCAGCGCAGATACAATGATTCCGAAAATTTACCACGGAAACAACAGCGCCTCTTCGCAACCGATACTGTCGAGAACTCAGAAGACAACCCAGAAGACCCGCTTAATGAGGAATATTATCATGCCTACGAAGAAACAGGCTATGAGGACGAAAACACCGAAGATGATTCTAACGAAGTAAATTTTATAACACAAGCCTCTCTAGCGTACCATACATAGAGTACAACACTAGAGGTGGCAAAATAT
Organism: Cheilosia soror; assembly: GCA_949372485.1. Taxonomy (NCBI): domain Eukaryota; kingdom Metazoa; phylum Arthropoda; class Insecta; order Diptera; family Syrphidae; genus Cheilosia; species Cheilosia soror. The sequence goes on from OX443562.1 coordinate 40,240,805, forward strand.
TAAAGTTCCTAATCGACACAGGAGCCAACAAAAATTTTGTGTCTGATAGAATCGGCACCAACAGTAAGCCAGTAAGCACACCATTCAAAATACAGTCCGCAGGTGGACAGTTGGAAATAACTCAAAAAATAACTGGTCCCTTTTTCAAAAGTATAGGCAATAATACACCAATCAACTTCTATGTTCTGCCAGGATTGACATCATTTGACGGAATTATAGGCGACGACACTCTAAAAGAGTTGGAAGCTATCATCGATAGGAAAAATAATATCCTTACTATAAGTCCCAACATTAAGATACACCTTTTTCAAAAGGAATCGAAACAAGTTAACAACATTCAGATTAATTCCGACATAGATAATGATATTCAAGATATACTTACTAAACACCAACAATTATTTGGAACTATTTCCGACAGTGGAGCTATAGACACTAACGTCCTAGCAGAAATCAAAACCACATCTTCTGAACCAATCTACACTAAATCTTACCCCTATCCTGCTAACTTAAGAGCAGAAGTCGAAACCCAAATAGGCAAAATGCTCTCAGATGGTGTTATTAGACCATCCAAAAGTCCCTACAACTCGCCGCTTTGGATAGTCCCAAAAAAGGCTAACGCTGCAGGCGAGAAACAATATAGGCTGGTCATTGATTTTAAACGACTAAATGCTGTAACGATCCCTGATGCTTACCCCATACCCGACATAACAAACACTCTAGCAAGCTTAGGAGAATGTAAATATTTTACAACGCTGGATCTTACATCCGGTTTTCATCAAATCAAAATGAAAGATAGCGACATTCCGAAAACAGCTTTTTCTACGGCTAATGGCAAATATGAGTTCACTCGACTGCCATTCGGGCTTAAAAATGCGCCCGCTATCTTCCAACGAATGATTAACGATGTTTTACAACCTGTCATAGGAAAAACATGCTACGTCTACATAGACGACATAATCATCTTTGGAAAAGACAAAGAAGAGCATATCAAAAATCTCGACGAAGTTCTTTCACTTCTTGAAAAAGCCAACTTAAGGATTAACTTGGAGAAATCCAAATTTCTAAGATCCCAAGTAGATTTTTTAGGATACATAATTACCCAAGAAGGAATTCGTGCTGATCCCAATAAAATATCTGCAATACAAAAAATTCCACCACCTCAAAACCTCAAAGATCTCAAAAGCTTTCTCGGTTTAGCATCTTACTACAGAAAATTCATTCGAGATTTTGCTAAAATAGCAAAGCCTTTGACTAATATAACTAGAGGATTAAATGCTCAAGTCAAAGCAAATCAATCGAAGAAAATGGAGATTCATCTTGATGATCAAGCCCTTAAAGCATTTAAAAGTCTGAAAGAAATGCTTATGTCATCAGACATTTTAATCTTTCCGAATTTTGACATGCCATTTATCCTTACGACCGATGCCTCTAATCTTGCCATTGGAGCCGTCCTTTCGCAAGGCGAAATGGGCAAAGATAAGCCTGTTACATTCATATCGAGATCCCTAACCAAAACGGAAGAAAACTACTCAACTATTGAGAAGGAAATGCTAGCAATAGTATGGTCCCTCGATAAGCTTAGAACTTACCTCTATGGTGCAAAAAGCATAAAAATTCTTACAGACCATCAGCCATTAACCTTTGCGTTAAGCAATCGAAACAATAACGCCAAGCTTAAGAGATGGAAGGCAAGAATTGAAGAATTTAATTATTCCTTAATCTACAAGCCGGGTAAAACAAACGTGGTCGCCGATGCCCTTTCGCGACTTCCTGTTGAACTTAACATCTTATCATCATCATCTGGTACCCAGCATAGTGCTGAAGAAGATAGCAGTGATCTTATTCCGCACTGTGAAGCCCCTTTGAATGTTTTCAAAAATCAACTCATCTTTTCTGAAGGCAAAAATATGATTTGCTACGAAGAACCACATCCGAAATATCACAGACACTACATTAAAATGCCAAATTTTGATTATAACAGCCTAACAACTATTCTCAAAGAGAAACTTAACCCGAATATATTAAATGGTATTAAGATTCCAGAACAATATATCCCACTATTACAGGATATCTACAAGAATTCCTTTGAACGTTATAAAATAAGAATCACGCAAAGGATAGTCACAGATATTAAGAACGAAGAAAATAAATTCAAAATAATCCAGGATGAACACAGACGTGCTCACCGAAACTATAAAGAAAATAAAGACCAAATATTAGAAAAGTACTATTTTCCGCAAATGACGAAATTAGTAAAGAAGTTTGCAAACTCATGTGACATTTGTTGTTCCAATAAGTATGACCGTCACCCTCAAAAGCCCGAACTACAACCCACTCCAATTCCATCATACCCAACAGAAATCTTGCATATGGACATAATAGAAATAAAACAAGAGAAATTTATAACATGCGTCGATAAATTCTCTAAATTTACAAAATTTTTTCATATCAAAAATAAATCCGTACTGCACGTACGAGACAAGATAATTAAACTACTTCATTTTTTCACCATTCCCAAAATACTTGTCACAGACAACGAAAGCAGTTTTATTAGTCCTATAATATTAAACTATATTGAAGGACTTGGGATAACCGTCTACCTAGCCCCCCCGCAAAAAAGCGAAGTCAACGGAACCATAGAAAGAGTTCATTCAACGATAATTGAAATTGTAAGATGCCTTCGACAGGAATACCCGGATTACACAATAAAAGAAATCATTAACATTGCAGTAGACAGGTACAACAACACAATTCATTCAGTAACCAAGAAGAAACCAGTCGATATTTTCTTTGGAAGATCCCAAAGAATCAATTATCAAAACCTAACAGATTTTAAGGATATTGTCAATACTGACCTAAAGTATGAAATTATGCGTAATCAAAGGAACCAATTAAACAGACATAACCAGAAAAGGTCCACGCCGAAAAACTATAATCCCGGTGAAACTGTATATAAGAGAGACAAACAAATCAAAGGGAAAGAAAAACCAAGGTTTTACAAGGAAACAGTAGGGCTAGACAATAACGTTACAATATCTACAACAAATGGGAAGAAAATCCATAAATCACACCTCAAAAACGTACCCTCTATTTCAGATTAAATATTAACTTATGGACGGAAGCAACAGTCAACATCTACGAGTACAGAAGTCCGCTTATTGCAATAAAACAAGGAACAGGCAAAATAATCAATGGAAATTACAAAATTATACACTCTATTAACCTCACCACCTATGAACAAATAATGGACAACATCAAAACAGACATACGGCATAACATACCTAAACCAAGTGCGTACTTACCCCAGTTGGAACTTCAACTTTCTAAAATAGAAAATCTAATGGGACAACTCCAGGAAAATAGGCTAAGAAAAACAAAGAGATCAATAAACTGGATAGGCTCTGCCTGGAAATGGCTAGCAGGTAATCCAGACGCAACAGATTGGGATAACATTCTTGCGAAAAATAATGAACTAATTAACAATAATAATAGGCAATACACTATAAACCAACACTTAAGTAAAGTAAGTAACACCTTGATAGATAAATACAATAGAATAGTCGAGGAAACTAACCACACAGGGAAATATGAACAAATACTTTACAACAAACTTGACCTACTAAAAGAAGAAATCGGAGAAATAGTGCTAGCAGGACAGCTTGCAAAAAAGGGTATTGTCAACTCAAAATTGTTAAATAAAGCTGATATTGCTGATATACTATCAAAAACGGAAACACTCCCATTCAAAAACGAACTTCAAGCCATTGAATATTCTGAACCCATGATGTTAGTCAAGAATTCACTTCTCCTATACGTAATCTGCTTACCTCAGACAGACGAAACAATATTTAACAATATTATAATTCGGTCAACGGTACAAAATAACAAAAGGGTACATCTAAACTTCTCTAATCTCTTTATTTCACAGTCAATAAAGTTTGGTATAAAAGGAAAATGCATCGAAATTCAAGACGAAACAATCTGTCAAAGAAGTCAACTTCAAAAACTGACTCCCAATGATTGTACGCCCAGACTCCTTAACGGTGAAGAAGCAACATGCAACTTCCAATTCCAAAACAAACCAATTGTTGAACTTATAAATGAAAGCACATTATTCGTAACAAACTATTTCGGAAACCTCACCTATGGTAGAACTAATAGAAGCCTTAACGGCACATTCCTAATAAACTTCCATAATGAATCTATCGAGATAGACAATACCAAATATACAAATTGGGAAAGTAAAACCTACCACTTCATACCTCCTGTATTGCAGAATAATCTCACAGAAGGTGATATAACATTAGACCTTCAGTACCTTCATAAACTTCACTTGGACAATGTGCAAAAACTATCTAATATGTCATTTTATACCGGATTTTTAATAAGTTCAGACCTAATCATCCTGCTAATCAGTCTAACGTTCAATCTAATATTACTCCTTTGCCTACGACGTCAAATAGGACAAAAAGTCATTAACATGAAATCTCAAATCTCTCCCTTTGAACCCATTAAACTCAATTTTTAATCTGCGAGACGCAGATACTTAAGAAGGGGGGAGTTAACACGGCATTCCCATATACCCTCACACACACTTTACTTATGCGCATTCCCTATCCACAAAGAATAGCAAGAGTAAGCGAATTAATAAAATGTAATTCTTGGAAATCTAAGAAACAAATAATTTAATTCCATTTAATTGTAATTGTGTCAGTCGATACCAAATGTAATTCTTGAAATCAATAAATGTAATTTTGCTGACCATCTCGTAATTGTAATTTGACCAAATAATTCATAATTGTAATTCCAAGAAATTAACCAATTAGGAAATAAGAATATATTTTGCTGACAAATGTAAAACCGAATGTATAAAAGTAAAATGAATCAAAATAAAGTTGTTCAGTTGATATTCCCAGGCAGACAAGTTGTTTTTTTTTTTATTCGCCCGTAACGACGACGCGATAACTTATAGTACGGGAGGTAGCGTTGCATTTGAAAGAGTAATTTCATACCGACTGAAAATCATAACAATAATAGTTTACCTTTAATGCATACGTGTTCTGATCGTCAGCTACTCCAATTGTGGTGGAGCTAAAGGTGATAGAACGTTAAAGCTGTAAAAAAAAATGATGCCAAAAGTATTTTTATACCGTGCCAAAATTTATGGGATGATTTTTGAGATCATTTTCAACCAAAAAATAACAATCAGCTGTATTGAGGAGAGGGGATTATACGTCAGTCACGTATATGAACATATTAAAAATGGTCAAAAATAAAGTCATTTTATACCTTATGAACTTTATACAGCTGAAATTTCATACTTTTCAGATAATAAAAAAAATAGTCAGCTGCATCAATAACGGGGGTAAGACCGTCAGTCAGCACCATAAACATGCTGCGCGCTCAGTACATCTGACCATAGCATAGTCACTTTAGCAAATGAACAGACGGTTTTTACAACGACAAACATTAAGCTGACAGCGATATTGTGGCTAGCAATAAAATTACTAAATATTTCAACCTCGATATAAGTATTATATCAAAGGGCACTACCCCATCCAAGTTCTCTAGTAAAGACACTAATCCTTTTTGTAGGAACAAATTCAGGCTGTTTCGACCCCCCTATAACTTCGGATCCAATTAAGCCAAAAACTTCAAACTTGAAACATTTTCTAAGCTCAGTAAAAAAGTCCACTTCACCTAATTTCACCTTTATAGCATTAGTAGTTCTCAATATACATGCCTTCAAAACTCGCAAAAACCGTAACTGATCATCAAAATTATAAAGCACTTCCGGCTATCCTAGAATCGTGAAAATTGGCAGAATACTAGATCCTGTGCTGCATACACTGGGAATAGTCCCAAACTTGCGATTTTCCACTCAGGGGGCGTGGTATACGCCCACTTTTTTAAAATCTGTTATTATTTGTTTGGGCCACTTCCCATTGCCGTAGAATCTTGAAATTTGGTTTAACGGTTTGTTGGTTGCAGTGTACAGAAAGGAGAACTGCACGAAAAGTAATTAGATCTTAATGTACGCCAAGTTTTTTGTTTAAGAAGGAGGTTTACTTGGCAAGTTTTTCGCGTATAACTTCATTAGGGGCGGGTTTCCATTATAAACACTGATTATTTTTTAGATTTTTTATGTGACTCATTCCAGTTACATAGCTGAATAAGTCTATACCAACAACTATCAGATAGGCACCTGTAAGAAAGTCAGGTGTATTTAAAATATGGACCCATACTTCGCTTCGCTCGTTAACCCTTTTTCGCAGTGTTTAGCGGTTCACGCGACTTCGTCGCTCCGCTAAGAGTACGTCAACATCCGCCTGGCAGGCGCCTGGAGCTAAAGCTTCATTATATTAAATATTTACTCTGGGGTATTTAGCAGTAGGTATAATATTTTCAGTCAATAAAAATACATGCACTTTTCTGTGAAAATTTTAAAAAAATAGAAAAAAAAAAGTTTCCGCGGGAGGTGGAAATAGGTATGTCAATTAAAAAAAAAAAATAAAAAAATGTATTTGCTTTGAGCCGCCTCTTGTCAATCGGGACAAGTATAGTATCAATGTTACAAAATTTTAAAAACTTTTAAAAACTCCAATGATTGTCGAAGAATAGCGCCATGGCCCTTTATCTAATTTTGACCAATCTTCACAGGAACACACCGAGGCCAATAAGATTGTCCGAAAGTTTGAACTCAATCGATTCGGTGGTTTTCGAAATAAATAATTTTTAATGTTTTTGTTGTATGGGCGGTGCCACGCCCCTTTGACTAATTTTGACCCAGTAATACCTGGACCAATATCTACCTAACATTGTATGTAAATTTGAACTCTCAAGGGAAATTTCCAGAATCAAAATTGGTTCAAGCTTCTTCTTCTTCTTCTTTGTCGGAGGTTGTTACTATCCGATGGAGCACTCAGACACAACTACTGGTCCATTGTACTGCCAAACAGACACCTTAAATTGCTGTACTTAGCTTTCCCGTCTTTCGAAGAAAGATGAGAAGGAGCTGCAGTGATGAAGAGCTTAGATGTTCGGCACTCACCACGTCAGCCCCAAAGATCCGCCACCTGATGCGAGCAAAGGCAGGACAACTACAGAGGAAGTGCTCCGCTGTATCGTCATCCTCTCCACAAGCAGGACAGATGGTGGTGTTGCTCAAGCCCAACACATTTATGTGTTTGGCAAAAGCTTGGTGGCCCGAAAGGACGCCCACAAGAAGTCTGCAGTCGATTCTCCTGAGAGACAGAAGGAAAGACGAGGACCTCTTGCATATGTCCGGACGCAGTCGCAGTCACGCCAACGACACTCGTGTTCACGAGCAACCCAAGTTTCAATGGATGACCTAACCACAGATGCAGGCAAACCCAATGCAGGTTCAGGTCCTAAGAAATCTTCTTCTGAACCCAACCTGGCCAGCTCATCAGCGATCTCGTTTCCCTGGATACCAGTGTGACCTAGGACCCAAACAAGTTTGACCGTGTTTAGCCTACCGACCAAGTTCAAAGAAAGCTTGAGATCGAGCACTAACTTGGACGAGGTAAGAGGTTTGAGCAGCGCTTTTAATGCAGCTTGGCTATCACTGCAAACTCATATGCTTCTAGCCCTCCACCTGTTTGTCACAATATAGCGCATAGCCATAAGGATAGCGAAAATCTCCGCCTGGAAGACAGTCGCATGGTTACCCAAGGGGTAGTGTAGTTTAATGTTCTCGCTTTCCACGAAGACTCCAGAACCAGACCCCTGTCCGGTTTTAGAGCCATCCGTGAATAAACGATGGCATTCCTCCCCTGGCTCCGAGTCTGGCCGAAGCCATTCTGTTGCCTGAGGAAAGTTGACGTGGTAGTTTTGTCGCAGTAGGATTTCTGGTGTCATTGCGTCAGACGGCATATCCATAAGACAGGGGCAAAGGATAATTCTCGCACAAGTTCTTCAAAATTCCAATGCGCGTGGTACCAAAAGCCACCTCTCTTTAACCGAGAGATGGTTTTCAGCGTACACCCCATAAAAATATCAAGTGGGGGGAAGAGCTTGGTGTTTATAATAATGTTCTCTGTAATGAACATTAATTACAAACACAATGGAACTTATTTTGTATATATAGATTACTTTTCGTGGCTGACTAGTTATAGTTACACAATTTTTTTGTCTACATATATAACAGAACTTGGTTGTTTCTTTACATTTATGTTTTTGTTGTGATTTCACTATTTTTGCGAAGTTTTTTTTTATTATATATCACAAACGACGTTAAAACGTGTTCGCTTTTCACTTTGGCTTTCTATCTTATAAACTATTCATTAAAATCATATTCAGCAGGTAGATTAACTGCTGTTCATATTCTTTTTAAATTTTTGATGTTTCTCCTTTCTGTACACTGCAACCAACAAACCGTTAAACCAAATTTCAAGATTCTACGGCAATGGGAAGTGGCCCAAACAAATAATAACAGATTTTAAAAAGTGGGCGTATACCACGCCCCCTGAGTGGAAAATCGCAAGTTTGGGACTATTCCCAGTGTATGCAGCACAGGATCTAGTATTCTGCCAAATTTCACGATTCTAGGATAGCCGGAAGTGCTTTATAATTTTGATGATCAGTTACGGTTTTTGCGAGTTTTGAAGGCATGTATATTGAGAACCACTAATGCTATAAAGGTGAAATTAGGTGAAGTGGACTTTTTTACTGAGCTTAGAAAATGTTTCAAGTTTGAAGTTTTTGGCTTAATTGGATCCGAAGTTATAGGGGGGTCGAAACAGCCTGAATTTGTTCCTACAAAAAGGATTAGTGTCTTTACTAGAGAACTTGGATGGGGTAGTGCCCTTTGATATAATACTTATATCGAGGTTGAAATATTTAGTAATTTTATTGCTAGCCACAATATCGCTGTCAGCTTAATGTTTGTCGTTGTAAAAACCGTCTGTTCATTTGCTAAAGTGACTATGCTATGCTCAGATGTACTGAGCGCGCAGCATGTTTATGGTGCTGACTGACGGTCTTACCCCCGTTATTGATGCAGCTGACTATTTTTTTTATTATCTGAAAAGTATGAAATTTCAGCTGTATAAAGTTCATAAGGTATAAAATGACTTTATTTTTGACCATTTTTAATATGTTCATATACGTGACTGACGTATAATCCCCTCTCCTCAATACAGCTGATTGTTATTTTTTGGTTGAAAATGATCTCAAAAATCATCCCATAAATTTTGGCACGGTATAAAAATACTTTTGGCATCATTTTTTTTTACAACTTTTACATGTGTTTACGGTGGATTCCACCGCGGGTGCGGAAACTGACGATCATTTTGTTGATTATTGAATATTAAACAATTGCTAACAATGGAATTGCTTCGGTATAAAATTCCTCTTAAAAATGCAACGCTACCTCCCGTACTATTATATGTAAATGTAGCTGCCGTGTGCCTGCATACATCACCGATCTCGGTCGCAGGCCCCGTTGCATCGTCTCGCATGATGATAGGGTTATCGGCTGCTCCTCTTCTTCTGCTCCTTCGCTGCTCTGCGTAATGTTGCTCGTTTGGGTTTTTTTGTTGCGATTTTATTACGGACCATCTGGCTGCCCGTTTGTGTTGATTTTATGGTGCCGTAACACCGTGTCTCCACGAGCAATATTTCATAGCTTGCCATCTGTCATTTCTGATAGAAAGAAATAACGATAGTATGCAATAAAATGTATGGTGGGCATTTCATATCATACTATTTCCATAGCCATCACACGAAAACACATGCGTCACAACAAAAAAGTACACCCCATAGCATACTATCGATAGCAAGCTATGAGCTGAGCAATAGATGGCATACCATTTTTCATAGAATACTATTTGTGGTCTCCACGAGCAATTTTCATAGCATACTATATGGCAAGCTATGAAATATTGCTCGTGGAGACGGGGTGTAATAAAGTGTCGTCTACTGCTCTGAAGAACGATCGCTCGTGTTATTGTTGTTGTTGGATGGATGGCTTGGCCTTGTGCACTGGTTGTCGGTCGCAACCACCGCTACTCTTACGATGACTGTTGCTGATGTGTTTTCCTTGTGGGCTTGTGGCGTTGCACTTGTGCTCACGTTGAACTTATGTTTTTGAACATAAACTTATTCGAAAAAATATTCTTTTTTTGCTGCTGGTGTGGGAATGTTGTATGTAATTGTTTCCAGAGGATTTCTTATTCCTAATTGATGGAGTGGCATTTTCTTTTTCCCGTCTGTGTTTTTTTCTGCCATTTCCTTTTACAATTTGTTATGAATTGAGTAAAATGCTTTGAAACACTGGCCATGTTGATAAAGTTATTGTTCTATTTGTACCCCTTCGCAGGGATAAGATTGCAGGTACTGCATCCTTTCCCTTTCTGGGTTTCCAGCTCTTAATGATTTTATTGCTTTATTAGGGTCGTCCTCTAGCAGTAATTACTCATGCTGGCAGATATTTTTATTGCTGGTGTTTCCGCAATAATCTGCGCTGTTTAAACCATTGTCTTGTTCTAGGAACAACTTATATGGTTTCCCATTGAGACGAAAAATCAATCTTTTTTTTGATTCGGATCACTTTTTGCAGATCTCGATAATTTTCGAGATTTATACATACTCTCAATAATACCAATATACCTTGCATAGCTGTTTTTCGTCACTCAGAATTTGTTTTTAAAACAAAATTACAAAAAGCCTCGTGAAAAGCAATTGTCCAGAACGAATACGTAAATAATGGATATGCAATTCATTTTGGAGCGCTTACTATCATCTTCGTCATCTTCCTTCATCGTTATCTGTGGATTTCGATTCTTCGTCGATATAATTATCCATATTCGTATGTTTTCATCGACAAACGAAAACAATTTGCCCAGCTGATGTACTGTCTAATAACGCACTAATAATAACTTATACATTTACAAAAGCAGATCAATCTGCTTTCATGTTCTATGTGCCACGAAAAATCTGAGATCTGAAATTCAAATCTGATGTGCCCAATGTAAAATAACGTTAAAACACAATTGAAATTCCGCGCGAAATGCAAATCTAAGGTTGAACTGACATATTGTGTGTCATCTATCACAAATATCCCAGGGATATTTTACAAACTGCAGGTAGGCCAACTTTAGGATTTCAACTTCGGAGTTGCAAATTAAAATAGTGAATAAAAGCAATTTTCAACTTACCGTTCAACTCTCGATTTGAGTTCAACTTCGAAGTAGGCCAACTTTGGAGTTTTCGGCAAGTTGATCAATAGTGAATAAAATGGCCCTAAGTCAACCAGCGAGATTTTCTCCATGGAAGAAAGTGCAACACAAAAGCCGATCAATTTAACACTATTGCACAATTAGCCATTAAGTATTTGTATCAACACCAAGGTAAATAGATATGAATGTAGGTTTAAATATGTTGGAATGCTAGAAGCATTCGCAATAAAGCTGTAGAGTTTTTTGCTTTTTTAAGCTCAAATAATATTGATGTAGGCTTGGTCACTGAAACTGGATTGAAGCCTAATTCACAAAAATTGTCAAATAGGGAATACAAATGTTACCGCTTAAATAGAAATGAGAGAAGAGGTGGCGGTGTTGCCAAAAGAACAATAAAGCACCAAATTCTTCCAGTTATTCAAACAAAACTAATTGAGAACATTGGTATTAAAATACCTTTTACTAACGGTCGTTCATTAAAACTTTTTTGTGTTTACTTTCCTGGTGGTCGAGTTTCAGCACAAAAGCGCTATGATCTAAATTGCGATTTAAGGAAATTGGTTAGTTTCAATGATATTTTGCTTGTAGCAGGAGATCTAAATTGTAGGCATAGGAACTGAGGTTGTCTAAGAGCAAATTCGTGGGGAAACATTCTTGCTGATTTGCATTCTAGACATCCATTTCAAATTTTATATCCCCCTCATCTAACATTATATTCCATCAAACCCGCACGAGCAAATCCATCAACCTTAGATTTATTATTATTATTATAATTTATTAACAAGTAATGAATTACTACATTAATATTAATACATATAGCACTAGCTGCCAGGGCTTACGGCTAAGGTAACCTTAGATTTGTTTCTCACTAATATGCCAGAACTCTTTAGTCAACCCATCGTTATATTTAAGCTCTGACCATTTGCCAGTTAAATGCAGCACTGTCTTATGACCTAATCAGACGAGCAATCTAGTTTTCGATTACCACAATGAGAATTGTGATCGATGTAGGAGCAAAATGCGATTAAAATTAAGAAATTAGGTATCAGGAAATGTTACCTGATGAAATTAATCAGAATCAAATCGATGAAGCTGTGAGGTATTTTACGAGTACTGTGCTCGATTGTATTGATCAGTCAGTACCAAAAAACATTAATCTTTGGAATAGCACAAATCAACTTCCACGTCATATTGTGGAACCAATCCAAATACGAAATTCTGCTAGAACCAGATGGATAAGAACTAGAATTGACTATTATCGAACTGAAGCAAACACTTTAACAGCATCCACAAAATTAGCAATTTCAAATTTTAGAAACAAATGCTGAAATAGAAAACTGCAAGGATTAGACAAAAATAGGAATGTAGTTAAAGTCATTAAACAGAAAAACTCTATTATCCCCGCATTCTGGAAATTCTGTATTACTTACCAGTGCCGAAAAATCAAATGCTCTAGCTAATGTATTCTTTGCAAACCATTCAATAGGCAGGAACATAGTAAGCACTGAGGAGAATATGGTCCAAAATTCAATGAATGCTATTCACTCGCACGCTGTATTATTGAGAGATACTGATCTTGTATCAATTGAGGATGTTGAGTCCATCCTAATCAATTTAAAAAAGTCAAAATCACCAGGTTTTGATAATGTAAACAATTTATTTATTAAAAGCCTACCAAAGAGCGGCATAAAGTTTTTGCAACGGCTATTTAACTGTTGCCTTAAACAGGGTTATTTTCCAAGCAATGGAAAACGGCAAAAGTTATACCTATATTGAAGCCAGGTAAAAATGCTTGCCTACCAAGTAGTTACAGGCCTATTAGTTTGTTAAGCTCGGTAAGCAAGTGCTTTGAAAAAATAATTAACATGAAATTAACAATCCACCTTAATGAATACAATATTTTGCCTGCAGAACAATTCGGTTTCAGGCCACATCACTCCACAGTGCACCAAATTCATCACATAACTTGAAACATAAGCGGTCGGGATGTCCATCGTTGCTGCGTGAATTCGCAGCAAAAGATTATGGAAGATCTTAAAGGTGGGGTCTGTCCTTTACGTTGAAGCAGCGAGTGGCACGCTTGCGGTTGCACAGCTGAACTCGACGGTGGGGTGGGATCTTGCTGCTTATAAGTCATCCTATGCATCAAACATTTATCGTGCCAAAGGTTAAGAAAAGGGGAACAAAAAACTCCACAGAACAGAACGAAAATCAATATAGTAAACGCGAGCTACATTAGGTTTCGATGACGAGGACTGAAGGAATGGTACACGAAAAACAAAATTAAGAGTGGGATGAACATTCACAAATCAGTTTCAAGTGACGTCGTGGATGTTATGACGTCATGGCGGCCCTCCCCTTGCATATGCCTAACAGGACATATGCACCATGGCTATTCCGTTGCCTGAACTAATTCGGAAAAGCCCCAAAATCGATCTGTCGCAAACGATATTCTCACATCTCAACACATCACCACTTCTTAGCAAGACATCCTAATTAAATAATGACCACTTGGATAAATATTTTGACTTCATGTCACTCATTAATATTTATTGTAAAGATATTGAAATTCATAAATTCGAGATATCGTATGTCATATTCCTATAATGTCTTATTACTTATATATATGTATGTACATATATGTATGTCTATATTCACTTGGGATTTGTCTGTGTTCGCGTTTATGGTTTTAAATTCACAATAAACCAAAAGTAAAGTAACTATTGTGTGTGATAAATTTACCTTTGTATGATGCTTATGTTTTTGTTTTATATGTTTGATTTTACGTTAATAAATGTTATCTATCTTTAATAATTTAGAATTTAGATACAAATAGAAAAATTTTAGAATTTAGGAAGCCAAAGAAAAATGTATGGATTTACTCACGTTTTATTGATGCGTTGCTCCGAAGTTTGTGCACAAAATTCGTTGTCTCTGCATGCTCCTTATTGTTTTCTAGGTTAATTTTACACTTTACTATTTATATTGTCTTTTTCTATGGCTTTTCACATAAAAATAGGTAGGTAGGTAGCAAATTTTACTCTAATTATTAGGCAAATGTAAATTTTAACTTTAGGTAGGTAAGTATCACTTTTTGATTTTTAGATAGGTATTTTTAAGTCTGTTTTTTTTTTGTAGGTAGGTTTATCTAATTTACACACTTCGTTGTTAGAATTTTCACAGAATATATATAACATATGTATTAAATAATCCACGAATAGGGTTAGGTTTCTGAGTGATGAATATGTTTCTTGTAAGTATGTAAAGATGAATTTTCTGATTTTGTGTTGGTGATATGATGAATCTTGTCAGTTGAATGTCTGGTATGTATTTTCAGGTTGATTTTTCTTTTGTAATGTTTTGTAATTGTAATGGAGTACTTTGGATGTGAATCGATAGATAGCGGAGTATTTGTACCGTACACATAAATTTACGTGCACGCGGTGCACTCGATGACAAAACTCTGAGATGTTTGCGGTTCTTTTCTCTTTGAGCTGTGAACACAAATATATGTTTTCACGGTTAGGGCACAAGAGAAACCAATTTAAGGGCATCCAGGTAATGCTGTTACGAAAGAGGAACATGTTAAGCTATGCAAAAACACCTAGATGCAAGACAATTACCTCGAGACACAGTATTGCACCACGTGAGCTTTTAAGCTAATCCGCTATTAATCTTGGATAAAATCCGTCATCCAGTGAATTACTGGCTTCCAATTTTGCCCAAAACTATTGGCTTTTTCCTCAACCAATATTATTTCTGTAAGTCTAAGCGATTTTAGAAAATTTAATTATTTTCGCAAAAGGTAACAGAAAAATTTACTTACAATGGCTTAGCGCCACGACCACGACCAGTCCGATTGGGAGTAATAAAGCGAAAGAGAGAGTGAGATCTGAGCATAGGCTTTTATACTTGACACTTGTCATAACATCGTAACGTATATCGTAATGGCTGACCGATGATCGTAGATAATTAGGTCAAGTGCACATTTTGCATTTCCGTTTAGAGGAAATGGCAGATATAGAGGCAGTTAAATTTGAAAATGGGAAATTTTAGAAAATATAATATTTGCAGTTTAGTGGGATACGCCACAAAGTCATGCATTTAGATAACATCTAATGTTAGATAAAGACATGAAAATGTATCTCACATTGAATGAGTGAACTCTAACTTTATATTTCGACCCATGACCCTGGTGGAATTTTTTTGTATCTGAATCTTCATTTACGCAAATCTTTACCATGGTAAACTCCAATCTTCTTGCCATCCAAATCTTCTATTTCATATAATGACTTGCCTACTGGTTTAACTATTCGACATTTTAAAAACTTTGCACAAAATTTTGCATTGACGCCAGGTCTAAAAACAGTTTTAGAGCTTCGCAGGTTATATGACTTCTCACACTTTTGATAGGCTAGCTTTAGGTTGTCTTTTACTTTTTGTCTTATGAGTTCAAGTCTGTTATTATGTGGAAGACACTGTATTTCACTTTCATTCAAGGATTTTAGCTTTCGCAACAAATCGTATGTACTTGCATGCGTACTCATATGCTGACCAAACAGAGCAAAATATGGAGTGGTACCAGTGGATTGGTGGACGGTGGTACAGATGGCCTGCTGAATTTCAGAAAGGTTCCTATCCCATTCACGTTGATCGCTCTTAAGATAACTCCTTATAGCGGACAGGATAGTCTGATTCACCCTTTCTGACGCGTTTGCCTGTGGTGAATAAACCGCATTTTTAATATGTGCGCAGCCATACTTTTCAAGAAACTGTTGGAATTCTCTAGAGACAAATTGTGGCCCATTGTCACTATGGACGAATTCGGGAACTCCAAATTGATGAAAAACGCTTTGCTCTAGGAACTCGACAACAGCTTTTGCATTTGCTTTACGCATTGCCTTCAAAAAGACATATTTTGTGAAACTGTCTAAGACTATAAATATAAACGAATGACCTGTTTTCGTCCTGGGGTATGGTCCCATGAAATCAATATATAATTTCTGGAATGGTCTATCCATCTCGTGAAATGATCCCATTACAGGTCGAAGTGTAACGTTAGTCGGCTTATTCTCTTTGCAGGTGGAACAATTACGTACGTATTCATGTACTTGTGCGGTCATTTTTGGCCAAAAGAACAGTTCTTTAATTTTATTAAGGGTTTTGAACATTCCACAATGGGAGCAGTTTGGTGGGTTATGACAATTTTCAATAACCAATCTCGTTAGGCCAGACGGTAACCACAGCTTCCATTGAAATTCGTTATCAATGAGTTTCCCATCTCTTGGAATTGAACGCTTATACACGAGGTTGTCTTCAATTCGTATATCTGGAAATTTATCACAGTTAGCAGAGAAAGTGGAAATTAATTCTAAGTACTCAGGCGACTTAAATTCGGATGATGTTAGATCAATGTATTGCGGAGCATTCGGATTTGGGGAGAGCTCTTCGGTAAAAGCGCGAGATAATACGTCCGGTACGATGTTCTGCCAGCCTTTCTTATGTCGTATGTCAAAGTCATAGGCTTGGAGTTTTAGCGACCATCGTGCTAATCTGCCGCTTAAGTCTTTTAGGCTCATCAACCACTTTAAGCTGGCATGATCAGTCACGATGGTGAAAGCTGTCCCTTCGACATACGGCCGAAACTTTTTTACCGCCTGTACCGCCGCATAGCATTCTTGTTCCGTAACACTATAGTTACGTTGGCAAGCGTTAAGTTTCTCGGAAAAGAATGCTATGGGTTTCTCTAAGTTATCATCGTCAAGCTGGTATAACACACCACCAATTCCGAAGCTCGACGCGTCGCATTGTATCGTAAATGGTTTCGTAAAGTCAGGGTTGGATAACACGGGTGCAGATATAAGTGCAGTTTTCAGAGCTTCGAAAGACATGTGGGCTTCAGGACTCATCAAAAATGGTTTGTTTTTCTTCAATGTATCGCTAAGCGGACCAGCGATTGAAGCGAAGTCTCTTATGAATCTCCTATACCACCCACAGAGGCCTAGGAATCGTCTGACTTGTTTTTGGGAAGAGGGTACCGGAAAATCTTTTATTGCGGAGACCTTGTCCGGGTTCGGTTTTAGGTGTCCCTGTCCAACAATGTATCCTAAATAGTTTAATTCCTTAAAGCAGAAATTCGACTTTTCAATGTTAATTGTTAAGTTAGCATTTCTCAAGCATTTTGAAACTTGGTCTAAGGTGGTAATGTGGCTTTCGAAATCCGAAGAAATGATCAACAGGTCGTCGAGATAAACGAAAACTTGTTCCCTAAGTGCGCTGGGGATCACTCTATCCATCAACCGACACATCCTTTGAGCTGCGTTGCACAACCCAAAAGGCATGACGGCAAATTGATAGAGTGGTCGTCCTGGCACAGTGAAGGCTGTTTTCTCTCTCGACGTCCGCTCTAAGGGGATCTGCCAAAACGCGTCTTTTAGATCAACACTACTGATATAGTGAGTTTCCTGAAGACGGCTTAACAGACCCTCCACGTGCGGAAGTGGATACGCATCCCTCTTTGTGAGCGAGTTCACTCTTCGAGAATCAAGACACAGCCGATTCTTACCAGGTTTCCTAATAAGAACGACCGGTGAACTCCAAGAACTGACACTTTCTTCGATCACTCCCAAAGAGATCATGCGATCCAACTCCCTGTAGATCATTTCCTGGATTGCCGGAGATACCGGATAATGTCGCTGTTTAACAGCTTCAGCGTCACCAGTATCAATGATATGCATCTCTAGAGATGTTTTTCCCAATCCAAGTTCAGAAAAAGATGGAAAACGTTTTATCACTTCCTCAAGTCGTTTATTCTGAGATTCATCTAGCGGTATCTTTTGTAAACTATCTTTTTTTTCTTTTATTTTTGGATGTTCTATGCCAACAGTGTCATCCAGTTCACCGACTATGTGTGGCGCAATCTTAAACTTTTCCCAGAAATCTATACCGAGATATAGATCCTGTGACAATGAAGGTATAAGATACAATTCCATATTTTCATGATGATTTTTGTAAATCAAATTTACTTTTACGCGGCCTAAGATGGGTTGTCGTTTACCATCAGCTGTTCGGATGAACGAATTGAAATCTAAGATGGGGATGTTTAACTCTTGAACAACTTTCATGCAATCTTTACCAAGACATGATAGGGATGCACCGCTATCAAGAAGTCCTGTAATAGATTTTCCATTAATAACGACATCGGCATACGGCCTGTTATCAACTTTAGTATTTAAAGTGCTATGAACTAAATTTTGCTTGAACAGTTTTCGTTTCTTGCATCTCAAACGCATTCTTAAGATCTTGTTCGAATGGTTGGCAACTTTCAATTCTTCTATTTGGAATATCCTTGAGCGAATCTCGTTATAATATTTAACTCTATCTTCATAAGATTTGTAACGGAGTTCATTTCGCTTAAATTTGTTTAGGTCAAAGGTTGGATTAGTATGATGAACTTTTAAGTCTATGGACGGTAACACTGATATTGCTTCATCAACACAATCAGTGTTTGTACTTGCGTCTACTTTTGTAATTATTCCGGGTAAGTCTGTGTTGCACTCGAACGAGACATCCCGGAGTTCGTCACGTTCGATGCACGGTTTTCCGTTTTGCTATTGCACCTAACACAGCTTAATACCGTGACCCCGTCTGCACCGCATCTGTAGCAAAAGAGTCTGTTTATTGGAGATGGACAGTTGATAAACAGATGTCCTTGTCTCTTGCAGTTGAAACATACAGGCGGGTTCAAACTAACCTGTACGTTAGGCTTATGTGGGTGTGGCATTATTCTATTACTATCAATTGCAGATATATTGAATTCCTCGACAACAAAATCAGATGGATCTTGCTGGTCATCTATCTCATGGACAGTACGAAATGTAGGGCGATTCTGAGCAGAATACCTAGACTGAATTACTCTTTCAGCTTGCTTACATTCATCTTTGAAATGTTCCAATGAGTATATTTTCATTGGATAGATGAACTGCATTAGCCTGGAGTTGATATTAGTTCGAATTATTTTTATTAAGTCCTGATCTCTAATCGGTTGGCGAAGCTGGTTTTTTAAATGTTGAATTGCAGTGAAAAAGTCTTCGAAAGATTCTTGTGGATACTGTTTCCTTTCCATCAAGTGTTTAATAATTTCGAAGTCGTTTTCATGCAACTTGAACTGTTTTATTAATGCTTTGCGTAGATCGGTCCAATTCCCATGATGTTGGTTGCGCAAAAATTGCCAGTACCAATCTAACGCTACACCGTTTAAAAGATGGTGGAAATTTTGCATGACCTCATTCCAAGAACAATTATAATTTTCTTTGAGTCTTTCAACTCGGAAGACAAAGTCTTCAACAGGGATTCCTTTCGAAGATCCTTCGAATTTAAGGCCCCATCTGTCTAACTGAAGATGGTTATCTCTGCTTACTCTTGGATCTCTAACTTCATGATTCGAATTTCGATGCTCATCCTCCAAATTATAACGTAAATTGGGATAAACATTTGATGGTCTGTTATCATTGAAACTTAGCGAATTAATATCGATATTGTTCATAGGTGGGATCGAAACGTTATCATCCGCTTGCCTATTTGATAGAAGCGGTTGTACAGCTTTATCGATATGTACTTTAAGCAGAGTCGGGAGCAACGCTTCTAACGACTCGCTAACTACTTTACAAATGTGCTCATCAAGATGTTTCATCTGCTGAGACTTGCTCGAAATGAAGTGTGGAATGTTTGGCAGAGGAACATTTGATGGCATAGCGGCGTTTGGAATATGTGCTGCTGCACCTCTATAAAATGTGTCAACATCAATATTATTTGCTCTCGCGAAATCTGATTCAATTTCTCTTACAGTAGGTCGACCTCCAATCGTTGTTGTCATAATTGGGTTAACAGAAGCAGTTGTTGTCGTTAATATAGTTGTGCATTGACTAACTGTACTAGTTGTATTTACACTACAGAGCGTTGGTTGACAAGTGACAAAATCATTAAATTGTGGGTCTTCAAACCGGGAGTTTGATATGTTAAGAGAAAAACTTGAGTTTACTGGTACGGGTATTGGTGAATGTCTGACAGGTTGAGATTGAGAGTCGTTACCGAAAGTTAAACTGCGTCTTGGAAGTTCTCTAGTATTATGAGAGCGAGTTCTCATCATATTGCGCGAAGAGTCTGACGTATTTGGTTTTTGGTTTTGCTGTTTCGGAACAGCTCCGTTACTAGTTTTAGACATGGCTGGGTATTTTGTTTTTGTTTACGAATGGTAGGTATGGTAGGTAAAATGAAAAGAGAGAATAGTATTGTACTAACTAAATAGAGTATTTGTTACGGTTTATTTAAGGGGGAACTATAAAATTCATAAATATGGCTTGTTGAGAGTGTGATTTGAACACGTATACGACAGAGAATGAATAAACTGATTTGTGGTTCATGTAGAATTACAAGAAGAAGAAGAAGTAAAAATGCTAATTTTGATTATGTTGTTTTCATGTCTGATTCCCTGGACTGTTATGCATTGCACCAATATGGATGCCAATAACGACTCAGGAAATTAGACAAAAGAAATCAAGCAACTGTCTATGGCAACATAGATCTTGTCAAAAGGATTGTTGTCTATGGACTCACAGACGTTAATCTTGAATTAAAAACAAAACGTTAGGATATCGAGTAAAATTGTGATTTCAATTTAGTGCAACGAAGCGCAGAAGTGATCTAATCATCACATGACTTCGGACTCCTAAATTTAATTTCACTTTGGATCTAACTTACGAATGTTCTGTGGATAGTTTAGTAAAATGTTTTCAATTAGAATTTCTATTGCAGATTAGTGAAGGTAAAAATAAAAGGTACAAGCTTCCGCAAGAGAGCTTGTAAATTATGGCTTGGTTTTGTTTTGTACATAGGTGTTCGTTGTACTCTGTTTTAGTAGCCATGTATTTGGGGACCCAATGTAAAATCAACAAATGTCATTGACGTAGTTGGGACCCACGTTGCGGGCGCCATTGAAACATAAGCGGTCGGGATGTCCATCGTTGCTGCGTGAATTCGCAGCAAAAGATTATGGAAGATCTTAAAGGTGGGGTCTGTCCTTTACGTTGAAGCAGCGAGTGGCACGCTTGCGGTTGCACAGCTGAACTCGACGGTGGGGTGGGATCTTGCTGCTTATAAGTCATCCTATGCATCAAACATTTATCGTGCCAAAGGTTAAGAAAAGGGGAACAAAAAACTCCACAGAACAGAACGAAAATCAATATAGTAAACGCGAGCTACATTAGGTTTCGATGACGAGGACTGAAGGAATGGTACACGAAAAACAAAATTAAGAGTGGGATGAACATTCACAAATCAGTTTCAAGTGACGTCGTGGATGTTATGACGTCATGGCGGCCCTCCCCTTGCATATGCCTAACAGGACATATGCACCATGGCTATTCCGTTGCCTGAACTAATTCGGAAAAGCCCCAAAATCGATCTGTCGCAAACGATATTCTCACATCTCAACACATCACCACTTCTTAGCAAGACATCCTAATTAAATAATGACCACTTGGATAAATATTTTGACTTCATGTCACTCATTAATATTTATTGTAAAGATATTGAAATTCATAAATTCGAGATATCGTATGTCATATTCCTATAATGTCTTATTACTTATATATATGTATGTACATATATGTATGTCTATATTCACTTGGGATTTGTCTGTGTTCGCGTTTATGGTTTTAAATTCACAATAAACCAAAAGTAAAGTAACTATTGTGTGTGATAAATTTACCTTTGTATGATGCTTATGTTTTTGTTTTATATGTTTGATTTTACGTTAATAAATGTTATCTATCTTTAATAATTTAGAATTTAGATACAAATAGAAAAATTTTAGAATTTAGGAAGCCAAAGAAAAATGTATGGATTTACTCACGTTTTATTGATGCGTTGCTCCGAAGTTTGTGCACAAAATTCGTTGTCTCTGCATGCTCCTTATTGTTTTCTAGGTTAATTTTACACTTTACTATTTATATTGTCTTTTTCTATGGCTTTTCACATAAAAATAGGTAGGTAGGTAGCAAATTTTACTCTAATTATTAGGCAAATGTAAATTTTAACTTTAGGTAGGTAAGTATCACTTTTTGATTTTTAGATAGGTATTTTTAAGTCTGTTTTTTTTTTGTAGGTAGGTTTATCTAATTTACACACTTCGTTGTTAGAATTTTCACAGAATATATATAACATATGTATTAAATAATCCACGAATAGGGTTAGGTTTCTGAGTGATGAATATGTTTCTTGTAAGTATGTAAAGATGAATTTTCTGATTTTGTGTTGGTGATATGATGAATCTTGTCAGTTGAATGTCTGGTATGTATTTTCAGGTTGATTTTTCTTTTGTAATGTTTTGTAATTGTAATGGAGTACTTTGGATGTGAATCGATAGATATCGGAGTATTTGTACCGTACACATAAATTTACGTGCACGCGGTGCACTCGATGACAAAACTCTGAGATGTTTGCGGTTCTTTTCTCTTTGAGCTGTGAACACAAATATATGTTTTCACGGTTAGGGCACAAGAGAAACCAATTTAAGGGCATCCAGGTAATGCTGTTACGAAAGAGGAACATGTTAAGCTATGCAAAAACACCTAGATGCAAGACAATTACCTCGAGACACAGTATTGCACCACGTGAGCTTTTAAGCTAATCCGCTATTAATCTTGGATAAAATCCGTCATCCAGTGAATTACTGGCTTCCAATTTTGCCCAAAACTATTGGCTTTTTCCTCAACCAATATTATTTCTGTAAGTCTAAGCGATTTTAGAAAATTTAATTATTTTCGCAAAAGGTAACAGAAAAATTTACTTACAATGGCTTAGCGCCACGACCACGACCAGTCCGATTGGGAGTAATAAAGCGAAAGAGAGAGTGAGATCTGAGCATAGGCTTTTATACTTGACACTTGTCATAACATCGTAACGTATATCGTAATGGCTGACCGATGATCGTAGATAATTAGGTCAAGTGCACATTTTGCATTTCCGTTTAGAGGAAATGGCAGATATAGAGGCAGTTAAATTTGAAAATGGGAAATTTTAGAAAATATAATATTTGCAGTTTAGTGGGATACGCCACAAACTAAGCATATAAAAAGTGATTTTGAAAGGGGAAATAGCACGGATGTGGTTCTCCTTGACGTTGAAAAAGCTTTTGACACTGTATGGCACAACGGCTTGCTGCACAAGCTTCTGAGGCTTGGTTTCCCGATATATTTGATTAAAATTGTTGAATCATTTTTATCAGAGCGTTTGTTTATGGTATCAGTAAACAACTGCATATCAACAGCATTCTCAATTGAAGCAGGTGTACCCCAGGGCTCAGTGCTTGGTCCAATACTGTATAATATTTACACTCATGATTTCCCAAGATTAAATAACTGCGAATCTGCTATTTTTGCATATTGTGGTAGATTACCAAATGGGACATTTCCCCTACACCCGCCTTATGATTAAGCATACGGCTGGTGTGTGACAGATGCTACCCACAGCCCACAAGTATAGCGGCTCTATCTTTCTCTTTTTAAAAAGAGAATGATAAGAGCCTAAATCATGTGTAAGTAGTTCAGTCGATCTTAAGCTTTTGTCAAGTGCGCTTGACTTTATGATTTATAGAACAATAAATAATAACTATTCAATTTAAATAAATGTGTTTCATTAATAATTGTCTTTGGAAATAATATTAATTTGATTGGCGCAGTCGGCAAAAACCTTAAAACATAAATCTAAGAAGATTTTGGTGTTTTTTTTTACACATAACAGACTCACAAAGGAGTCTAGTGCGGATTTGCTCCCAAAACATTTCGACCACGCGGCTTTTTGTTTCAAATTAAAGTGTTCAAATTTATTAATGTTCTAGAACAAAGTAAGCAAATAACAAACAAGCAAAAATAAAAATAATAATATTAGTAGTGAAGTGAAAATAGATTTAAAAAAAAAGAACAAAGAAAAAAGTGACGCTACCATTTGAAAAAAATTAAGCCGTTATTCACACTCTAACTTCATATCACATATGTAAGACATTGAATACACGTACAAACAAACACTTTCAACAAAAAAAAA
This sequence comes from Cheilosia soror, assembly GCA_949372485.1. NCBI lineage: Eukaryota > Metazoa > Arthropoda > Insecta > Diptera > Syrphidae > Cheilosia > Cheilosia soror. The sequence goes on from OX443562.1 coordinate 40,265,107, forward strand.
AAAAAAAAAAAAAAACAATCATCATCATACCATCATTTCTCATACATGCAAATCAACAACATATTCATCATCCATCATCCACTTGGAAACAGAGCGGTGCGTTGAGTTCTTTGTTTGAATATTTACGGTTATTTTTAAGCCTTGTTTAGTATCTATGTTATTTGAAATGGAAGTCTTCGAAGTTCTAGTTAAGTGTATAGCCAATATTCAACCATTTAATGGCAATGAAAAAAATCTTTTCAATTTCATAGATAGAATAGATGCTCTTGTTCCATTAATAGAAACGTTAAACCCACATTTCAAACGCATAATTATAGGTTACATACAACACAGACTTACTCATAGGGCAAGGGACACTATTTTAAAACATGGCCAAATTGAAACATGGAATGAGTTAAAAGAAATTTTAAAAAAAGCACATGGCGAATCTACGCCAACTAATACGTTACTTGACAGCATTGTTCTATGCCGTTGCAGTGGAACTATCGAACAATTCTATAACCAGCTCAATGACCTTTTAATTAGGTTGAACAATTCATATTCACTTACCGAAGAACTGACGAACGAACAGATAACGACAAATAGACGAATTGTTTTAAACTGTTTTAAATCTAACTTACCAGAACCTGTTAAAGGAATAATAATTGGCCGAAACCCTTCCTCAATAGATGACGCCTACAATATAATTGTTACCAATGGCTATGCTAAACACATGCATTCCTCTTACACACAACCCTCCATTTCATACAACACTTACCAACGAAACCAAGACAACAACAATTTTAGACCACAAAATAATTACAGCTACCAACAAGAATATGCCGAACAAAGACAATTTCAAAACTCTAACAGGCAGGTACAGCACCAAAACTTTAACAATAGGAACAACTTTACTCATTATGACAAAATAAACAGACAAAATAACTACAATCAAAGCAACCCAACTACATCAACACAAAATAATAGCAATAGTATTCAGCCCATGGACTACAGCGTCCAAAGTCGACAACCCCCTAGATTTAATAATAACAGATATTACCAAACAGATAACCGAAATCCTTATATACCGAGTCGACAATCCAGGCAAAATGTTCAATATAATTATCAGAATCAAATCAATAATTCAGAGCCCATGGAAATTTCACACAATCAAAATGACAATACGCCTCAAAATTTTCAGCAGGGCAATTATTCAAACAACTACCCTATATAACAATTGAAACAAATATAAAGAGACTAAAATTTATAATAGATACAGGTGCTGAGTTCAGCATAATAAACACAAATCTTTGCAATCCCAAGTGGAAAACCTACATAAAACCCCAGAGACTAAAAGTACTTGACAAATATCTAAATTGTAATGTTAGGTGCAGATTTCCCCTATTTGATGCATTCAATTTGCAGGATTATTTTGTTGATTTTTTAGAGTACAAATTCCATAAACATTTTGATGGTATTATTGGAAATAATATTTTGGTACCACTTGGCTCGATAATTAATTACAGAGAACGGTCTCTGCATACACAAAATGCAGAAATACCAATTTTTCTTAACGAATATGAAGAATTTTATTTTCATAAAAGTTATGTTCAAAATTATTCAGTTAATGTATTTAGTAATGAAGTTGAAATGTCACATACTGAAGGCATTAAATTTGCTTCGCACTTAACTGATAAGGATATTTTAAGGATAAAATACCGTTTGAATTCCTTCACGGACATATTCTACAATGAAAAGAACAGTCTAACATTTACCAGTAATATTAAACATAGGATTATAACAAAAAATAATTTACCTATCTACACAAGAAGCTATCGCTACCCTGAAGTTCACCGAGAAGAAGTTGACAGGCAGATCAAAGAAATGCTTGAACAAGGCATTATTGTTGATAGCTCTTCTCCATATAATGCCCCAATTTGGGTTGTCCCGAAAAAGCTAGACAATTCCAACAAGCAAAAGTGGAGGATTGTCGTTGACTATCGTAAATTAAACGATAATACGATTGACGACAAATTTCCTCTTCCTAATATTGATGAGATTTTCGACAAATTGGGCAGGTGTCAATATTTTACCACAATCGATCTGGCAAAAGGGTTTCACCAGATTGAAGTCCACCCAGATGACAGATGCAAAACTGCCTTTTCAACAGCTTATGGCCATTTTGAGTTTACGCGTATGCCATTCGGCTTGAAGAATTCTCCTTCAACATTTCAGCGCCTTATGAATAATATTCTAAGGAATTTTATTAATAAAATATGCGTCGTGTATTTAGACGATATTTTGATTTTTTCCACTTCATTAGAAGAACACATTTGTTCAATAAAAAAGATTTTTCAATGCATACGTGAGGCGAATTTAAAAATACAAATAAATAAATGCAATTTTGCTGCAAAATCTACAAAATTTTTAGGCCATATAATTACAGAAGGTGGAATTAAACCAGATCCATCGAAAATAACAGCCATACAGAAAATAACCCTTCCACGAAATCAGAAAGAAATTAAGTCATTTCTGGGCCTAGCCGGCTATTATCGAAAGTTTGTTAAGGACTACTCCAAAGTGGCGTATCCCATGGTGAAGTACTTAAAAAAAGTCACAGCATTAAGAAAAATGATATCGAATACGTCGAATCGTTTAACAAACTTAAGAAGTTGCTTATTTCTGAGCCAATTCTTCAAAACCCCGACTTTAGTAAAATATTTACCTTAACAACTGATGCATCCAACTTCGCATTGGGCGCTGTTTTAAGCCAGGGTAATCGACCGGTTTGTTATGCTTCTCGCACCTTAAATGATCACGAAATTCGATATTCAACTATTGAAAAAGAACTATTGGCAATCGTTTGGGCTGTGAAATACTTCCATACTTACCTTTATGGCCGATCATTTATTGTGCAAACTGATCATAGACCACTTGTTTGGCTTAATGGCTTAAAGTATCCGAATATGAAGTTGCAACGTTGGAAAATGCAGCTTAATGAATACGATTTCACAGTAAATTATATAAAAGGCAAAGATAACTATGTCGCAGATGGACTCAGTCGACTTTTTTGTAATGACCCTAATAATGACATTAATCAAGAAGACAATGGAAATGAAATACCATTAACCGACGTTTTTAATGAATCTGACAATAATTATGACTATGAACTTAACAATAACGAAGATGGCAGTGGCGGTGACCAAGAGATTATGTCTACCGATGCTACAATACATAGTGCAGACGAAGATGACTTACACTACATATATATAACAGAGAAAGCGGTTAACATTTACAAGAATCAAATATTTTTAGAAGTTGGTAATAAAGAGAAAATTTTCACAAAAATCATAAATAAAAAATGCAAAAACTTCATATATGTTACAAAAGATAGCAATTTACTAGAGATAATGAAAAGATTCATTATTGACAAGGGCCTGATGTGCATTTACTGCAATGACATACAATTATTTCTAAAATTCCAAGAATTATACGTTAGATATTTTGCCAATAACAAGAACATAAAAATGCTTAAATCGTGCACTAAATTGACTGATATAACAGATAAGAATGAAATGCTCACAATAATAAAAAATGAACACCTAAAAAAGAACCATAGAGGAATTTCCGAAGTATTTTCAGAACTTAAACTATTATACTACTACCCAAATATGCTTAAATTCATAAATTTATTAACAATTGCGACGTATGTAATATAGGAAAATATGACAGGCACCCCCCAGACTTACCTTTCGAACACACAGAATCACCCTCAAATTTCAACGACATTGTACACATGGACATTTGGTACCCATGTAGAAATGTTATGTACTTAACAATGATCGACAAATTTTCCAAACATGCCACAATTCATCAGCTTAGAGATAGAACTTGGGTATCCATTTTAAAGGCCATTAAAGAAAGAATCGTTTATTTAGGTAAAATGAGAAAATTAGTTTCAGATGGCGAAAAGTGTATCATTCACAGGGCCGTAGAACAATTTTTTAAAAGACAACGACATAATATTCCACCAGACAACTGCATATAACAAAACAGGTAATTCCGATATCGAGAGATTGCATGGAACCCTTAATGAACATTTGAGACTAATTGAAGCCGACAATGATAGGAACGATTTAGACGATTTAGAAGACCGAATTTTTAAAATAATTTTAATTTACAATGTGACTATACATTCAACCACTAATCTAAGACCGATTGACTTTATAAATAAGAACTACGACAAAAACCAAATAAAACAATTATCAGACGAATTTCAAACACAGAAAATTGAACGAACTAGAAAGCTTAACAGAAACAAGAACACACGACACAATTTATGCGAAAGTATTGTAGTTAATAGAAATATTGCAAAATGTAAACCAAAATACAAAAAGTTGAAAAGATTTAAACTTGAAGGAAATTATGTTGTTGATACAAGCAATCGAAGACTTACCAGATATTGTAAAAAACAAAGAAAAAGAAGGTTTAAGTATCAAGAAAAGTATTAAAATTAAGAATTGTTTTAAACATTATAAAAGAAATAAAAGCCTTATAAATTTTGTTAGCATTAAGGATACAAATATAATGTATCGGTTGTACATTTTATGAAGTATTTTAAATATTTTGATAGCAATATATTTGAATGCTAATTGAATTCATATAGCTCAATCATGCAAAAATAATACATTTTTAATTAATACTACATAAAAAAAAACAAATATAACATGTATTCCAATTTTTGAATTAAATTTATTTATTTAACTAAGTTTATTTAAGAACAAAATTTTACATTATTATGTTTTTGGTGTACCAAAAAACCTAATGAGGGGAGGTGTGGTAGATTACCAAATGGGACATTTCCCCCACACCCGCCTTATGATTAAGCATACGGCTGGTGTGTGACAGATGCTACCCACAGCCCACAAGTATAGCGGCTCTATCTTTCTCTTTTTAAAAAGAGAATGATAAGAGCCTAAATCATGTGTAAGTAGTTCAGTCGATCTTAAGCTTTTGTCAAGTGCGCTTGACTTTATAATTTATAGAACAATAAATAATAACTATTCACTTTAAATAAATGTGTTTCATTAGTAATTGTCTTTGGAAATAATATTAATTTGATTATATGACACATGCATGTACTGTTCAAATTCAATTGGTTTCAACATTGAAACCAAATTGCAATCTGATTTAAATGTAAATTCAATCATATTTCAAAAATTGGAAGATTAAAATTAATGCTTCAAAAACTCAGGCTGTCTTTTTTACGAGGAAAAGAAAAGCTTGTTTCTTACCAAGCAACAGTCCCACGCTAAATAATATACAAACGGATTGGAAATCGAGTGCTAAATATTTTGGGGTGCACCTTGACAAATCACTAACTTTTAATTTTCATGTTCAAGAAACAATTAAAAAAGTCAATCTTACTATAAAAATGTTATAAATCCCTTTATAAATCGTAGATCAAAACTAAATAATGAAAACAAACTCATTATTTTTAAAGTAATTTTTCAAGCGATAATGTTTTATGGATCTCCAGTTTAAGGCAATTGCGCAAAAACTCACCTTCGTCGATTACAAGTAACGCAAAATAAGTTACTGAAAATGATTTTAAACTAACCTTGGTATTTCTCGACTGAAGAGTTACATACGATCTCGCAAATTGAAAAAGTCTCTGCAAGACTAAATAAATTATTTGAGCGCTACAGCTGGTCTTGCAGTTCATCTGACAATCCCTTGATTTCAGGTCTACGACCTAATTCAAACCCATGAGCTGTTATTTCTAAAACCTTTAGATATCTGCCTTCTTCGACGAACAGAACCACTTAGATAAGATAGAGTAAGATAAACATTTGAAGTATCACTGGATTACAACATTCTTCAGCTATTATGCCTTCGGGTTTTAAATTAAACGGTAGTTTATTCGGTTCTACATGTAAAACATGGCCTCAACGTTAATAGCGCTACGTCCAATTTATGGTCGTCATAATCGTCCTAGCAGATCAACAATTGAGCCTCTAGTGGAAAAATTTGAATCCACAGGCACAGTACAAAATGTTCCCGTGCCAGTGAGACAAAGAAGTGCCCGTAGTGTTGAGAATATTGCTGAAGCTGAGGCTTCAGTTGAAGAAACCAAGTTTGGAGAACGTGTTATCTCACTAAATGGTCCAGTCGCTTGGCCGCCTCGGTCGTGCGATTTGACGCCGTTGGACTATTTCCTGTGGGGCTACGTCAAGTCTATGGTCTATGCCAACAAGCCAGCGACGATTGATGAACTTCGTACGAATATCGAACGTGAAATTGCTGCAGTATCGGCCGATTTATGCTTGAAAAACCCGTTAGTCCGCTGTTGGCCCTTATTTTAGTCGCTGGTAGAGTAGAATTTGAGGCAAGCCGTAGAATTAACCGCTTTTTTTAGCAATATTATCGCTTCTGCCGTGTGTGCTTTTTGATTTTACCCATAGTGTTGTGGATTCGCAAGATAACTGTTTACAAGAGTCTTACTTCTGTTTAGCCTCCTTGCAATTTCTCGGCCTGAGAGTCCTAACCAGTGATGCCATTCTGACCGGATTCCGGTCATATCTGACCGTAATCGATTTACTTTGACCGGAGAAAATTTTGAAATCCGGTCTAACCGTTTTTTGACCGGAACGAAAAATGTTTTTAACCGGAAAACGCTTTTTTGACCGGAAAAATAAAATTGCTCTATTAACTATAAATAAAGATATATTTATATAATTTGAATAAAATTTAGCCTTACATTACGAACACACTCTCATGTTCAAACAAAAACCAATTGGAATTCTGCTCCGGGAGCATTATCTTATAGGGTAATTTTTAGAAATTTTTTTTTTGCTAGAATGTTGAAATTAAACAATGAATTTTAATTAATTAAAGTGTGAAATTCGATAAATCTCAGATTGGAGTTTGGTGAAGTACTCTTTTCAAGTGTCAGAAAATTATCCCAGAATACTAATTTAGCCCAATTGACACGCGGCCTTAGTGTATGCATATGGCCATACACGAACTCGTCTTCCCATGACTTTCATTTACATTAATGGCTACAAACAAAAACGAGGCGTCATTGCAATGAAATAAAATTTGACAGGTAAAAGAATATTGAAATCGGAAACACAAACAAATTTTATATAGCCCTCACTCTATGAATGCAAATATCAAATGCAGATTTATATCGAAAGCACAATGGTACGAAAAAGAACATTTATGCTCTGCTCAGGCCATGCCAGAATTATCTCTGAAAATGGATTTTCTGCGCATTTTCTATGCTATCTACTTTTCTCCTTTCTACTCACTCAAAATCCAACTGCCTCGCTGGACATTGGAAGACGTTGTATGGTCATGCACTAAAAGTGTATTTCAGTATATTCAAAATTCGCATACTATAAAAACGTTTTCTCAACACGGATAATGTTTATAATGTAAAATAATGGCTAATGATAGTTAACTTTTGTTTTATATTTTTAGTAATACATATTATGTTACCATAATCTATTTTTGACCGGGTTTCAGGTCAAAAACTCGGATTTTGACTTTTGACCGGATTTTTTAACCGGATTTAGAAAATAAAAATCCGGTCATACGGTCAGATTTGACCGGATTCACTTTTTTTTAGTGGCAACACTGGTCCTAACTCCTTGAAAGCTCTACATATTTTTCCTTTTCTGTCGCTGTTAAAGTCTTTTAGGAACCGGAACCCATTTTTTTAAAACTACATGAAAACAGTTTATTAGGGATCCAAGATAACAAAAGGTTTTCGTCTAAAACAAACAACATACGATTTTGACGGCGAACTAAAAAAGGGGGTAGGGGTTAGGCAGTTGGACGAGATTCTAAATTCTTGGGGATCAAGCCAAGATGGGGCGACTCACCAAATTTTTTTATGATTTTTTTTTTCTTAATTTTATTTAACGTTAAGATAGCAGAACTTGCAATCGCGCGATGCTCATAGCTGGATAATTTAGTGGACAAAGAGAATAGGGGATTAACAAATGTTCCGCTTGTGAGGTTTCTTCAGCGAGACGGGACCGTGGGATGACAAAAGAGGTTTGGTGATCAGATCGGTTAAGTCGCAAGCGAGTGCAGTGTTGAGCAGGAAAACAATTAGATAGTGTTTTGTCGCTTAGGTGAAGTGGCCAATTCGTTAAGTGTGGACGTGGGTACAGTCTAAATTTAGTGGGAAAAAATCGACAACTAGTACTACACACATATAAAAATATATATCTTTTAATACGAGGAGTGTTGTTAGTGAGGTGAATCAATAACCCCAGGTAATAAATAAAATTTCGATTGCCTCTTGGGTTTTATCTTATATACTATTACGTCCACTCCAATAGGATATTTACGATTTTCGCTGTAGTTGGAGGTTTTCCTTTTGGATTGCGTTCATCGAGATCTGAACGTAATTCGAGACCTGAAAACGCGCCTGCTGAGAATACCGGACGTGTCATACATAGCCCCTGGCAAAATATAAGCCTGTTGATTCGTGGAGCACCAGCAACGAGAAAACTCAGATAAGTTACATAATTTATTTTTTTTTTTTTTAAATACTTCTCCCGGTAAAGGCAAACCTATAATCACTTCAATTGCTGCAAATTGTAAATATATCCCCAGGAAGCGAGTTCCAAAGTTTGCTTGTCCTGTAACAGAAGGAGTTTTGGAAATGTCCTCGCGGTTGTCAAGTGTACTGTATGGTCTACACATGTTAATAAAAATAGTAGAAAAAATGTCAGTCTCTTTCAACAAAGGCTTGCTTGTCATTTTCAAACTTTTTGTTAAATGATTCAGGTTTTCAGACAGAAAATGGTTTAATAGTTAAAGATGCTCTAACTGAAAATTATGAAAGTCTACCTTATTTTGCAATGTTAAATGATATGAACTTGAACATACAAAAAATCGTTTCAAGTAAATTTCTTATATACAAGGGAACCCAGTATAAAATTCAAAACTATAATCAAAACTTTTCAAAATATTAAATATTATTATTGATGAGACTCAAGAAATATTTTTTGTATGCCGTGAATATAAAATTTTGTATTTTAATTTTCATTATAGTTGCTATGTGGTTGATTTAACAAAAATAATTCATGATTATATTATTTTAAACATGAATAATTTTACAAGTCCACCTATTCACTTAAATAAATTAATTGATGGGACAAACGTTTTCAGTGTATTTTAATTTGTTTTTTTTGTTTTTTGTATAACCAAACATAATGTAATTATGCCAATTATGGATTCATTAATATTATTTACTTCAATAAAATAAATTTTAAATTATTTGGTGTCGTATGTTTTTTATTTTAGTGCATAGGTTTTACAAAAAAAAATTGTGTATATGAGACCAAAGAGCTGTAAAAATGAAAGCAAAGGGTATTCGTTTCTAGATATCGAGTTGTAGATTTTACGACAGAAATTGCATTTTGACCGCAAGATGTTGTGAATAATACAACCAAAATCCGTAGATTATAGACATAAGTATTGTGTATTTTACAAAGTTTGCTGTACATTCAACAACGAATGCTGTTTTATTTACAGTTTTTCTAGTTGTAAAATCTACAACAAATGCTCTCATTTTCATAATTTGGTTTTGGAAAGTACAACCGTCTCTGTTAAATTGAAAGCATTGGATGTCGGGTCGATTATGACAATGAATGCAGTCAATTTAACAGCGGTTTTCAACATTTCTACGACAAATTTCTTTGGGTGTATACACATTTCCCCAATGCTCGGAGTTGGCTGGCAGTGTACAACTAAACCAATTGAAGCGCCACCTGGATCGTTGAATACGCGTCTTCAATGGGATGGTGTCTATATACAATGATATTATGTATGCGTGTGTATGAAAACGAGTATTTCTTGGAGTTCCAATTCTATTGGAAAGGAAACGTATAAGATAACACTTTTATGAATGACGTATTGGACATATTTTTGTAAATAACTCGTAAGATATTATATTATTTCGGCAAAACAGTCGTCAGCACATATATAGCTACGCATATGATCTACAAAATAGGAAAAAATTGTTTTGTTGTAAATCAAGAAAAAAACCGTTTTTTGTGCAAATGAAAATATTTTTTTCGCTAAATTACTTATTACTCCAAAACTTATCAATACGTCGCAATAATTGCTATTTGTCGTTTAACTAGAGGTTATACCTGATGTTGTGTGCAAATTTCAGCCTTCTACGTCTATCATTTCTTGAGATAGACCTGGTACAAAATTGGCTTAGTTTATTCGGACAGACATCGTAGCGAAAGCAATAAGGTTCCTCCATATGGACACGGAACCTTAAAAACGATTGCGAAAAGGAGTTATCGATTTTTAAAACCAAAAAAAAATTTTGAGCAAGGGACGATCGCGCGAATTTCTAATTTTCACACCGCAAATCGATCCTCCCTTGCTCAAAAATGTTTGTTGGGTACGCCTTTAGGATCTTTACACGCAAAAGTTTATTTTGAGGTCAAACTTTTTTTTTTTGGCTACGCCTTTAGATTCTTCACACCCAAAAGTTTAACTCTCCTATGGCGTTGCGTAGTTAGACAAACTTCTAGAGGAACAAACGAATCCGTCCTGTCAGTGCAGCTACCAATGTGGTTTACTATTAAAACCAAACCGTCATGCATCTATGGGGCTCAGCATTTGCATAGGACTATACTGCTTTCCAGATATTTAAAAGTTGAATTGCGAGAGATAATAGATCCTGTTATCCAACGAAACGGGTTCTTTGGACACCCCGAAAATATTTTATTAGCTATGTTGGGCGACGATAGATGGCACATTCAAGAACTCGCACTTAGGCGCATATTAAAAGCACGGCCAATCATATTCGTTCTTTTAAATTGCCCGAATTCAATTTCAACGCATTAGATTATGTTAATATGATCAACTGGGACAATATAACTGAACCACCACTTACGAGATCCATCAGAAACGAGACTAAAAAAAATTTCGGATCGCAATATGTTGAAAGATATAGTTTCAAAAATAATGGGCTTTCCGTGCCACACTCAAGCTACAGAACGTTGTGTTAAACTGGTAACTGAAGCCTCAACCGCAGTCTGTGGATCTGTACGACGAGATGGTTTTATTAGAGCTAAATTGAAGTCACGTCAAATAATGCCTTTTTTTGAAACGAAAAAGGACTACTCTCTGCAGTAATGCATTTTCATCAAATGTCTACCATTTTCATTTTCATTTCTATTTTTCTTAACTTTCATAAATGTATTCTATATTCCAATTATCTTTTACTTATCTTACTTGACTTAGTTTGAATAAAATTTGTCGTATTCCACCTGTTTTTATTGCCATTTTACTTGACTTCTTGGATCCTTTCAGCTTTGAATAAGACTCAAATGAGTAAAATTTTGAAAGAGTTGGGGCAGTATTTGGAATTTGATTTTCGAGGAATTTCTTTTCTAGGTTACTTTCTTATCCCTTGATGCAACGATATTACACCCCGGCAAGTGGATTTTGCACAAAAGTAAAATTCACTCCACCCTAATGGTCATGTGCATTAGCAGCCTGTCTTGTGGGTCGCGCAAAAGTTGCATTTCGAGGGATAATGTCCTTGAGTTCCTCGGAACATCTACCATGGAAGTACCTATAGAACAAGCATAGGTCAGCGACTTCTCTTCTGTGCACCAACGGTTGCAGATTCGATGTGAGTGTAGGGTCTCCAATAAGTCGAACTGCTCGTCTCCTAGAAGGTGCATTGAGTGCTTGGGATGGATTGGATGGTCATCCATTTGGATCTGAGGAACTGTTGATGCATTTTTCCTGGAAAATGTTGTGAGCTGTGTCTTATTTGCATTAAATACAACCAAGTTGTCTTTTCCCCACTTCAAGATTTTGTCCAGATCACCATTTAGAGAACTAATTTGTGTGTGATGTAGCCGCATTCACAGGTCCATTATTCGAGATAGAGGATATAAGAGTGCTGTCATCAGCAAAGCTGTAGATATTATTTGTCGATCCAAGCAAATCTTTGATGTGGAGAAGAAATAGAGTTGGGGAAAGAATAGATCCTTGGGGCAATCCTTCATTTATAGGAAACGAATTAGATGATACACCATCTACCACAACTTGGATCGATCTTCCCAGAAGAAAATTTTGCATCCATCCGCAGAGTTGTTGTGGTAATCCATAAGACGCCAACTTACCTAATAGGGCTCTATGCCAGACTCGGTCAAATGCCTTTGATATGTCCAAGGCTACGGCTCTGGATTCGCCGTGTTGTTCAATTGCTTGCGTCCATAAGTGCGTTACGTAGCTTAACAGGTCTCCAGTGGAACGACGGCTCCGAAATCCGTATTGCCTGTCACTTATTAATCGATGGCCTTCTAGATATTTGATTATTTCGACATTTATTGCCTTTTCCATTACTTTTGAGAGCATTGAAAGTAACGCTATTGGACGATAGTTTTGTGGCAGACATTTCCTCCCTTTCTTTGGAATATGTTGAATGCGAGCGGTTTTCCAGCAAGAAGGAAACGTCTTCTGGGAGTACGACATGCTAAACAGCTTACATAGTACAGGTGCAAGTTCTGGAGCACAGCTCTTGAGTACTATAGCCGGAATTCCGTCGGGTCCCGTTGCCTTATTACAATCTAGTTCCTTAAGGATGCGTTGAATTATTCGAGGCCGAAATTTCACTTCTACCATCGATGTTTGCACCCTCGGGATATTTGGTGGCTCTAGTAGTGCAGAATTTAAAGTGGAGTTCAGTGAAAACATGCTAGCGAAAAGGTCTGCCTTTTCTTTAGGAGTTGTTGCTAGCGTGCCATCTTCTTTTACTAGAGTTGGAAAGGAAGAGCAACTAAAGTTAGAACTGATTGTCTTTGCCATTGACCAGAAGGCGCGTGAGCCGTTAGGAATTATTTTGTTAGTGACTCTTTCGTTGTAAGTTGTCTTCGCCGATTCAATAATTAGGTTGCATCTTTTTCGAAGAATTATATATATATATATACTTAAGATGTGCAATTAAAACTGTTATACACGAGCGTACGAATAATAGTCGGGTGCCGTTTTGTGCCAAGAGAAAAATTAGCTTGTATATAATACTGAAAAATTACATAAAGACATTCCAATATAAACCAACGCAGCGCTGTCAGAAATGTATTTTCGTATTCAGTAGTCACCACGAACTAAGCTCACAAAGTTACAGCCTTGCTAAAATGACTTGAGAAAAAACGTTGCTAGCTCTTACTCTATTATAATACAGGATATTCACTTAAGGTATGCGCATGCTGGAGTGTCGGAGACATTTACATTCGTCCGGCAGCAATATTGGATAATGGGCAGCAGGAACCTTGTTCGGAAGATAATACACGCTTGCAAACCATGTTTTATGCAGCGAAAGTCAACTTGTGAACAATGTATGGGAGACCTACCCCCACAACGCATACAACCTAATCGACCGTTTACTGATACGGGTTGCGACTACGCTGGACCGCTGGCAATTAAGCTTTCTCGAGGTCGAAAGCCAAAGCTCCTGAAAGCATACATCGCGCTGTTCATCTGCCATTCGACCAAAGCAATTCATTTGGAAGTAGTGAGCGATTTAACTAGTGATGCGTTCCTTGCTGCCCTGCGACGGTTTGTTTCACGGCGTGGACTCTGCAGAAACATCTATAGTGAGTAGTGACAACGGCACTAACTTTCAGGGAGCACGGCGTTGTCTCTTCGAAATGCATAAGTTAGTCATGTCCCAAACGCACAACTCAGCTATAGTTGCATCGTTCGTAAAGGATGGTATTGCTTGGCACTTTATTCCCCCGTACGCACCTCACTTTGGTCGGCTGTGGGAGGCAGGTGTCAAGTCTGTAAAGCTTCATCTTCTTCGGGTCATTTTCTCCTCTATATTGACCTTTGAAGAGCTGACGACTGTAACCAGTCAAATTGAAGCCATTTTAAACTCCCGACCATTATCTTGTCTTTCGGATGTTGACCTAAATCCTTTATCACCATCTCATTTTCCCATAGGTCACCCAATGATAGCGGTGCCCGAACCTGGTCTTTTGGACACACCGACGAATCGTCTCTTTCATTGGAATCATCTACAAAATATGGTAATATGTACATACAAGGTTTCTGGAAGAGGTGGCATACCGAATATCTGACCAGTCTTCAAGAACGTCCCAAATGGCAGCGACAACAAACCAATATTCAGCCAGGAGATGTTGTGGTCATCAAAGAGCCAAGTCTGCCTCCCACAAAATGGTTACTTGGTCGAATTGAGGCTGTTTCACCAGGTGCTGATCAACTTGTTCGTGTGGCCACTGTTAAGACAGCCACTGGCACCTTTATACGTCCGGTATCGCAATTAGCCATCCTACCATTGTCCTGAAACTCGTTCAGGGGCGCCGGGATGTTTGAGATTCAATTCAATACTTTATTCTTATTTATTTTTTGTTTACTTTTTATTTAAATCACTTTAATTAATCATGTTCATAGTTTGCTTTAATTATTTTGTTTGTTTTCTATTCAACATTATTGATATACCCTATATAGTTTTTCTTATTGTTCTCGATTATCTTTGCTTACCAAAATTGTTTGCTTTTTTCTCTTAACATTGCTAACGGGCTTGCACTCTGCAACGCACCAAATTTCTATGTACCTACTGTAGAAACCCAATATTCCATAGCCGATTGCTCTATATTTTACTATCAATTGACTTCTATTTCCCGTGTTTTTATTTTATAAGTGCGACTTTATTTTCATTGTTTTACATTTGATATATTCAGGTGTTGGCATCGCACAGTGCCGATACTACATTTACTTTCTTAATTTTATTTATTTTTTTTTAAATGTAAAACAGTTTGAACTATTCCATTTTATTTTAATCCTGAATTTCTTATACAGCATTTAAGCAAAACATTTGTAGAGACCCAATATTTCATAGTCGATTGCTTTATATTCATCTATCAATTGACTTCTATTTTCCGTATTTTTATTTTATAAGTGCGACTTTATTTTCATTGTTTTACATTTTATATAGTCAAGTGTTGGCATCGCACAGTGCCGATACTACATTTACTTTCTTAATTTTTATTTTTTTTTTTAACTGTAAAACAATTTTAACAATTCCATATTATTTCAATCCCAGAATTTCTTATACAGCATTTAAGCAGAACATTAAATTCGAAATCATTCGAAATCCTTCGAATTTAATCTATGAATTTCTTATACAGCATTGAAGCAAAACATTAAAAAAATCATTCGAATTTAATCTATGATTTTCTTATACGTACAGCATTTAAGCAAAACATTAAATCCGAGATCATTCGAATTTAATCTACTACTTCCTCTTCTTTTCTTTTTTTTTCTTTCTACTGCATTTAAGCAAAACGAATCGAATTTAATCTATTTCTTCCTCTTCTTTTCTTTTTTTTTCCGTTTACTGCATTTAAGCAAAACGGTTATATTTTAAGTTCTATTTCCACCCGAAATTTGTAAAACATTTACTTCAAGTTTTTCTTTTACTGCATTTAAGCAAAACATTTATTTTAAGTTATTTTTCTTTTCTTTTTTTATGCACATCATTTAAGACATTCAATTTTGATTTTTTTTATTATGCACTTCGCTATTTTACTTTTGAATTGTTAATTTTTGGTTGTTATCTTCTTTCTTACCTTGTTCATTCGTCTTCTTTTTTTTATATAAGTTTTTCCTCGTCGCCAATTGTAGAGACCCAATATTTCATAGTCGATTGCTTTATATTCATCTATCAATTGACTTCTATTTTCCGTATTTTTATTTTATAAGTGCGACTTTATTTTCATTGTTTTACATTTTATATAGTCAAGTGTTGGCATCGCACAGTGCCGATACTACAACATTAAATTCGAGATCATTCGAATTTAATCTATGATTTTCTTATACAGCATTTAAGTAAAATCTATTTCTTCCTCTGTTTCTTCTTTCTACTGCATTTAAGCAAAACGGAACATTCACTTCAAGTTATCTCGAATCTAATCTATTTCTTCCTCTTCTTTTCTTTTTTTTTTTTCTACTGCATTTAAGCAAAACAGTTATACTTTAAGTTCCATTTCCACTCGAAATTTGTAAAACATTTACTTCGATTTTTCCTTTTACTGCATTTAAGCAAAACATTTATTTTAAGTTATTTTTCTTTTTTTTTATACACATCATTTAAGACATTCAATTTTGATTTTCTTTATTATGCACCTCGCTATTTCACTTTTGAATTACTAATTTTTGGTTGTTATCTTCTTTCTTACCTTGTATTTCGCCTGAGTTTTCCAGTCTTTATTCATTCGTCTTCTTTTTTTTATATAAGTTTTTCCTCGTCGCCAATTGTAGAGAGAGACCCAATATTCCACAGCCGATTGCTCTATATTTTACTATCAATCGACTTCTATTTTTATTTTATAAGTGCGACTTTATTTTCATTGTTTTACATTTTATATAGTCAAGTGTTGGCATCGCACAGTGCCGATACTACACCTACCTGTTTCGTAATAAAGGGTCCGCCAAATACTTTTTTTTTTTTGAAAATGCTATAAAAAAAAACTACTGAATATTTTCTCAAATTTCTTTTTTTATTTGAAAGTACAATCCTTCCGGTTAATAATGGAAAATAATTTCATTCAAATGGCTGCCTCGGCTGGCCACGCAGTAGCCTACACGATCGGTCCAATTTTTAAGCGCATTATCGATTGTGTGCAGCTGTATTTCACCAATGGCTTCACGACTATTGTCCTTTAAAGCGTCAATTGTCTCTGGCATGTTGGCGTAACACTTATCTTTTACGGCACCCCACAAATAATAGTCCAACGGTGTCAAATCGCAGCTCCGCGGTGGCCAAACGACATAAGATCTGCGGCTGATAATGCGATCTTCAAAAACAGGGCGCAAAACATCGAGTGTAGCTTCGGCTGTGTGGCACGTAGCGCCGTCCTGTTGAAACCAAATGTTGCCAATATCCTCCTCTTCAATTTTTGTGAACAAAAATTCGTTCAACATGGCCCGATAACGATCGCCATTGACTGTAGCGGCCACTCCTTTTCGAAGAAAAATTGCCCAATTATGCCTCTGGACCAAAATCCGCACCAAACAGTGACTCGTTTTGGGTATATCGGCTTTTCAATGCATGCGTGCGGGTTTTCTGTGCCCCAAATGCGACAATTTTGCTTGTTTACATACCCGCCAAGGCAAAATCGGCATCTTCTCTAAGTCGATCGCAGGCCCACATTACCATGATTTTCAAAGTAATATCGCAGTATTTCCCAGCGTTGTTCAAGCGTATACACAACCATATTCGTTCAGCGGAAGGATAAAACTAATTATCTGTCAAATCAGACATGAGCTAAGTGTTACCATTCACGAAATAAGCACTAGTTGAGAAAAAAAACGGCGGACCCTTTAGTAATTCGTAAAGCTCTCTTTTTTATACCCGGTACCACACTGTGGCGAGGGTATATTTACTTTGACATTCCATTTGTAACGCACATAAGGAGGCGTTGTAGGTATGACAAACTATATATATTATTGATTAGCATCACTTTCTTAGTCGATCTAGCGATGTCCGTCTGTCTGTCCGTCTGTCCGTCTGTCCGCCCGCACGATTACGGCCGCAATTTAAGAGCTATCGACTTGAAATTTGGTACGTAAGCTTTTATCCACCAAACAGAGGCTAAGTTCGAAGATGAGCAAGATCGGATGACAAACTACTACTACCTCCCATACAAAAATATCGGATTTATATAGCTTTTTGATGTTAAAATTAAATTTAAATAGCTACATTAAAGATAGCAAGTTTAAACTTTGCACATAATGTTTTAATAATATTTAAAAATTTTTGACAAAAAATGAGCTTGGTCGAATTAAAACTACCCATACCTCCCATACAAATATATAATTGTTTAATACTTAAATATTTTTTCTTATTTTTACAATAATATAGTACCGGGTATTTGAGCTTCGGCATAGTCGAAGATAATTGTCTTACTGGTTTCTATATACTTATGATTTACTTGGGTCATCATGCGATGTAATTTTGAATTGTACCTTCTTCTCATTTGGATCGTCAAGCAGGTCAGTCATCGAATAAACTC
Source organism: Cheilosia soror (assembly GCA_949372485.1). NCBI lineage: Eukaryota > Metazoa > Arthropoda > Insecta > Diptera > Syrphidae > Cheilosia > Cheilosia soror. The sequence continues at coordinate 40,283,181 of OX443562.1, forward strand.
TTATCTCTGTTGGTACATTTTATGAATGTGGTTTGTGTTGGATTTGCTACTTCATTTGGGTTCCCTTTCATTCTATTTGCTGCATTTCTAGTCGCCTTTTAATCGTTGGTTGCATTAGAGGTTCCTGATCGACTGCTTTGCTGCTTTAATCAAAATCAGGGGGAACACCACTTTTCACCGACAAACAAAATCTCGAATCGACAAAGTGTCGAAAAAAAAATCTAGATTTTTGGAAAATCACCGAAAAAAAGCTAATCAAAAACCAGTAAGACAATTATCTTCGACTATGCCGAAGCTCAAATACCCGGTACTATATTATTGCAAAAATAAAAAAAATATTTAAGTATTAAAAAATTATATATTTGTATGGGAGGTATGGGTAATTTTAATTCGAACAAGCTCATTTTTTGTCAAAAATTTTTAAATATTATTAAAACAATATGTGCAAAGTTTAAACTTGCTATCTTTATTGTAGCTATTTAAATTTAATTTTTTACATCAAAAAGCTATATAAATCCGATATTTTTGTATGGGAGGTAGTAGTAGTTTTCATCCGATCTTGCTCATCTTCGAACTTAGCCTCAGTTTGGTGGATAAAAGCTTACGTACAAAATTTCAAGTCGATAGCTCTTAAATTACGGCCGTAATCGTGCGGACGGACAGACGGACAGACAGACGGACATCGCTAGATCAACTAAGAAAGTGATGCTGATCAATAATATATATAGTTTGTCATACCTACAACGCCTCCTTATGTGCGTTACAAATGGAATGTCAAAGTGAATATACCCTCGCCACAGTGTGGTACCGGGTATAAAAAAATCTCGAAAGCACAAAATGTCGAAAACCAAAATCTCGAAAAAAATATTCTAAAAAATATCGAACATTTTCGAGATTTTACAAAAAAAAACTTATTTTAGTGAAATCGCTTTCAAATCCCTTAAAATATTATTTAATCGCCTTTAAAAGGACCTGGGGCCTGTACCACAAAACTACAAGTCTTGTACAACAGGCGAATTTTACCAATTAACAATGGTTTCTGTACCACAAAACTACATGTCAATTTAACCATTAACAATTGTACCAGCAAACCTTAACAATTGGGAATTACTAAATTTCCCCACTTTCTGTACCACAAAGCTACAAGTGTAGAAAAAGTTTTGCTAACGATTGTTATAAACTTGCGAAAATTTAACGTGTAAGTTGAAATTTGTTAAGCCGTTACAAGTCAGGTTTTATGTGGTTGTAAGTAGAAATGTGAAGCATTTGTCTTCATAAAATATTAACTATATTTATCCAGTCCTATTATAGCACACATTTTGAAAGGAAAACTTTATTTCCACGAGTTAATCAAGAAAGGGGAAACATTTTTCTGCGATCATTTTGCTTTTAATGCACTTAAATGAGCCCAGCTCAGTGACTATAATAATTTAAACATTTTTCTTTTTTGTTTCGGTCGGATAGAATTGATAAAAATGATTAAGTTTATAGATATAGATATCGTATACCTCGCATAAAAAATAATAAATTATTTGTGAAACTAGCGAAACTGGCAAAAATTGTTTGCCTAAATCCTTTTCGTTTCCAAGCGTGTGGTTGAGTATTTTTTTAATTTATGTCACCAACAAATATTAACAACAAATTTTATTTAATATGATTTCAGCTAAGATTATTTGCCAGCGCATAGTCTATCCGTCACGGAAGCACTTGTACAAAGAAGGGAAATTTTGATATTTAACAAGTGAAGCGTTTTTCTTTTGTGGTACAGAAATTATAGTAACTTGTTAAATCGGCATTGCTAACAAGTGCCTGTAAAATTGTTAAATTGTAGTTTTGTGGTACAGGCCCCTGATAGGTAGGCTCTATGGAACCTACAGGGGATTAAGTGTAACTCAGGAGAATCGATGAGATTTTATTAAATCCACTTCCCCTAGCCTAGAACAATCTGTCCTATATTCACTCCTTTCTTTGGGAATCGTCTTAAGCCCGAACAACATTTCTAACGCGGAGTTCTGTGTCGCTATCACTGCTAGTATTTCATATTGTGTAGAAACATTTTTGTCTTGTGTATTGTGTCGCGGCGATTTTGAACAAAAAACTATTTTCAGGTATTTTCGAGATTTTTTTTCGACATTTTGTTTTCGAGATTTTGAATTCGATATTTTGAGATTCGGTTAAAACTGACCAACACATATTTAGGTAGTTATCCAGGTAATGACTTAACAAATTTCAACTCACACGTTAGATTTTCTCAAGTTTATAACATTGGTTTGCAAAACTTTTTCTACACTTGTAGCTTTGTGGTACAGAAAGTGGGGAAATTTTGTATTTCCCAATGGTTCGCTTGTACAATTGTTAATTGTTAAATTGATTTGTAGTTTTGTGTTACGGAAACCATTGTTAATTGCTAAAATTCGCCTGTTGTACAAGACTTGTAGTATTGTGGTACAGGCCCCTGGTGATTAGAACGGAGGAGAAGACCAACCTCTGTGCATTGTTGTTGCTACGAGGTGTTTTTTGTTTATTGTCGTCCTCTCGGGTTTTCTTCGCCTCTTCGTCTCTTTTTTTCGGCAAGCTGATACCCAGGCCATGATAATTACTGAGTGGGGAAGCGAAGAGTAACAACGATTCTCGCTAGTTGGGATTTATTGGGATCTGACAATTTCGGTTGGGAAATTTTGTCGAATTTCAGTCTATGAATTATTGTTTGACAGCCGTATTAATAATAGATCTCAAACCATTCTCTAACTCACTTGTTACGTAACTGGTAGTTAAAAATTTAACTCAATGACTAAATTTTCTTATTTATAAAGAAATATAACCCATGCATTAACTAATTGACGTGTTTCCTATTATCGTAGGTTTGTGATGGCAACGCTTCTCGAAATTGTATTGAAAACTGACAGGAATGCGTCCTTATTTTCTGCTGCCATCTTCTTCTTCTAATGCAATTATAATTTTCTTACTCTTAGTTTAGTTTAGTTAAAGTGGCTCTCTATGAGAGAAACACTTAGGCCGCTATTCGGCCCATTGTGCATACCACTGGGATTTGGGGAGCTGTTTCTTTACTGGCTACTCATGTAAACAATTTGCTGCCTGTTATGAAGCTAAGAATGCTAGCGGCGCTGGTGTTACCTAGATCACTGAGATCATTTAGAAAATAGTTCCCTAAGTAGGCCTTTCTTAGATTGGCCAGGGCAGGGCAGCTGCAAAGAAAGTGAGTGACGGACTCGTCCTCCTCTTCGTCTCTACAGCTTCTGCAGAAGTCATTATAAGGCAGACCGAGCCTTTGCGCGTGTCTACCTATTATTCAGTGCCCGGAAATCAAGTTAACGACTTTCGAGATGGTGGATCTCTTAAGTCGAAGAAGCTCCTTGGATCGCTTTGCGTCCAGAGCTGGCCACGTGAGCTTGGCAGTGTCGCAGTATCCCAAATGTTTCCATCTGAGGCCTGCACGCATTACTGCGTCCGCATGAATTATTTGTTTAGCGTGGGATAGTGGTGCATACACGTTGTGCAGGCTTATACTTTCCACGCCAGAGGAGCCTCGCCTTGCTAGTTCGTCTGCTGCACAGTTCCCTGGGATGTCACAGTGACCAGGAACCCAGCAGAGGGTGAGGTTGTACTGTCCAGCTATCTCGTTTAGAGATACGCGGCAATCTTCCACCGCCTTGGATCTTATTTCGCTGGATATTAGGGATTTGATTGCAGCCTGGCTATCAATGTATATAACGATATCCCTTTGTGATACCGAATTAATCGACAGCCACGATGTAGCTTGACGAATAGCTGTAATTTCGGCCTGAAAAACACTGCAGTGTTGCGGAAGACTGAAGGAGAGGCCTAGGTTCAATTCCTCTGAAAAGACTCCGGCGCCCACTCCCTCTACTTACTTACTTACTTACTTAGATGGCGCTACAGTCCGGGTTGGACCTGGGCCTCAACCAACACGCCTCTCCAGTTAGCACGATCTTTGGCTAACTGCCTCCAGTTGCGCACTCCAAGTTGGTTGAGGTCCCCTTCCACTTGTGCGCGCCACCTAAGGCGAGGTCTTCCTCTACTGCGTTGTCCCTCCGGGTTGGAATCGAAGACTCTTCGGGCCGGAGCGTTGGTGTTCATTCGCTCTACATGTCCTAGCCATCTTAGTCGACTGATACGTACTTTTCTGACAAGGTCGATGTCGCTGTACAGCTCGTAGAGTTCGCTGTTAAATCTCCTCCTCCAAAGCCCGTCAACGCAAACGGGACCGAAAATCACTCGAAGAATTTTGCGTTCGAAGCGACCAAGGAGATCTTCATCCGCTTTTGACAACGTCCATGATTCTGCGCCATAAAGCAGGACTGGGATGATGAGGGTCTTATATAGAGTCTCCTTAGTGTTTCTCGACAGGGCCTTACTAATCAATTGCCTTCTTAGGCCAAAGTAACAGCGGTTGGCAAGTGTAATTCTTCGCTTGATTTCTGATGTGATGTCATTTTCAGAATTAATAGCGGAGCCGAGATAGACAAAGTCCCGAACTACCTCAAAGTTATAGCTGTCTATCGTGACGTTCTGTCCGATTCGTCGATGTTGTGTGTCCCTTCTAGTTGACTTACTTACTTACTTAGATGGCGCTACAGTCCGGGGTGGACCTGGGCCTCAACCAACACGCCTCTCCAGTTAGCACGATCTTTGGCTAACTGCCTCCAGTTGCGCACTCCAAGTTGGTTGAGGTCCCCTTCCACTTGTGCGCGCCACCTAAGGCGAGGTCTTCCTCTACTGCGTTGTCCCTCCGGGTTGGAATCGAAGACTCTTCGGGCCGGAGCGTTGGTGTTCATTCGCTCTACATGTCCTAGCCATCTTAGCCGACTGATACGTACTTTTCTGACAAGGTCGATGTCGCTGTACAGCTCGTAGAGTTCGCTGTTAAATCTCCTCCTCCAAAGCCCGTCAGCGCAAACGGGACCGAAAATCACTCGAAGAATTTTGCGTTCGAAGCGACCAAGGAGATCTTCATCCGCTTTTGACAACGTCCATGATTCTGCGCCATAAAGCAGGACTGGGATGATGAGGGTCTTATATAGAGTCTCCTTAGTGTTTCTCGACAGGGCCTTACTAATCAATTGCCTTCTTAGGCCAAAGTAACAGCGGTTGGCAAGTGTAATTCTTCGCTTGATTTCTGATGTGATGTCATTTTCAGAATTAATAGCGGAGCCGAGATAGACAAAGTCCCGAACTACCTCAAAGTTATAGCTGTCTATCGTGACGTTCTGTCCGATTCGTCGATGTTGTGTGTCCCTTCTAGTTGACAGCATATATTTTGTTTTGCCCTCATTCACCACCAAACCCATTTTTGCCGCCTCTGTACTGATACTTGCAAACGCACCAGTGACAGCTCGCTGTGTCCTGCCAATGATGTCGATGTCGTCAGCGTATGCAAGTAGTTGCACAGACTTTTGGAAAATTGTGCCCCTGGTGTTGGCTTGCGAGTTTCGCACAATTTTCTCAAGAATGATGTTGAAAAAGTCACATGACAGCGCATCACCTTGTCTAAATCCTTTTTTGACATCAAAGGTCTCGGTGAGACTGTTTCCGACCTTTACGGAGCAGCGAGCGTTCTCCATCGTCATTCTGCACAATCTGACAAGTTTGGCAGGGATGCCAAAACTAGACATGGCTCTGTATAGCTCGTCTCTATAAATGCTGTCATATGCGGCTTTAAAATCGATAAATAGGTGATGAGTATCGATTTGGACTTCTTGGGTTTTCTCCAGGATCTGCCGTAGTGTGAATATTTGGTCGGTTGTGGACTTACCGGGCCTAAAACCGCACTGATAGGGTCCAATCAGTTCGTTGACAAATGGTTTCAGGCGTTCACACAGTACGGAAGACAGGATTTTGTAAGCGATGTTAAGGAGACTGATGCCTCTATAGTTGGCGCAGTTTAGAGGGTCTCCTTTCTTATGGATCGGGCAAACAATGCTGAGGCTCCATTCTTCAGGCATACTTTCCTCTGACCAAATTTTAGAAACGAGTTGGTGTATGCTCTCTACCAAGTCATCCCCCGCTGCCTTAAAAAGCTCGGCCGATAAACCGTCCGGTCCTGCAGCTTTGTTGGACTTCAGCTTGGATATTGCTATCCTTACCTCATTTTGGTCAGGTGGACGGAAGTCTTGGCTTTCATCGCCCAGGTTGAATGGTTCATTCTGCCTGACAGCGGAATTTGTGTCGTCTTCGCCGTTTAGCAGTCTGCAAAAATGGTTTTTCCATGTCCTCAGCACCGACTGTGACTCTACTACAAGGTTTCCTTGTTCGTCTCTACAGGTCTCTGTTCGGGCCTTGTTCCCGTGACACGTTCTTTTTACCTTTTGGTAAAACTTCCGAACATTGTTCCTGGAGTAACACCTCTCTATTTCCTCGATCGCGCGCTTCTCATGCTCTTTCTTTTTCCTCCGGAGAAGCCGTTGTTCTTCCCTCCGTTTTTGCTCGTAGAGCTCACGAGCTGCTCCCGTCCTTCTCTGCAGCGCCGCTTTGTAGGCCAGTTGCTTTGCTGCATGTGCCTGCCGGCACTCTTCATCAAACCAGGGGTTTCGCGGTGGTGGTCGGGTGAAACCTAGCACATCAGTTGCGGCTTTTCTGATGGCTTCTTGGCATCGATGCCACTGGTCTTCAGCACTTGATGCTGGCTGCACAGGACTTCTCGAGAGGTTGAGGGAGACGCGATCGGCAAAAGTTATGGCGGTTTGTTGCGTTTGTAGCCGTTCAACGTTGAATCTTCTCACAGAATTTCCTCGTTGTTGTGGTGTCTGGGATATCCGCATACGTACCTTGGCTACAACAAGGTAGTGATCCGAGTCTATGTTTGCCGCTCGGAAAGTTCGGACATGTAGAATACTGGAGCCTTGCGTCGATCGCAACATGGTCAATTTGATTGACCGTTTGATGGTCTGGTGACCGCCATGTTCCTTTGTGAATGTTGAGGTGTGGAAACCGTGTGCTTGCTATAGTAGCATTACGTCCCGCAGCAAAGTCAATTAGCCTAAGTCCGTTTCCAGACGTGGTGTCGTGTAGGCTGTGCTTTCCGATTGTGCTACCAAAGAGGTCCTCCTTTCCTATTTTGGCGTTAAAATCACCTAAGACAATTTTAACGTCGTATTTAGGACATTGCTCATATGTTTTGTCGAGGAGCTCATAGAAACATTCTTTGGTAGCGTCGTCTTTATATTCTGTGGGGGCGTGAGCGCATATCAGGCGAATTTAGCCTTGATGCGGATAGTTGTAAGGCGCTCACTTACGTGTCGAAAGCTCAAGACTTCTTGCCTAAGTCTGCCGCTTACAACGAATCCGCATCCAAATAGACGCTGCTTCTGCTCTCTGTAGCAATCACCGTAGTAGATGTCACAGGTTTTCATCCTTCTTTTGCCTGGCCCATCCCACCGCACCTCCTGAATGGCGGTGATATCTGCCTTGTAGCAGTCTAGGGCCTCCGCTAATTGTTCGGCTGCACGCGGTCTGTTCAGGGTTCGAACATTCCACGTGCAGACCCGAACGTCATTGTCCTTTTTTCGTTTTGCAGGGTCGTCAACAGTGAATCCATCCGTATCCGAGGCTCTTGGTTGCTTCGTAACCATTAGTTTTTCCGTGGTTGGGTAGTTAGCCCCACGCACAACCCCCAACCTGGAGGACCAGGCCCTAAGATAACCCTAGGACAGCGGGTCGGATACTCCGTTGTCAGTAACCCACTTCGGGGATATGAGTGCTGCCGTTGGCCCATAAAGGGTTCATCCGCCACCATCTCTATTTCAGCACCCTGACTAGTGCTGAAAATCCTTACAGACCTTTGCTCCAAATATGTCAGAGAAGCTCACGCAAGGTATCTGCCATCCCGACTGTTGACAACACCGTTGATTCAATCTTGTGTATTCATCCGCTGTATGTCCTCTTTCTGAGGGGCTCATGTAAGACCTCTGAGACTCGTTCAGTCAGTCATTCCGACAGAGCATTATAGTGTTGCTATTTTCTTCGTGTTCAACACTCGCGCTTATAAGTTTAGCAAGCCAAGCCCGGTTGAGCGAGACCAGTACCCGGTGGTTACCACGCGGAGGTAAAATAAGCACAATTGATGTGTATGAAAAAGTTACAACAGCTGGGCACCGCCAAGTTGATGCCAATCAGCGCCTACCCGATTCATACACACCCAACCACCAAGCCCACTCCCTCTAGTGTCTTAGAACCGTCTGTGAATATTGACAGTGATTTATGTAGGACATTTTGTGAATCCCATTGGTTCCTGTCCGGTATTTCATGACTGAAGCCTCTTTCGAAATTGATTTTCGAAGGCAGATAGTCGGTAGTAGTGGGCAGGGGGATCGTTTGTAGAAGTATGCTGGCGTGTCCAGTTGGTTGCCCTTTCCAGTGTTTCCCTTCCCTTAATCTGATCGCCACATTGGTGGCATATTCTTTACTGACGATGTCTAGTGGAAGTAGGTTGAGCATGGTTTGCAGAGCGGCGGTTGGAGATGTCCTCAGTTCGCCCGTGATGCACATACATGCCAAGCGCTGAATCTTCTCTAAGACCTTTCGATTGGAACTTTTGTTCAAGGCCGGCCACCACACAACGATGCCATATAGAATTATCGGTCTTATGACCGCAGTATAAAGCCAGTGCATTATATTGGGTTGAAGGCCCCATCGAGAGCCTACAGCCCTTTTGCAGGAGTATAGAGCCACTAGGGATTTCCTAGCGCGTTCGGCAATGTTTTCTCTCCATAAGAGCTTCCTGTCCAGCCTCAGCCCCAGATATTTAGCGCTGCTAATGAACTCGAGTGGAGTTCCTTTGAGATTTGGAGGAGTGACAGCGGGAAGCTTTACCTTTCTTGTGAATAAGACTAACTCCGTTTTCGTCGGGTTGACGCTAAGACCGCAACTGTCGGTCCAGGAGACTAGTTTACGCAATCCGAGTTGCAGAATGTCGGAAAGTGCCTGTGGGTACTTTCCAGAAGCGAGTAAGGCGACGTCATCCGCGTAGGCTACAACTTTGCACCCTGAGCTCTCCAACGAGATCAGAAGTTCGTTAAGAACTATGTTCCATAACAATGAAGAAAGCACTCCACCTTGTGGGGTGCCTCTGTGCACAAGTTTTTCGACAGCGCTGCTGCCAAAGGAGGCCCTCACCATCCTTTTTGTTAGAATGTGGGTGATTACGCGGCAGATTTGTTCGCCAATATTTAGCTTGTTTAAGGCTTGGATGATCGATTGTGTTTTGATATTGTTAAAGGCCCCCTCTATATCAAGAAAGACAGCCATTGTATATTCCTTGAGTGAGAGGGACTTCTCTATCGAGCCAACAATCGAGTGAAGAGCAGTTTCGGTTGACTTGCCCTTTTGGTAGGAATGTTGAGATCTTGAAAACAGTGATCGGTCCACAGTGCCCTTGATGTGGAGGTCGATGATCCTCTCGAGAGTTTTGAGAAGAAAGGAAGACAGACTAATTGGTCTGAAGTCCTTGGGGTGTATATGGGAGGTCTTTCCTGCTTTTGGAATGAATACAACCTTGACCGCAGTCCAGGATGATGGGATACAACCCAGTGTTATGCAACCTACAAGAATGTGCCTAAGAATGTCTTTGACAATGTCAAAGGCGTTCTGTAGTTGCGCCGTGAAGATGTCATCAGGTCCAGGTGACTTGTACGGTTCAAAGCTGTTGACGGCCCACCTTAGCTTCTCCTCACAAACGGTTAAAGTGGTTGGAGATGCCGGGTAAGGGGTACTATTCCTGAAGTCAGGATTTCCGGTGAAGGGCGTGCAGCCAGGAAAATGAGTGGCCATGAGCAGATCCAGTGATTGTTCCTCTGATTCTGCCCATTGGCCACTGGGGTTTTTTAGTACACCCGGTACAGTGGACGTTTTGGTTAGGACCTTACGTAATCTGGAGCCTTCGTTAACGTTGTTAACGTTCTCGCAGAAGTTACGCCAGGAGCTACGTTGTGCCTTTCGAACTTCTTTTTTGAAAAGCCTCAGACTACCTTTGTAGATCTCCCAGTCCGTGTCTAACTTCGAGGATTTGGCTTTGTTAAATGCCTTTCTGCTATCGCGGCGAAGTTTAATTAGTTGCTTATTCCACCACGGTGGTTTCTTGCTCTCCCTCAATTTGGTGAGGGGACAGGATCCACTGAATGCCCCATTCAGGGCGGAAGTGAGCACGTTGTTAAGCGAGTCGAGCTCTCTCTGGTCGCCGGGTGGCGAGTGTATACAGTGAGCTAGATTCGCAGATAGAATAGAGTTGTGTTTAACCCAGTCTGTTTTACGCCGGTTGCGATAAACTGATTTCTGGGGAGTGAAGCTACAGTTTAGAGTGAAGGATATATACCGGTGGTCTGAAAATGAAGGACTATCCGATACTATCCAGTCTGAAATAGCTGGGTAAAGATGTTGGGAGGCGAGAGTAACATCAATTACTTCCTGCCTGTTTTTGACAATAAAAGTAGGACTATTTCCTCTGTTACATACTACTAGGTTAGTTCCTACTAAATATTCAAATAAAGACTCACCTCGAGGGTTAGTGTCTGTACTGCCCCATAGGTCATGGTGTGCATTAGTGCCACACCCTATCACAATGCCGGCCTTTTTTTCCTCCGCCTCTCGGACAGCCCGTTGTAGTCCAGCTGATGGCGGGTCGTCTTCCTCGTACGGGAGATAACTGGACGCCAGCCAGACCGGATTGCCGCTCGATGGAGTTAGCTGCGCTGCTGCCAGGTCGCCTGTGCTATGTTGGGGAATGAAAGTTAATTTTAACGATGTTTTAGCAAGTATACAAGCTCTGATTTTACCTTTACCTTCTGCATAGTAAGGGTTATAGCCGGGAGCCCCAAGTCCAGTGACGTTGCCTTTTACCAGCCACGGTTCTTGGATTAGGGCGATGTCCAGTCCGTCCTCGATGAGGCGGACCAGTAGGTTAGCGGATGCTAGCTTAGAGTGGTGGAGGTTAATCTGTATCAGGTTTAGCGGCATTGCTAACTGATACAGTTCTCTCCACAACGGTAGCGTCAAGATCCTCATGTGGCGAGTCGGTGTCTGCCGAGGGTGACGCGTTGGAGCTGGCCAGGTTGGCTTCAGCAGTGCGGATATCATCTTTTTTAAAGGGCTTCATCTCTACTTCCTTAAGGCCGTATTTTATAAGGAAGTTCCTATCTCTTAGCATAGGCAGAGATTCAGCCGTCATTGAGATAACAATTGAGCGGCCAGTTTTCCTGGGTTCGTCGTTGGAACCGTTGGGGTTTTCCACGATCTTACAGTCTTTGACTGGGAGACCCGGATTTTGAAAGCTCATAAGTGTGAGCACCTTGGCAGGATCACGTGGTTCGAGTGGAACCCAGACCCTCGCTCTCGGTCTGTGGGGGATCGAACTCCGATCCACGACCTCGAGCTTGGCTCCTGGCCATACTTCACCCAGGCTACCGATGGCTGCCCTGATGAAATCGGCCGACCGTTGGTCATCGCAGGCGATCAGTTTCACTGACCCCTTTCTTACTCTTACTAATGCAATTAATTTTTTTTATATTTCGTTTTGAAAATCTATATTTATTTTTGAATGTTTTTATATAAATATTCCCATAGGATTTGTTCGTTTTTTTTTTTTTCGTCTAGCATATTCAAATTATTTAAAAAGGGTGTGCAAATTTTTGCAAACTGATTCAATTATTTATCACCCTTTTACCACATTCATATCAATCAAACGAAATTAAACGCGAAACACCATTTGTCATTTTGCGCGGGAAACGTTTTGCAAAGCTAACAAATCGCTAACACGCCTACCACCGTGAGTTAGTTATGTAAAAGTTACGAAAGCTTAGTTATCTTCTAAAAATGTTTATAAATAGGAATTTGGGTTTAACCAATGGGTAAGTCATTAGTTAGGGATAACCCGAAGTTCCGCATCTATTATTAATACGGCTGAGAATAACATTAACAACGTAAAAGAATGAAAAGAAATTGGAAAATATGGAAAATGGTAATGCTTAATGATCCTCATTTTATAACATTTTGTAACAACAGCTACGTATATGTATGATGTAAATGTGCTTGTAAAACCTTTGACGTTTTCAATTGCGCTGCGCGTGAGTTGTAAACGGTAGTATCAGCGGTAGTATTTGAATTCAATTTGAGTGCCTGTTTGGAAATATTAATTCTGTACCTATTTTTTTTTTTAATCTGTATCATGAGTAGAAAATTTGTACAGTACCTACCTACAAATAAAATCTAACTGGTACGCTTAACTATAAACAGATCGTTAGTATGCCTTGAAATTGAAGCGCTGTGATGTGTAGTTGTCCCATTGAATTAAGTGAATAGCAACTTTAAAAAGGCGCCCTCTCAAACATTTTAAAAAATTTGCCAATCGTTTCTTTTATGTCACAACCAGTGATGCCATTCTGACCGGATTCCGGTCATATATGACCGGAATCTATTTACTCTAACCGGAAAACGCTTTTTGGGCTGCAAAAATAAAATTGCTCTACTGACTATAAATAAAAGGCGTGTTTTTTTTTTGCAATCCTATATAGGCTTAGCAAGTTTTCCATACGAATCGTTAGCCCAGATAAAAACTGTGCTACCAATCTACGATTGCTATAAATGTTATCGAAAGAGCTATCGAAAGTGCTATCGATTGTGTCATAAATGACGTTAGTTTGACAACCAAAATTATTAGGGGAGACTGGGGCACCTTTAATCCTGAGGCACATTTGAACATTCGTAATAAGACAACATTTAAAAAATATTTAAAATTACATATTAAACAAAATTTAAACTTTTTAGGTAGGTAATACTTGGAAGCGTGGAATTGCATATTTTAATTTTTCTATTTGTAAAGAATCATTCACATGGAAGTGAACGAACGAATTTATAAAATGCGAACAATCAACTTTTTATGGATTTATAAACAGAAAATTGCACATTTTATTGTTCCAAGAGGAGGATAATTAATTATCCCACCAACAAATATTAATAAAACAAATTTATAAACATTTTAGATAACGAAATTTCGAATTATCCAAACTTTTTGTCGCGAACGAAAACACCTTTGCCCCTAATTGTCCAAGCTTATGCGCAATCCACATCATTTAATTCGCATTCCCCAAACTAGCGAATAAAACATGTGAGCCGACATTTCAAAACTTGCGAATATTCGTTCGCAGGTAAATAGTTTGTCGCTCTCTTGTGAATGGTCCTTAAGAGTGTAAACATTTTGTGGCGAGTTTTTCTTTTTATGTATTTAAAATACATATATCTTTAAGGCACAACTTCATTTGAAACCACATTTTTTTTTGTCGCTTAACCTATTGGGGCAGGTTTGAACAAAACGCTACGGTACACGTTTGAACAAGTGGTCTTTAAGTGGCATCAACACTCCGGGAACATCGAGAACACCCAAATTCCTGAACAGCTAACTCATTTTTGTTTTTATAGAGTTTTTTTTAGACATTTGTAAAATACTTTGTAATTTGTGAATTTCAGTTGGCTTCTGTTAAGTCGTTTTTGTTTTTTTTTTCTATTGAAAAAATTAAGTTAATTTTTTTTATTAACAAATTACAAAGCTTGTAGTAGCTTATTAGCTGCCAAAAGCAATTTCAAATACTGCCGTTCAAAAGTGTCCGAGGCTAGTTGAAAACTGCTCAGCCCATCCGATCAAGGTTCCCCAGTCTCCCCTAAAAAAAGGAAAACAAACATCAGAAATCAAAATATGGACAAGAAAAATTGCAACTCAAAATTTGGACTTAGGAAGAGACACTGGGACCAGACTGGGACTGCTGAAATGCTATAGTGCACGTAAGCAGTTGTGCACTGCCACTGATTCGCCGCTGGAACTTGAATCATCCTGAATTGTTCGTTAAAAGTGCAGGCACACCCAATAAGTCTTGCAATTCACTCTTACGGCTGGAACTTGCTGTTGCTGCAGAGCTTGCCAACAATAAATAAACCATCTGAAACTAAATGTATTTCTCCTCATTTGTAAACTATTTTAATATGCCTACAGCTAACTTGTTCTCGTCATTTTTAATTTTAAAAACTAATTCGGGCCTAGCGAGGTATCCGTCGGAACGGAAAATTCTCCGATTTTGTACGAATCGGAGGATTTTTGCAGCGAGGTATACGTCGGAACAGCTTTTCGGAACATTGTTCCGACAAAATGCAACGCACACCGGTGTATCACGTTGCAGTGCGATGAAGTGCGTTTTTGAGTGACATTTTTGACAGCTTCATACGAATCACCTTCCGAAATCCTCCGACGCAAACAGGTCGCGGAATTTGTTTACGAATTGAAGTAAAGTGTTGAAAAATGTAAGCAATAAAAAAAAAAACAATTTTGCGAAGTAATTCTTTGTATATATATGCATATATCTTAAATTTGTGTTTATAGGGCTAGAGCAAACGAAAAAACAAGCACCAAGCAGTACGAGCTTCTAGTGAACCTAATGCAGCAAAAACCCGATATAGCGCGAAACTATACCAAGAGGTCACCAGAAGTTGTTGCTGGTTTTTGGGACGACGTTGCTGACCAACTTAACCAACTTGGTCCACGCCAAAGAGACACAAGCGGTTGGAAAAAGGTATGTACATGATTTACCTATAGAATCGAAAGTAAATTATAGATATGTATCTACATTTCTTTTAAGGTTTGGAGTGATTACAAAACGTACATAAAAAAAAAACTAACGGCAAATAAAAATGAAGTCTCGGGCACAGGAGGTGGCCCTAATAAACTAAAATCTTTTACCCCTTTGGAAGATGCTGTGATAGGCATAATAAACACAAATGCTTCCGTTGATGGCATTGGGGCAGTGTCATTTGGCGCAAGTGAAAATGAGGCAACAGATAGTGGGGTAGAAAACCAGGAAACCAGCGTAGCAAACACTTCCGAAGACCGCTCCATAACCGACAGACGAAAGCCCTTGTCTTCTATTCAGCTTCTTACCAAGCAAGTGGAAAGTCAAGAGGCTTTCTATAATGAAATGAAAACGTGCTTGCAGGACACGACAAAAACTTTGCAAGACACGGCGGTCCACCTCAAAAGGGTGTACAGATCTTTAGAAAATGTCTGCGAAGACGAAAAAAAGAAATTAAAGGAGATGCAAGAGCATAATTCCGAGATGAGGAGGATTGCTATGAGGAAGATGGAAATTAAAGCCAGAATTCTGGAATTGGAAATTTCCAAAACAAATGTGATGTTAAAAGATTCTGAATAGATTTTAAGAAAAACTATTAACGCCATGGAGGCTAGTCAATTAGTTAAGAACATATTCTTTTATTTATTAATCGTTTTTTATGAGTTTTTTTTTTCTTATGTACATACGTTAAATTGAGTTTAGTTTTTGTTTTTTGTTATTTTGTTTATTAAAGTTATTTATTATTGAAAGTATTGTGCAACTATTTCATTTCTTATTACAGCTGCCTGGTTCTGAAGAAGGTTTGGTAGAAGTTGGTCGGGGTCTTGTTCCTCTTCCCCTTCTATATTATCCACATTTTCTATGTTGTCGTAATCACTATCGAAGTGCAGGCATATGTTATGTAGGGAACAACACACGTTAACAATTTGTGCCGCTTTCATTGGGTCGTAGTGCAGTTGACGAGCACCTAATAAGCAGCGAAACCTGGTTTTTAACAAGCCTATGGTACGTTCAATTATATTTCTTGCACTTTTGTGCGATGTATTGAATCTGCTCTCAACGCTATGTCGTCTAGGGGTCCTATACGGCGTCATTAGCCACGGCTCTAATGCATACCCCGAATCACCTTTAAAAAGAAAAACATAAATTACAACAATAAGTTGATATCTACTAAATAAATTGACGCACCTAGTAACCAGCTACCTCTTACACCACTTAAATGCCTTCGTTCAAAATAACGGCGTTCCGGGCTCAAAGTCCATACATGAGAGTCGTGATTAGCTCCTTGGCATTCACAGCTCTAATTTTTATTTTATAATCGCAAATCTAAAACGAAAAAAAGAAATTGATGAGTATCCACATTTTATATAATTATGCTTGAAATTATCACAATCATCACGTTAAGACTGAAATGCCCCTTGCGATTTAGAAAGAGGTGCTTATTCTCTGTGGGCGCAATTATTTGGACATGGGTGCCATCCACACAGCCAATAACTCCCGGGAAGCCCGTTTTTTCTAAAAAAATGAATTTTGGACTGCTGAATTTCTTCCTCTGACATCTTTAAGGAAATCCATTTGTTGCATAAAGCCCGTTCCATTACATCCAGTGTTTCTTTTAGAACACTTGAAAAGGTCGTCTGGCCAATAGCGGACTGGTAATTTTTTCCCACCCCATGCTGGTAATTTCCTTCAGCGAAGAATCTTAGACACGCTGCTAATTTGTGCTCCGGTGTGATGGCATCAGAGCGATGATCATCCTTAAATAAATCCTTTATTTGCTGAAGGACATAATCAAATGCCGATTTATTGAGGCGAAAGTTCTTTTTAAATCTGTAAGGGAATTGTTCAATTAGGTGTTTAAAAAGTAGGTATGTAGATTTATCTTACGCTGCATCAGTCAAATTGTTCAATTTGCTCTCTTTTCTTAAAATCTTCCTTTTTTCTTTGTTTTGTGTCCTTATTTCTCTGGACTCGGCTTCCAAAAATAAGGCCACACTGTCCATATTTATGTTTTCAATTTCCACAACAATTTACAAAATGAATTGTTTTTATTTTTTGACAACTCGGTAATAACATATGTTTGAATATAGAGATGGTACTTTCGAAAATATATCGATATTTACTGAATCGATATATTTCGAATAGAAATATTGGTAAATCGAATTGTTTTCTAGTTAACGCCAGCGTACAATTTATTCACAAAGTAACATCCTTTCTTGTAAAAAACTATAAAATTAAACTTCCTATATTTTGATATGATAATTTAAAGCTCGTTTAGTTTTCATATATATAAATATCGGAAGACATATCGACTTATCGATATTTCAATATACTTTGCACATCTCTTTTAGAACCTTAAATTTGTCGCATGTCAAATCAATGCGACGTGGTGCGACGTGGTGTGCCGTCGCAAATGTTTATTATTCTTTTCCGAAGTCGGACACCTCGAATGCAATTTGAGTCTCCGACAGAGTATGCGTTGCGGAGAATTTTCCGTTCCGACGGATACCTCGCTAGGGCCGATTGACTCTGCAAATTTTTTTTTGTGAAAAAAAAAAAAACAGCTTAAAAGTCAAATGTCAACTAGCATAGTGATGCCAAGTCACAGTAAAGCGTTTTTGTTTGTGTGTTTATCTAAGCCTATATAGGATTGCAAAAAAAAACACGCCTAAATATAGATTTCTATAGGTAATTTGAATAAAACTTTGCCATACATCACGAACTCGCTCCCAAGTTCAAACAGAAAACAATTTACTGCGAATATTGGGACATTTACAACATAACACATTGAATTCTCCTTCGGGAGCAGGATAATAAATTATCTTATAGGCTAATTTTTGGACGTTTTCTTTTGGTAGAATGTTCAAGAGGAAATTAAACAATGCATTTCAATTAAAAGTGTGAAATTCGACAAATCTCAGATTAGAGTTTGGTGAACTACTCTTTTCAAGTGTCAAAAAATTATCCAAAAATAATTATTTAGCCATACACGTCTTCCCATAACTTTCATTTCCATTAACGACTTGGCTACAAACAAAAACGAGACGTCATTGCAATGAAATAAAATTTGAATATTGAAATAGGAAACACAAACAAATTTTATAGTAAAGTCGAAGCCGACGGCCGTTTTTGACGCCCTTACTCTATCAATGCAAATATTGAATGCAGATTTATGCCATGCCCAGGCCATGCCGGAATTATTTCTGAAATGGATTTTCTGCGCATTTTCTATGCTATCTACCTTTCTCCTCAAAATCTACCTGCCTCGCTGGACATTGGAAGACGTGTATGGCCATGCACTTAAAGTGTATTTCAGGACTTAAAACACGTCATATAAAATGAACAATTTGTTTCAGTAAATTTTAAACAAACGAAATAAAAAACAAGTTTACAAACTCAAGATTCACATATGTATTACAAAAACGTTTTCTCAACATGGATAATGTTTATAATGTAAAAAAATGGCTAATGATAGTGTTCAATCTTAAACGCAATCCACATAATTTGTATCATTGTAATCATAGCCTAACTTTAAAGTACTAATTCTTTAACGAAGTAATCTACTACAGTCCACTGAATTTATGTAAAAATGGGGCAGTCTTGTCCGAGAATTTGAACCGTCGAGGTCGAAATAAATTTATAGAAATTGAATTAACAAAGTTGTCGGATTTTAATTTCACAATCGTTTTCCTTTTTTTTCGGCTTAACATTTGGTCCTTCTTACCGGAAATTTATAGATGAGACTCAATTCGTAAATAAATTTCATCCGTACATAATATCGGAACACATATAGAATTGCACATAATCGTATGAACATTCGTGTGGATGTGCTTCGGAAATTCTATCGCAATTAAATTGATCATAAAATTCGTCGGTTGATACTATTCGCATATAGTACTTGCATTGGATTTAAGTCATCGCGCCTTTTCGTCGGCATATGTAATATTAAAATTAATACATTATATACTACGAGACTCCCTGCGTGAATATTCGTATATATAAGACCCACATAAGAGTAGTTTGTCACCCCACATTATTGCGTACTCCCTTTCACAAAAAGCGCAGCAGCTGTAATCGTCACATTGCCTGATCCATTTCGCAAACTACATACATACAAACCACATTGAAATCACATTTGTCATCCTCGTCACAATTAATATCCCCAAACTCTATTGTACGCTCTTTTGTTTTAAAAGAGTGGGACAGTAGTTATACTATACCGCAAACAAAGAAAATAAATATTCCAAATAGCTATCGTACTCTCTTTTCCCTTTGTCAAAAGAGTGCGACAGTCGCCATACACACCAAACGTCAAAATTCATCATCGTTGAAATAATCGAAAATGACTACGCTTGAACAATTAAAAGCATCCCGTGCATCAAGGAAGGGTTATATCACCCGAGTTGGGAAAATTATCGATGAAGATGATAATAAACTGAATGCCACCGACCTCAATTGCCGCCTTGAATTGTTAGAGGGATACTTTTCTAATTTTCTCACAACCCAAGACGCCATCGATACACTTCTTCCTGGAGACACAGCGGAAGAAGATTATAGGGCAAGTATTGAAGATTTGTATTGTGCTCTAAAATCTAAAATTCTTACTCGCATTGCAAATTTAAAACAAGTCTCAACTAAGCCGCCTATAACGCACTCCCCATCCAGTGACGATCTTCCCAAACTAAAGCCGCCAACATTCGCAGGGGAATATACTGAGTACAACACCTTCATTCAACAGTTCAAGGCCACAATCGATTCAAAGCCAATTCCAACAATAAGAAAGTTTCAATTGCTCGTGGACGAATGCCTCAAAGGAGAAGCCAAGCTAACAATCAAATCTCTAGATGTCACCGAGGACAACTACGCAAAGGCATTAGACTTGCTCAAAAACCGGTATGATAACAAGTGCATAGTGTACCAGGCGCACATTCGAGGGCTATATCACCTACCAGTAGTTTCAAAGAATTCAGGAGCTCAGCTTCGTCGGTTTGTTGACTGCGTTGATGGACATCTAGGCGCTTTAAGATCTTTGGGGTCAGACACTGATATCGTAAACGCATTGTTGATCCATATTGCGTCTCTAAAATTGGATGCTGAAACTTACAAGAAGTGGGAAGAATCATTGAAGTTAGAGAAGTTGCCAACGTGGAGCGAATGTTCATCATTTCTTAATCGAAGAAGTCAGCAACTCGACATCAGAGAGCCACAGGGTAAGTCAGCTTCGTCAGTATCGACTAAATTGTATCCCTCTCCCACAGACGGAAGAAATAAAATTCGGACTACATTAGCTGTTACTGAGTTGCGTTGCTCCTTCTGCAATGTATCACAACATAAGATATCGGATTGCAACAAATTCATCAAGCTTAAAGTATATCAACGATTTCAAACCGTAAAGCGACTTGGACTATGCATAAATTGTTTGCAATTCGGACATTCGGTCAAGGAATGCCTGTCATCGAAGTGTAGAGTGTGTAGCGAGCCACATCATTCGTTACTACATAGATTTCAAGTTGCGTCTCCGATTCCATCATCAACAGCAAATCAACGCATTTCTTCAAATGCAGAACAATGTCCAACTGATTTAAATGAACAGGCGCATGCATCAGCACTTGCATTGCATTCTCTCAACATACATGGGGATTCAGGTAGCCATGTATTTCTGGCCACTGCAATAGTGTATGTGAAAACGGCCACTGGAGAACACATTCCCGCCCGCGTTCTTATGGATTCAGGCTCTCAGCTTAATTTGATTTCGGAGCATTTGGCTCAAAGGCTGCGGTTGAAGCGCATTAATTTCAATGGAGAATTAAGTGGGATTGGCAATATAAACTTTTCAGCTCGTCACAAAACATTCGCGTCATTGAAATCAAGGTTGAGTGACTTTGAAATAAGTTTGGACTTCTGGATCTTATCGTCTATAACATCGAAACAACCCGAAGTTCGCATAGAGGTAGATGACTGGGGTATTCCTTCCGATATAGAGCTCGCTGATCCCAATTTTAACAGGCCTCAACGCATCGATCTGCTCATTGGAGCTGATATGTTTTTCCAACTCTTGGCTGACGGCCAAATAAAATTGGGAGAAGAGCGGCCGCTGTTAAAGAACACGATGTTTGGTTGGATCGTTGTTGGGAAGTTCATCCCACATACTGCCTCTCGTCAAGTTTGCAATTTAGTTTCACATGATCACGGATACAATTACACATACACAAATACATCGATGGATAACTCACTCAATAATATGCTACAACGTTTTTTGTCAATGGAGGAGGTCCACACAGAGACACCAAACTGGACTGAGGAGCAGATGGCATGTGAAAACATGTTTTGCAACACCGTTCAGCAAAGGGCAGACGGCAGACTTATCGTACAACTGCCTTTCAAAGAAGATCCCAACGTTCTAGGTGACTCAAGGAGAATCGCGGAGAAGAGATTCCTAGCTTTGGAAAGACGAATAGAAAAGCTGCCGGGAATCAAACAACAATATATTTCGTTTATGCAGGAATATGAGTCGTTGGGACATATGGAAGCCGTTCCACTTGAAGATATTTCTTCCATTCGATATTACATACCCCATCAGTTCGTTTTGCGGCCAGATAGTTCTTCGACTAAATTGAGGGTTGTGTTCGATGCGTCCTGTCGAACATCTTCAAATGTATCCCTCAATGATATCTTGATGGTCGGCCCAACAGTACAACAGGATCTGTATGCAATATCACTTCGTTTTCGTTCCCATAAAATTGCTTTGACTGCTGATGTACCAAAGATGTATAGGCAAATTTTGGTCCGGGCAACTGATGCGAACTTTCAAGGAATTCTGTTGCGAGAAAATACTAATACAGACATTCGAGTATTTCGACTAACTACAGTGACGTATGGGACGTCATCGGCCCCCTACCATGCTACTCGCTGCTTGGTGTACTTAGCTGAAAAACATGAAGAACAATTCCCAATTGGATCTGTAGTCATCAAACGAGACTTTTATATCGATGATCTCATCTCAGGAGCGGATACATTAGACGAAGCATATAACATTCGTTTTCAGACTGAATCCATCTTAAATAGCGCTGGACTTGAGCTAAAGAAGTGGTATTCCAACGAGGCCAAGGTAATGGACACGATTCCAGTATCAGACCGGGAGACAACACTGCGGATAAACGAAAACGACGTCATCAAAGCTTTAGGTATTGTATGGGAGCCCTCAACGGATGCGTTTCAATTCGTGAATCCATTGGAAAATGTGCAGAGTGTCAGCATCGTTACCAAAAGGACTGTTTTGTCAGACATAGCCCGATTGTTCGATCCTTTGGGGTTAGTGAAACCAGTCATCGTACTTGGAAAAATATTTCTTCAGCGGCTCTGGATAGCGAGAGTTGGGTGGGATGAAGAGATTGCTGTAGACCTGAAAGAGGATTGGGTTAAGTATCGTTCTCAACTTTGGGAAATTACAAAGGTGCGTATTCCAAGGTATATATTTAACATCGATGCTGTTAGTTGTGAGTTGCATGGGTTTTCGGACGCTTCTCAGAGCGCATTTGGCTGCTGTCTTTACGTTCGTATTGTTGATTTGCTGGGGAATGTATCTGTTCATCTTTTAAGTGCGAAATCAAAGGTAGCGCCTGTATCCACTCAAACATTACCAAGGCTAGAACTGTGTGCTGCGCTGCTTCTTTCAAGGCTACTTCGTCGAGTCTTGGATGCTTTCGGAAACAAATTTGACAAAATCGTTTTATGGACGGATTCGGAAGTGGTGCTGGATTGGCTTGCAGATCATCCTTCGTCTTGGAACACATTCGTCGCCAATCGGGTATCCATAATCCAAGAATTAACGGCTGGTGCGATATGGCGGCATGTCAATAGCAAGTCGAACCCCGCTGACATCATTTCTAGGGGAGCACTGGTTTCGGATTTGGTTCAATCCATCTGGTTCCGAGGTCCCGATTTTTTATACCGCCCCGCTGGCCATTGGCCTGCAACGACGAAGCGGTTACCTGGAGGTGGTCCTGAACGGCGGAGGATTAAAACGGTATTACTTGGAGCAAATAATAAGAATAATACAATTGACAGCGGAGTCGAAGACTTAGTGGAGCAACTTAAATTCGTGAACAATTACAAGCGAACTGTCAGAGTTTTCGCCTACTGCTACAGATTTATAGAGAATTTTAAAAGAACACATTCAGCCAAACATCGAAATGAGGAATTGCTATCGGGCGAACTTGCAGTTAGTGAGTATGAAGCAGCTCTTTTTAAAATTGTATTTTGCATTCAACAAAATAGGTTCCGAGACGAAATGGCCAGTTTGTCAAAAAGCGGCTCTGTTAGTTCCAAAAGCTGCATTAGGAAACTAAATCCGTTCATTGAACCTGAGTCTGAGGTAACTTTTTTAATACGTGTAGGTGGAAGACTGAAACATTCAGAGTTGCCGTATGATGCCAAGCATCCGATACTTCTGCCAAAATCACATACATTTGTTCGTAGTTATCTTCATCATTTACATACAAAAAATTATCATGCAGGGGCTCAAGCGTTGGTGTCAATTTCGAGGCAGATGTTCTGGATTGTTGATGCACGGAGTATGGCGACTAGTGTAGTTCACAATTGTCTGCGATGTTTTCGGATGCGGCCGAAGTTGCGAGAGCAGATCATGGGAGATCTTCCAGCTTCTAGGGTGTGTATTGCGCGACCATTCTTGACGTCGGGAGTAGACTTTTGTGGTCCATTTTCAACAACAGTGAGGCTTCGAGGGTCTCGTACAACAAAGTCTTACATGGCCGTCTTCGTGTGTTTCGTAACAAAGGCCGTACATCTGGAGATAGTATCAGATTTGTCATCAAATGGATTTTTAGCTGCGCTAAGAAGATTTATTGCTCGTCGTGGTATTTGTCGGCACCTCTATTGCGACAACGCCACAAATTTTGTGGGAGCTAGAAACGAACTAGCAGAGCTACGAAAACAGTTTTACAATGATCATACTCAGTCATTGATACGGAACATTTGCGCAGAGGATCACATCGAGTTTCACCATATACCACCTCGTTCACCGCACTTCGGCGGGTTATGGGAGTCAGCGGTCAAGTCAGCGAAAGCCTTATTCCTCAGAACGTGTAGCCCGTGCACCTTTACTTTCGAAGAGCTGTCAACGGTAGCTGCTGAAATTGAAGCAATCCTTAACTCGAGACCGCTCACGCCATTAACTACGGATCCCAGCGACGAACAGGTGCTGACGCCAGGGCACTTCATAGTCGGCAGCCCGTTGACTTCGGTCGTCGAGCCTGACATCACTAACGTATCGCGGCTTTATCGCTGGCAACAACTTAATGCAATACGCCAACACTTTTGGAAGCGGTGGTCCCGTGAATATGTCGTACAACTACAACATCGCTATAAATGGAGCACCACATCTGCCGACGTCAAACCTGGTAT
This sequence comes from Cheilosia soror, assembly GCA_949372485.1. Lineage (NCBI taxonomy): Eukaryota > Metazoa > Arthropoda > Insecta > Diptera > Syrphidae > Cheilosia > Cheilosia soror. The sequence goes on from OX443562.1 coordinate 40,307,249, forward strand.
GATGGTTCTCATTTCCGACGATAACTTACCGCCACAGAAGTGGCTTCTTGGACGTATTGTGAACACTATAAGGGGAAAGGACGGTCATATTCGTGTCGTCGGCATCAAAACTAAGAACGGGGTTATATGCAGAGCAGTCCATAAGGTGGCGCCCTTGCCGTTCGAAGATATGTCTTAAAGAATCTGCGATCTTTCAGAGGTGGCGGCATGTTCAATCTTAAACGCAATCCACATAATTTGTATCATTGTAATCATAGCCTAACTTTAAAGTACTAATTCTTTAACGAAGTAATCTACTACAGTCCACTGAATTTATGTAAAAATGGGGCAGTCTTGTCCGAGAATTTGAACCGTCGAGGTCGAAATAAATTTATAGAAATTGAATTAACAAAGTTGTCGGATTTTAATTTCACAATCGTTTTCCTTTTTTTTCGGCTTAACAGATAGTTAACTTTTGTTTTATATTTTCAATAATGCATATTACATTACCATAATCAATTTTTGACCGGATTTCCGGTCAAAAACTCTGATTTTGGCTTTTGACCGGATTTTTTAACCGGATTTAGAAAATAAAAATCCGGTCATACGGTCAGATTTGACCGGATTCACTTTTTTTTAGTGGCAACACTGGTCACAACCCACTCTCTTTTATATTGAACTTGCATAATTAAGTAACGCATATTGTTTTTTTTTTTAATTTTTCATTTAGATCGACAGAGTCTTTCGAAAACTGGATCTTAATCAAGATGGCATTATAACAGTAGAGGAATTTCTGGAAGCCTGCTTAAAAGATGATCTCGTGACAAGATCATTACAAATGTTCGATTCAGAGCTTTGATGTCAACAGAACAATCAGTCAATGTATATAAAAAAAAAACGTTTTTTTATACAGATCAATGAAATAACAAATAGTCCCTGACAAAATGTTAACGAATATTTAAGATAGCAACAATTAAAACCATACTTATAATTTTATATTAGGTTGTGAAAACTTGTTAAATAATATTTCAGTTGTAATAAAATTGTATTTTTAAGATCTGGACTATTATTCAAAAATAAAATTATGCTAAAAATGACAGTACTAATGTCATTAACAAAAGATGCCATCTCTCTTTTTATCGATCATGTGAAATATCTAAAACTTATTTGGAATACAAAATCTAATTTTTAAGAGACTTTCACCCGTTTTAGGAGCAATTATATTTCATTTATACGAAATTTTTAAATATCAACACCAAGAAGTGGAAAAATTGCTACCTTACTTCAAAAGAAAAGAAAAGCAAGTAAAAGTGTTATCATCAGGCTGGCCGATATGCTCCGATACCCTCCACTGTATACAAGTCATGCACAATTTTAGGCATGTTTGTGAAAGTCAATTTTTTTTACTGTTTTCCTCGATCTCAAACAAAAAATGTTTTGATGCAAAAAGTTTCTTCAAACAATTCTAATAAAAAATAAATAAATAAATAAATGGTTGGCGCAACAGGCGGGTGACACCCAAGGCCTAGCTTCTCGCAACCATTCGTTTTGTGTGAGTTTCTATTTTTGAGACGAATGGAAGGGACCTACAATTTTATGCCGAGTTCGAACGGCTGAATTGAGAAGCTTTTTCATGACAGTCATACTCTCGGATGTTTGTTAGACGTTCGCGAGAGGTGGCGCAGTAGAAAAACTTTAAGATGTAATTTGTGTATTTCCGGGGATCGAACCTGGGATCCCTCGCACAGTAGTCCAGCACACTAACCACTGCGCTACTGCGCCCACAAACAATTCTAATAGTAACTGCAAAAAAAATTTTAAAAATCTCTTCGCTAATATTTCCTATGATTTTTTAAATAGAATGATCTCAGAAAAATGTTGTATGAAAATGAGGAAAAAGTGGCTAAAATATTCATTTTTAGCAATTTGGTTTTGCAATGGTGGTTTTCTGTTTCTTGAGGATTCGCGTGGTGCTGATGGTGTATTTGCATATAGCTGTGGACCATTTGCTAAAGGTGTTGTTTCAGGTTTCTGTTCGTCTACTGTTTTCGGTGTCATGCATGTCGGTGTTTGTGTTAACGTCTGCACATCTGTGGGTTCCTCTTGTGTAACGGGTTCCTCTGGATCCACTACGGTTTGTTCATGAGAATTGGAAAGTTCTGATTCGTTTCTGCTGTATATTATTGGAAACCTTTTTTCACATTGTGGAGACTCGGCTGGTTGTCCATGGTCACTTTTTTTAAAAGCACGTAATTGATCGATATGACGTTTAAATCGTTTACCACAATAGTCAACCTCGTAATGAAGATCTCCAAGACAGGCAACATCATTCCAGCAAAAGGGCCGGCATAGTCAATATGAACGCGCTCCCATGGTCGGGTATTGAGTGATGATCCCGAAACTTAGGTGGTTCGTGAGCATTTTTTGCACATTCGTTGCACCATTTTGCTACACTTTCGATGGCTGCGTCTAGTTCTATAAAAGTTCTATAAAATTATGTATTCACTGCTCCTCTTAACCTGTCTCATATTCTTCTCTGAGGACACTGCTCATTTCGTTCTTCCTCTTATGCTTCCAGAAATAGTGCATTTAAATAGTACATTGTAAATACATTTATTACACAATAAACACTATTTTTTATTTAAATCACTTTTGAAACAAACTTTTTATATACCTCCGACGAATGCAGCTAGAGATTTGTATTGACAAATGAAGGACAGCCGTTTGATAGTGAAACTACCTTTCCCAAAAACATGTCGATAAGGAAACTTTTCCGGCGGATTCCACGATAGCAGTAGAAGGTGAAAGGGAGTCGAATAGGTGAAGTGAAACTCAATTCCGACGGATTCCACCACAAACCAGTAAGAAAAAAAATTACCCTGTCTGTGAATACGTGTAAGTGTCAAAATTAATGGCGGCAATGATTTTCCATGCTATACCATGGGCCTAGGATTTTTCAAGTATGCGTGCGTTAATGCCGCTCCTTTGATTATGTTCATTGTACAACACGAATACATGAACAATTCTGGGCCCGCCGGCAGCTTGTAGGCAAAGTCCGTTATGTGGTAGGAGTCGACGGTCTATTCTTACTGGTTTGTGGATTCCACGATAGGGGTGATTATATTTCTTTTCCATCTGCTGTTACAAGTTGAGAAATTGCTTGAATCTTCATTGGTAGAAGAGGACGGAAACAGTATTCAGCATTAGCATTTTCTTTAGTCGTTTTAAATACCACATCGTAATCAAAGTTTCACAGAAAATCTGCGTAATTGGCCATGCGGGCAATGCATAGTATGGGAAGGGCTCCAATGGCTAGGGCTTCCTTATCGATTTGGGAATCATCTGATTGAATAAGTATTCGGCTCTTGGAATAGGGTGTTCATCAATTATTATTCTAGGATTTAAAGTTGGTTGGTAGTTCCCAGTTATTCGAATTTTATCATTCTTTTTTGGAACAACATGAGTTGTCGATGCCCAATTATAGTACTCGGCGCATTTATGGTTTTAATTAGTTATAATTAAAAGATTATGTTTTAAATTATTTTACACGTTTTAAGTTACACAGTTCGTCTTAGCTTACTACGACGGAATGATACAGTCTACTTACAAACGTCATCTGCACATCGATGCCATTATAATACGTTTTATTACATGCTCTTTCTTTTTTCTTTTTTTCATTTATTGTACAGGTAATTGATATAATATTTAAATCTAAATTATACAGTATTAAAAGTAATTAAAAATTAGTTTATAATAATTATTTTATTAGTAATGGTAAGCTCAAGGTTTATCATAGGTATCTTGCTAGACGTTGTACAAATATACCACTGCGCGTTCTGTAAGCAGATGATTCAGGCGCGTTATTTTCAGATTCTTATGTTTCACCAATGGATACTTTAAAATCACCATCAGCAGTTAAATACTCTTCAGAAGAAGTATTATTCAATTCTACTGACGGAGCAACATCTTCCACATGTCCAGCATAATCTTGATTAACTAGCAATTGACCCAAAGAAGCTAGTTCACTTTTGTTTAACACTTTGGATTATTACTGACAATTTTGTTATCAATACAAATGTTATCTTCACACAAAATCTCTAACTTCATTGTTGGTTGTTTTCACAATAAATCTACGATTTCTACGGAAGTAGTTTTTTTTTTTTTTTTTTAATTCTGACTTGCCGGAGCATAAGGATGCACGTCGACCTAAAAGATCTATTGTGCTTGACGTCAGATATATGTTTAGGTTAGTAGCGCTTCTACTTTCCTAATGTAGCTGATCACACATTCAGCAGAGGATTTCCTTAGTTCTTCGGTACTTATTACTTCCCTGAAAAATGATTTCCTTCTTATACCGTAAAGGGCCGGGCATTCACATATTATGTGTTCGGCTGTTTCGTCTTCTTCTAGACATAGTCTGCACTCCGGTGAGTCGACTAAATGCATTTTATATAGGTGATATCGCAGACCGTGGTGACCCGTTAGGTAGCCTACTAGGTTTTTGATATCATGCCTGCGAAGATTTAGTATCTTTCTGGCATCTGCTTTGAAGGGCTGAATAGCTCTTTTGGCCTGTCTTAGACCTGGGATGTTCTCCCAAAACAAAGTACATTTGTTTTGCTCCCAGCTTTTTATTGCCAGATTTATGGCTGATTTGGGAATCGAACAGAATGGTTCAGGGCCAATGAAAGGGGTTTCCGAGCCGTTTCTGGCTAGTTCATCGGCTTTTTCGTTTCCTTCAATTCCCTTATGTCCGGGGACCCACCATACTCTGGGTTTGTTCCTGTAACTAAGTGTTTGGAGGAAATCGAAGCAGTGTAGTACTGATTTGGAGTCAATAATGTGTGAGCTAAGGGCTTTTATAGCTGCTTGACTATCCGTGAATATATGGATGTTGGCGCCTTTAATACCTGAATTGTATATAAGGTTTGCGCATTCTTTAATGGCATGGAGCTCTGCTTGAAATACGCTGGGGCTTTTTCCCATAGGTATTGAGATGTTCCGATTTGGTCCATGGATACCAGCTCCTACCCCCGAGTCCATTTTAGAACCATCCGTATACCACTTAAGGCCGTTTTGGCAGTTTGGTGGGTTATTGCTAACCCATGCTTCTCTGTTTGTGATCTCCGTGGAGAATCTTTTATTGAAGCATAGTGTCTTTGGTAAGCGGTCTGTAACCGCACAGATCATGTCAAGTTCTGGAATTTCGGAAAGTAGTTCAATTAGTTCTGGATGTTCGCCAAAATTAAACTCTTCCGCTTGAGTCAAACTTGCTGAGCTGCGTATTGCCACTTTTTTTATATAGATGTGGAGGGGTGTTAGTCCTATTAAGGCTTCTATAGCCGCAGTAGGACAGGTACGCATGGCTCCGGAAGTGCCTAGACGGAAGTAGTTACTAAAATTATCTATGATAAAGTAGGATTTACCGTTAATGATACCCCGGATTTTACCATAACTCCATTCCTTCCCGTTTTTTTTTAACATTTTAAAATTTGCCTTTTTTGCACTTTAAAACCGGCAAACTGATATGGCAATTGCATTTTCTGTCTACATCGGTCGTAAATTAACACATACCAAAATCTTAAGATTGCTAAAATGAGGTATTTACCTACATTTTTTGCCCTTTTGAGGTTATGGCATTAATATATAAACCAACGCAGCGCTGGCAGAAATATATTTTCGTCTTCAGTAGTTACCCCGAACTAAGCTCACAAAGTTACAGCCTTGCTAAAATGACTTGAGAAAAAATGTTGCTAGCTCTTAGTCTATTAAGAGACCTACCGAAAAACAATTGCGCTGGTCCCATTTTCATACTTGCCACAGGCGTTACGTTATATTCTAGTAGATGATATTGGAATTGATTAACTTCGTTTGCCTCATAACATCGCTTAAGGATGTGTTTAGCAATAGCCACAGCCTTTTCAGCCAATCCATTACTTTGCGGATATCGAGGGCTTGCGAATTTAACTTGAATGTTATAAGCATTCGCAAATTTTTCAAATTCACGTGAACCGAAAGGGCTATTGTCACATCTTAAAATTGATGGATACCCAATTTTATTTAACATTCGGCTAATGACTTCGATAATGTGTCCCGATGTTCTTTTTTTAGGCTATCTGCTATTAGGAAATCATGACCCGCATATTCGAACAAATCCATTGATACCTTGTGAAAAGGATATTTAGGCGGCAGGTGCAGATGTCTGTTAGTTCCAAATTTTGCTTGTCCTGTAACAAAAGGATTTTTGAAAAGTTTATGCCCTCGCGGTTGTCAAGTGTACTGTATTTTCATGAGCATTAGCAGCCTGTCTTGTGGGGCGCCCAAAAGTTGCATTTCGAGGGACATTATCTTTGAGTTCCTCGGAACATCTACCATGGAAGTACCTCTACCTATAGAACAAGCATAGGTCAGCGACTTGTCTTCTGTGCACCAACGATTGCAGATTCGATGTGAGTGTAGGGTCTCCAATAAGTCGAACTGCTCGTCTCTGTATGCTGTCAAGTAGGTTAAGTGAATGTTTTGGGGCCGAGCTCCATATATGGGAGCAATATTCCAGGCTGTGCTTTGTAGAGAAGGAGAAGTTGCTTGGGGCTAAAGTACCTCATTGCTCTAAATAGGTAGCTCAACTTAGCAGACGCCGATCGTGCAATATAGGATTGTGATCCTGCCATGTGATTCCTGAATTGACTGTGACTCCTAAAATGTGCATTGAGTCCTTGGGATGGATTGAATGGTCATCCATTTGGATCTGAGGAACTGTTAAGGCATTTTTCCTAGAAAATTTTGTGAGCTGTGTCTTGTTTGCTGGTTTAAGGGTAGTGATGCGATTATATGAGAACACAAGCGTTCCCACTCTAGCCTCTCACTATCAACTCCTACTCTCACCTCCACGTTGGTGACTGGTGGGTGCCTAGTACCTCGACTGGAGATGGGGTAACCAACCCCTGTGGAAGGTCGTTGGTGGCAGCGAACGATAGAGGGGGGAGGAGTGTCTACGCACTAAGACACTTCCTCTTGTTTCAGGCGGCAGCGGATGAATTCCCTAGATGGAATCAACGGTGGCGTCTACAGTTCCGGTCAGGTCGAACTAAAGTGTAATCCCTGTATGAGCTGCTTCGACATATTTGGATACCAGGTCTATGGGGATCTCCAATACTGAGCCAGGGTGTTGGAAAAGAGTTGGTGGCGGACGAACCCTAAACGGGTCAACGGCAGCGCTCATATCCCAAAATTGGGTTACTGACATCGGAATATCCGACCCGCTGTCCTAGGGTCAAAACAGGACCTGGCCCTCCAGGTTGGGGGTTGTGCCGTCGGGGTAACTTCCCGACCATGGAAAAAATAAATAGTTATGAGAGAGACGCAACCAGCCTCGGATAACGGAACTCCTCAAATGGCAACCAGACCCGGAACGTCAATGGACTATGATTTAAGAGTATGTACCTGGAATGTAAGAACACTCTACACCCCAGGTGCCACTCAAAAACTTGAGTCTGTCCTCATGCGGTACAAGGCAGACATTACCGCGATCCAGGAGATACGATGGATAGGATCAGGCATGATGAAAAGAAAAGATTGCGACATTTATTACAGCTGCAACAAAAGGCTGCATGTATTAGGATGCGGATTCGTCGTGGGAAATCGGCTTAGGACAAAAGTTATTGACTTCAAGCCGATAAGTGATCGCCTTTCTGTGATCCGCATCAAAGCTACTTTCCAAAACATAAGCCTAATATGTGCACACGCCCCTACCGACGAGGCTGAAGATCCCATCAAGGAGGAGTTTTATGACCTCCTGGATGGAGCCTACGGAGCCTGTCCGGAGTATGATGTAAAAGTTGTACTCGGGGATTTCCATGCTAAAGTCGGAAAGGAAAACATCTTTGGCGGGTTAGTTGGTAAGCACAGAATCCACGAAACGACAACAGACAACGGCTACCGACTAATCGATTTTGCAGCAGCTCGTAATACGGTGATAAGTAGCACTAGGTTTCCAAGGCTAAGGATCCACACAGCAACCTGGCGCTCTCCAGACGGTCGAACCGCCAACCAAATCGACCATGTGCTAATCGATGCGAGGCACGCATCCAACATCCTCGACGTGCACACATTTCGAGGGGCAAACGTCGACTCTGACCATTTTCTTGTCGCGGCTAAATTCAGAGCTCGACTGCCCAACGAAAAGAAGCTGCGAACTGCCCAGAAGAAGAAATTCGATGTTGGACGCCTTAGCACACCTGGAGTAGCCACAGCCTACAGCGAGCGCCTGAGTATGAAACTCTCCTCTGTGCACTCACCTACCACAAACGCCAACAATCAGTGGTGCCAGTATCGCGACATCATCAAGGAGGTAGCCGAAACCACCGTAGGGTACCAGCCACCCCAGAGAAAGAGCCCGTGGTATGATGATGAATGCGTGTACAGGAAAAAGGTGACAGAAGATGCACAAAAGAAAGAAGAAAGAAGAAAGAAGAGCCAGAAGAAGGGAGGAAAAGAAGATCCTGCGTAGAAAGAAGAGGACTTACGCAGCTTCCCAGCTCAAGGAGATCGAAGAGTCGCGCGATCGTAATAACATCCGGAGGTTTTATAAAAAAGCTAAGCAACTGGCTGCTGGCTACAAAACCGGAACGCAGGCTCTTCGAGATAGCGAAGGGAACCTAGTCACCGAAGCGCAGGGAATAGTAGATGTGTTTAAGCAGCATTTCCAGCAGCTGCTTAATGGGCATCGTGTAGAGAGAGTGATAGGGCAAGAAGAGAACCCACGTCCAGTCAATGAAGAACTAGTTCCACCACCTAGTATAGAAGAAGTTGGCTTAGCTATAAAAAAAGCTTAAGAACAACAAGGCCGCAGGCTCTGATAGTCTACCAGCGGAGCTCTTTAAATACGGTGGTGATGTTTTGGTAGGGAGCATGCACCGAATCATCAACCAAGTATGGGTGGAAGAAAACATGCCCGATGACTGGACTATCAGCTCCATATGCCCCATCTACAAAAAAGGCGATCCTATGTCTTGCAAGAACTATCGAGGCATATCCTTGCTAAATGTCGCATACAAGATCCTATCCAACGTACTGTGTGAACGTCTAAAACCGTTCTGCAACACACTAATCGGCACGTACCAGTGTGCCTTCCGGCCCGGCAGATCGACTATAGACCAAATTTTCACACTGAGGCAAATCTTGGAAAAGACCAACGAATTTCAAGTCGAAACTCACCACCTATTCATCGACTTCAAAGCCGCGTATGATAGCATACATCGTCAGGAGCTCTATATGGCGATGGCCGAATTTGGAATCCCGGCAAAACTGATTCAGCTGTGTCGCGTGACGCTGGAAAACACGGGCTGCAACGTGCAGTTTGGAAGCAGCTCTTCCGAACTTTTTCAAACATGCACCGGATTTCGGCAAGGAGACGCTCTATCATGCGACTTCTTCAATCTCGTACTAGAGCAGATAGTGCGCAGGGCAGGTGTCAACACGGAAGGCACTATCTTCAACAGGTCCGTCCAGCTGCTTGGCTATGCGGACGATATTGACATCATCGGTCGCTCCCAGCGTGCCGTGATAGAAGCGTTCACGGCGATTGAAGAACAGGCGAAATCCGTTCGACTTGTAGTAAATGAGGACAAGACTAAGTACATGCTATCAACAAACAAACAAGCATCTGTCCACCGCCTAGGACAAAACGTCACTATTAATAGCAACAATTTCGAGGTAGTTAAGGAGTTCACCTACCTCGGAGTAAACGTAAACTCCACGAATGACACCCTAGTGGAGATCCGGCGAAGAATTACCCTAGGAAACCGTTGCTACTTCGGTTTGGCAAAACAACTGGGTTCAAAACTCCTAACTCGAAGGACGAAATGTGTGCTCTACAAAACCCTTATCATGTCAGTTCTGCTTTATGGCGCCGAGTGCTGGACGATAAGCAAGAAGGGAGAGCTGATACTGGGCTCCTTCGAAAGAAAAATACTTCGGCGGATTTTTGGTCCTGTGTGCGAGGAGGGCGAATGGAGGAGAAGATACAACCGCGAACTCTATGAGCTGTACCAAGATGTGGATGTAGTCCAAAAAGCTAAAACACGTCGACTACATTGGCTCGGCCACATCGAGCGAATGGACAATAATGCTCCAGCCAAGAGGGTCTTCGAATCCCAGCCCCAGGTTCGAGAAGACAAGGAAGACCGAACCTCCGTTTCAAATACCAAGCCATCGCGGATGCCAGAACGCTTGGTCTGGACAATTGGAAGCAGCGTGCCCGGGATCGTAGAGGATGGAAGGCTGCAGTGTCTCAGGCAGAGACTCTTCACGGGTCGGGAGCCCGATAAGTAAGTAAGTCTTGTTTGCAACTGAAACTGAAATGACTGTAATGGGGCTTAATATAAATTCAAATCTATAAAAATGAGGAAACTATCCCCGTAGGTATACAGTATTCAAACGCTAGGTATGTACACTGTGCAAGCCATAGCTTTAACCTGGCTCTGCCATGTCAACTCCTGCAATGCGCAATTACCTTAGTGTAGTTAGTGAAATAGCAACCTTTCAAATGCATATTATGTAACTTTCAAAACTGTCATAAAAAAACACGCACCAGAGAGCCGTAAAAATTGACTTCTAGATAGATAGATAATTTATTTCGTTTAGAATTTACAACCTGTTATAGCACTGTTCTGGGTTGGATATTATCAGTATACACTTTTTCTCAAAACTTGATAAAATGGAGGGAAATTGAAAAGCGTATTTTTTGGCTTGGGTTGTAAAACGTTATAATTCACTTAAATATATATCAAAACTCTCGAAACTTCTTACATTATATATTGTATTGGCCATTATTTACATTTAACATTTGACAGATTACAAAACTAACCACAAAGTGTGGAACTTAAAATTGAATGGCATTGCCATATGAACGTTACTTTACTAGTTGATATATATTAAACAAAATTGAACATTAATAACATAATTATATTTATTTATATTTCGCCAACATTCTCCCCCGCCGTGAACTCAGTTCGCAACATCGATGTTATCAGCACCTCAGTTCGTTGTTTTAATGCCAACCCTGGTATGTAGTCTTCTTACAATTGTTTAGAATGTCATCTCACGACATGAAAAGACAAATAGCATTAGCAATTTAAAAACAAACATGCAAAAGAGTGACAACCACATAAAACAAGACATGTAATACAAAAAATATAATTGCAACGAAATGGATGCAATTGCAAATCATCTGCTCCGGTTCCGCTCACGCACAAGTCTTAATGCTAGTGAGCAAGCTTTTGTTGTTTTTATCGTCTTTTTCTTCTTCTTCTTCTTCGATGTTTGATGACGATGACTGCCGCTGTAGTTGTTATTGTTGCATTATAATGCAATTCGCGAGTTGTAAATTTTCATTGAAGTAGATGGACGTGCACAAACCAGTAAGAATAGACCGCCGACTTCCCGTACACCTACCCGATTCCCCCCGGAAAGAATTTCCCTGTCTGTGAATACGTGTAAATGTCAAAATTAATGGCGGCAATGTTTTTCTATGCAATACCATGCGACCAGGATTTTTCAAGTATGCGTGCGTTAATGGCGCCCCTTTGATTTTGTACACCACCAATACATGAAAAATCCTGGTCTCGCCGGCAGCTTGTAGGCAAAGTCCGTTATGTGGGAGGAGACGACAGTCTATTATTATGGCCAAATCACAACGGCGCTTTGCCGCTTGCGTGCGTTGACAGATAAAGTAGAACCAATGCTTTCATATGGTGCAAGCCAAAATGCGGCTTCAGGCTTCGGGTCGCGTTTAGATCGTAAATATCGTAAAGTCCAACGCGCCGCCCAAGTAGAGCAACTCTCTACTTTCAGGTGCGCTGAGCGGCTTTGACATTTCATTTTCGGTTTGGTTTGTTCGATTTGATAATATTTAATGTGATAGAGCATATGCCGTTTATGTTGGAGTAGCGCGGGTTCACTTAGGGTATACACGTACTCGTTTTTAGTAGAATATGAGGTTTTTGCAATACAAATTAATTATTTTACTGTGTGGAAATGACGAATATTATTTTTGCTGTAATGCTACTAGTGATTTCTTCAGATTGTTGAACAAAAAAATATGTGCCCAAATGTTATGTGCACGCTTTTGAAATTTTAATTTTCTCTGAAACTACTCTGTGCTTTATACAATTGATAAACGAAATAAACATTTTTGTTTAGAATATTTATAGTTTCTTTTTCTAGTCGAGGGAAAATCTAATTTTCTGCTATGTGCAAATGATTGGTATTAATTTATTACTTGGTGTACCCGCTCTTTTGCTGGTGCCAATGAATTGAAATGCTTAGGTAGATATAGCTACATATTTTTTATTGTCTATCGGGACAATGAAAATGAATGAATATGCGTACCGACTTTGACCCAAATTCACGGGAATTCTCCGTCCTACATGGAAGATTCCTTGTAAATTTGAACTCCATAAGCGGGAAGGTTTTGAAGTGCAGCCATAGGAAAATATAAAAATGTCTGGACAGGATAGCAAGATCTTCGCGGAAATATAGCAAAAAAAATGTTCGTGTATTTAATTAATACCAGGCAAATGACCCTAATTAGAGGGTCATAAAATCCTTTCAATATCCATTGCCATTACTGGCGATAGGTGAACGGATGTGGTAAAAACCCAGCGAGCGACGAAAAACAGTACCTGTGGTCGCAATCACAAAAATATTCCACGACAAAAAAAGTGAAAATACAATAACTGTTATTTATTTATGAATTTTTTACTATTTTGATCCGTTCGACTTGTAGTAAATGAGGACAAGACTAAGTACATGCTATCAACAAACAAACAAGCATCTGTCCACCGCCTAGGACAAAACGTCACTATTAATAGCAACAATTTCGAGGTAGTTAAGGAGTTCACCTACCTCGGAGTAAACGTAAACTCCACGAATGACACCCTAGTGGAGATCCGGCGAAGAATTACCCTAGGAAACCGTTGCTACTTCGGTTTGGCAAAACAACTGGGTTCAAAACTCCTAACTCGAAGGACGAAATGTGTGCTCTACAAAACCCTTATCCTGTCAGTTCTGCTTTATGGCGCCGAGTGCTGGACGATAAGCAAGAAGGGAGAGCTGATACTGGGCTCCTTCGAAAGAAAAATACTTCGGCGGATTTTTGGTCCTGTGTGCGAGGAGGGCGAATGGAGGAGAAGATACAACCGCGAACTCTATGAGCTGTACCAAGATGTGGATGTAGTCCAAAAAGCTAAAACACGTCGACTACATTGGCTCGGCCACATCGAGCGAATGGACAATAATGCTCCAGCCAAGAGGGTCTTCGAATCCCAGCCCCAGGTTCGAGAAGACAAGGAAGACCGAACCTCCGTTTCAAATACCAAGCCATCGCGGATGCCAGAACGCTTGGTCTGGACAATTGGAAGCAGCGTGCCCGGGATCGTAGAGGATGGAAGGCTGCAGTGTCTCAGGCAGAGACTCTTCACGGGTCGGGAGCCCGATAAGTAAGTAAGTCTTGTTTGCAACTGAAACTGAAATGACTGTAATGGGGCTTAATATAAATTCAAATCTATAAAAATGAGGAAACTATCCCCGTAGGTATACAGTAGGTATTCAAACGCTAGGTATGTACACTGTGCAAGCCATAGCTTTAACCTGGCTCTGCCATGTCAACTCCTGCAATGCGCAATTACCTTAGTGTAGTTAGTGAAATAGCAACCTTTCAAATGCATATTATGTAACTTTCAAAACTGTCATAAAAAAACACGCACCAGAGAGCCGTAAAAATTGACTTCTAGATAGATAGATAATTTATTTCGTTTAGAATTTACAACCTGTTATAGCACTGTTCTGGGTTGGATATTATCAGTATACACTTTTTCTCAAAACTTGATAAAATGGAGGGAAATTGAAAAGCGTATTTTTTGGCTTGGGTTGTAAAACGTTATAATTCACTTAAATATATATCAAAACTCTCGAAACTTCTTACATTATATATTGTATTGGCCATTATTTACATTTAACATTTGACAGATTACAAAACTAACCACAAAGTGTGGAACTTAAAATTGAATGGCATTGCCATATGAACGTTACTTTACTAGTTGATATATATTAAACAAAATTGAACATTAATAACATAATTATATTTATTTATATTTCGCCAACATTCTCCCCCGCCGTGAACTCAGTTCGCAACATCGATGTTATCAGCACCTCAGTTCGTTGTTTTAATGCCAACCCTGGTATGTAGTCTTCTTACAATTGTTTAGAATGTCATCTCACGACATGAAAAGACAAATAGCATTAGCAATTTAAAAACAAACATGCAAAAGAGTGACAACCACATAAAACAAGACATGTAATACAAAAAATATAATTGCAACGAAATGGATGCAATTGCAAATCATCTGCTCCGGTTCCGCTCACGCACAAGTCTTAATGCTAGTGAGCAAGCTTTTGTTGTTTTTATCGTCTTTTTCTTCTTCTTCTTCTTCGATGTTTGATGACGATGACTGCCGCTGTAGTTGTTATTGTTGCATTATAATGCAATTCGCGAGTTGTAAATTTTCATTGAAGTAGATGGACGTGCACAAACCAGTAAGAATAGACCGCCGACTTCCCGTACACCTACCCGATTCCCCCCGGAAAGAATTTCCCTGTCTGTGAATACGTGTAAATGTCAAAATTAATGGCGGCAATGTTTTTCTATGCAATACCATGCGACCAGGATTTTTCAAGTATGCGTGCGTTAATGGCGCCCCTTTGATTTTGTACACCACCAATACATGAAAAATCCTGGTCTCGCCGGCAGCTTGTAGGCAAAGTCCGTTATGTGGGAGGAGACGACAGTCTATTATTATGGCCAAATCACAACGGCGCTTTGCCGCTTGCGTGCGTTGACAGATAAAGTAGAACCAATGCTTTCATATGGTGCAAGCCAAAATGCGGCTTCAGGCTTCGGGTCGCGTTTAGATCGTAAATATCGTAAAGTCCAACGCGCCGCCCAAGTAGAGCAACTCTCTACTTTCAGGTGCGCTGAGCGGCTTTGACATTTCATTTTCGGTTTGGTTTGTTCGATTTGATAATATTTAATGTGATAGAGCATATGCCGTTTATGTTGGAGTAGCGCGGGTTCACTTAGGGTATACACGTACTCGTTTTTAGTAGAATATGAGGTTTTTGCAATACAAATTAATTATTTTACTGTGTGGAAATGACGAATATTATTTTTGCTGTAATGCTACTAGTGATTTCTTCAGATTGTTGAACAAAAAAATATGTGCCCAAATGTTATGTGCACGCTTTTGAAATTTTAATTTTCTCTGAAACTACTCTGTGCTTTATACAATTGATAAACGAAATAAACATTTTTGTTTAGAATATTTATAGTTTCTTTTTCTAGTCGAGGGAAAATCTAATTTTCTGCTATGTGCAAATGATTGGTATTAATTTATTACTTGGTGTACCCGCTCTTTTGCTGGTGCCAATGAATTGAAATGCTTAGGTAGATATAGCTACATATTTTTTATTGTCTATCGGGACAAAGAAAATGAATGAATATGCGTACCGACTTTGACCCAAATTCACGGGAATTCTCCGTCCTACATCGAAGATTCCTTGTAAATTTGAACTCCATAAGCGGGAAGGTTTTGAAGTGCAGCCATAGGAAAATATAAAAATGTCTGGACAGGATAGCAAGATCTTCGCGGAAATATAGCAAAAAAAATGTTCGTGTATTTAATTAATACCAGGCAAATGACCCTAATTAGAGGGTCATAAAATCCTTTCAATATCCATTGCCATTACTGGCGATAGGTGAACGGATGTGGTAAAAACCCAGCGAGCGACGAAAAACAGTACCTGTGGTCGCAATCACAAAAATATTCCACGACAAAAAAAGTGAAAATACAATAACTGTTATTTATTTATGAATTTTTTACTATTTTGAACAAATTTCCTCTTAAATCGTGCATTAAAAATAACAGGTATAAGCAAAAAGGAGTAGACTTGCATTCTGCTCTGAATTGGGGTATATTAACATAAACCAAACAGAACTTTCAATCTCTCATACTCTAGTCTCTCAACGCGCCAAAGCTCTGAAGCGGCATTTAGTTTTGGAAAACTGCGGCTTGCGCGCGTTGACATAAAGTACGGTAAAGTTTCTAAAACGCCTGTCAACGCACGCAAGCGGCAAAGCGCCATTGTGATTTGGGCATTACTGGTTTGTGTGGACGTGGTGCGGTGGTTTTAGTTTATTTTGTGATTCAGTTTTTTTTTTTTTTTATTCAAAATTTGATCAGTTTTTTTGTATTTAAGTGTTTTGTTTTTAAATAAAGTGAATATTAAATTGTGGCGTAGGAAAAAGGTAAGTGTTTTGTGCATATTATTTTGATTTTGGTGTGAATGGTTTTTCATTGATAAATTTCTTTCTTGTTGGAATTCTGTGATTGCGTTGTTTTTTTTTTTTTTTTTTTTTTTTTTTTTTTTTTTTTTTTGGTTGCGCCAATGGATGTCGTAATCTTCTAAAGATGCGGTAGCCCGTGCTACCAACATGCACGATTCGCAAACCCGAATAATCGATGCCAGGAGTGCGCCTTACGTACTAATCGACACCCTACGTCCTTCAACCACTCTCCCCGCGGGACTGCCGTTAGGTATTACTTCGCGGGGCTGGTTAGCAATTTATGCTCTAGTCACAGTGTTCGTTGTTTCTTCTCGCCTTCTTTTTTCAATTCGTCGCAGCTCGTTTTGTACACTAATAACTAGTGTGCTGATTTCCGTCCACGTATCTTCCGAGTTCACCATGTCGTTTATAATTTGTTGCGGACTGGGCAGGTTATTTCTCCATTGTTGGAAACGTTCGCAGTAGAACACAGCGTGTTCGGTATCTTCTTCTTCTTCTGAGCATTCTGGACAAAGTGGTGAGGTATCGTGTCCAAACCGGTGCAAGTATTTCCGATAGCCGCCGTGTCCAGACAGGAACTGTGTAAGGTGGTAGCTGCAGCTGCCGTGTGCTCGGTTTGTCCACACTTCGATGATAGGGATCAACTTATAGGTCCATCTGCCTTTTGTAGTATTGTCCCATCTAGCTTGCCACATAGCTATTGAAGCTGACCTCTCTTCTTTCTTTATTGTTTTTATGTCACCAGCATCTTGCTGACTTAAGACTCTTCTGGTGTAAATTCGTTGCATTTCATCTGCGAGGATGTCGATAGGAATCATTCCGGCTATAACAAAAGCTGCTTCGTCCGAAATAGTTCGAAAGCCGCTGATCGTTCTTAATGCACAAAGTCTATATGATGATGTTAGTTTCCTCCTTGTCTCTTTTATTGCTAGGGCGCCTGTCCAAACTGGCGCGGCATATAGCAATACTGAACTGACCACCCTGGATAGGAGAATTCTTCTTGCATATCCCGGACCTCCGATGTTCGGCAACATTCGAGAGAGTGCTGCCTGCAGTAATGACGCTTTTCTGCTCACATAGTCAACGTGTTCTTTAAACTTTAGCCTATTGTCAAGCATAACTCCAAGGTATTTTATTGATTCCTTTGATCTTATTGATTGGCTTCCAACCTGGATGGTTATGTGCTCTACCGCCTTCCGGCTAGATATAAGAACTGCTTCGGTTTTATGGTCGGCTAATTCCAGACCTGCTGATACTAGCCACTCTTTGATTCGAGCGATGGCTTCGTTGGTAGCTGATTCTATTTCCCGTATTTGTTTTGCTACAGTAACAACAGCGATGTCGTCAGCGAATCCTATGAGTTGCACTCCTTTAGGTAGTGATAGTCGAAAGACTCCGTCATACATTATGTTCCATAAGAGGGGACCCAGAACCGATCCTTGTGGAACCCCCGCGGAGACATTGTAGTACTTCACTCCTTCCTCAGTTTCGTACCTTAGCTTCCTGTTGGTGAAGTAGTTTGTAACTATTTTTCTCAGGTAGTATGGTGTATCCATTCTGGCTAGTGATCTCCTAATGAAGGTCCAGTTAGCCGAGTTAAAAGCGTTTCTTATATCCAGCGTTACTACAGCACAATACTCTTTGGTTCCAAATCGCCATCTTTCTCCTTCTATCGCTTTAGCAGCTATATCGACTACCGATTTTATGGCGTCTACAGTGGATCGCGATTTCCTAAATCCGAACTGGTAGTCTGACAATGCTCCTTTTTCCTCTGCAACAGTGAGCAATCTATTGTGGTTCTCCAGGCGGTTTGTTCCCTTTCGGTAGCAGTACTAAGTGTTGCAGTTTCCACGGGTCAGGGAAAATACCTTCATCTAGGCACTTTTGCATTGTTTTTACAAAAAGCTCCGGCCGTTTTTGAACAGCGACTTTCAGTGCTTTATTTGGGATTCCATCTGGTCCAGGGGCTTTCTTATCGCCTATCTTTCTGCAAGCCTGAAAGAGCTCGTCCTGAGTAATGATTGGTATATTCTCTACTGTATTTGTTCTTATTATATTGCATTCAGTCGACATCCTTTGCGGAAACAAGTGCTCGACAATTGCTTTAAGCATAACTGGACATGTTATTTGGGGGGACCTATTGCTCTTCAGCTTTTTCATAACCATCCTGTATGCTGTTCCCCAGGGATTGATATCAGCTTCGTCACAAATACGTTTAAAGCATTCTGTCTTGCTTTCTTTGATGGCGTTTTTAAGCGCGTGCCTCGCGGTTCTAAAGCGCTCCAAGAGTTGTTGGAAGTTTGGTCTCCCTCTGGATCGTTGGACTCTGCGTCGCGCTTTTAGACACGCTGCTCTAAGTGTTTTTATCTCCTCATTCCACCAGTAGCACGGTTGGGCCCTTTTACTCCCTACTCTTCTGGGCATTGCTGCATCACATGCTGTGGTGATGGTGCGGATTAGTTGAAGCGAAAGGGTCTTTGCAGTTGCAGCTCCATTGTTACCTTGATTGCCGGTGCTGATCGCTTCCTCAAACATATCCTCGTCAAAGAGTGTGTCCTTCCATTTTGGCCCCAGTACTGGCTTAGGCTGTTGTACTTTTTTCCTTTCAGTGGTTTCAAAAATTATTGCCTGATGGTCGCTTTGGGTATAATCTTCGCTGACCCGCCATTTCAAGTTCCGTAGAAGGGAAGTACTTACGAAGGTGATGTCTATTATCGAGCCTTTTCCTGCTTTCCGAAATGTAAGTGCCCGCCCGTTATTCGCTATGCTTATGTTTAGGGGTGCAAATGTTTCCAAAAGCATACGTCCTCTGGCATTGGTGAGTCTGCTACCCCACTCTGTTGCCCACGCGTTAAAGTCGCCTGCAATAATGACTGGAACCCTCCCGGAAGCATCTTGTACCAGGGTGTCTAACATCGACTGGTATTCATTCGGCGTCCAGCTGGGTCGAGCGTAGCAGCTGTAAAAATGCATTCCATTTATTTTAGCTCGTACGAAGCCTTCAGCTTGGTCGTATGTATCTTGGAAAGCATGTCTTCCGCATATCCATATCGCAGCGTGATTTGTTTTATCGCTGATCCATATGTTGCCATCGAGAGTTTTGTACGGTTCGCTGATCAATACTATGTCCGCTCCCTCGTCTTTTGCTGACTGTGCCAGGAGGTCCTGGGCTGCTTCACAGTGGTTTAGGTTTATCTGTATTATCTTCATGATCTTTTGCTGGTGATTGCTCTTCTGAAGAATAGACAGTTCCTACTGCCGGCTATGTGCTTCGCGTCTTCCGGGTGATCTACTCTACAGAACATACATGATGGTGACAGATTACAATTCTTCGCGATGTGCCCGTCCGTTCCGCATCTTCTACATAGCTTGGATCGATCTTCTTCGCTTTTGCATTGTTTGGCTATGTGTCCAAACTCTAAGCATTTAAAGCATTTTGTAAGTAGCGTCCGTTCGCGAATGCGGCAGACTACCCACCCGATTTTGATTTTTCCCGCTTCTAAAAGCTTTTTTGCGGTTTGTACCGGTAGACTTACCGTCGCGGTTTGGGTGCCTCCGTAAGCTGCCCGCATTGATAAAATATCTGTAAGAGACACTTCTTCGATGCCAAATTGAGTTTTAATTGCCTCGCATATATCCATTTTCGTGGTAACTTCATCTACGTATTTAAACTCTATGGTTGTACGATGTGTGAGACTCCTTACGCTCGCCTGTTCTCCTATGACCTTACTAATAGTGTCTTTATATTCAGATGCCTTTCCCCCTGTCTCTTTAAGCTGTATTAAAAGATCTCCTTTCTGTGTTCTCCTTATCCTGGATACCGCTTTACCGAACTCTTCCAGATTGTGGTTTGCCTTTACGTTGCGTAGTATGTCCGCATAGGATAGTGGCCCCTTTGCTTCAATAATGATGGCGTCAGGTTTAGTTCTCTTCGCCTCTTGATTCGTCCTGGCGGAATTGTTGCCTGTGTCCTTCGCCCACTTTTCTCCCTTGTTTTTTTGTTGCCTCTTCTTCGTAGTGGTGTTTTTGTCTCTATTCGAAATGATATCAGCACCAGTTTCCTTCGCCATAGCTCCGTCTCCGCCTGTAATGCGGTTTTTGTTAGTGGTGGCGGTGTTTTGTTTCTCCTTGGTTGCAGGCGTATCAGTTCCAGTCGCTGCCTTCATCTCCTTTGTTTTGAGGGCCGAAGGGTGCTTCTGCTTCCGTTTTGGTTCTGGAGTTTCATTGTCCGGGGGTTGTCTTCTTTTTGGCTCCAGGTTACATTTCAATAACGGAGAGGTCTGCGAGGAGTTGTTCTTCCTAATAACCTCCTTCGCTTTTCCGTCCTTCATTTGTATGGCTGCAAGTTCATACAGCGCTTTAATACTTTCAATGGCGTCTCTCATCGGTTGATGAATCGAACGCCTTTTGCCATCTTCTAGCATATCCACCAGTCTTCTTATCTGTTCTCCAAGGCTGTGGAAAGCACATTGCTGAGGGCTTGGGCTAGGTATCCTAGCGCCTGCTAAGGGTGTATCGCGCTGTTGTCCATTGCACGGAGATACGCGGTCTACGGGTGATCTCAGCATTCTCGAACTATTTTGGAATGGGTTTTCCATTTCTCCTTCCACTTCTCTTCTTACGTTGTTGTTGTTGTTATTGTTTGTGATCATTGCTGTTGGGTCCTCACTCAGAGTCGTTGTCAATGTCCGGATGTGTAGTTACCTTCGGATCCCATGGTTGTCTTTGCAAGCAGTGAGGCCATGCAGGGGTTGACACAAGCCCTTATGAGGTGATGTGCCAGAGCCGGATCGGATTTAACAAGGAATATAACATCTTGACCTACACCACCAACTTAATGGCGACGAGGCATCGAGCGTTCTCTGAGGCCTGCCAAGGTTTTAACGGGACGGGGGCGCTCGCAGCATTTGCCTGGAAGCCATTTCGGTAGGATTTCACTCCTACTTACTCAGGTAACAGAATACTACGAGCGTCAGCCCTCAAAGCTATCGTTCAAATTCGTTTTCCAGTATGCCATAATTAAGACCTTACTGGGCTCAGTCTTAATGCCGAAAAAAGGGTACCGATGTCAATCGGTAAAAGTTATTAAAATAGGTCCGACTGTTCCGCCGATGGCAGATACATCGCGCCGCTGTATCACTACCTATTTGTGTATCCCACGTTGTGGCGGGTACATTTGGATCTCGCCATTTACATTATTCTGTATCCACCGTAGCCACCTTAAGAGGTGGGGGGCACTTTATTGAAGACGGTGCCTATACGTCTTGTCACAGAAAATTCATAGGGGTTCCTGTGGCCTTTTAAGCCACGCCCTCCTTTCCTGTCGCTCTTGGTCGGGGACTGCTTATTGGGTATTCGCAGCTAACCTACATATCTGCAGGCCGTCCACAATCTGCCACCTGAGACCCCACTGTGGCCTGAGCTCGGCCCGTCCATCCTAGCTGCACCGGCCCATCTGCCAAACTCCGAAATATAGTTGAGACAACTTTATATAGTTGAGACAACTTTACGGAGCCTATAGCATGATGTGGTGGTATCTCACCGGACGACAGGGGGATGGGTCCCTGTCTACCACCTGTGTGTGATTGCGTTGTGTTTTTTTTTTTTTTTTTTTTTTTTTTGGATGCGCCAATGGATGTGGTAATCTTCTAAAGATGCGGTAGCCCGTGCTACCAACATGCACGATTCGCAAACCCGAATAATCGATGCCGGGAGTGCGCCTAAACGTACTAATCCACACCCCACACACTTCAACCACTCTCCCCGCGGGACTGCCGTTAGGTATTACTTCGCGGGGTTGGTTAGCATTCAAGCTAGTCGTGTTGTGTCACCTGCTTCTGGTGTTTCAGCGGCCTCTGAGGCTTCTGCTGTGGCTTTTCTTAGCCTTTCTATTCTCCGTAGCTCATTTTGTAGGATGGTTATAAAATTGCATAATTCCGCCCAGTTCTCTTCAGACTGCAACATGTGGTCGATGATAAGTGACGGGCTGGGCAAAGTATTTCTCCATGCCATGAAGCGTGGGCAATAAAATACTGCGTGTTCCGTGTCTTCATCTTCATTTACGCATTCAGGGCAAAATGGTGAGCTGTCGTGCCCAAAACGGTGCAGATACTTGCGATAGCCACCGTGGCCTGACAGGAACTGTGTAAGGTTGTAGTTACAGTCTCCATGGTTACGTTCTATCCATTCCTGGATTGTCGGTATAAGTTTGTATGTCCATCTGCCTTTCGTTGTGCTATTCCAACGAGCTTGCCACATAGCTATTGACGCTGCCTTTTCTTCAGATTTAATTCTCTTGATTTCACTGGCATCGTATTGGTTTAAAACTCTTTTGTTATATATCCTCAACATTTCATCTGCAAGAATGTCGACGGGAACCATTCCAGCTATTACAAAGGCGGCCTCATCCGATATGGTTCGGAAGCCGCTGATTGTCCGTAGCGCGCAGAGCCTGTATGTTGACAATAGTCTCCTTTTGGTCTCCTTCGTCCTCAGTGCTTGCGCCCAGACTGGGGCAGCATACAACAGGACTGATGTAACTACTCTGGAAAGTAGGATCCTTCTTGCGTATCCAGGACCACCAATGTTAGGCATTATGCGCGAGAGAGCTCCCTGCATTTGCGATGCTTTCTTGGCTAAATAGTCCACGTGTGTTTTGAACCGCAATCTATTGTCTAGCATTACTCCAAGGTATTTAACAGCTTCTTTGGACCTGATTATTTGGCTACCAACCTGAAAGTTGGCAAACTCTACAGTTTTTCGGCTGGTTATGAGGACAGCTTCTGTTTTGTGATCAGCTAGTTCCAGGCTGGCGGTTGCTAGCCACTCCTTTACCCTGGCAATTGCTTCGTTTGTAACAGATTCAACTGTACGAATCTGTTTACCTACTGTCACAACGGCAATGTCATCGGCGAATCCAATTATCGTCACTCCCTCAGGCAGCGCCAATCGTAAGACTCCGTCGTACATGATATTCCACAATAGCGGCCCTAAAACCGATCCCTGTGGAACTCCGGCAGTGACGTTGTAGTATTTTTCACCTTCATCTGTATTATATCTCAGCTTTCTGTTGTTGAAGTAGCTCGTCAATATACGTAGCAAGTAGTACGGTGTATTCATCCTAGCGAGGGATCTTCTAATGAAAGACCAGTTCGCCGAGTTAAAAGCATTTTTAACGTCCAAAGTTACTACTGCGCAGTACTCCTTTGTTCCATAGCGCCATCTTTCCCCGTCGATGGCGCCTTTTGCAATATCCACTACTGCTCTTATGGCATCAACAGTGGATCTCATTTTCCGAAAACCATATTGGTAGTCTGAAAGGGCACCTTTTTCGTCTGCCACTGCGAGTAATCTATTGTAGATTATCTTCTCGAGGATCTTTCCCATGGTATCCAATAGGCATATTGGGCGATAGGACGATGGGTCACCTGGAGGCTTCTTTCCTTTTGGTAGCAGGACCAAATGTTGGATTTTCCACTTTTCGGGAAACGTCCCTTCTTCGAGGCACTTCTGCATAGTCATCATAAACAGGTCTGGCCTCTTTTTTATAGCCGCTTTTACTGCCTTGTTTGGGATTCCGTCGGGTCCAGGGGCCTTGTTGTCGCCTATCTTGCTGCATGCCTCGAGCAGCTCCTCCTGGGTAATTAGTGGAATGTCGTCTGAACTGACTTCTCTCACGATATTGCACATAGTAGTCGTTACTTGGGGGAAAAGATGCTCTACAATGGATTTCAGAATTATTGGACACGTTATTGGAGGGGTTCTGCAGCCCCTCAGTTTGGTCATTACCATTCTGTATGCCGATCCCCATGGGTTAATGTCGGCCTCCTCACAAAGACGTTTAAAACACGTGGTTTTGCTCTCCTTAATGGTTCTATTTAGTGTGCGCCTTGCCAGTCTAAAATTGTCCATGCATTGTAGGAAGTCTGGTCTCCTTCTTGAACGCTGAACCTTGCGTCGAGCTTGCAAACATTTTCTCCGAAGTGTCTTTATTTCCTCGTTCCACCAGTAACATGGCGGTGCCTTCCTGCTGTTTGTTCTTCTAGGCATGGATGCGTCGCACGCGGTAGTGATGGTGTTTGTGAGGTGATGTACGAGGGTCTCCGCTGTTCCATTTCTCGTTAGGTTGCCGTTCAACATCTCTTCGAATGTTTCCTTATCGAAGTTTCTGTCGTTCCATTTTGGGCCCGTAAGTTTAGGGGGAACGACTGGTTTCCTTCCTTTTATTTCCATTACTATCATTTGGTGGTCACTGTGTGAGTATTCCTCGCTGACTCTCCACTTTATGGTTCTCATGATAGACGTACTCACAAGGGTGATGTCGATGATAGAGCCTATCCCAGCCTTCCTGTACGTATTTGCTCGACCCTTGTTGGCGATACTTATCGATAGGGGAGCGAATGTTTCCAGTAGGGCCTGTCCTCTGGTATTAGTGAGTCTGCTGCCCCATTCCGTACCCCACGCATTAAAATCGCCACCTATAACCACTGGGGTTCTCCGAAGAGCGTCCGAGGTTAGATTGTCCAGCATTTGTTGGTATTCATTGGACGTTAAGCTGGGTCGGGCATAGCAGCTGTAGAAATGAATCCCGTTTATTTTCGCCCGCACGAAGCCTTCCGTTTGTTCGCTTGTGTCTTCGAAAGCATAGCGTCCACATATCCAGATTGCCGTTTGTTTTGCCTTGTCGCAGATCCAGTTATTGTTCTCGTCGGGACACTTATAGGGTTCGCTAATCATGATGACGTCCGCCCTTTCGTCCTTGGCCGTTTGTGCTAGGATGTCCTGGGCTACTCTACAGTGGTTGAGGTTTATCTGTAGAATCTTCATGGTCTCTTGTTAGTGATAGCTCTCCGAAAAACCGGGCATTTGTTACTGCCAGCTACATGCTTCGCGTCATCTGGATTGTCTCTCTTGCAGAGCATACAGAATGGTTCCTTGTCACAGTTCTTTGCTATGTGGCCTTCTGTCCCACATCTCCTACATAGTTTGGAGCGGTCTTCTTCGTTTTTGCATTGCCGAGCTAGGTGGCCAAACTCTAAACATTTGAAGCATTTTTTTAGCAGGGTGCGTTCGCGTATGCGACAGTTAACCCAGCCGATTTTAACCTTTCCGGCTTTTAATATTTTTCCTGCATCTTCGGCGGGGAGGCTGATTGTTGCTGTTTGAGTTCCTCCGTAACCCTTTCGCAGGGACAAGACGTCCGCTGGTAGAACTGTCACTTCGAGCTGGGCTTTGATGGCATCGGTTATGTCGTCTACAGCAGTTATCTCATCGATGTCTTTAATCTCAAGGACAGAGTGGTGTGTAAGTGATCTCACATTCGCTTGGTCAGCTAACGTTTCACTAAGGAATCCTTTGAACGCAGAGGTCTTAATACCCGTCTCCTTGAGTTGTATAAGAAGGTCTCCCTTTTGTGTCCTCCTAATTCTTTGCACCGCATTTCCCACTATTTCTAATTTTGGGTCTGCCTTTACCTTGCGCAGGATCTCCGCGTATGAGAGGGTCCCCGTCGCTTTGATGACGATAGCGTCAGGTCTAGGTTTTTTGGGTTCCATCTGCTTCTTTTTGGTGACCTTCTTATTAACGGCATTTTGCCATTCATCATCTCCTTTCGCCTGCTTCTTATCAGTGCCTACATTTTTCTTTTGCTTGGGTCTGGTCACTGGAGTCTCAACTCCAGTATTCCCATCTTTCTCCTTGGTTATTTTCACCGGTGGGTGTTTTTGTTTCCTTTTTTGCTCCGGGTATCTTTTGTCTGCAACGTTTTTTTCAGCATTAACTTGCCTCCTTTTTGGTTCTGGTAGTACGTTGTCTGCAGAACCATTTGGTAAGTTTTGCTGCTTCCGTTTGGGCTCCGGGGGTTCATCGTCTGCAACCTGTCTCTTCTTGGGCTCTGTTGTTGCCTTTAACCATGGCGAAGTTTGCGAGGAATTGTTCGTACGAATCACTTCCTTTGCTTTTTCGTCATGCAATTGAATCGCCGAGAGTTCGTAAAGAGCTCTGATGCTTTCAATAGCGTCTCTCATCGGTTGGTGGATCGAGCGTCTTTTGCCATCTTCCAGCATTTCTACCAGCCATCTTATTTGCTCACCTAGCTTGTGGAAGTCTGATTGTTGGACTGTTGATTCGGTCGCCCTTGTTCGTACCGTGGGTGACTCGCGTCGTTCAGTACTCCTCTGTGGGACTGGTGACCTTAGCATCCTTGATCCTCCCTGAAAGGGATTTTCAATGATCTCCTCTATTAATCCTCCGGTGTTTTGGTCTATGTTGGTTGTGGTCATTTCTATTTGGTCCCCCCTCAAAGCCGCTATCAATGTTCGAATGTGTAGTCACCTAAGGATCCCATGGTTGTCTTTGCAAGCAGTGAGGCCATGCGAGGGTTGACACAAGCCCTTATGGGGTTTTGTGCCAGAGCCGGATCTGTGCTAACCAGGAATATTACATCTGGACCTACACCACCAACTTAATGGTGACGAAACATTGAACGTACTTTGAGGCCTGCCAAGGTTTTAACGGGACGGAGGCGTTTGTAGCATTAGCCTGGAAGCCATTTCCGCAAGATTCCACTCTTGCTTACTCAGGTAACAGAATACTACAAACGTCAGCCCTCATAGCGATCGTTCCAATTCGGTTTTCCAGTATGCCATAATTAAGACCTTACTGGACTCGGTCTTAATGTTTTACGATAATTTTTTAACATTTGTATTAGAAGAATACTAATGTTATTGCATTATACTAAAATGCTATATCAATATATGTGCAGTCGCGTTCAGGTTGAGAAGCTGCACATTTCACGGTGTGGCGGGTGCAGCCGGATCTCGCCATTTGCTTCTTGCTGTATCCCTCGATGCCACCTTATGAGGTGGGGAGCACTTACTTGGAAGACGGTGCTTACTCGTCTTGTCGCAGAGAGTTCATGGGGGTTCCTGTGACCTTTTCAGCCACGCCCTCCTTCTCCGCCTCTCTGGGTAGGGGACTGCATATTGGGTATTCGCAGTTAACCTCCACCTGGGAAGCTCCTTAAACGATGCTGGTTTTTTTTTTTTTTTTTTTTTTTTTTTTTTTTCAGCATACGAGTGGATTTTAGTCGCCTCTTACGACAGGCATACCTTACCTCAGGTCTATTCTAACCCCGACCCTGAAGGGGCTGATTGCGTTGTGTGTGTGTGTGTGTGTGTGTGTGTGTGTGTGTGTGTGAAAAGGCAAATGCGCGCGGTGAATTTTCATTTAAAGTTTTTGTTTTTTTTTTATTGGGTTCAATAAAATGATTGAATAGTGGATTATGTGAGTTTTGTAGTGTGATTTTCGTTTTTTATTAAATCGAATGTTTATTGAGATTGTCTGTTGTTATTTGTTTTGCACATGTGTTGATAGTTAATACCCAGCAAACATTTTTCTTCAGTAAAAGTGAAGAATCACTTTACATTCAGTAAAAATGAAGAACATGCCTTCATTTAACATTCATTTATGTGAATCAAATCTGGTTTCAGATTAAAACGAATATTGACATTCGATTTTCATTCACATAAGTGAACAAAAATGATTATGAGCAAGCTATCTCAAAAAACAAATATCTCGCACTACATTTTCAGAATTCAAATTTCAAACGACATTCAAATTTCCTTCACTTAAATGAATAAAAGTGGCGGTGCACAAGATCGTAAAGACAAAGATCGAGGGTTATTTTTGTGCAAGAGAAAACTTGTTTTTGCGCAAATGGATAGTGATAACGGAACCTGGAAATGAAACAAAGAAAATATAAAAATTAGATGCGTCAGTTCGATTAATTGCTTGCAACGGACGGTGGTCCCCACTCACGAAAATAAAAAGATTGAAAAGTATAAAAAAGACAGAAAGACCAGCAATAAAAGCATCTGCGAGCAAAAGCATTTTCTTGGAGGGGTGCTCAGACTAAAAAAATCTGCGCGGTCTCTAACAACCGTAGTTGCCCTACGAAGTAAGTTAAAAAACAAAAATTATAAGCTCATAAATTTATTTTTTTTTTTAAAGATGCAATTCACGCCAAATACAACCTTTCGGAGGATATTTTCGAGCAAGCAGCGATGAGGCACATTCAATACGCCAACGAGCGGCTCAAGCCAAAAAAAAAAACTGAATATAAGCATTAATTTTAGTGAATGTTTCTCCAATAATTTATGAATCATTTATTGATATGATTTATGAATCTTTATGATGATTTAAAAATGATTCAGTCAATATTCACGTAAGTGAAGATGTATCGTGACATTTTGCATGACACTTTTCTATAAGTAAACATGCTTACATTCATTTTAGTGAATGTTTCTCCAATCATTTATGAATCATTTAAAAGATTCATAAATGAAGGCCCATTTCTCAGGAAAAGGGATTCAAATTGAATCATAAATGAATTCATATCTGAATGTTTTCTTCATTTAACTGAATCATTTATGATTCATTTCTGAAGAAAAATGTTTGCTGGGTAGTTTGGTAGTGTCCTCATTGTATGTGTATACTGATTACGAGGAAATGGACTGTATACGTGTTGTGTGAGATAATTTTCATGATACTTTTATGTCATAAAAGGGGGTTGCCACACTACTAGTGCTGTGCAACAATTAGTATTATGATATTTTATTTTGGTGTTGAGTGAATTCTCATCTTATTAGGTATTGAAATTCCATATTACTATTTATTTGTTTTGTGTTGATTTATATTGTGTTGTGTTGATTTAAATAGATATGTTGTGTTAATGTTGTATAAATGGATGTAGTGTTGAGTTTTTTTTTTTTTCAGTTATTCATAAATGTGTGTTGTGTTGAATGGATGTTATATAGTGTTGAGTTTGAATTTTATATTGTTGTGTTGAATGAAAATTTAATTTTCGATGAAAGTGTTGAATTTTTATATTACGCTGAGTTGTGTTGCTGTGTATTATGTGTTGATATGAATGTTGTATAGAATTTTGTGTTGAGTTTATTGTATATTGTTGTGTTGAATAAAAATATTATTTTCGATAAAAGTGTTGAATTTTATATTATGTTGTGTTGCGTTTTGTGTTTGATGTGTTGGGATGAATGTTGTAGAATCTTGTGTTGAATTTAGATGTGTATTTGTTTAATATCAGTGTTCGCTATATTGCTGGGTAAAGGACAAATTTTTGATATGGGGCGTTTCAGTTCGGTTGTTTCTGTTTTTAGAGTTACCACTCGTACTAAATTATCAGGCCCAGGGTGTAATTTTGATATTCTGCCCAGATTCCATTTTAGTGGGGGAAGTCTTTCGTCTTTTATCAAAACTAAGTCTCCTTCCTTTAGAGTAGAGTTGACGATCTGGGTCCACTTTGGGCGTTGCTGAAGCCGGGCAAGATACTCACTGCTCCACAATTTCCAGAATGATTGCGAGAGGGCTTGGACTCTCTTCCAGCGTTCTAGATGAGAAATTTTCTCCAGACTATATTCCGGTTGTGGTGGTGTTAATAACGGTTCTCCTACGAGGAAGTGGCCGGGTGTTATTGCTCCTAGGTCGTTGATATCTTCTGACTGCGGACACAAAGGTCTTGAGTTCAGACAGGCTTCTACTTGGGTAAGAAGCGTGGTGAGCTCTTGAAACGTCAGAATCTCGTTGCCAGCTACACGCTTGAGGTGAAATTTCACAGATTTCACTCCCGCTTCCCATAAACCTCCAAAGTGTGGAGAAGCAGGGGGAATGAAATTCCACTTGGTACCTTCGCTGGCTAGTACCTCTGCCACATTTCTCCAGTCGAACTGTGCTTCCTTTAATTGTTTTTGCAGTTCTGCATTACCGCCTACAAAATTTCGACCACAGTCACTGAACAATTCTCTGCAAAGACCTCGTCTTGCAACAAACCTCCTGAAAGCCCCTTAAAAGGTTTGGGAAATCATATCGCCGACTAGTTCTATATGTACGGCCTTGGTTGCCATGCAGACGAAAATCGCGAAGTAACCTTTCAGAGTCTTGGCATTGCGTCCTCTCCAGGTTTTGACATCAATCGGTCCTGCGTATGTGAATGGACGTGATATCGTCGTCCTTGCTGCCGGAAGATTACCCATTAACTGCCTCAACGGTTTTGCTCTAAACTTAAAACAAATATTGCAGTTGTGAATTTGTTTCTTTACATAATTGTTTAGATTGAAAATCGAAAACCGCTGGCGAATATAGGCAATCATCTTTTCATTGCCTCCGTGAAGTGTTTTTTCGTGGGCATCACTGATGATACGCTTCGAAAGAAGATGATCTGCTTTTAGTAGAATCGGGTGTTTTTTGTTGAATGGGAGAGTAGAGTTCGACAGTCTCCCCCCAACTCTTAAAATCCCCTCTCCGTCTCTAAATGGTGTGAGTGCTTTGTACCCTTTTGTGATGGAACTTTCTTCTTCCGAAGTGAATGTCTCTTCCTGAACACATTTGATGATCCGCGTTAATGCCTTCTCAAATTCCTGCGGCGGTAATATGTCCGAGTACTGTTGAGAAGGCCTGGCTTTGGTTCGCATGCGTAAACAGTATGCAACGACTCGAACTGCTTTTGTTAGGGTTGAACAATTTTGCAAAATTTCGTTTACCACACTAACGAATTTATTTTCCATACAGTGATGAACAGTTGTGGAACGAGCTTCTTGATGGGTCTCCAGACAAGGTGGTTGGTCCGGGTATATTGCATCCCAATGATGCCTTAAGAAAGCTGGCCCTTCCCACCATAGCTGGTTTTCAACAATCATCAATGGAAATATTCCGCGGGATGCGACATCAGCTGGATTCAGCTCTGATGGAATGTGTTTCCAAGTTATGTTGCTGCTAAACTTCTGGATTTGGGATACGCGGTTGTAGATGAATGTCTTCCACTTCAGCGGAGGAGCTCTAATCCAGCATAACGTGATGACTGAATCGGTCCACGCATAGACATCAACTGCTTCCAACTTCAGAATTTTTGTCGTTTCATGAAGTAATTTCGCCAGTAGTACAGCACCACAAAGTTCCAATCTAGGCAATGTGATCATCTCTAATGGAGCAACCTTCGTCTTCGCCATCAACAGGTGCATGTGGATTTGACCATTTCCATCCAGGACTCGCAAATAAACTGCTGCAGCGTATGCTTTTTCTGAAGCATCACAAAAACCGTGGACCTCAAGCTTCGAGATGTTTTTATCGGTGTTGATTGATCGAGGAATCTGGACCCTTTCAATGGCTGGAAGTTCTTGTCGAAAGGATAGCCACTCATGTTCCAATTCTGGCGGGATTGGTTTGTCCCAATCCAGTCCCCTACCCCACAGTTGCTGCATCATTATTTTGGCTTTTATAGTGCAGGGTGAGATCCACCCCATTGGATCGTACAGCTTAGCTATCGCGGATAGAATGGACCGTTTTGTGACTTCACCATCGCTAGTTTGTGTGACCTGGAATGAGAAGACATCAGGAATTGGCAGCCACTTAATGCCTAGTGTTTTGACATCACTATTTTCAACAAATGGTAACGAAAAATTGACTGTCCTATCACTTGGCGGTATATTTTGCAAAACCTCTTCCGAATTGCTGACTTGTTTGCGAAGGTGGAAACCTGCAGTTGTTAAAAGGTCCCTTACCGCTTGCAATTTGAGCTGCGTCTCTTCAATAGTGTCGGCTCCACTGATAACGTCGTCGACATAGGTTTCCTCTCTGATGACGGATGTTGCTAATGCGAAATTTGATGCTTCGTCAACTGCTAGCTGCAAAAATACCCTAATGGCAAGATACGGTGCTGAAGCTGTGCCAAAAGTTACGGTCTCCAGACGGTAGATCTTCAGATCTTGATTAGGATTGTCCCGCCATAAGATCAGCTGGTAGTTCGCATCTGCTGTGTTTACTCGGATCTGACGGTACATCTTCTCGACGTCACCGGTAAAGGTAAACCTATATTTACGCCACCTTAATATTATATCCATAACATTAGTTTGAACTTTAGGTCCAACCATCAACTTGTCATTCAAGGAAGAGCCAAAAAATGGTTTGAAAGTTGCGTCGAAAACGATTCGCAACCTTGTGGTGGTACTGGATTCCTTGATGACGGCGTGATGGGGAATAAAAAAATGAAATGTCGATTTTAAAACCTCATTGGATTCCTCGACTGGGGTCATATGTCCGAGCTCGATGTACTCTGCCATACACTTCGCATACTCCTCGTGTTGTGTTTGGTTAACTTGCAGTCTCTTCTCCAACTGCAAAAACCGCCTGACCGCTCCCGTTTGTGTTGGGCCCATGCTTGGGTATTCTCCACCTTTAAAGGGCAGACGAACTTGGTAGCGGCCGTCAGGTAAGCGTTTGGTATATTTTTTTGAAATGCTCCTCACACTTTTTATCCTCCTCAGATTCGTACTTCTCAAATGGCTCTTCCTCGATCTCCCAAAACCTCTTCATAGTCGTGTTGAGATCGACTTGGTTGAAAAAGGTTCGAATCGTGGTTGATTCCGTTGGTGACACTTTGCCCAGCACGATCCATCCCAAGTGTGTCTTCTGTGCTATTGGTCCTGAGCACTCCCTGTTCCGGACAACATCTCCAAGAATGATCTCGCTGTAAATGTCGCTTCCCAGCAACAATCAACCTTTGCCGGAATGTTGAACGTAGGATCGGCCAATTGCAAACCGTTCAGATGCGACAAATTTTCAAAATTAGTGTATTGGGTCGGAAGGAGCCCAGTCAGGGATTTTAAGACGAGAGCTTGCATTCGGCCTGCAAAGCTCGAGGTCAACGACGCGATTTTGAGATCGACGATCTTTGTGGATGCTCCGCTGCTGACCTCCCCCAACCCACTAATCTTACTAAATGTCCACCTAGTCTTCAAATTCAACCTTTGAACTGCTGCTTCCGTTATAAATGATGCCTCCGAACCAGTATCGATCAGCGCCCTTAACGTCAAATAGCTGCCATTACCGGCCTTTACACTAACTAAAGCAGTTGATAGCAAAACTTGCGAATTGGTGTTGACGTGGTGAACTCGATAGTTTTGACTAGTTGACGGTAGATTGTTTTCGATCTGTGATTGACCGTGTGGCTGGTTCGGGTTGTAAGTTTGTATTTGGGGCACATTCGGATTATTTTGCTGCATGTTGACCTGGTTTTGGCAGTTGTTGTTCGCTTCAGACCAATTATGAGCGGTATTTTGTTGCATTTGTGTTGAATTTGGAACAAATTGTGGAGCATTCGGGTTAATATTTGTAAAATTTGTCACATTTTGTGGAATGGGATGTAACAAAGTGTTGTGACGCTGTTTACAGTGATAGCAAGACTTTGAGCTGGGGCATTTGTTCTTGAAATGGCTGTAAGCAAGGCAGTTCTCACAGACTTTGATATTGAAAACGGTTTGTTTTCGTTGGCCTACATCCATTTCCAGAAATCGCCTACACTCCCGTAACGAATGTGGTCCTTTCAGGCAGACCTTGCAGTTTAGTTGACGTTTCTGCGCCTGCCGAGTGTGAGGAACTTGAGTTGTTGGTCTTGCCTTGCTTCCATTTTTCGTGAATGACTGCTGCTCCACAGCCTCCAAAGTTCGGAACCTACACTGCAAAAATTCAAAAAAATCTTTTATTTTCGGCAGCTCCTTACTACTCCCTAACTTCTCTTCCCACTGCTGTTGAGTCGTGTTGCACAATTTCTGGAGAATAACAAAAATCAATATGGCGTCCCAATGTTTGACCGGTACCTCCAAATTCTCCAAAGAGTGGATAATCTCCTGGGATGTATCCAGAATCCTTTTTATATTGTTGGCTGTCTCGCTGCTCATAGCAACCTGGCCAAACAAAAGTTTTAATTGGGTATTGACCAACACCCTCTTGTGATCGTAACGTTCGGTTAAAATCTCCCAAGCACGATAATAATTTCCCTTGTCAATTGCCAAGTGTTGGAGAAGCCTTTCTGCGTCACCGCTAACATTGCACTTCAAAAAATGCAACTTTTGTACCTCTGATAAAGATTTGTTCGTGTGCACCAGAGATACAAACATGTCGTGAAATGACCTCCATGTTTCGTAACCACCAGAAAATGTTGGCAACGTGATTACGGGCAGCCTTAACTCACTTAGTTTTGCATCATCTGTAGTTGAAGAGTCCTTTGTTTTTGCGGAAACATTTGGCGATTCCTCGGGCGTTAACTTATCGATGGCATCTAACACTTCGGTTTTATACTCAGCGTAGATTTCGCGAATCATCTCATATGCTGTTTCTAAGTCTGCCACACTTAGATCAGCTTCCACCTTTCCAGTGCCTAGTATCTGTTGGTGATAGTGCTCAGCCATCGTAAATTGTTTCTCCATCATCTCGATGCGAGTTTTGAGGTAATTCGGTTTAGCTAACCTCAACTTATCAGCTTTGCCGAAATTTAACCTGTCCTGCTTAATGCTAGCGAGAATATTTAACTGGAGCTTGCCGTAGGACATATTGAATTTTATGTATATTTCTTACAAATCACAAGATTAGTTATAAAAGATAATGTGCAGACTCACCTGCCGACAACAAAAAATGTAAAATAGTGTTGGACGTCTTTGTGTTGAGTCTTCTCTGCAAATTGTTGTTGTAAAAACAGCAGCGGACAGCAACAAATTGGGTTGGGTTGAATTTCCTTGGTGATGATTTGCAGCGTCGTCGTTGGAAACTCTCGGTGCGAAAATAACACACTACACACTACACACTGAAAACGTAATTTAAATTCTTATAGAATTGTTATATTAAATGTTTAATTGTGTTTTGTTTTTCCACAGATTCACTACGGATCGAATGGACCAAAAAATGTTCTGGGTTGGATATTATCAGTATACACTTTTTCTCAAAACTTGATAAAATGGAGGGAAATTGAAAAGCGTCTTTTTTCGCTTGGGTTGTAAAACGTTATAATCATTTATTCACTTAAATTTATCTCAAAACTCTCGAAACTTCTTACATTATATATTGTATTGGCCATTATTTACATTTAACATTTGACAGATTACAAAACTAACCACAAAGTGTGGAACTTAAAATTGAATGGCATTGCCAAATGAACGTTACTTTACTAGTTGATATATATTAAACAAAATTGATCATTAATAACATAATTATATTTATTTATATTTCGCCAACGAGCACAATTTACAAAATGTAATACAGAGATATGACAAATTTATGTCTTTCTACTGGAAAATGTTTACAAATAATTTGAAATAAAACAAATATACAACAAAATCGGAGAAATGCTTTTAAGGAAAACAACGACCAAAAACCTCAAATTAAAAAAAAAAAATTATAATAATTAAAAAGTAAATAAATAAATAATAAAATAAAAATAAATGTTAATAAATAAAATAAAATAAAATGGCAGATTGGGGTGATTGTGCCCCTTTTCAAGAAAGGGGATAAAAGGGATTGCTCCAATTACAGGGGTATATCACTTTTAAGTCTCCCCGGAAAAGTCTTTGCCAAGGTGCTGGAAACGCGTTGCAGAGCTGTGGTCGAGGCACGATTAGGAGATGAGCAGTGCGGCTTTCGTCCCGGCAGAAGCACAACCGACCAGTTATTCACTCTCAGAATGGTACTTGAGAAGGCTTGGGAGTATGCTACACCTGTTTACGCTTGCTTCGTAGATTTGGAGAAAGCATATGACCGAGTCCCTCGAGGGAAACTCTGGAGTGTATTACAGGAGTATGGAATTGATGGTTCTCTCTTGAGAGCCATTCAATCTCTTTACACAAACTGTAAAAGCTGTGTTCGGGTAAACGGCGTTAAATCAATACCTTTCACCGTGGGCGTTGGACTTCGTCAGGGGTGCGTCTTGTCTCCTCTCCTTTTCATTACTTATATGGACTGGATGTTACAGCGCAGTCTTGGCGAGGAACGTTTCGAATTGGGAGATCTGAGGATAAGTCATTTGCTCTTCGCTGATGACTTGGTCATCCTTGGATCCTCTCAGACTGAACTTCAGCGCGCACTCGATCGGTTTGTAACCGTTTGTGTTGAAGCTGAGATGAAGGTAAACGTGAACAAATCTGAAGTGATGGTCGTCTCCAGAATGCCTGTTCAATGCACTCTGCATGTTAGTGGAGTCCCATTGAAACAGGTGGAGAAGTTTAAGTATCTCGGGGTCTTATTTACGAGTGATGGAAGGAGCAATGCCGAGTTTTCCTGTAGGATTGGTCAGGCTGGGTCAATTTTAAGACAGCTTGGTCATTCTGTTATTAGGTGGACTGAACTTGGTGTCAAAGCTAAGTTGTCAGTCTTTAATTCGGTGTTTGTTCCAACTCTCACCTATGGTCATGAGGATTGGGTAATGACCGAAAGAATAAGATCGCGGATACAAGCTGCCGAAATGAGATTTCTCCGTAGTATTGCTGGTGTGACCCGTAGAGATCGCATCAGAAATACCACAATACGTGAGGAACTCAATGTCGAGCAGCTACTTCTCCGGACGGAGCGATCCATGCTTCGGTGGTTTGGTCATGTTAAACGCATGTCCCCGACCAGGATTCCACGACGTGCTATGGAATCCGTACCATCGGGTAGGCGTCCTCTAGGTAGACCAAGGATGAGATGGTTAGATCAAGTCCATAATCCCTCCTATACCCGTATGGGGATTGCCCTTGATGATTTAGAGTCGATGGCGGAGGATCGAGAGCTATGGAGGGTCCACTTGAGCAACCTGCACCCGAGTTAAAAAATAAAACAAAGAACATTTAAACAAACAAAAAGGTACGCACGATGCGCTTTATTGTAAAGCCAAATTAAGACTGCCAATTTTGGTAAATACTTAAATGCTAATTGTATGTTGACACTGTTGTTGGGCTGCTATATTGCGGCTGATGCCATAAGATGTTGATTCTCTATTTAGTTGTTGTTGTGCTGACAGCATAATTGTCCATAGCTCATGCTATATGTACATGCTTATGTTATATGGCATATAACTCCCGCGACCCACTTAATGGACAAGCGGACCATTGAAAATGAATGAATAAATAAAATAAATAAATAAATAAATAAATAAATAAATAAATAAATAAATAAATAAATAAATAAATAAATAAATAAATAAATAAATAAATAAATAAATAAATAAATAAATAAATAAATAAATAAATAAATAAATAAATAAATAAATAAATAAATAAATAAATAAATAAATAAATAAATAAATAAATAAATAAATAAATAAATAAATAAATAAATAAATAAATAAATAAATAAATAAATAAATAAATAAATAAATAAATAAATAAATAAATAAATAAATAAATAAATAAATAAATAAATAAATAAATAAATAAATAAATAAATAAATAAATAAATAAATAAATAAATAAATAAATAAATAAATAAATAAATAAATAAATAAATAAATAAATAAATAAATAAATAAATAAATAAATAAATAAATAAATAAATAAATAAATAAATAAATAAATAAATAAATAAATAAATAAATAAATAAATAAATAAATAAATAAATAAATAAATAAATAAATAAATAAATAAATAAATAAATAAATAAATAAATAAATAAATAAATAAATAAATAAATAAATAAATAAATAAATAAATAAATAAATAAATAAATAAATAAATAAATAAATAAATAAATAAATAAATAAATAAATAAATAAATAAATAAATAAATAAATAAATAAATAAATAAATAAATAAATAAATAAATAAATAAATAAATAAATAAATAAATAAATAAATAAATAAATAAATAAATAAATAAATAAATAAATAAATAAATAAATAAATAAATAAATAAATAAATAAATAAATAAATAAATAAATAAATAAATAAATAAATAAATAAATAAATAAATAAATAAATAAATAAATAAATAAATAAATAAATAAATAAATAAATAAATAAATAAATAAATAAATAAATAAATAAATAAATAAATAAATAAATAAATAAATAAATATATATAAGATAAATAAATTTACAAACAGTAGTATTAAAATAATAAACATACAAGAAAATTAACAAAAAGACTAACATCGCGTTAGTTAATATCAGTTAAGCGTATGATATTCAATATTTAATTGATTAATAAGAGGATTATCGGGGATATCGCATCTCATTTTAAATTTGTCAATTAGTTTGTGTATTCTGAAGGAGATCATCTCAACACTGGCTCTTGCATGTAGATCTATCGTAGAGTGATACCAGGGAAGATTAAGCATCATTTTTAATAATTTGTTTTGTGCGATTTGTAACTTTTTAATATGACAACCAGCACAATGTCCCCAAACCCGACAGCCGTACAGTAAAATAAATAAATGGATATAACAATCTTATGCCAATATTTATTTTGTTAAGTGTTTACGAGGTATGTTCTTTAAATGTGAGTTTTGAGTCAAGATGTATTCCCAAGTATTTTACAGAAGGCCTAAACGTTATTGAATAACCATCGACAAGTAATTGATTAGCTGGAAGAAAACAAGGTTTTCTTTTTCGTGTGAAAAAGATAGCTTGTGTTTTTTCAGCATTTAGTTTTATTTTCCACCTTGTGAAGTAGTTTTGCAGTGTCTCAATCGCATTTTTAAGATTGAGAAGTTCAGTCTCAATGACATGCGATGAAACTATTGCCGTGTCATCGGCATATATTGCTGCTTCACATTGCAAGAGGATCGGAAAATCTGATGTGTACAGGTTGTAAAGAACTGGTCCAAGGACCGAGCCTTGGAGCACACCTGCATGAAAATGAGTTACATTTGATGCACTACCATTCACATGCACTCTAAAACGACGATTTGAGACAAAACTTTGGATGACTTTACAGAGGAACGGAGGAAAATGTAGGGTTATCATTTTGTATATAAGTCCATTGTGCCACACTGAATCAAAAGCTTTTTCTATATCTAGTAGGATCATACCAGTTGATCTTCCTATTTCACGGTTTGCTCGAATAATATTGCACAATCTTAAGACTTGGTGGGAGGTACCATGACCACGCCTGAAACCAAACGGTTCATCGGGATATAATTTGTGATCCTCGATAATCTTCATAATTTTTTCCTTTATAATTTTCTCATAAATCTTACTTATGCTACTAAGCAAACTAATAGGTCTGTAACTTTGGGGTTTATCCAGAGGTTTTCCCGCTTTTGGTATTGGAACTATCTTTGCCAGTTTCCATGCATCAGGTGAGGAAAGTATTGCAGTTTAAGGCAGGCATTTATGATAAACGTTAGAACTTGGATTCCTTCTTTCGGTAACTTTTTGATATATATATTTTTAATATTATCCATTCCACCTATTTTTCTAATATGCAAGTTGTCTACATAGTATTTTATATCTGCTTCAGATACAAATTCTTCCAAGGGAGTTTCAGAGTTATTTGCATTAAAAGTCACTATAGCATTTTGTACAAGTGAGTCAGTGCTTGCATCTCCTAAATGTTGCGATACAACATGATTTTCGGCGAAATTAGATGCAAATGAATTCGCTTTTTCAGTGTCTGTATAATAGGTAGTCGAGCCATTTGTAAGACAAGGTATTTGCCTGTTTTTATTCTTAACAATTTTAACAATGTTCCAAAAAGGCTTTGCAGATCTATTTAGTGAACTTAATTTATTGTTCCATTCAGCGTTTCGTAAAACTTGAATACTTTTATTTATAAATTTGTTAATTTTTGACATTTGAATTCGAAAAATAGGTTGTCGATATCTCTGCCAGTTTCTTCTATGCAAATTTCTTTTTCTAATAAGTTCTAAGATATGAGATGGTAATTTTAACCATTTAGATTTTTTAGGAATATTGGGAATACAATTATTAACTGAATTAATAATATGCTCAGAAAATTCGTGAATTAGGAAGTCAACATCATTGTTGTTTGAGATATTTTCAATAACTGTAGGAATTGTTCTAAGGTTTCTTTTTACTTCGGTTCGATAACTAGACCAATTTGCGTTTTTCAAGTCTTGATAATATTGCACTTTTTCGACACCCGACCGGAGAATATTACAAAGAACCGGATTGTGGTCAGAGCTAAGTTCATTTACAGAGATGGGCTGGGATATAAGACTTGACACATTAGTTACAAATAAATCGATGACAGAGGGACTTCCACGAGAACTAGCTGGGACATAGGTCGGACTAGGTGGATACATAATGGACATTGGCAACATAACTGAAAGTTCGGACAGGACATTTCCCCAAGAATTTGCTCTAATGCAACCCCAGTCCCTGTGTCTGCAATTTAAATCACCTCCAATTAAGAAAGCACAATTATGACTAAACAATTTTCTTAAATCATTTTTCAATCTTTGTCTTTTTTCAACTGGTGATAAGCCTCCTGTAATTTTCCCCGGGAAATAAACACAAAATATCTTAACTTTTCTTAAGGTGTTTAATGTTATTTCAACTCCTATGTTCTCTACATAATTAGATTGTACGCAAGGCAAGAGCCCGTGTTGCAATGACCTCTTTATCAAAATAGCAACACCTCCACCTCTTTTATTTTTCCTATATTTTCCCTATAGCATTTATAAGCCGAAGTGGAAATTCGATCTTTAGATCTAAGCCAAGTTTCAGTAACTAAAGCGATATCAATCTTATTATCAGTTAAAAAGTTTATAAATTCAATACATTTATTACGAATGCCTCTTGCATTCCATGTTACAATATTTAGGTATATTGTTATTATTAATATTACTTAGCATTATTGTACAAAAACTTAGTAGCTAATTGTGCTATAACATAAAATTGATCTTCCTTAGATTTACAGGTACTTAGCTTGGTGACCATCTCCATTACCAGCGAATTCATTTCGTCCATTGTGAACAGTTCTGCACTAGTGCTGGATGTAGCTGCATTGTTGTTGCTCGCGCATGTTGTTGCAGCAGCTGAAGCGCACTCCCAAGTTTTTATTGTAGAGTTGCTGGTATTTCCCGCTTCTCTATCCAAATGTTTCGTAACGGCGCGTGTTGGTAGCGCAGGGAAATCGTTCATTGACAACAACGAAATTTTGTTGTTGTTGTTATTGCTATTATTTTTATTATTGGCATAATTATTAAAGCTCGGCATTGAGCGTGGACGATTGATTTTAGTTACTGTTTTTTGTCTCATTTCAATATATTTATTTCGACTAACGCATGCGCTGTCCGTAGACTTATGATTTCCCTGGCAATTCGCGCACTTGTACACATCAGAATTATTACAGTCTGTAGTCTTGTGATGACCTGCGCAGATTGAACAGTATGTCTTTATATTGCAATTTTTTTCACCGTGGCCAAACATTTGGCAGTTTCGACACTACGTCAATCTATTGTTTTGTTTACGTTGGTAGCTCCAATTTATTTGAGTGTGAAAGATGGAGCGAACTTTTTTTTTAACTCATTGGCCCTTAGTAATAGACGAATTTAAACTCGAGTTTTACGTAAATTCGAATTTAACACTAAATCCGTAGTAATAAACGATCGATCTACTTCTAAAATCGAAAAATATTTAGCTATGGCCGAGTCGTAACTAAGTCGAATTTAAAAGTGATAGTCAAACATTTCAAAATGATTTTCGAACGAATTTTACAAGATTTTGATATTATTATTGATACGGAAAATAATAGAACCTAAAAATATATAAAACACGATTCAATGCACTAGAATATTACAGTAATGTAGAATTTAAGATGATGGTAAGATGAAATTTTTGGAAGGTTTTGACAAGGAAACCGTACGTTGGATAACGCATTTAATTGACGACGACATTAGACCCACGAGGCAATCTGGTTCCTTAGGCTCGATTCCGCCACCAGTTGCATGCGTTTCCTTTCGATAACTAGATATATTGGAGCGTGCTAAAGTTTTCATCCTCAGCCACTGTGTAATTTCGGAATGGGCAAATTGACACCAATACTAGCCATTTCTTCGGCAATTATTTTCCACGAATCTCATTCATTCGAAATGAAAAATCAAATTTGCAGTTTGTTGTTCTGCCAAAATCAGCTGTGCTAGCTTACAATAGCGTAAATGGGTATATTTGAGTCACAATGATTACGTTAAATTCGAGTTTTGTTAAAACTGATTTATTACTACGAAAACTTAGAAGTACCCTAGCTACACCTAACAAAATTCGACTTTAGGAGCGACTTTACGAATTTCTATTACAAAGGGCCACTAAGTTTAATAGAGCCACTTTCAAGTGAAACTATGTAGAACGTGTCGGTGTAATATTGATATTTTTTTGTAACCATTTTTACTTCCATACATTTAAGTCCAAGACTTAATAGTTCACTTTTTAATTTGCTTACATCGCATTCATCTAAGCCAAACAAAACTACTTTGAAAGCTTTTGCGCTTTTAATGTCATGGGTGAAATGTTGACAATTTTCTGATTTTAATTTATGTAGCACAGAATTATACGAATCTATACTTTCGCACATAATTTTAATACCAATCGACATTCGTTTAATAGAATAATCCAACACTTTTAGACTTTTCATTAGGTCATGTACATAATCACTAGGTTTTTGCAAAAGTTTTATTGGGGGAACATTTACTTTAGTGATTTTGCTTGGCAACACATGGTAGTCCATATCATCACTTTCATTATCACTATCCGGCAAACACTGTAAAGAGCTCCAATAGTTGGAGTCCTTTTTAGTTAGTACCATTTTGGATACGGACTTTAGTTTCTTATCCGAGGACAATAGGTTGTCCTCGGTGTTTGGTGATCTCGCGCGTTTAAGAATTTTGAATGTATTTACGAAACAAAAATAAGTTAGTTGTACTATTATTCACAGATCGATGCGTGTCGCATAAAAGCTCCGGCCGAACTGAAAATTGACTTCTGCGCCTTTGTGAAACAAAATTCATTGAAAGGCATTACAGTATTAATTCCTTTGTAAAGCTCTTCAAATGCATCTCAATAAGTAACAACACTTTTGGCAGTGGTCCAAAAATGCGATTGCCTAGTAAGCCTCATTGTATACGAAAAACTTGTCAGTTTAGGTTGCCCTTATCAGTTTCCCTACAGAACAAATCCTTAGATTTCGTTTCTGCAATCGACCGAACAAAAGAAGTTCTGAATTCTCTTAAGGACATCAGAGAAAATGCCGAAGATTTTTTCAGAGAGGCTTTTCAATCCGCATCCTTACTTGCCGAGGACTTATTTGAAGAACTTCATTGAAACAAACAACGCGTTCCAATCCAGAAACCTCTCCTTCTGAAGCCTATTTTAGAGTGCCGATACTGATTTCTTGCATAGATTCGTTAATACAAAATCTTTCGGACAGATTCATGGTCAACGAAGACGTCCTACCATCGATCGTTTCAAGCTCTTCTCCCAGGCTTTGCTGGCTTTGTTGGAAAAGTTAACACTTTACTTTGATAATGCAATTTCGTTATCAGCTGTGAAAGCTGAGTACATTCTTTGGTGCGAAAAAAAAAGTGACCCTTCTACCGAAGTTTTGAAATTGCTTGATTATGTGACAAGACGTACTTTATACTTATAAATTTCTTGCTTACAGTTTTAGCAACGCTTCCAGTGACCACAGCTAGTTTTGAAAGAACCCTTTCAAGCTATGAAGCTAGGCCTACGGTGTCTACCGCCTGTAGCGCCACCTATTTATTTTTTATTAGCTATGGAAAAGATTGAAACAATGTCCCGAAGCGTTATAGAGAATGTAAGGTTAAGTTCACTTGCTATGATATCTGTTCATTCGGATATTATTGTGAATCCATATAAGGTGATTGATCTTATATCAAAAAAAAATCAAGACGAAAATCTGACTAATAGAAATCAATGAATTGGAATATACATAGTTTTTTGTTTCGTAAGACTTGGAAGCAAGTTCATCTTCATGCTTCTGAGTCCACTCAAATTTTGTTTTTTTTAATGTTAACCTACGCAATTCGGCCGATTGCTTCGAAAGATTCGGTATATATTTCCCTAGATACTTAAATAAGCCCAAACCACATCACCCATTCACCGGTTTTTTTTATTTCCAATACTGACTTTTTATATTTTTCTTTTGGTCTTATTGTTCCCTTTGATAAAGTGTTATACCCATAAACTTAACTTGTGATATTCGACATTGAAGTTTCCCCCTACTATGCAAACGTCCTCAAAAATATGTAAACACCCGGTAAGTCTCCAAAAATTAGAATCATTTACCGTTGGAACATTTCTGTTTTCCATTGGGGTTTTCAACTAGTATTTGTAGATTGTTTACGAATTCAGTTGGATAATCTACAGGTGCAATTATTGCATCCTGAACATTTGCTTTAAGTGCCTCTTTAAGTTTGTTAACCAAACTCAACGGTACACGCTTTCTATAATGTAC
This sequence comes from Cheilosia soror, assembly GCA_949372485.1. Classification (NCBI taxonomy): domain Eukaryota; kingdom Metazoa; phylum Arthropoda; class Insecta; order Diptera; family Syrphidae; genus Cheilosia; species Cheilosia soror. Next base: position 40,351,886 of record OX443562.1, read on the forward strand.
GACCGTTAAAAACATCACGATTAATTTCCAAGAAATTTTCCTTAAAAGCAAATAAATGCACTGAACACATATCAGCCCGTTTGATAAGTTTGTAATGTAGGCAGGAACCAGGGTGAGGACTGGAGAGTGTGACATGACATTTTTTTTTTCGTGATATATTTTGAATTGCACTTTAGTGTAAACCATAGTTGCAAAAAGGCTTACTATTGTACTGAATTCAGTACAATTTGACTTTTCCGAGTACGCAAGTACCACTTCTCAATTTTCGGTACTATTTGTACTATTTTTAATTTTTGAAATTTTATTTGTATACCCTCCACATGAAGGTATATTCACTTTGCCATTACGTTTGTAACGCCAAGAAGGATTCACCGGAGACCCTATAAAGTATATATATTCCGAATCAGGATCACATTCTGAATCGATTTAGCCATGTCCGTCTGTCTGTCTGTCTGTCTGCAGGCCGATGATAACACTTTTACTTGTTATATCTTTCAAATCAAACATTAAAAAAGGATTAAACAAAAATAAGCTGAACGCTCTCCATTGTTTTAAAATTCTGAATGCATTCATTACTGTCATCATGCATACTTCGTTAAAAATTAACTTTTGAAATTTGTTGCATTCCTCGAAGATGCGGAAAAAGGATTTGATTTCGTAGACATTTTTTTGAACTCATTACAACATTTTTCACAAACTGCCATTTGGTCGATCAAGTAAATTCAATCGTCCAATTTGTCTTCAGGTTTTTTTCCTGGTGAACAAAAAAATATTGCAATTATCAATAATGAATATAGAGCTCTATTTGACTACGATAGAAATAGGTCATACTTCTATTTTTAAGTTAGGTAGGGTAGGTTCACGGGAAGTCGGCGGTCTAGTTCTTACTGGTTTGTGGTGAATATGGTCTGCACTATTAGAATCTAAAAATCTTATTAATCATTAAGGCTGACAGAGCTATATAAATAAAACAGATCTTTACAAAATAAACTACTTGAAAATGAAGAACTTGTATAGTACCTAGATTGTTATCTGAATGTGGTACATTCGTGTTCAAATCACTTGGCCAGTGGTAGATTTTCTGTTCAAAGTGTTCAGTTTGCTCAATCGACAGTTTGACAAGTGATTTTGAACACGACTATATAAAGATTAGCCTTAATCTATTAATCGGCGTATTTTTTTGGGAAGTGAGTATAACAAAACCAAAAGTGAGTATAACAATTTTGCATGTAAAACCAAAAGTAAGTACACAAGTTTTGCATGTAAAAGTAAAATACGCCTAATATGTATGTACTTGGCATGAAGTTCCTATCTGTCTATAAGACTTATAAATAAGGATAAGGTTTTTCAATAAATACCTCGATGAGGAATCCTTTCAAAGTGATAAATTTGAGATCAAGGAATAGCAGATAAGGAAAACAAAAGTGCAACGAAAATAACCCACTTTTTCGCGTCGATGAATTTTTAAAGGAAAGTCTGTTGAAAACACCATAGAGTCCAAACGAATCGACTTATGCAATCGAAATTTCGTGAGAAAACTTCTTTTTATAGTCGTTCGTCAGGTGGAAATTAAAAATCGTCTATTTCGGTCAAGTAGTTCTGGTACCTCTTATACAAAACTGACATTAAACCCATGCCTGTACACTGTACAGTACATCTCGCATGGCTAACATTTTACATGACTTTTACGCAGAGGGTATCAAAGTATTTTTTTTAATAAAATATTTATTTTTTATGTTTTCGTTTGGTTTTATACATTTAATAAATTTTGAGTACTATTCAGTACAATTTTTTTTCAGTTTTCAGTACAATTGAGAAAGGTCGATTTTCATCACTGGTGTAAACAGAGCCTAGCGAGAGATAGACCTCTTCATGTCAGATGGGGGCTGTTCGGTATTCGAGTCTCGCATCATGCAGATGGGTGCTAGTAGACAATTTCCGCCATCTACGTTCTTTTTGCTTTTTCGTCGTCCATTAAGAAACATCGTACATACCTAAGACGTAAAAGAAACTCTAAATCTAAGTTAAGAAAATAAATATATAAGTGGGCTTAATATTAAGTTTAAACAAATATCTAAAGTGCTATAAATATTGTGCTCTCAAGTAAAAGCACATTATTCATAAGAGCGTGATTTGTTCTTAGTCGAGGTAAGCCAGCATATATATATAAATATATAGCATATATAGCATATATATTTAAATATATATGCCAACAAAATATTGGTAATTTTTGCAAGAAACAACGATGGCTGAAACACATGTAAGTCTTTGAAATGTATTATATTGTTTCAGAATTAAAATTAATTGGGGCCAATACCACTTACATGCTAGTTTAGTTGGTAGAAATTGTTAAAGCTCAAACAAACGTAGTCGGTTGTCTGATTAGTAATTGGGGCCAATACCACTTACATGCTAGTTTAGTTGGTAGAAATTGTTAAAGCTCAAACAAACGTAGTCGGTTGTCTGATCGATCCAAGATACTCACTTGGTGTACAGTCCTTTATACATTTTTCCAGTAAATTTTCGAATCAAAAGATTACAAAATTGGGGTATGTCATACAAAAAGTAACACATAAGCCTCTGTGTTGATCAGATATATCCATAAATGCAATAATACTGGCATTTCTTCTAGCGCATTTCTCAGTAGGTACTCTAATAAGATATACAAAAATAAAAGTATATGCATTGGCGCAAATGAACTGGGAATTGTTAATAATAGAGCCATTTGGTGATACATACGACTCATAACGATTTCTACTTAAATTCTTATGAAGTACTTTTTGTATGATATAAACTGTCACATAAGATTTTTTTTATTGGACATCTAAAGCAGTGAAGTAAAGTGAAATTCTATTTATTGTTATTGTTATATAAAAATGAATTAGCACATACCTACATATAATTTAAGCTATTGCTATCTTATTTTCGCTTAATGCATAAACTTATATAAAGCTAATTATTTCTAAAAATCATTGAGTACTGCCATAACCAGAGACACAACCAGTGTATTCCCGCGAAAATTTTGAATTGTCAACAAAACGAATTTTGAAGTAATTAAAATTAATAAATCTCGGACAGCGTTTCATTCTTAGACTCGTAATTTATTTTACAGTCATTAGCAAAATAATTCAACAACAGAAATCTGAGATCAAAGTCTCAAATGCCCGATCGAAAACGACATACGTCTTATGTGAAGATTGCAATTTAGCAGGGCAGCTTTTCCACTGACGGACGAGATTTATGCCCAGTTTTGCAGTGTGCACTTAAATATAGTTTCAGACCAGATAAGTGTCACTCATGTATATTTTGCATTTCACAGTAATTTCGAAATACTCTTCTACACCATAATTCGATAATTTGTTTGAATTTGAAAATGAATTGTACAGTATGATTCGGATATAAGAAAGTTGTATATAAGAATAAATCGCTTATAAGAAACGTTCTCAAATACACCGTACACTTCTTCATAACAACTACATATAAAAAAGAACGTGTATAAGAAAAATGCTTATAAGAAAAAAACGTATATAAGAAACAAATTGTCTACATGCATTAAAAAAGAAAAATTTAAAAGAAATTTTTGAACATGTGTGTACGTACACTGTTGTACAGTACATACACTACAAGGTCTTATGCCAACGAAGTTATCGTGAACAACCCCATGTAAATGACAGTGACAGACATTTTACCGAGAAGGTGTTTTGTTTTTATTTGCATTCTGGTGTTCGCTGTGCATTTCAAATATCATTTGTTTTTTTATTTCGCGTATGTATCAAAAGTGTAAAAATGTCTACAAATAAAAGAAATTCTTTGACAATAAAAACTAAAATAAAAATATTGGACGAAATAAAAAGTGGAAAAACAAGGAAAGAAGTATCCAAACATTACAAAATTTCGGAAAGCACTCTTAGCAAGATTTTGAAAAACACGGAAGCGATTAACAAAAAAAAAAATTACATGCAAGAATTTAAATATTAAAAGAAATCGGAAGCCTAAACATGAAATTCTAAATAAAACAGTGACGAAATGGTTTGAGCAAATGATGGAAAAAAATTCCATAATCACGGGTCAAACTCTTATGGAAAAAGCTGAGATGTTTGCAATACAATTAGATATTTCTGACTTCAAACCTAACCCAGGAAGGTGGAAGAAAAGTGAGAATATTCTTTTTAAAAAACTCCACGGGGAGTCCTCTTCTGCTGATTCAGATCGCGGCAGATCGCTTCAAAGAAAATGTGCTTCCTACCATTTTACAGAATTACGAAATGGACAATATTTACAACGCTGATGAGACCGGCCTTATGTACAAAGCAATTCCTGGCGGAACTTTTGCTCCAAAAGATAAGGCAGTTACAGGTCTCAAATTGCGTAAAGACCGAATCACACTGCTCTTCATATGCAATGCAACGGGTTCTGATAAGGACGTTTTTTCAATCGGGAAATACAAGCAACCCAGATGTTTCCGAGGAAAAAACCTTCCCCTTCCTTACAAATTTAATAGGAAAGCTTGGATGACCAGTACGATATGGTGTGAGGTGATTATGGAGCTGGACGAGAACATGAAAAGGAAAAATAAAAAAATTCTTCTTCTGATTGACAACGCTTCTCGTATCGTTTTTTTTTTTTTTTTTTCTTGAAAATAAATAATTTATGTTTTTTTAAATGTTTTTTTTTCTTAACAGTTTTTTATAAGAAAGTTTTTTCTTGTATCCGTTGTTCGGATATAAGAATATTTTTTCTTATATCCGTTTATTGCGTAAAAGCAAAAACGGATACAAGAAAGAATTTCTTGGGATTATTGGACTTTCTTATATCCGAATCATACTGTAATCGCCAAAGGACGCCTAAGTTTAGTGAAAACGACGTAAAACTACACCGCTAATCCATTCTGAATGTAAGGGTGAATGCGTTATTGTCGACTGCGTCGGCTACATAGATATACATATTTTATTATATATATATATATATATTTGATATACAAATTTGAATATAGATAAACTTCAACTCGTTGACAGCTGATTAGATAGCCACCTATGAGAATTACGAGTAGAAGGTAATTAAAACTTTAGTGTCCGATGTTGAGCAACTAGATTTTATAATTAAATATGGCAGTATGGAACCGAAATCGACCCTTGAGTGGAATTTGAGGGAGAATCGAAACTTAAGTGGTCACTGTGCAACTGGGCATTAGATAATTAGCAATATTATATGAAATAGTTAAAGCAACTCTTACTTATTTATAACACATCAATATAAAAAAATGTATATATACAAAAACATACATGCAAAAAGACGACGGAGCTGAGACGATAGTATAGATACAACACCGTTTTCCGCACGCATTTTTTAATTTAATAATTATAATTAAAATCAGTTCTAATATTTTAAAATACGTAACGAAAAGTCACAGTAGGACGGAATTTCAGAATCGGCACAATGGAACTGTAGGAATGGAGACACGTTTGACAAATAAATGCAATTAAAATGTATGGAAGATGTTTTATTTAAGTAAATACAATGCTTATGATCAAAAGAGAAAATATATTTACATCTATTTAGGTTTAGGTTGAGTATGTTCTTCTTATACATATCTTTTCATTCATCATTTTCAATGGTCCGCTTGTCCATTAAGTGGGTCGCGGGTGTAGGTTGCTCAAGTGGACCCTCCATAGCTCTCGATCCTCCGCCATCGACTCTAAATCATCAAGGGCAATCCCCATACGGGTAGAGGAGAGATTATGAATTTGATCTAACCATCTCATCCTGGGTCTACCTAGGGGACGCCTGCCCGATGGTACGGATTCCATAGCACGTCGTGGAATCCTTGTCGGGGACATGCGTTTAACATGCCCAAACCACCGAAGCATGGATCGCTCCGTCCGGAGAAGTAGCTGCTCGACATTGAGTTCCTCACGTATTCTAGTATTTCTAATGCGATCTCTACGGGTCACACCAGCAATACTACGGAGAAATCTCATTTCGGCAGCTTGTATTCGCGATCTTATTCTTTCGGTCATTACCCAAACCTCATGACCATAGGTAAGAGTTGGAACAAACACCGAATTAAAGACTGACAGCTTAGCTTTGACACCAAGTTCAGGCCTCCTGATAACAGAATGACCAAGCTGTCTCAAAATCGATCCAGCCTGACCAATCCTACAGGAAAACTCGGCATTGCTCCTTCCATCACTCGTGAATAAGACCCCGAGATACTTAAACTTCTCCACCTGTTTCAATGGGACTCCACTAACATGCAGAGTGCATTGAACAGGCGTTCTAGAGACGACCATCACTTCAGATTTGTTCACATTTACCTTCATCTCAGCTTCAACACAAACGGCTACAAACCGATCGAGTGCGCGCTGAAGTTCAGTCTGAGAGGACCCAAGGATGACCAAGTCATCAGCGAAGAGCAAATGACTTATCCTCAGATCTCCCAATTCGAAACGTTCTTCGCCAAGACTGCGCTGTAACATCCAGTCCATATAAGTAATGAAAAGGAGAGGAGACAAGACGCACCCCTGGCGAAGTCCAACGCCCACGGTGAAAGGTATTGATTTAACGCCGTTTACCCGAACACAGCTTTTACAGTTTGTGTAAAGAGATTGAATGGCTCTCAAGAGAGAACCATCAATTCCATACTGCTGTAATACACTCCAGAGTTTCCCTCGAGGGACTCGGTCATATGCTTTCTCCAAATCTACGAAGCAAGCGTAAACAGGTGTAGCATACTCCCAAGCCTTCTCAAGTACCATTCTGAGAGTGAATAACTGGTCGGTTGTGCTTCTGCCGGGACGAAAGCCGCACTGCTCATCTCCTAATCGTGCCTCGACCACAGCTCTGCAACGCGTTTCCAGCACCTTGGCAAAGACTTTTCCGGGGAGACTTAAAAGTGATATACCCCTGTAATTGGAGCAATCCCTTTTATCCCCTTTCTTGAAAAGGGGCACAATCACCCCAATCTGCCAATCGCTGGGAGTTTCGCCGCATTCCCAGGCCACTTTAATGACACGAGAGAGCCATTTGACTCCCTCTTCACCTAAGGCCTTTAGCATTTCTGGCCGGATTTCATCCACTCCGGCAGATTTGCCAGCTTTTAGCGATTTGATCGCAAAAGTGACTTCCTCTACCGTGGGACTATTTTCCGCCCTGCTTAAGGCGATGGATGTGTCATCCTCAATGCCCTGGATTGGATTGAGCAATTCGGAAAAGTGCTCGCTCCATCTGCGCAAGATGTCCTCCTCATTAGAAAGAAGTGTACCATCTTTGGATTTGACTCCTTCGATAATGTTCCACTTCTTTCCTCTAAGACGGCGGATGGTCTGCCAGAACACCTTGCTTGCAGATCTGTGATCACGGTCCAATTTTTCGCCGAACTCCTTCCAAGACTGTTCTTTGGCTGCTTTAACAGCCAATTTGCAAGTTCTTCGCGCCTCAATGTACCGGTTTCGAGAAGGAGAGTCCCCCAAGTGAATCCACACCTTGAAAGCCTTCTTCTTCTCTCTGATAGCTTCTTGAACTCTGGGGGTTTTAAACCACGCAGTTCTTTTCTCACCACCAGCCGCCACACCGAGCCGCTTCACTCCGCAAACATGTCCTGCAGAGGCAATAACTGCTGTTGAAAACAACTGCCATTCTTCCTCTACATTCAATGGAACATTTGGAATTTGTTCAAACCTTGCAGATACCTGCCGTGCAAATTCCTCCCGTATCTCATCGTTCTGCAGCCCCTCCCACCGTATGCGCGTAACCATCCTTGGTTTACGCTTTGGCAGGATAGGTATTTGATCATTGAGATACAATTTGCACAACACCAGGTGGTGATCAGTTAACAGTTCAGCCCCTCTCAACACACGAACATCACAAACCATCCTTTTAATACACGATGGTACCACAAAGAAATCTATCAGCGATTTCTGCTGCAGACTTCGACGGTACCATGTGTATTTATGGATATCTTTGTGTGGAAAGAAAGTGTTCATAATGGACATTCCATTTGAACAACAAAAGTCCAACAACTTCTCTCCGTTCGCGTTCTGATCGGGGTCACCGTGTTTTCCAATCGCACTGCCCCATGTCGAGAAATCCGCACCCACGTGAGCATTGAAATCACCCATCAGGATATAAGAATCCATATCTGCAACCTTTTCAAGGGCTGCATCAACTTCATCTAAGAAAGCTGCGTACCCTGACTCCAGATTCGGTGCATACACCTGCACTAGAGCCAGAGTTGATCTTTCAAGCTTAAGCTTTAAGATCGCAACTCTCCCTCCTAACGGAATCCACTCCAATACTCTGCCTGACAGCCTGGGACTTGTGAGTATCCCCACTCCCGCCTGAGCAGACATTGAAGGTGCTACTCCCGACATGAAGAGTTTCCACCCATCTGCAAGGTCCACAGTTCCAGAACCCCTTTGCTTTGTTGAGGAAACACCAACTATATCTAGTCGATATTTAACAGCCTCCCCAACAAGCTCCAGGTCTTTTCCCGTGAGCGAAGAGATGTTCCACGTGCCTATCCTAAGTCGATGCCGTTGTCGAGTTGTCGAAAGTCCACTTATGCCCCTATTGGTGCATAGCGCATCCACCCTCTGACCCCCATAATGGTTTGCGAGACCATTGATAGGAAGCTCGTAGCCGTTTCGGGTTAAACCCAGCCGACTGCCGAGCGTGACAAGCCGACCACCAGACGCTCGCAAACTGCCACCCTCCAGGCCTGGCTCCAAAGGGCGCCCTATTATGACAGGCTTGGCAATATCCGAGGCTCTTCTAGTTCTTCTTGTCATCGTTGGGTGTGTGCTTCGTCAGCCATGTCTAGGTAAACCTAGACATGTTGCCCGCCCCCCACCACGGGGAGGTCAGCTACATGAGGGGGCACATATCTTTTATACGCTCTAATTCAATCAAGGGAAAAGTTGTGCAAATTACTAAACTGAACTAATCTGAAAAGATTTATGTCACTTAAACATGTTTTTTTATATCTTTATTGCAACTGTTGTTTTTAAATAACCCGAAGGATGTCCAACTATTTTTGCGCGTCTTGGCATTTTTATTTCTTCTGGGATTATTATGTCGTTGCTTATGGTGGTAATTGCTGGAATGTTTTCCCTGCTGCTTGTTGAAGTTGTGTTGCCGCTGCTCTCTTGCGCGTCGATGGTCCTTTCTGATGATGTTATTTCAAAATGGAGCCCCTGTCTCCATGCATTTATTAAACTTTCTAGTGTCTTTTTCCTTTCTTCGAATAGTCTGCCACAAGCCAAACTTCCCAAGTTTAGTAGTTCTGCTACATCAGGGACTAGCATCTTTCTCTTTTGTGGGACAGTCAGAACTCCTTTTCTGGTCACTTTGCTGATCGACGGCATTGGATGGTCAGTGATTTCGTCTTGTTTGGCAATGTCATCGTTGCTTCGCAGATTTGCGAGTGCATGGTCTTTTGTCCAACGCAGCGCGCACAATTCCCTGGCGAACAACTGCAAACCGAAGTATTTTCGCACAGCGAAGATGTGCCTGCATGGCAATTTCGAAGATTTCCATATTGGGCAATCACAATGCCCTGGTTCTATCCTTATTTCGTTTCCTTTAAAATTCGTGTAGGCTGTTTTGGACGTCATGTCAATTTTAGTAAATGTTATTGCGTCATGCAATTTTATTTGGTCATTTACTATTTCATACGCAGATTTGGTTAGGATTTGTACGAATTTCTGTTCTTCTTTATTTGTATCTCTCATTATCGGTCTTTTTAGGATGTGACTGGCTGTTCTATACTTTGTTTCCATCCGATGAGATTTGTTCCATTTAAAAAAGCTTTTTATGAATCCCGCTAAGGAACTATTTTTTTGGATTACTTGCTTTAATTTTCCATTCACTGACTCCAGTCTGTTGTTGGTAAAGTTTAGTAAATTTCCTTCTGTCATGTTGAAAACTGTCCACTCCTCTTTTATTCGGTGCCAATTGTCGTTAAAATATTGGAGCACCGGGAAAGGAACAGCTTCGGAGAAAGCTTTATATGTTTGTCCATACTGTTCCTCTGAAGAACTGTATGCCAGCTTTTGAAGGTATTGTAGAGATATTTTTCTTTCATCCTTGCTTATCCCCATTTTTTCCGTCGAGATAGCACGAGAAAATGTCCTTAAAGTGTGAAATAGGCACAAATACAAAGGCCTATTAGGAAAAATTTGCTTCAATGCATTCCTTTCCACAAGGTCCTTATCAGTCATGAAGCACTTGATTTTGTCAGCGCTTTCCTCATGATCTTCACGGAAGGTTTTCACCAACCAATGAAGTATATGCTCTTCTTCCGTTGCAAGTAATCCGACAGCAGCAATTTGCCCCCGCCCATTGCCGTCTTCTATAAGGAAAATCATAGTTGTTAAATTTAAATTTAGGAGCTTATATGTCCCGTCAATAAATACGATCTCTGGCCAGGAGGCCATATCATTCCATTTTGAGTGCTCGTGTAAGAGGCTCACTTTGGCTCCTATATAAAATAGTAAGAGACTTATATACTTAGAGATTTGTTTAAAAAAAGTTGAAAGTATGTGCAAATCTCGATATAAAGCTTATATAAAGCCTATATTTTCTATCAGCTTACATATACATGCAATTACGTGAATTTTTTAGAGACTAATTCTAATGAATCATTACCTACCGTATTCGTTTTTTAAAATATGTACGGCTGTAGCCAAATCGTTGTCATCAGTTTTGGCCTGGCTTCTCAAATTTGATAAATCCTTCATTGTTACAAATTTCTTATCATCATCGATAAGTTTATTTTGTAGCAACTTTGGATTTACCCGCAATTCTAAGGCTTTTAAAGTCGTTTCCTTTACAGCTGCGGATAATTTCCGGTTTTCGGGTATAAGTTCGTAAAAGTCCTACGAATATAAAAATAATATGTACCTAATATGTCTTAAGTGAAACTTTTCGAGTTCTCACTTTTGAATTTGGATGATTCGTGTGCTCCAAATTTAGACTGACAATCTTCAGATGGGTGTTATATAAATCTGATGTTGCACGCAACTTGATGTTCGCCGTGCATCCATTTTTAAAGGTGCTGCTCTTGCGAAGGCCAACCGATTCGTTTCTCGGTTTGCCTCCACCAAATTTGCAGAAGAAGTGTACATAGGAGTACTTTATCTTGTCATTTGAGGCCCTTTTGGTAGTCGAAGAGATATTTGTGAAAGTCTTCGTAAGTTTCGAAAAGAAGGCCAACTGCAGGTTGTCCTGTTTGTGGCACATGTATATCAATTTTAAATGTCTATATCAATTCTATTTTCTAAGAATATATTAACTTATACATATGTAAACAAAATAATTATATTTTTTTAACTTCTGAATCGCCTAGGCATAAATAAGGCGGCACACCGACAACAATAAATAATTTCACAATCCCCAGTCGTATGTCATACACATTGGATCGAATTATCCCCATCCGCCTAAGATACACAAAATGTTGTGCAAAACTTGCATATCTCCAAAAGATATACCAATTGCAGAATAAACTTCATGTCTATTTCAATTTACTTTCACCAGTTTTCACGTATTACATCTCCGAGTAACTGCTTTGATTGCAAAACCATCCAATAGTAAACATTGTCAACAATTCCAGCAGCGAAGAGGAACTCCGCCAAACATCGGTTATTCCCATACGTAAGAAAACACGACGTGAAAATTCATGGCAACAAACGCCAACATTCTGGAATCGCATTTATATGACAGCGGAGTGATGCAAAGCGGACACCATTCAACAGACAACTTCAATGAATGGCGGCATGATTGCCTCGCCAGTTTGCTGCTAATTCTCTGTCTGTTTGGCTTTGAGGAATATCGCTCAGAAGCCACACGCATTCATGCTTCAGATGATGGAAGTTGACTCGTGTCTCAAACGATTTATTGGGCACACTAAAAATTCGTCTAGTAGAGCATCTGCACGGGACAAAGGGTTTCTGCTTAAAATCTCTCAAGTTCCTAGTAATCGATGAAGCTGACAGAATCATGGACCAGGTGCACCACAATTGGTTGTACCACCTCGACGAGCATGTGAAGGCCACGTCGGATATGTTACTGTCTGGTCGCGCAGCTCCGCTGTGTATCAATTAGTCAACCGCACAAGATGCTGTTCTCTGCAACTCTGTCTCAGGATCCAGAGAAGCTGCAAAACCTTCGTTTGTTTCAACCTAAGTTGTTCACATCCGTCTTAACTAATCTGGACGAGCTCAAGGAGAACTTTGACAAAGAGAAGACTGCAGCAGTGCGAGTAGAGTTTATTGGAAAATACACAACACCAGCCGAGCTGACAGAGAAGTACTGTCTTATAGAAATTCGCCACAAGCCACTGACCCTGTACTCATTGATCACTGAAAATGGCTGGACGAAGTTCCTCTGTTTCACTAACAGTGTGGAGTCTTCTGGAAGGTAAGCAGGATGACTTAAAAGTTTCATTATAAATTGAGGTGTACTTTCTTTTAGGTTAGCGTTTGTCCTCAAGTACCTCTTCTACAATACCCCCTAAAAATCGCCGAACTTTCGGGTGCCTTGAACGCCAAGAACCGTGCCAATGTTCTCAGCTAATTCGCCCGAGGTAAGGTCAACGGACTGATCTGATTAGTTCTGACGCCTTGGCGCGTGGTATAGACATCCCAGACATAGATATCGTCATCTCCTACGACCCTCCCCGGCACATTAAAACCTACATCCATCGTATTGGCCAAACGGCGCGTGCCGGTCGCCCTGGAACAGCAATAACATTGCTTACACAAAAGGAACTCGGCACTTTTAATGTAAGTTTGCTAACACTTCTTAAAAATAGGTTCAGTAATGACTTTCTTTTCTAGCATACACTATCCGAAGTTGGCAAGGTTATAACATCTGAAATTAAGGTCACCACAGATGCCGAAGAGACCAATGCGAAGACATATGCCACAGCGTTGCGGGAGCTTCGCAATAAATTAGAAAAAGACAAGAACACTAAGATTGTAATGAAGAACTTGGCTAAGGAGAAGGCGAAACCTGTGGATCCATCCAAGATGACCCTCATGGAGAAACTTCAAATGCAGGCTACCAATAAGATTATCGAAGAAGTTGCTTCTGTCACTGGAAATCAGTTGAAGGTGAAAGATCACAAGAAGAACCCAATGAAAGCGTTTAAATAGAAAAAAGCTACCAGATTACAAAGGGGAAGAAGAATAAAACCAAGTGAGGTCAAGTGTAACGAATTGGTTGGGACTAGGGAGATAAAGTGTTGTAGTCAAATGTGTATGTAAATAAATTACAAACTTTTGTATGAAAATTTTTTTTTGTTGTTGAAATGGCTTTTCCACGTTCTATTTAGTTCGTGGGCGGTATTGGTATCTTTGTAGCTAGGTACCTGACCGTAGGTACACTTTAAGTACTTAACTTAAGCACAAATCGTATACGACAAACGCCAATGGGAATAAGGGTGATTTTACCGCAACAACGACAGGGCATCCTTCATCGCTATGATTTCTGCCTGGAACACGTTACAGTGATTAGCTGATTAGGAAGGCGGAATGGAATTTTTTCTATATACAAGCAGACACTACATCCCAGTTAAGTTAGGTGGCAATTATCCGTTAAATACGAAGTAATTCACTTAGACCAAATAAGGTCCATTGTGATACCACAGACAGAAACGATTTTTGGATAAATTTCCATATTTTGCTGAATGCTGATATCGGTTTCGGCAATATCAGCAAGCACATAGAAAAATAGAGATTGATTTCTAATCGAGGATAGCGCCAAGCAGTTACATAGTAGGTGGAAATGTGATTGCTCCTCCTCCTCATCCATGGAACTGCGACAAAAGTCATTAGCGCTGACTTCAAGTGGCATGTTTTTTATGCTAATTTCGATTGGCAATCTGAGATTTTTTAGATTTCTTTAGATTGGCCAATCGAACAAAAAAAAAATTATATATTAAAAAATTATTATTATATATTATTACATAAAACGTAAACAAACTAACGCCAGGATATCACGATACTGATATCCGGTAATGCGAAAGCGGATGCGAATACAAATATCTTAAGGCTCACAACGGCGGATGCATTGCAAACAAGGATGAGGTTTTAACAGCATCCGCATCCGCAAAAGCTTTGCATTGATTTATTGCAGATGCGGATACGGATGTATAAATAATAAATTACAAAGGCTTACGTTTGTTTCCATAGTTTCTGTTGGAATTGGTTTAGGTATCAAAGTTTTCTTCCTTTTAAGGGTTTTTGTGTCATATATTGTACTATACAATATAATAAAATGTTTTGGCTTTTCAAGCTCTTCAATTATATCACAATTTATAGTAACACAATGAAACCACACAATTTGTAGTATTGAAAAACACTCAATTTAAGACAAAATTCACACAAATTCACACGTCGTTATTCAATGAAAAACTTCGTTGAGAATAACTGCAAAAAGTTTACCGCCTTTATTGTTTTGATCATATCGTAAATATCTTGGGGTACCTAACACTGATAAGTGTCTTCGCTAAAATCAAAACTTAGTACTACAATTTACAATAATGGGGCATTTACATCATTCCATAAGCAATTTCCTGCACGAGATCAGACGTTTATCTGCAGTCAACACTATTGGCATTTTCCAAATTTAGACTATACTTTAACGCAAAAAGTCGAAACTAAATAAAATCGCGTACCAACTGTAGTATGACATTTGTAAACTGTGTACTATGGTATGTAATATTATATCTGTGTTGTTGTTTAATATTAAAGTTGTTTAATATGGGATAAAAAAGATTGTATAAATAAAACAATATTTTATTTAAATTTGTATGTTTTATTCAATCAACTTCAAATGTAATGATCACAATTCTTCTAAAAATTAAGCTTTTTTGAGTTTGTGGCAGATATCATATTTATATCAAAAAAAAAAATTAACAAAAATGGGAGTTATCTATTATTGTATGAACCGTCAATTATTAGTATATAAATACAATACAAATTAAAAAAAAATCTTATGAATAAATTAATGATAAGAGCTAATTCAAATGTACCTGTCATAGTTAAACTGTTAAAATCAAGTTTTTTCGTCGTAATTGTAGTCACTCTATCGCTCATATGAGTAGATATCAGCTATTTACCGATTTTTGTTGTGCTAATGCCCAAATCAATTATTATAAACGATATTTGGCAATGAAATAATAGCATAACAATTGTATATGACTTGATTTGGTTCATTGAACAATTTAATTCAGAGTTCATTTTTAAGTTTAAGTTTTAAGTTTAAATTTTATTTGGCACAGTTTCCCATTTAAGTACATTTTTACAATATGTACAATATGATTTTTACTTAGTTCTTATAATTTATAAACGTTTTTTGACACTTAAGTGGAAATGAATAAGGCTGGAAGTGTATATTTAACCTTTGATAACTTTGTCAATTTTTTCACTAGATTATAGCACCAGATTATAGCACGTCCATAATTTTTGAGTGATAAGCAAGAGTGTTGAAGATAAAATAATTTTAAGTCGAACAGTCCTTCGGTGGTCTTGGCTCGATTCTAAATCGAACAGTTTGATACAAACGTCAAACTGAATGCGAATGATTCATTCAAATGGACGGAGCCAACAAAACGACCGAAAGGAGCTGCTAAAAATAGTAAGTGTTCTTGCTATAAAAAATGTAATTTATTTTAAACTGAAGTATGTACAATATTAATTTTCAGAGAATAAACTCGTCTTTGAACTCGTCTTTTGAAGAGCGTTTTTTTCAATTAAAGCAGCTTGGGCCACCGTCATTTACATACAAATTTTTTTCTTATTTTTAAGAATATTTTGCAGCCAGCGAATTTAGCCGCCATTTTGAGGGATATATGTTGATTGGATTGCCTTGCAGCCGGCAAAGTTATTGTCGCCAAATCAAGGACATATACCCCAACACACATATAACGCCGCCAAGTGAACACGATTTGAGAATATCATCCATATGCCGGACGATATCCAGCCTAGACGAAGTAAACGATTAAATCCAGGAGAATCTCTCGAGCATCATTTAGAACTCACGCTTATTCCAGAAGAGGAATTGGCAGTCAGCAGTGATAATAATAATAATAATAATGAAGAGGGTTTAGTGCACTGCGACCTTGTGGTCTATTGTGCCCCCTGCTTATACCTTGGAAAGGTTCATTCCCTTTTCCAGAGCCCCATCGCATTACAGTTCCGTTAGGAACTGTGTTTGAGGGTTTTTGCTCTGTCTCTAGACTTGGCAAGAATATCAACTTTAGAGCACTTCATCCAGTCCAGTTTCTTTTATGAATCTGAGAATGAGTAGTGGGTCCATGGTTTGTATATCCTTATCTGTTATCTGGTACTTGCCCAGATGTTTGATCCTCCTGTGGGTCAGTGCCCCACAGGATTCTAGAATGTGATCAGGGGTTTCTGCGTTTTCGTCGCAGAATCTGCAGACCCCTTCTTCTGATAAGCCCATTTTCCTCAGATGTTCTCTCAGTCTGCAGTGTCCCGTTAGGAGACCTGTGAGGATTCTTAGGTTGTTTTTGCTTAGACCAATACACGCTTTGAATCTTTTTAGGTTATAGTTCCCTAGAAGTTTCTTAGCTTGCCTTAGGCCCTGAAGGTTTTTAAAAGATGCGGTTCTTTTTTCTTTTTCGATTCTCCTGAACTCTTCTCGTAGGGTATGTTCCCCTATGCCACAGAAGGGTTCCGGTCCTATGAATGGCTCCGCTGCTCCCTGTCTTGCCAGAGAGTCCGCGGCCTCGTTCCCCATGATGCCTGCATGACCAGGTATCCAGCAGATGGTTACTCTGTTGTTCTTACCTAATTCATTAAGCCTGTGCAGGCATTCCCACACAAGCTTGGATTTTATTATATAAGCCTCAAGTGCCTTAATGGCGGCTTGACTATCCGACATCACTGCTATATCGCAGTTTCTGTAGTTTTTCTTGAGAATTATCCGAACGCACCTATCTATAGCACATATTTCGGCTTGAAAGATGCTGGTACATTTGCCCATGGATTCGTAGTGCTTAGTTCCTGGCCCAAACACTCCTGCACCAGTTCCTTCCTCCGTTCTCGATCCATCTGTATACCACTTTACAGTGTGGTTGCTCAGTCCATAGATCGTGGATTCATTGCTCCAATGTTTCTTATTGCTGAGCTTCGTTGTGAAGTTTTTCTCAAAATTGAACCTCCTGATACTATCATCCCTGGGTATAGCTAGAAGTGGAAGTTTTGCGAGTAATACATCGTACTCTTTCGAGCCAATGCATTTCTCCCTTCCGATTCCTTCTTTTGCCATCCTCACGATAGTTTTTTCTGCCGTGTCCTCAACCATGAGGTGTAGAGGAGTTAGCTCTAGGAGTACCTCCATGGCTGCAGTTGGGCATGTACGCATTGCTCCTGTGATGCATAGGCACGCCAGTCTTTGCACTTTGTTGAGAATATCTCTTGTTGTGACTAGGCTGGTTCGTTTTGCCCATGCTACAGCTCCGTATGTGATCATGGGTCTCACAATTGCAATGTACATCCATCG
Source organism: Cheilosia soror (assembly GCA_949372485.1). Lineage (NCBI taxonomy): Eukaryota > Metazoa > Arthropoda > Insecta > Diptera > Syrphidae > Cheilosia > Cheilosia soror. The sequence goes on from OX443562.1 coordinate 40,369,412, forward strand.
CAGGATGCTTGGGCTGCATCCCCACGATTTGCCTGCTAAACTCTTACATATCATAAGAGCGCGTGTTGCCTTCTTTGAAATCTCTACCGTGTGTTTACGCCAGATGAGTTTACTATCTAGGTGTAGTCCTAGGTATTTTACTTCATTGACTGGTATCAGTGTCGTGCCTGATAGTCGTATTGCTTTCAGTCTCTGAAGTTTTCTTTTCCTTGTGAATGGCACTATAGTTGTTTTCGCCGGATTGATGTTTAGTCCCGCGGTGTGGCACCATTCTTGTGTTACTTTCAATCCTCTCTGTATGATATCGCAGAGGGTTTCCTCAAACTTTCCCCTGGCAATCAGTACTATGTCGTCGGCATATGCCTGACAGCTGATGCCAAGGCTGGTTAATTTTTCCAGTAGCTCGTCCACAACTAGGCTCCACATTAAGGGTGATAGTACCCCTCCTTGCGGACATCCTCTAGTTGTGTTTACTGTGATAGTCCCGGTTGACGTTTGAGTCTCCGCTGATCGAGTGCTCAGCAGTTCGCACATCCACCTGGATATTGTACTGTTTACACCTTTTCTTTCCAGGGATCGTCTGATAGCCTCGTGGGAGGTATTGTCAAACGCACCTTCAATGTCAAGAAAAGCGCACAGTACCGTCTCTTTTGTGTTCAGAGCGCTTTGGATCACCTCCGTTAGCTGATATAAGGCGGTCTCTGTTGATCTGCCCGCTCTATATGCATGCTGACGATAGTGTAGGGGGGATGTGGTTAGTACTTCCTCCCTCAAGTAATTGTCCACTGCTTTCTCTGTTACTTTTAGAAGAAACGACGTTAGGCTAATGGGTCTGTATGACTTTGGGTGTGATGGATCCTTTTTCCCCACTTTTGGTATAAACACAACCCTTGCCCGTCTCCATTGCGTTGGTATATAGCCCAAAGCAATACTCCTTTTTGTTATTCTGATCAGGTGCGGTAGGAGCACATCCCACCCTTTCTGTAGTTGAGCAGGTATAATGCCGTCCACACCTGGTGCCTTGAATGGTTGAAAGGAACTTATTGCCCATTCCAGTCTTCGCCTGGAGCAGATGGCTGAAGCAGTTTCCCAGTCATCCTTCCGGGGTCTGACTGAAATGGTCGCGTTTCCATCATCATTGCTGAGCGAGCTATCCGGGAAATGAGTTTCTAGAAGCAGTAGAGCCCGCTGGTCCTCATTTTCTGTATAGCTGCCATCTGGTTTCTTTAGGGAAGTTGCTATTCCTCCCGCTTTTGCTAGGGCCTTGTGTAGCCTTGCCGCCGTGGGAGTATTAGAGATTGTCTCACAAAATCTCCTGAAGCTATTTCTTTTAGCTTTTCTTATTTCCTTATTGTAGGTTGTGAGAGCCGTTTGGTAGCTTTGCCAATCTCCGTTTTGCTTTGCAGTGTTAAACAGCCTACGCGTTCCGGATCTGAGTTTTGACAGGTTCTTATTCCACCATGGCATATCTTTCTTGCTCCTTTCTTTTCCTGGGGGGCAGCTTTCTTCAAGCGCATTCGTGATGGCGTCTGATATTTCCCCAACTGCGCTTTCCAATTCTAGAGAGTGTGCTGGAGCTTTTCTCATTTTGAGTCGTTCCAGGTTGCTTTCTAGGGCCGATTGGTATTTTTCCCAATTGGCCTTTCTTGGATTTCTTACTGGATTTCTCGTGAGGCTTGTGTTGTCCAACTCGAATGCTATAATTCTGTGGTCGGACAGTGATGGCTCACTAGATACTCTCCAGTTCCTAATTAGTCTCGTGACACTCGGGTTACCGAGTGTAAGGTCAAGTACCTCTTGCCTAACTCTAGTTACAAAAGTGGGGGTATTTCCTACATTGTAAATATCAAGGGACGAACTTAAAATAAATTCTAATAAGTACTCACCTCTGGTATTGGTATCGGTGCTACCCCAGATTACATTATGAGCATTAGCATCACATCCTAGTAGCAGTGGCATGCGGAGCTTGTTGGAATGCTCCACTAGCCGTTGCAGCTCCGATGATATCATTGGCTCATCTCCTGCGCAGTACACCGAGGCGATGATGATGGTGCGGCAGACTCCTTCTATATTTAGAGATACCTGTATCGGCACCATGTCTCGCGTCGCGTATTCTGAAAGTAGAATAAATCTATCTTTATATTTGTTATTTATAAGAATGCATGCCCTCGGTTTTTCTGCCCGAGTGTCCCAAATTACCTTTGCATCCTTGTTTGCTAATCCTTTGACCTGCCCTTTCAAGATCCATGGCTCCTGAATTAAGACCAGTTCTAGGCTCCTGGTAGTAAACATTCTGGCTATAGCAGCAGATGCTCCTATGGCATGGTGAATGTTTACCTGTGCTATCTTAATTTTGCTGCCTGAGGTCATTGAGCTATTGCTCACGCGGGGCTATTGCCTCGCCCTCAGTAAGCAGCAGTTCTTCCTCCTCCAGTGTGATGTCCCGGAAGAGGTCGATTGCCGTGTCATCTAGCCCCCCACCTGAGATCGTGCTCTCTGAGGTGGACATCGATTCCTCGGCCTCCGCAGGATTTGGAACCGTAGAATTCGGAACCGCGTAATCTAGATTCCCACCTGAGAGCATGCTCTCCAAGGTGGGCATCGATTGCTCGGCTTCCTCGGAAACCTGAACCATCTGCTCAACAGCGCGAACTGGTGTTATGACCTTTGGTGGAGCAGATTGCTCCTCCTGGGGTTGCGTGCTCTGCGAGTTCTGACTCAATACATTCTGGGCTTGCCCAGTGATCTCGTCAGACTTCTTGAGTCCGTACACCGTCACCCTGCCGAACCGATAGCTCAAGGATCCTTTTTGTACCTTTATGGCATTCAGGGATTCCTGATCAATACTAAGGGCCAGTACTTGCCCGGTTCCTTCGTTTCGACCATGGAGAACCTTCCATGCCTTTACATTGAGTCCTTCATTTTGCGCTTCTAGCAGAGCCAAGGATGTTTTCGGCTCCTGATTGGCACTGCGTGGAAGGAAAATGGTTACTGAATGGGTTCGTGGTATATCTTTCCCACTGCAAGCAATTAGTCTTGTCCCCTTCCAATTACTGAGCTTGGGTGCTACTGCCTTTAGCCATTCTGCTGTTTGCAGAGTTTCGCAGTCTACAAGTAGCATCCCGCTCCTAAAATGTATGCCTTGGAATTTGAGCTTGTGCTCCCATCCCAGGGCCATCTCCCTTACAATTGCGTCCTCCAGTGCAGTGAGGTCTGAGTTGCTGAGTATTTCCTGCGGATATTCCCCAGGGAGAACAGCAACCTGCTCAGCCGTGGCACCTGTGGCGTGTTGTCCGCGTGCCGAAGCGGATTTCGCCGCCGTAGCATAGCTTCGACCAGCCATGGTACCACCGGCCTTCACAGTTGCGGTCCTCTTTGCACCTTCTTCCACCTTCCGCTTCTTGGCTTCGTTGCAGGCGAGAGGGGTGATGTTTTTGCTTCCTCTTTTCTCCGGACCGGATTCGTTTTGTTCAGGTAAAACCCGATGTTCTTCTGCCCTCCTTCTTGCTTCCTCAGGACCGAAGCCTTTATTGAGATAGCGGAGGTACCAACGCATTCCGGCACCGCTTAACCCTATTCGTAGCGGGTCATCTCTGCCACCCGGTTGCCCTGGTGGGGGTATGGGCGGATTTCTGTTCTTATTCTTGGTTTGGACACCACGGGGTCTAGAGGTTTCCGGTGGTTGAGCTGTGCTCAGATCCGTAGTCCTCCTTTCCTCCATGGATACCTTACCAGACGTCGTGGGGGTTTCAGTTTGGCTCCCATTTTTGCCATCTGCACTTTTCGTCGCACTTTCAATTGCCCGTTCTTTTGGTAGACTCGTGACTTGTCTTGAGGTGCTGGCGGTTGTTTGGCTAGTGCGTTGCACCTTCCTCATACCTCCCTCTCGACTCGTCCCAGGTATATCAAAAGCCGGTCGTTCGTCGTGGATGTCTTGCTCCAATCTGTCGACGATTTCTGCTGCGGTCTTTCCCCGCAATTGGTTTACGTTTGTGTTTTTGTTTTTGTTTTTGTTTTTCAGCAGTGATTCAGCGGATAGTGACGGAGAGACGAACCGGACAATTGTCGAGCCTTTTACTTGTGACGACGGGTTGCAAATTTCCAGTGAGATGGACGATATACGAAAGCTGTTGGAAGATATGCGTCTGCAACTTGACTCGGTCACAGCCCGTGCCGAATCTGAGAAGCAGGAGCGTATTCGTTTTCAAGCCGCCAGCAACAGACCAACGCTCCCATCACGCAGTTGTAACCATACCCACTAGTTCAAGTTACTCGGCCGTTGTCTCAAATGTTTGTTCGTTGTCTACAACTACAACTGCGACTACCACAAGCATGTGCTCTGGAGCTGGATTGGTGCAACACCCACAGTGCTCGTGGACTCCAACAACAACGTTTATGCCATCGCAGACTTATCAGTCAGCATATGTAGGTCCACCACAAGTAGCCAACAGCACTTACTCGTACACCCCAAGAGTGCCAACGTTCATGCCAGTTCAGCCCTTTGGTCAGTATCCATTTATGCAAATGCCATCGATGCCGACACCATCGTCAAACGCAGCGGGTCCGAGTAGCTCAATTTCAAACCATGGTTTCGGAAATGGTCGTAAGCTACACGACCTTCCCGATTTTAATGGCAAGCCTGAGGATTGGCCAATGTTTAGCACTGCGTATAGAGAATCAACGGCCATGTTTGGTTACTCGAATGTCGAGAATAATTTCCGCCTGCAGAAGTGCATAAAGGGATCTGCCAGAGAGGTTGTTGAAGCGCTGTTGATCCACCCAAACAACGTGGACCAGGTTCTTTCTGCGTTGGAGTTTCGCTTCGGTCGCCCAGAGACCTTGGTAAGAAGCAAGCTGGCAAAGGTGAGGGAAATAGCCCCGATAACCGATGGCAAATTAGAGTTGCTAATACCATTCGCCACTAAAGTACAAAACCTTGCCACCTTTTTGGAATCCAGTGGGATGTATCAGCATCTGGCTAATCCCACCCTTATGGATGAGCTCGTCAGCAAATTACCTATGAGCAAGCGACTGGAGTGGGCCCAGCGTAGCATGTATATTCAGCCATATGCGACAATTAGACATTTTGAAGAGTGGTTGACTGCACTTGCTACCCTTGTCTGTTTGGTCGTGCCAACTTCTACGCCGCAAATTAACCTCGAAGCTAAATCTAAGACAAGGAGTGTTCTTCATGCAGTGAAACATATTACGCCGACTGCAGTTACTTCCAATCAGAAATGCTACCACTGCAAGGGAGATATGCATCCAGTAGCCAAGTGTCCAACATATATTGACTTAGATGTTTTCCCCAGATGGAAGTTGGTGAAGAAGCAAAGGCTTTGTTTTTGTTGTCTTAAATTTGGACACAGTGTACGTACGTGCAGGCTTAGGAATGCCTGCGGAACTGATGGATGCGAACGGATGCATCACTCCTCACTCCATGAAGCCGGAGAAGCGAAGATATCATCAGATGCTGATAAGAGTGGAACAGATCGAGTTGAGAAGGCAATGCTTGGTCGTAATATTGGCACCAGCGACAAGATCCTTTTCCGAGTGTTGCCAGTACGACTTTATGGTGACGGTGTCGTTGTTAGGACTCATGCTCTGCTGGATGAGGGATCTTCAATCACCATAATGAGCGCCGAACTCGCAGGACAATTGCATTTGACTGTGTACCCGAAGGATCTGAAGCTGCAGTGGATTAGTAAGGAGACTTTTACGAACGAATCATTTGTTGTAGACCTCAAAATAAGCGCCGATATGGATGGAGCAGAAACATTTTCTATGGAAGGGGTTCAGACGGTAAATGAATTGAGTTTGCCTACTCAAACGTTGATCGCCGCCGATCTACCACCATCATATGCCGCCAGCATATTTTCGACACTTCCATTTACTGAGTACGAGAATGCGAGTCCGCAAATTTTGATTGGGCTCGATAATTGTCATCTGGGAGCCCCGATACGTATTGTCAAATCTGCCGACGTCGGACCTGTGGTAACAGAAACGAAATTGGGTTGCGTTGTGTATGGCAAGTCACCAATTGAAGACAAAGATGTAAAGGAAGGACTTGTTCTCCATTGTGGTCAAGTTGAGGATGATGATGATCAGCACCTGACTCGGATCGTTGATGACTTCTTCAGTATTGAGAACTTTGGCGTCAAGAAACCATCGAAAAATATAATTAGCGCCGCTGATAAAAGAGCACTTCACATACTTACCAGTACAACAAAAAATATCAAGGACCGTTATCAAACAGGGCTTCTATGGAAGAATGACAACGTCGAGCTGCCAGATAGCTACGAAATGGCGCAGAGAAGATTATGGAATCTCGAGAGTAGATTTCTGAGGGACCCAGATTTCGCCGCCACATATCGAAGCATTATTTCAAGCTACTTGCAGAAGGGGTATGCCAGGAGACTAACCCATTTCGAGGCCAAGGAGAGCTCACCGAGGACTTGGTATCTCCCGCACTTTGGCGTGAAGAACCCCAACAAGCCAACCAAAGTCCGATTGGTATTCGATGCGGCCGCTAAGGTACGTGGAGTTTCTTTGAACTCGTTTCTGCTTAAAGGACCTGATGAGAACCAACCACTGCTGACCATATTGTTCAATTTTCGATTGAAACCTGTTGCTGTAACTGGGGACATAAAGGAGATGTTCCATCAGGTGTTGATTCGAAAAGAAGATCAAGACTCTCAGCGTTTCCTGTGGAGGGAAGATAAAGATAACCCAATTGAAGTATACGTCATACAGTCGATGACGTTTGGTGCCAGCTGCTCGCCGTGCTCAGCCAACTTTATAAAGAATAACAATGCAAAGCGATTCTCAAACGTTCACCCGAGAGCAGTCAAGGCGATTCTCGATCGGCATTATGTGGACGATTACGTCGATTGCTTCGACAGTGTTGCTGAGGCGATTGAAGTCACCAAGGCGGTAACATCAATACATTTAAGTAGTGGCTTCAAATTGCGAAATTTTACATCAAGCTCGAGGGAGGTGCTGCGTGCCATTTGTGAACTAAGCAACGAGGAACAGCAACAGCAGTGTCGATCAGTCGACATGAATGTGGAGGCCGGATCGGAGAAAGTTCTGGGGATGTGTTGGGAACCAGATGAGGATGTCTACGTTTTCAAGCTAAAATTCCCTCGTATTAGCAGTGACGTTATGACATGCAACAGGCGTCCAACAAAAAGGGAGTTTTTAGCAATTGCGATGTCGGTGTTCGACCCATATGGAATGATTGCAAACTTTCTTCTCTACGTTAAGTTGCTATTGCAATCAATCTGGAGGTGTGGGGTTCAATGGGACGAGCCAATTCCCCATGAATTTCATGAGAAATGGTATCAATGGAAAACTGAACTTCCTGCATTAAAGTATTTGAAAGTACCAAGATGTCACGACCACAATTTATCGACTGCTCGTAGCATTGTTCTTCACACATTTGTGGATGCAAGTGAAGAGGCGTTCAGCGCAGTATCGTATTTGCGGATAGACCACGGAGACAGGATCAGTGTGTCATTTGTTTGCGGAAAAACCAAGTGTGCTCCACAAAAGTTAATGTCGATTCCGCGGCTGGAACTATCTGCTGCAGTTCTGGGAACCAGGCTCTGCGATTCGATTTTAAAGTGTCACGACTTGGCGATAACCGATCAAGTATACTGGACCGATTCCAAAACCGTCCACAGTTGGTTTCGTTCAGATCCCCGACGTCACAAGCCGTTTGTGGGATTTCGTATAGCAGAGGTTCTGGATAGCAGCAAAATAAGTCAGTGGCGCTGGATCCCAACTAAACTAAATTCAGCAGATGAGGGCACGCGGGCACGATACCCAGCAAAGTTTCAAGCGGACAACAAGTGGATAATGGGACCGTCCTTTCTCCAGCTACCTGAAGACAAATGGCCCGAACAACCGGATGACATCGGCAATCAAACCTGCCAAGAAGAGATCAAGTCGAAGTATCTTTTGCACGCCAGTTCAGTAAGTACATCCGTTTTCGATTTGTCTAGGTTTTCGACTTATTCGAAGCTAAGAAGGACTGCTGCCTGGGTGATTCGCTTTATTAAACTTAGTTTGCGAAAGTCTTCCGAAAGGGGAGAGCTGTCAGCCAAGGAACTCGATGACGCCGAACGAGTCTTATGTAGTGAAGCCCAAAGCGACGTGTTTATGCGTGAAATAACTCAGCTCGGTTGCGAACCACAGGTTAATAAGTCAAGCAGTATACACAAGTTGACCCCCTATATAGACGAAGAAGGCCTCTTGCGCGTTTACGGAAGAATCGATGCCGCCGCTACCATACCTTTCACCGCCAGACGTCCCATTATCCTACCAAAAGGACATCAGCTAACAAAGCTAATCGTGACAGATGTTCATCGTAGGCTGCGTCATCAAAATGACGATACTGTAACAAACGAGATTCGAAATAAGTTTTGGGTGCCCAGTTTGCGATCAGCTGTCAAAAAGGCAAGGAATGACTGCCAGTTTTGTCGAGTTCGATCTGCGTTCCCACTGCCACCACTAATGGGACAGTAACCTGAGGACCGTGTAACCCCTTATGTGAGGCCATTCACCTACACGGGGCTTGATTATTTTGGCCCAGTTACCGTCACTGTGGGACGCCACAAAGAGAAGTGCTGGGTGGCTCTGTTTACCTGCTTAACTGTGAGGGCAGTTCACCTGGAGTTGTCTGCTAATTTGTCAACGGATGCTTGCATTTTATGCATCCGTAATTTTATAAATCGCCGCGGAATACCGGTACGCATAAGGAGCGATAATGGTACCAACTTTGTGGGGACCAAGAACGAGCTGTTAAGTGCTAATATATTCGATGGCGAGGCGATTAAAGCGGAACTTTCTGGAAGAGGCATAGAATGGACTTTCAATTGTCCATCAAATCCACATGCGGGAGGCTGCTGGGAGAGACTGGTCCGGTCTGTGAAACGGGTTTTATCGCACACACTCAACCAATTAGCGCCAAGGACTGAAACGTTGCTGAGCGCCCTGATTGAAGCGGAGAATATTGTAAACAGTCGTCCGCTCACTCATCTTCCAGTGTCGACCGAAGATGAAGAACCGCTAACACCGAATCACTTCCTGGTGGGCTCTACCAGCTCGACTCAAACCCCAGGCAACTTTTATGAACGTGAGCTATGTCTCCGGAAGCAGTGGCGAATAAGCCGGCAGATAAAGGATCATTTTTGGAGACGGTGGATGCGGGAGTATTTGCCAGAGCTGACCAAGAGAAGCAAATGGTTTGCTATAGTTCCACCTCTCAAAGTAGGAGACTTGGTCCTCATATGCGATGCAGATGTCCCGAGAAAAAAGTGGATGCGAGGAAAAGTCACCAGTGTGTTTCCAGGCACAGATGGCCAAATTCGTGTAGCCTTCGGAGACCGGCAGTAAAGTTGGCTGTGTTAGAAGTAGGTGAGGCTGGGGTAGAGCGAGGCGCCTCACGGGGGGTGGAATGTTGAAGATAGAAGTCCTTCGGTGGTCTTGGCTCAATTCTAAATCGAACAGTTTGATACAAACGTCAAACTGAATGCGAATGATTCATTCAAATGGACGGAGCCAAAACGACCGAAAGGAGCTGCTAAAAATAGTAAGTGTTCTCGCTATAAAAAATGTAATTTATTTTAAACTGAAGTATGTACAATATTAATTTTCAGAGAATAAACTCGTCTTTGAACTCGTCTTTTGAAGAGCGTTTTTTTTCAATTAAAGCAGCTTGGGCCACCGTCATTTACAAAGAGAGTGAAAATTCGTCTCCTTACATCCTTTACAGGGTCGCAGAAATCCTTATTTATAAAACAATGTATATTAGTTAAGGTAAGATTAGACTGTATGCCAAGTGGTCATAAAATGCCAATTTCTGACAGTTTTCCTGTCAAAATATGGTCATACAATGTAATGGGCATATCTCATATGCTCTAATGACCTAAATGCCACATATTACCAGGCTGATTTTGACAGATAAAAATGCCCAAATGGCATATAGTGTAATCGGACAATAAGCACGTATGCCAGCATAAAGCCCTATATGCCCATATGCACTTTATTGAAATTTCGTTATGGAATTGCTGGCATTTTTGATGGAACAAGAATTATTTTGTTGTCATCGGTGTTTGAGTTCGTGGGATTGTGATTTATTTTCATTTTCTTTCTCTTTTTTGTGGATTATTCAATCTATTATTTGTGTAAACTATTTATTTGATCTATTCTTTTTAATTTGTTTATGTTTAATTAGTGGTCTTGTGTTTTTCCGCAGTAATTGTGGTTATGTATACTTTTGTCCTGTTGTGAAAATTTGTTTGTGTAGAAATTGTTTGCTATCTATTTGTTTTGTGCTAGTTATTTGTATTTTTGTTAATATTCGTTATGTGTTTTCATTGGTTCGATTGCTTATTTCACTTGATGTATATTTCGTTTGTTATTTTACCCTTTTTAGTTCTTTTGTTTGTTTGCTTCTTTTCTGTTTGTACTTTTCTGAACCATCTACATGTCTTTGGGGAGCTCAATCGAAGCGGGCAGCGATGGCAGGATGATGGAGGAAGCAAAATCTGACGGGGCGAGGAAGAGACCGACAAAACAAATTAAAGGCGAATGGTCAGACGATCTCATCCGCAAACTACCAGACAATTTTCAACTTCAAATTTTTGCTTTGTTTTTCTTTACATCATTACCCTACTACAACATTTGGCAATAAATAACAAATGCCTTAAATGACCATCAAGGCAAATATGACCATATTAGTAATTTTGGTCATATAGTCTAATATACAGTTTTGATAGTCCGGACATTTTGGTCACATGACAGCTAATCTGGTCATTTGCCTGTTGGCATTCATATGCACAATTGGCATACAGTCTAATCTTAGCTTTATACAGGCCTAATGCTAAAAAAAAGTACCAAAATGAGGAAATCTATTACGTTTACTTTTCTGTTTTTATTTTTTACGATCATACCCGCAAATCGAATACCTAACGGAACTTCATTTCAGCTTCAATTTCAATTCATCGAATGTGTAAAAACAAAGTTTGTGGAAATAAAAAAACATATTTTTGGGTGTTCTGCTGATAATACATTATAACTTTGTATATACATTCCTATAGTAGCGCCAAGAAATCGAATAAAAATGTTGTACTAGTATCCCACCGAAACTTTGGCGCTTCAATCGATCAATAATGAAAAATGGTTTGTGGCTTTAATTAATTTAAATGGAGCTTTAAGTTTTCATCTTAGTTTCGTCAAAACGAAAGCTATATTTAAACGAAAGTAATTGATGTGATAAACAAAACAGCAGATGCTTTTGCTGTTTGTTCCGGCCAGCGCGAGCGAAATTCTAGACTTTTTGGCAGATCTACTGTGTCGCTACTAACATATACGACACTGAACCTTTTTAAAGTAGGAAATTGGAGATGTTGTCCTTTGTCAAAGAAAATTTGTATTTTGGTCTGGTTGCCATATTTCATTATTCCTCCCCGATCACGACCTAGAATTTTTTACAAAATATATGAATCCGTCAACATAGCAATGCAGTATTTTCAGCTGCTATATAAGTAGGTGCACAAAACATGTAGGTAGATATGAATGTATTCAATTGAAAGATGCAGACGCGACTCCTTATTATGTTTTGTATTTAACTGCAAACACAAAATTATACCTGTGTTTGTTTTTCCAAGTAACTTACGATGACTTAAGTCTTTATCTTTAGTGGATTCCAAAGATCACGTGCATTTCTTTCTTTGCACGGGTGTTGGAGCATGAGATAGTTACTCGACAATCATGTCGCAAAGTTCGATTTGAGGAGGGTTTCGACTTACAGAAAGCCGACTTAAATGTGGGAAAATTTAAATTTTGTGCCTAAGTTTTGAAACATTTGTTGTTTTATGGAAAATTCGACTTAAGGATGTTCGACTTATTGAGGTTGGACTGTATTAAGTTTTTGTAAATATGTAAATTGTTTTTTTTTTTCGATTCTGTAAGTTCTTATAATATGTAGGTACATATTTGAAGTTGCTCGAACCATTGAAAGAATCAATCTTTTCTTGCATATTTGTAAATAAATATTGTGCTCATTTTTTTAGATTTCATCTATAATTTTATATTATAGAAGTAATAAACCAACAATAATGTCTACTAACGCCTTGCACTTTGCTCTTAATGGATAGCTTGGCCAACGCGAACAACGCAAGATTACTCAACACTTTTATGCAAAGTACAGGCTACCAAGTGTTGTAAAGTGAATTGATGGAACGCATGTTAAATTTCGTCGTCAGAAAATAAACATTTACAGCCGTATTTATTAGATTTCCTTGAAATGCCTCTGAGAGCTTGTTTAGTTAAACATCGCGTAAGAATTTACGCAGCCTCTACGCTACTTTGCTGAAATTGTTATTTATAAACATTTTTCCACTGTTGCTTTACTAAACAGGGTTGGTGTCCAGATAAGGGGAAATATATGAGAAACTATTACAAAAAATACAGAAAACTACTACTTTCTTCCACTGAAACCGACATCAGCTGTTTTCTGACAATTTTTTTGTGTAAACAAAAATATTTGAAATGAAGAAATCAAATATGTCGGCACCTAATGAAAACCTTCACTCAAAAAATCCGTGCCTGAAAGCAACTGAGCTCTATGTTGCTGATCCTGATGGCCTTATGAAGATAAAAAAAAAAACACAGAACAAATAGGTATCAATATACCGGAGGACCATTTATTTGGTATTTTGTAAAAATTATTACATGGCACACACACACAAAAATAGATTATTTCTTAAAAGTTTGTATCACAGACGAGGAACACCAATAATTAGAGCTGAAATGAAAGTTTCTAAATAATATGCATATCAAAACAAAACGAATAACATTACCAGCACGAATGAAACAAATTGCTGCAATAATTCAACACGATTTGCATTTAAGCATTTTTATTATTTTCAAATAGAAAATATAATTAGATTTTTCAGACTACAACGCGAAAAACTAAAACGCAGGTCGATTTAAAAGAATACTCGAAATAAATGCAAATTTTTGTGATGACTCGATTCACGATTCCACCCCGAAAATGACATTTTCAAAGAAAAAACAATTTACGCAAGCTCTACGCAGCCTCTAAACGCAAATTTTTGTGTTTAAGTTACGCGGCCTTAAAACTACGTTGCTTAAATTCGAAAAATGTTTATAAATAACATTTTTCTGCGTAAGGGCATTTTAAAGGGTGCGTAAAGTTAAGCAGGCTCTACGCCACGTTTATAAATACGGCTGTTATTTTACAATAGGTCTGTTTTTTTCCTCATCGCTCTCAGTGAAGTAAAGTAAAGTAGGATTTTCAGCACGCAATTACAACAACTGCACTCAATTTGACACCACTGAGATTCACACAAGCTATTCATTTCCAGCAGGACCAACTTTGGAGCATTCTTCAATTCTGAACACCAGGGGAGCACATTTTTGTGTAATTTGGATCTGTTCACAGAGTGTCTCCTTTTATGATACCTACTATTTTGTCGGCTGTGGTGGGTGTAAATGTACATATAAGGAATTGCATATTTTAAACAACTTTAAAAATGACAACTGAATATTACGGAAAGTAATAAAATACTAAATATTTTCCGTTTTTATTTAAGTTGCATTTTGTTTACAAAATATAATTATATATACACATAGACTTGTAATAATTGAAAACTATCTTTGATATGTTATGGGATACATTTTTTGTAGATAATAAATAGGAAATCCTCCCATTTTGTATTCCCTGTTGATTTTTTAACTGAAGTATGTAATAAAGGTTAAGTATTATTTACATAGCTACTCTTTTTTTTAAGTGAAAGTCATTCGATTTCAGCCAACTGACATTCCAACTTTTGATTTCGATGGGGATTTTTTTTGTTCATTTCTTCGCACATTCTCATTTTCGATTGCATTACCTAAGTTAAATGTTATGAGTTTTTTCGACTGAAAATGTGGTCTAAGTCTTTATTTAAACAATGTTTATAGTGAAATTTACATAAAACATACAAAATTGGAAGCAACATTTGTTCGTCTTATGGGGAAAAAATTTCAAATGTAAATAATCGTATGTCACAATCAAAATGAACAAACCAAAACGATTTGAAGTGCTCATTTATTTAATTTTTATTGCATTTTTTCTGTTCAATTTGATCTTTTCTTCCTCCAAGAATATGTAAATAAACCCATCCTTTCTCAAATTACAGTCAAAACCAACGCAATCGACAGTGAAATATTTATACAGCTGATTTCGAAAATAAAGTTCATACAATTAAATCATTTGGTAATGACCTTATTTCCTTAAAAACTTAGATTGTGAGAAGTTCATTCGATTGAAAGTTTTAAATTCGAGGAATACTCGATTCGATCGAATCTCAGAATTAGCACGTTCTTCACTTTAGGGCTCACCTAATAAACACACCCACGCATGTTTTTGTTTTTTTTTCTTTGGCAATTAATTTGTGATATTATTTTGACCATACAAGACGCCAGGAAGAGAAAAAAAGTAAACAGAAAAAGTAAATATTCTGTAGAAATTGATAATCATTATTTTTTTTGCGCTAAAAGGTTAATTATTCATTTTTCTAGAAGGATTTTGATTTTGAAATTGAATTTTTCATTGATGGCCATTTTGACAGCAATGCCAGCTGTTAACTTTTCAGGGGTAAGACCGACTGTTCAGAAAAGTGGTTGGGGACTGTTTTTTTGCACATTTTCTTACTTTACTTTACTTCACTGAGATGGGTGAGGAAAAAAACAGACCTAATATATAACGAAAATGCAGTTTAAATGTTCTGCTGGTACCTAAGGCAAAATCATTTTATTACTTCCTTAAATGATTTTTTACCCTAAAGTAAATAAACTTGCATGTCGCTGCTTGTTGTTCTCCTGTTTCGCCTCTAAAAAAATAATGGAAAATTTACGTGGAAAATGACACTTTATTCCGCCCGAAAAAGTGATGCCAATAAGGGGAATTTTTCGAACATCTACAATTTTTCGCCCGGAACTCATGATAAGCGAAAAGTGAAATGTCAATTTTTTCGGGTGAAATATTGTTCGGGTGAAACTCACAATAACTGTTAGGTTCCACATTTCACTTTCACTCGAAATGAAATCGGAAATGAATTTTTGTGTTCTACATTTCACTGTACCTATTCGATTTCGATTTCAAATTTTCGGAATTGAAACAAAGTGAAATTGTGATTTCGAAAAAATTTCGAAGTTTCCGAATCGCTCGAAATGCAGAACACTGAAAACGAATTCATTCGATTTGCAATTTCGATTTCACTCGATTTCTGGAACCTAGCTGTAAGGCTGAATTTGTTTTTAATTTTTAAATTAATTTTAATATTTTAATTTTTTGTTAAACATACACCGCTTTATTTATAAACTTTATACACTATTTATAATAGCTCTAAACGCAAATTTATATAGTCATGTGAAAAATAATAGGGACACATTGCTATATTTCGTGAGAATACAAAGAACAAGAATATTTTCATTAAATTTGGAGTAGTGTTTTTATTTTTAAATAGGCTTATGTTATGTTATGAAAGCGGTATTTACTTTATCGACATCCCCAAAAAATAATTTAATGTGCCGTTTCTAACCAATTTATGGCAATTGAAACAGAGTTGGGTTTTGAGCAATTTTTATGCAAGTGTCCCTATTATTTTTCACATTACTGTATATTAGATTTTTGCGTTTCGAGTTATTATAGAGAGTGTATAAAGTTTATAAATAAGGCTGACAATATTTTGGTATACAATTTTTTTTTAAGCAAGGATAAGTCTGTTAGTCGTTAAATCCTTCCTTGTTGTTGGATGATATGTCTTCATGTTTATTTATAGTTACTGTTACAAATTTGTATCTAACAGCATTACACATTTTTGTCTAAGTCGGAGTAGGTTTCACACCCAAGTGAGAGAAGATCAGAAACTTATTTGGAAAAGCCTGTGGTTAGATTTATTTCAGAATGCCATCGTTGAATTGTCCTAATACTCGGCAAATAAAAATTTGAATCAAGCATATGTTTGTACAAAGCTGGGGACTTCTAATAAAACTTTAAATAACTACTGTCTTTTTCATCACTTGACCAATTCTGTCCTGCTTTATAAAATAGTTGAGTTTTTATAAATAGTATTAAAACTTGGGCATTTCTACCATCCAATTGTTTTTCAAAGCCTATTTTTGGCTTATAGTTAGGGTAATTTTTTAGTTTTTTAGGGGTGTCAAAAATAGTTTTCGGGATTTTCTGATACGGTTCATTTTCTTTATTCTGGAAATGACGGTAATCAGGCTCAAGAAATTGAAGGGGAGAGTTGCATTCAGGTAAACGAGGAAGAGAGCAATTCCTTAAATATGTGTTAGGAGGTAAGGCTTCGCGATGGAGTGTCAAATCAGTATCATCTCCATTATTTTCTAATAAATCTGGTGGGTTTACTAAAACTTGATCCTTAAGGTATCTTTTTCGTTTTATGGGATATTTTGGTTTAAAGTTAGACTTCAGATTTTCACAGGTTTGGTCAATGTCCCTACACGATTTTGGATTTGGCGCTTTTTTCAAATTTGTCCCCACATTTTTAAAAATGTCCTTTTCACTACATTTTTATAATTAAAACAGTTTTTGAATACACAAAACATTTTTAATATGTGTACCTATAAGAAATTCACACAAAATAAACAAAAACCGAACGACGAACAATATATCGAATGAATGAAGGAAGAAAAATCTCAACGAATGCTTTTTTATAAGGAATAAAATTATCAAAGACACAAAAGCTCTGTCATTTAATTCTCGATTTGGTATGAGTAGCGACACCTATTAGGATACTGGTACTACTGGATTGGCGCTACTATAGGAATGTATATACAAAGATTATAATCATAATCTATAAAATATCATAATCTATAAGTTATCTATAATCATATCCTTATTGAAACATTAAAACAGTAATTGTTACTTACTTTAATTAGTTATCTGGAAGCTGCATGTACCTCGGGCAAACTTTTGCTTCATTTAGCGAGCTGCAAAAGTGTTAAGAGGCTTACTCGAAAAAGGAAAAACAGCAATATACAAAAAAAATTCCAAAAAATTGAAGGCCGGGGTAAATGAGCAGTTATTGTACGAGGAAGTGCTATTTGGCTGTATTAATTAATAGCGGCATTTTTAAATCGAGAGGAACAGGCGCGCGTCAATCGATGTAATTTATATAGAAAAAAAAAACAAATGCTGAAATATTAACCCCTTTCTTTTAGATCTAATAAAATGAAGAGCCGATATTAAAAAGACCAAGCTTGTGGTGACAGCTATGGACACCTCACACAACCATGGCAACAAACAGCAACAACTACACCAAGAAACAACAGCGGCAACAGCAACAACAAGAACACCAACTACTACAACAAGAACACCAACCACTACAACAAGAACACCAACCATTACAACACGAACACAACAACTACAACAAGAACACCAAAAACTACAACAACAACACAAACAAAAATATATCCCAGCTCAAAACACGATCCAAACAATAAAGGACAAAGACAATGGTAAGTTAAGAAAACATCATCATTTCTAAATACTGAGTCGTATAAACTTTTATTTCTTTTAGAAAATGAGAGCCCGCGCGAGTATGAAGTTCTTCGCAGTGAGTTTCGGCAAAGGGCTCTAACAAAGTCCGATCTCCTCATAAACGAATCTATGAATTCGCTAGACAGCATAACAATTTACAATGGCGAAAACATTGATGTCTCAGCGAGAGTTGAAGATATAAATGTACAAAAGACAAATTCGCGAGGGCGTCCATCAGGGAGTGGATTAACGGCGTGCGGTCTATCAAGATTCTCCGCTCCAAGAAAATTCATAG
The DNA here is from genome assembly GCA_949372485.1 of Cheilosia soror. Taxonomy (NCBI): domain Eukaryota; kingdom Metazoa; phylum Arthropoda; class Insecta; order Diptera; family Syrphidae; genus Cheilosia; species Cheilosia soror. The sequence continues at coordinate 40,387,291 of OX443562.1, forward strand.
ATAAAAGCCCTTTTGTGAAAATCAAGGCTATTTTATCATGGATAGCGAAAGCGGATTTATTGCAAGCGGTTTTAAACGGAGAGCATATTTTGCAGGAAGAGGAATTTGTTATGAACCAAAATTATTATTGAATAAAACGCAAGTTTATAATATTTGAACCGCTCCGGTTGAGTACCTACTTTATTCGAACTAAAAACTAAATCTTAAAAAGAAGTTCTTGAAGGAGAGCTATACCTACGAGATATCAATATTCGATACCTTCATCGAATTATGCTTATGTTTACATTTTATAGTTAAGATGCCTTCGCATCATAATTTGTAACGTTTGTTTTTCGTTCCTTCTCAGGATGTTTATATTACCGTGGAGTGGTTGGTCGCAACGTCTTTGTTGATCGTTCGTTGGGACTTGAAATGTTTGTTATGATAGCGACTTAGTATATTATCCGCTAGAATGTGGAGCGTTTATTGCACCATCATTGCGGGTGGCTTTTTAATGTGTTTCTATCGTTTGTTTACCACTATGGGTTTATCTACATTGCTACAATGGCCGTATTCACAAATCTAGTCAAGGTAAGTCGACTTGAATTGTCTGGATTCAAATTTACGTGAATGCGAAAACTAACTTAAATTGTCGGTATGTCACTTCTTGACAGCTGTGATTTTTTTTGTTTATATAGACGTCCGAATTTGTAAAATAATTGGATTCTGGGAGAAGAAGTTGTAAAATACAACTATTCAGCAATTTAGCATTCAAAAGCAAACAAAATAGAAGAAGAAGATTAATTCCTTGAATTCCTTGCATACAATAAAATCCTCAAGAAAACTCCCGCTTTCAAGGTTCGTATATACCTAATGTGATTTTGCTAAGAATTCTAAACTTGGTTTTCCACAGAAATGATGATACCATTGAAATCTGAGCAACAATAATTGGAGGAATTGCATAAGCTGGACAACGTCTGGAAGCTACTTCGTAACAGCTGGAACATGCCGCACAATGTCTGTATGGAGTAAAAAGACAAACACTACAAGCACTATTCAATTTGCCACGGTATACGGCACTCACCATGAACGTAAGTTCCCTAATCATTGAACGTAAATTATATTCACTTGATATCTTTCATTTACAGGTACAGAAACATGCTTTGCCATCTCCAACGATTTGGAAACACAACACACAACCCAACCTTCTACTATTCAAGTTATTTCCTTCACCCATTCCATAAACAGAGAAGATTTTAAAACTGATTTCTTAGCAAAAGGCTATAAGGACGAGGCGGATTCTGAATCGCTTGAATTATTGGTAATACGCTCGCTTAGATGAATACGAATCGGCAACAGAAAAGTAAGTACGCGTCGAAATCAGTCTCTAAGCAATACATTTCATTTCTTCTTTCCAGCCAATGTAGTAAGCGACCAGAACCAGACGGAGCCGCTTCAATAGACTACAACTACATCTACCAGTAAAGCTGCCAATATCCCGCACAATATGTATGGAGTAAAAAGCACAAACACTACAAGCTATATTGAATTTGCCACAGTGCATGGCACCCACCACAGCTCTGGCAATACATCCTTACCTTTAATCAAATTTAATTTATTCTCTAATCAGCAGCTATAGTTGCTCAAAACTCCCATTGTCATTGATGAAATATACATTGCAAATCTTGCTCCACGTAAACCAGATCGGGATCTTAAATGTGATGTGATGTGAAATTAGAAAAGGTCGAGCGACGCACACGAAAGGCAATCGCCGAACTCATATGCGATAAAAAAAATCAAGATTTATCACAGGGTGTCGCAGGATCAAGTCGAAAGAAGACTCGGAAGTTGTCTAGTTTTGTGTTTATTTTTCTTTTTCTGTACACAATTGTATAAGAATAAATATAATAAATTACAAATAACAAAAATGTCTCTAGTTCTATCGAATTGTTCTTCTTCCGATTCGTCATGGCTTTACTGTTCTCAAACAGAGATTCTCTTAATTTTGCATTTTCCACTTCCATCATGCGATTCAGATTTGAATTAAGTTCATGTTGCATGGCCTGCATGCTGCTTTCATGAGATACGTTCTTCTTCTAAACAAATGAATATCATTCAAACATTTTCCATGTACATATAACAATGTAAACACTCACCTGTAAACTATGTAAAACAAAACCACGTTAAGCGGTGCCGGCTTGGTGGGCAAACACAAATGAACAAGATTTTTAAACGAACGCATCTCATAGAAATAGAACTGCAAAATGAAGTGATTATCTTTGCTTTGAATTAGGACAACATCAGAATTCCTTGGCAGTCTTGTAGTATTTTGATTAAATTCTCAACAAAACCGCCGAATGTTATATGCAGCGATTGATCTTGTTTGAATTCGTGGAAGGAATTTGTATCGACAGTGGAAATATACATCCTCCGACGGTCTGCTTTTTCAGTTATCCTTAGTTGCTGAAAAACAATTTTATTAGATTTAGGAAAATTAACAAAGGATTTTAGGTAGCCTACAATTTGACCATTTGAAGTCGATTTTTTTGGCATAAACAAATCATTGCTTTTGGATCTCGTGCAGATTCACAATATTAGGATGGTTTAGCTGGAGAAGAATTTTAATTTCACGCACAGCAGTGATGGGGCAACCATCCTTTTCATTTTCGACTCGCACCTTTTTCAGAGCCACCAGCTCGGATGTGTGGTTATCGCGTGCCATGTAGACCTAAAAAGTAAAGAGTAACACAGTTAGACAAAATCTGTTTGGAAGACAATGAAAACGGTTTCTTACCTGCCCATAAGTGCCCTCACCAATTTATGCTATCATTTCGACAACGTCCACACATCGTTCACCCCAATCGCGGACGTTACTTCTGGAATTTCACCGATTGAGGATAACTGGGCGCTTTCTCTTAACCGTCATCGCACTGAACCCAGACGAGTTCTTTCCACCACCACTTGAAGTATTCAAAAGTGATCAAAATATTTTGAATTCCACTTGAGACGACCCATACAAAAGTGACTTGAAATTAAAAACTAATGTGTGAACCACTTTAAGATATATGTTATCTCTTAGGTAATACAAATCCGAACCTAGAGATACCAAATTCAAAGCGATAGCCTTTATAGTTTTCCAACAGGAAGTGTGAAAGTATCACATTTGCCACATTTTCTGGTTTCAAGCAAAAAAAAGTTCACTTTCACACATCCTGTTGGAAAACTATAAAGGCTACAGGTCTGAATTTGGTATCCCCAGATTCAGCTTAGTATTACCTAAAAGATAGCATACATCTTGAAGTGTTTGATGCATTCGTTTTAAATTCCAAGTCACTTTTGTATAATAGTGCAACTTCTCTTGTACAATAAAACGGAATACACTCAAGAGCTTTAAAATTTCTACAGAGCAGCCAATACTTCAAGATATATGTTATCTTTTAAGTAATACTTATCCGAATCTAGGAATACCAAATTCAAGGCGATAGCCTTTATAGTTTTCCAACAGGACGTGTGAAAGTATCACATTTGCCACATTTTCCTGGTATGAAACAAAAAAAAAATTTCACTTTCACACGTCCTGTTTGGAAACTAGAAAGGCTATCGCCTTGAATTTGGTTTCCCTATATTTGGATAAGTATTACCTAAAAGATAACATATATTTTGAGGTATTCACTGCACAGTAGGACCTATTTTTATAACTTTTTAATTAAATTAACCCGAATAAAAACAAAACGTTTAATATTACACGTCAGGGCGAACCGAAATGTCAAACGTCAAATGACTCAAATGTTGCTACGAATAGACGTCAACTTACTAGTAAGTCGAGAAATTCTTGACTAGATTGGTCGGTGTTGCGAAGAAAGACGTCAACTGAAAAAACTGATCACGTGACCAGTTTTGCACAATGAAAACTAGATAGATAGATAGATAGATAGATTAGATTTTTATTAATTTCATAAATATTTCAACATTAATTATACAAAAAAATCATTTGACATGGCATTGCCGTCTGCCGGGTTGACAAAAGATGAATATATATATAAAAAATAAAAAAAAAAATATTGAATGCTACTAAAAGTTTTCATTTATAATATTTTCCCTATATTGTAGAGCAGTTTTGCAGTATTTAGTAAGTATAGGAACATTTATCTCATTTAGGACATCTATGACTTGATTCTCAGATAAGAGATCGCTTCCAAGAATAGACCTCCTCGTTTCTCGCAGTATTGGGCATCTGCCAACGAAATGGAATATGTCCTCCCTTTCTTCCAGATTGCACATACTAAAGATTACCGGTAAATCATCTCTGTGAGGTATGAAGTTTAGTCTCATGAGCTCTCCACGTAGCTTTAACAATGTTGCTATTTCGTCAGTGGCGTGTTCATCACGAAAGTAGTTTTTTTCCTGCAGGTTATGGCACAATTGACTATAAATTGATCTGTGGAGTGACCCCGTTGCCTTATTCACGAATTCCTCTCTTATCTTTTCGTCCACCTGAGAAATAAACTGGTACAACTGTGGCTTCCAACTGGTTGATGAATTCTCGAGACATAGTTCTATACCAAAACCACTAGCCAGTTCCAACCAATCTTTGTGCCATCCAATTTTCTTTTGAAAAGTATACTCCATTGCTTTTTTTGGTAATCGATAATCAGGCATGTTGCGCACATGGAGAATGTAATCCACCTGTCGTTTAAGGGTTTTTATAAAAAGCGGCGATAAGCCTGTTTCCAACATTAGGATATAATTCGGCGTTTTCGATGGTAGGTGAAAAGTTCTCTTTAGATAATATCTGAGTAGCTTTTCCACTGTATCATACCTCTTACCACCCCAAATTTGTGCTGCGTATAGGAGGATAGATTCCGACACAGATTCGAAAACTTTGTACTTGCTGCTATGCGCGACAAATCTGTTGCTGAGGCATTTTCTCCATGCCACGTTTATAGCCGTTTTTGACTTGGTCAATTTTTCATTGAGGTGTCTCTCCATATTAAGGCTTTTCGTAAAATAGACCCCTAGGTATTTGTATTCTTTAACCACTTGGATAAGCTCACCGTTAAATTTCCATCTTTCATTTGGACAATTTCTTCCACCTCCTTTTTTAAAAATCATTATTTGGGACTTACTTAAATTAACTTCGAGACTCCACATTTGACAGTAGTTTGCTAACCGATTAATAGAAAGCTGTAGGGATTCCGGTGAATGCGCCAACAACACAATGTCATCTGCGAACAAAAGTGCTTTGATTAGTACTCCTGCGTACTCTATGCCTCCTGGCAGATAATCAACTATGTCCTCAATGAATAGTGCGAAAAGGCTCGGGCTCAGAGCACATCCTTGTCTTACTCCTGAGCAGTATTGAAACCATTCTGACAGTTTTTCACCGTTCCATACAGCTGCTTTCGTATCAATATATAGGTTTCGAAGAACTCGTCCGAACTTGCGAGTCATACCCATGCCATACAACTTGTAAAATAGTGCGTTTCGATCCACAGTGTCAAAAGCTGCTTTAAAGTCGACGAAGAATGCGTATAGTTTTTTATTCTTTGATATAAAACAATCCACTATGCTATTGAGGACAAAAACATGGTCAACAGTGGAATATCCCCTCCGGAAACCTGCTTGATATTCCTTTAGTAGGTTATTGCTGTCTATCCATGAAGTCAGTCGACATTGCAAAATTGAAGTAAAAACTTTGTACGATGCATTGAGGAACGAAATTCCCCGGTAGTTCGCTGGGTCAGCCGTAGAACCTTTTTTATGGATGGGGAAGATAAGGGCTTCCTTAAATCGCTGTAGTATTATTCCACTTTCCATAATGTTGTTAAACAGCAGCGTAAGTCTACAGTGGAGCTCATTTGTGCCGTATTTGTAAAATTCAGCTGGAATCCTGTCGGATCCTGCAGCTTTGCCATCCTTTAAGCTACTTAATGCTTGCTTAACTTCCTGCAAAACAATCCGTCTATCCAAAAGGTCATTCTCAAAGTCGGGCATGGCGTATTGAATGCTAAAAATATTGCCAGATGGGTTCAGAAGGGCATCAAAGTGAGCTTGAAGGGTGTTCGGGGTAAGCTCCCTACTCATCACATATTTCCCACCATTCATTCTTTTGGCCAACTTCCAAAAATCTGCAGACCTTTTGCAGTGCGCTAAACTTCGAGCCTGTGTTTCGTAGTAGCTTTTTCTCTTTTCTTTACATAGTGACTTAAATTCCCTGTTGGCTTGTAAATAGGCATCCTTCATTACACCATCGTTAAAACTGCGGAATAGCTCCAGCCATCCAAATGATCTTTTTCTCGACCTCTCGCATTCTAGATCAAACCATGGTTCTTTGAACTCTTTCCTTCTGTTTATCGGTTGTTTGATGATTTGTGATACTTCCCTGATACAGTTTTCGATGCCATTGAAGTTCGCCTCCTGCTGGGCTCCTAACTGCTCGTCTAGTAGTCTTATATACCTTGATGCACTGGCAACATTCCAGACCATTTTCGGTAGGAGATTCATTTCCACTGTGCTCCGATTCTCTTCCATCTTAAAGTTTAAAGTGACAACAATTGGAAAATGGTCCGAGTAAGGCACTTGTTTCACTTCAAAATCAGTAATGTACGAGTCCCACTCTCCTCCAATCAAACAGTAATCATTAACTGACGTTCCTGGTCCTCCTACAAATGTGTATTCACCATCTCTGTCACTCACACTTGTACCATTTAGCACTCGTAGTCCAAACGAATCGCAAAATTCCAGCATCTTCTTCCCATTTCCGTTACAAACGTTATCCTTTGATTGTCGGCTTATCCCAGCCACCAAATTTCCCTCCCCGATTTTATTTCCCACTCTTGCATTTAAGTCGCCTATCACAATCATGTTCGTGTTATTGCAGTACGTAGCTATTTCATGCAGTTCTTCAAAATCTCTTTGCCAATGACTGCAATTTAAATAGGATGGTATTATAATGAATTCTTTGCTATCGAACTTCAAGCATAAATGTACTGAGTTTTCCTCAGTTCTAAACATGCAGTCAATGTCACCAATATCCTTTTTATACCCAAGTAAACCTCCTCCACTAGCTCTTCCTCTTCCATGTAGTTTAATTGCCGGGATCCACTTAAATTTGTAGTTAGAAAACCTATTTTCAAATTTTTCAAAATTATTTTTTTCCACATGAGTTTCATAAAGGAATATAAATTCAAATTCATTGATGAAATTAAAAAATTGGTTAAATACGTATTTATTACTTAAACCAGATACATTATATGATAAAATTCTAATTTTCGCATTTATTAAACTTGCATCCTTAACTCTACAACTAGTTTCATTATTTTCAACATGAGTATTACGAGTATCTTTAGTACGGCAGACGGCATTACAATTAAAAACTATTCGTAGGACCTATTTCTAGAGTTTGGGGAGTGCTGCGGTTCAACCTTGTGTTTCCCCCATTAGAGTTCGCGCCTGCGCCTTCACCTGTCATCGTTAAAGAAATGCTGCCAGTGACCATCTTCTGTATTATTGCCAATCCGCTTTTGCCATCACACATCAGGTTGTTGTTGTTATCGTAGTAGAAATCCTTATTGTCGAGTTTTAACGTCTGTCCACGAACTTCGATTTTAATATTTTTGTTCTTCGCAGCGATCTCGGTTTTTAACTTTAGCAATCGTTTCCTCTTTTCTCGATAAGCTGCAGTGTAATCTCTGTGTAGTGAGACACCGGTATTGCGCATTTTTGGTGCAGAATCGAGAATGCGCCCTACGTCGTCTCTATTACGCAGTTTTACAATTATGTTTGCAATATTATTGCTACTACGCAATGCCCGAGTATCAGTCACCATGGATGAATCTGTAGTGTTTAGTAGCTGCATGCACAATGATTTCGCTCTTTCCACCGAATTAACACCTGTTTTTTCCTGCATATGGACCACAACATTTTTTTCATTCGCTTTTCTTTCAAGAATTTCCACTTGTCGCTCCAGAGTGTTGCATCGCTTTTCCATTTGCATATAACGCATTTGCAGTTCTGTATTGCTCTTTTGTAGGGCTTGGATTTCCGTTGAGAAGCCTTCCAAGTCATCTCTCGTCGCCAAATTTTGAAGTCTGCTATCAAGTAAACTTGCCATTGAACTTTGGATAATAGCCTTCAAATCGTTGACCGTATAAAAGTCAATTATTTTTAAAAGTGAATTAATTTTTATTTCGGATTTTAATTTTTACATAGACATGTGACGACGCGAGCAAGTCAAACATAAAGTGACAGATCAGCGTCCATCTTGTTATTTTTAATTCGTCTCGTCCCGTTCAGCCAACCACACCAACATCAACCGTTCAGGCAGGCAGTGAACGCATTCAGGCAAAGGGTTTACATTCGGCCAATTTGATAATAAGATCGCCCTCGATCTAAAGCACCTCTTTATCATCTACTATACTTCCGTTCAGCCCACCTCCGGTCTGAATCCAAGGTTTTAATCGAGCAGCCTCGAGAGTACCATTATACGGTATTTGAGTTATTTGGCAGTTATCGATATCGCGAATAATGTAACGGTCGTTCGGAAGCACTCGATGAATTACATATGGACCCCGATATTTAGGTATCAATTTCCTGTTTTGACCCACTGTAGTATCGACATTACGAATAACAACGTATTCGCCTTCCTGATATTCGCGCGGTGAAATACTCCGTTTAGAATATTGAACCTCGTTTGTCTTCTGAGAGTGCTTAATAGCGGCTGAAGCGTCCGATCGAAGAGTATCGAAATCGCGTTCTCTATCTACGGTTTGCTTCTCATCTAAATATTCAGTTAATTCGTCAGTCTCAATACTACGCTGATTAACCCCAAAGAGAAGCATGCTGGGAGTTTGTTTAGTGGAGCTATGCACCGAGTTATTTATTGCGTACTCTACTCTTACTAAGAGTTGAGACCAGTTGGATCGATTTACGGGTTCGGTTAGTTTACTCAGCATTCTTCCCAGAACACGATTCACTCGCTCCACCTGACCATTGGCTTGAGGGGACGAAACGGCATTTTTAATTTGCAATATGTTGTTCTCAGACATATACTGAGCAAAGTCATGCGAAGTGAAAGCAGTGCCCCTGTCGGCAATCAATCGTCGAGGTCGACTGTAATAAGCAAAATATTTATCGAGAGCAGCACAAACTTCTTTAGTACTCGTCGTGTTAACCGGGTAAAGTTTCACAAATTTGGTGAATGCATCGATAACAACAAGAATATGCTTGTTTTTATTCAGTATATTCGGGAGTGGTCCAAAATGATCAATGTGAATGGTATCAAATGGGCGGGGGGCTTTCGGAATACTATGCAACGTTCGCTCATTAACATGTCGTGGTGGGCTATGTATAATACATCGAATACAGTTGTGAATATAGTTTTCTATCTTGTGACGCATGGAAGGAAACCAGTAATGAAAGCGAATTTGGTCATAGCATTTATCGATTCCCAGGTGACACAATTTCTCATGCATTAGGCGGATAACATGTACTTCCATTTCACGGGGAACATACAAAGCTAAATGACCATCCTTCATTCGACGGTAGACAAGACCATTATGCATTTCGAATGGATCGACATCAGCCGTTTGCAACTGGTTGCGCAGACTTATTATAGTCGAATCTCGAGACTGAGTAGCGTGCAAATAAAAGTCAATATCGTCATCTTGAACAAAAAGAACAGACGAGTCGGAATTATGAATAGACGCGGGGGCAGTGTTTGGTGTTCGGCTCAGAGCGTCGACATGTCCCATACCAGTACCTTTCCGATGACTTATAATATAGTCATAATTTTCGAGGTCTAGTGCCCATCGAGCTATGCGGGGATTGAGACTTTTCTTGGATAAAGTTTGAACCAGAGAGTTACAATCGGTAACAATTCGGATTGGTATACCCTCAACATAAACTCGGAACCGACGCAAAGCATAAATGACCGCCAAAGTTTCTAACTCGAAACTATGATATTTTGTTTCAGCTGGGGTAGTACGTCGTGAGTAATAAGACACAGGATGCCATTTGCCATCATCCTGCTTTTGTAGTAAAACAGCTCCAAACCCTTGTGAACTGGCATCAGTATGGAGTTCGGTTTCACGAGTAGAATTATAAATAGCCAAAACTGGTGCGGATGCAAGTGCATCACGAAGAGCATAGAAGGATTTTTTACATTCATCATCAAAATGAAAGGTAGATCCTTTCTTCAACACATTCAGCAATGGGCCAGCTATTTTAGAAAACGAGGGTACGAATCTTCGAAAATATGAAAATAATCCGAGACAGGATTGAAGTTCTCGAGCATTGGTCGGTATTGGATAATTTCGAAGTGTCTCAATGTGAGAGTTATTCGGTTTTATACCTCGGTTATCGGCTGAATATCCTAAATAATCAATTGACCTTTGCATAAACACACACTTGCTCAATTTGATTTCCAATTTATTTTCGACTAAACGACGGAAAAGTTTACGAAGGACTTCAAGATGTTCGTCTACGGTAACGGTAGCAACTAGAATATCATCCATGTATACAACAATATCACGAGAGCGAATCATATCACAAAGTATGGTAGAAATAAAACGCTGAAAGACAGACGGTCCGTTTCGCAAGCCAAAAGGCATTTTCAAATATTCAAACTGTCCGTATGGAGTGACAAATGATGTGTACGGTATGGAATCTTTGTTCATAGGAACTTGGTGAAACCCGTTTTTTAGGTCAATCAGTGAAAAGCAATTTTTTCCATCTAGATACTCTAAGCAGTCATCGATGAGTGGTAAGGGAAAATTGTCACGGACAGTGATCTTATTTAGAGAACGGTAGTCGACACACATTCGCATTTCCCCACTCTTCTTTCGGACCAATACAACAGGAGATGCATATGGTGAATGACTCGGTTGAATAATTTTTTGATCAAGCAAATCGTCAATAATTCGAGTAACTTCTTCCTTTTCGCGGTATGATAATCGACGCGGTGGACAATAAAACGGCACATCAGTGGTCAAACGAATGGTCATTACATTCTGAACGGGTACATCAGTTGGTCGTTTTGCGTAAATGTATTCCTGTTCTATTAATTGATAACACTTATCAAAATAAAAATCACCTAGATGATGTCCGATATCTATATCGGAAACAATTTGTTCACGAGCAGTGGCCAAGGAAAATGGTAATTCATCGAGTGTATCGAACGACTTTATAAAATTTGTTTCATTGTAATTAATCGGTGACCTAGATTCAGAATACGGTGGTGAGTCACCAACAGGGCACATCTGTAGACGGTTGAGCAAATTGAACATAGTACAGTAAGATTTAAACCGTGAATTTATTACTTCGGAAGAATTGCATACAGATACAGTTGAAATTAATTGATTGTTTGGACGTTCGGATGGATTAGTGTTACGGAACTTAGAATTTACAGTTGAACATTGCAATGTTATCTTGAACTTCTTTAACAAATCGCGGCCAATGAGAATCGGAATAGGTAGTACGTTATCTGCAACAACAAAAAGTTTATTCGAACATGTTTGCGATTTCAATCGAATACAGCAATTAATTTTACCGTAACTAAACAATTTTGCGTTTCCTAATCCTTTATATTTAGTAAATACTAACTGGTCACTTTGCAATTCTTCCGGTACGATCGATCTACGAATAAAACTCACTGGACTGCCAGTGTCCAGTAGTGCAAGAAAAACCGAATGAGTTTCATGTTCAATTTTTTCAACGTTAAAAGAAATGCTTACCATCTGTAAAGCGGCGAGTTCTTCGGCGGCTTCACTAACGGCCTGGTCGCTCAATGACTGCCCAACGGCTGGTGCTGCACTGGCAACGGCTGATTCGGCTAATGCTGCTGCTGCTACTCGGTGCTTCTTGGGACAATCTTTGAACCAATGTCCCAATTCCCAGCAGTGGAAACAACTGCCTGCTGGTCGACGTGGCTTCGGGCATCTTGATTCATTATGGCCAATGATACGGCAATTAGCGCAACGATTCGGGTCTATCGGTTGACGGTTGGTTAAATTCGGGTTCGGTTGATTGGCTCGGGTATTAATCGGTGTTATACGGGTTGACGGGTGACTAGCGACTGGTGCACGGCTCGGAAGGGTTGTTCGGTTGCCGACTCGTGTTTGCCGACGTTCATAGTGGACGACTGAATCCTTTAGTTCGGTCATGGTACGGGCAGTGTACAGAATCGATCCATTCGGTCCCGTATCCCCTAGTCCATCTAGTATGAACTGCACCAACTCATACTCGGTGACATCTGAGTAGCTGGCTATTCCCTGCATCTCAATGATGTATTGACGGACAGTTTCATTTCGGCGAATTGGTCGGTTGCTTAATTCGACATACACGTCTTGTCTGGAGCGGCATCGTTCGAATTCCAGTGTTAATTTTGCCTTGAGTGTATTCCAATCTTGAGCTTGGATTGTGGCGAGAAATTTTCGTGCCGTCCCATCCATCATCCTGCGGGCAAAAACTAATTTGTCACGATCATCCACTCGACCAGACGACAAAATTTCTTCAAAGTCGGTGATCCACTTTTGAATCCTGTAGTTGTCATCCCCATTAAATTTCTGGATGGAATATTCGATGTCGCCAAATTCCAGTCGGCGTCGATGGCTTAGGTTAACCGACACGTCGTCAGATTCAAGTGCTCGTAGCTCTGCTTTCAACTTGGCAATCTCAGTTAATTTTCTCAACTGAGCCAGTTCGGCATCGAGATCAGTATTGTTTTGTGCAGCTGGTTGTTGTTCGGGTGATTGGTCACGACTTCTGCCTGCCATCTCCGGTTCAGATAGTGCTCGTGACGGTGGACGAATTTCAATGGCGTTGGCTTCAATATTCTCTTCGAAGAGTCGTCGCAAAATCACAACAGTTGCAGACGCAGGAAATTCCACTCCCGCAGCCTGTAGTGCCTCGATTAATTCACCACGTAGCATTCGGTTGGCCATTGTGTATATTTAATGGTGTCTCTGTTAAGTATGGACACGTGGTTGGTTTATTTTTATATATATATATATTTTTTACACTGGTTAGTCGTTTAGAGGGCTAGATTGACCCCACATCTGATTTTATAAAAGTCAATTATTTTTAAAAGTGAATTAATTTTTATTTCGGATTTTAATTTTTACATAGACATGTGACGACGCGAGCAAGTCAAACATAAAGTGACAGATCAGCGTCCATCTTGTTATTTTTAATTCGTCTCGTCCCGTTCAGCCAACCACACCAACATCAACCGTTCAGGCAGGCAGTGAACGCATTCAGGCAAAGGGTTTACAACCGACATATTTCCAACAGCAGAGTCACAATTACTAGCTGATGCTTCTTGGTAAGATTGTTCCGGAGAGGTCTCCATTATACGTCTCTTTGGTTGCGGGGCGTTGAGAAACTAAAGCTAAGATTAGACTGTATGCCAATTGTGCATATGAATGCCAACAGGCAAATGACCAGATTAGCTGTCATGTGACCAAAATGTCCGGACTATCAAAACTGTATATTAGACTATATGACCAAAATTACTAATATGGTCATATTTGCCTTGATGGTCATTTAAGGCATTTGTTATTTATTGCCAAATGTTGTAGTAGGGTAATGATGTAAAGAAAAACAAAGCAAAAATTTGAAGTTGGAAATTGTCTGGTAGGTCGGAGCTCGACAGCCGAAATCAATTTGCGGATGAGATCGTCTGACCATTCGCCTTTAATTTGTTTTGTCGGTCTCTTCCTCGCCCTGTCCGATTTTGCTTCCTCCATCATCCTGCCATCGCTGCCCGCTTCGATTGAGCTCCCCAAAGACATGTAGATGGTTCAGAAAATTACAAACAGAAAAAAAGCAAACACACAAAAGAACTAAAAAGGGTAAAATAACAAACAAAATTATTATAAATACATCAAGTGAAATAAGCAATCGAACCAATGAAAACACATAACGAATACTAACAAAAATACAAATAACTAGCAGAAAACAAATAGATAGCAAACAATTTCTACACAAACAAATTTTCACAATAGGACAAAAGTATACATAACCACAATTACTACGGAAAAGGACAAGACCACTAATTAAACATAAACAAATTACAAAGAATAGATCAAATAAATAGTTTACACAAATAATAGATTGAATAATCCACAAAAAAGAGAAAGAAAATGAAAATAAATCACAATCCCACGAACTCAAACACCGATGACAACAAAATAATTCTTGTTCCATCAAAAATGCCAGCAATGCCATAACGAAATTTCAATAAAGTGCATATGGGCATATAGGGCTTTATGCTGGCATACGTGCTTATTGTCCGATTACACTATATGCCATTTGGGCATTTTTATCTGTCAAAATCAGCCTGGTAATATGTGGCATTTAGGTCATTAGAGCATATGAGATATGCCCATTACATTGTATGACCATATTTTGACAGGAAAACTGTCAGAAATTGGCATTTTATGACCACTTGGCATACAGTCTAATCTTACCTTTAGCAACATGAATTTTGAGAGCTGTCACACTTACCAAACTAGATTTGTGAATACGGCCATTGTCTTTGTTTATCAAAGTCAAAAGTGTTGACGTGATATAAAAATTGATCTGGTATATTGTTACCATGCGTATGCATAACATCTCCCTCCTTAAAATTAAACAGTAAATACGAAGGATTTATTGTTTAAATCAAATTACATAATAAATTAATTTCCTTCCATTTCAAATTTATCAACCTTAAAAACGTTTGAATTTGGTCTTCTGATTACAGTTTTTGATTTGTCATTATTATAGTAATGAACAATTTTTTCTCTTTCTCTTATTGGATTTCTTATCTTTCTATTGAAACAATTTCTAAAAATGGTTATTCCATTTCCTTTTATTAATTTTACAATAATGTAAGTTATTATTGCGATAATTAAGATTCCACTTATTCCTAATACTACACCTTGAGCATGGGGTGGTATATTCGTTAATTTTCTAGCGATATAGCTTTCCTGATTTCTTATTTCAATAGTCAAATCTTGAAGTTCTTTTAAATCTTTAAGTTTTACTTTTGGCATTTGAATGGTTTCTGTATTTATATCTCTTACTTTAATATTCAAACAACAATCATCAGGAGCAAAACGATATATATCTTTATTTTCTATAAATAACTCCGATTCATGCGTCACAATTTTTGATTCAATAGTTTCAAAAGTACAGTTTGCATCTAAATTTAAAATGCCAATATTATTAATAAGACCTTCTTCGTTATTTTCCTTTTTCCCACATTTACATCTATATTTCGTTTCTTCGCTTAAAGCATACAAATATTTATTTTCTGAAATTTTGTGAAATATCTCAATATGATTTATTATTTGTTTTAAATTACAATTATTGTCGTTTCTGTTCATAAAAATTATTAATTCGCAATCATTATTGGCAATACTATTTTTGAATTCTAATTGATTACATATGTAATAGTTTCCAATTTTCTTGCATTCTTTCATTAAATTATCCTTAAGAAATATTCATCTTTATTTTCTTTAATTATAAAGTAATTGTTTTTTTGCTCAATAACGTACATAATATCATTTATTCTATAAGGTATGTTCATCATCTCATACACTTCTGATTTTGTTTTTTCTATTGTACTGAATCCCTTGATAAACTTTCTATAATAGCCTATCATACCCATAAATGATTTTATTCCTTTAGGGTTTTTAGGGTTTTGTAAGTTATTTATAGCTTCAACCTTATTTAAATTCGGTGCTACCCCGTTACTAGTGATAGTATAACCTAAATAGTCAACCTTTTGTTTAAAGAATTCAGTTTTATCAATCTGAATCTTCAAATTGCTTTGCTTTAATCTGTCAAATACTCTTTTCAACCTGTCGGCATGTTGTTCTACTGTTTCTCCAAAGACGACAATATCGTCCATATAAACAAAACAGTCTCTACCTTGTAACCCGTCAAGTACGTTGTTCATCAACCTTTGAAAACAGGCTGGAGCATTTTTGAGACCGAATGGCATTCGAAGAAATTCGAAATGTCCGTACGGTGTAGAGAATGCAGTTTTTTCTATACTTTCGTCATCAAGTGGAATCTGATGAAACCCAGACTTTAAATCTAATGTTGTGAAAAACTTTGCATTGCCTAACTTATCCAAAATTTCCTGTATATTTGGGATCGGATAATTATCTGTCACAGTGATTTCGTTAAGTTTACGAAAATCTATAACCATCATCCACTTAGGAATACCGCTCGCATCTAGTTTCTTGGGAACCACCCATAATGGACTTGACCAAGGTGATATACTATGCCTTATCACATTATCGTTCAAGAGTTTCTTGATTTGTTTATCAACTTCTGCTTCATGTACTTTAGGATACCTATATGTTTTCGTATTAATTGGAATATCGCTAACAGTACGAATACTATGTTTGATAACATTCGTTTCGGATAAACTTTCGTTTTCTAGGCTAAAAATATCTTCGTAAGTTTTTATTATTTCTTTCAGTGAGTCTAACTGTTCTTTATCCTTTAGATGTTCTATCCTCACTTGACTCCATATTTCCTCAAACTTTCTTGAGTTTTCTAACCGTTTTTTCGCAATTGGAAATGATTTCATATCAGGATTAGAATTTCCATTGTTAAATTTTAATTTCATAATTATTCTGTCATTATACATAACTTCTTGTTTCAAATTTATGCATAATTCGGATTCTTTAAGAAAATCTATTCCAAGTATTCCGTCATAATGTCCTATAACGTCGTCCGTTACGACATGGAAGAATATGTCGATAAGAAACGTATCACGATTTTCATCGTCGTATTCTAAAGTTAGGTTGGTGCTACCAACACTACATCTATTTGATTTTCCTATACCTACAAAATTTGTTCTGTCGAGGGAATTTACATCTTCTTCAAATACGCATTTAGTCTTTATGAGACTAATGAATGCTCCTGTATCTACTAAAAACTTAAATTCCTTGTTGCTGTATTTTAAAATCACATGAGGGCTTTCGAAGACATTGGGAACAATACCCTCATCTATTGTTCCTTGTGCCGAAAATTTACGCGTTTATTTGTTACGTTCTTTTTCTCTTCTTCCTTATTTATTTGATTATTATTATTGTTATTATTAAACTGCCTATTATTGCCATATGTATTATTGTTATGGTTTAACTGCCTATTATTGCCATATGTATTATTGTTATTGTTTAACTGCCTATTATTGCCATATGTATTATTGTTATTGTTTACTTTCCCATAATTGTTCTTATTGAATTCTTTTCTAGGAGCCCTGCAATCTTTACTCATGTGCCCCAATTTATTGCAATTGTAACATTTTATTGCATTATGATGGATTTTGATTAGGTTTTTCGACGTATAGTCCTGATTGCAATAATTATATGTTGCCCTTTTTCCTATCAGCCTTGATTCTTCTTGAATCGCCAATGAGGAGGCTTCCGCTAAGGTCGATGGTCTTTGACTATTTACAAAAGTACCAATTTCCTCTTTTAGACCGTTTATAAAAGCATTGAGAATATCTTTCTCAATCATGAATAATTGTCCTTCAAACAAACTATTGCTTTCATTGTTCAAGTAAATATCTTGAATCCTTCGTCTTTGTAAGGTTTAAACCTTTTGAATGTATTGTAAAACGGTTTCTGTTTTACCTTGCTGAAGACGAGTCATTTCCAGATGCAATTGCATTGGAGAATATTTCTCTTTGAACATTCTGTTCAATTCAGCCTTCAATTCTATCCATGAGTTTAATTTTTTATTCATGAGCAGAGTTTCTGTATTTCCCGATATTTTACTTTTTATAAACGGGAACAGATATCTCTGCTGTTCGATAGTAGCTAGCGACATCGCATTATCTACATTAGTTAGAAATTGATGGATCTTATTAGGATCACTATCAAAAGGTGTAATGAGTTTGCATAGCAACTCTAAATTCATTTGTACAGGCATGGTACTGGGGATAAGGATATTATCCCTAATACGATTTAAAGGCACACTTCTTAATGTCTTTTGAATTGGGATATCACTATTCTCACTTTGCACACTCTTGCTCTGTTTTGGTACCGCTCCTGTATTTATTTTACAGTCCCTAATCTTTCTAATAGTTTCTTCTACTGCAGATAATTTCTCCTTATCTTCACAGTCCTCTTCTATTACGTATAAAAATAATCTTCTCCTATAGGTCCTATTGTCATAGAATATCTCATAATCTTCTTCTTCTTCGTCAATACTAATTTTTCCGTTGTCAATTATTTGTGATAAAGTTAATTCTATTACATTCGCACTTTCACTTCCTATGCATTTAAACTTCCTAAGCAAATCCTGTTCCTTGAACTTAAATTCTGATATTCCTGACGCGGTTGCCATTTTTTTTTTTTTTTTTTTTTATGAACTCTTTGTCTTTAGATACAATTTCAATTTTAGATACAGAATAAAAATACAGAATAAAATATAAAATGACTTACATGAAACTTATAACCAAATACATGTTCCTGTCCATTGTTATTTCTTCTTCCAGTTCTGTTGTTTATGTTTTGCACTTGGCCTCCTGATAAAAGTTATATATCTGTGATATTCTGCAACGATCCTGATAGTACTACCTTGTTTATCTGGTCACTGATGAACATCTCATTCACTTTATTGGTGTTTACTGAATAGTCTATGGTATTCTTTATCTTGTTCCGTTTGGATTGTATGGCGAATTTTCCTTATTTTATTTGCGAGGTGTTTTTGCTCTTTTGTGAGCGGCACTTCGACTTTTTTTTCGGCGTCACTTTTCTCACTTGTTGCGTTGTCGTTTATCATAATATTTGTAACTGGGTATATTATTAAAATTTTTTTTTTTATTATTATGCCACGTTTTCTTGCGTCTGCGATTCTTTGCTTTAAACCGGGTATATTATTTTATTTGCGTTCGTTTAATACTTTTATTTTCGTGTCGTTTTCCTATTTTTGAGTTCGTGACACATCCAGAGAAATTTAGGATTGTGTCTCAAAAAATTTTAAAAACGCGATACACGATCCCACCGCTGCCACCAAAAATGTTATGAACCAAAATTACTATTGAATAAAACGCAAGTTTATAATATTTGAACCGCTCCGGTTGAGTACTTTATTCGAACTAAAAACTAAATCTTAAAAAGAAGTTCTCGAAGGAGAGCTATACCTACGAGATATCAATATTCGATACCTTCATCGAATTATGCTTATGTTTACATTTTATAGTTAAGATGCCTTCGCATCATAATTTGTAACGTTTGTTTTTCGTAGGTGAACGGTTGGTTTTTTATCCGAGTGATCTAAAGTTTTCTATTAAATATTTTTCCCTGTAACTGGTCTTAAATTTCAAGTATAAAAAAAAAAAAAAAACAAACGAAGACAGTGACTTTTATTAGAAATTGCTGATACAATCTGTTAAGTAAGTACGATGACCATATTGTGAAGAAGCCTTGCCCTTGGCAGGTGATTTCGTCATTTGTCCTACATGCTACAAAAATTTCCACTTTGGCTGTACCACTGTAACGGAGAAATCATGGAGATCAATGGGAGCCAAAAGACAAAGCTGGAAGTGCCAAGTATGTAGGAATGCCGGAGAAGTCACAAATCCGAGTGCATCTTCATCGCGGCCGTCTACGCCAGATGTACAACCAAATAAAAGAAACCGTCTGGAAATAAAAAGCCCAGAAAAAAATGCAAATGATGAACTAACACCTGAATTTTTATCACAATTAAACACAAAAGAAGTAATGACCGAACTAAAACAATTGAAAACAGAAATAAAAGGTATATCGGATTTCTGTAACTTCGTGTCACAAAAATTCGATGATATTAACAAAAACATTGAAAAAAACAACACAATTATGGATTCACTAATGCAGGAAATAAAAACACTAAAAGAATCCAACAAAGAAAAAGATGAATGCATTGCCAATATGCAGGCTCAAATAAATGGATTAGAACAACAATTCATGAAAGACAAGATTGAAATCAAAAATATACCACCAACACACAACGAGAATCTGATAGAAATTGTCAAGGCTATAGGAAAAACCATCCAATATGAGATAAACGAGACAAATATCACAGACATATACCGTACAAGATCAAAAAATTCTTCAATTATTGCTACGCTTAGCGATAATAGAGTGAAATCCACAATATTAAAAAACGCAAGAACAGTACGACCGCTGACAGTTGGCAAAATAAACGAAAATATGAAAAACACTGCAAAAATAAATTCAGTGAACAATGATACGCATACGGTATTCATCAACAATATGCTTACCAATGCAAATAAGCAGCTACTGTGGCAAGCGAAACAAAAGGCAAAAGAAGAAAACTGGAAATATGTGTGGGAAAACAGTGGAAAGATATTTGTCAGGAGAGTTGAAAATGCTGAAGTCATACCCATTCGATCAATGTATGATTTGAGCAAAATCAAACGAAATTAAAAACAAAAAAAAAAAAAAAAAAAAAAAAAAACTTTTTTTCTCACATAATGGATGAAGGAAACATAAACTATGAAGAAGATCTATTTGATATGAACTGTATGGTATTGCCAGACTTCCAACAAATAAAAAATGAATTAAAAGAGTTAAATTTTTGCGCTATATGTTTTAATATAAGGTCTCTTAGAAAAAACTGGGATATTTTCTGTGCAAGCATATCCCCGATTCTGAACTATATCGATGTTATTGTCTTAGAAGAAATAAATATTAAAAAAAAGGAAAATGAACTTTACACATTAAATGGTTTTACACCTGAATTTGAAAATAGAAACCTTAAAAAAGGTGGAGGGATTGCGATGTTTATAAAAGATTCTGTGAAGTACAAACGATTAGACATTGAAACTAATTCCTGCGAAAATCTGACGATAAAGTTAAATGACACAGGCCAAGTAATTAGTGGTATATACCGACCACCAAAAACGAATAAAACTGAGTTTGTCGAAGATATCGCTAAAATCGCAGATACAAGGGAAGAACAAAAGGAGATGTTATTGCTGGGTGATATGAACATAAACTTACTTGATGTAACCAATAATCATGTACTCAATTATCAAGAAATGCTAGCCTCAAAGGGGCTGTATAACGTGATTAAATCTCACACTCGAATAAATTTAAGCGAAGGAACGTCCACTCTTATTGACCATATAATAGTATCTGTATTAGACCGTAAGATACTTTCCGCTGTAGTCGAAAATGACATCTCTGACCACTATAGCGTACTGTTCGGAGTGTATGGTGAAGGTGAGAGAGTAGAAAAAAACGTCAGCACAATTACATGCACGAATAAAGTAAATGAGCTAATTAGAATTACAGACTGGAGCATAATATCAGATGAAACAGATATTGAACATTTTTATAATAACTTCGTGAAAAAGATGAACGAAATCTATAAAAGTTCAACAAAGACTATAAACAAAAAACTTTATCGTAAGATTACACCATGGATTTCAAGAGATATTATAGAGAGCTGTAAAGAACGTGATCGACTTTACAGAAGATGGAAAAATAATAGGAGCAACATGTCTTACCAGACAGAGTACAAAAAAATACGAAATATGGTAAACAAGAAAATATTGGCATGTAAAAATCAATATTATCAACAAAAATTCGAAAATACAAGATGCGATCCGAAAAAACATGGTCTTTAATTAATGAAGTTTTAGGAAGGAAGAAACCATCAATAGATACAACAATCACGAAAAACTTCTCATGTAACACAAATACAGTATTTTTGGCTGATGAATTTGCAAACTATTTCTCGCAGCAAGCGGCTCAGATAATTCACACATGCAACACACCAACTAATACATATCATGGTAACTTTATACGCGACTCGATCTATGTGGGAGAAGTAGAGTGTTTAGAAGTGGAAAACATACTTCAGCGTTTAAATGCACTAAAGGGTCCAGGGGCTGATGGTATTAGACCGAGTGATCTAAAGAAAAACGCACACATTTTTGCGCCTATAATCACTAAGCTTATTAATCTCAGCTTTGATACTACAGTAGTTCCGACAAAACTTAAAGAGGCTATAGTTAGACCTATATATAAAGGAGGAAAGAAGGATGAAATATCCAATTATCGACCTATAGCGATTCTATCGGTGGTTGATAAGATTATGGAGGAAATTGTTGCAAACCGAATATGGAAATTCGTTGAAAAACACAACTTAATAAGCAAATCCCAATACGGATTCCAGAAAGGCAAAAGTACGAATCGGCTTCTTGGTGATTTCGCAAATTTGATTAATACCAGCCTAAGTAAAAATTTTCATGTAATAGTGCTTTTCCTGGACTTTAGTAAGGCATTCGATACTCTTGACCACACAAAACTAATAGAAGCGGTAGAAAAAGCTGGAATTAGAGGGAAAATGTCTGAATGGATGAAGGACTATCTTAGGCGACGGATCTTCAGAGTTAAAATAAATGATTGCTGCAGCAACAAAAAAGCCGTGCATTATGGGGTACCCCAGGGTTCAAAACTCGGTCCATTGCTGTATTTGCTCTATACAAATGATAGGCTGAATTGCCTTAGGGAAAGCTTTCCTTTCGCTTTTGCAGATGACACAGCAATTGTGGTTTACCACCGGTCGCTAGATGAGGCAACTAAGAGAATGCAAGCGGAGTTCGACAAAGTTGGCAGATGGTGTCATGACAACGGCCTAGTCATCAATGCATCTAAGTCAAAAGTAATGCATATTCGCAGCCCGCAATACCGAAGTGAACAGATTACAATCAAAACATTTAACTGTGACAACCAACAAAATGCTGATACCTTAGAAGTAGTCAACACGTATAAATATCTTGGGATTACGATTGATAGCCATTTCATCTGGGAGAGCCATATCAATGATACAAGGAGCAAACTGAGAGGGTCACTCTTTGCTTTAGCTTGCATGCAATACAAAGCAACTACCACAGTGCAAAAACAAATATATTACGCTCTTGTTGAATCAAGATTTAGATATGGTATACTTGCATGGGGAGGAGCTTCAGCAACTCATATAAACAAACTCCAAAAAGTTCAAGACAGAGCAGTAAAATTACTAACGAGAAGAAATAGCACATCAAACGGAGAGAAGGTGATGAAAGTTAAAAATATTTTCGAGATGACAGCAGCGGTGGAATATTATGATGACTTACGCTTTAGAACTCCAATCAACCACAAATACAGAACAAGAAGACGAGCAGAGGGTTTCTATGAGCTTCCATGTATCTCAAACGTTTATGGCAAGAGGCAACTTATTTATACAATACCCAACATACTAAATAAACTTCCGCTGTTTTTAAGACATATTAACAATACAACTTGTAGAAAAAAAAGACTGAAACAATTTTTCCTTGAAGCAATAACTTAGATAGATTTTTTCTTGCAATTATGTTTATTACAAAACAAAAAATAAAATATACATTAAATTTAGTAAGTTTTATACATATACATATAGAATAAATACCTAAGTTTAAAATTTAAAACTTGTTCACATCAATGTTAAAAATTTTTGTAAACAACCTTCTGCAGATAAGCTATTTTATAGCTTCGCAGATATTGAAATATATTATTGTAAATCTGAAAATCAAAAAAAAAAAAAAGTTCCTTCTCAGGATGTTTATATTACCGTGGAGTGGTTGGTCGCAACGTTTTTGTTGATCGTTCGTTGGGACTTGAAATGTTTGTTATGATAGCGACTTAGTACATTATCCCCTAGAATGTGGAGCGTTTATTGCACCATCATTGCGGGTGGCTTTTTAATGTGTTTCTATCGTTTGTTTACCACTATGGGTTTATCTACATTGCTACATTGTCTTTGTTTATCAAAGTCAAAAGTGTTGACGTGATATAAAAATTGATCTGGTATATGTTACCATGCGTATGCATAACAAATTAAAACCGCAAGTTCGGGACTCGCTTCTCGACAAATCGGTGCAGATAATGCTCGTAGCGAAATATCTGTCAAAGGCTGCATTAAACCGAATTTTGTTAAAAATAAAAAATAAAAAATATCACGCGTATACATTGTTACGGGGCCATATTAATCTGAAAAAAAAAAAAAAAAAGTAATTAGAAAAGAAAAGGTAAACAGTAATTTCCATTGGAGACCGACCTGTGGAACGCCCATACAATGTGTGTTCCATAGGATCGATAATATCCATTAGAAATATATTGCACTTACCTGCTGCATTACATAGTCCACGTACCTGAAAATAAAATAAAAATGATAATGATTATCGAGTACCTAATCAAAAATAATAAAATCAATTTAAATTACATGGGAATGTGATGTATGTCGGCCCGGCTGCAAGTCTATTATGTTGATGTGACAGATTGTGAGTTTTGTTGTCTCTTTTGGCCCATTCGTTTGTGTCCACGGCTTTCTAAACTGTCCGCTGTTGTGGGGTTTAGATAATCGATGTACGTCCGACATCAGTGACGAGCTTTCCCATCATTTAGGTATATTTTTTTTTTAGTTATGTAGGTAATGTACTATTATTTATTGTAATCAACTCTGCAATTTGCATACATTGGAAACAATTATCACTGACAAGAAATGTATGAAAGAGAGGTCGAAAAGATAATTGGGGACTGAGATCATCTTCGTCATAGGCTGAATGAAGAGAAGATTGGATTGAGAGTTAGAGAGTGCGAGTGGAAGTGGGGAAATGGGACCGAAGGTATTAGGTTGGGTAGTAGTGGGAGTTGGGTGTGGAAGTAAGAGTAAGGAAGTAGAGGAAAGATGATAATGCTTTGAGAATTCGGCAACGGAATAAACTAACACACGAAAAAAAAAAAATATATCTAATTTAAGAGAGAACCAAATAGGTAAATTAAATTGCATATTACAGTGGACGGGGGCGGGGGACCGAAAAGCAAATACATATGATGGTAGAGAAAAATGTACCGACAAGTGCAACGACCGGGTAACTGACCGGCCCTCAAAATCAATTGTCTGCACTTTGTTAGAAGTGGTCATTGCATAAAGCAATAGTTTCGGCAGAGACAACTGATTAAGACAGTGGCGTATAAAATTTGTACGATACAATTTTTGTTCATCCAACATAATATTTGTTGAGGTGATTAATTTTTGATTAAATTTAAATATGGGTTATTTAAAATAAGTTAAATTATAAAATTTGTTATAGGGAGTGTAAAATAGCCTCGTGATTCAGTGGTAAAAGGATTGAGAAGATTAAAATAGCAATTTAGTCTGCCAAGGTAGGTGTTAAATGAATCTAAATGTCTAGGGCCAACTAACCTCTCCCCTCACACTTACGCAGGTGTTTGCCAAACTATCGAGAGGCCAAGTAAATTGGTGACCTCCGTATTTACGCTTTTGGCGACTCTAGCTTCCTCCTACGACCAACAGTGCACCGAAAGACCCATCATTATTGACCTGGGGAACCTTCCAGACGGAAACCCCGCCGTTGAGCATATAGCGGGACGTTTATATACCGCCAGCCAACGGTTACACCGAGTCATTCCAACGGCCATCCGCTACATAAAGGCCCGGTCTCTAGGATAGCCTGGACTTTCAGCGACTACGAATTACGCCCCATGAGGTGAAATAACGAACCTTTACGCTGACAAGATTCGAACAAAGGACTCAAAGAACCCCTACACAAACGAAGGCACAGCCAAGAACACTCTCTCAACCCCATCTGTGGCATTAAGGTGCTACGGCTCCATCCACAATACCCAGCTACGAACGAGGTGGTTCGAGGAACAACAACTATAGGGATATAAGTTAAAGTGTTTTATTTTGTGCCACATACTGTTCAATTTAATTTTGATCTAGTTTTTTTTTATTCCTTTTCTTTAAATTTATACAAGTAAGCTCTGAACTTAGTATATTTATTAGTTTTAATTTGTGCGCGAAAACGATTTTTTTTTAATTTTATCGACGTTCTTCACTGTGCTGGCGCCAGAACATCGGGGGACGGAAAAGTCAACGTGAGTACATAAACATTTTTTTGATATATATATATTTTTTTTCTGAATTGAAGTTTGAATTAGTTAGATACATAGATATATTGTAAAGTAGTGTTAGTATATGAGATGCTAAGAGCAGAACCTTACTTCTTAGTTTAGTTTTTTTTTGGTTAGTTTTTTTAAATAGTTTCCTATTCTTTATTTTTATCATTTTTAGTTTAATCATTATATAAAGTGGCACTATTTATAATGAATTTTAATATAATTTTGAGCTCGGTATCATACAGATATAATATGTGCGTTTAATTTCACTTCGCGACCGGTGTGTGGACATCATGGGAAGGCCGTCCTTCTTTAGGTGAACGATGACTGTACGGGACATCTACTAACGCGACGACAGGATGTGACTTTGACGTCATTGGGTTGCTACCTACTAGAATTGTGACTGGAGGGAATCGTTCGTAACGGGGCTATCTTCATCGCGAACGGCCAAGAAGATAGTCATGGAAATATCCTATTGGATATGGGGTGGGCTGGCCAACCCTTGCCGCTGACATCGGGCATGTCCTTGGCTCATGGCGAACCACTATCGTGGAGGGATGCTGGGAAGAACAAAATAGCGACCTAGGTTTAGTGCAGCATAGTTTTAAGATAGTTTAGATATGGATTAGGGCTTAGTTTTACTTCTAGGTTAGAATAGATTTAGTTTAGGATAGAGTGAGGGTTAGTTTCGCGAGTTCTTTCCCGGTCTTCCTCAATGGTAGTGGCAGGAGTTTCTTGAGTTTTTATTTTCCGCTTTTCTTTCTCTTTCTTTCGTTTCTCTTGTTTTTATAAAAGTCTTCTGTCCGTCCGATGTCCTTATAACGTAGCTTTCTTCTTCTTTTTCTCCCTTTTTTTATTCTGGCATGAGATAAAAATGTTTGTTGAGCGGGTGGCATACGGTGAGAGGGCAAGAACACCCCATCCGACGAGCTTTAGCCGAGCGACCGCGAGCATGCCGCGCCCTCCTCACCCGTGCCAAAGCTGCCCCTGTGGCTCGACCCCGGCTCACAACAATGGCGCCCAACGATTTTTTTTAACGGCTAGGCCGATTGCGACTCCAAGGGGATGATTTTTTTATTAAAAAGTCGTCGCCTTGGACATGCAACAGCCTTCGCGATTTCAGTTTAGTTCTTTCAATTTTACTTTTCTGTCTCTTCTTAACTCAAGGACTGTAAGCTCAGTCTCGAAGCGGTCCAATGACGGCTATCCAATCCATAGGTTCATTGCCGTAGGATCTAGTGAGGTAGTCAGAAGTCTGTGGAGAGACAATGAGCGGCTTTCGGTTTTGAGATGGATTGACGATTGCTGTCCTAATCGCCAGGCGTACAGCTGGGCAATTTTGTGAGGCAATCAGAAGTCTATCTCAATGCTGAGAGCGGGTCAGGGTGGATAGGCCGAACTGCTAGCAGCTATCCGAAAGTGTTAGTTTCGGCGCACTTTCTGTGAGGCATAAGCGTCGGTCTAGAAGCTTTGACCGTGTTGGGATATAGTCTGGAGGCCCTGCTATCCTTGTATTTGGTTTTGCCAGATAGCAAGCTGTGGCAGGGAAGAAAGGCATATTCCAACACTCGCCATGATTCCGGGATATCAGTCACAATCCAACGGTACCACGAAGACATCATACGACTAATACGAGACATACAAACATACACCTATAGAATGGTTTGCGGAGAACCTTACCTGAAATCCACACACCAACGCGGCCACATATCAAGTTTGAAACAAAAAAAAAAAAAAAAAAAAAAAAAAAAAAAACCGAAACACTCAAAGAAAACACATACAACAACGTTATAATAAAATCCATAACATACCAATACTATACTATAAATATCTATCAGCATTTAAAGCAAAGAGTGAATTATTACTGTTGATTGATCCGAATTACAATCATCCTTAGTTTATAAATATTGTTTTGAATTTTGAATTTTTTTAGATCATTTTTTTTTTGCTTCGAATTGAAATATTACATAACCCCTTAATAAAATACTCCAAGCTAGGATTATAAACATAAATTCTAAAGTATGGAAAAGCCCAACATAGGGAAGGGTGATAAATGTATAGGAGCGGTCCCGAAGAGCACCTCGCTTAAGAAGTCTCAAACCGAAAATCATTCATTGGGATATTCTACATTTGGGAATGATAGATCCGAACTAGGTCAGATGACTGACCATCGGTCTGAACAATATCTTGCTACAGGGACTAGGAACATGACGGACTTGACGAACTATTCCTACGACTTCATGCAATTCAGCCCAGACGACCCTAGACGACTTTTTTCGACGGACGTAACGAACAAAAAGGTAGCTCCTCCATTAGGCAGGATTGGAGAAGATTCAGGGTGGGAACAGGAGTGCCCTTCGATAGAAAAGAACGTAAACAAGCACGACGACCATACAACACAAACTTCAACTCACAAACGGTTCCCAATACAGCGTCAAGCAGCACTACAAGCGCAAGACACTGCTTGGGCTACCAACGAACAAGGCAACACGGCTATAGCAAGAAATAGACAATCGACCGAACAACAACGAACTGATAACAGCAACAACGATAACGTACGTAACGAAATTTTAGTAGAGAACGAACAGGAAACAGATCCATTGCCAGAGGTGATCTCGACTGCTATGGGAGGCAATCAGGCTGAAGTCTTGTCCGCATTAGCAGACACCATGAAAACGATGATGGTTACCTTCCAAAACAATATGAAGGTCATAAACAAGAAAATTTCCGGCCTGGAGCTTTCCGTAGCAGCTCAGAGAGAATCAACGGCACCAACAGACAGACGACAAGAGACAATCAGGCAGTCGACTCAACTACCATTCGAACCGGAATATGCCCGGGTATCACAACCTGAGTACCGCGAAAGAAGTAGGCAAAATCCTGAGACATTTTATCCACAGGACGTAGGAAGACGGTTCGATATGCCAGTGCATAAATGGGGTATAAAATTTGATGGTACCTCTAAAACGATGTCTGTGCAAAGTTTCTTATTTAGAGTTGAAACCCTACAACGGCAAAGTGGGCTTTCAAATGAAAATTTACTGGCCCAATTCCATCACCTGGTTACAGGCCCAGCTGAACGTTGGTACTGGCAATACCTGCAAGAGAATGAGGAAGACGAGAGGTTAGGCTATAGAGATTTGAGGGCCGAGTTAGTTAAGCAGTTCAGCAGCAACAGAAGAGACCACGAAATCCTAAGAGCAATAATGGATAGAAGGCAGCTACCTCATGAAACTTTTGACGAATTCTATGGTGATATCAGGTCTATGGCTTTGCAAATGTCAAATAGGCCACACGAGAGAGATTTGACAGACATTCTCAGACAAAATTTAAAAGACAGAGTAGCTACCCTAATTTTTGGGTGTCGCATTAGAGGTATCCAAGATTTAAGAGAGGAGTGTAGGAGAGCGGAAAAACACCTTTTGACGAGGGAAAATAAGTTCAGACGGCAGATAACGGAGATTGACGATCATACAAGACCAAGGAATAGACATGAGCAGCAAGAGGAAACAGAGGACGAAGACGTAGACATGGAGATAGCTGCGCTCCACCAACAACACAGAGCGAATAGACCGCCAAGACAGAGGTCTGATCAGAACATCGCAGGTAACCCAGAAACGCCTAGGACTACTCGAACGACGCTGCCGACTTGCCCTTCTAGCTTCCACTCCCTAACATGTTTTAGTTGCGGTCAGGGCAACCTCAGTTTCCATTGCGCTAAATGCCAGGGAAACCTGAAGATCGGCAATGTAACCGGGAGCAACTTGCCGATCCAGACAGCTCTCCCGGAGCAACAAGACAACCAGGATCAATCCAAATATTGAAAAGAGATCCTAAAATAAGTAATGAAGACACACAAAAAAAGATCTCCCCGAGAAGAAGTCTTCACCTAAGACTCCAAGAATACCGCGAAGTCAGAAAGCGAATCTTCGGGGAGGAAGTGGCAATGTCAGCGAAAAAAAAAAGAAATTTTAGAAAGATTAATAGGTTAAGGGAAATAAGTGCAAATAATAGACGACGAAAGAGAAAGATTATTGAATCAGTAATAACAACGACAGACGATAATAGGCCCTACGCCAAAGTTCAAATAGAGGGCGAAGAGCTCCTAGGATTATTAGACAGTGGGGCATCAATCAGTTGCCTAGGGAAAGGAGCCATAGAATTCTTAGGCCGACATAACCTCACTATGACGAACATGACAACAGATGTTAGAACGGCGGATGGAAATAACCAACGCATATTAGGACGATTTACGGCTACCGTAGCATGGGGTGGCAAGTCACATAGGTTAGAATTGTTCGTAGTGCCAAGCCTTCAACAAAAGCTATATTTAGGCGTCGACTTCTGGAGGACGTTTAAGGTTGCTCCAAACGTAGTTAACGAACTCGACATACCATCGCCGAACGAGGACCAATCTTCCGTCCAGGCACTCTCACCAGCGCAGTCACAACGACTGGAGAGAACCAAGCAGCTGTTCCCCTCTTTTGCGGTGATGGGATTGGGTAAGACCGGCCTCGAAGAGCATGTTATCGAGGTGGAAGATGAAAAAATACCCATAAAACAAAGGCACTACCCGATCTCACCCGCAATACAAAAGCTCTTGTATGACGAGTTGGACCGAATGATCTCCCTGGGGGTCATTGAAGAGAGCAACAGCGCGTGGAGCTCTCCAGTGGTGCTGGTGAGGAAACCCGGCAAAAATAGATTGTGCCTGGACTCAAGAAAAGTAAACGCGGTCACCAAGAAAGACGCGTACCCCCTCCCCCATATAGAGGGGCTCCTTAGCAGGCTCCAAGACACTCGCTTCATTTCCGGAATCGACCTCAAAGATGCGTTCTGGCAGATTCCTCTGGAGCGCAAATCAAGAGAGAAGACGGCCTTCACAGTCCCTGGACGACCGTTGTACCAGTTTACGGTAATGCCGTTTGGGCTGTGCAACGCCGCTCAGAGAATGTGTCGGCTAATGGACAAAGTCATACCCGCTCGATTGAGAGAGTGTGTCTTTGTCTATCTCGATGACCTCTTGGTTTGCTCCCCAGATTTTGAGTCACATGTCAGGACGCTCGAAGAGGTCGCAAGGTGTCTTAAGGAGGCAGGGCTGACTATAAATGTGCAGAAGAGCAAGTTTTGCTATAGAGAAATTAAATACTTGGGGTACATTGTCGGCGATGGATGTCTACGGACCGACCCTGACAAAGTATCGGCGGTCGAGGACTTTCCGGTCCCCAAGACCCCCAAACAACTCCGTCGATTCCTAGGAATGACAGGTTGGTATAGGCGTTTTATACCAAACTTCTCCAGCCTATCGTCGCCAATGACGGACTGCCTTAAGAAAGGACTGACTTTTAATATGACAGACGAAGCGCTTAACGCGTTCATGAAACTTAAGGAGACTTTGGTGTCCGCACCCATCTTAACGAATCCCGACTTCACGAAACGATTTTACATACAGTGTGACGCATCGACGACAGGAGTAGGGAGTGTGCTGTTTCAGTTGGACGCAGAGAATAGCGAACGACCGATAGCATTCATGTCCCAGAAGCTTAATTCCGCACAGCGAAATTACAGCGTGACGGAACTTGAGTGCTATGCGGCCGTTTTGTCCGTCAAGAAGTTCAGGGCCTACGTTGAAGGGCTGCCTTTCACGATCATAACAGATCACGCGAGTCTGAAATGGCTCATGACGCAGAAGGATCTATCTGGTCGCTTGGCCAGATGGAGCCTGAAGCTTCAGGGGTTCCATTTCGACATCGAGCATCGGAAGGGCGTCCAAAACGTGGTCCCTGATACTCTCTCTCGCGTCCATATGGAAGAGCTAAGTCCTGAAACTGACATACTCCAGGTTGACCTTGACTCACCATTCTTTTCGACAGAGGAGTATGAAGAGTTAAGGAAAACCGTTAACGACAGACAAGACCAACTTCCAGACGTTTGCGTTTCGGACGGATTCGTTTACAAACGAACGGACGTACGGACTGGCGACGCTATCCAAGAAGATAGAGCTTGGAAACTGTGGATTCCGAAGGAGTTGCGTGGGGGGCTTGTGGAATCCGCACACAATCACCCATCTGCAGGGCATGGTGGTATACATAAAACGCTAGCCAAATTAAGGCAGTTCTACTTTTGGCCAGGTATGGCCACTGAAGTCCAAAACTGGATCAAATGCTGTGATATTTGTAAGTGCAATAAACCCCTTAATGTGATACCACGACCGCCGATGGGACAACAGACGATCACGGAGCGACCCTTCCAACGACTTTACATAGACTTTCTAGGACCTTACACACGGACAAAGAACGGACACACACACATATTTATAGTCCTAGACCATTTCAGCAAATTTGTATTCTTAAAACCGATTAGGAAAGCAACGGCGGCAGAGGTAGTAAAGTATTTAGAAGAGTCAGTGTTTCATGTCTTTGGTGTCCCTGAGTATATCCATTCTGACAATGGCAAGCAGTTTGTTTCTGAACTGTTTGCCAGTTTCCTAACTAAGTACGGGGTCAAACATGTGCGCACCGCGTTCTACTCTCCTCAGGCAAACGCGTCGGAAAGGGTA
This sequence comes from Cheilosia soror, assembly GCA_949372485.1. NCBI lineage: Eukaryota > Metazoa > Arthropoda > Insecta > Diptera > Syrphidae > Cheilosia > Cheilosia soror. The sequence goes on from OX443562.1 coordinate 40,419,787, forward strand.
AACCGTTCCGTTTTGTCCAAGATAAGGTCTTACCTTAAAGAGGACCAACGGAACTGGGACCAACACGTTAGCGACGCAGCGTTTTCCCTGAGGAGTGTGGTTCATGATGCGACCATGTTTGAACCCTACTACGCGGTGTTCGGCACCCATATGGTTCAGCACGCAAGTGCCTACGAAACGCTTAGGAAATTAGACAAGATCAAAGACATAGATACTGTGATAACCAATAACAACGACAAACTAGAGCTTATTAGAACCAAAATATTCAATAACCTAGGACTGGCTCACCAAAAGGCAACAAAAGTGTATAATACACGAAGTAGAAATGTAGAATTCAAAGTAGGACAGATAGTATATAAGAGAAACTTTAAACAAAGTAGCCTAATTGATAAGTACAATGCAAAATTAGGTCCTAGATTCATCAAGTGCATAGTGTTAAATACCTTAGGCAGTGCACTATACGAGGTAGGGAATCTCAACGGTGAAAAGATAGGCGTGTACCACGCCAAGGATCTCCATGCATAGTTTAGTGTACCATCCTGACGCACTCTCGCTTGCCGTTGCTTTATTAGCTGTGATATCTACCCTACGTTATGTCGTTTATGTTATTTAATTATTTATAGCACAGTTTATTTATTTATTTATTTTTATCACAGTTTATTTATTCATAGCATAGTTTATTTATTTATTTATTTTTATCATAGTTTATTTATTTATTCCAGAGTTTATGTATGTATTTATCGTGTAGTCCAGTTTTATTTATTTATTTATTTAGCTTTAACTGTGATATTAAGGTTACATAGTCACAGGACAACATTTGTCTCAAGCATTTATATACGTCAGCGCCCCAAAGAAACACAACACATAACATAAATCAGCTGGCTCCACATTATCAACCGCAAGTAGACACACCCCCAATAATTTTCATATCAAACACAAAGCAAAACGAGAACAAAAATAGGTATAACAGGCCACAATCATCTCCCGTCCATGACATTTAACTTTATTTCACAAAGAAGCACTTTCCTAAATGTAAACAATGATAGGTTAGGTATATTGTTATAATTTGCCCGGCAATAGAGTTTTCCCAGGGCGCAGGCCCGTGCCACACGATCAGCTGCAGGGTCGAGCACAATGCTTTGCCGAAAAGAAAAGGTCAGGAATCGGAAAAATAATCCTCTGACGCCCCTTTTTTTACGAAGTCGTTAGCCTCACGACCGCTCGGCAAACGCCGTCGAGCGTGTTACGGGGCCATATTAATCTGAAAAAAAAAAAAAAAAAGTAATTAGAAAAGAAAAGGTAAACAGTAATTTCCATTGGAGACCGACCTGTGGAACGCCCATACAATGTGTGTTCCATAGGATCGATAATATCCATTAGAAATATATTGCACTTACCTGCTGCATTACATAGTCCACGTACCTGAAAATAAAATAAAAATGATAATGATTATCGAGTACCTAATCAAAAATAATAAAATCAATTTAAATTACATGGGAATGTGATGTATGTCGGCCCGGCTGCAAGTCTATTATGTTGATGTGACAGATTGTGAGTTTTGTTGTCTCTTTTGGCCCATTCGTTTGTGTCCACGGCTTTCTAAACTGTCCGCTGTTGTGGGGTTTAGATAATCGATGTACGTCCGACATCAGTGACGAGCTTTCCCATCATTTAGGTATATTTTTTTTTTAGTTATGTAGGTAATGTACTATTATTTATTGTAATCAACTCTGCAATTTGCATACATTGGAAACAATTATCACTGACAAGAAATGTATGAAAGAGAGGTCGAAAAGATAATTGGGGACTGAGATCATCTTCGTCATAGGCTGAATGAAGAGAAGATTGGATTGAGAGTTAGAGAGTGCGAGTGGAAGTGGGGAAATGGGACCGAAGGTATTAGGTTGGGTAGTAGTGGGAGTTGGGTGTGGAAGTAAGAGTAAGGAAGTAGAGGAAAGATGATAATGCTTTGAGAATTCGGCAACGGAATAAACTAACACACGGAAAAAAAAAAATATATCTAATTTAAGAGAGAACCAAATAGGTAAATTAAATTGCATATTACAGTGGACGGGGGCGGGGGACCGAAAAGCAAATACATATGATGGTAGAGAAAAATGTACCGACAAGTGCAACGACCGGGTAACTGACCGGCCCTCAAAATCAATTGTCTGCACTTTGTTAGAAGTGGTCATTGCATAAAGCAATAGTTTCGGCAGAGACAACTGATTAAGACAGTGGCGTATAAAATTTGTACGATACAATTTTTGTTCATCCAACATAATATTTGTTGAGGTGATTAATTTTTGATTAAATTTAAATATGGGTTATTTAAAATAAGTTAAATTATAAAATTTGTTATAGGGAGTGTAAAATAGCCTCGTGATTCAGTGGTAAAAGGATTGAGAAGATTAAAATAGCAATTTAGTCTGCCAAGGTAGGTGTTAAATGAATCTAAATGTCTAGGGCCAACTAACCTCTCCCCTCACACTTACGCAGGTGTTTGCCAAACTATCGAGAGGCCAAGTAAATTGGTGACCTCCGTATTTACGCTTTTGGCGACTCTAGCTTCCTCCTACGACCAACAGTGCACCGAAAGACCCATCATTATTGACCTGGGGAACCTTCCAGACGGAAACCCCGCCGTTGAGCATATAGCGGGACGTTTATATACCGCCAGCCAACGGTTACACCGAGTCATTCCAACGGCCATCCGCTACATAAAGGCCCGGTCTCTAGGATAGCCTGGACTTTCAGCGACTACGAATTACGCCCCATGAGGTGAAATAACGAACCTTTACGCTGACAAGATTCGAACAAAGGACTCAAAGAACCCCTACACAAACGAAGGCACAGCCAAGAACACTCTCTCAACCCCATCTGTGGCATTAAGGTGCTACGGCTCCATCCACAATACCCAGCTACGAACGAGGTGGTTCGAGGAACAACAACTATAGGGATATAAGTTAAAGTGTTTTATTTTGTGCCACATACTGTTCAATTTAATTTTGATCTAGTTTTTTTTTATTCCTTTTCTTTAAATTTATACAAGTAAGCTCTGAACTTAGTATATTTATTAGTTTTAATTTGTGCGCGAAAACGATTTTTTTTTAATTTTATCGACGTTCTTCACTGTGCTGGCGCCAGAACATCGGGGGACGGAAAAGTCAACGTGAGTACATAAACATTTTTTTGATATATATATATTTTTTTTTTGAATTGAAGTTTGAATTAGTTAGATACATAGATATATTGTAAAGTAGTGTTAGTATATGAGATGCTAAGAGCAGAACCTTACTTCTTAGTTTAGTTTTTTTTTGGTTAGTTTTTTTAAATAGTTTCCTATTCTTTATTTTTATCATTTTTAGTTTAATCATTATATAAAGTGGCACTATTTATAATGAATTTTAATATAATTTTGAGCTCGGTATCATACAGATATAATATGTGCGTTTAATTTCACTTCGCGACCGGTGTGTGGACATCATGGGAAGGCCGTCCTTCTTTAGGTGAACGATGACTGTACGGGACATCTACTAACGCGACGACAGGATGTGACTTTGACGTCATTGGGTTGCTACCTACTAGAATTGTGACTGGAGGGAATCGTTCGTAACGGGGCTATCTTCATCGCGAACGGCCAAGAAGATAGTCATGGAAATATCCTATTGGATATGGGGTGGGCTGGCCAACCCTTGCCGCTGACATCGGGCATGTCCTTGGCTCATGGCGAACCACTATCGTGGAGGGATGCTGGGAAGAACAAAATAGCGACCTAGGTTTAGTGCAGCATAGTTTTAAGATAGTTTAGATATGGATTAGGGCTTAGTTTTACTTCTAGGTTAGAATAGATTTAGTTTAGGATAGAGTGAGGGTTAGTTTCGCGAGTTCTTTCCCGGTCTTCCTCAATGGTAGTGGCAGGAGTTTCTTGAGTTTTTATTTTCCGCTTTTCTTTCTCTTTCTTTCGTTTCTCTTGTTTTTATAAAAGTCTTCTGTCCGTCCGATGTCCTTATAACGTAGCTTTCTTCTTCTTTTTCTCCCTTTTTTTATTCTGGCATGAGATAAAAATGTTTGTTGAGCGGGTGGCATACGGTGAGAGGGCAAGAACACCCCATCCGACGAGCTTTAGCCGAGCGACCGCGAGCATGCCGCGCCCTCCTCACCCGTGCCAAAGCTGCCCCTGTGGCTCGACCCCGGCTCACAACAACATGCGGGACCTGCAACAACACCTTGAAGGATCGCAGTATACTCTGCGAAAGTTGTTTATTATGGCACGATTTTGATTGTGTGGGGATAAAGCGTGCGCCCTCTCAAGCAACTCGGTTTTGCCCAAAACGCATAAAGTAAATGCACAACGTGAGTAAAAACTTGACTTAATAAAATCAAATATCTCAATATCTCATTTACAGACTAAATACACGCCAGAAAACATAGAAATTAGTTCTTTCTACAATATTGTATTAAAAAATACATGAATACAAGTCGTAAGTAAAAGCCTGTAGATTTTATAGACAATCCACTTTTAGAAACCTTTTTAGGTTATATGTTTTTTATTAGGTTTTCTTACAAACTAAAAATACAAGTAATTAAATAAACAATACTCGGCAAAGTAAACTTGCGTGTTTAAGAAATGGAATGAAAAGTATCTCGAGTACGACGTGTGACAGTATTGATGACGAACAGCGGAATGAAATTTTTGTTGCAGCTGCAGATATGTAGATGCAGATGTGTGACACAAAATCAAAGCGAAGGTAGCATTGCCAGCTGTACGAAAACATGTTGCCACAGTACCCCCCTTCCAGCGTATAACCATTGTATATACACACTATAGTACTATCACTTCGCATTTATGCACTAGCGCCACCAACCACCTCTGAGACCAACTACTCACATCGAACATGGTAGTTGTATTGGATTATTTGAAACGAAATTAAATGATGCCTTCTTCTTTTCTTATTCGTCTCATTGACAACATGCAGATGAAAGAGAAAGAACAATTAGTATTTTTGTTGTCTTTTATTCTCCAGTAGTAAGGAGTGGAAGTAAGTGGGTACTTTTCGCATATACGATATACCTATACTCGTAGGTAGTTAGTGGTGGTGTGGTGGTGTGTAGGTTAGGCGAAGTGTACTTTTAGCATTTATGAGAATAACAATATGAAAAGAAGGAATATGAAATGAAAGATCGGATCGATTATTATACTTTTCGCATATAGTGGTGCGGTGTGTGGGGAGAGTACTTTTAGCATGATGATGAGTGTGATGCTGTTGAGTGATGACGATTGGAAATGATATTTAAGAGGATAACAATGTGGAAAGGAGAAATATGAAATCATAGATCGGATGTTTAACAATACATATTTTGTATTTCTTGGATTTATGGGCAGCAGTGGTGTCATGATCGTGGCTTTTGGACTTAGGTGTCAAGGGTAGGTTATGATATGATGATTTGAAAATTATGGGGTGAGTGAGCATATTGTGAGGTGCACTAGTTTGGTTGGATCTTAGCAAATAAAATCACGTAGGTACCCAGATCGATCTAAATTTTCAATTTTCTCATATTGTATGTAGTGTGAGAAAGATATTGTTTTAAGTCCAAATTTTTAGATCAATTAATAGATATTAACATGATAGTAGGTACAGCTCAAAAACTGAGTCTCACAATTCTGTTTGTCTGCGTGGTGGTAGGTAGCTGTATTCTTAACGACAGGACGGATTCGTTTGTACCTCTAGTAGTTTGTTTCAAACTGTGCATAAGTAGGTAGGAGATTTGTAGGCTGACAGTTTGAGTTCATTTGTTTATTTTAAACCCATAATTAACCTTTTGTATTTAGATACAATTAATTTAGGAGCAGCTATACGCAGTGCTACGCTGAATGCTATTGCAGCAATCATCCAAATCATCCCTATATACATTTAAAATGTGGATTATTGTAGTATAATATGGATTATTGTAGTATGTAGGAAATTGATGAATATGTATTTAGAAACTTGCAGTTCAGATTAGATTCTTGCTATGAAATTAAGTAAGATATTGTTTGTTTTAAATAACAAAGTCATCAACGCACAGCCCAAAACGGATAATCTAAGCTCGTTTTCTAACCATTGATCAACGATCACATGAAAGTGAGGAAAAATGAAAATCAAAAAGGAATAAAAATATGTAGGAGAATTTGTTAACGACTTTAACATATAGACGTACTAAACCAATCAGTTGGTAACGAGCGAATAGCTCACGATTATCTCCAGACCAGAAATTACAGCATGAGCGGGTAACCACAAATAACACAAGCAAGACCATCACGGGACTGCTAGTAATCTCCTTTTTATATTCCTTTTATAACACGAGTTTGGCTACACCGAATTTGATGACTCTTTTTTTTCTATAAAGGTATATTCTTTTGTAGCAGGTTTGTAGCAATTGGACAAAGGACATTTTGATAAAATGATAAAATCTTTGTTTTTGTTACGAAGGCTATTCTGTGAAGTTTGGTCAAAATTGGCCAAAGGGATGTGGCGCTATTCTTCGACAATCACGAGAGCCAAAGTTTGTAAAATTTGTAACATTTGTATGCATTGTCCTGATAGACAAGAATACCTACTATTTTGGCAATACGATTCCTGAAAACCCCAAAAATGTTTACCATGGAGCATTACAATAAAAGCTGTTTGTCACTTAATTAAATGAATTTGAAACTGATATTTTTATTTTTCTATTTTGCACTACGAAGTGCATGATAATCAAACTTAGAACTTCTTCTAAATACATAGTAGAGCATACATTGTTAGAAAAACATACTTTTATTTAAATAGTTCCGCATAAATCCCCTGAGTATGTACCTATTTACTTGTATATATGTATTTACTCTTTAGATTTAATGCCCTATATTAGTTTTATCGAAATGATTATGTATTAGTGGTTATGTGAAAGGAACAATAATTGCACTACATTACATATAAAGCTAACCGGCCTTGCACGTGCCTAGGAATTGTATCTACAATATTGCACAGATATATTTTTGTCCATCAGCACAATGCATATCAATGTCCCAAATTTTAAAAACTGTTGAGGAATAGCGTTTAAAATTTTTTGTTTGTATTGTCTAATTTTCCACACTTCACAGAAATACCTACCTTTGGGTTTGGTTCGGTGATTTTCGAGTTTTGCGATCATTAGTGGTGTAGGTACTTATATTCTCATACAAAATGGAAATTCAGATTTTTTGCAATTTTTCGACTTTTCATTTGGGGGTTTCCGAATTTTATTTTTTTGCCAAACCCTGATTCAAGACGAACAAAACAAAAAAGAATCATCCAAATCGGTCTAGCATCTATCCTTTCTCGAGTTTTGCAAACAATTGATTTTTATATAGAGAGAGATGTAGACTCCTATAATAGTTAGCTGCTCGTTTTACTGACATAAAATGCTTCTACATTATAAACCTCATAAAGTAGACACATGCCTATAATATTTTAGAATCAATTAAAAAAAGAATCACTTAAATCGATGCATATTTGACAAAAATATAGGCAAAATAGTGAGAGTCTAACATACATTATTTTATGCCCAATCCTCAAATCTTCTGCAACGACAGAAAGGAAGCCAAATTCAGTTTTTATTCAATTTGTCTTTCCCAACTGATCACCCCTTGCATCGTGCACCCCTCTCCAAACACAAAAATCCTCCACCACCACCATCCTATCCTACACCACCATGCTGTTGAATTATATTTGCTCTTGCTCATAATATTGCACCTCCTTTCCTCTATTCTCCTCTCCATTCACTAAGAAAAACGAAACCAGTTGCAGTTCTATACCCTACCCTGTTACATCACATCATAATAAGTAATTTTATACCTACCTACTGATGATGATGGATGGAAATGGCGATATGAATGAAGAAAGAGAAGAGGCATACCAGTTTGACTTTGTTTTGTTTATTTTGGTTTCTCTATACACATTTCCCCAATGCTCCGACCATGGCTGGCAGTGTACAAACTAAATCAACTGAAGCGCCACCTGGATCGTCGAAGACGCGTAATTCAATGCGCCGGGATGAGAGTACTATAGTGTGTATATACAATGGTATAACTAACTAGGTAAGATATCTCTTTGGAAAGTGTACGCGTCTTCCACTCTTAGTGCGTTGAGAATCTGCGGGTGGTGTTAAGTTTGTTGCTGGCAAAAAATGTACGCGTTTTCCATCCATAATCGGTTGAGGATCAGCTGATGGTATCAAATTTGTTGGTGGTAATTCTGATTCTTCTGATGGTGGTGGTTGAAACATTTCAGGAATTCGGGTTCTTACATCTGGTGTTGACTGCAAACGATGATTCTCGTCGTCTTCGTCATTAACTCCAAAAGCTGGTTTAAGGCGATCGATACTGACGGTGACTGGTTTGTTTTTGATCTCGATGTCAAAATGCTTGGAAGTCCTGTTCAAAACTTTATGTGGCCCCGCATACGGTTGTCGCAAAGGAGGCTGGACTGCATCGATACGTAGAAAAACGAATGGTGTGGCATTTAGATCTCGATGAACAAACACTGTAGTACGATTGTGCGCTGAAGTAGGAACTGCTCTCAAATCTGCGAAATGCTGTCGTAGATTTTTGATGTACTCCGTTTCCAAAATGCCTGTGGTGCTGTCAAAAAATTCTGAAGGTAGTCTCAATGGTTCACCATATATCATCTCGGCAGGCGATGGAGGCAATTGGAGGTGGCATGACATTTTAACGCAACCTTTATAGTCCGATGCCATCTTTCAATCAACCCGTTTGCTTGAGGGTGGTAGGCGGTAGTTCTATTTCGCTTGATGCCCAACAAATTGCCTAGTTCCTTGAATAATTGGCTTTCAAACTGACGTCCTTGGTCAGTGGTTAATTTTTCAGGAACACCAAACCGAGAAATCCAACCGGAATAAAAAACTTTCGCAACGGTGTCAGCGGTAGCATTTTCCATAGGCAACACTTCCAACCACCTCGAGAAACGGTCGACACAGGTAAGCATATATGTGTAGCCTTGTGATGGACCAACTATGTCCACATTAATGTGTGAAAAACGTCTGTCCGGTACAGCAAATTTACCAAGAGGGGTTTGGGTATGTCGCTGCGTTTTTGATTTTTGGCATTGCAGACATTCTGTTGTCCACTTGCTGATATCGGCATTCATGTAGGTACATGAGTTGCTCCACTTCCACTGGCGGCGCTGGTCTCTCATGAGCCATATATGATGATGTTATATATGTTGTCTGGTTCGCACACTCTAATTTAACCACTGTTAAAAAGTCTGAGCTAAGATTGGGACATAAAAAACCTTTAAGATGTTTCTTAGCGAGTATGCAAGTTCTAGGCTTACCTGTGGCCTGATGTTTGTAAAACAGGTCGTATTGTTTGTCTTGGAGCCCCTTTACGGACGAGTCTCTCACCCAAGGCTCCTGTATAATGCCGATGTCCATGTTTTTCTCCCGAAGAAAAACCAGCAGATTATCGGAGGCACACCTTGAGTGCCTCAGGTTAATCTGTACGACTCTCAGCATTATCCTTATATGTTGATGGGGTTGTGTCAGCGATCATGAGTTCTTCCAACAGCTTGTCGGTTTCGACGATGTCTACATCGTCCTCAGGACCGGAGGAAATAAAAACTTTGAGCTTGGCATGCCGTATGCCAAACCTGAGTTTGTGGTCTGCTTTAGCGAGAGCCGCCAGGCACTCGTTGTTTATGAGCAGCAGGAAGGACATTGTGTTTTTGTGGGGTTCCTCCGCCTTGATGACTGCCCAGTCATCCATTGGAACCGCCGGATTGTGTAGTCTAAGACATTGGAGGAGCCTTCCCCCGTCTATCTTCATATTGGGCAACCAAATGCGGGCCCTAGGTCTCCTCGGGATTTCGTTAGCTGGGATGAGCTTGAGCTTCAAACCATCCCAGGCGTCGCTAACCTTAGCAACGCACTCGCTAAGGAAGTCCTTTGAGAATTGGTCGGCGCACTTGATCACCCGATATCCCCTAACCAACTCGGCGGAGTCAAAATCTGGCAGAGTTCCCCCTTGGTTGTTAACGATGTGGTCGATCACCATGTCGGAAAGCTTGGCCTCAATGCTTCCCCACGCCTCGGCTATGGACCTCCCATTTGTGGATAGCTCATCCACTAGTGCGACCTGGAGATGATCCCTTACCACCTCGGTAAATGGCCGCTTCTGGACCGCACTAGCCGCCGACGTGCTTGGCTTGGGTGCTGCTGTCGAACCTTCGGCAACTTTGGTTTTTTTAGGAGCCGGACGATGGGAGGACTCATCTAGAGACCTATCCCGCTTAGCTGCCTGCTTTGGTTTGTTTTTCAGGCTCTCGTTGTATTCGTCAACGATTGCCTGATATTTTATTTTATCCGCCTGGTCCTTATCGTGGACCTTACCGGCAGCCTCGTTCTTTGCTATCTTCCCTAAGACGAAGAGGGCCATCTGGTACTTGCTTCTCATTGCTTTCCCTGCGGATTTGTGTTTGGTTTGGGTGTGTGTTTTGGTTGTCGGTTGGTTTGCAGTCGAGGTACTAGCCTTAGCACTCTCGCTGCGTAGTTTAGGGACGATTGTCTCCTGACTGGAGGCCAGCAATTCGTCCTCTGATGAGGTGCCAACCACTGGCAGCCTCAGCTGGTCTTTTTGTTTTTTTGTTTCGTCTTCTAGAATTTTTCTGTCCATTTTTGTTTTATTCGATTTGGTTCCCACGAGTAGGACCGGAAGGGTGGGTCGATCCTGGCAGAGCCGTCTTACCAGGACAAGGCACTTATACAACCGACCTTGCCTGGGCATCGGAGGGGACCGTTAGCGATCTGCATTTTTAACCACCTGCTGACCATGCAGCCATCGGCACGGGTGCCTCAACACCTTGGCTTAAGTGGGATTTTTTCTGAGGTTTACTCCCCGAACACCTTAACTAAAGGTGGGGTTGATCTTAGTTTCGGTCTATAGACAACTGATTGGCTACAACTCATTCAGAGGGGTGATCTCTCGACCGTCCCTCTGTTGTTTGCGCCTCCCACATGTCTCGTAGACTTACTACAAGCCCTTTCGCCCCGACAAGGCATCAACCCGTCGAAAGAGTGAACACAGATGGAACGTTGATTGTTTCAATGCGCGAAAGCGCGTCAGCAACTATGTTGTCTTTTCCACTTATGTGTTTGATGTTGGACGTAAATTGGCTGATGAACTCAAGCTGGCGTGCTTGTCGAAGACTAAACTTCTCCCACTTCTGCGAAAAAGCATACGTCAATGGCTTATGATCGGTTAAGATGTCGAATGAAGAGCCTTCCAAAATGTAGCGAAAATGCCTAATGGCTGCATAAATTGCCAGAAGTTCCCTATCGTATGCGCTGTATCGGGCTTCGGTATCCGAAAGCTTCCTCGAGAAGAAACCCAATGGTTGCCAATTAGTTCCTGAGAGTTGCTGCACTGTCGCGCCTATCGCAGTATCCGATGCGTCTGTCATCAAAATGAGCCTAGCGTTGGTAATGGGAAACGCCAAATAAACTACGTGCTTAAGTTCATCCCGACTTCTTCTTCTGTCTGGAAGAAGATGCGATTAATATGTCATCAATGTAAGAATAGCAAAAATGTAATCCTCTTAGGACTTCGTCGATGAGTTTTTGAAATGTTTGAGCGGCATTGCAAAGACCGAATGTCATATAGACAAATTCATAAAGTCCAAAAGGAGTTATAATTGCCGTTTTGGGAATGTCAGACTTCTCGACAGGAATCTGATGGTATGCCTTCGTCAAATCGATGGTGCTGTATATTACTGTTCCTTCCAGGTTACTTGTGAAATCGTGCAAGTAATGAATGGGATACTTGTCCGGTAGTGTTTTGGCGTTGAGTTGACGATAATCGCCACAAGGACGCCAAGATCCATCTGTCTTTTGCACGAGGTGCAGTGGACTGCTCCATGGACTTTTGGAAGGGCGACATATTTCCTGGTTCACCAACTCATTGAATTCGGCTTGAGCGATCCTTGACTTTTCTGGCGGCAGTCTTCGCACCTTTGAGGAAATTGGTGGACCCTTAGTTTCGATATGATGCGTCACAGAGTGTAGAACCTTTCTTGGAATTGATGGGTTTGTAAGTTGGTGACGAAACTCCGAAAGCAATTTGTGCACGTCAACATCCGCTTCTATTTTGACAATTGTAACACTAGCATACCTGTGTGTGGATAGTTTTCCATGGCTTCGCATGTTGGGATACTTGTCGACAAGACTTTTTGACCTCAGATCGACGACAAGACCGTAGTGTGAGAGGAAATCTGCTCCCAGGATAGGTTTCGATACGTTCGCTACTAAAAACTGCCACTCGAAATTCCGTCGAAGTCCCAAGTCCAAACTCAAAGTACGTTCGCCATACATTTTGATGTCTGATCCATTAGCTGCTGTTAGTTTAAATAATTTTGTAGATGGGTTGTTGACGCACCCCTTTGATGGTGGTATTATGGAGAGATCAGCGCCAGTGTCAATTAGGAAAGATAGTTTCGTTGACTTGTCGTATATAAATAAGCGGCTGTTATTGCTTATGCCAGTGTCGTTCGCCGCAATTAACGACCGGCCGAGTCGTTTTTTTCAAACTTACAACCGCGCTGACATTTAATTGCTTTATCACCATACCTACGATGGAACCGACAGGTGTATTCCCCTTGATGCTGCCGAGAGCGGGATCGACTCCGAGCACGTTGTGAAAAACTCGGTCCTGCTTTGTCGCTGCACAGACGTTGAACTTGACGAATTAATTCTTCCACCTGAGACTGCAAAAGGCTAATTGCATCTTGTTGAGATTGTTGTCCCGTAACGCGTGGCTGACTTTGCATCGTCGATATCTCATGGGTGCCCAGAGAATCTCGTATTTTATCGGCAACATCGAGAGCCTTTTTGGTGTCTAATTCGTCACCGAGTCCACAGAGAATTGCGTGAATTTGATCTGGCAGTTGTTGTAGCCATAATGACTTAAGAACACTGTCGTCAATTTTGTTGCGTGCGAGATTTCTCATCTCGTTAAACAACTGGGATGGTCTTTTGTCTCCCAATTCCAATCCGCGTAGTAACGTATTTCAATCAGTCGATGTTTGAACGCTTTATATTTGTCCTTATCCGGTGGTTTTTCAATCAGGTCACTTATCTGATCAAGTACTGAAGTATCTACTGCTGAAACGGCCGTGTAATACATTGTGCTGTCCTGTGTAATGTGGTTTGTTTTGAATTGCGTCTCCAGCTGCAAAAACCAAATATGAGGATTTTGTTTCCAGAAAGGCATTGGTTTTATTGCCACTCTCGCCAATTCTGGTTTGTCTTCGTTGTTTGGGGATCCGTCAGCGGATTCATACTCATTGTCGGTCATTTTTAATGCGAGGTTAATTAAATCACGCTACCGATGCGGATGCGGAGGGGAAAACAATATATATATGTACCACAATGTGCACGTCGCGACAGGATATAATGTTGTTTGTAAGTGAATTTCGGGGTCACCACTGTAGATTTTATAGACAATCCACTTTTAGAAACCTTTTTAGGTTATATGTTTTTTATTAGGTTTTCTTACAAACTAAAAATACAAGTAATTAAATAAACAATACTCGGCAAAGTAAACTTGCGTGTTTAAGAAATGGAATGAAAAGTATCTCGAGTACGACGTGTGACAGTATTGATGACGAACAGCGGAATGAAATTTTTGTTGCAGCTGCAGATATGTAGATGCAGATGTGTGACACAAAATCAAAGCGAAGGTAGCATTGCCAGCTGTACGAAAACATGTTGCCACAAGCCTAATAAAATAAAATCAAATAATCAATATCCTATTTACAGATTAAAGACAACAGTGTCAGACACACCGACCATAACCACTATAAAAGCCTGCGACCATCCATACTTCCGGCAGTCATCGTGCAGTATTCATCGTGATCGGTCAACAGTACAGTTTAAGTTCCTATTATTTTATATACCTTACCTACTTATGTTAAATAAAGATATATTTTCTTAGAAAGACTTTGTTCTTCTAACAATTCAGAAGTGAAACGGGAACTAGTTGCTCTAGGCCAGGATAGCAAAGGCACGAAAGCTGAACTTGTGGTGCGGTTGGAAGAAGCATCGGGCGAGACAACAATCGAAGTGTCGAACGATGTTAATACTGAAATCGAGGGACTACGACTACAGTTGAATACGCTTACGACGTTGATTGCTGAGATGATCGAAGAACGAGGAAATGGTAGTGGAAATCAAGGAAATAATCTGTCTTCACCTAAAGCAATGGCGAATGTTCCGAATCCGTCTGGTGAATCGACGTCAGCTGCCGCGTTGACAGTGATTGAAGGGCAACAGCAGAGTGTGTCTACGAATTCTACTAGTGCGTTAATGTCGCCAAGCGTTTGGAGTGTTAGGGATATCATGGAGATTTTACCATGTTATAATCCAATGGAGAACTTGGGGCTTAGTTCCAGACAATTCATCAACCGGATCGACCAACTCAAACAGGCTTATCAATGGGATGATCGTGTTCTTACGTTTGCTGTACAGACAAGATTAGTTGGACCAGCCAAAATGTGGATAGACAGTGTGCCGAACGTATTCACAACTTGGAAGATGTTTGTAGCCGCATTCTTGGATGCTTTCCCTACTAGCATTGATCATGCCGACGTACATATAGCAATGGTGAACTCTCGACGACGGAAAGATGAACTAATTGAGGAATACTTCTACCAAATGAGTGCGCAAGGAAAAAAAGGAGATCTGGAGGACGCTATCATTGGAACCGACAGGTGTATTCCCCTTGATGCTGCCGAGAGCGGGATCGACTCCGAGCACGTTGTGAAAAACTCGGTCCTGCTTTGTCGCTGCACAGACGTTGAACTTGACGAATTAATTCTTCCACCTGAGACTGCAAAAGGCTAATTGCATCTTGTTGAGATTGTTGTCCCGTAACGCGTGGCTGACTTTGCATCGTCGATATCTCATGGGTGCCCAGAGAATCTCGTATTTTATCGGCAACATCGAGAGCCTTTTTGGTGTCTAATTCGTCACCGAGTCCACAGAGAATTGCGTGAATTTGATCTGGCAGTTGTTGTAGCCATAATGACTTAAGAACACTGTCGTCAATTTTGTTGCGTGCGAGATTTCTCATCTCGTTAAACAACTGGGATGGTCTTTTGTCTCCCAATTCCAATCCGCGTAGTAACGTATTTCAATCAGTCGATGTTTGAACGCTTTATATTTGTCCTTATCCGGTGGTTTTTCAATCAGGTCACTTATCTGATCAAGTACTGAAGTATCTACTGCTGAAACGGCCGTGTAATACATTGTGCTGTCCTGTGTAATGTGGTTTGTTTTGAATTGCGTCTCCAGCTGCAAAAACCAAATATGAGGATTTTGTTTCCAGAAAGGCATTGGTTTTATTGCCACTCTCGCCAATTCTGGTTTGTCTTCGTTGTTTGGGGATCCGTCAGCGGATTCATACTCATTGTCGGTCATTTTTAATGCGAGGTTAATTAAATCACGCTACCGATGCGGATGCGGAGGGGAAAACAATATATATATGTACCACAATGTGCACGTCGCGACAGGATATAATGTTGTTTGTAAGTGAATTTCGGGGTCACCACTGTAGATTTTATAGACAATCCACTTTTAGAAACCTTTTTAGGTTATATGTTTTTTATTAGGTTTTCTTACAAACTAAAAATACAAGTAATTAAATAAACAATACTCGGCAAAGTAAACTTGCGTGTTTAAGAAATGGAATGAAAAGTATCTCGAGTACGACGTGTGACAGTATTGATGACGAACAGCGGAATGAAATTTTTGTTGCAGCTGCAGATATGTAGATGCAGATGTGTGACACAAAATCAAAGCGAAGGTAGCATTGCCAGCTGTACGAAAACATGTTGCCACAAGCCTAATAAAATAAAATCAAATAATCAATATCCTATTTACAGATTAAAGACAACAGTGTCAGACACACCGACCATAACCACTATAAAAGCCTGCGACCATCCATACTTCCGGCAGTCATCGTGCAGTATTCATCGTGATCGGTCAACAGTACAGTTTAAGTTCCTATTATTTTATATACCTTACCTACTTATGTTAAATAAAGATATATTTTCTTAGAAAGACTTTGTTCTTCTAACAATTCAGAAGTGAAACGGGAACTAGTTGCTCTAGGCCAGGATAGCAAAGGCACGAAAGCTGAACTTGTGGTGCGGTTGGAAGAAGCATCGGGCGAGACAACAATCGAAGTGTCGAACGATGTTAATACTGAAATCGAGGGACTACGACTACAGTTGAATACGCTTACGACGTTGATTGCTGAGATGATCGAAGAACGAGGAAATGGTAGTGGAAATCAAGGAAATAATCTGTCTTCACCTAAAGCAATGGCGAATGTTCCGAATCCGTCTGGTGAATCGACGTCAGCTGCCGCGTTGACAGTGATTGAAGGGCAACAGCAGAGTGTGTCTACGAATTCTACTAGTGCGTTAATGTCGCCAAGCGTTTGGAGTGTTAGGGATATCATGGAGATTTTACCATGTTATAATCCAATGGAGAACTTGGGGCTTAGTTCCAGACAATTCATCAACCGGATCGACCAACTCAAACAGGCTTATCAATGGGATGATCGTGTTCTTACGTTTGCTGTACAGACAAGATTAGTTGGACCAGCCAAAATGTGGATAGACAGTGTGCCGAACGTATTCACAACTTGGAAGATGTTTGTAGCCGCATTCTTGGATGCTTTCCCTACTAGCATTGATCATGCCGACGTACATATAGCAATGGTGAACTCTCGACGACGGAAAGATGAACTAATTGAGGAATACTTCTACCAAATGAGTGCGCAAGGAAAAAAAGGAGATCTGGAGGACGCTATCATTTGTAAATACATTCGCTTGGGTATAAATCATATGGCTCTTCAAGATACCTTAGCAAGGATGAACTGTACGTCGCTAAATGGAATGCTAATGACTCTGCGAAGATTCTCCGAGACTCATGATGTAAGTTTACAGCATTCAAAAAAATCATATTCAACGAATTTGGCTAAGAAAGCGATCACGAGACAAGTTATTGTAAGCAGTGGACAAAGTTCCGAGCATATGGGACCGAAGTGCTGCAACTGCTTTCAAAGAGGACATCTGGCTAGATCCTGCCCGCAACCACAGCGGAAACCAAAATGTTCAAAATGCAACCAAAGTGGACATAAGGAGGATGGTTGTCCCGTGGGAGGGTCGCGGCAGGTATACAGTATCACAGCTGTTTTGCCTACGAAGAATATCGAAAAGATCAGCTATGTTAACGATTTGGAAACAAGGGCTCTAATGGATACCGGCAGTGAGTGTTCGTTGATCCAGGAGACTCTGGCAAGTAGTCTCAATGCAGTCGAGATGAAACACGAGGAGTACAGAACGCTAAATGGTTTTGGAGGTCAGCAGTACCGTCCAAAAAGAAAAGTGCCAAGTAAAATCAAGGTTGACAACATCTTGGTTGAAGCTGATTTGCTGGTGGTGCCGAACCATATGATATCAAATCCTGTGTTGTTGGGGAATGACATTGTTACCAACACTGATGTGCGACTGATTGTGGAGCCAAAGGAATGTCGACTAGAAAAGATGGAGGTACGAAGTGGAAGTAAGATGCAAACAGACGAGAGTCAAAGTCTGGAAAACTTACTAGAAAAGTACCGTGAATGTCTTGCGAATGGACAAGTAGAGCGAGCGACCCAAACCATACTAGATTATCTTCGAACGACAGTACCACAGAACAACAAGTGGGACGAGAACTTGACCAAGTTGCAGTGGATCTTGAACTCTCAGCGAAACGCCATAGCGGGACATACCCAGAACGAGCGGTATCCAATACTACCGCCGACAATCAGCTACTGGAGGTATTACACGACAACGAAGCTGATCAGCCAAGCGTAGAAGAGCGTCGGGAAGAAGCAGTGCACCGTATCGAACACGAGCAGCTACGTTGGAAGCGTCGATTTGATCAACAGCACAAACATCCAACTGTGTACAAAGAAGGTGATCTTGTCATCATGTCGAACATTGGTCCTGCCACAGGAGACCTGCGACCATCCTTACTTCCGGCAGTCATCGTGCAGTATTCATCGTGATCGGTCAACAGTACAGTTTAAGTTCCTATTATTTTATATACCTTACCTACTTATGTTAAATAAAGATATATTTTCTTAGAAAGACTTTGTTCTTCTAACAACAGAATGCCGAAAATGAAATCAAAAAGGTTTTTTCTCTATATCTATAAGTCTTTTTTTATTTTTTTCTTCCATTTTAAAAATTCTATTTTTTTTTTAATTTTTCTTTATTGTTATAGAGTTTTTTTTATTTTTTCTTCCAGTTTGGAAGATGTTTTTTAATAAACATGAATTGCAATATAACTTTTTGCGTCTTTGTTTAAATTTTATCTTTCATTGGTAAGTTTTTTCTACCACAGAAAATATATGAAATATGAACCATATGAGCAGCATATATAACAATAATACAAGATAAGGCTCCTTGACAACGGCTTGAGACAGCAAAAATACCTCATATGTTCGTGTTTGTTATGATTTCCTGGAACTTATTAGACATATAAAAACGCATTAGAGGACGATATCGGCATCAAGGCACTGGCATTTCTTATAACATTCATCATAAAATCTGTTGTAATATTATTTGACTCCCTTTCGAATTCGAATCTCTCTTGTGCTCTCTACCTAGCTATAATGCTCCGAAGTATGATCTCACGCTTTTATATATCAAATGTTTTTAAACCAAAACCAGATAAAATTCAGTTATTCAAATATTTGATTACTTTTTAAAAAAATATACCATGTACGTTTCACAAATATTTAGTTTTATATGTTTTTTTTTAGACTTAAATTTAGTCAAACGATATTCATCGTTATGAATATGATTAGGCCTATCGTGCTATAGCATTATAACAAATAGATTTTAACATAATGTCTGTAGAGATTGAAAACTAATCCGACTCATCAATCATTCTTCATCAGCGCAACTCACTGGTCGAGGTACTCGTTAATGTACAAACTTGAAATTTCCTCGGCATTATAACCAATCAGCATTTTCAGGTCACAATCAAGGTATCGCCGTCATAGTAGTAGCAAAGACCTCGTGACAGCTTGTTGTTCATGGCTGGTTTCCTTTTCTTTTCGCCGGAAAGGCGACCCACTCGCTCCGGGTCGAGAAGTTTGCATCCCTTGATTGATGTCTCTGTGCGTACGGTCTGTAAGAATTTCCAACAGAAACTGCCATTTGTCCATTGCTTCCGGATCCCCGGGTCCGGTCAAAACATCTACATGAGCTGAAAGTTGTACGATAAATGTCGTCGACTAACGTAAAGCATGGTACTCACAGCAGTTGTTATTCTTGGCAGCATTCCGGGATGGTGTCTTTCGCATGATCTTCTGTTAATGGATATGCAGTGGTAAACTGTTACCGTCAAAGGTCTCTTCAATTTTCAATGGTTTATGGACAACCGACACGAATTTCCATTCCTTTAGCAGCTACAGATGGGTCCAGAATAAATTTCTCGGATCGACGACCTTCTTGCGAAAGTCTTCATTTGTCAATGAACAGCCGCTCGCCTGTTATATTTCATTGGGAAAGGGTTATGTCAACCTAAGGGAATTGAGGAGATTAGTTTTTTGTTTTGCATTATGCAGACAATCACTTACCAACTGAATTGACGCACGGCCTATTGCAGCCAGTATTTGACCTGAGGAATAGTACAGTCGT
The DNA here is from genome assembly GCA_949372485.1 of Cheilosia soror. Taxonomy (NCBI): domain Eukaryota; kingdom Metazoa; phylum Arthropoda; class Insecta; order Diptera; family Syrphidae; genus Cheilosia; species Cheilosia soror. Next base: position 40,439,559 of record OX443562.1, read on the forward strand.
TTCGTTATGTACCCATGTCCCGAACAACGGACGAATAGCAACAGCCGGGATTTTAAGTCGCGCTTGTTTCTTTTGAATTTAATATTCCGCGCCCAGTTCAGTCATGGCTTCCACTCTACAGATTCGTATGATTTTTTTCTTTTTTCTGAATTACTGCTGTGTTCTGCATAAGCAACGATTTTTTTGTGGCATGTGCATCGGCTCCCAGTGCAACTTAATATGACAGAGAAGAGACAGTTTATAGTAATGCGAGAAACAGATTGGCACAGCAACAGCAACAGCAACTTTGACAGCCACAGCGCACTTTTTAGAGCCCCTGCTTTTTAATGGCTGAAGTTACATTACCACAGCAACATCGACATCGACGTTACACCGCGTCTCCACGAGCAATATTTCATAGCTTGCCATATAGTATGCTATGAAAATTGCTCTTGGAGACCACAAATAGTATTCTATGAAAAATGGTATTCCATCTATTGCTCAGCTCATAGCTTGCTATCGATAGTATTCTATGGGGTGTACTTTTTTGTTGTGACGCATGTGTTTTCGTGTGATGGCTATGGAAATAGTAAGATATGAAATGCCCACCCTACATTTTATTGCATACTATCGTTATTTCTTTCTATGAGAAATGACAGATGGCAAGCTATGAAATATTGCTCGTGGAGACGCGGTGTTAGAGCTAAGTCCTAAATTCAATGTTGCTGTGCAACGGCTACCAACACCACGGTGACTTTTTCAGTTCTCTCAACTTTCGAATGCTGACATACTGAAGGTGCAGCATCATTACCAGATATAGACAACAAAGTTTCAGCAGTCTACAAATTATTCTTATCTTATTTTATTCTTAGAAATCAATTCTTTTTTGTGATCTGCAGGCGTCAAATTATTTACTGTCGGTGGGACTTGATTTTGAATTCTAGTTTTTCAATGTGGAAACGAGTTATCTACTAATTCAATCGTCGTGAGTTCTGTTAAAATTATTGTTTGACAAGCTATTAAAAGAAAAGTACATACTAATTTTAATTTGATGTTTGATTGGGCAGCAAACATCTGAAAAACACTGTCGAAAATGACATCAGATATGTTTTTCGAATTTTATACTTTAGCTACAACCAAGTATCTATACTGGTACATACCTGCTGGTACTAAGTACGTGATTTGCTCTAACATTTTACAGGACGTCATGTACCTACCTACATTGTATATACACACTATAGTACTCTCATCCCATCGCATTGAATTACGCGTCTTCGACGATCCAGGTGGCGCTTCAGTTGATTTAGTTTGTACACTGCCAGCCAACTCCGAGCATTGGGGAAATGTGTATAGAGAAAACCAAAATAAACAAAACAAAGTCAAACTGGTATGCCTCTTCTCTTTCTTCATTCATATCGCCATTTCCATCCATCATCATCAGTAGGTAGGTATAAAATTACTTATTATGATGTGATGTAACAGGGTAGGGTATAGAACTGCAACTGGTTTGGTTTTTCTTAGTGAATGGAGAGGAGAATAGAGGAAAGGAGGTGTAATATTATGAGCAAGACCAAATATAATTCAACAGCATGGTGGTGTAGGATAGGATAGTGGTGGTGGAGGATTTGTGTGTTTGGAGAGGGGTGCACGATGCAAGGGGTGATCAGTTGGGAAAGACAAATTGAATAAAAACTGAATTTGGCTTCCTTTCTGTCGTTGCAGAAGATTTGAGGATTGGGCATAAAATAATGTATGCTAGACTCTCACTATTTTGCCTATATTTTTGTCAAATATGCATCGATTTAAGTGATTCTTTTTTTAATTGATTCTAAAATATTATAGGCATGTGTCTACTTTATGAGGTTTATAATGTAGAAGCATTTTATGTCAGTAAAACGAGCAGCTAACTAGGTATTATAGGAGTCTACATCTCTCTCTATATAAAAATCAATTGTTTGCAAAACTCGAGAAAGGATAAATGCTATACCGATTTGGATGATTCTTTTTCGTTTTGTTCGTCTTGAATCAGGGTTTGGCAAAAAAAGAAAATTCGGAAACCCCCAAATGAAAAGCCGAAAAATTGCAAAAAATCTGAAAAAAAAAAATTGCAAAAAATAGACGAAATTAACAAAAAAATCGATCAAAGAAAAATCGAAAGAAAAACGTAACAAAGATAACTAAACTAAAACTAAATGCATGTTCTATTATTTTATTATTTTTTGTTGTTTCAAAATGAAAGTTTTTTTTTTGAACGAACATTTTTTATAAGAAACCTCTGTTTCTTATATGCGTGTTTTTCTTATAAGAAACTTTTTTTTATATCCGTGTTTAGGATATAAGAAACACACGCTTATAAGAAACAAAAATTGTGGCATTTTGGAGTTTCTTATAAGCGTAATTTACTGTATTGTAATGCTCCATGGTACACATTTTTGGGTTTTCCAGGAATCGTATTGCATATATAGTATTCTTGTCTATCAGGACAATGCATACCAATGTTACAAATTTTACAAACTTTGGCTCCCGTGATTGTCGAAGAATAGCGCCACATCCCTTTGTCCAATTTTGACCAAACTTTACAGAATAGCCTTCGTACAAAGATTTTATCATTTTATCAAAATGTGAGTTCATATACCACGATTTTTAAATGGACGGTGCCACGCCCCTTTGTCCAATTTTTTGTACATACAAACCTGCTACAGAAGAATATACCTTTATGGAAAAAAAGAATCATCAAATTCATACATACTTGTATTCCTTTTTGATTTTCATTTTCCCTCACTTTCATGTGATCGTTGATCAATGGTTAGAAAACGGGCTTAGATTATCCGTTTTGGGCTGTGCGTTGATGACTTAGTTATTTAAAACAAACAATAGCTTACTTAATTTCATAGCAAGAATCTAATCTGAACTGCAAGTTTCTAAATACATATTCATCAATTTCTTACATTACTACAATAATCCATATTTTAAATGTATTAGGGATGATTGGAATGATTGCTGCAATAGCATTCAGCGTACCACTGCGACCTGCGTATAGCTGCTCCTAAAATAATTGTATCTAAATACAAAAGGTTAATTTTGGGTTTAAAATTAAAATAAACAAATGAACTCAAACTGTCAGCCTACAAATCGCATACCTACTTATGCACAGTTTGAAACAAATTACTAGAGGTACCTACAAACGAATCCGTCCTGCCGCTACAGCTATCTACCACCACGCAGACAAACAAACAGACAGAATTGCGGGACTCAATTTTTGAGCTGTACCTAGTATCATCTTAATATAATAATTAATTAATCTAAAAATTTGGACTTAAAACAATATCTTTCTCACTCTACCCACAATATGAGAAAATTGAAAATTTGGATCGATCTGGGTACGTGATTTTATTTGCTAAGATCCAAAACAAACTTCCTGCACTAGGCACCTCATATGCTCACCCACCCCATAATTTTCAAATCATCATATCATAACCTACCCTTGACACCTAAGTCCAAAAACCACGATCATGACGCACCACTGCCAAGAAATACACAAAATATGTAAGTATTGTTAAAAATCCGATCTATGATTTCATATTCCTCCTTTCCACATTGTTATCCTCTTAAATATCAATTCCAATCGTCATCAGCATCACACCCATCATCATGCTAAAAGTAGATACTCTCCCCACACACCACCACTATATGCGAAAAGTACAAATCGATCCGATCTTTCATTTCATTCTTTTCATATTGTTATTCTCATAAATGCTAAAAGTACACTTCGCCTAACCTGCACACCACCAATACTAACTACCTATACGAGTATAGGTATATCGTATATGCGAAAAGTACCCTCTTCCACATTCCACTCCTTACTATACAATCGCTGGAGAATAAAAGACAACAAAAATAATAATTGTTCTTTCTCTTTCATCTGCATGTTGTCAATGAGACGAATAAGAAAAGAAAAAGGCATCATTTAATTTCGTTTCAAATAATCCAATACAACTACCATGTTCGATGTGAGTAGTTGGTCTCAGAGGTGGTTGGTGGCGCTAGTGCATAAATGCGAAGTGATAGTACTATAGTGTCTATATACAATGCTACCTAATATCATTTTTTCGCTTTTACCATTTATTTTTGAAGATATAAAAGGTAATCTGGTAATGCTGCGTTGCAATCAACTCACAAAAAATTTTGTTTTCCTCCCTTGACAAAGTTGCTGTCGATGTTTCCAATGTGAAAGAAGACGTTCAGCATTTCATCGGAGTTTGTCCTATACTAAGAAGTATCAGAAGAGCACATTGGGGTAAATGTATACTTACGGAAGATGAAGTTGTTCTGTGTTTGAATGGTCAGGATTGGAATGTACTTTCAAGTTATGTAAGATCGGCCATGAAATATCGACAGCAAATTGTAGACGAAGCATTTTAAAAATAATCTTATTTGTGTAAGCTCAAATTTCAAAATATTTTAACTTTCTAACTTTTGTTTATAATAATACTGTAAAAAATCTCTCTTTATCCGGCTGACGGCACTTGCCAATGCACGTTATTGTGAATTATGTAAAATGATTTTAATATAATTAAATAAAATCACAATTACTACTACTACTACAAACAAAAAAAGAACGAAAATGATGACCCAAACAAAGCACAAAGGAGTGATATGTGCATTAGATGCTCCTACAGAAGTTTGCATCAGCATTTAGACAGGTAAATACAATCAGTAGATATAATAGAGCACTTAAAATAAAATATAACCTAACAATTTCAGGCAAATGCATCGCTTCCCGCTAGCTATATGGACAGACTTCTAAGCCCTCATTGCCAGTCTGGTAAGTGTTTGAAAACTTGTGCACAGAATCCTGTTGGAAATCTATTAACCTTTGACTTCGGTATAGGTTTGCAGTTGAGGATGGGGAGGAAGAAGACGATTTTGACAATCACAAGCAGGGAAATCCAAACTGCGGTCCGTTTGTCATTGGCTGTTGAGCTTGTTAAAGCACGCTGTTAGTGAAGGAACTAAAGCAGTCACCAAATATACCAGCTCAAAGAATTTCTTGTCTCCAATTGGATTTTTCATTTACATACAACGGTCCATTTTTGCTCGGCATGTGGATTTAGTTATTTTTGCATTGTGTGAAAAATATATTCAAACCATATATAGCTACTATTTCGGCATGTGGATTTAATACAATACGGAAAAATAGTTATTTTGCTCAGAAAATGATGCCAACATAAACAAGCGCTCTTGGTTCGAGGTTCGAGAGGAAAATAAGTGAAACAAAATGACAAACCATTTTGGATTTTTTCCATATAATGCTAGAGACACCTATTGGGCGACAGACGTACCATTTTAAATGAGCTGATATGTTCTAGGAGAACATTCAATTACAACTTTTTCCTCCGACATCGTTGAAGACGAAAATAAATAGAGTTTTATTTGTCAAACTTTTGAGCTGTCATTTAGATGTTTGTTTTCATTCAGTAAAGCTTAGATCAGACGATTTATGTATATACACAAATTTCAGTTGTTTATAAAATCGTACTCAAAAGCAAATCCTGCTTTACTATCCTAAATGCCAATATAATAATAGGACTGTTTTATTGGCAATCCATTTCAGTGAAGAAGTAAAGTAGCATTTTTAACATGCAATTACAACACATGCAATCACATTTGCCACATTTTCTGGCTTCAAGCTTAAAAAAGTTTACTTTCACACGTCCTGTTGGAAAACTATAAAGGCTATAGCTCTGAATTTGGTATCCCCAGAATCAGATTAGTATTACCTAAAAGATAGCATGCATCTTGAAGTGGTTGACGCATTCGTTTTAAATTCCAAGTCCCTTTTGTATAATAGTGCAACTTTTCTTGTACAATAAAACGGAATACACTCGAGAGCTTTAAAATTTCTACAGAGCAGCCAATACTTCAAGATATATGTTATCTTTTAGGTAATACAAATTCGAATCTAGGGATACCAAATTCAAGGCGATAGCCTTTATAGTTTTCCAATTGGACGTGTCTATATACAATGGCCGCGTTCCTTTGACCGCTAGTCATCTAGCACATAATATCCCTGATGGAGGAACGCTGGCGCTAGAGATCCAGCGGCAGCGGCAAATTGACATTACAACCAATTTGTATTCGTATTATTTCAGCTTCATGAGAATCTTAAATGTATTGTGTGCCATCATGTCGCATATTTATTAATACACTATAATTTAAATAAACAAATACAACGTATATTAATTACATAGAAGCTTGAATTCCTTTTTTACACCAAATTGGAAATATTTGACTTCTGCACTTTTACTTTTATTTTGACAGTACGTTATTTTGTTTCAATCTAGCAGTTCATTTTGCGCTAAATTGAAAAATTTCCCAGAAAAGGATATTTCACAAAATGTGCTAGAGCTCTAGCGCAAATGCTGAAATGTCAGTTTTTTTTATATGGAGTTTGACATGCCGCTAGTCATCTAGCGGTCAGTGGAACGCGGCCATTGTTACTAGTACGTCGAGAAATTCTTGACTAGATTGGTCGGTGTTCAGTGTTGCGAAGAAAGACGTCAACTGAAAAAACTGATCACGTGACCAGTTTTGCCCAATGAAAACTTATGTTAATTTCGATTCGCCAGAAAAAAGCACTCTTTCTTTCCCGAGATCACTTTTTTCGTTCGTTTGGTACAAAAAAAAGCAATTTTTTTCAGAGTCGAGAGCACTTTTGCGAATCTAGATTTTTTCTCAGAGGCTCGAGATTTACCAAACACTTACATTATGATGAAAAAAAAATCTTCACAACAAAAAAGGTAAACAACTTTTGGCAGGCACACCACCAACACCAACAAAGAACAGCGCACTTCTTTTTAGCAACATGAATTTTGAGAGCTGTCACCACAAACCACAGAGAACTAGACCGCCGACTTTCCATACACCTACCCGATTCTCCCCGGAAAAAATTACCCTGTCTGTGAATACGTGTAAATGTCAAAATTAATGGCGGGAATGTAAATAAAACATAAGAGCGGCCATTTATTGGGATGTGTTAAGAAACGTTGGAAACTAAGTTTAGGTACTGTTTACATTTTAGATAAAATCATATTGCAAGTAGCTAGACGGCTGGTTAGAGTAATTTAAACTTAATTTTGAGCGAAAATATAATCTATATCGTTGATAATATTTCGTTCGCTCATTCGAAAACTAATACTTTTTTCAATTCACAAGAAATTCATCGCAACAACAAATCACCCGCGAATAAAAAAGAGGTAGAGATAAGAGAATGAAAAAAAAATCGCTGGCGATTTATTTTACGTTCCAGCAAATTTGTTAAAATTGCTACCAACTAAGGGATAACTTTTGGAATAGTGGTTTAGTTTAACACGAGAACATTATCTTACAATTACCTTGTGATACCGCTTTCTCTGTCTTACAGTTCATTTCGAATAAACGCTCGCGTCTTTTTTCTTTTCAGCGAGTTGGTTGTGTTTTATTCTTGTCTCCGAAAAACTTTAACTTTTTCAGCATTTATTCATCAATAGGCCTGTTTTATTGCACATCTATAAAGTAGGCGTATTCCTATTCATGCAACGTCGTAACGAACGTGGTAAATGAACTGTCAAATTTTGTATGAAAAATCACACAAGATTTTAAAAAAACCGAGATGGTAAACTTACGACGAGGTCAATGTGATATTTCACACTTGAAATAAAGGCTTGAAATCAGAAAAAAAAAATACTTTGCACGCATTTATAATACTTTTGATGTTTTTATAAATAGAAATTGCTCATTTTACTATTCCAAGTGTAGAATAAATTATTAATCCATCAAATTGTATTAAGAAAACAAGTTTTAAAAGAGTTTAAATAACGAAATTTTCAATTCCAAACAAAGTATGTTTTCGTTCACCGCAAAAAGTTTGGAATTGGAAATTTTGCGGTTAAAATTTCTACTTTTCTTTACTTCACTGAGATAGATGTGCAATAAAACAGGTCTAATAACAAAATCAAAATAACAAATAAAGGAAAACCACGTGAATAAACCAAAGTGAAAAATAAATCACGAAAATAGTTTCATTTTGACACTTTGTTTTGACTGTCAATTTCTGGAGCTCATCATTCCAAAGTTCCAGGAGCAAGTCTTTTCCGGACCAATTTTGTTTTTTTGCTGTCATGAAAATATATATGTAATAGTTCACGAAATTAATATGGTTTAAGTGAAAAGAATATTATCACATGTTTTGACAGTCCATTCACATGAACACTTTATTCGTCGCAACAGTTCGCCAAGTTCAAACATCAATTTTTACTACTTAACAATCTTTTATTTAAGTTTACATAAGTTCGAACGAATTTTGTATTTGATAGTTTGTGGAGCGGGTTTTAATGTCTGAATTTTGTATAAACTTGTGAAAATTCGCACCAAGGGTGTTTTACTTCGAGGCAAACAGTTTTAGTTCGAAATTTCGTTGTTTATGCTATGTTTCCACCGAACGATAACCCCGAGATTAAGTGCAAGAGATTTAAAATTAATCCTGAAGTGTTTCCACCAAAAAAAGAGATTAATTTGACATTTCACCAGATGTTGTCATCAGCTGTCCAATCGAAAAGCGTGGCAAATGATAAAAAATTAAAAAATTTCTACTTTCGAAATTAAAAGTAAAAGCAAAAAATGAGTGGCAGTAATCTAAAAATATTATTGCCGCATCATTTTGTCCTCAAAACTAATATGTATGAACATTTTAACGGTTGCATTGGCAAGAAGTCGCTATTAGGGGTGGGTACCAAAAAACGATTTTTTTCTTTTGCTCACCTATGACATAAATGTCAAATGTAGCTCTGTTTGTTTTTAATTTTAGACCTTTCGACCTGTGGAGAGTGTGTTCAGAGACCGAACTCTACATGTAAACCTAGTCAGTTTAGGAGATTAATTTTTAATCTCCTTTTTATGAGATTAATTTTTGTATGATAAATTTCGAGATTTATACGAGGTTAACGAAAATTAATCCTAATCTCGGAGTTAATCTCCGGTGGAAACGTAGCATTAAACTCTTTTCAAACTTTAAACTTGTTTTTCCCATATTTTGATGCATTAATTAATTATTATTCTAGGTACTCTTGCAATAGTAAAATGAGCAATTTTTTGTTATATAAATGCATCAAAAGTTGTTTGTTCGCATATTATTATCAATTCGTTTGTTCATTCTCATGTGAATATTTACATCGCCAATTTTAATTGATATCAACAGTTTGAACAATTTAATATTTCCTAAAACTAAACTGTGATGTGAACGAAGTGTAACTTGAAAAAAAGAAGAAACCTTCAGAACACAGCCCCACTGCCATAAACCACTGCCAGGTGCAACTGCCATAGGATTTTACTAAGTATGCGTGTGCCGTAATTTCTTCCCTTTGATTTATACAGGCCCAACACATAAATAAATCCTATGGTGCCAACAGCTTGTAGGCAAAGTCCGTTATGTAGGAGGAGTCGACGGTCTATTTCTTACTGGTTTGTGGCTGTCACTCTAAAGGACCATTCACATGGGAGCGAACGAACGAATTGATGAAATCCGAATAAACCACTTTTTATGCATTTATAAACAGAAAATTCCACATTTTATTATTCCAAGATATCCTCCTCTTGGAATAAGTTTAAGTTCGAACGAATTTTTTATTCACTACTTTGTGGAACGCGATTTAAATGATGTGGATTGTGAATAGACTGACAATTCGCGCCAGGGTGTTTTCGTTCGCGGCAAAAAATTTGGATCGTTCGTTTGGCACAAAAAAAAGCAATCTTTTTCGGAGTCGAGAGCACTTTTGCGAATCTAGATTTTTTCTCAGAGCCGCTCGAGATTTACCAATACACTTAAGCTAAGATTAGACTGTATGCCAATTGTGCATATGAATGCCAACAGGCAAATGACCAGATTAGCTGTCAAGTGACCAACATGTCCGGACTATCAAAACTGTATATTAGACTATATGACCAAAATTACTAATATGGTCATATTTGCCTTGATGGTCATTTAAGGCATTTGTTATTTATTGCCAAGTGTTGTAGTAGGGTAATGATGTAAAGAAAAACAAAGCAAAAATTTGAAGTTGGAAATTTTCTGGTATAGTAAAATAATAGGTATTATTTTATCTTATTTGTTTTTGGTGTGACCAATCGTCAGCTTTGCCCAGCTCAGCGGCCACCTCCTTCCATGTCTGATCATTTGGGACCCGATATGTACGACTTCCGACATCGTAAAGTCCGGGTCGGAGCTCGACAGCCGAAATCAATTTGCGGATGAGATCGTCTGACCATTCGCCTTTATGCTGGATTTACATTACCACGCCACGCTATTTTGCATGACTTCAGAGAGAGAGATCCGTTTGCACCGGTCAAGACTAATGATATGTAAGAGTGAGACCACAAATCTCCATAAAAAAGTTATGGCGGCCTAAATTCAACTGTTAAGCTTGTGCTCTCACTCTAACACATCATTAGCCTGGACTTCGGAAAACGGATCTCTCTCTCTAAAGTCATGCAAAAATGCGTGGCGTGGTAATGTAAATCCACCATTAATTTGTTTTGTCGGTCTCTTCCTCGCCCTGTCAGATTTTGCTTCCTCCATCATCCTGCCATCGCTGCCCGCTTCGATTGACCTCCCCAAAGACATGTAGATGGTTCAGAAAAGTACAAACAGAAAAAAAGCAAACACACAAAAGAACTAAAGAGGGTAAAACAACCAACAAAATATACATCAAGTGAAATAAGCAATCGAACCAATGAAAACACATAACGAATATTAACAAAAATACAAATAACTAGTACAAAACAAATAGATAGCAAACAATTTCTACACAAACAAATTTTCACAACAGGACAAAAGTATATATAACCACAATTACTGCGGAAAAGGACAAGACCACTAATTAAACATAAACAAATTACAAAGAATAGATCAAATAAATAGTTTACACAAATAATAGATTGAATAATCCACAAAAAAGAGAAAGAAAATGAAAATAAATCACAATCCCACGAACTCAAACACCGATGACAACAAAATAATTCTTGTTCCATCAAAAATGCCAGCAATGCCATAACGAAATTTCAATAAAGTGCATATGGGCATATAGGGCTTTATGCTGGCATACGTGCTTATTGTCCGATTACACTATATGCCATTTGGGCATTTTTATCTGTCAAAATCAGCCTGGTAATATGTGGCATTTAGGTCATTAGAGCATATGATATATGCCCATTACATTGTATGACCATATTTTGACAGGAAAACTGTCAGAAATTGGCATTTTATGACCACTTGGCATACAGTCTAATCTTACCTTTACATATGATTTGACATTTGTTTGTCTACGTTTTATGGAAGACGGTCGAAAAAGTTAGAGCTACTGAAAAACCATTTAAAATAAATAATTTAAGCCAAAATTTGATAAATATGAAACAAATAATAGAGGTGTAAATTTATTTTCATCATGGGGCAGTGTGGCACATCTTCATCAGCGTCGTCGTCGTCCTCTTCGGATAATACTGGCTCATCTTCATCATACGAGCAATTTATGCAATTGCAGTATTTGTACTTTGCAAGGGAGAAAAAGCATCGCGGTTGCAATTTTGTGGAAGACGTGGTGAACATATATTCAGAAAATTTATTATGAGATTTCTGTTATAGTTATTTGAAAATGTATGTAAAACTTGCAATTTGCAACCACTCTACGAAAAAAAAATCTTCACAACCAAAAAGGTAAACACATTTTGGCAGGTACACCGCCAACACTAACAAAGAACAGCTCGGTATAATTTTTTTTGAAAAAGTGCTTTTTTCTGGCGAATCGAAATTAACATAAAAAAATCTCAGATTGCCAATCGAAATTAGCATTAGTACTAGCTTCTACCTCCCCACAGAAGTTAAATGTCTATTTAATTAGTAATCTGTGGTGCTGTGTTTACCTTAATTGTACCTTTATAATACGAAAGTATTTCAAACAAAAACAAGATAATGATAAATATTGTGAAAAAATATCCCATGCATATAATCCAACTCTGCATTACATTGAGTGCACTAGAAATGTGTTATGAATTAAATCGCAATGACAATTCGATATTTGGACTTGGAAATGGCCGTATACATGAACCGCAAATCTATGATAGGGGCCGATATATCGAACCTTATATTTTCAATAAGAATATAGGCAGAGATAGTAATTCAAATCTGTTTACAAAATACGTGCATGATTATGGAATGTGGAAAACTTTAATCGATGACTTATTACGCTTTGATTATAGTAACAACCGCAATTTAACTATGTATCCAATTAATATTAAAAACCAGCCTAAGATGTCAAAGAACACAGGCACAAATTCAAGTACTAATTGCATAATTCCTTATTTGCGAATTAAAAATACTGAACTAAATGGTGTCACTCAGACAGTAGATGGCAATCCAAATTCAAATAATTTTGGCTTTGATTATCTAGTAGAAGATAGTAGTTCGAATGATATATTTAAAAATGGCAAGTCTCTAGACAATAGCTTTTATGACTTGCATTTGAACACTGCTGTTAATATCTCTTCGGAATTCGGAAAGAATAATTCTCCACTAAAAAAGGATGCATTCTTAGAACATTTTAATGACAATAGCTATGATGAACTTAAAATGTATTCTGGACACCTCAAAGGAGCCAACTCAGAAATAATGGAACAGGTAAAATTTATAAAATAAGTTTCAGATTTGCATGTAACCTGGTTAACAAATTTCTATTGTAAATATTGTTTTTAATATAGCTTATAAATGCATTTTTTATAGGCACTAATGGAAAGGGATATGCACTTGATAAGAAGGGGCGGGAGGGGGTTTGGGGGTAGTGTGCTGCACTACTGAGCGAGGGATCGATTATTATACACATCTTAAGATTTTTTTCCCTTTGCGTCACCTATCGCGATCGTCAACAAACAGCCGAGGGTATTAACATTGTGGAAAAGCTTCTCAATTCAGCCCTTACTCATCATAAAACTATTAGTCCGCTCCATTTGTCCCAAAAATTAAAAAAAAACCTAACACAAACGAATAGTTGCCGATGTCTTATTGAGGATTTGTGAATGATCCGTCTAGCTGTATTTCCAGCTTTTAGTCTGGCCTTTGCGAAGGGCACTGATTGCAGTAAATTCCTGTATGAAAAGATCTAGGGGCTTAATTATGTAGTACCATAAACATTTTTTGAACGTACTAAAACTTCGAACGAAAGTTATATTATGGAACTAGAAGAACGAGAGAACTGAACATGATGATGGCACTGGTACGTATGGATATGGACATGGGCATGGATCAATGCACGTATAGTTGTATTCCAATTCCGATACGCACACACGTTTCTTGCCCATTAAGGCGCGAATTTCGCCATGTGTTTATAGGTAGTACAAGTACGCTGTATGCAGTATGCATGTATTTTTTCTGTATCTTTTTGCATGCACACATTTTTCTTGGCTTTCGTTCGTTGACCTTCAGTTCATTTATCTCTTCTCTGTGTTCGACTCGGAACTATATGGTATTATGGTATATGGTTGGACATGTTTATATGCAGTTTACGGAAAGATAGGAAATGTTTCCGTCAGAGGACATAGTTCCTGGAAATATACAGGTCCGGAACGACCCATCTCTAACTTTAACCCCGCTGTCGGACTGGCTCACATTGCCCCGTGGTGACAACGCTTGCCATACTTAGGTGCTAGAAAGCCACATACGTATGTAATGAAATCTGTAAATCGAAATAGGAGCACAAGAAATAAAACACCGCACATGAAAGAATAAGAATAGAGAGATTTAATAAAGTGACGTTTGTAATGGTAGACACATTTTGTACATAGTGTTGCCTGAGTAGAGAGCATTGCCAGTATTAATATTAATTCAAGTTTTCTTTACAATACCCCCACTAAAACGAACAAAATTTAATTGGCAAGCTGTAGTCCCATATCATTACAGCAAAAATCTATCTTAGGTCTGGATACTGCTTTCGTCAAAACGTCCGCTGTCATCTTGTGAGTATCAATATGATTGAAGATCACGCTTCCATCGCTGACTCGTTGTCTAACAAAGTGATGTCGCACATCTATATGTTTGGTACGTGCTCTGTACGCTTGCACAGTAGCCAAATCTAAAGCACTCTTGTTATCGCAAAAGATCAGTACTGGAGATATGTCTTCTAAGAGCTCTGCTATGAGGCGTTGTAACCAAAGAGCCTCCTGAGTCGCTGCTGACATCGCCATATACTCTGCTTCCGCTGACGACAGTGCTACTGTTGGTTGCCTTTTAGAATTCCAAGATAAGGCACCACCTTGTAGCTTGTACACGTAGCCTGTAGTCGAACGTCTTTCGTCTTTATCGGACGCCCAATCTGCATCACAATAGCCTTCTAGATTAGCGTTGCCATCTTTTGTGAACACCAACTTAGTATCAGCAGTACCCTTTAAATAACGAAAGATACGTTTAATAGCATTCCAATGGGACTTACCAGGGTTCTGATTGTATCTGCTAAGGCTGCTAACAGAAAACGCTATATCCGGTCGGGTTACTTGAGCAAGAAACATTATGCTGCCAACAGCTTCTTGATAAGGCACATTTGCCATCTCTGCTACCTCCATCTCGGTTTTTGGGCACATATCTCGGGAAATCATCTGGTTTATGTCTAAAGGGGTTGAAATGGGATTGCAATCACCCATTCCAAATCTTTGAAGAATATCCTTGACGTATTGGTGTTGATCGATGGAAATACGACCATTGGCCCGGTCACGCTCTATCTGCATACCAAGAATGAAACGCGCTGTTCCAAGGTCCTTCATCTGGAAAGCTTCTGATAAGCTCGCTTTCAGCTCCTTTTTCATGTTATTGTCGTTTGATAACACCAAAAGGTCGTCCACGTAAACTGCCACAAAAAGTTTCTTCTGACCAAGAAGTTTAAAGTAAATACAAGGATCAACTTTGGATTGTTTCATGTCGAACTTCACTAAAGCTGCATGCAATTTCTGGTTCCAAATTTTGCTAGCCTGCTTTAAGCCATAGAGCGATTTTTGTAGTCTGCAAACCTCCAAAGTGTCGTTTGAAAAACCTTCAGGCTGGATCATATAGATCTCCTCGTCGAGATCTCCCTGCAAAAATGCAGATACTGCATACATCTGGTCGATGTCAAGATCAAAACGCACTGCCAAAGCCAATAACAAACGGATAGAACTGTAGCGCACCACAGGAGAATATGTCTCCTCATAGTCTATGCCTTTTCTTTGAGCACAGCCTTTTATTACCAAACGTGCTTTATATCTACAGATGTTTCCCGTTGCATCTCTTTTCGTCTTGAACACCCATTTGCAATCAATTACAATTCGGTGGCAGCGGTGTCAATTTCCAAGTTTTGTTTTGGGCCAATGCGTCAAATTCCTCCTGCATGGCTGCTCGCCATAGATTTGCATCAGCTCTACACATCGCTTCACTTACGGTGACTGGATCATTCAATTCGGTATTCGTTGTCAAAAATGAAACAAAGTCTGGTCTCTGAACTGGTTTCGCTCTACGGGATGATCTCCTCATCCGCACATCATCAGCTTCAACTCCAGTCCCCGGCGGTGGTTGGTAATCCTCATCTGTCTCTGGCTGCTCAATACTATCAGTGTCTGAATAGTAGGTTTCATCAGATGACTGAGACACAGTGGAATCTGATTCAGGATTCACTTCAGTATCGGGTGAATCATTAGACGACGCATCCACAGATGACTCACAATTGATAACATCGGCTTGCTCCCCCACTGAATCGATAACCGCAAAGACGTCATGATTATCGGTGACTCTTTTCTGCACTGGCTGGTCATTTTCAAAAAATACTACGTCTCTACTGATGTAAATTCGATTGGTTTTTGGATCCACTAGCCGATATGCCTTTGAATTTTCGCAGTATCCCATCATGAGACAATCTCTGGACTTTGGATCAAATTTCTTCCGTAGCTGTTTAGGAATGTGCACCATTGCTCGACATCCAAAAACTCTGAACAGCTCTAAATTCGGCTTCTGTCCACTCCAGACTTCCTCCGGTGTCTTATCTGCCAAACCTCTTCTTGGCGAACGGTTGATGATATAAACAGCCGTCGTTACAGCTTCGCCCCAGAACTCAGTCTTCAAATTAGCATCAAACAATAGGCAGCGGGCCTTCTCGACTATCGTTCTGTTGCTCCTCTCGGCCAAACCGTTTTGCTCTGGTGTATACGGTGCGGTTGTCTGATGTTTAGACGCTATCGTGTTTAGAACAGAAACAGACAGACAGACGGACATAGCTAAATTGATTCAGAAAGTGATCCTGATTCAGACTTGGCGTTAAAAATGTAATGGCAAGGAGAATATACCTACCTATGGAGGGTATAAAAAAATTGCTTTTAACTTTGTACCATATTTATTATCGAATTAATAGAAAGGAGTTCCAGTTAGTCACGAGACATTTAATAAAAAAAAATGGTAATTTAAAACAACTACAATCTTATTTTTATAGCTTTTTTGTCAGCAAATTCTCTGATAAGACTGTCTAGTCTCTAGGTTTTCTGCAATTTGATTTTCAATGGACAGTGAGGCCAAACAAACTATGTAGTTAATCTTGTTTGGGACATTGTAGACCGTAAGTCCGTTTAATCAACTTTGGTTTAGAAAACATGCATTCGCCACTAACTTGCAACCGCACTGGTATCGTTAACAGAATGCGGAGCGATGTTGGGATATAACTCTTGAAGATTGGTCTTTTTGATAAAATTTAGTCACTCTATTTCTGAGATTCGAATCGAATCGAAAGTGATTCGATTTCAGCCAACTGACATTCCAATTTTCGATTTTAATAGAAATGTGTATTTTGTTTATTTCTCCCACATTCTCTGTTGCGGTTTTATCAAGATAAATGTCAAATTTTGTTCGAGCCAAAATTTGTGGTTGTAAGTTCTATTTAAAAATAAAAGTTCTATTGCTTTTGCATATCGAAAGATATGTTGCTTCTAAAACATATAGAATTAAACATGAAGCAACATTTTCCCCAAAACTTACAATGCGAGAAGTTAATTCGAGTGAAAGTTTTGACTTCGAGGAATACCTACTCGATGCTATCGAATCTCAGAATAAGCGTTTATTTTGATTTTTTTATGTTAAACAAGAAATTCCACGCGTCAGAAAAACATTGCATCTGTTGAGATTTTTCCTTTATATAAATATGTAAGTAGAATGTCCAAAAGAGCATTAAAAAAATCGACTTCGAAATTTTTGTTAGATCAGTTATTGGGACGTCAAAAGGTAGTGATGCGATTATATGAGAACACAAGCGTCCTCACTTTAGCCTCTCACTATCAACTCCTACTCTCACCTCCACGTTGGTGATAGCCGGGTGCCTAGTACCGCGACTGGAGATTGGGTACCCAACCCCTTTGGAAGGTCGTTGGTGGCAGCGGACGAGAGAGGGGAGCAGTAGTGGCTCTTCACTAAAGCACTTCCTCTTGTCTCCAGGCGGCAGCGGACGAACTCCCTAGATGGAACCAACGGTGGCGCCTACAGTTCCGGTCAGGCTGAACTATCTAGTGACATCCCTATAAGAGCTGCTTCGACATATTCGGATCCCAGGTCTATAGGGATCTCCAATACTACGCCAGGGTATTGGAAACGAGTTGGTGGCAGGTTGGGGGTTGTGCGTCGGGGTAACTTCCCTACCACGGAAAAAATAAAATGTTATGAAACAGCAAAACGCCTCGGAAAAGGACGGATTTACTGTTGACGACCCTGGAAAACGAAATAAGGACAATGACCTTCGGATCTGCACATGGAATGTTCGCACACTAAACAGACCACGTGCAGCCGAACAACTAGCAGAGGCCCTTGACTGCCACAGGGCAGACATAACCGCCATCCAGGAAGTGCGATGGGATGGGCCAGGCAAAAAACGGATGAAAAACTGTGATGTATACCACGGCGATTGCTATAGACAGCAGCGACAAAGTTTATTTGGATGTGGATTTGTCATACGCGGCAGACTTAGGCAAAAAGTCTTGAGCTATCGGCACGTTAGTGAACGACTTATGACAATCCGCATCAAGGCAAAATTCTCAAACATCAGCCTCATATGCGCTCATGCCCCCACTATAGAAAAGGACGACGCTACCAAAGACAGTTTCTATGAGCTCCTCGAAAAGACCTACGAGCAATGCCTGAAGCACCATGTTAAAATCGTACTAGGCGACTTTAACGCTAGAATAGGCAGGGAGAACATCTTTGGTAGAACAGTTGGCAAACACAGCCTACATGACAACACGTCTGGGAACGGACTTAGGCTAATTGATTTTGCTGCGGGGCGAAATATAGTTATAGCAAGCACCAGGTTTCCACATCTCAATATTCATAAGGGGACATGGCTGTCTCCGGATCACCAAACTGTCAGCCAAATCGATCACATTGCGATTGACGCAAGGCACGCCTCCAGTATTCTGGATGTCCGAACCTTCCGAGGGGCCAATATTGACTCGGATCACTACCTTGTCACATCTAAGGTAAGAATGCGGATATCCAACACACCCCAACAGAGAAATACTGCGAGAAAGTATGACGTCGAAAAACTGCAATCCCAAGAGACGGCCAGAATCTTCGCCGATCACGTATCCCGATGCTTTTCGAGCAGTCCTATTGCAGCAACAGCTAGTGCAGAAGACCAGTGGCAACACTGCCAGAAAGCCATCACCAAGGCCCCGACTGATGTGCTGGGTTTCACCCGACCACCACCACGAAACCCTGGTTTGATTAACAATGTCGACTAGCAAACGCAGAAAAACAAGAAGCGTATAAAGCGGCGCTGCGAATAAGGACTAGAGCTGCTCGCGAGCTCTACGAGCAAAAAAGACGAGAGGAACACCGGATTCTCAGAAAGAAAAAGAAAGAGCACGAGAAACGTATGATCGATAAAATTGAGAGATGCTACTCCAGGAACAATGTACGAAAGTTTTACCAAAAGGTAAAAAGAACGTGCCAGGGCAGACAATCCCGTACAGAAACCTGTAGAGATAATGAAGGAAACCTTGTAGTAGAATCACAGTCGGGGCTGAGAATGTGGAAAAATTACTTCTGCAGACTTTATAATGGCGACGAAGACCAGAATCCCGTTGTTAGGCAGAACGTTCCATTCAATATAGACGATGATAGACAAGACTTCCGTCCACCTGACCAAAGCGAAATACGGGTAACAATATCCAAGCTAAAGAACAGCAAAGCTGCAGGGCCTGATGGTCTACCTGCCGAGCTTTTTAGAGCAGCTGGAAATGACCTGGTAACGAGCATGCACCAACTCATCTCCAAAATTTGGTCAGATGAATGTATGCCTGATGAATGGAATCTCAGCATCGTTTGCCCGGTCCACAAGAAAGGAGACCCCTTCAACTGCGCCAACTACAGAGGTATCAGTCTCCTAAACATCGCATACAAGATCCTGTCTGCCATATTGTGTGAACGCCTTAAACCCTTTAAAAATAACCTGATTGGCCCCTATCAGAGCGGTTTTAGGCCAGGAAAGTCCACCGTCGATCAAATTTTCAGACATAGGCAGATCCTGGAAAAAACCCAAGAAGTTCAAATCGATACCCACCATCTTTTCATCGATTTCAAAGCCGCGTACGACAGCATCTATAGAGACGAGCTATACAGAGCCATGTCTAGCTTTGACATCCCTGCTAAACTCGTTCAATTGTGTAGGATGCCGATGGAGAAAGCTCGCTGCTGCATCAAGGTCGGTAACGACCTCACCGAAACCTTTGATGTCAAAAGAGGATTTAGACAAGGTGACGCGCTGTTGTGCGACTTTTGTTTTATTGTTTTAATGTTTTCTCCTCGATAGATTTGTTGCGGGAAATTGTTGTATTGTTTTAATGTTTTCTCCTCGATAGATTTGTTGCGGGACTTGCATTAACACTTGGCGATTTTTCCTTGAATAACTATTTCATAACAAACGTTTCGGTCGCACTTTATTGTTTAGAATGTTTTAAGTAATATTTTGCGTGCGTCGTGCTGTGTATTAACGATAAATTTTATTGCGAAAAACGAATATAAATCGCGAGAGAGAAATAAAACACACACAAAAATGCTTGTTACTTCCAACACATTATTTTAACAACTGACTATTGTCTAGTGTCTGCTCTGCCTCCGAACATGCATTTTTTGACAGTCGCTTAAGGTGATAGATGATACCTTTGAGAACGCTGGCAGTGACCAGTTCACTCAGGTAATTTGAATTAGTGTAGATAAAGGGAAGACATACATAAGATAGATAAGCGAGATATGCAAATAAGACACGATGATAAAATTATTAATTCGTGGAAAGAAGAGTAAGACTGTGTAATACGATTTGCGTATGCTGGCAGTGACCAGTTAGCCAAATATAAGATAGATAAGTGAGATATGCGAATAAGACACGATGTACAATTTTTTAATTCGTGCAAAGAAATATGAAGTGTATGAATATAAGATAGGATAGGTAGGATATAGGAGAGACATATTTGTGTATGCAATGGTAATTTGAAATAGAGTGAAGGTAGGCATATTTACGTATGCAACACACTGGTACGTTTGCTAGTATAGAAACGGAAGCGGCTAAAATGGGTCTAGCGGTCAACGAGGGCAAAACCAAGTATATGCTGTCAACAAGAAGGGACACCCAACATCGTAGAATCGGACAAAACATCACGATCGACAGCTATAACTTTGAGGTGGTGAGGGACTTTATCTACTTCGATTCTGCTATAAATTCTAACAACAACATCTCAGAAGAAATTAAACGAAGAATAACTCTTGCCAACCGCTGTTTCTTTGGGCTAAGAAGGCAATTGAGTAGCAGAGCCCTATCCCGAACAACTAAGGAGATTCTGTATAAGACCTTGATCATCCCAGTCCTGCTTTATGGCGCTGAAGCTTGGACTCTATCTAAAGCGGATGAAGATATCCTCGGCCGTTTCGAGAGAAAGATTCTTCGAAAAATGTTCGGTCCCGTTTGCGTTGACGGGCTTTGGAGAAGGAGATTCAACCACGAACTATACGAGCTGTACAGCGACATCGACCTGGTCAAAAAACTGCGAGTAAGTCGTTTAAGATGGCTAGGACATGTGAAGCGGATGGAAACAAATGATCCGGCTCGTAGAGTCCTCGAGTCTAACCCGGAGGGACAACGCAGTAGAGGAAGACCTCGCCTTAAGTGGCGCGCGCAAATCGAAGGCGACTTATTATTAAGGCGACTTATAAGAGTATTTTGAATAATACCCGTAGTACAAATGTTTTAAATTTAAATATCGAAAATAATATTATTGAACGTGTCGACGAGATAAAATATCTTGGTGTTATTATCGACACAAGGCTGACTTTTGAAAGCCATGTTAACTATATATGTAAAAAAATTGCCAAGAAAATCGGGTTCATGAAAAGATTACGATTATCTTACTGCAATTAAGATATACAATGTAATTGTAAAACCTCACTTTGAATATTGCTCGACTGTTTTGTTTTTATGTAGTGAAAGTTTAGTCTCCAGATTGCAACTTCTGCAAAATAAGGCAATGCGTTGTATCTTAAAATGTAATAGGTTCACCGCGATTAGTTATATGTTGAATTCGTTAATGTGGTTAAATGTTAAACAACGAATTTGTCTGAATATGTTAATGTTTGTTTTTAAAATAAAATATAATCTAATGCCTGGGTATTTATCCAGATATGTGCAATATGTTGGTGAAACCCAGCCTTATTCCTTAAGAAATGGTAATGACTTTTCGCTACCTCGTTATTTAACAGCCAGAGCATAGAACTCATTAGTTTTTAAAGGATTTAATCTTTTCAATCAACTACCTTTTGATGTAAAAAATGAATCCAATGTACGAATGTTTAAAAGAAGAGCAGTCGAATTTGTTAAAATGAAATTTTAAATAAATCTTTGTGATATACGTAAATTTAAGTCAATAGTTTTTAAGAATTAATGTAAAATTGTAATCATTAGCCTTGTAAAATAAATCAATCAATCAATCAAAAAAAAAAAAAACCTCAATCGACTAGGAGTGCGCAACTGGAGGCAGGTAGCTAAGGATCGGGCTAACTGAAGAGGCTTGTTAGCTGAGGCCTCGCTTCACCCCGAACTGTAGAGCCGCCTAAGTAAGTAAGTAAGTAAGTTATTGGTTCATCAACAGCCTTTTCACCGGGTCTACGTTTAATGCGACATATCGCGCTACTGGTTTGAAAATGCTCACTTAAGAAAAATAAGTATTGGGACTTTCTTCCAATAAAACATCGCTCCGGAAGAGTTGCCCGTTTTCCTAAGCTCATTCACTCTACAGGGACTTCTCTGATCACAAAACTTTTTAAACTAGACTAAATGGGTTCATACGTGGGGGGGGGGGGGGGGGTAATACGACAATACAAGCAAGACAATAACAGGCCGTGGTAGATAAATGCTGACTCATACTCACTCCTTCAAGATACGTTCATAAAATTTAATACGCTGAATTTAGTTTTTATATCGCCAGAGATATGTATTCGAATTCAGTGAGGTTAAGCTGGCACGCTTCAGAGCCCTCCGGGTGCCCCTAAGGCCGGCACTGTATGTCACTTTCCAATTTAAAAATGTGGCCTTATGTCACGGCACCGATTTATGCTACCAATAAAGTTGTAAACTTATGAACTTATGTCCCATTTTTGAAAAATATTTTATGGACTTATATCCAACTTCGGTGAAACGTAAGTCCAAAATCAAAATACGGCGGCGGTAAGATCGGTGACCCACTTCGGTGGGACATAATTCCATATTTTGATTATGGATTTATGTCCCAGTGACTTACGTCCCTGCGCCTAAGACACAATGGGACATGATTATGGACTTATGTCCGTCCCATTGACTTATGTCCCTGCGCCTAAGACACCAATCATACCGCCGCCGTTTTCGCCTGAATATTACATATATTGCAGGCAGAGAATGATATCATTGCCTTCTTTGTTCTTTCCATTATATTGAGATTCTAATTTCATTTCCGGTCCAAGACAAAACTCACGTACTTAGAGCCGGTGCACACTTGCGTTTTTTTTGCCGCGCGGGCCCGCAGTGAGTCCGCACCGACACCGCCGTATTTCTATGCACACGTGCGGGCTTTGCCCGCTCGACACAATCTGTAGTATACATTTAGTTCGCACCAATGGAAGTTTATAAAAAGAAACGACTTATTTTCGTCTACATGAGGTACAAAAACTATCTTTTAAAAATAAAACGACGTTTTTGGGTACATCCTTTTACCTATCATCGACTCACAAAAGTATTATTTTAGCCATAGGCGGGTGTTATTACCTGCAAGTAAGACCCGCGGACCCGCATCGTTTCCGCCCGCTTGTGTGCTTGTGTGTGAGTACTGTAACACGCAAACGCGGACCCGCTGCGGGCCCGCGCTGTAAAAAACGAAAGGTTTGAGTTAATTTTTCGCAGCATACGGGAAATTGGTTCGTTGGAGCCATATGTCAGTGGGTAAAAGAGACGTGGGAAGCGTAATTTACGGGGTTTGTGTTAAAGAAAATAGAGTTGTAAAGAGAAGCTCAATCGACGGAGCTTGATAGAAGGCGATAGATGAAGAATGTCGGCAGCTTCCCAGCCTTCCTTTCGGGTATTCAAGTTAATGAGATTAAGGCGGTCTGTGTATGAAGGCAAAATAAAGGGATCGTTCCAAGGCAGACCTCGAAGAGCAAAATGGCTGCAGCACATTTCAATGTACATATTTATATCTATCGCTTTATAGTCTTTTTGAATGCCTATATGTATATCACCAAGGACGATAATAAACACTATTTGCCGTTGATTGATCATATTGGATAACATCAAACTAGTAGTAGAAAATGTCGAAATCACTAAAGTTATCATCTAAGCCAGTCTGCGTAAGTACAATTATGCTAAAATATGAGCAGCTATACAAACTTATCAGGAATTTGTACGTTCTAGTAGAAGAGCGTTGACCTTATTAAAGCTAAGTACAGATGAGTGTCAGTCTTACAATATTGTCAGCTCACTGTCAGAACATCGACAGAAGTTGTTTGAAGAAGAGGTTTCATCATTATTTTTGTTATTCTTGTTAGTAAAGTCCTTGACAAAAATCTGAATTTAAAATAATTTTGCCTGTAGATAAGGGAGAAAGTAATCTAAAAGAAGTAGAAATATGGCCATGTAGATTATCTGCTGTTAAGATTAGTTCCTTTGGAGCTGTGTTTTTAATTTTTTTTTTGTGAAGTCATGGCAAAACCACTGCGCAAGCTTTTCCAATTGTCCTACTCTTCTGGACTCTTTCCGAGTAGATGGAAAATTGCATTTGTCCAGCCCGTTCCTAAAAAAGGCGATTCTTCTTCACCCATCAATACCGACCCATTGCACTTTCGTCTATTCTTTTAAAGGTCACGGAAACGCTGATAAACCGTCTTACTTTACTTATATGGCGCTACAGTCCGGGGTGGACCTGGGCCTCAAACAACACGCCTCTCCAGTTAGCACGATCTTTGGTCTTCCTCTACTGCGTTGTCCCTCCGGGTTGGAATCGAAGACTCTTCGGGCCGGAGCGTTGGTGTTCATTCGCTCTACATGTCCTAGCCATCTTAGTCGACTGATACGTACTTTACTGATCCAGGTCGATGTCGCTGTACAGCTCGTAGAGTTCGATGTTAAATCTCCTCCTCCAAAGCCCGTCAACGCAAACGGGACCGAAAATCACTCGAAGAATTTTGCGCCATTAAGCAGGACTGGGATGATGAGGGTCTTATATAGAGTCTCCTTGGTGTTTCTCGACAAGGCCTTACTAATCAATTGTCTTCTTAGGCCAAAGTAACAGCGGTTGGCAAGTGTAATTCTTCGCTTGATTTCTGATGTGATGTCATTTTCAGAATTAATTAAAGCGGAGCCGAGGTAGACAAAGTCCCGAACTACCTCAAAGTTATAGCTGTCTATCGTGACGTTCTGTCCGATTCGTTGATGTTGTGTGTCTCTTCTTGTTGACAGCATATATTATTTTGTTTTTCCCCCATTCACCACTAAACCCATTTTTGCCGCCCTGTACTGATACTTGCAAACGCACCAGTGACAGCTCGCTGTGTTCTGCCAATGATGTCGATGTCGTCAGCGTATGCAAGTAGTTGCACAGACTTTTGGAAAATTGTGCCCCTGGTGTTGGCTTGCGAGTTTCGCACAATTTTCTCAAGAATGATGTTGAAAAAGTCACATGACAGCGCATCACCTTGTCTAAATCCTTTTTTGACATCAAAGGTCTCGGTGAGATTGTTTCCGACCTTTATGGAGCAGCGAGCGTTCTCCATCGTCATTCTGCACAATCTGACAAGTTTGGCAGGGATGCCAAAACTGGACACGGCTCTGTATAGCTCGTCTCAATAAATGCTGTCATAGGCGGCCTTAAAATCGATGAAAAGGTGGTGGCTATCGATTTGGACTTCCTGGGTTTTTTACAAGATCTGCCGCAGTGTGAATATTTGGTCGATGGTAGACTTTCCTGGCCTGAAGCCACACTGATAGGGACCAATCAGGTTGTTGAAGAAAGGCTTCAGGCGTTCACACAGCACAGCACATAAGATCTTGTAGGCGATGTTAAGAAGACTAATACCTCTGTTGTTAGCGCCATCTAAGCGTGGGTGCACTGATCATATGCATTCTTGTGTTAAAAGCCTAACATGTCCGAAGACAATTGGAGTGCGAATTTTAATTGCTCTCTCCTTTTGTTCCGGCCTTTTAGTTTTACTCTTTTCTTTTTATTGTAATGTCAAGAAGCCATATTTAAAAACCAATATTATTTTATTGAACTAATCTAAACCTAAAATTATAATCCTAATGTACTAAGGTAATTTAATAATTATAATAGAAATCTAATGAATTGTTTGTAATAAGAATGAATTTTTAAGCCACACACCAATAAAATCGAAGTTTTACTGTGGCTGTAAAAACTTAGTAACATTTCTTAAAAATTCTTACTTGATATTCTGATTGCTTGGTACCTGAACACAATGTCAAAACAACAATCGATAGCTTCAACCTCGACGGCCGTTGCAGAGTACAATTGTAAGATCTGTCCTCACCCAGACACCCTTGAAATGGTACAATGCGATAAGTGCGACTCTTGGTACCATTTCCAATGTGTGCAGGTCGATGCAACGATCGAAGATGCAAGCTGGACATGCATCAGCTGCCGAAACGCAAATCTCTCACCTTCAAATAACGAGCCAAAACCTGTCGCGCACATGGAACCGGCGAGATGACAGGCCTCCTCAACAAGATCAGCGAAGACTAGGCAACGACTTCTACAGCGACTGGAAGAGGAGAAGCGTCTACGTGACAAGAGCAACGAAATTTATTTGCAAAGGAAGTACCAAGTGCTCGCAGAGACCGAAGACTCCGAGGAAGAAGTGGAAAACAGAGGTAAGTCGGTATTTGTAGATCGTTGGCAATTTACACAGGAATGGCTTGGTAATGCCAACAGTACTGCAGTAAAAAAGCCAAACTCTGACGTACCACGACCCTTCATTTCTCTGGGTGCTGCTCAGAAGCAACCCGACCCCGTCCCCCTCGAATTAAATCAACCTACAACAGCACACGTGCCATCGACCAATGTACGAGAGCAAACACATGATCTCACCAACGCCCAATTAGCAACTAGGAACACAATTCCCAAAGAACTGCCCACCTTTAATGGTTATCCCGACGAATGGCCGGTATTTATTAGCTTATTCGAGCACAGCACACAAATTGCAGGTTATTCAAATGCGGAAAATTTAGTACGGTTGCAGCGATGTCTTCGCGGGAAAGCTATGTTAGGACCACCTTTTGCTGCCGAACATGGTTCCTGACGTTATCAAAACTCTTCGCATGTTATACGGTCGTCCGGAGCATATATTACAGGCCATGATCGCTAAAGTAAAATCCCAAGTACCTCCAAGAGCAGACAAAATGGAAACACTTATTGATTACGCTTTGGCTATTAGAAATGTAGTGGCCACTATGGATGCATGCCATATGACTGCGCACTTAAACAATCCTATGCTGCTCCAGGAGTTCGTTGAGAAACTGACTCCACATTTGCTGCTGAATTGGGCCACATACTCCAAGAACTTACCATCGGTCACTTTAAAAATATTTTCTGACTGGTTGTACGAGATTGCCGAAGCAGCCTGCTCTGTGACAAAGTTGTCCATATCGAACCCAACCGAAAAACGAACCAATCGACGTAGTAACTACTTATGCACTCACGCTACAATTCCACCTCGCGATGAGAACGCCAACTGCTACCGAAGCCAGCAAAATAAATGTTGTGTGTGCAAAGATACTCACCCCGTGAACACGTGCCAGCATTTCCAAACGATGGGACGATCGGAGCGCTGGAACATTGTCAGGCAGAACAACCTGTGCCCTAAATGTTTGGGAAAACACCCGCGTTCTCGCTGTTCAGTTATTAGCCCTTGCGGAGTAGGTGGGTGTACACTGAAACATCATACCATGCTGCATAATTATGTGACAGTTTCTACAACCAATACGAGAATCACTTCGACTGTGGGATATCATACAAACTCAGCGAATTCGGGTTTGTCTGACGTACTATTTCAAATAATACCAGTAACGCTCTATGGTACAAACAAATCAATTGATACATTTGCTCTTTTAGATGGAGGCTCGTCTTTAACCCTAATGGACGAAGAACTCGCTTGCAAGCTGGAACTGCCAGGAAAATCGGAAGAGCTTTGGCTTCGATGGACCGCCGATACAACGCGAGTTGAAAGCGATTCAAGAACCGTCTCGCTCACAATTTCGGGTCGACAAAAGGCCTGTAATCGTTATCAAATTCAAGACGTTCGCACGGTTAGCAGCTTAAACCTACCCACACAGTCATTGTGTAGCCGAACGCTTAAAGACCGATACCCATTTTTAGCAGACCTTCCCATCCCCTCCTACACTAATGCACAGCCCAGGATTATCATCGGTATGGATTATTGGAAATTGGGCGTGCCATTGAAATCGAAAGTAGTCGAAGGCAGTTGGACCCAGCCAATGGCACTGAAAACAAGATTGGGATGGTCCGTACAGGGGCCCGAAGGAGGACCGAAGTTCAAGATACATAATAACAACTGTAGCCTCAACATTCACAAACACATTTCTGATCGCGACTTGCACCAACTCGTGGAATCCTACTTCTCAATTGAAGACATAGGGGTGCGCATTCCAGCGCAGCAAATGGTGTCAGTGGAGGAAAAAAGAGCAATGAGTATCCTGGAGAACACCTGTACCCTCGTTGATGGACGTTTTGAAGTCGGGCTACTGTGGAAGTGGGACGAGTTTGTTATGCCCAACAGCTATCCGATGGCGCTGCGTCGGCTTCAATACCTTGAAAGAAAAATGACCAATGACATGAAACTTCGCGCTGTGCTAGATGAGCAGATATCTAATTTATTACAAAAGGGGTATGCAAAAAAGCTGGGTCCTAAAGAAACTAAAGCGACAGAAGGCGATCTGCGTGGTACTTACCTGTGTTCACCGTAAAAAATCCGAACAAACCCTCGAAAGTGAGACTGGTATGGGACGCTGCTGCACAGTGCAATGGATCCTCTCTCAACGATTTCCTTTTAAAGGGGCCTGACCAGCTTGTGCCAATTACAACGGTGTTATATGGATTTCGTTGCGGTAAGGTGGCCATATGCGGAGATATCGCTGAGATGTTCCATCAAGTGCGTATACGTGAAGCTGATAGGAAGGCACAACGATTCTTATGGAGCGAGACACACGACTCGAAGAACCCAGACGTTTTCGAAATGCAAGTTATGACTTTCGGGGCTAAATGTTCCCCCTGTATTGCGCACTATGTCAAAAATAACAACGCTATGAGATTTAGTGATACCAAACCCAGAGCTGTAGAGGCAATATTAGAGCACCATTATGTCGATGATTTCATCGACAGCGTTGACACCGTGGAGGAAGCTATACAACTGGCTAGGGATGTGAAATACATTCACGCAGATACGGGCTTCCACATCCGGAACTGGCTTTCAAACTCGAACGCAGTAGAGACCGCAATGCAAACAGAAGGTGAACTAGTACAGAGCAAGGCTTTTGGGTTGAACGTCACAAATCTAACTACTACGGACAGAATTTTGGGAATGCATTGGTGCAAGGCTGCGGATGTGTTCACCTACAAACTGAAGTTCCCTCGCGTTGATCGAGATGTACTTTCGGAAGACGGGGTTCCCCCCACGAAACGAGAGATTCTAAAAATATTGATGGCAATCTACGATCCAATGGGTTTTTTATCTCACTTTCTAGTATTCGTAAAAATCCTTCTACAAGACGTATGGAGAACGGAGATTGGTTGGGACGAATGCTTACCCCCAAATCTCATCAAACGGTGGCTACAATGGATAAAGCTTTTGCCTCGTGTAACCAAAGTGAGAAATCCGCGCTGCTATTCTCTCTTTCTGCGCGCACCAGGGGCATCCGTTCAAGTTCATACTTTCGTAGACGCTAGTGAGAACGCCTACGCAGCGGTTTCATATTTTCGTATTTAATACATGAACAATATTCATACAACGATAGTTAGTGCGAAGACGAAGGTTGCACCAAGGCGTCCTCTTTCCATACCACGATTAGAACTCCAGGATGCAGTGTTGGGACTCAGATTAGCGAACTCGATTTGTGCGGCACATAAGTTTCCTATTGTTCAACGATTCTTCTGGACTGACTCCAGGACAACGCTGGCATGGTACCAAATGGACCCGAGAAAATTTCAGCAATTTGTGATGCACAGAGTTGGAGAGATACTGGAAACATCGAACCTGTCTGAGTGGAGATGGGTTCCGACAAACTTGAATGTTGCAGATAAGGCCACAAAATGGACATCCGATATTGAATGGATGGAAACAAATGAGTGGTTTAAAGGTCCCACATTTCTTCGAGAAAGTCCATGCAACTGGCCAAAGATGCCTACCCTGGATAATACGAACAAGGAAGAGTTCCGCCCGCATCTGTTGCATATTACTGAGGTAAAAGTGGTAGGTAAATTGATTGACGAGGACCGTTTTTCTACGTGGACAAGATTACTTCGAACGCTAGCATATGTTTTCATATACGTGGAGTCGAAGGTACCCACATGAGACTAGGCAAAAGTGTTGTCATATCTTCATCAGCAATATCACGAGCTCAAGCGTTTCTTTTCCGACAGGCGCAGTTAGCTGTTAATTCTTCCGAGATAAGTGAGTTAAATAAAGCTCGGCTCGGACAAATGCCACGGCTTTCTCGGAACAGTCCCCTATATAAACTATCACCGTTTGTGGATGAAAGAGACATTTTGAGGATGAAAGGAAGAACGCTTTTTGCAGAATGCATTGACATGGAATGCAAAAACCCAATAATTCTTCCGAAGTCCCATCGCATAACGTATTTGATTGTTGACTACTATCACCGAAAATTTCACCATTGTAACCATGAAACTGTTCTTAATGAGATAAAGCAACTTTTTTATATTGCTAATCTGAGAGTTTTGCTGAAGTCAGTGCGTCGATCCTGTCAAACCTGCAAAATAAAATATGCTTTCCCTAGAATACCGGAAATGGGCAATCTGCCCCGCGCCAGACTGAGTGCATTTAGCAGGCCATTTTCATTTGTCGGGGTAGATTACTTCGGACCGCTCCAGGTCACTGTAGGAAGAAGGAGCGAAAAAAGGTGGGGTGCTATATTCACCTGCCTTACAGTACGAGCAGTGCATATAGAGTTGGTGAACAGCTTAACAACGGATTCCTGTATCATGTGCCTGCGAAATTTTGTAGCCCGGCGCGGCATTCCCCGGGAAATATACAGCGATAATGGGACAAATTTTCGAGGAACTGAACGAGTACTTAGAGAGGAAATAAAAAAGGTTGATATGGGACGGGTTGCTAATGAGTTTGCATCGGCGGATATGGAGTGGAAGTTTAACCCCCCTACAGCCCCACATATGGGCGGAGCATGGGAGAGGCTTGTCCGATCTATAAAAAACGTCTTATACGAAGTTCTTCCCTATAGAAAGACAAACGAGAAGACTCTGCGTAACGCACTTATCGAAGTAGAGTATATTATAAATTCAAGGCCACTTACCTTTGTTTCACTTGAGTCAGAAGACGATGATACGCTTACACCAAACCATGGCCAAACGGTATTATTGTCGAGACGGTCCTAGCTATGGACGGCCAAGTGCGACGAGCGACCGTGCAAACCTCTGGTGGAATCTTTGAGAGCCAGCATCTAAATTGGCAGTTCTGGACGTAGAAGGCGCAATCGAGAGTAAGGCCGACAAGGAGCCTTAGTCAGCTTACTGGGGCCAGAATGTTAGCGCCATCTAAGCGTGGGTGCACTGATCATATGCATTCTTGTGTTAAAAGCCTAACATGTCCGAAGACAATTGGCGTGCGAATTTTAATTGCTCTCTCTTTCTGTTCCGGCCTTTTAGTTTTACTCTTTTCTTTTTATTGTAATGTCAAGAAGCCATATTTAAAGGTCGAGCATAACCAATATTATTTTATTGAACTAATCTAAACCTAAAATTATAATCCTAATGTACTAAGGTAATTTAATAATTATAATAGAAATCTAATGAATTGTTTGTAATAAGAATGTAATAAAATTTCAGAATTTTTAAGCCACACACCAATAAAATCGAAGTTTTACTGTGGCTGTAAAAACTTAGTAACATCTGTAGTTGGCGCAGTTCAAAGGGGCTCCTTTCTTGAGGATCGGGTTCCATTCATCGGGCATACTTTTCTCCGACCATATTTTACAGATGAGTTGGTGCATGCTTCTAACCAAGTCGTCACCTGCCGCTTTGAATAGCTCGGCGGTTAGGCCATCTGCTCCAGCGGCTTTTTTGGACTTAAGTTTAGATATGGCTATCTTCACTTCGTCCAGGTCGGGTGGACGGAATTGCTGGTCTTCATCGTCCAGGTTGAATGGTTCATTCTGCCTGACAGCGGGATTTAGTTCGTCATCGCCGTTAAACAGTTTGCAGAAGTAGTTCTTCCATATCCTCAGCATCGACTGCGATTCTACTATGATGTTCCCTTGTTCGTCCTTGCAGGCTTCGGTTCGGGCTCTGTAGCCTTGGCAGGTTCTTTTTACCCTTTGGTAAAACTTCCGTACCTCATTCCTGCTGTAGCATCTCTCTATTTCCTCGATCGCGCGCTTCTCGTGCTCTTTCTTTTTTCTCCTGAGAATCCGGTGTTCGTCTTTTCTTTTCTGCGCATAGAGCTCACGACTTTGTTGCAGTTGCAGATGATCTACTGCATTTTTTCAGAATTTAGATCTACTGCCACCAAATTAAATCTACTACATTTTTGTAAAAGCTTAAATGAGAAAGGCAAATCCAAAATAGTAGATAAAATACAATACAAGCCAATTTGGGAAACTAAGGCGGCTCTCAGATTGAGGCAACAAGCAATAAGCAACTAAGCAACTAGCAACTGGCAATAAACAATACGCAACTTTATTTTAGTCTATTCTCACATCGAAGCAACTGTATTGCCTGAAATCGAATGAGCCCCGAAACGTAGTATGCGCAAATGTGTCAATAATGACAAATATTGCTACTAGGAAGCAATATTATGTTGCTTTTCAACATGCGCTGTGTATCGCTAGCGATAATTATTGTAGCAACCAGCAACATTTTTCCTTCGAGCGATATTGAGTTGCTTTGACGTGAGACCTCTAATTTAATTCTCGTGCTCTTTCTTTTTTCTCCTGAGAATCCAGTGTTCGTCTTTTCTTTTCTGCGCATAGAGCTCACGACTTTGTTGCAGTTGCAGTAGATCTACTGCATTTTTTCAGAATTTAGATCTACTGCCACCAAATTAAATCTACTACATTTTTGTAAAAGCTTAAATGAGAAAGGCAAATCCAAAATAGTAGATAAAATACAAACAGAAATACAAGCCAATTTGGGAAACTAAGGCGGCTCTCAGATTGAGGCAACAAGCAATAAGCAACTAAGCAACTGGCAATAAACAATACGCAACTGGCCTACTCTCACATCGAAGCAACAGTATTGCCTGAAATTTCTAACTAACATGTCATCCGACGACTCCGATGATTCGATTTTTCTGATGTGGTTCCATTTAAGAAAAAAAAAGACAAAAGCAAAGGAAATATTGGGTTTGGGTGCACCCTGCATTTACTAATTTAATAAATCATGGTGAAAATATTTGCGCTAAGGAACTCAGAGCACATCCCACCCAATTTCAAAACTGTTATCGATTGAGCCCCGAAACGTAATGTGTCAATAATGACAAATATTGCTAGTAGGAAGCAATATTATGTTGCTTTTCAACATGCGCTGTGTATCGCTAGCGATAATTATTGTAGCAACCAGCAACATTTTTCGTTCGAGCGATATTGAGTTGCTTTGATGTGAGACCTCTAATTTAATTCTATGTAAAATAACTGTGAGCGATAATATTGCGTGTTTCCTATTGCTAGTTGCTTATTGAATGTTGCCTCAATGTGAGAGCCGACTAAGTTTTCCTCGCTTAAATTGTCGAAGGAAATTGTTTCAGCAAAATATGTCTTTGAACAACAACAGTCAACAGGTCAAACTTCGACGTCGATTCTGAACAAATATTTTCGTGCTGCAATTTTATATCTAGGCTTGTCAACAGATAAAAAATCGTTTTAACTTTAATGATGAAAGACTGAAACCTCTGAGGTACGTAGATGCAAAGTCAGTACCTAGTGGAAGACAGTATACCCTCGATATTGCCTAATGTTAACTTTTTTCCTTTTTATGATGACGAAGAAAAACTTAATAGCCAATGAAGATGAACAATATTCCATGTTCATTAATATTAATGCATTTTTCTGTTTTGTTCAAATACTCGTCTTTATTAATTTTGTATTGTTTATGCTATGTTTTGTAATTTACCTTGGTTTTGTTTGAAAAAAAATCTACTGCAAAAAAAAGCAATATTCTGCATTTTTTTAGAGGAACTACTGCGAAAAAATTGTCCAACAGTGGCAACGCTGCTCTAGTCCTTCTTTGCAGCGCCGCTTTGTATGCCTCTTGTTTCGCTACATGTGCTTGCCGGCACTCGTCCTCGAACCAGGGGTTTCGTTGTGGTGGTCGAGTGAAACCAAACAGAGGCGGCGTCTCTGATGGCTTTTTGGCAATGTTGCCACTGGTCTTCAATACTTGATGCTGGCTGCGCATATTAGGCTAATGTTGGCGAATTTATCCTTGATGTCTGTTAAGGGACCTAACATTCCACGTGCAGATCCGAAATATGTTGTCCTTTATTCGTTTGCCAGGTTCGTCAACACGAAGAAAATAGCAACACTATAATGCTCTGTCGGAAAGACTGACTGAACGAGCCTCAGAAGTCTTACATGAGCTCCTCAGAAAGAGAACGTACGGCGGATGAATTCATTAGACTGAATCAACGGTGTCGTCAACAGTCAATACGACAGTTATCTTACTTGAGCTACTTCGACATATTTGTAGCTAAGGTCAGTGAGGATTTTTCAGGACTAGTCAGGGTGCTGAAACAGAGATGGTGGCGGATGAACCCTTAATGGGCCAACGGCAGCTCTCACATCCCCGAAGTGGGTTACTGACATCGGAGGAATCCGGCCCCTTTTGTCCAAGGGGTCCAACAAAGGGCCTGACCCTCCAGGTTGGGGGTTGTACGCCGGGGTAACTGCCCGACTGCGGAAAACAAACTCAGTTCCGAAACGACAACAAGCCTCGGATACGTATGATTTTACTGTTGACGAACCTGGCAAACGAATAAAGGACAACGAATTTCGGATCTGCACGTGGAATGTTAGCTCCCTTAATAGACCACGTGCAGCCGAACAGCTAGCGGAGGCTCTGAACTGCTATAAAGCAGACCTAACCGCCATTCGAAGAAGATCTAGTTTTGTAAAAAGTTGCTTATTTGCTAATCTATCCAATAAGGGCCATTTTATTCACTTAAAGTTGAACACAACTTGGCGATCTTTTTTTATTCTCAACTTGAGAAATTGCTTTTATTCACTCGAAGTTGAATCACTCAACTTTGGATATTCCGAAGTTTTTTAGGTACCACCCAAATTGGATTATTATAAGGTGAAGTAGAATGCTGAATTATTTTTGACTCAAGCATCTCTTTTATTTGTCTATCCACTTCTTTTTTGTGGATCTCAGGATACCTATATTTGTATATTGGAGAGTTGTCCTCCATAGGGATGTTGTGTTTTACGTGGTTCGTAAAAGACAAATCATCTCCTTTTTTGTAGAATGTTCCGTCACATTCTTTTATTACTTTAAATAATTTTTGTTTTTCTTCTTTATTTAAGTGATCTATTCGTAAATCCTTATTAATTGTATTGTTTATAATGGGGTCTATAGGAGAGATTTTGTTAAAATAGTTGATAGACTCTTCATATTCCAGTTCTTCATTTGCGTTGAAGAACAATGGTATGATTTGGTCATTCAATTTTAATGTTCTATTTTTATAGTTTATTTCCCCATTGTTTGGAATCAAAATGTTGTTTCCAATAATTCCATTATACTCTTCATTGAAAGTATATACTTGGAATTCACAATCGCATTTAACTGGTAGTGCAATTTTTGTTTTTGGAATTGTAACGTCTTTTGTGACGACTATTGGGTTGCCTGCTGTGCGTATTGTCATAGGTTTGATACGCCATTTAATATATTCTCTTGGTGAATCTTGTTCACACAAAAGACTATTAGTTGCTCCTGTATCAAATAGGAGTCTTATAATCTTATTTGCTTTTTCTAATTTAATATAGGGAAGTGAGGTTCCGAGGCTAAATGCCGAAAATTTGCTTCCTCTGAAATTTGTTCGTTTCTTGTTTCTACATAATTATTTTGTTGTCGAGGTTGTTGGAATCTTCGTATTTGAGACGATGATGGATTTACTTCCATTGGTTCAAGACGCTGTGGTTGCTGGTAATTTTGATTTCTATAATAATTATTGTTATTATTATTACCATAAGGACGTTGTTGGTTAGGTGCATATTGTTTCGGTTGCCAATTCTGGTTTTTATCGTTCCTATAGTTATTTTTGTTAGGGTTTTGTTCATGCCTGTTTTCTATTCTTTTATTATTGCACTTCTGTCTGTCTGTGTCACTATTTTGTCTTATGAAAAACCCTGCGCTATTTAGTTCATGTAAAGCGAGTTCCATAGTGGCTGGCTTTAATGCTTAAAGAATTGTTCTCATGTGTATAGGTAATCTTTCTTTAAATATATTTAATGCAGTTTCTGTATTCCTAGTAATATCTGATATGTTATTTTCTTGAAGGCACTTTTGGTTTAGTAATGATAATATTCTTTGAATGTAATTATAAAATTTTAAAACGTCTCAACCAAAGTGGGCGCTTCTTAACTCTTCATAGAGTTGATAACTATTTTTAAAACCACCAAAATTTTCTAATAACATAGCTTTGATATCTACCCATCTTGTTAGATGTGTATGTATCTCTATGGCTTGTCGAGCTTTACCTATGAATTTTGATTTTAAAATATTTATGCACATTTTTTGTGACTGTTCATTGTATGTTAATAATGTAGGAATGATATCATCTACATTTGAAATAAAAATAGGTAAATCTTCAGTTTTTCCATCGAAATTTTGTAAATGTTCAATATACTTAAGGGGATTTAATTCTAGGGACCTTAAATTTAAATTACCAATTTGTTGATCCGGTTGTGCAGCTTGTTGTAGTGCTGGATTTTGAGGATGTTGTCCTTGATTATTGTTCGCCAACTCCATTATGTCTGGGGATATGTTTCTCCTTAGGTTGTTTCTTCTAATTCTTGCTATTTGTCTCCGGACGTCCAGTTTAAGTTGAGATAGTTTATCGTTGGGTTTCTTTTTCTACTTCAAATTATTTTTCCTCTACGGATTTCGTAATATAGGTCATATGCATTGACTGAATTACTAAATAATTTCTAATTAACAATTATTCAATGTTCGTTCAAATAAATTGTTTGTCACTGATTTGTTTAAGGCTGGGTGTTCGAGGGTATATGATTTTTCGCCCCGATGGGGCTTGCAGGGCTTAAGAGATAATTGATCGCAGTAAACGGCTTTCGACAGTAAATAAATAGATGCTGTTAGTGACCGTCTTAGAATTTTGATTTTTTGACTGTTAAGTACCATAAATTCCCAAAAACGTCATTTTTGGAAACCGTTGTTTTATGTGTAGTTTGTCAAGTGCTACACCCAAACATTATAATGTTGCCATGCAAACATATAAAGGTATGTTCAGAGTGCAACATCAAATTACAAGCCCAGTCAGTGGCTGATGGAGAAGACAATTATAAATGTCCGTGCTGTCGGGAAATTGTCGCCGATACTCTTCAGGTGTACGTCTAATACAGTGATATGTACATATATGTACATCTAAATAAAAAAAAGTTATTATAATTGGTTTGTTTTAAATGTGTTAGCTGGCTAAACTCTGAAATATAAATGAAATATAAATTGTCCAAAAAAGGGGCGCGACCGCGCGTTGCCCGCGACTACGCGTTGCCCGCGACCGCGCGTTGACCGCGCTAGCGCGCCGGCCGGTTGGCGGCTACGCGATCGGCGCGACGGGCCGCGCGCGCTCCCGCCCCCCTCCCTCCCGCATCATTAGTTTTATCTCTAAACAACTCTATCGGAGCGGGTAATTTATTCTACAACGAATTTTGGAGCTAATTTCCATATTAAATTTGGAAATTATCTAAGCCAAAAAAAAAATTGTGTTTTGGTTTTATTTCCAAACTAAACTTATGCCAAAAAAAAAACTTTTTGTGGCGTAATTTCCATTTTACTTTTTGGCTATTTTTCCAAAAATATGGCGTAATTTCCTGGCATTCTGGTGATTTTTCGTTTTCATTTTTTGGCGTTTTTGCCAAAACCATTACGCCGCAATTATTTTGGTCTTTTTTCCAAAACACTTTTTGGCGTAATTTCTTTTGGCGTAATTTCAGGGAGCCGTAGTATAAGTATATATACACAACATCCACTTTTATTGGTGATATTGAAATGGTCATCTATTCATAAATCATAATGATTGGTCAATGTTTTGCATGACCAGTCTGGAGAAGAATTGTTAATTTGTGTTGAGGTTAAAAATTCTAGAGACAACAATAATATGTGTTCCTGTGGGCAAACTCATTGTTTGTTATTACAAAATTTTAAGGCAAATTAGTATATAGAACTGGGTAATGTTTTGTTGCACTTTAAACGTTGTACAGGTAACTCATTCACGATATAAAAACAGTGTTCTACAGGATGCTATTTTTGTATCTCATGCCGCATGTGGTTGGTTTGTAAGGCGGCCCTAGATTAGGTGCAGCTTTGAAGCTTCTCTAAAAAATATTTTTAGGGGTTACCCAACCTTTTCAATGCCTACCGACTTCACAGTGTTTAAAATACTTAAAATGATAGTACATACTCAATATCTATCTACGTACTAGCATGGCATTCACACCCGGCTTCGTTCATGTTATTTTTTTTTCCGCATGATGCTGCTGTATATCTACAAAATTGATCTCATTACATATAGTCATATCTCTGTAGAGTGAAGATAATTACAAAGTAATTTTTCTCTCCTAAAGGGAGTAGGGGGATAATTTAAAAAAATGCCAAAAAGCCAAAAACTATTATTAATTTTTTTAAACACTATTTGGGAGTAGTACAATATATGTACATATAGGACATACATGTATATCCATCAATCGGATGGAAAATATGAATTTTCCCATATAAACTATGATGAAACTTTGAGTTTTCTGGCTCTTACCATTTATTAGATAAACAACGTTTGCAGCAACAGGAGCAATAGCAACAGCAAGCACAGCTTGTCCCTTTCCCTTCCCTTTGGTTGTTTTGATTTATTTTGTTGTGCAGACAATTTTGTATTATTTTTATTAATTGAGCTGAGCGAGTCTGCACTCTGCAGTCACAATTGTGATCTTGATGAGGGAGTGGGTGCTCGGCTATTTGAAATTCTGTGCACTAATACATGTAAACACGTTTACTTGAGCACGGAGTTCGTAGCTGAGGGAGACCCACCCTTAAGTGTTTAAATCGATATTCGTTCGATTGTATTATTCACTTTTCACTTCTCAATGTTTGTAAGTCGTATCGACATTCGTTCGGTGTTTTTTGGTTTCACAAAAATGTTTGATCGCGAGAAAAAAAAATTTTCTTTTTTCGGTTCGATCACTGGATTACCATATCTTTTTATAATTTTCACTTATACGTCTGACTGGTATCCTACCGACTGCGCCACTTTTATTTGTGTTTCTTGTTGAACACAAAAAATATATTTCTTTCTGTTCTTAACGAACAGAAACCAACTTTTAAATGAAACAACTTTTCAATTTTTAGTATTTTTATTGAGCTTCAGATTCCTTACCACTGGTGGGGGGAAATCTTGGGCTTAAACGAAGTGTGATACAGAACTGAGTGGTCTATGGTCAGATGGACCCTTTGTATAGTGCTTTTTTGTTTATGCAGCAAATTTGTAGATAAGATTTGTATTGGTTCAACATTCAGTTGAATCTAAAGTCAAGCGTGGTTTATTTATAATACATTTTGCTTATGCAGCATATCTGTGGATGATTCAGTTGAATCTGAAGTCAAGCGTGGTTTTGTTTATAATACATTTTGCTTATGCAGCATATCTGTGGATGATTCAGTTGAATCTGAAGTCAAGCGTGGGTTTGCTTGGTATTATGTTGCATTTATCTTTTGGGGACGCACAAGTAGTGTCTGATATAACATATATACATAGATGGTATGTGTGGTAGGGTATTTTTAGCATGGCAAGGTTGATGATGATAAAGGATAACAACGTGAAGAGAAGGAATGTGAAAATGCAGATCGGATACTTTGCAATATTTCTGTGATCCATTGAGTTTTTTTTAAAGAGTAGTTTTAAGATTTTAATGGTATAAGGGGAGCAGGTGAGGTAGTAAATGTACTATTGGGTTAGTCAATGGCGGGTAGAAAATAAAATCGCTCCCACAAGTCAACAAACCCCCAATACACATAAATCTTTATCGAGTGAATGTACACAGGTATGTGTATATTTTTGCATTCAGTAATATTCTCTTTAGCAAAACCCACAATTCCTTTCCAACTAAGCCCCACTTGAATACCCCTTGCATCATCCCCTCTCACAATCCCGGTGTAGCTTTTGCTACTTACCTTGGTGATCTTTATAATGTTGCAAATTCTTTCCTCTGTCCCCCTCTTCATACGAAGAGGAACGGAGCCAAACGACTCTGCTGTGACTACAGGAAGTTGAACGAGATTATCATTCCCGCTAAGGAAACGGATGAAGGTTTGCGAAAGTTAGAGGCCGTGCTGAATGTAGCTGCTGAAAATGGGTTACAAATCCGATGGGAAAAATGCCAGTTTTTGACGAGTAAAATTGACTTTTTGGGTTATATCGTGGAAGAAAACACAATTCGACCATCGAGGAAAAAACAAAACAAACAGTTCGAGAGTTTCCAGTACCTGTCGACCGGAAATCGCTTCAACGTTTTCTTGGTCTCACATCGTACTTCCGGAGATTTATTGCAGCGTTCGCAATGGTAGCGAAACCATTATCTGATATGCTGAGAAAGGAGGTTCAATTTAAGAGGGATGTTGAACAAATAGTCGCGTTTGAGCAGCTGAAGGAGGCGTTAATCAGCGCACCCGTGCTAAAATTGTTTGATCCCAAGGCGTCAACCGAGGTTCATACCGATGCTAGCATGTACGGATATGAGGCAGTTTTACGAGAGTTAATGGATTAAGTAGCAATCGAAGAGCTGAATGATGACAGAGATGAGATGCGAAATGAAGTCCGGGAAAACATCCACAGGATACAGCAGGAAAACAAGAAGACTTACGACAAATCGAGAGTTCTGGAGCAAGTCTACAACGTAAACGACCTGGTTGCCATCAAACGTACTCAATTTGGTACAAGTTTAAAGTTACGTCCAATATTTTTCGGACCCTACAAAGTGACCAAGAAGGTGACTAACGGAAGGTATGAAGTCCAAAAAGTAGGCGACCATGAGGGACCAAACAACACCAACACCGTTGCTGAGTTCATGAAGAAGTGCACGCGATCATTCGGGGACGAATGAAGTATAAGGATAGCCAAATGTGGGATGGGGCCAAACCGTAGGATATCACCCTACAAAACAAACCATAAAAGTACGGGACAAATATAACGTAACAGACTGACACGCATACACGCAATACGCAACAAAGAACACAACATACTTCCCCTCAAAATCATTCGACCGAGACAGTAAATAAGTTAGTACCTCTAACATGCGTCCCTCTTCATTCTTTTTTGTCTTTGCATTTGCATTCTAAGTAGAGTTTTGTCTTAAACCTTTAAACTGGACGCATCGCCACAGCGTCAACTCGGGCGAGAAGCAAGATTTGTTAAATAAAAATGTTTATTATCCAAGTGTCTGTGTTTAATTTGAAGAATCCTACATACATAATTTTTTTTTTGCATCCGATAGCTGGTATGATACTTTGTTGTTTTGAGTAAAAATTGCATCAAGTATAAATCAATATATACAGGAAAAACGTTGTTCATTAATTCAAATTTTTTTTTTTGCTCGCTCGATCGAGCAAAAGTGCGAAAAATGGCATTTGGTTTCCTTCCTAGAGAAGTCAATACTGAAGCGATCGAAATAATATTGGATGCATTGGAAAGAACAGAATATGTCCTTTGAAAGCTTTGAAGCATTTTTTTTAAGCGACATCTCGTTTTTCTTTTATTGAAAGAATTCCCAGCTGTGTTTGGGAAAATTGGCATAAAACCTTCTTCTTTATTCAAAGTGATTTTTGCTTCATGGGGATTCAAAGTAATTTTTGCTTCTTGAATAAAAATGAAAATGAGAGATGGGTCGACAGAAGCACTTTTCAACATGTTGCTATATTTAATAAATTCTTATTGAAAATGCATTTATTTGTTTAAACAAAATTGCTTTTGCCCCCTCATGTAGCTGACCTCCCCGTGGTGGGGGGCGGGCAACATGTCTAGGTTCACCTAGACATGGCTAACGAAGCACACACCCAATGATGACAAAACGAAGAAAGCGAGCCTCGGATATTGCCAAGCTTATGTTTAATGTTAGAATTTAGTATACTTATTGTTGACTTCACTGTAGTCTACGTCCACGTATTGTTT
Organism: Cheilosia soror; assembly: GCA_949372485.1. Classification (NCBI taxonomy): domain Eukaryota; kingdom Metazoa; phylum Arthropoda; class Insecta; order Diptera; family Syrphidae; genus Cheilosia; species Cheilosia soror. The sequence continues at coordinate 40,481,803 of OX443562.1, forward strand.
TTAGGTCCACGTTCAGAGACACTCTGTCTTACATGCGGGAGGCATGCGCAATATATAGCCCCATGAGTCCCGCTAACTCCTAGCACCACCACTCCTAGTCTTGTATAGACACAGCACTATATAGTTTTTATTTATTATTATTTATTATTCTGCCTTCTTTATGCTTGGTGTACAATGTTTGTTAATTTCAAAGAGAGTGATGTTAGCTGAATTGACTAAGAAAGTTTTGCGTTTATTGATAAATAAATGTTGCTACATAGTATCGTTGAGTTTGAACCATGAAGAAAATTTAAACATATGAAAGAAAAGTAAGCGGTGCGTATTTGAATAATGAGGAAACTCAAATTTTGAAAATTTATTCAAATACCCACCGCCTACTTTTATCTATCTTCTTATCTTATCTTATCTTATCTTATCTTATCTTATTTCTTATTATATCTTCTATATATTTAAAAATTGAGCCCTATAATGTTTGTCGTCGAATCACGCCTTAACGCATTTACCGATTCTAACCAAATTTTCACACATTTTGGAATTGGTCCATATACGATTTCTGTGAAGTTTGGTCAAAATTGGACAAAGGGTCGTGGCACCGCCCATACAAAAAAAACCTTCAAAATCGTATATCTAGAAAACCACCAAATAAATTTAGCTCAAACCTACAGAAGATCTAAGTTATTGTCCCTGTAGTGGTCCTGTGAAGTTTGGTCAAAATTGGACAAAGGGGCGTGGCACCGCCCATACAAACAAAAATTCACATCGATTGAGCCCAAATTTACAGACAATCTTAATTATTTGCCCTGAAGTGCTCCTGTTAATATTGGTTAAAATTGGACAAAGGGGCGTGGCACCGCCCACACAAAAAAAAAAAAACATTCAAAATCGTATATCTATAAAACCACCAATTCGATTAAACTCAAACTTACAGATGATGTTAGTTATTCACCCCTATCGTAGAATCCGCCGGGGGGAATAATTCACGGAAAAAAATGTTTTGGTATCGTCAAATTCGCAAGGTGAACAGTGTGGGTAATGTGAATGAGTTTCACTGTATCGTTGAAAACGTTCAAATCGAATGTTTCCCGAACAAAATGACATTTCTTGCCCGCATCAAATTCATTGCGGACTTCATAGGTTTTCTTGCTTGCTGCACGTCGAGCAAATTTTCTTTAAACAAATTTACATACAAAAACAGCTGCTTTATTAAGCCGAACATTTGTAATAAATCTGTGCAATATTGAACTTTATTAAAATCAAAAAATAATCATTCTAAAAACACATTTCATCCGGAAGTTCTATGAAATTATGTATTCACTGCTCCTCTTAACCTGTCTCATATTCTTCTCTGAGAACACCGCTCATTTCGTTCTTCCTCTTATGCTTCCAAAAATAGTGCATTTAAATACATTGTAAATACATTTATTTTACTATAAACACTATTTTTTATTTAAATCACTTTTGAAACAAACTTTTCATATACCTCCGACGAATGCAGCTAGTGATTTGTATTGACAAATGAAGGACAGCCGTTTGACAGTGAAACTACCTTTCCCAAAAAAGTGTCGATAAGGAAACTTTTCCGGCGGATTCCACGATAGCAGTAGAAGGTGAAAGGGAATCGAATAGGTGAAGTGAAACTCAATTCCGACGGATTCCACGATAGGGGTGAATGTCCCTGGAGTGGTCCTGTGAATATTGGTCAAAATTGGACAAAGGGGTGTGGCACCGCTCATACAAAAAAATATTGACAATCGTATATCATCGATTGAGCTCAAACTTACAGATGATCTTAGTTACCTATTGGCCCTGGAGTGGTCCTGTGAAGTTTGGTCACAATTGGACAAAGCGGCGTGGCACCGCCCATACAAAACAATATTCACAATCGTATATCTCGATTGAGTGTGTATGAATCGGGTAGGCGCTGATCGGCATCAACCTGGCGGTGCCCAGCTGTTGTAACTTTTCGTACACATCAATTGTGCTTATTTTACCTCCTAGTGGTAACCACCGGGTCTGCCCATCCGGGTGTGACTTGCTGAACTTATAAGCGCGAGTGTTGAACACGAAGAAAATAGCAACACTATAATACTCTGTCGGAAAGACTGACTGAACGAGTCTCAGAGCTTGGAGCTGAGATCAGTGAGGATTTTTCAGGACTAGTCAGGGTCCTGAAACAGAGATGGTGGCGGAAGAACCCTTTGTGGGTCAACGACAGCTCTCACATCCTCGAAGTGGGTTACTGACACCGGAGGAATCCGGCCCCTTTCGTCCAAGGGATCCAACAAAGGGCCTGGCCCTCCAGGTTGGGGGTTGTACGCCGGGGTAACTGCCCGACTTCGGAAAACAACAATAGTTCCGAAACAACAACAAGCCTCGGATACGGATGATTTTACTGTTGACGAACCTGGCAAACGAATAAAGGACAATGAATTTCGGATCTGCACGTGGAATGTTAGATCCTTAACAGACCACGTGCAGCCGAACAGCTAGCGGAGGCCCTGAACTGTTATAAAGCAGACCTAACCGCCATTCAAGAAGTGCGATGGGATGGACCGGGCAAGAAGAGGATGAAAGACTGCGATATTTATAATGGCGTCTGCTATCGCCAACAAAAACAGCGCTTATTTGGATGTGGATTCGTCGTTGTAGGCAGACTTAGGCAAGAAGTCTTAATTTTCAACTGTGTGAACGAGCGCCTCACGACAATCCGCATCAAGGCTAAATTCGCCAACATTAGTCTAAAATGCGCCCATGCCCCCACGGAGGAGAAAGACGACGACACGTAAGAGAGAGTCTACGAGCTCTTGGACAAGACATACGAGCAGTGCCCTAACTATGACATTAAAATTGTCCTAGGTGATTTTAATGCAAAGATAGGAAGAGAGGGCATCTTTGGTAGTACTGTCGGAAGGTACAGCCTACACGACACCACCTCCGATAACGGATTTAGGCTGATCGACTTCGCGGCGGGGCGAAATGTTGTCATATCAAGTACGCGGTTCCCGCATCTCGATATTCATAAAGGCACTTGGAGATCTCCCGATCAATCAACCGTCAACCAGATTGACCACATTGCGATCGACGCAAGGCACTCCTCCAGTATTATGGATGTCCGAACGTTCCGAGGGGCCAACATTGACTCGGACCACTACCCTGTTGTAGCCAAGGTACGCCTTCGGATATCCCGAACACCGCCAAGACAAGTAAATACTGTGAGGAAGTTTGACATCGGACGGCTAAAATCGCAAGAGATCACCAGATCCTTCTCCGATCGAGTCTCTCTCAAGTTTAGTTTAGTTTAGTTTTAAAGTGGCTCTCGATGAGAGAAACACGTAGGCCGTTATTCGGCCCATTGTGCATACCACTGGGATTTGGGGAGCTGTTTCTTTACTGGCTACTCATGTAAACCATTTGCTGCCGGTTATAAAGCCAAGAATGTTAGCGGCGCTGATCACTGAGATCACTGAGAAAATAGTTTCCTAAATAGGCCCTTCTTAGATTGGCCAGGGCAGGGCAGCTGCAAAGAAAGTGAGTGACGGATTCGTCCTCCTCTTCGTCCCTACAGCTTCTGCAGAAGTCATTATATGGCAGACCAAGCCTTTGGGCGTGTCTGCCTAATACGCAGTGCGCGGAGATCACATTAACAACTTTCGAGATGCTAGATCTATTAAGTCGAAGAAGCTCCTTGGATCGCTTTGCGTCCAGAGCTGGCCAGGTGAGCTTGGCAGTATCGCAGTATCCCAAATGTTTCCATCTGAAGCCTGCACTCATTACTGCGTCCGCATGAATTATTTGTTTAGCGTGGGAAAGTGGTGCATACACGTTGCGCAGGCTTATGCTCTCCACGCCTGAGGAGCCTCGCCTTGCTAGTTCGTCTGCTGCACAGTTCCCTGGGATGTCACAGTGACCTGGAACCCAGCAGAGGGTGAGGTTGTACTGTCCAGCTATCTCGTTTAGAGATATGCGGCAATCTTCCACCGCCTTGGATCTTATTTCGCTGGATATTAGGGATTTGATTGCAGCCTGGCTATCAATGTATATAACGATATCCCTTTGCGATACCGAATTAATCGACAGCCACGCTGTAGCTTGACGAATAGCTGTAATTTCGGCCTGAAAAACACTGCAGTGTATCGGAAGACTGAAGGAGAGGCACAGGTTCAATTCCTCTGAAAAGACCCCGGCGCCCACTCCCTCTGGTGTCTTAGAACCGTCTGTGAATATTGACAGTGATTTGTGTAGGACATTTTGGGAATCCCACTGGTTTCTGTCCGGTATTTCGTGGGTGAAGCCTCTTTCGAAGTTGATTTTCGTAGGCAGATAGTCGGTATTTGTGGGCAGGGGGATCGTCTGTAGATGGATGCTGGCGTGTCCAATTGGTTGCCCTCTCCAGTGTTTCCCTTCCCTTAATCTGATCGCCACGTTGGTGGCATATTCTTTACTGACGATGTCTAGTGGAAGTAGGTTAAGCATGGTTTGCAGAGCGGCAGTTGGAGATGTCCTCAGTGCTCCCGTGATGCACATACATGCCAAGCGCTGAATCTTCTCTAAGACCTTTAGATTGGAACTTTTGTTCAAGGCCGGCCACCACACAACGATGCCATATAGAATTATCGGTCTTATGACCGCAGTATAAAGCCAATGCATTATATTGGGTTGAAGGCCCCATCGAGAGCCTACAGCCCTATTGCAGGAGTATAGAGCCACTAGGGATTTCCTAGCGCGTTCGGCAATATTTTCTCTCCATAAGAGCTTCCTGTCCAGCCTCAGCCCCAGATATTTAGCGCTGCTAATGAACTCGAGTGGAGTTCCTTTGAGATTTGGAGGAGTGACAGCGGGAAGCTTTACCTTTCTTGTGAATAAGACTAATTCCGTTTTCGTCGGGTTGACGCTAAGACCGCAACTGTCGGTCCAGGAGACTAATTTACGCAAACCGAGTTGCAGGATGTCGGAAAGTGTCTGTGGGTCATCTGCCTCATACGGTAGATAACTTGACGCCAGCCAAACCGGATTGCCGCTCGATGGAGTTAGCTGCGCTGCTGCTAGGTCGCCTGTGCTATGTTGGGGGATGAGAGTTAATTTTAACGATTTTTTAGCGAGAATACAAGTTCTGATTTTACCTTTACCTTCCGCGTAGTAAGGGGTATAGCCAGGAGCCCTAAGTCCAGTGACGTTGTCTTTAACCAGCCATGGTTCCTGGATTAGGGCGATGTCCAGTCCGTCCTCGATGAGGCGGACCAGCAGGTTAGCAGATGCTAATTTTGAATGATGGAGATTAATCTGAATCAGTTTTAGCGGCATTGCTATCTGATCCAGATTTCTCCACAATGGTAGCGTCGAGATCCTCTGTTGGCGAGACGGTGTCTGCCGAGGATGACGCAGTGGAGCCGGCCCGGTTGGCTTCGGCGGTTTGAAGGTCATCTTTCTTAAAAAGCTTCATCTCAACTTCCTTTAGGCCATAGTTGATGAGGAAGTTCCTATCCCGAAGCATAGGAAGAGATTCGGCTGACATGGAGATGACAAGGGAGCGGCCAGTTCTTTTTAGTTCCTCATTGGAACCGTTGGGGTTTTCCACGATCTTCCAGTCTTTGACTGGGAGACCCGGTTCCTTTCATGGTCCAATACCCAGGGCGTTGCCCATGAGTAGGACTCCCTGTCTGTCTCGCTCCAGTCCTTTTCCGTCTTCGAGTGAAGACGGGCCAGAATACGGAGAGCAGCCTTGGTCTCTCGACCAAGCGACCTGTTCTTGAGGTCCGCCCGAGTTGGTGTGGGGGGACGTGGGTAGCTGCACACTACAGCAGTCGAGATTGGTTTGTCGGTGATTTCGTCCGAGAGTATCGAGCAATCACTGACAGCATCTTCAATGCAGAGTTCCTGCAGATGCTCTTCCACGCGTTGCATGGGGGTGGCGCCGGTGGCAGCCAGGATTGTTGTTTGTTTTTTTTGTTTTATATTATTAGAGGATGAAATGTTGTTCCCACGAGTAGCTAGGGAAAGAAAAGTCGATCTGCACAGAGCCCCGCATTATGCAGACAAGGCTAAATAAATCAGAGGGCGCCCGGTATCTGGATACTCCGTTAACGACTGAGCTATGGCCCCCAGCCAGGTTAACCGTCGGCACGGGTCGTATGACACCTTGGTTCGGCCTTGATTTAGGGGCCGTCTACCGATACGGCACACAGTGATTTGAACTCCCCACAAACTCCCACGTTGCAGTTAATGCCTTGCAAAAAGCTGCCCATAGGAATCTAAGTAGAGCCCAAATGCCATGAGTCGCATCAGCAGACGACCTTTAGGGTTGTCTCCCACCTCATCTAATGGTTCACGTTTTCACATCGGTCGTACGTTGCAACGAATCACAGCGTACAGCCGATATGCAAGTGAGACCCTTGGCTGACACTAACCAGACAAGCTGATTAGCCATTTTCAGGCAGGCGCCCACGAGAAGGACATAAGTATGAGAATTTTGCCCTAGCCCAAGTCTCTCTCAATCTCTCAAGAGGTTCTATACAGCCAGCATCAAGCATTGAAGACCAGTGGCAACATTGCCAAAGAGCCATCAGAGACGCCGCCTCTGATGTGCTTGGTTTCACTCGACCACCACAACGAAACCCCTGCTTCAAGGACGAGTGCCGGCAAGCACATGTAGCGAAACAAGAGGCATACAAAGCGGCGCTGCAAAGAAGGACTAGAGCTGCTCGTGAGCTCTACGCGCAGAAAAGAAGAGACGAACACCGGATTCTCAGGAGAAAAAAGAAAGAGCACGAGAAGCGCGCGATCGAGGAAATAGAGAGATGCTACAGCAGGAATGAGGTTCGGAAGTTTTACCAAAGGGTAAAAAGAACCTGCCAAGGCTACAGAGCCCGAACCGAAGCCTGCAAGGACGAACAAGGGAACATCGTAGTAGAATCGCAGTCGATGCTAAGGATATGGAAGAACTACTTCTGCAGACTGTTTAACGGCGATGACGAACTAAATCCCGCTGTCAGGCAGAATGAACCATTCAACCTGGACGATGAAGACCAATTCCGTCCACCTGACCTGGACGAAGTGAAGATAGCAATATCTAAGCTTATGGCCAACAAAGCCGCTGGGGCAGATGGCCTAACCGCCGAGCTATTCAAAGCGGCAGGCGATGACTTGGTTAGGAGCATGCACCAACTCATCTGTAAAATATGGTCGGAGGAAAGTATGCCCGATGAATGGAACCTTAGCATTGTTTGCCCGATCCTCAAGAAAGGAGACCCTCTAAACTGCGCCAACTACAGAGGTATTAGTCTTCTTAACATCGCCTACAAGATCTTATCTGCTGTGCTGTGTGAACGCCTGAAGCCTTTCGTCAACAACCTGATTGGTCCCTATCAGTGTGGCTTCAGGCCAGGAAAGTCTACCATCGACCAAATATTCACACTGCGGCAGATCTTGGAGAAAACCCAGGAAGTTCAAATCGATACCCACCACCTTTTCATCGATTTTAAGGCCGCCTATGACAGCATTTATAGAGACGAGCTATACAGAGCAATGTCTAGTTTTGGCATCCCTGCCAAACTCGTCCGTTTGTGTAGGATGACAATGGAGAATGCACGCTGCTCCATCAAGGTCAGTAAAGAACTCACCGAGACCTTCGATGTCAAAAAAGGATTTAGACAAGGCGATGCGCTGTCATGTGACTTCTTCAACATCGTTCTTGAAAGAATAGTGCAAAACTCAAACTCTAACACCAGAGGCACTATCTTTCAAAAGTCCGTCCATCTACTCGCCTACGCCGACGATATCGACATAATCGCTGTCATCGAGAAAGGACACCCAACACCGACGTCTTGGACAGAATGTCACTATAGACAGATATAACTTTGAGGTGGTAAAGGACTTTGTCTACCTAGGCTCCGCTATTAACTCAGACAATGACACCAGCGCTGAGATTAAGCGAAGAATAACTCTTGCCAATCGCTGTTTCTTTGGGCTAAGAAAGCAATTGAGTAGCAAAGCCCTCTCTCGAACAACTAAAGTGACCCTTTATAAGACCTTAATCATCCCAGTCCTAGTTTATGGTGCAGAGGCATGGACTCTATCAAAAGTGGATGAGCTTACTCTTGGTTGCTTCGAGAGGAAAATTCTTCGAGTAATTTTCGGTCCCGTCTGCATAGACGGTGAATGGAGGAGGAGATACAACGACGAACTGTACGGGCTGTACAGCGACATTGACCTAGCTAGAAGAGTGAAGGTCCAACGACTGCGGTGGCTGGGTCATGTAGAGCGAATGGACGTGAATGCTCCGGCCCGGAAGATCTTCGAATCCACACCCGAGGGACGGCGCAGTAGAGGAAGACCGCGACTCAGGTGGCGCACGCAAGTGGAAGGGGACCTTAACCAACTTAGCGTGCGAAACTGGAGACAGCTGGCCAAAGATCGTGCTGGCTGGAGACGCTTGTTGTTGTTGGTTGAGGCCCAGGTCTACCCCGGACTGTAGCGCCACCTTAAGTAAGTAAGTGTGTACATACTTCAGGAAAGCTGCACGACATTAAATAATTCTTTATTCTTTAATACACGAAGACTTCTCTATTTCGTCTCTGAAAGTGGGGCAAAAACTGAGAATTTTCCTGGAAAATGATTCAGATATGTCTTTTTGTATATATAAACAAATTCTGCTGTTTTTAAAAAGTGAAAGTTTGCAAAACCCTATGTATCGGCACCAACTTTCCTACTTGAATAAGTTAATATCCGAACTCATCTTACAACACCGCAGTAGAGAGTGGGACAAAAAGCTTAGTTCTCTAGAGAAAAATGCAAAGCCATTTTGGAACATTGCAAAAGTTATTAGGAGTAAAAATAGGCAAATTCCCTGCCTCAAATCAACGGGAGGAACCTTCTTTACCGATGTTGAGAAGGCTAAAGAACTCGCTTCTAACTTCTCAAATAATCATACGGTATCGCAAAATTTAGGAGATGTAACTATAACCACTTTAGTTTATGATACGGTACGCGATCTCAATTTGTCATCTGTTCAATTTCCTCCAAATGAAATTATAACGGAAGAGGACATCAAATACATTATAAATTCCATAAAAGTGAACAAAGTTGGTGGACTCGATAACATAAGGAACGTTTACATTAAACGATTACCTGGCCCTGCAATTAAAATATTGACAGTGATAATAAATGCTTGCCTTAAGTTTTATTACTTTCCTCCTGTCTGGAAAAAAGCTAAAGTTGTTCCTATTTTGAAAGCAGGTAAAAATCCAGAATGCCCAGGGAGTTACAGGCCAATTCGCTTGCTCAGCAGCGTGAGCAAAATCTTGGAAAAAGTAATAAAGGAAAAATTAATGGGCGTTATTTCTGACAAGAATATATTCCCGAATGAACAGTTTGGTTTTCGGCGCTTCCATAGTACTTCCCACCAAGTCCTTAGAATTGCAAATAGCATCAGAAGTAACCGTGTACAAGGAAAATCAACGGGAATGATACTATTAGACATAGAGAAAGCATTTGATTCTGTATGGCACGCCGGCCTTATACACAAAATGATAAATTTTAATTTTCAGAGCCCGAACCGAAGCCTGCAAGGACGAACAAGGGAACATCGTAGTAGAATCGCAGTCGATGCTAAGGATATGGAAGAACTACTTCTGCAGACTGTTTAACGGCGATGACGAACTAAATCCCGCTGTCAGGCAGAATGAACCATTCAACCTGGACGATGAAGACCAATTCCGTCCACCTGACCTGGACGAAGTGAAGATAGCAATATCTAAGCTTATGGCCAACAAAGCCGCTGGGGCAGATGGCCTAACCGCCGAGCTATTCAAAGCGGCAGGCGATGACTTGGTTAGGAGCATGCACCAACTCATCTGTAAAATATGGTCGGAGGAAAGTATGCCCGATGAATGGAACCTTAGCATTGTTTGCCCGATCCTCAAGAAAGGAGACCCTCTAAACTGCGCCAACTACAGAGGTATTAGTCTTCTTAACATCGCCTACAAGATCTTATCTGCTGTGCTGTGTGAACGCCTGAAGCCTTTCGTCAACAACCTGATTGGTCCCTATCAGTGTGGCTTCAGGCCAGGAAAGTCTACCATCGACCAAATATTCACACTGCGGCAGATCTTGGAGAAAACCCAGGAAGTTCAAATCGATACCCACCACCTTTTCATCGATTTTAAGGCCGCCTATGACAGCATTTATAGAGACGAGCTATACAGAGCAATGTCTAGTTTTGGCATCCCTGCCAAACTCGTCCGTTTGTGTAGGATGACAATGGAGAATGCACGCTGCTCCATCAAGGTCAGTAAAGAACTCACCGAGACCTTCGATGTCAAAAAAGGATTTAGACAAGGCGATGCGCTGTCATGTGACTTCTTCAACATCGTTCTTGAAAGAATAGTGCAAAACTCAAACTCTAACACCAGAGGCACTATCTTTCAAAAGTCCGTCCATCTACTCGCCTACGCCGACGATATCGACATAATCGCTGTCATCGAGAAAGGACACCTAACACCGACGTCTTGGACAGAATGTCACTATAGACAGATATAACTTTGAGGTGGTAAAGGACTTTGTCTACCTAGGCTCCGCTATTAACTCAGACAATGACACCAGCGCTGAGATTAAGCGAAGAATAACTCTTGCCAATCGCTGTTTCTTTGGGCTAAGAAAGCAATTGAGTAGCAAAGCCCTCTCTCGAACAACTAAAGTGACCCTTTATAAGACCTTAATCATCCCAGTCCTAGTTTATGGTGCAGAGGCATGGACTCTATCAAAAGCGGATGAGCTTACTCTTGGTTGCTTCGAGAGGAAAATTCTTCGAGTAATTTTCGGTCCCGTCTGCATAGACGGTGAATGGAGGAGGAGATACAACGACGAACTGTACGGGCTGTACAGCGACATTGACCTAGCTAGAAGAGTGAAGGTCCAACGACTGCGGTGGCTGGGTCATGTAGAGCGAATGGACGTGAATGCTCCGGCCCGGAAGATCTTCGAATCCACACCCGAGGGACGGCGCAGTAGAGGAAGACCGCGACTCAGGTGGCGCACGCAAGTGGAAGGGGACCTTAACCAACTTAGCGTGCGAAACTGGAGACAGCTGGCCAAAGATCGTGCTGGCTGGAGACGCTTGTTGTTGTTGGTTGAGGCCCAGGTCTACCCCGGACTGTAGCGCCACCTTAAGTAAGTAAGTGTGTACATACTTCAGGAAAGCTGCACGACATTAAATAATTCTTTATTCTTTAATACACGAAGACTTCTCTATTTCGTCTCTGAAAGTGGGGCAAAAACTGAGAATTTTCCTGGAAAATGATTCAGATATGTCTTTTTGTATATATAAACAAATTCTGCTGTTTTTAAAAAGTGAAAGTTTGCAAAACCCTATGTATCGGCACCAACTTTCCTACTTGAATAAGTTAATATCCGAACTCATCTTACAACACCGCAGTAGAGAGTGGGACAAAAAGCTTAGTTCTCTAGAGAAAAATGCAAAGCCATTTTGGAACATTGCAAAAGTTATTAGGAGTAAAAATAGGCAAATTCCCTGCCTCAAATCAACGGGAGGAACCTTCTTTACCGATGTTGAGAAGGCTAAAGAACTCGCTTCTAACTTCTCAAATAATCATACGGTATCGCAAAATTTAGGAGATGTAACTATAACCACTTTAGTTTATGATACGGTACGCGATCTCAATTTGTCATCTGTTCAATTTCCTCCAAATGAAATTATAACGGAAGAGGACATCAAATACATTATAAATTCCATAAAAGTGAACAAAGTTGGTGGACTCGATAACATAAGGAACGTTTACATTAAACGATTACCTGGCCCTGCAATTAAAATATTGACAGTGATAATAAATGCTTGCCTTAAGTTTTATTACTTTCCTCCTGTCTGGAAAAAAGCTAAAGTTGTTCCTATTTTGAAAGCAGGTAAAAATCCAGAATGCCCAGGGAGTTACAGGCCAATTCGCTTGCTCAGCAGCGTGAGCAAAATCTTGGAAAAAGTAATAAAGGAAAAATTAATGGGCGTTATTTCTGACAAGAATATATTCCCGAATGAACAGTTTGGTTTTCGGCGCTTCCATAGTACTTCCCACCAAGTCCTTAGAATTGCAAATAGCATCAGAAGTAACCGTGTACAAGGAAAATCAACGGGAATGATACTATTAGACATAGAGAAAGCATTTGATTCTGTATGGCACGCCGGCCTTATACACAAAATGATAAATTTTAATTTTCCCTCGTATCTATGTAAATTAGTCCAAAGTTTCTTGTCAAACCGTTGTTTCAGTGTGCATGTTAATGGTAGCGCGTCCAACTTAGTATATTTTCACGCAGGTGTGCCGCAAGGTTCCGTACTCGGGCTCATTTTATATAATATATACACTTCTGATTTACCGAGCTTACCAGAATGTGAAATTGGTATTTACGCGGATGACACTGCAATTTTGTCATCACATATATTCTCTCTCAACATTGAGAGAAATCTACAAAATGCGATATATTAGCAAGTTACTATAAAAAATGGAAAATCAAATTGAACGCTGAGAAAATGCATGCCATCTTTTTCACCAGAAAAACGAAATTTTGCAATCTCCCAAACAGAACTATAATATATAAACGGGTCTAATATTGCTTGGGCACCATCAGTGAAGTACCTGGGTGTGCATCTTGATCCAAGGTTAACTTTTCAAGATCACACCAGTAAAACTATAAAGAAAATTAACATCGCCATTAAAATGTTATACCCCTTTATTAACAGAAGATCAAGACTATCTACTGAGAACAAGTTAATAATGTATAAGGTTATTTTTCAGGCCATTCTTCTTTATGGGTGCCAAGTATGGGGAAATTGTGCAAAATGTCACATTAAGAAGCTGCAAATAGCTCAAAATAAAATATTAAAAATGATGTTGAATCTACCATGGCATTACTCCACCTCAGACTTGCATAGAAGAGCGAATGTTGAAATGATTCTTGTTAGAATTCAAAAATTAACCGATAATTTTATAAGTAAAAATATTTTTTCAGAAAATCCCCTTATTAATCAAATGAGTCTTTAAATTCCATTCTTTGTTGTTCTTGTTTATGTATTTACTTATTTGTTTGTATACATCTTTTTATTCGTTTTTTTTATCTATTCATTTGTTTGTTTATTTGTTTATTTATTTATTTATTTATTTATTTATTTATTTATTTGTTTATTTATTTATTTACTTATTTATTTATTTATTTATTTATTTAATTATTTGTTTATATATTTATTTATCTATTTATTTATTTATTTATTTATTTATTTATATATTTATTTATTTATTTATCTATTAGTTTATTTATTTATTTATATTTTATTTATTTATTTATATTTTTAATTTTCTATTTATTTAATTTTTATTTTATTTTTATTTTTATTTTAAATTGGAGGTTTTTCTCGCACTTTCCTTCAAAAAGATTGCTATTTGCTAAATAATAATTTCCTTCAGATTTGTTAAATATATTGTTTCAGTAGTAAGATATAAAAATATCATATCTCTGTACTTTATGTAAAATGTGTGGTAGCTTACCGAATGTAAATCAATATTAGGCGAAATAAAATATATATCTATCTATCAAAGGGTAAAAAGAACCTGCCAAGGCTACAGAGCCCGAACCGAAGCCTGCAAGGACGAACAAGGAACATCATAGTAGAATCGCAGTCGATGCTGAGGATATGGAAGAACTACTTCTGCAAACTGTTTAACGGCGATGACGAACTAAATCCCGCTGTCAGGCAGAATGAACCATTCAACCTGGACGATGAAGACCAACAATTCCATCCACCCGACCTGGACGAAGTGAAGATATCCATATCTAAACTTAAGTCCAACAAAGCCGAGAGCCGACCGTCGAATCACTTACGTCATCGGGTACCAAAAAAAGTTGCATATGTATGAAAAGTGTGTGGCGAGCAGATATCAAATCACTCGGTCTGCCTAAATTTGTCCTGCCGCAAAGGCATTTTATGGCGTCATTCCGGTCGAATTTGTGGACGACTACTTACGTCATGAGGCACCTAAAGACTATAACATATATTAATTACAGATCAACGAGTACTTCTAGAAAAACTCGGTCTGCCTTGTCTAACCCTGCCGCAACACTTTGGCAGACCAGCAGGAAGTAACGTTTTTTTGACCGAGTACTAACGTCATTGAGTACGTAACTTTTTTTGATGCCAAATTATTGCTTACCTCTTGCTCTTTAAGAGTAACCAGGTCTACCTAAGCTTACCTTGCCGCAAATATGTGACAGACCACGATTTGTTCTATGAATATGTCCACTTTTGCCCAATTTTTTAAAATTTTATATGCAGTGCGTTTTCATTTTTTCGGCTACATTATTTAATTTAAAGACTAAATTATTAAAATATAGTTCATTGTTTTTCCTGTATAGTTTACATTCACAATTGGACCCGATAGGTGGCGCTGCGATCGGGTTATAAGACTCCTCCTTAATGGATGGTCCGATTTTGATAACATTTTTGTATGTGTTAGAGTGAATCCCTGAATGGCTTAGAATTATAAATGAACTCAGTAGGTATGGCACTGGGGTCGAGTTCCATATTCTTTTTTTAAGATTTTTCACATATCGGGATATACATATAACCACAAAATTACACCCCCATCACTCAATATTTTTTTAAATCAAAAAACCATGTGTTTTGATATTGTCAAGCAAACGTTTGGATAGGACAACGTACGCGTTGTACATGAGTATAATGAACATACGAGTAAATAGCTTAATCGCTTATAAAAAATTGAGTTCAGGCTTTACTAACTTTTCTCAGATCTTTTCTAAATACACCGATTATGGTAAATCTCATGTTCTGAGATCGATCTCAAAGTGTTGCGATTGCGTTGATGATTGTAGCATTGTAATTCTCTTACTCAGTTTATATGACACCATCAAGATAGGGCAATTTCAGCAACATTTTGTTACAAATCAAATTTCTAACAATAGATGAAGTCAAGTTGGTGAAGCTTTTCGTCAGTTGTATCGGTTTAGTGAAAATGGTGTAAAATTGTTAACTGAAAACCCTGGAACACGCTGTTGTGCTTTATCGAATAAAAATAAAGATAGCTAGATAATTTATTTCGTTCGCAACTTACAATTTATTATAGCACAGTTTACGCAATTTGGTTACAGATATACCTATGACAAATTTGTGTCAACTGGAAAAGGTGTACAAGTTAGTTAAAACTCATAAATAGGCAAAGAGAAGAAAAACTATCTTAAAAACAATAGTTTTTCTTAAAAAACAATAGTTTTTCTTAAAAAAATTGAAAAAAAAAAACAAGTAAGCTTGACAATATCAAAACACATGGTTTTTTGATTTAAAAAAATATTGAGTGATGGGGGTGTAATTTTGTGGTTATATGTATATCCCGATATGTGAAAAATCTAAAAAAAATAATATGGAACTCGACCCCAGTGCCATACCTACTGAGTTCATTTGTAATTCTAAGCCATCCAGGGACCCACTCTAACACATACAAAAATGTTATCAAAATCGGACCATCCATTAAGGAGGAGTCTTATAACCCGATCGCAGCGCCACCTATCGGGTCCAATTGTGAATGTAAAGTATACAGGAAAAACAATGAACTATATTTTAATAATGTAGTCTTTAAATTAAATAATGTAACCGAAAAAATGAAAACGCACTGCATTATAACTTAGCTTCGTATCAATTCCTTTTCGTAGATGGATTTCGATCAGTCGTTCCAGAGTTTTTAGGAGGAATGACAAAAGACTAATGGGCCTGAGGTCCTTCGGAGTTACATGAGAGCATTTGCCAGCCTGGAGTATGCGATTTCTTTCTTCCGATAGGTAAAATGAGAGGACAAGAAGAAGACATAGCTTTATTGAAAGCCTTGACTTTACGATCAAGCTCATTAGTGCTACACTACAGGGTGGATTTAAAAGATCGGGGAAAACTGATTGTTTCAATATATCCCTATATTTGAGCCAGCCTGTTTTCCAAAAACTAAGCGTTTTTTAAGTTTTTATATCTTCGGTCTTTATCGTCCGATTTTGATGAAACTTTTTTATTAGTTAACTGCACATTTAGGGAATATAAAAAAATTAACTTTAGAAAAATTGGACACTCCGTTCTTGAAATTTGGGTGCTCTTTTATATGGCATTTTTTTGAACTTTGGGTACTATTTTATATGGTGTTTTTTTTTTTTAATTTTGGGGGCGTGCCACGCCCAAACGGTAAGAGAGTGCCAATTTTTTTTCAGATTTGTGTTTAGAGCACTGCAATTAATCGGATTGTGCCAAAAAAATACCGTTATTTGCAAATGGGCAGTAAAGTAAAATCTTGCCCATAAGCTTTACTTCGCTGTCTGGTTCCGGGAAGTCGCCGGCGTATAAACGATATAACAACAACTGGACTTTGAGTTTCCGGTCTGCTGATGAAAGAAACCCTTCTTTCTGATGAAATAATACAGTTTTCCTTTACAAATTGACGTTAAAAAACAAACATTACTCAATAGATTAGGAAATACTTGAAAGTACTGGTTTAGTACTTGAGGTACTGGTACTGGTACTTGAAAGTACTGCTCAAGTAATTTGGTACTTAAGTACGCGTTACTTGGTACTTGTGACGAGGTACTTGAAAAATACTGGTACTTGCCTTTTTTAAGTACCAGTACCAGGGTACTGAAGTACGAGTACAAGTACCGATACTGGTACTGGTATTGGTACTGGTACTTGAAATTTTACAGCTCTGGTTTTAAAACACCAGTTATTTTAAAACCAGGATGAGATTTTAAGATTTATTTGGAAATGATTTGTGTTTTGCATATTACCTTTTAGATGGACTAGTTATCTTAGACTGTTTCGAACTCTATCATATCATGCGTTGGGAAACAAAAAGTCGGTTTTATGCCAATTTTCCTAAACACAGCTGGGAATTCTTTCAATAAAAGAAAAATGAGATATCGCTTAAAAAAAAAGCTTCGAAGCTTTCAAAGGACATACTCTGTTCTTTCCAATGCATCCAATATCATTTCGATCGCTTCAGTATTGACTTCTCTAGGAGGGAAACAAAATGCCATTTTTCGCACTTTTCCTCGATTTCTGGGTAGAGGCCTCTTAAAATATAAATATAGGGTTTCATTTTTCCATTCCTGAATCCATCGATTGTTATTATAACAATACTGCTCACCTTACATAGTTTTGTATTATCTATTTGCCATTAATAGTGCTAAGTAGATGGTTGAAATGTGCTTATCTTTTTGATTAAAAGGTGAAAATAGTAATGTTATGTGAAATTGAATTTGCGTGTTCCTCTTAAAAACAAGAAACATTTGTTTTAATTGACTACCACAACTTTGAAGTAATAATTCGAGGTATAGGTATGGCAATTTTGTAAAAGTGATGAAATCCTATACTTATTAAACTTATAAAATCATAACATCATATCACTTTAAGTAATATTTGTATTTTTATCATAGGAGTGCGCGATGGCTGATGTTCTCTACAAACAAGATGTTGACTTGGGATATACTATATTTCCAATTAAATCGTCATATGCAGCATCATCAAGTACCCAGCCGAATACAAATGAAGAGGCGGAAAAAGTCGAAGCTATCCAAAGTTTGAAGGTGAAGCTCATAACGTTTACAGAAATCATTTGAAATTGTTAATGTTACTAAATTAATTTGTTTGTTTACAATGTTTCGTTATTAATCTCAATAGTGTAAGTTTATTTAAATTACTATGTACATTAATTCGTCTGCAAAACCGCCATTACCTCAATTCAAATTTACGAGTCCAAATACAAATATAGTTGATTAGCTGACAGCCGCCACTGCACTGGATATCATGCAGTGCTGTAATGCCTGTTTCAGGCACTTGTGATTTGTGGCAAAATTGATGTGCAGAATTCACTGCGGTTTTAATATTTATTTGTGAAGCTGAAACATTCAATCACAGCTCGGCATTAACGTTCCATACTTTCAACAAGTCCATGACATTTATCCTAGGGGATAGAATACCTAGCAAGCTTCCTTAAGGGCATTCGACAACTCATCTGCATTTTTAAAATTGTAGTGTCCTATCTGAACTTTAACATCGTTCCAGAGGTTTTTATACCAACAATTAAATGTAAAATTATTTAATTTTTATAAATATTATTCATATGTGCTATGGGCATTTTACCAACCCTGTGCAACTGCTCATCTCTTTTATGCAATCATACATTCATTTAAATCAAATACATACTACTATTGAACTCAGTGGTTAATGTGCTGGACGACTGTGCGTTAGGTCTTAGGCTCGATCCGCGGAAAAACACAAATTATATCTTAAAGTTTTTTTCCGCTGCGCCACCTCTCGCGAACGTCTGACAAACATCCGAGAGTAGAAGTATCATGAAAAAGATTCTCAATTCAGCCTTTTGGACTCGGCATAAAATTGTAGGTCCCTTCCTACTGCTTCTTTACTTACTTATCGGGCTCCCGACCCGTGTAGAGGCTCTGCCTGAGAAACTGTAGCCTTCCATCCTCTACGATCCCGGGCACGCTGCTTCCAGTTGTCCAGACCAAGCGCTCTGGCATCCGCGGGCCTAATTAACTAAACTGATGATATCAACATAATAATCTCGACAAGAAAAGCTGTAGAGCTCATATAGCACAAATTTACATCAAAATGTGTCAAGTTTTCTTTTTATGACAAAACTAGCGAACCCGCACACTTCGTAGTGCAAAATATTTATCAGTGATAAACAGTTTTTATTGTAATGCTCTGTAGTATACAACATTTTTGGTTTTTCCAAGAATCGTAATGCCTAGATAATATTCTTGTCTATCAGGACAATGCTAATCAATGTTACAGATTTTAAAAACTTTGGCTCCCATGACTATCGAAGAATAGCGTTTGCAATGTTTCTTTTTGTATGCGAGGCGCCACGCTCCAATTTTAACCAATCTACAGAATTACTTCTAGGCGAATTCTTTAGATTGTCTCTAAATGATCGGTAAATGGTTTTCGATATATGTATAAGATTTTAAATGTTTTTTTTTTGCTTTGGCGGCGCTGCGCCACTTTGTCTGTAAATGTGAGCTCAATCAATACGGTGGTTTTCAAGATATAAGATTTTTAATGTTTTTTTTTGTATGGGCGGTGCCACGTCCCTTTGTAATTTTGACGAAGTATACTTTACATTCTATTCTCATACCTACCAAATACATATACACAAAAAATTTCAAAAAAATCGCTCAAGCCGTTTTGGAGAAGTTTGACCACTAACACCGTGACACGAGATTTTTATATACAGTCCGTAACACTTGAATAGCCTCACGCATTGTCTTTTTTAAAATTAGGTGTTTCCGTTACTTCTTTCATGCTTACATAAGGAATTATATATTGAGGGACAAGGTAAATAGAAGACTTCTCTCTGAGACTTTGTCAAAATTTGAGAAATTTCTTAAAGCTAACGGAACTTTCGAAACCAATTTTGTTCGCAGTCATTAAAATGTGAATTTTTTTTTGTAACATTAGAATAGCCTCAATCACAGTTTAAGCGGAAATTAAGAAGCGTGAGTGCCTAAAAGCTATCGGGAAGTGATAAAACGGTTTTTTTGGATCTTTTCTTTGTATTCACTGTTAAAATGGGTAGAAAAAAATCAGTAACAATTGCAGAAATTGCCAAAATAGAGGTAAGACCGTTCTAACCGCACTGTAGCTCATAAAACTAATCGAAGCCCGAAAGTAAATTGGTGGAGTGTACGATTGTCATCACAAATTTATTAATTTTAGCTGGCCTCGACACCAGAAATGCGTTTCTGATGTCGATGAGCCCACCCACCACATCGATCGGGCGAAACGCATTTCTGGAGTCGAGGCCAACTCAAATTTAAAAATACGCTAATGTTATACTTCTTTATAAAATGAGAAGTATAAATTATAAAAATAATTGTATTTCAAAAGCTTTTGAAAAAGTTGTTAAGAGTAGAGTACTGGACTATTTTGCAAAATTAAGTTTTCTTTTCAGTTTGGGTTTAGAAAAGGGCTTTATACCCTATTCACACCGAGTCGAAAACTCGACTTTCGCGAAAACACTCGAAAACTTTATTGAAAAAAAGAAGTTTTCCCATACATATTGCAGTTTTCAATGAAAACGCCACAAAAACTACTTCCAATCGTTGGGTTGTTGAAGTAGACATACCTTTTTTTCTGTTGTTTCTTCTAGTTTTTTGTTTACAAATGTGGAATCTGTTGTTATCTTTGCACCATAAACAGCAAATTATTCCGCCGTTGTCTGTCTGTTGTTATCTTTGCACCATAAACAGCAAATTATTCAGTTTTTCTAGTATTTTAAAACGGCAGTACTACCTGCCACAACGAAGTGGTATTTCAGATTTTTGATTTTGATTATTCTAATGTTAATTATTTTATGGATTTAACCATAAGTTAACGATTACATAACCTAGGTTAGGTTAGGTTGAATAGGGTGTGAGTTCATCACATAGGACTAGGCACCATATTGGACCCATCGCCATCCCTGGGGAACCATAACGGTCAAATAACCTAAACCACTTCGCCCAAACAATTAATTTCCCTACAGAACCTGAAAATTGCCTCAATTTTGTTCGCGAGGCCGACCTCTTCCAAATTGTCGAAGAAGTACCTACCAAGGTATTTCCTCCTGTACCGAGCAATAGCTTGACATTCACAGAGGAGATGGGTAATATCCTCTGTGGCCTGTAAGTCTTCGCAATACCTGCACATGTCTGTATCTGTTAGACCTAATCTCTGAGCGTGCTTTCTTAGAAGACAATGCCCGGAGAGTATCCCTATTGTCATTCTTAGCCTTGATCTGCTGAGCTTTAGTAATTCTAAAGATTTTTTCCTATCTAGCTTAGGCCACAGAGCCTTTGAGACCCTGTGCCCTTCTATATTGAACCATCTCTGATCTGCCCTATTTTTCATATCCTCGAGAATAATTCTCTTGGCCACGGCTATTGGTGGTCTAATGCCCTCAATTGTTTCATTAGGTGGAAGCTCAGCTCCAGTTTTCGCCAGAGCATCAGCCCGTTCGTTACCCTCTATATCGCAGTGTCCGGGTACCCAACACAATCTGACCTGGTTCTGCGCGCATAATGCTCTGAGCATTGTGCGGCAGCTCCTGACTAGTTCAGATTTGATGATGAAGGACTCTAGCGCCTTTAGCGCAGCCTGACTATCAATGTAGATAGCGATATTCTTGTTGGATATTGATCCCATATCAAGTAGATCCGCGGCTTTGAGCACGGCCAGAACCTCTGCCTGGAACACACTGCATGTATCCGGAAGTCGTAATGACACGTGTAGGTCTATATCCCTAGAGTAAATACCTGATCCTGTACCCTCCTTAGTTTTGGAGCCATCCGTATAAATCGAGATTTCATTGTCCATCGATACCTCATTCTTTTGCCAGTCCTCCCTAACTGGGTATTGTACTTCGTACGGAGTATCGAAGTCAATTTCCCACAAACTTTCATCCGTTTTGTCGGGGATGTTGGAGAAGGATTCCATTAGTATGGAGCTATGTCCTACCTGTCTTGTTTTGAAAAACCCTGCGTTAGTTAGCCGAAGCGCACTATTGCCTGCTTGCAGTTTTATTTGTAGGTCCAGGGGTAAAAGATACATGAACGCCTCAAGTGCAGCTGTGGGTGTGGTGCGTAAAGCACCAGTGATGGCAGTGCCGGCTGTTCTTTGTACCCTGGTCAACATATCCCGTATATATAACTTATTTGTGGCTTTCCACCAAACAAGAGCCCCATAGGTAAGGATGGGTCTAACCACCATGATGTATAACCAGTGCATCATTGTTGGACTCAATCCCCATTTTTTTCCTGCTGTTCTCTTACAGACGAAGAGAGCATTATGAGCCTTTCGGACTCTTTCCTGAACGTTAAGTGTCCAATTCAATTTTTTATCTAGGACTATACCAAGATATCTTGCGCTATCCGAAAGGGAAAGCTCCACTCCACCAATCCTGGGTAGTTTGAAGGGTGGTATCTTGTATTTTGTACTAAAAAGTACTAGTTCTGTCTTTTCCGGGTTGACACGAAGTCCACACCCTTCAGCCCACTTTCTGAGCTTGTTGAGGGCTGATTCCATGGTTTCACTCAATGTGTTCAAGAATTTGCCCCGAACTAAAATCGCCACATCATCCGCATAAGCGGTTACGCTAAACCCTGCGTTACTGAGTTCTTTAAGAATATCGTCTATGACAAGAACCCAGAGAAGAGGAGATATAACCCCTCCCTGGGGAGTGCCTCTAGTAACCGATTTTCTTATTGAACTGTGTCCGAGAGTGGAATTGATATTTCTGTTGACAAGCATCGTGCAAAGCCAATTGGTGATGCTATGGTCTACCTTAATCCTTTCCAGAGCGCGTTTTATTGCCTCTGCCCTAACGTTATTGAAAGCATCTTCAATGTCTAAGAAGGCAGCTAGAGCAAATTCCTTATGGTGTAAGCTATGTTCTATCTTGCCTACCACTTCATGTAGAGCTGTTTCTACTGATTTACCTTTTAAGTATGCGTGCTGAGCATTGCATAGATTTCCATTGCAACACTTGCTTCTTATATGGATGTCGAGAAGCCTTTCGAGTGTCTTAAGGAGAAACGACGAGAGACTGATGGGTCTATAGTCTTTCGCAGAGGTATGGCTTGGTTTACCTGCTTTGGGTATGAAAACCACTCGTACCTCTCTCCATGCCGTGGGTATGTAGCCAAATTTAAGGCAATGTATAAAAATTTCCCTGATTCTACCTGTAACCATGGCCGGGGCATTTTGCAGCATAGCTGGCAGAATGCCGTCGGGGCCCGGCGCTTTGTATTGAGAGAAGGACATTATAGCCCAACGCACTTTTTTCCAAGTGAAAAGGTTTTCAATTTCCGCTTCGTCAGCGTACTCATGATACCCATTCGGGTTCGAAGCCGTTGGAGTGCCACTTCCTGGAAAGTGAGCTTCAACCAGAGCTACTAGAACTTCCTCACTGCTTTCAGCCCATGCACCATTAGATTTCCTAATAAAGCTGGGGACTATCGCATCCTTAGCAATAATTTTGCGAAGTCGGGAGGCTTCACTGGTATCTGCAATCGATTCACAGAAAAGCTTCCAGGATTTCCTTTTAGATCGCCTGATCAAGTACTTAAACTCTCTCTTGCTCTCTACATATTCATCCCAAGTAATATCGTCCCCTACCACTTTAGCTCTGTTGTAAAAGTGTCTGACCTGTTTTCTTTTGGAGCTTAGCTCCTTGTTCCACCACTGAGGTTGAGACCTCTTAGCCGTTTTTCTGAGTGGACAAACTTTTTCATATGCTTTATTCAAGGTTGTGCATAGGTTGTCCACCGCATTGTCTATATCCGGGGGATTGGTCATACGAGTTGGCCCCTCCCCCAGGTGTTGCCCTACCAAAACCTTGTACCTATCCCAATCAGCTCTTCTTGGGTTTCTATAGGTATTGTTTTCCTTATTTAGGAAGCTTATTTGAAAGCGAATCCATTTGTGATCCGATAGGGATGCCTCATCTAAGACCCTCCATTTACATATTGTGAGAGAATCAGTACAGGATGCTAGAGTGATGTCTAACACCTCCTGTCTGTTTCGCACCACAAAAGTTGGTGTGTTGCCCTTATTACATATAGTAAGCCTTGTTGATAAAATAAAATCAAAAAGTAACTCACCTCTAGTGTTTGTGTCAGTGCTTCCCCACTGAGAGTGATGCGCATTAGCATCGCAGCCCACGACAAAAAGCCAATCGTCCCTGGCTATCAGCTGCCTCATCTTTTCAGACGGGACTTCCGTAGCCTCGTACGGGAGATAGGCCGATACCATGCAAATCGGTTTCTTCCCTTCTCGTTCACAGGAAACAGCTGTGAGGTCTCCATCACTGAAATTATTCAAAAGACCAAATTAATTAATTTGGTTTGTACTTTATGTCAATACGAGCGGATTTTAGTTAGTGAAATAAAAGTTTAGTCGCCATAATCATTTCATAGCTATGAATTATTGTTTGAGAGAATTCGTAAGACGAGTTTTCGTAAACTTTTTGTCGAAAACTCAGTTTTCAGTGCGGTAAGAATAGGCTATTATATTGTTTCGGGTCGTGCGGGTAGCGGGTGGCCGTAACAAAAAGCCCCCGAACCAACCTGGGGCGATTAAAACACTTGAGTTTCAATTTAAACCTAAACTTTTATTTTATTGACGAACTTTTACTTTTTACAATTTTATAAACTGATAATTTGATCAACTTTCTTTGCTTACCCCTTTCCACTGATGGGGGGAAGTCACATGAGATTTAAAAAGAACTGGAGAACTATTGACGAACCACTAACTATGTACATACTAGGTTTTTGGTGTCCGATATTATAAACAACTTGCCATGCGAATGGCTTGTAATTTGACATAATTGCTATTGACTTATTTCGTCAATTAAGCAAAGAGGAAGAGGATGTTATTTCGGTTTGTCAATTAGGCGAACATGAAGAAATCGGATGCATCTGTGTCAACATGAGAGGTTTCGAATGGTGCATCCTATATGAAAGTTTATTGACAAAGCAACAGCCTTTGCAGATGATCTATGCATTGCATATCAGTCAGATAACCACTTAAGTTTAGAGTTCGATACAAATAAGGATGTTCACATTTTTAGAATATGGTTTTCTACGCACAAGTTAGTTGTCAGTAACAAAACTAAATTGATAAACTTCAGCTTAAGTATGCAGAAGTTCCCTGACTATGAAATAGATTTTCATGAACAGAATTGTAAATACATATCACTATTTTGCTTTTCAGATTTAATTAAGTCTAATAAAGTTTTCGGCTTGAACTTAAATATCATGCTGGCAGGTGATAACTTTAAAACAGTGCATGGAGTGTTTCTATATTTAATTAAAAAATTATTTAATTTGACATTCCGAACATGTCGAACTTTGGGGTCTATGATCATTCTCCTAATCGAATTTTTAAAAGTTTGAACAGTACGTTCTGAACTGCCGTTTGATTGTGGATGATACGCTGGAGACTTAAGCACTTCAATTTCATTTGAGGTGCAAAATAAAATTAACTCTTCTGAATTAAACGGAGGCCCATTGTCGCTTACTATGCGTTTGGGTAATCCAAAAATACTAAACACTGATCTAAGTCGCTCTACTACATTTCATGCTGTAGTATTAGTCATAATAAAGGCTTCGATCCACTTCGAAAACATATCAACCAGAATCAAAACCGACAAATTCTCAATCTTACAAAAGTCAAACAAACATGAATTCTCTCAAACGGATAGTTAGTTGCAGGCCATGAACTCAACGTGTTCTTCTTGGAATATTGAGTCACTTGGCAAACTTCGCATTATAATATAAACATCTCTATGTCCTTATCTATATTAGGCCACCACACATAAGTTCGTGCTAAAGATTTAGCCCTAACTACTCCAATATGTTCCTCGTGCACAAGCTCTAAGACCTTATTCAGCTAACTTTTTGGTATTACTACCCGATCCCCACAGAATAGACACTCAGACTCAGATGCTAACGAAAACCTCTTTAAAAAAATATGGCTTGATTTCCACAGGCACCACATTTGGCCATCCACCTGTTACATAATTGTATACAGTTTACAAAACCTCATCTCTATTTGTCTCATTGCGTATATCTTGTATATTCAGAGGAAAATCTGACATATTCTGCGAATTAATACTATCGTCCTCTACATCGGTAGCCCCCGCAAGAGGCAACCTCGATAAAGCATCTGCGTTTCCCATCTGTGACGCTTTTCTGTATTTTATGGAATACTTATACATAGAGAGCAGAATTGCCCACCACTGAAGCCTGTTTGCCGCTACTGATGGTATATCCTTCTTATCCCCGAAGATAGCTTGCAGAGGTTGATGGTCACTATATATAGTGAAACTTAGGCCATATATATATTTGTGTAATTTTTGTACTGCAAATACAATTGCCAAGGCTTCCCGGTGCAATTGTGAATAATTTTTTTCAGCGGAACTAATCGTACTGGACACGAACATCACAGGTCGCTCTTCTTCATCAACTAAATGGGATAATACCGCACCCACGCCGTAGGGACTTGCGACCGCGGAAATTATTATTTATTTTCTTGGGTCATAGTGAGTTAATACGTCAATTCCCAACACCAAGTCTTTACTTCTATGGGAAACAAGTTTGTGACTTTCATTCCAATTCCATGCTTTATTAATCGACGTTAATTCATGCAAGATCGCAAGTTCGGCGGATAAATTTGGAATACACTTGTTGTAATAATTTATTATCCCCAAATAGAACTTTAGTTGGGTTGCATTCAAAACAGCATCTAATTTTTTGGAACTTGGTTTTATACCTAATGGGCTAATACTGTACCCTAAATACTCAATATTCTCTTTAAAAAATTCACATTTGTCCAACTTCACTTTAACATTGAATTCCAAAAGCCTATCCAACACTAACAATAAATTACGCATGCAATCACCTTTGTCCTTGCCACCTATAAGAATGTCATCGAAATATATATGAACCATTCTCAGGCCTTTTAATATTTCCTCGACAATCCCTGAAAATACTTTAGGCGCTGTTTTCAGTCCGAAGACTAACCTTGTATATTTAGATAGACCTATGTGAGTGTTTATTGTTAACAATTCTTGGGATCTCTCTGATAATAACACCTGCAAATATGCACCAGTTAAATCTAACTTGCAAAAATACTTTCATTCAGCTAACACAGCCAAAATATCATTAATTCTAGGGATTACATTATGCTCCATTTCAACAAACCTATTTACTGTTTTTTTGCAGTTAACACATAGCCTAATCGATCCATCACCTTTGTTGGCAATAACTACTGGACTTGCCCATCTACTTCTCTTGACTGGTACTAAAACACCTGCTGTACATAGTTTTTCTCTTTCTTCCTTTACCTTATCTCTCAAACCAAACGGAACGGAGCTCATTAACAACATCTAGTTTACATACCTTGGCCCTTTTTGAGGAAAAATTATGTTGCCATTTTGGGTATATAAATAAAGGGTTTTTCAATAGGGACGCTACAAAAGTAGAGCGACAGGGACAGCCGAATTTCTTGCCGCTCTTTTGACATTTCTCTTTAGTAAGGTTTGCCATTTAATGATTAAGAGGCCTCTACCCAGAAATCGTGGAAAAGTGCGAAAAATGGCAATTTGTTTCCCTCCTAGAGAAGTCAATACTGAAGCGATCGAAATGATATTGGATGCATTGGAAAGAACAAAATATGTCCTTTGAAAGCTTTGAAGCATTTTTTTTAAGCGACATCTCGTTTTTCTTTTATTGAAAGAATTCCCAGCTGTGTTTGGGAAAATTGGCATAAAACCGACTTTTTGTTTGCCAACGCATGATATGATAGAGTTCGAAACAGTCTAAGATAACTTGTCCATCCTAAAGGTCATATGCAAAACACAAATGAGTTTAAAATAAATCTTAAAATTTCATCCTGGTTTTAAAAAAACAGGTGTTTTAAAACAAACAATTTTTTGAATTAATGAACAACGTTTTTCCTGTATATATTGATTTATACTTGATGCAATTTTTACTCAAAACAACAAAGTATCATACCAGCTATCGGATGCAAAAAAAAAATTATGTACAGTCAAAATCGCTTACAACGACATCGGTTATAACGACGTATCGGTTATAACGACCAAATTCTTAGGTCCCGGCTGAGCTCCATTATAAACCCATTGAATAACAAATCGTTTACAACGACATCGCTTACAACGACATATCGCTTACAACGACCGATTTTTTCCTTGTTTTGAAATAAAATATTGGTTATAACGACTAAGATCGACGCAGCTGCTTGTGCGACTGCATTTTTTCTGAAACGGTAAAGTATTTATGGGTCTGTACATGCGATGTATCTGTCTAGACATGTTACAGCTCTCCGTTTGTTGAGATATTATTATTCTTTATTTTTGCGCTTAGTATTGGTTTTGAGTTTGTTCAATAGTAGGTGGGGAAATTAATTAGTGCAAATTTTTCTGTGTGACGAGTGGTCGAAGAGTTTTGATTTTATTCGGTTTGCATAAAGTTATCTCGTTTGTATGTACATATATCTGTCTGGTACAAATAAAAACTATAAAAATAAATAAAAAATGTAAAACAGATTAATTTATGTATGCACCTTGATATCGGTTACAGCGACCTATCGCTTATAACGACCAAATCCGTCAGTCCCTTGAAGGTCGTTATAACCGATTTTGACTGTATTTACATGTATTTTGTTGCAAAATACTGAGTTTAAATTTTATATGTATATTTTTCAAGAAAAAGACACTGCATGTGTCATAGTTGTTGCACATTCTCAGAAAAAAGTTCCAAGTTTCTCATTTAGATGGCGGTAGTTCTGTCGTCAGATTTGATTAGCCAATCAGAATGACACCCAAGCTATAAGGGATAAATGTGTAGTTTGTCAACTGCATTGAGAGGTGTGTTATAAATGAAACAGGTTTGGCGTGATCGCAATGGAATCAAGGATGCGTGTGTTGATATGTGTGGAAGCAGGTGGGGATTCTTTATTCAAAGTGATTTTTGCTTCATGGGGATTCAAAGTAATTTTTGCTTCTTGAATAAAAATGAAAATGAGAGAGGGGTCGACAGAAGCACTTTTCAATATATGCTATATTTAATAAATTCTTATTGAAAATGCATTTATTTTTTTAAACAAAATTGCTTACACTTCCTAACAAAAATTATAAATTAATTTATACGATGAATGTACTCAGATTTTTAGAAATTCTATATATTTCATGTATAGTAAATTTGTATCTTGAAAAGTGCTTGCCGGTCACACCGTGATCAGGTGTAAAGCAGATAATGGTTTGGTTTGTGTTGGTAGGAAAAGGGACGAAACGGAGAGGGTGAAATGGTGGGTTAGGCTGAAAGAGGTATAATTGAAAGCAAATTGTAGTATTCACCAGCAGAATTACGCTGTTGCCATTTATAAGGAAAGATTATGCAATTTTGTTTGCGCTGTTGCCATTATCTTACCTTTTTATGAGCTATGGAAGGGTAGTTGTTTGGTTTTTCGAATGAAGAGGGGGACAGAGGAAAGAATTTGCAACATTATGAAGATCACCAAGGTAAGTAGCAAAAGCTACACCGGGATTGTGAAAGGGGATGATGCAAGGGGTATTCAAGTGGGGCTTAGTTGGGAAGGAATTGTGGGTTCTGCTAACGAGAATATTACTGAATGCAAAGTTATACATATACATACCTGTGCACATTCACTCGATAATATGCAGGATCCAATAAAAAGATTTATGTGTACATATTGGGAATTTTTTGACTTGTGGGAGCGATTTTATTTTTCTACCCGCCATTACCTAACACAATAGTACATTTACTACCTAGCTCACCTGCTCCCCTTATACCATTAAAATCTTAAAACTACCCTTACAAAAAACTGGATCACAGAAATACAAAATCCTATTGCAAAGTATCCGATCTACATTTTCCAATTCCTTCTCTCCACGTTGTTATCCTTTATCATCATCAACCTTGCCATGCTGAAAATACCCTACCACACACACCATCCATATATATGCGCAGAATACCTACCCCATCGTTGATTTAATTTTCCCTTACACATTCAAAGTCATTATAATGTAATCAATGTAGAATGGATTCTTTGTCTTATGCTTATCTACATTATCCTCTCACTCCAACATTCATTTGGATGCAATTCTCAGCAAGAAAAATAAAACATCCCCCACACACGATCAATAAATGACACAAAACCAGTTTTCATATCCAAGTATGTATTACATGATATCCCACCTAAGTTCCGCCTCCTGAATTGATTTCAAAAGTGAAATGAAATCAATTCAGGAGGCCTCTTAAGAGGCCTCTACCCATATTGTAGAACATAAAGTGGAACTCAAAGCGCCATCTATTTTTGATTTGCGAAGCTGTTATCATGGTGTGAAACCACTCTCGTCATTCATTTCACTTTTAAAATCAATTCAGGAGGCGGAACTTAGGTGGGATATTATATAATACTTGGATATGAAAACTGGTTTTGTGTCATTTATTGATCGTGTGTGGGGGATGTTTTATTTTTCTTGCTGAGAATTGCATCCAAATGAATGTTGAAGTGAGAGGAAAATGTAGATCAGCATAAGACAAAGAATCCATTCTCCATTGATTACATAATAATGACTTTGAATGTGTAAGGAAAAATTAAATCAACGATGGGGTAGGTATTCTTCGCATATATATATAGATGGTGTGTGTGGTAGGGTATTTTCAGCATGGCAAGGTTGATGATGATAAAGGATAACAACGTGAAGAGAAAGAATGTGAAAATGCAGATCGGATATTTTGCATTAGGTAGGTATGTATTTTGTATTTCTGTGATCCATTGAGTTTTTTTTAAAGAGTAGTTTTAAGATTTTAATGGTATAAGGGGAGCAGGTGAGGTAGTAAATGTACTATTGGGTTAAGTAATGGCGGGTAGAAAATAAAATCGTTCCCACAAGTCAACAAACCCCCAATACACATAAATCCTTTTATTGGATCCTGCATATTATCGAGTGAATGTACACAGGTATATGTATATTTTTGCATCCAGTAATATTCTCTTTAGCAAAACCCACAATTCCTTCCCAACTAAGCCCCACTTGAATACCACTTGCATCATCCCCTCTCACAATCCCGGTGTAGCTTTTGCTACTTACCTTGGTGATCTTCATAATGTTGCAAATTCTTTCCTCTGTCCCCCTCTTCATACGAAAAACCAAACACCTACCCTACCATAGCTCATAAAAGGTAGGTAAGATAATGGCAACAGCGCAAACAAAATTGCATAATCTTTCCTTGTAAATGGCAACAGCGCAATGCTGCTGGTTCATACTACAATTTGCTTTCAATTATACCTCTTTCAGCCTAACCCACCATTTCACCCTCTCCGTTTCGTCTCTTTTCCTACCAACACAAACCAAACCATTATCTGCTTTACACCTGATCACGGTGTGACCGGCAAGCACTTTTCAAGATACAAATTTGCTATACATAAAATATATAGAATTTCTAAAAATCTGAGTACATTCATCGTTTAAATTAATTTATAATTTTTGCTATGAAGTTTAAGCAATTTTGTTTAAACAAATAAATGCATTTTCAATAAGAATTTATTAAATATAGCATCATAATGAAAAGTGCTTCTGTCGACCCCTCTCTCATTTTCATTTTTATTCAAGAAGCAAAAATTACTTTGAATCCCCATGAAGCAAAAATCACTTTGAATAAAGAATCCCCACCTGCTTACACACATATCAACACACGCATCCTTGATTCCATTTCGATCACACTTCACGCCAAACCTGTTTTATTTATAACACACCTCTTAATGCCGTTGACAAACTACACATTTATCCCTTATAGCTTGGGTGTCCTTCTGATTGGCTAATCAAATCAGACGACAGAACTACCGCCATCTAAATGAGAAACTTGGAACTTTTTTCTGAGAATGTGCAACAACTATTTTGCAGTATATTTTTCTTGAAAAATATATAAAATTTAAACTCAGTATTTTGCAACAAAATACATGTAAATACATAATTTTTTTTGCATCCGATAGCTGGTATGATACTTTGTTGTTTTGAGTAAAAATTGCATCAAGTATAAATCAATATATACAGGAAAAACGTTGTTCATTAATTCAAAAAATTGTTTGTTTTAAAACACCTGTTTTTTTAAAACCAGGATGAAATTTTAAGATTTATTTTAAACTGATTTGTGTTTTGCGTATGACCTTTAAGATGGACAGGTTATCTGACACATGCAGTATATTTTTCTTGAAAAATATATAAAATTTAAACTCAGTATTTTGCAACAAAATACATGTAAATACATAATTTTTTTTGCATCCGATAGCTGGTATGATACTTTGTTGTTTTGAGTAAAAATTGCATCAAGTATAAATCAATATATACAGGAAAAACGTTGTTCATTAATTCAAAAAATTGTTTGTTTTAAAACACCTGTTTTTTTAAAACCAGGATGAAATTTTAAGATTTATTTTAAACTGATTTGTGTTTTGCGTATGACCTTTAAGATGGACAGGTTATCTTAGACTGTTTCGAACTCTATCATAGGTATCATGCGTTGGCAAACAAAAAGTCGGTTTTATGCCAATTTTCCTAAACACAGCTGGGAATTCTTTCAATAAAAGAAAAATGAGATATCGCTTAAAAAAAAAGCTTCGAAGCTTTCAAAGGACATACTCTGTTCTTTCCAATGCATCCAATATCATTTCGATCGCTTCAGTATTGACTTCTCTAGGAGGGAAACAAAATGCCATTTTTTGCACTTTTCCTCTATTTTTGGGTAGAGGCCTCTTAAAAGATATACGAGCCATCAACGAGTCGAAATTATTAAAATTTACTACCGAAATTCGGAGTTAGTGGCCTCAACGTTAAAAGCGCTACGTCCAATTTATGATGAGGCGCATTTCTGGCTGAATGGCTTCGTCAATAAACAAAATATACGGTATTGGTCAGGCAGAAATCCACACGTACTCCATGAGTCTTCATTGCATCCCGAAAAAATACGGTTTGGTGTGGTTTATGGGCCGGCGGCGTCATTGGGCCGTACTTCTCCCGTGATGATCAAGACCGGCACGTTACTGTGAATGGGAATCGCTACCGTTCAATGATAACCGAATATTTTTGGCCCCAATTGGATGATATGGACTTGGAGGATACGTGGTTCCAATAGGACGGCGCCACAAGCCACACAGCGAATGTCACAATCAATTTATTGGAAACCAAGTTTGGTATCTCACGAAATGGTCCAGTCGCTTGGCCGCCTCGGTCGTGCAAATTGACGCCGTTAGACTATTTCCTGTGGGGCTACGTCAAGTCTATGGTCTATGCCAACAAGCCAGCGACGATTGATGAACTTCGTATGAATATCAAACGTGAAATTGCAGCAGTATCGGCCGATTTGTGCTTGAAAACCGTCGAAAATTGGGTTCAGCGTCTGGACTTCTACAAGCGTGCCCGTGGTGGCCATGCAAAAGAAATCGAGTTCCATACATAATGGCATCGAACGTACTTTCACAGGAATAAAGAATTTCATTGATATCCAAAACCGTTTTTGTTTTATTTAAAAAAACTTTTGTAGCGCTCTTATTGAAAAACCCTGTACTTTCCATCCAATTTCTGCCCAATAGCGTTCTAAATGCATGCTTACTTTTAATGACAATTAAGTCAAGATGATAACACTTTTCATTATCCCTAACATCCACATTAATTTTTCCAATCACTTCAACGTTATCACCTTATAATCATTTTAGAGAATAATTTACTGGCACCAATTTGCAGTGGTTGAAATATTTCTTATAATCTGATTCGTGACACACGGATACACAAGCCCCAGTATCGATTTCCAATTTAAAATTCACATTTTCTATATATAACTCAATAGTCAGAGGCCTTTTGCCTCGATCAACCATACAATTTAAATAACCTGTATCAATTGAGTTTATTTTATCATCATCCTCTCCACCTCCAGTATTATTTACATTATATACTTTTCTATTTTTCTTCTGAAAACAATTTCTGGCATTTCCTACGCCGCCACAAAAATAGCAATTAAACGTTTTCTTCCCGCTTCTTCCCTCCCGTGATCTCGAGCCGTACACCACCTTCTCACGGCGTTGATGCCTTCCTATCGCTTGGAACTGCTGCAGACTACGTTGCTTTGTCCCTCTCGTTTGATCCGTTGATCATTTGATAAGTAGTTAACACTGCCGCTCTTCATCATATCGATATTACTACTGTTCATCTCCATACATAGCGCAATCTCTGCCGCTTTTTGTAGTGAGACGAATTCATTTTCATTGAGGAGACGGTTTTGAAATTTGGTATCAGTTAACCCACATACAAATTGAATTAAGAGCGCTCTCTCCAAAAACTTATCAAATTCGCACTCACTAATTGCTTTAAGAGGCCTCTACCCAGAAATCGAGGAAAAATGGCATTTTGTTTCCCTCCTAGAGAAGTCAATACTGAAGCGATCGAAATGATATTGGATGCATTGGAAAGAACTAAATATGTCCTTTGAAAGCTTTGAAGCATTTTTTTAAGCGACATCTCGTTTTTCTTTTTTTGAAAGAATTCCCAGCTGTGTTTGGGAAAATTGGCATAAAACCGACTTTTTGTTTGCCAACGCATGATACCTATGATAGAGTTCGAAACAGTCTAAGATAACCTGTCCATCTTAAAGGTCATACGCAAAACACAAATCAGTTTAAAATAAATCTTAAAATTTCATCCTGGTTTTAAAAAAACAGGTGTTTTAAAACAAACAATTTTTTGAATTAATGAACAACGTTTTTCCTGTATATATTGATTTATACTTGATGCAATTTTTACTCAAAACAACAAAGTATCATACCAGCTATCGGATGCAAAAAAAATTATGTATTTACATGTATTTTGTTGCAAAATACTGAGTTTAAATTTTATATATTTTTCAAGAAAAATATACTGCATGTGTCAGATAACCTGTCCATCTTAAAGGTCATACGCAAAACACAAATCAGTTTAAAATAAATCTTAAAATTTCATCCTGGTTTTAAAAAAACAGGTGTTTTAAAACAAACAATTTTTTGAATTAATGAACAACGTTTTTCCTGTATATATTGATTTATACTTGATGCAATTTTTACTCAAAACAACAAAGTATCATACCAGCTATCGGATGCAAAAAAAATTATGTATTTACATGTATTTTGTTGCAAAATACTGAGTTTAAATTTTATATATTTTTCAAGAAAAATATACTGCAAAATAGTTGTTGCACATTCTCAGAAAAAAGTTCCAAGTTTCTCATTTAGATGGCGGTAGTTCTGTCGTCTGATTTGATTAGCCAATCAGAAGGACACCCAAGCTATAAGGGATAAATGTGTAGTTTGTCAACGGCATTAAGAGGTGTGTTATAAATAAAACAGGTTTGGCGTGAAGTGTGATCGAAATGGAATCAAGGATGCGTGTGTTGATATGTGTGTAAGCAGGTGGGGATTCTTTATTCAAAGTGATTTTTGCTTCATGGGGATTCAAAGTAATTTTTGCTTCTTGAATAAAAATGAAAATGAGAGAGGGGTCGACAGAAGCACTTTTCATTATGATGCTATATTTAATAAATTCTTATTGAAAATGCATTTATTTGTTTAAACAAAATTGCTTAAACTTCATAGCAAAAATTATAAATTAATTTAAACGATGAATGTACTCAGATTTTTAGAAATTCTATATATTTTATGTATAGCAAATTTGTATCTTGAAAAGTGCTTGCCGGTCACACCGTGATCAGGTGTAAAGCAGATAATGGTTTGGTTTGTGTTGGTAGGAAAAGAGACGAAACGGAGAGGGTGAAATGGTGGGTTAGGCTGAAAGAGGTATAATTGAAAGCAAATTGTAGTATGAACCAGCAGCATTGCGCTGTTGCCATTTACAAGGAAAGATTATGCAATTTTGTTTGCGCTGTTGCCATTATCTTACCTACCTTTTATGAGCTATGGTAGGGTAGGTGTTTGGTTTTTCGTATGAAGAGGGGGACAGAGGAAAGAATTTGCAACATTATGAAGATCACCAAGGTAAGTAGCAAAAGCTACACCGGGATTGTGAGAGGGGATGATGCAAGTGGTATTCAAGTGGGGCTTAGTTGGGAAGGAATTGTGGGTTTTGCTAAAGAGAATATTACTGGATGCAAAAATATACATATACCTGTGTACATTCACTCGATAATATGCAGGATCCAATAAAAGGATTTATGTGTATTGGGGGTTTGTTGACCTGTGGGAGCGATTTTATTTTCTACCCGCCATTACCTAACCAATAGTATACATTTACTACCTCACCTGCTCCCCTCTTATACCACTAAAATCTTAAAACTACTCTTACAAAAAAGCAGTCCTCAAGAATCTAAGTAGAGCCCAAATCACTGCGAGTCGCATCAGCAGACGACCTTTAGGGTTTACGCCCACCTCATCTAATGGTTCACCACGCTTTCACATCAGTCGTACGTTGCAACGAATCACAGCCACAAACCAGAGAGAATAGACCACCAGCTTTGGCCAAAAATGAGAGTTTCATAGAGCCAGTTTTGAAATAAGTAGCTCCGCCTCTTTTTTTATCTGTGAATACGTGTGAATAAGCAAAAAAATATGAAATAAGACAATTGAATCTGAGATGGCTTTGAAATAATTCAAATAATTTAAATAATTGACCACTAATTGGGACGTGTTAAGCAAAATGGTGTGTATGGTGTGGTGAATTAATTACCAACTCATATTTCATTAAAAAACATAATACCTAATGTAATATACTATTTGGGTGATTAAAAATCTAATAATATGATTCCTATGACAGCTGCAGAACTAAATTGCAAGCACGATGTAATCAGCTAAACGCGATTCTTTGTAATTTTGTTGACATACATTTTGAGCTCTTTCTTCTTATATTTTAAAGAAATTTAATTTATTTTCGATGAGTGTGTCTGTTATTTTGGAATAAATAATTATAAAAGTTAAACGAAAACTATTTTGTTTATCTATAGTAGATAGGTATGTTTATTGTTTTATTTTTCTATGAGGAGAATATGATGAATGTATTTTAAATTAGGTATTATAAAGAATTGGCTGTTCAAAAAATTAATATCAACATAATTTGTCACTTAAAACATGGACTGCTTGTCATTTTTATACAAAACCTGCTAGAAAACGTGTTTTAAAACTGCATAGGCGCTACGGAATGCACAGCGTTAGCGTATACACGTCAAATTTAAATTAAAAAGTGTCATTTTTGATTTAAAAAAAGTTCGTTTCCATAGTAACGCGTAAACTAAAGCGAAAAGTGAACTGTACTGAAAAGTGTAGGTACGTAATATTTTAATTTAAAACACGTAATTATCTTATTTGTTTTATGTTATCATAGTTTTGCTTTTTGTGTAGGTATTCTTTTGTTTTTCACAATGAAATTATAACATAATTTAATAATTCATAAATTTTTAATAAAATTCGCGTTTTTTACTATTTTGATTCTATTGGCGTATTTTTTTGGGAAGTGAGTATAACAAAACCAAAAGTGAGTATAAAAGTTTTGCATGTAAAAATAAAAGTGAGCTCGCTATAGGTTCTCAAAAAAAATACGCCTTATGCAGTTTTGACATTCAAATATAGTGGAAAATTAGGGAATTAACTAATACGAAAACATACAGGCAGTTTTAAAAAATTTAATTGCATTAAAAAATATTTCCTGGAATTCGCAAAACGTATTTTTCTTAAATTCCGATGACCAATTTATTTGTTGGTTAAAATAAATTCATCACATTTTTCTTGTAGATGTAAATCAAACAAGCCTGATAAAACAAATGTCCTCTCTCCTTTTTTTTAATTATTTGTTCCAAAACTCAGTAGAATATAGAAAATATAGAAAAAGGTCTAAATTTATATCTGCAAAACTAAAAAATCATGTTTGATGATTTTTTTATCATCCATTTTAGCTTTGCAGCTTAAACTAATATTTTTTTGCGTAATAATGTCAAAGGAATGCAATTATTACAGTAACTACCCATTTTTATTCGTATGCTTTTTAATGAAATATAAGTTGTTAATAATTTCCCCACACCGAACACACAATTTGCTTAACACGTCCCGATAACGGCAAATATATTTGAATTATTTGAATTTTTTCAAAGTTACCACCGAATAACTGTAAATGTTACTATGTGCCGGTGTATGCGTGACCAAATTCACCCTATGTTTACTTTTACATTGCACGCATACTTAACCACGCAGTAACTTTTTGAAACTGGCTCTATGAAACTCTCATTTTTGGCCGAAGCTGGTGGTCTATTCTCTCTGGTTTGTGATCACAGCGTACAGCTGATATGTAAGTGAGACCCTTGGCTGACACTAACCAGACAAGTTGATTAGCCATTTGCAGGCAGGCGCCCACGAGAAGGACAGAAGTATGAGGATTTTGCCCAGCCCTATATTTGGACAAAATTTGGTTAAAAAAAAATTAACGAAAGATAAGTTATTGCATTTTTTCGGAATTTTAGGGTTTATTGTCTTTTAACAAAAAAGTTTTTTTTTTCTATTTGTTTATTTTTTTGCTATATTTTTAAGCGAAACAGTTAAATACATACAAGCATATATCAAAAATATAAAATAAATAAATCAATAAATACACTGGTCGGCATAAGTATTTTGACACAACTAAAGTTAATTCTACTCATAATTTTAAATTACTTCATGTAAATTTTGGAATCAATGGAAACGTCATTTAAATTCGTTTCCTTAACCCATTGAAAATTTAAAATTTTTGTGAAAGTCAACTTTTTGGACTTTTTTCCACTGTCTTAAAAAAAAATTTTTAAGCAAAAGATTTCTTCAAACAATTCTAATAGTAATCGCAAAATTTGATTTTTCAAAAATCTCTTCGCTAATATTTTTTATGATTTTTTGAAAATTGCTAAAAATGACTATTTTAGCCACTTTTTCCTCCTTTTCATACAAAATTTCTGAGATCATCCCATTCAAAAAAATATTTAGGTATACATTTTGTTAAGTACTAAACATTTGTTTAATAACACAATAAAACAATGTATTTTTAGACCAAATTTCCAGGAAAAATAAGTTAGAAACTGGAAAAATATTGAGGTAGGAAAAACGAGGTTGACCTAAAAATGGAATATATCAGCCGTCCCTCAACGGATTAATTTTATTTTACATTTAAAAGAAAGCCCTATATTTATTCTTAAAATAAATTCATGGTTAAGTTCTTTCCAATTATTATTAGAAAAGAAATTCTTACTTTTGTAACATTACCAAAGTCAAAACCGTGTTTTTTTTAGTCTAAACCAGCGAGACTAATTTATACACTACGTTCAAAATGGGATCAAAGGGGCTCCATTTCTTTCAAAAACAGTTAGCTGAATACTGTAGCTTTCTATTAAATGTAACCACTAGATGTAGCTTAGTGTTGCTAAAACCGTAGCCCGAGGGAAAGAAGAATAAAATATTAATTTTAGGGCACTTGGTACTAATCCTTATATATATGTATATATATATTTTTTTTGGAAACTGAAGATAGATATTATTCATTAAAGAAATTCAGTTTTAGCAAACGGTTATAAAAATGCTACTTTTCTTGTCGAAGAGTTATTGCAAGAAAATACATGAAATCTAAAACTAAAAGAAAGGGCAACTTTGGTGCGATGTATCTCGAAAATTCTCTGACATAAATTTCTCAAATTTTGGTAAAACATAGAACAGGTATATATTTATATCTATATATCTATATATATAAATTTAAAAAAATTAATATTACGAATTTAATTTTTAGCATTTACTTCCGCATTTTCCGATATTTTGTTCCATACATAATTGAACCATACCATACCAAGAAATGACAATAATTTCCTAAATAATTTGTGTTTTATTCGAAATCAACATAATAATATCCGGATTTGGCTAGATGGTATAATGCAATGAAGTAAATATTGCACATCACGAGTTTCCAAATTTAAAATTTCCAAAGTTTTTTATTTTATTTTAAAATAACTATATTTTTCTTTTTACTTATTTAAATTATTTGGAGTTGATGACGACCTGCATACCTATAAAAATGACACAAATGTATGAAAGCGACACCTAAATAGCTCTCACATGAAATTGATCGCGAAAAAGCGATTGCCAATTTGATAATCACCTTACGAGGACGTAAAGCGATGAATTTGATTGTCAACTATCAACTATCACCTTAGCCGATTCCTGGTAATTCTGATTCTCCTTATTCACCACTAGTTGGTTGTACCCGCTTCGCTGGGTATGCAAAGTAATATTTGATAAACAAATTGATTTTATTTAAAGAACTTCTTTGAAAACTACATTGCGTGTAAATTGTCTCTGGTTAATTAATAATCTTCCTTGCTGTGGATTAGATTCAATATACACCTTCTTTTGTCTTGATTGTGATAAAGCCACATACAGTTATTGTCTTAATTAAGTCTCCTGTTAATATAATTTCCGTGGGAATTTCAACAACGTCGTCTTCATACATTTCTGCTACCCGCGGCAATTTTGCAATAATGAGAAGACTCATATATTAATAGCCCTCAAGATTTTGTCCACAGAGATTCCTTCACGATCAGTTAGTTTTCTCTTTTATATTTAAATATCGCGAAATAAAATTTCCTATTAATGTACCTGAGGAGCAGTTAGTAAATCAGTGATCTTAAAATTCGTAGCAAAGTACATATTGCCTAAAAACGGTTTCTATTTTTTTTGTATCTATTGATTTAGAATTTAGATTTATGAGTATAAATAATATTTTACTTCTTTTTACTTCTTTATTATCAATGTACCTACAAAGTTTCATATTGATACGACAAATTCCTTCGTGAGTTATGAAAAAGTTCTCATTAAAATCATTGCCAATAACTCGAGCCCAAAGCAAAATACCTAAATATTTCTTATATAGAGTACACAAACCGAGTTTGAAGTCGATCGGGTGAAAAATAAAAATGTTCCCGTACAAACTTTGACCCCCTAAGAAGGGTTGGTTTTATTTGGCAATTTCCTTTTGAAAACACTTGCCGAGCATTACTATAGTAGAGTTTGAACCTTGAAGAAAATTAAAATACTTATATGAAAAATAGGCGGTGCGTATTTGAATAATGAGAAAACACAAACATTGAAAATTTATTCAAATACCCACCGCCTACTTTTATTTAAAATAAGAAAAATAACAAAAGTAAGGAGCGTTACAGAATCAGTAAGGGTAAA
The DNA here is from genome assembly GCA_949372485.1 of Cheilosia soror. NCBI lineage: Eukaryota > Metazoa > Arthropoda > Insecta > Diptera > Syrphidae > Cheilosia > Cheilosia soror. The sequence goes on from OX443562.1 coordinate 40,522,670, forward strand.
TATATATATGATTATCTGCCGATACATTTTGGTAATGTCAGCAGTGATTACGAATTTGTACATTCTAAAACGACTTTGTACATTCGAAACGAATACTAACAACAAAACGGCTGTCTTCTTGGCGTCTAACGCTTCTCAAAAACTCTTTCTCACACCCTTCTTCTTCTTCTTCTGCATGGTGACTGCAAAGTTCGTGTCTGAGTTATTACCTCCATCTCCCAGAACTTGTTCATCTTGGTATCTGTCCAACACCAACACAAATCAACTGGAAAAGGCTATCTGCACCTATTAACAGGTGTATACGACTAGGAATATTAAAATAGGGATCAGCGAGACAAATGTTTGACGGGATGTTCCAACTACTGACATCAAGCTCCCTCTCCGGATGCCCGTTAGTGATACCCTTTAATATTAACAAATCCAAGTTGATATCGAAGTCTGATATCCTTAACTTACAACTAGCTTCTGTCTTAGAGTTGACAATAGCATTTGATCTTCCTATTCCGGAAACTGACGTATGCGTTTGAACTTTATGCAATTTAAGTTTTTGAACCATATCTTCAGTAATGAAATTCAATTGTGATGCAGAATCTGTGATGCAGTCTGTAAGCTTGACTTGTAAATGAATAATAATAAATAAATAATAAAAAATAAAATAATCTAGTAGTGCTCTCACTGGTTGAAATTTAGGCCAATAAAATTCGGAAACTCCGAAAACTTCCCAGAAAAACATGGTAATTGAATTTGTTCAAGTTTTGACGACCTAATCGGATATTGCTAAGGTAACAATGTTGCGTTAAGATTGTCGCACACACTAGCACTCGGCTTCTTTTTCGCCAACAATGTCAAAATATTTGATTTTGCAACCACATACAAATCTTTGACTTCCGCTCGACTATTTGTATTCGCTTTCTTCTCGCCGCTATTCATCCTCTTCAACGACATCTGAACGTTTAAATTTTGTTTAAAATAGGATTCGAGAATACCTAATCGACATTCCAATTCTGTATCAGAAATTGAAGAACCCTTTTCGCGTATCAGATTTTTAATTCGACTAATGTTTCCTTTTACGGTCGATCGCAGAACTTTCAACTCCGAAATTGTCTTTTCCATCTTCCGCTAACTGTCTAACCCCGCTCCACCGAGTTGCTCTACTACTTTTGATCACCAGCATCTACCCCAATATCACTCTCAATATCTGAATTTGTCATTGTGATGAATAACTATCAGTTCAACTCAAAAGAAAAATAAACCAACAGCTTCTAAATATTTTATCGGCAGCGAAACGACGATTTTCTTTAAAGCGAATTTCAATTCAATAAATCCAACAACGAATGTGTCAGCAATCAACATCAGCAGTACCAACAACAAGTAATAGACAAAGCTTATGCTGCCCGTCCACTTAGTGCCCAACGCAGCAACCAATTTTATTCAACAGTTTATTCAACTTCTTCCTAGGGTACAGAGCATTGTTTCTTGTCTATTTTTTTTTATTTTTTTTATTTGATTTGTGTCTGGAAGCAATACATACTTCGTTTTACTTTCATTTTGTATCCTTTCCCTTTCTGGATTTTCCTCATGACTTTATTGCTTTATTAGGGGTGGATGTGTTGTCTAGCACTAATTACTTGTGCGCGCAGATTTTTTATTACTGGTGTTTCCGCAAAGATCTGCGCTGGGTAGATCTAGACCAGGGCTGGGCAAACCGGCGACCGCGCAAGAGTTTCAATTAAATATTTTTAAATAAAATAAAAGCAATTTTTTTTCTCCTCTATTCATTTTTATACATACAAACCAACATTACATTACATTAAATTTTTGTTTTTGTAGAATTTATATTTCGAAACAAAAAATGTACTACACGCGTTTATTGATGTACATATTTGTTTTGTGAGGTGACAAAAAATGTAAATTTACAACCAATGGTTGTTCAAAAATTCTAGCATAATATTAAAACCTTCTTCCGCACATAGTTGCTTGCGGTTGTTGACATTTTCGCAATTGCCACTCTGATTTTTAAAGACTGAAAGGTACTACTTCACAATGTCAAAAAACTTGCCAAATTTTGAAATAATCTCATAAATATGACGTCAGATTTTATCTATGCACAACCTTAGGGCAGAATCTGACAAGATTGACAAGTTTTTTGACATTGTGTGTTGTGTAATAGAAATAAAGAGGTGAAGACATTATGCTGCTTTTTAAAATAAAAAAAAGCAATCCAATTTATAAACTTAAATGATTCACAATGGATTGTGAATGAGGGGCAGAAATAATGGGTTCGTAGGATTACTTTCAAGGTTTTTGTTATCAGTGTAATAACTAGGAATCTCTGCGCTGTAAAATTTTAAATTTTCCGCATGTTATTGATATGTACATGGTTAAGTAGGCATCTGTTTTTACAAGGACTCACGAAATATAACATTTTCTAAAATCCACAAATGGAATACATCACGTACTTGATAATGAAGATTGGTTAGCTTTCTTGTCGCATATAACTAAACACCTCAATCACAGACAGTTGTGGCCTGTGGGCATGCAGATGCCATACAAATTTGCAAAAAATGCAAGTTTTCCAAAATAAAGTAGGTACTAAGGAAGTAAGAAGTAGACTTCTTACGCATGCCAACTCAGAAATAACATAACTTTTAAATACTGACAATGTAATCAAGAGATTAGGCGGGTAAAACCTTTTGATCTATAAGAGTTAGCTAAGACCAAGAAGGTTAGGTCATATTTTCAATCAAAGAAGTTTAGAAATCCGACAAACGGCGGACTTATCTTCTTATTTTTTTTTAAATGAATCAAATATATATTGCCGATTAGTCGAACGACTAGGTGCAATCCAATTCGGGATGAAGAAAGGCAGTCCCCTCGGGAGTTTTTTTTTTAGATCGGGTTAAAAGTGACCAAATTTTTTTAGTTCCAATATCGTAATATGGAATTATTAAAATCTAGAGCTTGAGTTCGAAATTTCGAAACGAAAACAATACATATGTATCTATCTTCCTCTTAGTAGGAGAAAGTTAAACGAATCAGAAAATTTAACTCTGCAGTTCTCTGCAGGCTCATAATTCGGATTCCGAGGTATGCTTCTGCAAATTTATAAGCGAAGAGGAGTATGTGAACTTGAAAAAAAGCTCTTCATTTAACGTCATTCCTCTGTTCAACATATTTATAAGAATGGGGATCACCGTTTTGAAAAATCTGAAGAGAACTTGGATGCCTTTTTGAGATTTACAAACTTAGAAGACGATTGGCAGTGTCTTGCTTCAACTTTTAAGAACTGCTGAATTTCTTAAATTTTTAGTGTACAGCAGTAATGAAATACATATTTTTTTATTTATTAAATAAACTTTTTTCGTTTCCTTAACCCATTGAAAATTTAAAATTTTTGTGAAAGTCAACTTTTTGGACTTTTTTCCACTGTCTTAAAAAAAAAATTTTTAAGCAAAAGATTTCTTCAAACAATTCTAATAGTAATCGCAAAATTTGATTTTTCAAAAATCTCTTCGCTAATATTTTTTATGATTTTTTGAAAATTGCTAAAAATGACTATTTTAGCCACTTTTTCCTCCTTTTCATACAAAATTTCTGAGATCATCCCATTCAAAAAAATATTTAGGTATACATTTTGTTAAGTACTAAACATTTGTTTAATAACACAATAAAACAATGTATTTTTAGACCAAATTTCCAGGAAAAATAAGTTAGAAACTGGAAAAATATTGAGGTAGGAAAAACGAGGTTGACCTAAAAATGGAATATATCAGCCGTCCCTCAACGGATTAATTTTATTTTACATTTAAAAGAAAGCCCTATATTTATTCTTAAAATAAATTCATGGTTGAGTTCTTTCCAATTATTATTAGAAAAGAAATTCTTACTTTTGTAACATTACCAAAGTCAAAACCGTGTTTTTTTTAGTCTAAACCAGCGAGACTAATTTATACACTACGTTCAAAATGGGATCAAAGGGGCTCCATTTCTTTCAAAAACAGTTAGCTGAATACTGTAGCTTTCTATTAAATGTAACCACTAGATGTAGCTTAGTGTTGCTAAAACCGTAGCCCGAGGGAAAGAAGAATAAAATATAATTTAATTTTATAATTTTAGGGCACTTGGTACTAATCCTTATATATATGTATATGTATATATATTTTTTTTTTTGGAAACTGAAGATAGATATTATTCATTAAAGAAATTCAGTTTTAGCAAACGGTTATAAAAATGCTACTTTTCTTGTCGAAGAGTTATTGCAAGAAAATACATGAAATCTAAAACTAAAAGAAAGGGCAACTTTGGTGCGATGTATCTCGAAAATACTCTGACATAAATTTCTCAAATTTTGGTAAAACATAGAACAGGTATATATTTATATCTATATATCTATATATATAAATTTAAAAAAATTAATATTACGAATTTAATTTTTAGCATTTACTTCCGCATTTTCCGATATTTTGTTCCATACATAATTGAACCATACCATACCAAGAAATGACAATAATTTCCTAAATAATTTGTGTTTTATTCGAAATCAACATAATAATATCCGGATTTGGCTAGATGGTATAATGCAATGAAGTAAATATTGCACATCACGAGTTTCCAAATTTAAAATTTCCAAAGTTTTTTATTTTATTTTAAAATAACTATATTTTTCTTTTTACTTATTTAAATTATTTGGAGTTGATGACGACCTGCATACCTATAAAAATGACACAAATGTATGAAAGCGACACCTAAATAGCTCTCACATGTAATTGATCGCGAAAAAGCGATTGCCAATTTGATAATCACCTTACGAGGACGTAAAGCGATGAATTTGATTGTCAACTATCACCTTAGCCGATTCCTGGTAATTCTGATTCTCCTTATTCACCATTATCTGCCGATACATTTTGGTAATGTCAGCAGTGATTACGAATTTGTACATTCTAAAACGACTTTGTACATTCGAAACGAATACTAACAACAAAACGGCTGTCTTCTTGGCGTCTAACGCTTCTCAAAAACTCTTTCTCACACCCTTCTTCTTCTTCTTCTTCTGCATGGTGACTGCAAAGTTCGTGTCTGAGTTATTACCTCCATCTCCCAGAACTTGTTCACCACTTCATTCAGCGACGCCTCTTCAAAATCAGAGCAACCAATGGCATACACGCTGTCTGAGGAATTTCGGATAACCCATATCTTCCAGAAGCTATCCAACCAAACAACGTCTTTTGTAAAACGGGTAAATGGGGCCCAAGCTTTATCTGTCCAACACCAACACAAATCAACTGGAAAAGGCTATCTGCACCTATTAACAGGTGTATACGACTAGGAAACTAGTTCAACTCAAAAGAAAATAATAATAATAATTTATTAAATAAACTTTTTTCTCTTTATCAATTTTTGAATTCTAAAAAAAAAAAAAAAATACCAAACACAATTTTATTTCTAAAATAAAAAAAAAATAATTTGAACAAAGTATTGTGGCCATTATTTCAAAGTGGACCGCGAAGTTTTGTAAAAGGTAAAAGTAGTCCGTCACCTGAAAAAGTTTGCCGACCCATGATCTATACCATCGTCTTGTTCTAGAAGACAGCTGAGTTGCAATTTAATGATAAACCATACACAGTGCATAAACAGATGTCAGTTGATTGATTCCAATGGCTCAACTAGCACAGGCACACGCATTTCGTCGCACCCAACGCCACTCGAGTCAACAAAAAATGTAAGAAGTTGAGGAACGAGTTGGACAGATAATGTGCAGCACATTATTGTAAAATCGTTTCTCAACGCGTTGCACAAGCATGTTCAACGAGCAACAAGAGCTCGTAAACTACCCGCACACTTCTTTAGCAACGCGGTGAGGAACGATGTCCAAACAGATCAAACGCGTTGGTTGGATAAAATTTAGGGCATCGTACATTAGAGTTGAATTCGAAATTGATGAGTTGGGCACTAAGTGGACGGGCAGCATTAAGCTTTTATTAGCGGCGATTCCAACCAACAACAAACAGCAACAATAGAAATTGTGAAAACTTTCACTCAGCAAAGAATAACTCCAACATCCAACATCTGAATCCAACAACCAGTTCAAGCAAACAGTATACAAGTATTATGTTCGTTCAGACACGCTGTCTGATTACGAAAAGTAGCAATGAAAAAGAAGCTTTTATAAGAAGAACTGAGAAACTATTCGTATATGTGGCGAATCCGATCAGCAACAACTATGTACCTATAGTTCTAGTTCTCTTTGCCTAAAGTGTACGATAGCTGCACCGCAAATCAGCGTTGCCACTGTTGGACTATTTTTTCGCTGAAGATTCTCTAAAAAAATGCAGTAGATTGATTTTTTTTGCAGTCGATTTTTTTCAAACAAGACCAAGGTAAATTAGAAAACATAACATAAACAATACAAAATTAATAAAGACGAGTATTTAAACAAAACAGCAAAATGCATTATTATTAATGAACATGGAATATTGTTCATCTTCATTGGCTATTGTAATACCAAAGACGACGGTTGAGTAGCAACTAAACTTTATTGAGTATACGGTACATGAATATACTTAATGCTTGTAGAATATATAAGTATGTGTATGTATGTATAGTTAATACTTGTATTTGAGGGTACACAGTATGTGTTACAGCTATGTATTAAGTTTTTCTGCCTCGATATAAAATTGCAGCACGAAAAACTCCATCAAGCTGAAACAGTTTCCTTCGACAATCTAAGCCAGGAAATATCAGTTTCCCAAATTTGTTTGTATTTCTGTTTTATCTAGATACTCTTTTGGATTTGGCTTCCTCATTTAAGTTTTTACAAAAAATGCAGCAGATTTAATTTGGTGGCAGTAAATTTAAATTTTAAAAAAAATGCAGTAGATCTACTTCAATTGCAGCAAAGTGGCAACGCTGTCGCAAATACTTAATGCCGCAACCAGCAAAACAACACCAACAACAATTTAACGAAGAGCGTGTGAGGCTGAGAAATGCAAAATTTGTGTTTTCTGTAATTTTTCGGAAACAAAGAAACTATGCAATTCTCTGAATGTTCTCTTTTCTATGATTTCACTTTGTTCTATTAAAATGTTCAGCGGTGAATAATTATGCACTTCCACTTATATGTACCTATATTTAAATACGTAAATTATGTGTTCCAAATTAAAATACTTATTATTTAATTTTAAGATAATATAGTAATACAGTAAAGACTCGACAAACTTAAGACGCGAAAAAGGTGAGTATACGGAAAAGTTAATTAGGTTCAGACTCCACGGTGGTCTTTAAAAAGTTAACTTTGACTTTTTCAAGTTGTAGTATCGGCACTGTGCGATGCCAACACTTTACTATATAAAATGTAAAGCAATGAAAATAAAGTCGCACTTATAAAATAAAAATATGGAAAATATAAGTCAATTGATAGTAAAATATAGAGCAATCGGCTATGGAATATTGGGTCTCTACAATTGGCGACGAGGAAAAACTTATAAAAAAAAAAGAAGACGAATAAATAAAGAACGGAAAACTCAGGCGACAAGGTAAGAAAGAAGATAACACCCAAAAATTAGTGATTCAAAAGTGAAATAGCGAAGTGCATAATAAAAAAAATCTAAATCTTAAATGATGTGCATAAAAAAGAAGAAAAATAACTTGAAATAAATGTTTTGCTTAAATGCAGTAAAATAAAAAAATCGAAGTAAATGTTTTACAAATTTCGAGTGGAAATAGAACTTAAAGTATAACCGTTTTGCTTAAATGCAGTAGAAAGAAACAAAAGAAACGAAGAAGAAGAAATAGATTAAATTCGAGATAACTTGAAGTGAATGTTCCGTTTTGCTTAAATGCAGTAAAAAGAAAAAAAGAAAAGGAAGAAATAGATTTTGCTTAAATGCTGTATAAGAAATTCATAGACTAAATTCGAAGGATTTCGAATTTAATGTTCTGCTTAAATGCTGTATAAGAAATTCATAGATTAAATTCGAATGATCTTGAATTTAATGTTTTGCTTAAATGCTGTATAAGAAATTCAGGATTGAAATAATATGGAATTGTTAAAACTGTTTTACAGTTAAAAAAAAAATTAAGAAAGTAAATGTAGTATCGGCACTGTGCGATGCCAACACTTTACTATATAAAATGTAAAGCAATGAAAATAAAGTCGCACTTATAAAATAAAAATATGGAAAATATAAGTCAATTGATAGTAAAATATAGAGCAATCGGCTATGGAATATTGGGTCTCTACACAAGTCAGTTTTATTTTTAACTTATTTTTCCATAATGTAATGTTGTACGTATGTATGAACACATAAAAACACAAATTTTTGTATTTTACGTACATACATAATGCATTAATGTATATTTTTGAAATTGATTTAGTGTCTTGGAAAAGTTAAGAATTCGCAAAAGTTAAGCACCTAAAAACAAACTATGTACTTAACTTCTTTGAGTCACTACTGAATCTATTACTAAAATTTTACCAACAACTTTCTTCCAATTCCAGCAATCTTGTAGAAAATATTTTATGCTCCTCTGTGTTTCTCCCAACAGAAGCAGCTTTCTCGATGAAGATTATTTCCAGCTTATGTGGGTTAACAATATTAATTTAACCTGTATACGTATATGAATGATTATTTTTTTTACTTAAATTTTAATTGTTTCAGTACCAAAAAATGTCAACAAGCGTTTTTGGGACTTCAACTATTAAAAAATTTCAACCAATTTCATCGAAATTAAAAGACGAGGTTCTCACTATACTGGTTCAAACGAAAGATTTACAATCCACACTATTACAAAGATATTCATTTATATAATTCAAATAGATTTAGTACTTAGATGGTTGTTTAGAATTACAATGTTACCATAATAATTACTTTAAAAAGAAAATCAATTAAATAATCATTAATGTGAAACATTAACAGGGAGGAATTAAATTGTAATTTGTGTATTAATTCGTTTAGAATAATTTATTCGGCATGAAAATGATCAGTATAGCCATGTTTTAGCGAAACCAAAGTATGGAATTTGAGTCCTGCAATGACAGAAAATGTAATAGATCCTTGTTCGGTAACTCGATATTAATAGAAGAGGGAGAAAAGGAAAAGGATGAACGATATTAATTTTATATACTTAACTTATGCAATTAGAAGTTTATTTTTAATATAAATGTAAATAAGGAAATCGATCTTTTAAAATGACTACTTGCCTCAGCGGTAGTGGGCGCAGTAGCGCAGTGGTTAGTGTGCTGGACTACTGTGCGAGGGATCCCAGGTTCGATCCCCCGAAAAACCCAAATTACATCTTAAAGTTTTTTCTACTGCGCCACCTCTCGCGAACGTCTGACAAACATCCGAGAGTATGACTGTCATGAAAAAGCTTCTCAATTCAGCCGTTCGGACTCTAATTAGATCATGAGTAAGAGATCGTAGATTACACATAATGTGTGGTGGGTACTGGATAGATAGAAGATGTTGCTGAATGAGAAATTAAAATTGGGAGATTTTTTAATTACAGGGTGTGAATATAATTATGTATGATACAATTTAAATAAATTATATAATCTACTGAACAATCCTAATAAAGTTGTCGCACTAGTAAATGTGGAGATCAAATAGTTGTGAGAAGGCAGACCTTTTTTATTGGCCTCTGACTATTATGCCTATATCTACAGACCTGTTGCGCCAACTACTTATTTATTTATTTAAAGTAAGCGCCCAGTATACTTAACTACCTTGATTATTATTATTACTATACGAATATACAACACTATTTAATACATTTCTTTCAGGACAGCAAACTGGCCGAAATATTATACCAGCAGGATATAGATCTGGGATATTTTTTATCGCCAGCACAGTCCAATGACGCTACTATTTTGAATGACATACAATGTTTAGTGGACAACAATCACAAGGCTATGAAACCTATGGAGGTAATTTATACATTTTTAGTACAATATCACTAAATTTGCCACTGTATTTCGGGAAAAAAAATATAAAGTTACCCATTTATTTCTGCATGAAATCATATAGGTAATGTTGTAGATATAGGTTAGTGGGTTGAGAGACAGAAGAAACCTCTACCCCTGTACGCCACACTTAGATCAATGTAGATTGCAGAGAAACCTACGGACCAAACCGATGTATTCACAAATTTAAGTAGGTCATTAATGGACCAGTTGGAAAGTTCTTCTAAATCGTCGAAAAAGTTACTATTTCTTATGTGCTGTGCATCCTGTGCCTGTGCATCCTGTACATCATCATCTGTACTGACTCCCATTTTTTGGTATGGTATTTCAGCACGTTGTGTCCTGGGATAATACCCTCAATCGAGGACAATGATTTCTTGTTCAATTGTAAGATTCTCTCAATTTTCTATTTTCTGCTGAGAACACACGTGGTAAATTGTCTTGTGAAATCTAGACGGAGAGTAGTGTAGTCCGTGCATACATTATTGCCCGCGTATTTGTTCAGAATTTGTACATGACCCATAAGGCTGTGTTTCCAGCTTTAAAGTTTCCTCCCCCGAGCTAACGACACTATGAAGTGCTGTTTCAACAATTTTGCCTTTGCTATAGGCGTGTTGAGCAGGAGATATAACATCCGGGCTTAGTTTATTCCGAATATGGATATCTATGAGCCTTTAAAAAGTTTTTAGAACAAATGAGGTTAGCCTTATGGGTCTAAAGTCTTTGGCAGTAGTATGGCTGGTCTTTCCAACTTTGGGTATGAAGACCATTTTAACTTCTCGCTATGATTTTGGAACGTATCCTAGCTTTAACTCTTTCAAGGGCGGTGGTATGATAAATATACCACTTATTTGAACGTTTTTCTTTACTTCAATGTGCGATGATATACTTTCTATACCACTTTTCTATGTTAATTTGAGCTTGTTTTTTCAAAGAAAAAATAAATCCTATGGAGGAGTGGGACGGATATATTAGATTTTTGGGTATTTCGAGAGGACCACCTTTAGTTGTCGAACTTTTCAAGGGCTTCTGCAATATTGCAAGTCCTAGTGTATCACCTTAAAGTCGTGTTTTCTATTTGTCTAGTATACTTTTGTATTTTTACGCGAATACTGTGTTTTTTATTATAAAATTGCAAGTGAAATTAATGTTTGTGAACACGCAAAGTGTGTGACTATTGATTTCATTGTGGTTTTGATTAAATTATATCAAATTGATTTGCTTTTGTTCTTTGTTTGCGTCGTTTGTTTAGTGACTGAGTGAGTTATTTTGTTCTCTCTTCTCTAAAGTCTAAACATAAAATAATAGCCGTATTTTATTATGCCCGTGATCTGAACTAGATCACAAATTAACACTCATTCGCAACAACAAACCGTGATCCAACTTTCTATTTGGATCATGAAAAATGATAGTATACTTCTAGGCGAATAATTTTATTCGTGTATGTTGGTAGTTCAATGAACAAAATACAAATAAAGTGGCTTACAAAATTTGGACAACCCAATAACCAATTAATCCACTCCGTTTCTCGCATCAAATTTGTAAGCCTCTCTCAAATGTCAAAAAATTATAGAATTAAACAATGGAAAACGGCCGAAATTTTTATTTTATATTTTAAAACATTGTGTGCATACTGCATACATATATTTTTAGACCAAGGAGAAACTAGCCAAACAAAGAAACTTTCGCCTTTCTCTGTACATATTCCGAAGTTCTCCCTTCGCGTTCTTTTCGATTTAAACCAAAACTTATTTGTTCTTATTCTTACGTTTAAACAGAAGAGAGCGCGCAATTGTGAAAGGGATAACTTCGCGAAATACACCACAGAAAAAGGCAAATTTATTTTTAAATAAAAACTGTAAATAAAAATATGTTTTAACAACAATTATTACAATTGCCAACCAAAGTATTTTAACTTTACAGCTTGAGGTTTTTTTTTTAACACATTTCGGTTTTGTTTACATTAGAAACGTCAAATTTTGAAACAATTAACGTCAAGTTCATTCAGTAATGCCACACGTCCAGAAAAAAATTACAATTCCCCAGGGGTGTGTCTTGTCCCCTCTCCTTTTCATTACTTATATGGACTGGATGTTACAGCGCAGTCTTGGCGAAGAACGTTTCGAATTGGGAGATCTGAGGATAAGTCATTTGCTCTTCGCGGATGACTTGGTCATCCTTGGGTCCTCTCAGACTGAACTTCAGCGCGCACTCGATCGGTTTGTAGCCGTTTGTGTTGAAGCTGAGATGAAGGTAAATGTGAACAAATCTAAAGTGATGGTCATCTCCAGAACGCCTCTTCAATGCACTCTGCATGTTAGTGGAGTCCCATTGAAACAGGTAGAGAAGTTTTAGTATCTCGGGGTCTTATTCACGAGTGATGGAAGGAGCAATGCTGAGTTTTCCTGTAGGATTGGTCAGGCAGCAGGTTGAGACAGCTTGGTCATTCTGTTATCAGGAGGACTGAACTAGGTGTCAAAGCTAAGTTGTCAGTCTTTAATTCGGTGTTTGTTCCAACTCTTACCTCTGGTCATGAGGTTTGGGTAATGACCGAAAGAATAAGATCGCGAATACAAGCTGCCGAAATGACATTTCTCCGTTGTATTGCTGGTGTGACCCGTAGAGATCGCATTAGAAATACTATAATACGTGAGGAACTCAATGTCGAGCAGCTACTTCTCCGGACGGAGCGGTCCATACTTCGGTGGTTTGGTAATATTAAACGTATGTCCCCGACCAGGATCCCACGACGTGCTATGGAATCCGTACCATCGGGCAGGCGTCCCCTAGGTAGACCCAGGATGAGATGGTTAGATCAAATTCATAATCTCTTCTCTACCCGTATGGGGATTGCCCTTGATGATTTGGAGTCGATGGCGGAGGATCGAGAGCTATGGAGGATCCACTTGAGCAACCTACACCCGCGACCCACTAAATGGATAAGCGGGATATTGAAAATGAATGAATGAATGAAAATATTTCATCTATTATAAAACCATTATTGCAAATATGTTATATCTGAATTGTGTTTTTTTTTTTTTTTTTAGATCTGTGTTAAAGAGCTTTCAGACAATGCGAGTGACGGATGGGCAGGGATACCCTTCAAAATTGACAACGAGACAGGTATTTAAATTAACTATATTGTTGATATATGTTATGTACTAGTATATACATACAAGTAGACAATTAATTTAATATTATATGGAAGCAGGTACTCTACTCAGGATGTCGATTATGTTTTATAGTTATCACAAATCATCTACTTCTCATATACAGGGTGTTCCAGTTAAGCGGTATAATCCTTTAATAAAAGGAGATTCGTGAAGTTCCGCCGAACAAAACATTTTGTGGCAGGTGGGGTGGAGGGGTTGGGGGTTATTCTCACCACATTCCCCCTTATAGTCCATCAAAGTAGATGACCTCTAATTTTGAACTGTTACCACTTAAAACGCTATAACTTATAAACTATTATAGGTAGGTACAAAAAAAGTGTTGTACATTTTGAAAAGACAATAGCGCATACAAGTCTTTAGCACTTCGGGTACATCTGTGCAGCTACAAAAAAGTAATTGCTTCTTAAACTAATCTTTAAAGGATTATACGTATACCGCTTAACTAGACCAGCCTGTATAAAAATGGAAATTACGATTCTCTCACTGACTCATCAACGTCTAGCTATAAGCAAAGAATATATGATTACCAAGAAGTACTATCTGACTTTGAAAATGAAATCAAACACAGAAAGCTCTTTCTTAAATAATGAAAAGAGAGCCGACTGAAAAATAATTGAGAGTAAAGCTCTTTCTCATACAACCTCGATCCACACGTAGGTATCCATAACCATATCCATAATTCCATACACCATGGAAATTTCCAATACAGCAAAATCCGATCTGCGATTAAAAAAAAATACATACATACATACATACATTTTCAATGGCCCGCTTATCCATTAAGTGGGTCGCGGGTGTAGGTCGCTCAAGTGGACCCTCAAAATAATAAAAATGAAATATAAAACTGCAGTGAAACAATCACCCTTATTCTACGTGGCGTTTATATTAAACGACAAATGGCGTTTTTTGAAATCGGTATTACATGTGGCGTGTTTCTAGGCGTTTTATGTCGTTTAACGACATGTGGCGTTTAAGTAGTGTGGAACACAAGTTCTACACAGTTTTTCGCATTCTGACTGTCGTTTTAGTTGCACAAAACGACTCAAAAAACGCCGATTATTGTCGATTACAAATTCTTAAACGACAAGGAGGCAAATTTAAGAAAAAACATATGAGTTTTGGTAATTGTTTATATTTATGCAGTGATTTCATAATTCTCTTATGATTAAGAGTGAAATCAAATCAAATGAATTTCCAGCCTTTCGGTAAAACATCAAATCAAATGAATTTCCAGCCTTGGTCAATTCCTTTCTTCTTCCTTGTAATGCATGTTTATCCAGTGTGTGTATATATTTTCTTCGATGACGGTAAGCATGTGTGTTAGGATTTTACTAAGGGTTGGTTGGCCAAGACCCAAATTAAAATCATTCCCTCCACCGCAAGAAAACGCAATGTCGAAGCCAGTTTAAAAATGACTGGCACTTTCAAATACAAAACAAATACCTACAGCGAAAACAGTTTAGAAGACGAACACCGTATTGACCTCGTCTTCTTGATTTAAAAAACTGTTGTAAATGTAATATCGCGAACATTAGTATGTACTGTTCAACACTTTTTTCGTTTGGTTTTGTTTGGATTTAAATTCCGTGTGTTAAACAATTTACCAAAAGAAAAATCTCTCTCTTTTGCCGCCATAAATACCTACTTGTCAATTATCAGTTGTTGGTGTGGAACTCATGTGGAATGTAAAATAAATGAGAGAGGAGGCGTTCAAGGAATAGAATACCGATACTAAAACGACACTAAAGCGACTCGACTCAAAAAACGCCAGCTGTCGTTTAATATAAACGCCACGTAGAATAAGGGTGAATCATTAGCAAAATATTATTTTGAAAACAAAAACTGTTAAAATTTGATTTTTTTTAAGTTATTTTCAGAGTTTCCGCATTTTTCCCTCCAAATTTGACCCATAGTCCAAGTCATTTTCATTAACGAGAACACACCGATACATGTTGCCTATATCAGCCTTTACGGCGATTTTGTATTTGCGGAATCGAATAAGGCATGACATGAAGTCATTTTGAATGGTTGGCCCGACCAGTAAGTGGTCGTTTAATGAAAAACGAACCATCGAATACCACTCTTAACTAGATCTCGAAAGTATCTCTCAACCCTTTCCAAAGCCTTAATATTACTCTCAGTTGTTAAGAATTTTAAATATGATCACATAATAACCAGTTTCTTAGCACAGTAATTTTTTTGGTTACGCTCAGAGAGAAACCTTTATTTTCTTTTTTTTACGGTTTCGGTCAACCACTGAGAGATATCATTGACAGAAAAAAAAAATCTCATTTGTACATTTTTCATTAACTATTGACGTTAGTCAGCAGCGCATGCGAAATTGCATTAAGCTATGAGTACACGACATACGCATGCCACTCTGACGTCACGATTATTACTCGACACCCTTCAAGCAAAATCGCTGACCCAATTTTTCCCGTCATTTGGATCCGCATAATATGAGGCGTTCCACGCACACATTTGTAAATTCGCTGTATCTACACAACAAGTAGAACGAGATTGCGAGAGTCGCGAGAATTTTTGTTTTGTCTTTTTTTATGCAATGAAAGAGTGAACATCTGCGGCTGCCGGTGATTAATCTTTCGTTCACAAACCAGTAAGAATAGACCGCCGACTTCCCGTACACCTACCCGATTCCCCCCGGAAAGAATTTCCCTGTCTGTGAATACGTGTAAATGTCAAAATTAATGGCGGCAATGTTTTTCTATGCAATACCATGCGACCAGGATTTTTCAAGTATGCGTGCGTTAATGGCACCCCTTTGATTTTGTACAGCACCAATACATGAAAAATGCTGGTCTCGCCGGCAGCTTGTAGGCAAAGTCCGTTATGTGGGAGGAGTCGACGGTCTATTCTTACTGGTTTGTGCTTTCGTTGACGTTCGTGGTGGCAAGCCAGCACGTTATAAAATCTCTACGAATTAATTAATTAATAAGGTAACTTGAATTCGAGCGATTATTATAAAATTAACCGTGAGGTTTCCTTTATTTGCAAACGTGCAAGGAAATATAGTGATGAAGATCATAGGGAACACATTTCGGGTATATCGCGAGACTCAACGATAAACTTGTGCGAAAAGAGTGTTTTTGGTGTTTTTGACCAAAATAACGTTCACTCGGATGAAGACAATTTAGATGAAATAGTGAATTTTAATGAAACAAGTGTTCATTGTCCACAAAACAATTCTGTTAAAAATATTGCTGACGAAATAGTGGAGTGGACTGTCGGTCACTGGTCCAACAGAAAGCAACGTTGATTTCTGCAAAATGGTCCTCAAAAGCATTGCCGAGCTAACGAATTTAGTTACCAGCAACATAAAGGAAAAAAAATATTTCCGAAGAGCAATACAGGAAGGAGCTAAAAATCAACCAAAACCGAAATTCAACCGTCACCCAGCTGTCTTTCCTGGAGCATCTATTAACATTTGAGGCACAGATCCGAGAAAATGCCTGCCCAAAGTCTGGAAAAATTCCTTAGGCATAGCCTGAAAGCTATTTTTTCAGATGATGTTGCTTCGAAGTGTTCTTTCCACGGAAAATAGTGAAAATGTGAAAAATGTGAAAATAGTTATTTTAATTAATAAATTCGTAGAAAAAATGCATGCAAATGTAAACAAACTTGTATTTTTGTATTTGTATTTCGTCTGAAAAAAATTCTTCGATACTCGATTGTCATCTGCCAGCGCTTGCCTCGTTTTTTAATTTTTTTTGGATCCGATTTGGATTCATTTTTCGCTGAGTGCGGCGAGCTCGCTCTCTCATTTTCTCACCAACACATACAAAAGTGGGTCCGCGGTGATTCTAATTTCTATACTAATTTGAGCCGGCAAACGCAGTTTCGCGGATCCGTATGCGGAGCTGTATGCGGAGTCTTCCATATGTCATTGACTCCGTTTTTGAACCGAAAACGGACTCTCTTGCTTGAAGGGCATATTGTAGAATATGTCATGTTTTATTATATTGTGGCATGTGCAAAAAGTATGCCGAGTACACGGCATGCACGTTTTGTCTCAAAGTTGGCATATTCGTGTGTCAACGCTGACTGGCAAAAAATATACTCAATTGAAAATTTTTGTAGAAAGCCCTAAAAACCAAGCGAAAAAAAATCACTAACATTTTTAATATTTTAGGGCTTTCTGGTGACATTTCGAAATAAATGGGATATATCCCAAAATATGGTTCGTCTTCTTTCTATCAAGCCTTAAAGTAACAAATTCCATCAAAGGATGGCTACGATGTCAATGGATTAAAAAACGTCCAAAAAATCTTCAATTCAAACGATATTTTTTTGTATTTTCCGAAATTTACATGCCATACTGAGTCGGACATATGGGTGACAGATGCATGCCAACATATATGTCAGCGTCAAATTGACGTCAGACTGGCATGCGTATGTCGTGTTTGGCATGTCGTGTACCCATAGCTTTATTACCCATTCAGATGATGATATACCGTATAAAGCCATTTTCTTTATTCATAATATAGCTAATATAATTTTTGTTAAATACAAAAATACGAACGACTACTCTGAATTCAATACTATGTATTGCACAATTACAATTTTTACACAATACAATTTTGATCTTTTTAACTTACTTTCGAAGAATGAGGTCTTTGGTTGATCATTTTCATTTAATTTTTATGGAAAAAGTTAACTAAGGAGCGATATATCTAAAATTTTAAAATAACGATCAAGCAAAGAGCGAAAATGTAAGTGTATATAAATAAATCTCAGAGAAAGACCTTTATGTCGAAGCCGAATGTAATATCTCTCAGTGAGAAACCAGTTGAAAATAAAGGTTGAGAGTTATTTTCGAGCTCTGCTCTTAACCGCGTAGTCGTGCTGGAAGGTTTCAGTACCGCATGATGGGGTCTTCGTGTTCACAAAGTTGTGTTAAAAGCAAATCAAGATCAATCGACGAACATAGCACATTTAATTCGCGCCGCAGCGCAACTAGAATATTTCCAACAATTACCCATCCGAACCCGGGGAACCCGTTGGATGCACTATTTTTCCATCGCGAAGAACATCAAAAAATATGTTAGCACCTATCAAGATGTCAATTCTACCTGGGCTACAGCACGTCGGATCTGCAAGTTCCAAATTGTTAAAGAAAGAAAGGTTGCCTTTCGGAACTTCCATGTTTGGTAGATCTTTAGTGAGCGACGAGAGAATATAAGCCTTTGTGCAAAGATATGGATTCTGAACGAGCGAAGAGCACATGACAAGATTAACCGCTCCCCTTGTGCCTTGAAAATTAGTTTGCACTCCAATGCCTGCAATTGGAATCCTAGCGTGCGATCTTCGTAAATTGAGCCGCTGCACACAAGATTCGGTAATTAATGTTGATTGTGATCCGGAATCTAATAGTGCTCGGCACTGTTGCAGATGATCGGTACAATCCCTTACTAACAGCAATACCGTTGGCAACAAGTCATAACATTATAAGGGGAATGCTGAAGTGCATTCACTGACAATTAATTTGAAACACCGTTCGACGTACTCGGTTGAACTAAAACGTTAATTACCATCTCTTGATGCACCAATTTGTTGTGCTTGTTACCGCAAATTGTACACGAAGAGAACTTGCACTCCGATGGCGAATGCTTAACGCGAAGACAATTAAGGACCATTCACATGGGAGCGAACGAACGAATTGATGAAATGCGAATAAATCACTTTTTATGCATTTATAAACAGAAAATTCCACATTTTATTATTCCAAACTGCAATCTCCAGCACAAAAACTCCATAGATGTTCAAGTAGTGAAACAGGCGACTAGTAATTATTTTTTTAAACAGGAGGTACCTAAGTGGCCCGCTTCGTGGGGTTAAGGGACTTAAACTCTCTTATCGCATGTCGCAAGTCCTGTTCAAACAACTTCTTTGCTTGGGACATCTATGTGCTTTTCGTCAGGCAGGCATATTTGGCATATTTTTTAGATTTTTTGTCTTTAGGTTGTCGTTTGCGTTCATTCCCAGAGAATTCTTCATTCTATTCGTGCATATAATCTGTATTCTGGTTTGAACTATGTGTATATTAGCCTAAACTAAACTATTCTTCCAACGCGCTTACGCTTTGAATCACCATTTAGTTTTGCAAAATTCTACAACAACGATTGGGACGAATTTAATAACCCAAGGGGCTTCGCGTATATACTATAGTAAAGTTCCTTGTAATTCGCGCGATATTCGATTTCTTCGTGGAGGCGATCGTCATCAACACCAGATTCAATTTCTCTTTGAATTTTTTCAATATCCGGCATATACTGCTCCAACAAAAATACCTCGTAGCAACAACAACGCACAGAGGTTGGTCTTCTCCTCCGTTGTAATCACCAGTTGGCGGGCTTGTACTCATCGCTCAATTAGCGCAAGTGGTAGTCACTTGGTCAATTGAGAAATGTCGAAGTGCAGGTTCACTTCCTGACAGGGGAAAACAGAAATGTCTTCCCAAGTGGATATATACGGAGAATTGACTGTCAGAATTGAAAAAAAACTATTCAAACAATCACTTAAAGGAGTCTGATGATGAATTAGTGGTGTAGTTCGAAATAGCTATCATTCCTTCCAAAGTGCCTGTGTCTACGAGTTGTTCTTAATGTAATTCTCTCAAACAATAATTCAGAGACTGGAAACTCGACATAATTTCCCAACAGAAATTGTCAGGGTCAATCCCAAACAAGCAAGAATCGTTGTTACTCCTCGCTTGCCCACTCAGAAAATTTGTTTTATTTACTTTAAATTTTTCCAAAATTTTGTTAAAAAAATATTGAAAAAAAAAGTAATTTAAAATTTTAGTAAATTGTGTGTTTGTGTACAAATAAAAGCGTTTTTCGGAAAATTATACTTTCAATGGCATTACAATTGAAATTGACTAATCTTCTTTGCTGTTGAAATGTGAAGGTCTTCACCAATTTTGTGTTGGTATCCCAACAATCGCGCTAATATCGAAACGAAAGGCTGAAAGTGAAAAATTAGATTTTAGCTTTCATTTATTCAAAAGTGATAAATGCTAATTCAAGTTCTATTCGAAAAGTACTTTCCAAATATTTGAACCTTAGAACATAGATACTATAGTTCCATAGATATCGCACCAAGAGGAAAAAAAAATGACCATTTTTCAACTCAATGGGACGTACCGCTGCGTCCCAGTTGGATCAAACTAGCGTGAATCATACTCAGACATGATGTTACCACAGATACAACAGACTTTACCTTTGATCGTGATGTGAGCTGTGAGTTGCATTCGAAAGATAAATACACTTGAATTCGTTTTCGGTTGCCAGTGCAATGCCAACGACTGACTAATGAGGAGGGGGATGCGGCTGTGGCTGGTCTTGTGTGGCGTTGGCTTTGTTTGGTAGTGTGTAGGTTAGGTATACATATTGTATTTTTTTCGGACGGCTGGGATGTGAATGGGATGCGCTGGGTGCGGCGGCTGTGCGGCTTCTTATTTTTATTTTGAAGATACTTTCCTCCATTCGCCATCGACTTTCGAACGATTTGGATGTTCATTTATATGATTGAGAAATTTTTCTTTGTAAATTTTATTGCGGAATGTACTTTTTTAGCGATATATTTTTCAGCGTTATTTTTTTTAATAGCAATGGGTGATATGAGATTATTTGGAGTTTCTTGTTCCGTTTGTATGAAAACGAAAAGAGACTACCCTAATTTGAACATTTTTCAATGTCCTTCTAGGGGAAAAATTAAATTGTAAATAATTTGTGGAGGCAGGCGTGTGATTTCAAAAATGAAGTCAAAGACTTTGTGGATACCATTTTTGTCCCGAATTTGTTGGAAGAAAATACATTAAGAAGGATGCTGAAGGATGACCCTTCCTTAACTTTAAACCCTGATTTAGATTCAAACTTAAATTATTAAGAAGATCTAAAGTTTCCTTCAAATACCTAAACGAAGAAGAACTTCGAGCACTTGTAGCATTTCGTGTGTATGGTGCGATCAGTTATTAAAAAGATGCGCAAAAGAGAAGAAAAAAAAGTGCAATTTAGAAAAGAAATTATTAAGTTACAAACTTAAAATAAAAAACTTAAAAATAAAACATTACAATAAAATGTGCGCATACTGCTTTTAAATGGCTCAATATTCCTTTTCCGCTATGTTGATGGGGTTGTCGAAATCTACAAAATACAACAACAACGAAAAATAACTTTCTGAGTGGGGTAGCGAGGAGTAACAACGCCTCTCGCTTGTTTGGGATTGATCCTGACAATTTATATTGGGAAATTCTGTCGAATTTCAATCTATGAATTATTGTTTGATAGAATAACTGTCCCTATTATGAAATACATAATACTCAACTGTATAGTTGTAGTTGTCTTACATAATAGGGGCATACATTAACAACAACCCAGAATATTTTTTATAGATTGCAAAGCGCTTAAAAATTTCTGAGAGATGGGCTGGGCTTCAGACTTCCTCACATATTCTCTTTTTATAGATGGGTCCCTGTAAAAGGATTACAACCAGGATATGAAAACAATGCCCATTTGTATCTAAAAACAAAAAAACGAGAGCGTTGTGTATTTTTGATAATAGGAGCATAAAGAAATAGGTTTGTTGCCAATAAAACATGTGTAATGGTAAATGGTTTGTTTGATAGTTGAAAAAGTATTTTAAACTATTTTGTGTCTGCAAACGGTGTAAATGGGGCTAACCTAAGCGAAATTATAAAAAAAAAACAATTTGAAAATCTGCCAAGATCTTGGTCTTAGATTTGCGCTGTAGTCTGCGATCAAGGACCTAATAATATAAAAGTTTATAAAATATTAGGTGTTTCTAAAGAAAAGCCATATACAATTTTCAACGATGAAAAAATATTTTGTTTTATGATTTTCCTCACTTATTAAAATGACTTCATACCTAATGTAATGTTTACTGAAATCAGATTTGCAATCCAGATGGTAAAGTTTCTTTGGATGTTTTCAGAGAAATATAAAATTTGGCAATTGAAAACGTGAATATAAATATATATAAACTAGCGTAGCCCGTGCACACTTCGTAGTGCAAAATAGTAATTATTATTGTAATGCTCTGTGGTACACAACATTTTTTGTTTTTACAGAAATCGTATTGCCTAACAATATTATTGACTTTCACGACAATGCATTATTTATATCAATGTTACAAATTTTAAAAATGTTGGCTTTCAATTCCAAGACTGTCGAAGAAGCTGTACCCGCCCGGCTTTGCCCGTGCACAGGAATTGTATCGCTTAGGTCTTAGGTAATAATGTTCTTTCGTAAAATGGCAGAAATGATAATAAATCGACTTGGTTGAATTTTCTTTCTGCCTAAACCTGAAATACAGCAATACGAACAAAACAAAAAAATAATAATGAAAATCGGCCCAGTGGTTATCGAGATATAACGTCATCGAGTTTCACCCCATAGAAGATGTTTTTTGTATAGAAGGAATAAGATTTTGAATTTTGCCACGCACCTATGTCCAATTTTGACCAATATTCACAGGAGCACTCCAGGGCCAATAACTAAGATCATCTGTGAGTTTGAGCTCAATCGATTTGGTGTGTTTCTACATATACGATTTTGAATGTTTTTTTTTTTGTAGATATGGGCGGTACCATGCCCCTTTGTCCAATTTTAACAGAAACCGTATATGGACTAATACCAAAGATGTGAAAGTTTGGTTAAAATCGGTGAATGCGTTAAGGCGTGAATCGACGACAAACCTTTTAGGGCTCAATTTTTATATATATAGATAATGCATTTGATTGCATTGATAGTGGTTCACATTAGGCTTGTGTAGCTCGTGAACGAACTAGTTCACAATAGTTCACAATAGTGAACTAGTGAACTAAGTTCACACACTTAGTTCACTAGTTCATTTAGTTCGCGGTTATTATTTTTAATGGGCCTTACCAATAATCATTTTTAACCTTAAAATTATTATATTAAATTATATTTTGACCACAATAGTAAATTTTATATGGACATTTTCGTGACTTCGTAAAATTTAGCTAGGACACTAAAAATTATTATTATAGTACCGCCGCGCAATGATTTTCATACAAACGGAATAAACTAAAGCTAATTATACACACGATTGTCAGATCTGTCAATCCTCTGAAAATGACCGACAATGAACTTACAATAGCCAACTATCTTACAGTACAAAATTGTCCGTTCACACGGTTGTAAGATTTTGTCGCAAATGACTTTTCTGATAACGTTGTCAGGTTGTGTGTTCACATGGTGGTCAGATGAATATGAAAAATTGGTATATTCGTTTTTTTGGATATTCTATATGGGCTTAGAAAAATAGCTCATCTCACTCACCTGTATCTTTTTTTAAATTTTCAACAAATTCTTTTTTGTATTTTCTGTCAATTTGACTATTTTGAACTAAACTGAACTAAAATGAGCGAACTAGTTCAGTAGCGTGATTTGAACTAAATTGATCGATCACTCAAATGAACTAAATTGCCCAACTCTAGTTCACATTATGACAAAAATATTTTGAAGCGCGGAGTTCAGCTAGGGAATTCAGCTTATAATGAGCTGAAACAATTTGTGTCTTACTTAAAAGAAATTTAAAAAATCAGAAGCTTTTGTTTAAAATGAATGTAGCAGACGATAAACTGGGTTTTCTTACTTACTCACGATAGTAATGGCCTATATGAGAACGCGGATATTTACTCCCAAATGTTTTGATGTCAAAAAATCGTTCATCAAATCCTATTACTTTTTCTCCTTACAGTAATTGTAAGGAAAAAATTGTTCAAATTATTCTTAAAAACTGATGACGAAATAACATGCCCTTTGGTATTTCTCATATTTGCAGAAAATTATTACAGTGACTTTGGGAGTCTAAAGGCACCAACTGATGAATGTTTGTAAACATTACTAGTATTTAATAGAGCTTTCGGGAACGTCTACAAGAAAGAAATATAAGAGAGACAATGGCCTTGGAATGCAATTCTGCATATTGAAATATTGAGCCATTGGATTTTAGACGATAAAGTTATTTTCTTTTTTTTTTAACTTTAAAAATGCTCTCTGTTTTTTGTAATGTTTTATTTTTAAGTTTTTTATTTTAAGTTTGTAACTTAATAATTTCTTTTCTAAATTGCACTTTTTTTTCTTCTCTTTTGCGCATCTTTTTAATAACTGATCGCACCATACACACGAAATGCTACAAGTGCTCGAAGTTCTTCTTCGTTTAGGTATTTGAAGGAAACTTTAGATCTTCTTAATAATTTAAGTTTGAATCTAAATCAGGGTTTAAAGTTAAGGAAGGGTCATCCTTCAGCATCCTTCTTAATGTATTTTCTTCCAACAAATTCGGGACAAAAATGGTATCCACAAAGTATTTGACTTCATTTTTGAAATCACACGCCTGCCTCCACAAATTATTTACAATTTAATTTTTTCCCCTAGAAGGACATTGAAAAATGTTCAAATTAGGGTAATCTCTTTTCGTTTTCATACAAACGGAACAAGAAACTCCAAATAATCTCATATCACCCATTGCTATTAAAAAAATAACGCTGAAAAATATATCGCTAAAAAAGTACATTCCGCAATAAAATTTACAAAGAAAAATTTCTCAACCATATAAATGAACATCCAAATCGTTCGAAAGTCGATGGCGAATGGAGGAAAGTATCTTCAAAATAAAAATAAGAAGCCGCACAGCCGCCGCACCCAGCGCATCCCATTCACATCCCAGCCGTCCGAAAAAAATACAATATATATACCTAACCTACACACTACCAAACAAAGCCAACGCCACACAAGACCAGCCACAGCCGCATCCCCCTCCTCCTCATTAGTCAGTCGTTGGCATTACACTGGCAAACGAAAACGAATTCAAGTGTATTTATCTTTCGAATGCAACTCACAGCTCACAGGTCAAGTCTGATGTTTGGAAATTGTGTTACTTATAGGTTTGTTTATTCTGTTGAATTTGGTTGCAAGGTTTGACTTCAACAAATCGCTTGAAAAAGGGGATGAAAAAAAGTGATCATTTTTATTTGCACTAGATGCGATATCTATGTTACTCTAGTATTTGTGCTTAGAACTTATCTAACTCTGAGGAAGGCCCTACACTCTGGAAAAACTTGTTTGCGTTCATTTGGCTCGTTAAACTCGTCAAATCGATCGGAAAAAATTAAAAAAAAAATACGTACAGATTTGTTTTTTAACTTTCAAGAATTGAATTCTCTTCATAATTATTATGATATGTCACAAAGCAAAACTTTCTTATAAATTTAATATCACAAGGCGTTATTCAAACTGAAATTCTGCAAATTAGTTCATATTTGAAGTTGCAATCATGTGGTTTGAAACATTTCAACTAAATTTCAGCCGTGTAATTAGTGGATTAGTCCTTGGCTTCTATTATTCCCAAATGTGGCACATTCTCTATTTGAGTAGCTAACTCTCCTATCTCTCAAAATAGGTACTGCTCTGGCCATACAAAGTCGCTATATTGTTATCCTACAAGGTTTTTTGAAGGCTGAACAAAAAAAAATTGCCCATCTGTGAATGTAAGCTTCAATATAGGCCCTATGAAATTAGTCCTTTTAACGAACGGTGGACTGATCGATTTGGCCCCAACACTTGGCCAACCTGATCTACTGATCTAACACTCCTGGGGTGTTATGAAACAAAAAGTTTAGTTTAGAGAAAAATCGAGTTTCTTTTTGACCAGTTTTGAATGACAAAAAATTTCTTCTACTCCAACTTCTGTTGATCGTACGTAAAAAAAGTTGCTTAAAGTAGTTTTTACGAAATTTCTCAAGGATAAAAATTTCATAATAAAAAATAAAACAATTTATAAAGTAAACATTTTGAGAACAAAACATTTTAAGCCCAAAGATTAAACAACAAATTTTCATAATTAAGGAATACCTCGAGAGATATGGCTGATTCATAAAGCAGCGTGAGAGCAAGACGAGAGCGAGATCGAGTCTAGAGCGAGTTGTCATTGTCAAGTAATTTCCAATCAAAGGAAATGCATGCAGCAAAGCAATACACATTGGACCGAGCCCGAGCGCGAGACTCGTTACCTCGTCCCGCGACCATTTCGGAAAATTGGAAAAATCTCGCCCAAGGGACGAGACACCGAAGACATATACTCTCTGACTGGGAAGCGGCTCTATTTTCATAAAAAAATACACAAGGTTGCCATTTGTATATTTTGAAGCAAACAGGGCAGCACTTCATGTTTTTTTTGTTATTATTTTGATACGGTTTGATTATTCTGAGAAATTTTTAAATAAGTTTGCGATAATGTTAGAACTCATTCGCATAATGATTAATGAAGGTGAAAAGGGGAATTTCGTATTTCGTTAAACAAGCATTGCCCCGAAAGTGTGTTTATTTTTGATTTCTTGATTATTGGGTAATTTTCTTCAGCAAATTTTAATAGAATATATGGTTATTTATGCAACACTTTGTTCCTAGGCCTCGTAATTTCGCCAATTACGTAAATCTAGGTATATTTTAATCGTATACTTAGGCACTAACTTCAAAATTTTACTTATATAAGATGCTGAAAGGTGTAGTGTAGGTCTAAGACAGTAAACATTTCATAGGAATTTAGGAAAAATTTAATAAATTCGATTTTTAGAAAATGTACAACAATTGCTTAATTTGACATGATAATGTACAAATTTTCAATAACAAACGTTTTGAAAAATAAAATGCATTTCAATTAATTTTCTTAAATTCTTAAAAACTATTATTGAAACATTTAAGTTGCCTCATCTCCGAATGCGTTTCGCCCCGATGTGGTGGGTGGGCTCATCAGTAGATGCCTAGACGCACTGTTTACTCGATGTTTACCGAGACTATATTCATACGCACAAACTTTTTTCACCTCCAAGAGAAAGCATCGACCAGACATATGTAATCAACTACAAGCGACTGTCACATCAACAAATATCAATCGCAATCGACGATCACAGTTGTCGATCAACGATTAATTATCGACGCTCATAATCTGAGCTCTGATGTGTCCGAATTAGAAAAGAAACACGACAGTTCAGGCTCTGCTCTGAACTAAAAAAAAAAGACTATTTAAATCATCTTATATTTAGGCTCAGGCAAACACTTCTGCTCCTTGTAGTTTCGATGTTGACCAAGGAATGCATGAATGTGAAATGGACAAAAGCAGTGGACCTACAAACCCCAGCTTAACCTACGACAGTTCTCTTCCAGCTAATGAAGTGCGTATTATTGTATATTTAGAATCTCTCTTTGTCGGAGGTTGATACTATCCGATGGATTACTCAGACACAACTACTGGTCCATTGTACTGCCAAACAGACACCTTACTTTAATTTACTTAGTTTTCACGTCTTTCGAAGAAAAATGAGAAGGAGTTTCAGCGATTAAGAGCTTAGATGTTCGGCACTCACCACGTCAGCCCCAAAGATCCGCCACCTGATGCGAGCAAAGGCAGGACAACTACATAGGAAATGCTCCGCTGTATCGTAGTCTTCTCCACAAGCAGGACAGATGATGGTGTCGCTCAGGCCCAATACATTTAAGTGTTTGGCAAAAGCTTCGTGGGCCGAAAGGACGCCCACAAGCAGTCTGGAGTCGATTCTACTGAGAGACAGAAAACAAGACGCGGCCCTTTGCATATGTCCGGACGCAGTCGCTTGGTCCGCCTACACCCAGCACAGTCACGCCACCGACACTCGTGTTCACGAGAAACCCAAGTATCAATGGATGACCTAACCACGGATGCAGGCAGACCCAACGCAGGTTCAGGTCCTAAGAGCTTCTTCTGAACCCAGCCTTGCAAGCCCATCAGCGATCTCGTTTCCGTGGATACCAGTGTAACCTGGAACCCAAACAAATTTGACCGTGTTCAGCCTACCGACCAAGTTCAGAGAAAGCTTGAGTTAGAGCACTAACTTGGACGAGGTAAGAGGGTTAAGCAGCGCTTTTAGTGCAGCTTGACTATCACTGCAAACGCATCTGCTTCTGGCCCTCCACCTGTTTGTCACAAAATAGCGCATAGCCATATGGATAGCGAAAATCTCCGCCTGGAAGACAGTCGCATGGTTACCTAAAGGGTAGTGTAGTCTAATGTTCTCGCTTTCCACGAAGAACCAGACCCCTGTCCGGTCTGTTAGAGCCATCCGTGAATACACGATGGCATTCTTCTCCTGGCTCAGAGTCTAGCTGAAGCCATTTCGTTGCCTGAGGAATGTTGACGTGGTAGTTTTGTCGCAGTAGAATTTCTGGTGTCATTGCGTCAGACGGCATATCCACAAGGCAGGGGTCAAAGGATAATTCTCGCGCAAGTTCTTCAAAATTCCAATGCGCGTGGTACCAAAAGCCACCTCTCTTTAACTTTGAGATGGTTTTCAGCGTACACCCCATGATAAAAATATCACGAGGGGGGGGGGGGGGGGAGAGGTTCATCATAGCATCTAGAGCAGAGTGCTGGGAAAGGCCCCTGTGCAGCCAAGGCAAACCGTTGTTTGGAGTTTGGCGAAAGAGGCCATAACACGTTTCCGCGAAAGCCTGTTCCACCACACAACCGATGCATATGAGAGAAGTGGTCTTACCATTGCCGTATAGATCCAAAGGACCCTTTTAGGAGATAAGCCCCATGTCTTCCCAAAAGCGCCTTTGCGCTGCCAGAAAGTCGACAGCGCTTTATCGGTTTTTGATTCAACATGCTTGGACCAAAGGAGTTTTCTATCGAGGATTACTCCCAGATATTTGACTTCGTCAGAGATCGGGATAGTGACACCTTTTAGCACAAGCTGAGTCAGACCAGTGACATTCCTCCTTCTCGTGAAGAGAACAACCGTAGTTTTAAGAGGATTCACGGAAAGGATCTCTGCGCCAGATAGCAAACAGTCCTTAGGTCTGAACCGACAGACAAAACTACAACATTGTCCGCGTAGGTTTGTGTGTAGGTTCCAGGAAGTTTGAGAGTAGTCAGCAGAGAGTCTACTACCATGTACCATAAAAGGGGAGACAGAACACCACCTTGAGGGCAGCCCCTGTTTACCCCTGTCATGACGCATTTGCCACAGTCCGCTTCGGCAATCAACGTCCTTCCGATCAAGAGCACTTTCGATCCTACCAACGAGGTTCTGAAGCGCAGTTTCACAGGATTTTCCACTTTTGGCGAGAGTGTAGTCACTCTTACCGATTTTTGGTATGAACACGACTTTAACCATACGCCAAAGGGGAGGTATGTAGGCCAAGGCCAAGCTTGCGGTGAAAATTCTTTTCAACGTCGGCATCAGCTGACTAAAACCTTGCTTCAGCATAGCCGGGTAAATTCCATCCGGCACAGGTGACTTGAAACTCTCAAACGATGCAATTGCATATTTGATAGCGTCGTCCGTCACTACTCTGGATGCAATATACCGGTTACGCCGCGTGGTGTTCGTCAGTTCCGTAGTGGCAACCGTTGCCGGTACCACTGAAGAGCGCGTAGTGACCTGATTTCCCGAGAAGTGAGTCTCCGGTAGGAGACTAAAAGTCTCCGCCTTTGTCTCAGTGAAGGTACCATCAGATTTTTGGAGCGATTCCAGTTTACTTGGTCTGTCCCTTTTGAGGACTTTAACAAGCCTACGTGTTGCACTTAGTGATTCGACCTCCTCACAAAATTTCCTATAAGAGTAATTTTTCGATTTACGAATTAATCTCTTAAATTCGTTTTGTTTCGATCGATAGAGATACCAGTCTTTCCATAAGTTGGTTTTTAAAAACCGATTTAGGAGCTTCCTGGTTTCTCTACGAATACATTGCAGTTCGGTATTCCAACAGTGTACCGGTTTTCTACAGGAGTTTTTTGTTACTGGACACGCTTGTTCAAAACAACGGATAAGGACGCTGTTCAGATCCTGAGCAGACCTCTCTACCCCTTGTATTGACCTAAATGTAAGCGGAGCTTTAACAGAATTGCCCAGTTCCTCCCTAAACTGTGCCCAATTCGTTTTTCTCGGATTTCTCCTCTCTTGCGAAGGTGAAACTTCACAGTATCTAGATTTGAAATTCGATGTATCTGTGGTCTGACAGAGTGCTATCTGGCGATACCCTCCAATTGTTGATAGACTTGGAATGCCCGTTGGACAGAGTAATATCGATTACTTGCTGTCTCCTGGCTGTTACAAATGTAGGGCGACAATCCACATTGTTGATGGTGATGGCAGACGATAGGATAAAGTCCAGAAGACGATCTCCTCGTATATTACATTTGCTGCTGCCCCAAACAGTGTTTTGGGCATTAGCATCGCAACATAAGACAATACCTATCTTTTTGAACTCGCAGTACACTATGAGCTCAACAACTGACTTTGGTGGTGGAGGAATTAGAGAGTCGTAGGGAAAGTAAGCCGATGCAGCGACAAAGGTTTCCCAATTGCCGTTCGCAAGGTTAATAATAGATGCAGACACCAAATGTTTGCAACAAAACCGTTTGATTTGTGTATATTTAGGCAGCTTCCACACCGAATGGAACAAAACGCCTTAAACAAAAAAACTGATTTTCTGCGTGTTTTTTTTAATTTAAATACACACGTTTAAATACGAGTGCCCACACTGAATAAGGCAAAGCAAAGCAAAAAATCAAAAACGTTTTGTTCTATTGCCTAACGTCAAACATTACACGTGTGCTTATGGAGTAACGTACACCAAAATAAGCAATAAATCATTTTAAGCAAAACAATCGAGTTAGGCAAAAACACTATCAAACAGTTAAGGCATGTTTAGGCGAGAAACACATGTAATCAAATGAGTGCGCCCACACCAAACTAGTCAAATAGACAAAACCAAATAAAACACATGAAGCATCCGAGCGACGACTATCGGTATTTATGTTTCATTCAATCATTTTCTGTGAAGTGCAGCATTTTAATATGTGTGACGTCGAAAAATTAGTATTAATGATTAAAAATCGGCCGGCAATGGCAGCATATTTATCAAATGCATCGAAACTCATTGGCGGAACCCACACCAAATAAAGCAGAAACAAACAAAGCAAAAACGACTGTTGCTAACCCACACCAGATAAGGCAAAACAAAAACGTTTTTTTTTTACTTGCCTAATTTGGTGTGGGTTATTGATAGTCATCCATACCAATTGCACTTAAGATGGCTTCAGACTGGGACGAAAATATGACTATTGTGGCAGCAAAATCATTTGTGTTAAGTGAAAAATGTTAAACAATACTGGGTGCATCCTGTAAACCAAAGAAGGACAAATATAAATTTAATCATTAAATTTATAAATGAACTTCGCCAGGATAAAGAAAAAATTAAAAACTGCTATACAAAGAATGACTTCAAGTATTATTTGGCTACTAACTTGCAGTATAAGTTATCTAATACATATGGTGATAGACTGGTTGTATGTAATTCAAATGATGGCAAAAAGAAAAAAAAATGTTTATAATCAGGGCTTAGATATCCATTTATTTATAAGTCGGTAGCTCATGAAAACTTTGAAAAAAATAAATTTCAGAATGTATCATATGAAATAAGAAACACTCTTAAGTCAATAACAAAAAAGAAAATTTCCCAAAACGCGCGAGTTCAAAAAATATAACTGAAGGTGAATGAATGAAAGTGAATTCCTGAAATATTATTTAATTTTATATGTGACTTAGTACAAGGGTCTGACCTAAGACGCAAAAATTCTGATGAAGATTTTGTTAAAATTAAATCTTTATGTCAGGATATAATATATATAATATCGAAAGGCAGGATTAAGCCAGCTTAACATCTAATGCTGGGATTAGCCTTGAAATTAACTAGTAGTAGAAAAGTCTTAAATATTCCAAACAGATACGGCCACAGTATTTTATATAGTGTAAACAAAAATAAAAAGTTAAAAATTAAGATAAGAATCTTAAAAGGTTTTTCTATTATTTTATTTGGCAAAAGCGAAATAAGAAAACACGGAATAAAACAATGCGAAAATAAGTAAATCAAAGTAAGTTATAGCTAAATATCTTATGCGGTGAAATAACCACAAGGCTAAAAGAAATGCTGCCACCCCCTGCTTGTGGACACTGTAGGATTTGTAGCAGGTGCAAGTTTGAGTATTATGCAAAGTATGGGGTCATTTCACATATGAAAAAAAAAATACTATTTAAAATGACAAAAAAATGCATGCTGATAGAAACAAGCGCCAACAATAGCATGACGCGAAATAACGTTTTATAAAATAAGCAAAAGCTAAAACACCAAAAGCCAATTGAAAAGAGCAAAACATAGAAATGCTAAAGAGACAAGTAAAAGTGCTATCATCGGCCTGGCCGATGCTTTGATACCCTCCACTATATTATATACTGTAACACGTCAATATTAAATGTAAGATTGTAACACGTCAATATTAAATGTTAAATCGTAACACGTTAAATATCAAATGTTTAATTGTAGCCCGTAAATATAAAATGTAAAATTGTAACATGTCAAATGAAAATTGTAATACTAATTTAATGTAATATTAATGTAAAATTCTTCTATAATTATTTTTTTAATTCTTTAAACAATGTACCTTTTCACACAAAAAAAATGTATTGTAACTTGGCAACCCTAAAATAAAACAAAACAAAAGCACAAGCAAAAGTTTTCCTTAGATCAGCTATAATCGATGAAAAGCTTTTACTATTGAAAAGCTCAGCTATGATCTTTGAAAAAAAAAGTTTTCTATTGAAAAGCTCAAAGTAGCAGATTATATAAGCCGAGCTTATTTCAAATGCAACTTACTCGAGTTTGGTATTTCGCAAGCGATAGTCGGGTTCCTCCACACTCCACTATACTAGAAAAATACCACACTTTGACTAGCCTCTTGTTTGAGCGCTTCTTACGACAGTCGGGTTTTATTTTTTTTTTCACTGTCTCTAAGCGTTCACACTTGATCGACACGATTTTTGCTTGCTATATATTTTTCTCCTCATTTTTTTTGCTCTTGCTTTTGATTTTCATTTTTACTTACTTTTCTTTAATATATTTTTTTTTTACTATTATTATTATTATTATTTTTTTTTTAATTACATTTTGATTTTCTTACTTTTATTTTGTTTGTTAATTTTAAGGCTAAGATTAATTTTATTATAATAAAGATAAGGGCTTTAATTAAATTTCAAAAGTGACAATTTTTTTTATTTCTTTTCGAGGAGAACATTTTTTTTTTCTTATTCATTTGTTTTACTGCCTGTTCAGCGTCTGCTGCAGTTTTCGAACAGCACAGAAAGCGGCAGAGAGTGGAACAAAGCTGCGTTGTTTCTTTTCTGAATCATCGGATTGAGTGTTGCTGAGGAGACTTGAGACTCAACGATCCTGAGGTGACGAAAGGGCACGTTACAATACTGTACTTACAGGTACACGCATGTGTATAATATTGGTTTTGTATGGGAAGCACCAGAACTACTTGACCGACATAGACAATTTTTAATACCAACTTGACAACGGTAAAAATAAGTCCTCTCACAAAATTGCATTCACATAATCGATTTGTTTGGACGGTAAGGTGTTTTCAACAGACAGAGAGATACATGGGTCGAATATTGGCTTTGTATGGGAGATAACAGAACTACTTGACCGACATGGACCATTTTTAGTACCAACCTGAGGACCATTAAAATAAGACCTCTCACAAAATTTCAGTCGCACAAGTCGATTCGTTTGGACGCTATCCTGATTCGTGGTCTAATAGTGTTTTTGTTTGGGAGGTACCAGAACTACTTGGCCGACATAGCCCATTTTCAATACCAACCTGACGACGGTAGAAAGAAGTCCTCTCACAAAATTTCATTCACCTAGGTCAATTCGTTTGGACGCTATCGCGCTTTCAACAGACAGACAGACAGACAGACGGACAGACAGACGGACATGGCTAAATCGATTCAGAATGCGATCCTGATTCAGAATATATATATACTTTATAGGGTCTCCGGTGAATCCTTCTTGGCGTTACAAACGTAAGGACAAAGTGAATATACCTTCCTGTGGAGGGTATAAGAATGCGAGTTAATCTTACAGCGAGATGAACGCAAGATGAAATAGCAGTTTACCGCATGGCTTTGAAAAATAGTTGAATAATATTTAAAGCTTGCAGGTGCTCTTCATTCTTTGCATCTCGACCGATTTTTAACAGAGCTTGATGTTGAACGTGGATTTTTGATTGAAGAATTAAAAATTGTCCAAAGTGCACCTAAGGGAAATTGTCGACACATTGAACTTCTTCCACTTCTAGATAATACCATATACGAATATAAAAGATTTTCGGAATTAACCATCGGGCAGGCAGTCACGGCAAAACCGCCCAGTATTACATGCAATAAATTTTTTTCATGAATACTTTTTTTTTCGCTTTCTTGTAGCATAAGAACAAATGATTTTGAATTGTACATTCAATCTTTATTCGATATATCGAAATTGTTTTTTTCTTTGAACCAACAAAATTATGCAAGATGGATTCTGCAATAGCTAAGTAACTGATGTTTTTAAAAACAAATAATTCTCCGCTCTTAGAGGCGTTTAGAAAACTAGCTTTTGGTTTTAAGAGAACCAAATCTAATTTTCAAGGCCACCAGTCGACTTGACACTTGAGCAGACAATAAACGCTGATGCTGCGAGTTCATTAACAGGTATTAGGCATTTCACAAACTCCTCCATTTCTGCTCGCTAACGTTGGGCTTTAAGTCATAGTTTGCGCACAAAAATAATTTCAACTACGTTCAATGAAATAAATATAACCAAAAAAAATGACACAGCCCATCAGCTTGAATCTTTTAGGATTTCAAAAGATTGACAAACATTAAATAGTATTTAAAAGCAAAGATGGTAACAAAAAAGTGCTTTTGAAAATGGAGCGCGATATTTTTGGTAGATTGTTAGCTATTGCCCTTAATAAAAAAAACTGATATGGAGTATTGTCTATTGTTTCCATTATCACCAGCACCACCGTGTTTGTGTCACTGTCACTGCACGGGAGAAATGTTCATGACTGATAAATCGGTACTTGCAAAGAAAATACGTTCTCTAAATGCATCTTCGAACCATTCTTACCTGAATGTTGATTTAATAGATGGTTTTTTATCAGCTTTATCGCCTAGGGCCGTGCTTACCGTGCTTGTTTAAAAAAAATACTGCTTCTGAGATCCATTAAATATTTGATCGTTATTTTTTTCATCAGTCAAAGATGTTGAGCGAAATAATCGCGATGAATACACCCCGAATTAAACAATTCATCGTCTGATACAGATATTTCAGCAGTTTGAAATATTTTTAACAACAATAGGACCTGCGGCTAGTAACATTTAATGTTTGAACTGCACCGAGCTATGGAAAATTCTTGGTGATACCTACCCTTTGCCAATCTATCTTTACCGGGCTTTCACTCTTTTACAGGAAGTGACTATACCGCTAGTTTTTATCGGAAAGGTAAGGCAAAATCTTTCGAACAACTGCTAAACAATTCAAAAATACAGGAAATATTCTCAACATCGAACCACCCAAGCCAAATTGATAACTTCGATATAAGAGAGCTAATGCAAGAGTGTACATGAAATTTGTATTCTATTAAATGTAATAGTGTTAATCTTGTTTTGTTTCTTATTTTTCAAAAAACATTTGCAAATAACATAAATGATAAGATTTTTATGAAAAAAATCAAAAATTTTGAGTGCATGCTGGATTTTTCTAAAACAAAAAATATTGCGGACGATTAACGTCAACGCAATGTGGCAAAATGCCTCCGAACCGTCATGCGTTCAATTTAACCCCAACGAATGCGGTTGGTTAACAAAGGATGACCATATAGAACCGCTTTGGTTCGAAGGGGACCCGACCACTATTTCTTTTGATGAAATAACTTGTTGAAGATAACGAAGAAGAAGAGGGTGGTATTTGTTCCGATGACGAATAAAAGACGGTTTGTTTATTCGCATAAGCTTTAAAGGTTGCAACTGTTTAAGTTCGAAATAATTAAATTAAATGAAGCTATCGTTATTTTATACATGTATACATAACATAAGGTTGGTTGGGTGTGTATGAATCGGGAAGGCGCTGATTGGCATCAACTTGTCGGTGCCCAGCTGTTGCAACTTTTTCATACACATCAATTGTGCTTATTTTACCTACGCGTGGTAACCACCGGGTACTGGTCTCGCTCAACCGGGCTTGGCTTGCTAAACTTATAAGCGCGAGTGTTGAACACAAAGAAAATAGCAACACTATAATGCTCTGTCGGAATGACTGACTGAACGAGTCTCAGAGGTCTTACATGAGCCCCTCAGAAAGAGGACATACAGCGGATGAATACACAAGATTGAATCAACGGTGTTGTCAACAGTCGTGATGGCAGATACCTTGCGTGAGCTTCTCTGACATATTTGGAGCTGAGGTCTCTAAGGATTTTCAGCACTAGTCAGGGTGCTGAAATAGAGATGGTGGCGGATGAACCCTTTATGGGCCAACGGCAGCACTCATATCCCCGAAGTGGGTTACTGACAACGGAGTATCCGACCCGCTGTCCTAGGGTTATCTTAGGGCCTGGTCCTCCAGGTTGGGGGTTGTGCGTGGGGCTAACTACCCAACCACGGAAAAATTAATGGTTACGAAGCAACCAAGAGCCTCGGATACGGATGGATTCACTGTTGACGACCCTGCAAAACGAAAAAAGGACAATGACGTTCGGATCTGCACGTGGAATGTTCGAACCCTGAACAGACCGCGTGCAGCCGAACAATTAGCGGAGGCCCTAGATTGTTACAAGGCAGATGTCACCGCCATTCAGGAGGTGCGGTGGGATGGGCCCGGCAAAAGAAGGATGAAAACCTGTGACATCTACTACGGTGATTGCTACAGAGAACAGAAGCAGCGTCTATTTGGATGCGGACTCGTTGTAAGCGGCAGACTTCGGCAAGAAGTCTTGAGCTTTCGACACGTAAGTGAACGCCTTACAACTATCCGCATCAAGGCTAAATTCGGCAACATCAGCCTGATATGCGCTCACGCCCCCACAGAAGATAAGGACGATGCTACCAAAGAATGTTTCTATGAGCTCCTCGACAAAACATATGAGCATTGTCCTAAATACGACGTTAAAATCGTCTTAGGTGATTTTAACGCCAAAATAGGAAAGGAGGACATCTTTGGTAGCACAATCGGAAAGCGCAGCCAACACGACATCACGTCTGGAAACGGACTTAGGCTAATTGACTTTGCTGCGGAACGTAATGTTACTGTAGCTAGCACGCGGTTTCGCACCTCAACATTCACAAAGGGACATGGCGGTCACCAGATCAACAAGGAGGAAATACTGTGAGAAAATTCAACGTTGAACGGCTAAAAACGCAACAAACCGCCAGAACTTTTGCCGATCGCGTCTCCCTTAACCTCTCGAGAAGTCCTGTGCAGCCAGCATCAAGTGCTGAAGACCAGTGGCATCGATGCCAAGAAGCCATCAGAAAAGCCGCAACTGATGTGCTAGGTTTCACCCGACCACCACCGCGAAACCCCTGGTTTGATGAAGAGTGCCGGCAAGCACATGCAGCAAAGCAACTGGCATACAAAGCGGCGCTGCAGAGAAGGACGAGAGCAGCTCGTGAGCTCTACGAGCAAAAAAGGAGGGAAGAACACCGGCTTCTCCGGAGGAAAAAGAAAGAGCATGAGAAGCGCGCGATCGAGGAAATAGAGAGGTGCTACTCCAGGAACAATGTTCGGAAGTTTTACCAAAAGGTAAAAAGAACGTGTCACGGGAACAAGGCCCGAACAGGGACCTGTAGAGACGAACAAGGAAACCTTGTAGAGGAGTCACAGTCGGTGCTGAGGATATGGAAAAACCATTTCTGCAGACTGCTAAACGGCGAAGACGACACAAATTCCGCTGTCAGGCAGAATGAACCATTCAACCTGGGCGATGAAAGCCAAGACTTCCGTCCACCTGACCAAAATGAGGTAAGGATAGCAATATCCAAGCTGAAGTCCAACAAAGCTTCAGGACGGACCGGACGGTTTATCGGCCGAGCTTTTTAAGGCAGCAGGGGATGACTTGGTAGAGAGCATACACCAACTCGTTTCTAAAATTTGGTCAGAGGAAAGTATGTCTGATGAATGGAGCCTCAGCATTGTTTGCCCGATCCATTAGAAAGGAGACCCTCTAAACTGCGCCAACTATAGAGGCATCAGTCTCCTTAACATCGCTTACAAAATCCTGTCTTCCGTACTGTGTGAACGCCTGAAACCATTTGTCAACGAACTGATTGGACCCTATCAGTGCGGTTTTAGGCCCGGTAAGTTCACAACCGACCAAATATTCACATTACGGCAGATCCTGGAGAAAACCCAAGAAGTCCAAATCGATACTCATCACATATTTATAGATTTTAAAGCCGCATATGACAGCATCTATAGAGACGAGCTATACAGAGCCATGTCTGATTTTGGCATCCCTGCCAAACTTGTCAGATTGTGCAGAATGACGATGGAGAATGCTCGCTGCTCCGTAAAGGTCGGAAACAATCTCACCGAGACCTTTGATGTCAAAAAAGTATTTAGACAAGGTGATGCGCTGTCATGTGACTTTTTCAACATCATTCTTGAGAAAATTGTGCGAAACTGGCAAGCCAACACCAGGGGCACAATTTTCCAAAAGTCTGTGCAACTACTTGCATACGCTGACGACATCGACATCATTGGCAGAGCTGTCACTGGTGCGTTTGCAAGTATCAGTACAGAGGCGGCAAAAATGGGTTTGGTGGTGAATGAGGGCAAAACAAAATATATGCTGTCAACAAGAAGGGACACACAACATCGACGAATCGGACAGAACGTCACGATAGACAGCTATAACTTTAAGGTAGTTCGGGACTTTGTCTACCTCGGCTCCGCTATTAATTCTGAAAATGACATCACATCAGAAATCAAGCGAAGAATTACACTTGCCAACCGCTGTTACTTTGGCCTACGAAGGCAATTGATTAGTAAGGCCTTGTCGAGAAACACAAAGGAGACTCTATATAAGACCCTCATCATCCCAGTCCTGCTTTATGGCGCAGAATCATGGACGTTGTCAAAGTCGGATGAAGATCTCCTTGTTTGCTTCGAACGCAAAATTCTTCGAGTGATTTTCGGTCCCGTTTGCGTTGACGGGCTTTGGAGGAGGAGATTTAACATCGAACTCTACGAGCTGTACAGCGACATCGGAAAAGTACGTATCAGTCGACTAAGATGGCTAGGACATGTAGA
Organism: Cheilosia soror; assembly: GCA_949372485.1. Classification (NCBI taxonomy): domain Eukaryota; kingdom Metazoa; phylum Arthropoda; class Insecta; order Diptera; family Syrphidae; genus Cheilosia; species Cheilosia soror. Next base: position 40,562,050 of record OX443562.1, read on the forward strand.
GCGAATGGACACCAACGCTCCGGCCCGAAGAGTCTTCGATTCCAACCCGGAGGGACAACGCAGTAGAGGAAGACCTCCCCTTAGGTGGCGCGCACAGGTGGAAGGGGACCTCAACCAACTTGGAGTGCCCAACTGGAGGCGGTTAGCCAAAGATCGTGCTAACTGGATGGGCGTGTTGGTTGAGGCCCAGGTCCACCCGGACTGTAGCGCCATCTAAGTAAGTAAGTAAGTAAGTATACATAACATAATTCATAAAGAAACTTTATTTTTGTTACTTATCTTTAGCTTTAATTTGATATCCAATACACTAAATAACTCTACCAATATAATGACGTTATAAAGAAGAATGTTATACTTTTTTCATTTCATTGAAATGGGGTTTGCCAAGGCTTTCCGACCATTTTAGAGGTAGCAGCCCTATATTTTTCGGTTTGTCTTGTCGAGCTCTATAATTTGGCAAATATGATGTTAAAGAGAAGAATGGTATTTACTTTTTTTATTTCATTGAAATGGGGTTGCCAAGGCTATCCGACCATTTTAAAGGTGACAACCCTAATATAACCCTATATATTTCGGTCTGTTTCGTCGAGCTCTATAATTTAGCAAAGTTTTAACCACTAGCTCAATGAACTACCAATATAAATATAATGTTAAACAGAAGAATGTTATAAATTTTTTTCATTTTATTGAAATGGGGTTGCCAAGGCTTTTCGACCATTTTAAAGGTGGCAACCTATATATTTCGGTTTGTCTCGCTGAGCTCAATAATTTGGTAAAGTTTTAACCGTTAACTCGATGGACTAAGTTATGGTCGAAAAAAACGTACCGGAAGTGACCCGTTCTAGATGTCATCTGACCAAAATATTTTAGGCACCCCTGGTGCGTTTTCTCGAGTAGCTCTATCGACTAAGTGGCATAAGAATCATTAACTCTATGAACTGAGTAATCCGGCGGTCGCCGCCGTTCTTCAATCAATTGAACTTTGTAAGCCATGAAGTTTCAAGTCTTTCGTGGGAATTCGCTGTAGGGAGCTTCTCAAAATACCCTATTCTTGACTTCGGTGCCGTATTGATATTCCTGTACTGTCAGAAATAGTCTTGCGAACTGCTTCGATGTTTTCTGTTGAACGACTTGTGACAGGACACAGGACTTGTTTAAGTTGATCCAGTCTCCCTGAATTTTTTAATCATTCTCTTCACAGTTGTTGGTTTTAAATCACTATGACCATATTTTGTTCAAAAATTGCGGACTGTAGCTGACAAACCTTCATTATTTTTAAAATATTGCTCAACAATGAAAATGCGTTGTTCTTTCGTATAAATAAATAAATAAATAGGTGGCGCAACAGGCGGGTGACACCCAAGGCCTAGCTTCTCGCAACCATTCGTTTTGTGTGAGTTTCTATTTTTGGGACGAATGGAAGGGACCTACAATTTTATGCCGAGTCCGAACGGCTGAATTGAGAAGCTTTTTCATGACAGTCATACTCTCGGATGTTTGTCAGACGTTCGCGAGAGGTGGCGCAGTAGAAAAAAACTTTAAGATGTAATTTTGGTTTTTCCGGGGATCGAACCTGGGATCCCTCGCACAGTAGTCCAGCACACTAACCACTGCGCTACTGCGCCCACTGTTCTTTCGTATAGCGCTCCATTTTTACTAAACTCGAACTGTCAGCTGTTACATTGTTATCTTTTTTTCCGTTGGCATCACTTTACTATTAAATAGCACAAATTTAAATTTTGCGTGAATTATAGGACTTTCGTTATATTGTATTCTTTTACATTTATTCCCATCTGAGTTATTTTTAACTTTCTCGTATATGTAGTAAGAGAAAGATATTGTTTTCGTACAAAATTTCGAACTCGAGATTTTGATCAATTCTGATATTACGATGATAGGGGAACTCAAAAAAGTGGGTCTCGCAATTCTGTCCGTCCGTATGTCTGTCTGTCCCACCCCTGGGGAATCTAAACGCTTGGACGGATTTGCTTCAAACTTCGTATTTAGAGTTTGTAGGCTTCCCGCTCTTGACGTTTTTTTTTTTTTTTATGCTAGCCCTAATATTAACGGTACCTCCCATATAAAAATTTTACGAAATATTACGAAATATGCCTAAATTTAGATTTTTTTCGAAAACGGCTCTAACGATTTGAACAAAAATTGTGTTTTTGATGCCAAGTTACAAAACCTTTATTGAATACATATAAATCCATTATTAATGATTAGTCACATGTTTTTCTCTTATAATTACTTACTTAGTCTCCTTAGTTACCGAAAATTCACTTATTGTAAGCAATGATGGTTTTTAATGCGAGCCAACACGGGCTTAATTCGCTTTTATATTATAAGTAAAGCGAGCCAACACGGGCAAAATTCAATTAAATTGCGAGCCAACACGGGCAAATTCAATTAATTATAAGTAATAATGCGAGCCAACACGGGCTTAATTCAATTAATTAATTAAATATTAGTACTATACACTTTTGACTTTAAATTTCTTTGGGAATTGACTTCAAATTTGGCTGCACAATTAGCGCCTCGTGGAAACCCTATTAAAATGAAAATGAGAAGCGAACATAACCTCTTCTGGTTACAATGACATTTCAGCATTTCGCTCACGACTACATAGACCCCAGTCTAGGTTTGTATGGAGGCACTTCGCACTTGGCCATCCTTCGACATTTTTACCTGAACCATTCGCCCTTTAGGCCAACAGTTCCGGGGACTATTAGGGTCCACAAGCAAGACGACGTCACCGACCTTTATGGGCTTTACGGGTGTAAACCATTTTGCGCGCCTGGTAAGCGTTGGTAAGTATTCAGCTACCCACCGCTTCCAGAAGCGGTCCGCGAACTGCTGTGAGAGAAGCCAATTTTTTCGATGCACTCTGTTGTCGTCGTTAAGCGCCACCCAGGGCTTGGACCCATCAGCCGAGCCTAACAGGAAGTGGTTGGGTGTGAGAGCCTCCGGGTTGTCGATATCTATTGGTATGTACGTCAAAGGCCGCGAGTTTACTATATGCTCCGCTTCTATAAGCATGCTGCGCAGTAGTTCGTCGTTTGGATTGCGTATTGGGACCGTTGCATAAAGGACGTTTTTTATTGATCGTACTAGTCGCTCCCAACTACCACCCATATGCGGCGAGCTTGGTGGTATGAATTTCCATTTAGTGTTCGTTGTCGTGAAGGCTTCTATTAATTTCTCTTTCCGGATTGTTTTTGAAGCTTCTCGTAGCTCCCGCTCCGCCCCATGAAAATTGGTCCCATTGTCGCTGTGAAATTCGATAGGGGTCCCTCGTCTTGCCATAAAATTTCGAAGACACAAAATGCAGGAGTCTGTAGTTAATGTGTGAGCAACCTCTATGTGGACGGCCCTCGTGGTAAGGCATGTTAACAGGACACCCCAGCGCTTTTCGACTCGTCGACCCACACTAACTGCCATTGGGCCGAAATAGTCGACCCCGACGTATGAAAACGGACGACAGAAACTCGCCAGTCGTGCGGGAGGAAGCTGCGCCATGATTGGTGATCGGGGTTGGGCTCGATTATTCCTACATTTTTGACATGTCCTCTTCACGGCTTTTAGAGCAGAGCGCATCTGGGGTATATAGAACTTTTGGCGTATAGTGTTCACAACTGTTTCGTCGTTTTGGTGCTTGTATCGACGGTGAAAATCATTGATGATGTGTGATGTAATTGGGTGCGTTCTGGGAAGAATAATAGGTGATTTAACATCCATTCCGATTCCCTCAGCAAAGCGAAGCCTGCCATGGGCTCGAATAAGTCCATCTTCGTCCAGAAATGGGCACAAATTAAAAAGGTGGCTGTTTTTTTCGACGTTTCGATTCGCTCCTAAGTCTGCAACTTCTTCTGGGTACGCGCTATTTTGAGCCTCTTTTATTAGGGCGTTTTCCGCCGCCTGGAGTTCTTCGCGTGACAGGGGTCCATTAAGCCGAAGTCCTTTAGTCTTCGTAGTGCACACATTATGAACGAACCGAAAAGCGTACGCTGTGCTCCGAAGTAGCTTTGTCCAGCTGGAGATCTCTTTGAACCGGAAAATATTTTCTCGACCAGAAGTGTGGATGCCAACGAACTGCGTTTTCAGCTCCTCAACTGTAGAGCCTACGACTATCTCCTGTGGCCAGCCTTCCGGAGAGAGTTTCAGAAATTCCGGTCCATTGAACCAACGGCTAGAGGCGTTGAAATCTGGCGTTTTTTGCCATTTTGTAGCCTCATCAGCCACATTTTGCTTACTGGGTATCCATCGCCAGTCCGTGATTTCGGTGAACTCCATTACTTCGCTAACTCGGACGGCCACATATTGGCGGTACCTCCTGTGGTCAGACCGGAACCAGCTAAGCACAGTTTTGGCATCTGTCCAAAAGTATCGTTGACTGAACGTGATCCCGTGTGACTCAGCGATACATTTAGCAAATCGTGCGCCAAGGAGGGCTGCCTGCAACTCTAACCGTGGGATTGATAGAGACTTAAGAGGTGCCACTCGGGTTTTGTCTCCTATTAATCTAACGTCGACCAAGCCGCCATGCGAATTTCTTACATATGCTACTGCAGCAAAACCGTTTTCGCTTGCGTCTACAAATACGTGTAGCTGTATCTCGGATCCCCAGGCTGAAGTCACATAACATCTTGGGATTTTCACTGTCTCTACTTTGGCTATGTGTTGTACCCATTTTAGCCATTTTTTGTGTTCATCATCTCTTATTTCTTCATCCAATGCAATTCTGGAGCGCCAAATTTCCTGCAGAAGAATTTTAATGTACATGAGGAAGCACGCTATCAGCCCCAACGGATCAAATATTGTCATTAACACCCTAAGAACTTCGCGCTTAGTAGGACGGCGTGATCCGAAAATGATTTCTCTCCGCTTCGGATCAGTGGTGAGTTTAAATGTAAGACAGTCAGAGGAGGTGCACCACCACATCCCAAGTACCTTTTCAGTCCCTAGTTCGACGTTAATATTCATATTTATTTGCTCAGTTGCTTGGGATTCAAGCGCCCTTAAGACCGCAGTCGAATTGGAAACTCAGTTTCTGATGTGAAAACCGCCCTGCTTGTGTATGTGTCGAATCTCTTGAGCTAGTTTAATGGCCTCTTCCTCAGTCGCTACGCTGTCCATCAGGTCATCCACATAATGATTCTCCTTTATTGACCGAGCGGCTCTCGGAAATTCAGCGGCGAAGTGCTCAGCGTTGGTATTTTTAACGAACTGGGCGGTACAAGGGGAACACGTTGCCCCGAAAGTCATAACCGTCATTATATAGGTATCAGGTTTTCCGTCCTCGTTGCAGCCCCACAAGAATCGCTGGTAATGATGGTCCTCTTTTCGTATACCGATTTGATGGAACATTTCCATAATATCCCCGCAGATAGCGATTTTGTGTTGTCTAAACTTATAGATTACCGACGTCAGAGGCGTAAGCTGGTCAGGGCCTTTTAGAAGTACTGAGTTAAGTGAGGTTCCGTGGATTGCAGCAGCAGCGTCCCAAACGATTCTGATTTTTCCTGGCTTATTTGGGTTTTCAACGGGGAAGATCGGTAAGTACCATGACTGTCTCCGATTTTCGTTTGTCTCCTTAGGCGTGAGCTTTCGAGCGTAACCCTTCACGACGTATTCGTCGACTTTAGCATTTAGCTTCTCCGCTAGTCCTGGATCCCGTTCCATACGTTTTTGGAGGCACACTAATCGCTTTCTGTCCATCGGGTAACTATCCGGTAGTTGGATGTTATCGAACCTCCATAGTAGTGTGGTCTCGTATCTTCCATTTTTACGGATCGTGTGGGAGTTTAGCAAGTCTAAGGCTCTAGCGTCGTCCTGGGATATTATGATCTGCTGTGTGTTTAGTGCGCCGAAATTGTCCTCACAAATAAAGTCTTTCAATAAGCGACGCAGGTCTGAGTCGTTACATTCACAGACATGGAAACTGTGAGTTTTATAATCGCTATCTGAATTGCTATCTCTTTCGACACAGTTTCCATGAACCACCCATCCTAAGCGAGTCTTGGTCGCGACGGGTTGATGCCGACCTCCCTCTTTGGCCCGTAGTGGAAGCCCCAGTTGAGCGTTGTTAACGCCTATAAGCAACCTTGGAACGGCTTTGTTATACGAATCGATAGAGAGTCCCTTTAAGTGCTCGTACTTCCTTTGCAACTCGTGTGGATTGAGCGTTTGAGCTGGTAGGCAAAGGTTCTCAACCGTGTGGACATCTACTAGTGGAAACCTCTCTGCGTGTCCATTTGTGCTGGATATTTGCAAGTCGATCAGCTCGGATTGGCTCTCGTATCGGGAGGTGTTTCCAGTCCACTTCAGACATAGAGGTCGTGGAGATCCCCGCACGTTTAACTGCTTCGCAAGTTCCCTATCCATTAACGTTACGGAAGAGCCATCGTCCAAAAATGCGAATGCTTTTATTTTAACTCCGTTCCCATAGAGAAATACAGGCACAACCCTAAACAAAACGGTATCAGTTTCGTAATCCTGCGTATTACTGCTGCTATCTAAGTGCACTCCAACGGTTCCGGCGTTCGGTTGGGTCGAGGCAGCTTCTTTTTGATCGTTGTGAAGTAGTTGGTGATGTTTTAGAACACAATTATTTTTTCCACAAACCGCTTCCGATCTACACTTGTAGTTCAGATGCCTTTTTAAACATCTACGGCATAGTTTATGCTTCCTTACTTCTTCCCATCTTTCAGCACGGCTCGATTGTTGGAACTGCTTACAGTTAGCTACCGAGTTACAGTTCTTACCACAAATACAGCACTCGTTGTCCAATTTATCGTTGGCGTGTCCGGTCTCCTTATAATGCGCATTCACGGCCCCTCTATCTTTCCACTTTCTATTTCGATTTCTCCTATCCTCTACCGACGTAGATGCAGTCGGAAGTAGAACTCCATTGGCAGCCTCGGCCATCTTGTACACCCATGTACTGAAATGTACAAGCGTACACATTGGTAGTGTTTGCTTGTGGATGGCCCAATTGAGCCGTAAGGCAGGTGGAAGCTTTTCCACGAGTTCTTGCATCAGCATTGGATTGTTGAGGTGGTCTACTAGACCAGAAGCCTCGACTGTAGCGCAAAGGTTCTGCACTGCTATCGCGAAGGTGACAATAGTCTCAAGTTTGTCCGCTTTTGGGGAGGGCGTCGTGTTAATTCCACGAAGCAAGGTGTTGATAACTAGCTCCGGTCTCCCGTACAACATCCTCAAAGTCTCGATCACCCGTCCGACACAATTTGGTTGTATAATAAGACTTCTTACTGCCTCCAGAGCATCGCCTTTAAGAGCTTTATGTAGCCGTATAAGATTTTCTTCGTCGATAAAGCCGCATAGTTCTGTACTTCTATTAAAAGTGGCAATAAAGAGTGGCCACTCCGCAGGATTTCCGTCGAAGGTCGGCAGGTCTCGTGACAACAAGTGTCGTGCAGCTAAATGGTTCTTATTTAGAAAATTATTCGGAGCTTCTTGGCGAGTAGTATACGGTGCAGACATGTGAAATCGGTACGTTAGGCTGTTGATGAACTTGCAGCGGAACATTTATCGGATGTTGAGTGCCATGCTTCGATGGCACGAACGGTGGTCGTTGAGGATCAAGCTGTGGTACCCCGACACTACTCCGCACGTTAGCGTATTGGGATTGGATACCTGGCGGCACGAAACCTGAGCAAGACGGCTGTTGGTCGGTGCACAACGGTGGTCCCATCACAGCACAACCTCGCGATACGGAACTGTTTTGGTGTTAAGAAGTGGGCGGCCCGAAACCTGACGGGTTTCCCCCAACATCTGTCGTAGAGTGCAGACAATTCCACTCGGGTATCCCAGCAATCCAATTGCCGACGGCGGCCTTCGAAGCTGCAGCGGTTTCTACCTCTTGGACGTCTTCATCATCATCCTCTGAAGAATCTACGATTTTACTCATGATTTTGTATTTTTTGTCTAAGTATTCGGCTTCCCTTACTGCCCTTAATCGAAGCTCCTCTTTTTCCCGAGTTTCCCTCATCGCCTTTTCCTCCTCGATTTTCTGCAACTCAATTTGCAGTCGCTTAGATGAAGAATGCTTAGATGACCTTGAGCTGCCTGAGCTTGTTGATCGTTGTGGTTTAGACGCCGAAACTTGACTATTATAGGGCCCAGTACTCATGGTGGCAAGAGTAGACTCAAAACCTTCTACAGACACTAAAGGCGCGATAGGAGCAGCAAAGGTCATAGTGCTTTGCGCAATCGACGAAGACGTGGCAGAGATAGATGCCAGATTTTGTAGCCCGATTAAATTCCGAGCTGAAGTTGTCACATAGGGGTACGGAGCGGGGGACGCAGTCGCTATGGTATCAGGAACAAGTTTTCTAGGAACAACGTCGAATTCACAATGAGCAAGCGCAGCACTGTTTGTTGCTAATGGTGGTTGCAATCTAGTAGGATTGTCAGAGGTGGTCGCGATTGTTAGATTTTTATACATAGCCGTAACTTCGGCTTCGGCTGCCTTCTGCGCTAACAATGCGACAGGTAAATCGCTCGTAGCAGATGCAGCAGTATATAATGGAGGTGGTAACTGACGTTTATTAGAAACGCCCGTAGCTGGCACAGTAGCCGAGTTTTTGTACAGGGCAGAGGCTACGGCAGCGTCCTGGGAAGAAACTATGGCAGCAGTTGTTGTGCACGTAGTGGTATTTGCTGCTAAACACTGTTGCGACGATTGGCTATGCATATTGGCTTTGGTGTCGGCGAATCTCACAGCAGTTGCAATACCTGCTTCTGTCTTGCATATATACGTCTCATGTTGAATATAGCTGTCCACACCGGCACAAAGGAAGTGGTTCCAGGCATCACATTGATCGCATTGGACCATATTTCCGGCAGAGTCAGGTTGATCACAGCTAGAGCAATTGTAATCCTCATTCCGTGGAGTGGGTGTCTTCTTCGTTGGCGATCTCGGCGTTTTACTGGACTCGCTGAAAGGTTGCGGCGTTTTTGCCCTTTTCGGTCCCATCTGCGTACGCACATTGGATTTCTTTGGCGTCTTGGATAAGTTTTGTAAGATGTTGCAGCAAATTCGGCTGCAACCCAGACTTTTTTGTCAACCGGCAATTAACAAAATTGTGTTTTTGATGCCAAGTTACAAAACCTTTATTGAATACATATAAATCCATTATTAATGATTAGTTACATGTTTTTCTCTTATAATTACTTACTTAGTCTCCTTAGTTACCGAAAATTCACTTATTGTAAGCAATGATGGTTTTTAATGCGAGCCAACACGGGCTTAATTCGCTTTTATATTATAAGTAAAGCGAGCCAACACTTGCAAAATTCAATTAAATTGCGAGCCAACACGGGCAAATTCAATTAATTATAAGTAATAATGCGAGCCAACACGGGCTTAATTCAATTAATTAATTAAATATTAGTACTATACACTTTTGACTTTAAATTTCTTTGGGAATTGACTTCAAATTTGGCTGCACAATTAGCGCCTCGTGGAAACCCAATTAAAATGAAAATGAGAAGCGAACATAACCTCTTCTGGTTCCAATGACATTTCAGCATTTCGCTCACGACTACACCTATCAGTCGATAGGGGAAGCTACTTTATAGGGTACCTCTGCAGTTGTCTTCACACTTAACATGACTGCATACCCAGTTTTTCTCTAAAAAGTCCAGCAACGGCAGTTTTTAAAATTGGCTTTTTCTCGAAAACGGTAAAAACGATTTAAAAAAAAAAACTTATTTTTAAGATACTATTGTCATTCTTAACTTGAAAGCGAGCTCAGTTTTTCTCTAAAAAGATTGCGTCCTTTGATATAATGCTTAAATCCATAGTAATACCATTTGCTCAGTTTTGAGCTAAAAGGTTGCAAAACAGTGTTTATAAACATTTTACGAAATATTAAACAATTAAGATTTTTTCGAAAACGGCTCTAACGATTTGAACCAAAATTCATCGTTGAGTTAATCTAGGCATACTTAACATGACTGCATACCCAGTTTTTCGCTAAAAGGTCCAGCAACGGCAGTTTTAAAAATCGGCGTTTTTTCGAAAACGGTAAAAACAATTTTTAAAAAAAATTATTAAATTTAAAACAATTTTTTAAAAAAATTATTTTTAAGGTACTATTGTCATTCTTAACTTGATGGTAAACTCAGTTTTTCTCTAAAAAGATTGCGTCCTTTGATATCCATCCAAATCCCTAATAATAGTTCTTTAAAAAACTGCTCATATCTCAAAAACGCCATTTTCGATTATGATAAAAATGTTACTTTCAGGTAGGTAATGCTTAAATCCATAGTAATACCTTTTGGTCAGTTTTGAGCTAAACAGTTGCAAAATAGTGTTTATAAACATTTTACGAAATATTAAACAATTAAGATTTTTTCGAAGCTTAACATGACTGCATACCCAGTTTTTCGCTAAAAAGTCCAGCAACTGCAGTTTTGAAAATTGGCTTTTTCTCGAAAACGGTAAAAACTTGATAGTAAACTCAGTTTCTCTCTAAAAAGACTGCGCATTTTGATATCCACCCAAATCCCTAATAATAGTACTTTAAAAAACTGCTCATATCTCTAAAACGCCATTTTCGATTATGATAAAAATTTTACTGTCAGGTAATGCTTAAATCCGTAGTAATAACATTTGCTCAGTTTTTAGCTTAATAGTTGAAAAACAGTGTTTTTTGAACCATGAATGTGTCCATCGATTTCCACTCAGATTTCAGAAAACTCGAATATAGCCGTTTTATGAATATTTCTCATAAATTACTACCCAAATCCCGACCATTGAGACCACTTCTTTTTTTTAAATAATAATCAAAAATGAGAATTCGAAATTCATTCCCTCCTTGCCTCCTTCAAGTGTCAGTTTGGGGTAAAATTTGGAAGTAAGTATGTAGTAAAGTGTTGTAGTTAATACGTACATAATGTCTATGTAGTATGTATTACGTGTTTAGTTAAGAAGGGTTCAGTTACTAAACCTACGTAAGATGTACGTAAGTGGAAATAATTTTAAACGTAAAATTTGATGAAATGACTCTGAGATTCTGCGAGATTCGCAATAAACGAGAAAGTTTCGTGCGACCCAGTCGTGCACATTTTTTTAAAAATGTGTTGGCACGTTGATTTGTGATTTTTTCTGGTTACGCGTCTTTATTTCAATTGTAAAATGTTACAATGACGTTGTCGTAAGCTTATCGCGTTTACCATCTTGATTTACAACCAAAATTACAAATCGTAATATTACCAACATTTTATAAATTATTTTCCATACAAATTTTGGCAGTTCATTTACCTAGTCTAAACTTAACGTTTACGATAGTTTTATGACGTTGTCCTAATGTCCTTATGACGAATTCCTCAGTTGAAATGAAATGTTGTATAATGTGTTTTCCTACCTTCACCAAAAGAAAGCCTGTTTTTCACATCACTGCTTTTCTGAATAAGAATATTACGGCAGCCTAGATAGACAGTGCAAAGTATGCGCCTGTTAATGGTTCTAATTAACAACAGAGGCAGTACAGATTTCTACTAACTGCCATCTGCGAATGTAGGTATTGTGGTCAAACTTAGTTCAAACCAGAATGTCCAATTCACGAATCGCTAATATTTCCATTGCTTGTTTCGATGTCAAGGGCGTTGCACTTGCTCAGTATAAAACAGTAGTTAAAAAAGAATTTAGGGAACACCTAAATATTATTAAATTCTTAAACAAAAGTTGATAAAATAATCTAAAACATTGCATTGCTGTATCGGCGCTAATAAGAAAAGCTGTAACTTTCTATTTTTTTAATTAAATTAGATATAATACCTGTCAGTGCCAGGTAAAACCACGTACATAATCCCATACTTTTTAAGTTCAATCTTCATTTCCAAGGTACATATTATGTAAAAAATAAATTCAAATCAGAAAAAGTTACAAAGTTACTTCTTAATTGCAAGCGTATTAGCAGTTATTTCACTCTGAAGATACCTTATATGTTTAATATACGCTAAAGAACAATTCGATTATGTTACAAATACGTACGTTGCTCCCTAGGTATATGTACCTACTTATTGCCATATGTAATTCCATTAACTCATATGTATGTGAATTTCTCCAAACCACTACCAATAGACGGTAGGTAAATCGCATACCTACTTGTTGATTGCCTCAATTCTTTTCAGTTTTCATACAGGGTGTTGACTTTCAGTTAAACGAAAATATCTCTGATTTGCGGAAATATAATAATCAATCACAAATTAAAAATCCTGATTTTGTTTTGTATTTTTTATCGTTAATTCAAATGTCGTATAAATTTTCTCAAACACTCCTCCTGTTCCTTTCATAGGCCATTGCCAGACAATGTTATAATACATATCATTACTTGCCATCATTCAAGTAAAATTAAAAGAATAAATAAAGATATTTAAATACTAATTTATTATTATTGGTTTTTAAAGTTAATTATATGATTTTTTTAATGAGTTTAAGAAAGTTTTTTTTTATTAAAAATAAATATACAGTCATATGAAAAATAATAGGGACACTTGCATAAAAATTGTTCAATACACAACTCTGTTTCAATTACCATAAATTGGCTAGAAACGGCACATTCAATTATTTATTGGGATGTCGATAAAGTAAGTACCGTTATAATAACATAACATAGGCCTATTTATACATAAAAAAAAAATACTCCAAACTTAATGAAAATATTCTTATTCTTATTATTATTTATTAGTTCTTAATTGTTATTCTATTAGGTATTCAGGCAAAGAACAATAAAATAATAGGTATATTGCTTTCCAACTTTCCGTACTTTCATCTACTGGCTTTGTCATTCCTTATCATAATACATACCACGATCACCCTGTAGGTATACGAAGAAAAATATTTAAAAAAATGTGTTCCTGTAAGCTCCTCCCTTATTTGATGTGTTGTGTTCCGATTTGGATTGTGGTTGTGATGTTAAGTACATAATACGAAATAAAACATGACAAACACATAGCATACTTTTCCGTGCGCATCTGTTTTTGTTTAGGGACGGTAAGTTTCGGTTCGCCTTCACATATTTATAGAAAGCATCTTGATGTGGGCGTAATAATAGGTTTTGAGTAAGATTATTTTCTTTCAATACAAAAGTACAGTTACAGTGTTAATTTCTAGTCGATTTATATGGGTATATGGTAGATACATCATGTCACGGGGTCAGCCAGATGAGGTTTATGTATACCTATGTATATTTATGCGCAATTGTGAGAGAACATACTGGTATGTATAGCATATATAGAATATATGGTAGAGTATTAGCTATCTATCTCTCTCATATACGCGTTCGTGTATATGTATTTATTTCTACAATTCGTACAGATAGGACACGACATAATGCGCAGTATAAGTCCAAAATTTAACCGACTATATGTATATAAGGCATCTTGCATTATACTGCCCTATTCATTTAATTCAGAAAAATGCGTGGGCAAGAATGCAATGGCATAACCTTTTCACGGCCGCCTATACATTTTTATGCTCCCTAATTCCTTCAATATTATTTAAAGAAAGAAGCACAACCTACGCAAAATATAAAGAAATGTTTTCTTTTGCGAAAGGACCATATAAAAACAAAAACCAACAAAATTTTGTTTAACAGCAATTTTTTATAAATAATTAATGTACCTACTAATTTGCCTTACCATAAATTGGAATGAGCCCATTTATAATTATAAACGAAATTACAGTTGTAGGTATGTACCGTACCTACCTACCTATAGTATACCTATTCTAAAAAGTTAATTCAATTAAAACTATTTAAGGAAAGTGAAAATACCAATACCTGTATAGTGTATAGAAGGGGCCTTAGTTTTCCAATTCCAGATTAAACTTAAGGAAGAGTTCGTTGTTAAATTATTCTACGTCAAGTAAGTACAGCGTACAGCGAGTTGTGATGGAATGGAATTGTTGGCCTTTTCGAATGAAAGGGTTACGTGCTGATTGAACTAGAAAGTTGAAACTTACTGCCAAATTCACCATTACATGTTTGAACTGTTTAGGGATTAGGTATTGTGTAGTAAGTAGGTACCTAAGTGTTCTTAAATTTTATTACAGTTGTTCCATCAGCTGCCCGCATCTGAATGGAATTCAGAAGTAGCATAGTAGCTTCAACAGTGGGGGAAATGTTGAATGATTGACCTTGAAGTCAATTTGGTTATTTTAAATTAAATCAGCAAGCGTAATTTTCTCTGCGAGGGTCACTAGGCACCTTCTTAAGGTTTTGAGATTAGCAATAATTTAAGATTCACTTTTAATCCATTTTCCTGAGAAATGGGCCTTCATTTATGTATCTTTTAAGTGATTCATAAATGATTCGAGAAACATTCACTAAAATGAATTTAAGAATGTTTACTTATGGAAAGTGTCATGTTAAATGTCACGATACATCTTCACTTAAGTGAATATTGACTGAATCATTTTGAAATCATCATAAAGATTCATAAATGATTCACTAAAATGAATGCTTATATTCTTCGTTTATAAATATTTTATGTTTTTTTTTTTTTTACTTGAGCCGCTCGTTGGCGTATTTTAAGTGCCTAATCGCTGTTTGCTCGAAAAAGTCCTCCGGAAGGTTGTTGTTGGCGTGAAATGCATCTTAAAAAAAAAAATAAAAATTTAGTTAATAGGATCATATATTTTTTTGTTTTTTAACTTACTTCGTAGGGCAACTACGGTTGTTAGAGCCCGTTCAGATTTTTTGGTCTGAGTACCCCTCCAAGAAAATGCTTCTGCTCGCAGATGTTTTTATTGCTGGTGTTTCTATCTTTTTTATCCTTTTCAATCCGTTTATTTTCGCGAGCGGGGACCACCGATCGTTGCAAACAATTAATCGAACTGACACATCGACTTTTTATATTTTCTTTGTTTCATTTTCAGGTCCCATTATCACTATCCATTTGCACAAAAACAAGTTTTCTCTTGTATCCCTCGATCTTTTTCTTTACGATTTCTTGTACTGTCACTTTTATTCATTTAAGTGAAGGAAATTTAAATGTCGTTATAAATTTGAATTCTGAAAATGTAGTGCGAGATATTTTTTTTTTTTTTGAGATAACTTGCTCATAATCATTTTTGTTCACTTATGTGAATGAAAGTCCAATGTCAATATTCGTTTTAATCCGAAACCAGATTTGGTTCACATAAATGAATGTTAAATGAAGGCATGTTCTTCATTTTTACTGAATGTAAAGTGAATCTTCACTTTTTCTGAATAAAAATGTTTGCTGGGAAAGTTCAATTGAGTTGGTGGGGTCGGGGTATTGTGGCGGCACAATAATATTGTTAAAGTAATAGAGTTAAACAATATTGCATGCATATCCTCTAAACCAAAGAAGGATAGATGAAAATGAAAATTTCATAGACTGAAATTCGACAAAATTTCCCCACAGAAATTGTCAGGGACGATCCCAACTAGCGAGAAAATTTTATCATTAAATTTATTAATGAACTCCGCTAGTTTAAAGGAATATTTAAAAAAAATAGTTTGAATTCATTCGATGTGTATATTGCCGGCCGATTTTTAATCAAAAATACTAATTTTTCGACGTCACATATATTAAAATGCTGCACTTCACAGAAAATGATTGAATGAAACATAAATACCGATAGTCGTCGCTCGCATTCTTCAAGAGTTTTATTTGTTTTTGTCTGTTTGACTAGTTTGGTGTGGGCGCTATCATTTGATTACATGTGTTTTTTGCCTAAACATGCCTTAAGTGTTTGATAGTGTTTTTGCCTAACTCGATTTGATGTTTGACGTAAGGCAGTAGAGTAAGTTGTAAGGCAGTAAGTTTGAGCGTGTGAGCGACGAGTAGCTATTGGTATTTTATTTATGTTTCATTCAATAATTTTCAGTGAAGTACAGCATTAATTATACGCCGAACATTTTTTTATTTTTTATTAAAAATCGGCCGGCAGTATACTCATTGAATGCATTGAAATGCATTTGTTTTTGTAAACGGTTACTGACTTTGAATTTTTTTAAAACGGCTTATTAACATTTAAACCCATCGTTATCTTCAACTCGGCTGTCGTCCACTGATATTGTTCGGGTCTTCCTTTTATTCACTGCCTTCGGCGTTCGGTACCCTCAGTCGATTAGGGTGCCGTATTTCGACGATGGCCTATTCTTAGTAGACTATAAAAAGTTGCCCACGTAGTAGCCGAAAGTCGCGGAAAACTCTTGCGCAGCTTCTTGATGGCTTACTTACTTACTAATGCGCTACAGTCCGTGGTGGACCTATATGTATCAAACAATACGGCTCTCTAGTTGGGATGGTCTGTGACAAACTGATGCTTCTAGTTGCTCCAACTCGAAGCTGGTTGAGGTCCTCTTTAACTCCTGAGGGTCACCTATGGCGATGTCTTTATCTACAGCGTTGTTGGAGTTGAGTACTTTTCGTTCGCCCTATATGGCCCAGCCTCTTAGTTGACTCTGATGGATTTCATAAAGTAATTCATAAATTGAGAACGGCTGGACTGATTTTTTTTCATTTTTTTTTTCAGTTATTCCCAATTGCCAGGAGAAGGTTCTTCTGAAAGAACATTTTGGGAAAACCCTCCGGAAAGTTGGGAAATTGGAAAAATCCAAAATTTATTTTTTGTATGGAATTTTGTGTGCTATTGTTCCGGAATAGCTTTTCGAATTGAAAAAAAGAAAAGTCTTAAGGTGCTAGTATACACGATATGTAGCACGCCACATATGTTAATGTTTCGATTGGATTGATATCGTTCCCGGCAAATTTTCGCGAGTTCACAACGTCGAAGGAGGAACTCATCCCGGCAAGTGTTCCCCGGCATTGCACAACATTTTAAAAATCTCGATTGGATTAGGTAGTGAACTGTCAATACTTACAGCGAAGAATAAGGACGTCGAAAGCTTGAATTTCATTATTCAAAGTCAAATCGCTAGAGAACTGCATTCGTAAAAACTACAAATCCGTTGAGAGCGTGACCGACGAGGATGAAACGACTAACTATCCGACGGAATTTTTGAACTCGCTTGATGTGCCAGGAACTCCACCGCATAATTTACAGCTGAAGGTGGGATCGATCATAATCATGTTGCGGAATTTGAATCATTTGAAATTGTTCAACGGTACGCGGTTGTCCGTCAAGAAACTGATGAACAATGTGATTCAAGCGACGATCATCAAGGGCAAATTCAGAGGAGAGGAAGTCCTTATTCCACGCATTCCGATTATTCCAACTAATCTTTCATTCCTTTTCAAGCGGATTCAGCTCCCCGTTCGATTGGCTTTTGCGATGACAATCAATAAATCCCAAGGCCAATCGTTGGAAGTTTGTGGGATTAATCTTGAATTTCCCTGTTTTTGGCATGGTCAGCTGTACGTTGCCCGTTCGCGTATTGGCAAACCGTCTTCGTTGTTCGTTTTTGCGCCGGAAAACAAAACATTGTTTATCACATCGCTCTCTACTGATTTCGATTCCATTCAAATAAATCTATATATATATAAATGAGTTCAGAAATGTGTTCGGATACGTATAACTTGAAAACCACTGACTTATTGTGCCCATATTTACAGATAATCTTAGGTATTAGCCCAGGAGCGCACTGAAGGAGATTGGTCAAAATTGGACAAAGGGGCGTGGCACCTCCCATACAAAACAAAAAAAAAAAACACTCAAAATCGTATACATATCTCGAAAACTGCCAAATCGATTAAGCTCAAAGATAATCTTAGGTATTGGCCCAGGAGTGCTCGGACAGAGTACGATAACTACGGCGCCAAATTTTGTAGAGGGGTTAAATACAAGCACTTTTTACTATGGGAGGGTCTATCTCGCTCCGGTTAGACGGGAGGGGTAATTTAAAGAAAATAATACTTAAAATGAAAATAAAACATTAAAAAAATAATGGCAACACTTACAAAAAAAAGTGTTGACATCCTTGAAACCGTCCCAAAATCCAACAGTGACCCCAAGCAGGGGGGTTGCACGGTCACATAGGCCACCATTGCAGATGTGCAATATATTACCTTTAATATATGTACTGTGGAGTGGACCAATATGGAAAATATTTGGAATTCTTTGGAATTTTCTTTTCCAAAAAAGCCACTACACCGCTTTTTTTCAGGACTAAGCCGACGCAAATCCAATGAAATTCTTTAATGGAATTTTCTATTTCCTTTTCCTCCAATGCGGATACAATTACTTCAAATATTGGTTTACCTTTCCTGTTTTCCGGTTAAACTGAACTAAACAAAAAAACGGTTGTCTGTACAACCCTTCTCTAAATCATACAGTTGAACTACAATAAACAAACATTTGTTAAAAAAGACCAAAATCATTAAATTTTATAAAAGTTGCCTCATTGTGTCAAGGTGATTGCCAAATTGCAACTTTAGTCTCACAACGGTCACGCTGGTAGGTATACCAGTTCTCTAGATAGAGAAAGCAAAATATGACTATGGCCGTAGAGTCTCGCAGACCAGCACCCTGCCTGACTCTACGGTCTCCGAGTCTGATCACGATATGTGCTGTGATGTTTGTGATGTGAAGGTGTAAAGGTAAAAGATGTAGAAGGACTGTGTGGTCGTCTGCAAGCTGTTCTTCGAACTTAGTTGATTTTGGTTATGTTGTAGGCTTTTCTAAGAGGCAGTGGTGAAAAGCATCAGTTCGAATTCGCTCGAGTTGACACCAAGACCACACATTCTGGCCCAGGTGTTAACCTTCATCAGAGCAGTTTCCATTGGTTTATTTGTAATTTTTTTTTATAAAAAATTTATTTAAAACCCTAGTGTAAGTATACATAGTTAGTATTTAGTAAATTAATATTAAAATCACCAAGAAAAACGTTATTAAAGCAGTGTGTCAATTGGCTCAAATAATTATCCGCAGATAATTTTCTGACACTATTGTGGTGGAAGGTCCCTTCCATTCGTCCCAAAAATAGAAACTCACACAAAACGAATGGTTGCGAGAAGCTAGGCCTTGGGTGTCACCCGCCTGTTGCGCCACCTATTTATTTATTTATTTTATTGTGGTGGAAAACGAATTCTCTGCTGTCAAAAAACTATTATGCTCCGGGAGCAAGATAATAAATATCTTATAGGATGATTTTTTTACGTTTTCTTTTGCTTGAGTTTTGCTAGAATGTTGAAGAAGAAATAAAACACTGAACTTAACTTAATTACCAGCGTGAAACTCGATAAAAAAAAATGTTTTAAGATTGGAGTTTGGTGTTAGAAAATGACCCGAGGATAATTAAGGACTGTTCGAGAAAAAATCCATCAAGAGAAACTAGCCCTGACAATTTTTAATGCTGAAAGAAGCGGATTAGGTATGCTTAACATTTTTTTAAACTACCATATATTTCTACACTTTATTAGGTCGCGCTAAATGACTATCTTCGGCTAATTTTCTGACACTTATGAAGTGTTGAAAAGAGAAGTTCTCCAAACTTTTAATCTCAAAACAGAGATTTATCGAATTTCACAGTATTAATTTATTGAAATTCAGTGTTTTATTTTATTCAGCAAAATAAAATGTCAAAAATGAGCCTACAGGATAATTTATTATCTTGCTCTCGGAGCAGATTAAATTATTGACAGCTGGAAATTCGTTTTCCACGACGATGGAAAATTATTCGAAGATAATATTACTTATCCTAGTTAACCGCCCGGCTTTGCCCGTGCACAGGAATTGTATTGCTTAGGTCTTAGATAAAATGCGAGAAATGAGAATAAATCGATTTACTGGAATTTTCTTTCCGTCTAAACCTGAAATACAGCAATACGAACAAAACATAAAAAGAATAATGAAAATCGGCCCAGCGGTTATCGAGATAAAACGTCATCGAGTTTCACCCCATAGAAGATGTTTTTTGTATAGGAGGTATATCAGGTATACGATTTTCAATGTTTTTTTTTTATGGTCAATCTTTATGAGCTCAATCGATTTGGAGATTTTCGAGATATTTGCATGTTTTTTTTTTGTATGGGCGGCGCCACGCCCCTTTGTTTAACAACTTTCATTATTTATTCACATTTAAACCTTCTCTGGACTTCCACAAATAGCTCAAGACAAAAATTAGCCAAATCGGTTCAACCTTTCTCGAGTTTTAGCGAGACTAAGGAACAGCAATTAATTTTTATATATAAGATTCATTTATACTGAGTATAAGAGCATGTGATCAAAACTTAACGGTACTGCGATGTCAAATTTCAGTATTGTTAGATCGCGCAAATGTTCGCTGATTTTTTTTGTATAGATCTATAATATATTATATAACTAACAGTGTCGCTAAAGTTATTTTAATAAATTTCAACACATAAACACCATTTTCTATTATTCTATTTCGTAAAATTCTTTCATAATAAAACTAGTAAAAGTGTTATCATCAGCCTGGCCGATGCTTTGATACCCTCCACTGTATGTACTGTATAGGTACACGCATGTGTCTAATATTGGTTTTGTATGGGAGGTACCAGAACTACTTGACCGACATAGACAATTTTGTAAACTAACTTCACAACTGTAAAAACAAGTCCTCTCACAAAATTTCATTCTCCTAAGTCGATTCGTTTGGACGATATCGTGATTTCAACAGACAGAGAGACACATGGGTCTAATAGTGGTTTTGTGTGGGAGGTACCAGAACTACTTGAACGACATAGCTCATTTTCAATACCAACCTGACGGCGGTAAAAAGAAGTCCTCTCAATAAATTTCCAGTATGACTGTTGGTGGTTTCGCATCGTATAATTCGGAAGATCTATTTCACAGTCACGAATGTTGTTTGTCCGCAGAAGCAAGGATATTATTTTTCACTAAGAATTTAATTTCGTTAAAATTACTTAAAAGTACATTTGAACTCCAGCAATATATAGGTAATTGCTTTGGTTGCTAATATTGAATTCGTTCTTCAACACTTTCCGCCTTACCAATAATCAACTTTAGTCTGGCAGCTAACACAAAGACTACACACTTTCCAAAATGCTCATACCAATAAACAAATTTAGTTGCCAGAATATCGTTAACTGTAGGGTTAAATGTTAATGTTGAGACAGTCATGTTTATCTCGGCCATTAGCTAAATAGGTCTACCCTTATGTCATTTTCAAGAGGAGTGTTGCCTATGCAATCAAAATTAGAGTATCAAAAATTGTAATAGGAGTGTATTTAAATACCCTGCATCTGATCTGCCTGTACAGATCATTTGTATATATTAATTAACTTTGGTAATTGTGTAACATGATTACTTAATTTATTGGTTGTGATAAAACAATTCAAATGTTTGCTGAGCCTGAAATTGAAATTGAGCAAAATCATTGAAATACACACCAAATAATAGAATATTCTATTCCTAAAAAAACAAAAAGGATCTTTTCTGTTGATGTCTTTCTTTAATTAAGAACATTTGGTTAACATTTTAAATTACCTGTCAAAGCAAAGTTTTTTTTTTCAACTGCAAGCAGTAGTTTATAGAATGTAATGGCTTATACACTTACAGCCTTATTCATAACACTTAGTTAAATCTGATTTAAGGTTTATGTTGATTTAATTGCAGAAAACGTTATTCATAATCTTTTTTCAAATTTTCATTTAATCAAGTGTCAAAAATTTAAATGCCGAAATAGGCATTCAGTAGCAAATTAACTCTGAATTAAATTGTTCGTTGATTCAAATCATGGCATATAATGGTACCTATCGCGAATAAATTCCGATGGAATTTTTTCCCTTGTCAGCAGTGTAAATCAAATTGCTGAATGGGAAACATTCCCGGGGAAATATTATTCGCGATAGGGGTGAATAATTATTATGTTATTAGTTCACTACCGAATATCTTATATATAGTTATTGATTTGTGCATTAGCACAACAAAAAACAGTGTTATCCAAATTTAAATAACAAAATTCTTGAAAAAAAATCTCATGACAACTGCGTAATACAATTTGCTTAAATCATAATGGCGTTTTATGAATGAACTTTTTTTAATTCTTAATTAAAATGACAGTTTCGAGTTAGCTGAGACACTGATAATTAACAGATTAAATTATAATCTAATGAAGAATGCTGTTATATTTTATTTGGTGTCGCTTTCATTCTGAAAGTTAAAAAACGAAGTCAACAGTCTGGATCATATAAATGATATTTTATATATCAGTGTGATTTCTTATGTAAATGTAGGTACAAAATAAACAACGTTCCATGAAATCGGCAAAAAGTACCTACATATGTTCACATATTCATGTGATGTTTCAGTAGTTTTTCTATTTGTAACATTGTAATTGTGATTTCTATACTACAAGACAAATTTCGTTTTGCATCAATAGCCTACGAATAATTAAAAAATTGTGTTCTTATTATTATTCAATAATCTGAAATGACTTTTATTAATACAAAAGTTCCGAAATGCATAGGAAAACGTATTGTAAATAGTACTAAAAATATACCCTATTTGTATGATACGGCATTACTAATTTTCGTATGAATTTGACAAAACAGCTGACAATTTGTAGATTTCCTAATTCGTGTTTCGGTTTTTGCTTTTAATAAGCGTTTTAAAGCCTTTGGGCGAAATCTGATGGGCGAATTTAATGGTAATTTGGGTATAAATTCGTTTAGAATAATTTATTCGGCATAAACATGGTCAGTGTTCTTGTTTCGGCGAAACCAAATTATGGAATTTGAGTCCTGCAATGACAGAAAATGTAATAGATCCCAATAAAGTTGTCGCACTAGTAAATGTGGAGATCAAAATGTTTATTGGTACCATTTCAATAAAGCTATACATTTTATTTAAACCTGGCAGCCAACTAATAGTCGGAATTAGGGTTTGATTATTAGTAAGGCCGTTTAAGTTTTCGCAGAAATAACGGGCAGCTTTTATCATTTCTCCACTTGTTGCTATCTACCTATATATAAGTATAAAAGAGGATGGCGTTATTTACTACGCTTAAACTCAAGAATGCCTGGACCGATTTTGATGATTCGCACTAAATTGGACAAATCTCCGGCCAAACAAGAAGAATACCTACGAACATTTTGACAAAGGGGCGTGGTACCGCCCATACAAAAAAAAAAAACATTCAAAATCGTAGATATATCTCAAAAACCACCAAATCGATTGAGCTCACACTAACAGATGGTCTTAGATACTGGCCCTAAAGTGTCCCTGTAAATATTGGTCAAAATTGGACTAAGGGGCGTGGCACCGCCCATACAAAAAAACATTCAAAATCTTATACCTATCTCGAAAACCGCCGAATCGATTGAGTTGAAAATTACACACAATGTTGTGTAAGATTTTTCAAAATTGGACAAAAGGGCGTGACACCGCCCATACAAAAAACATCTTCTATGGGCTGAAACTCGATGACGTTATAACTCGATAACCGCTGGCCGATTTTCATGATTCTTTTCATTGAAAAGTTTGTGTGTGTGTTTGAGTAAATCCAAGGATGGTTTATATTCACATTTGGTGAAAATTGGACAAAAGGGCGTGGCACCTTCCATACGAAAAAAAAAACAAAAAAAAATCTTATATCTAGAAAACTACCGAACTGATTGAACTCAAATTTTAAGAAAACATTTGTAATTGGCCCAAAGGTGTTTCTGCCACCAAAGGGTCGTGGTATTTCCCGTATAAAAAAAATATACATTTTAAATGATATTTCTCGACACCCATGGGGACTCGCGCGAAGTGTGGGTGGGAGTAGAAACGGGCCATTGCACAACCCTTACAACGAAGTTATTTAAATTACTATATCTAAATTTTGTAAAATGCCTGATTAGAGCATTTTACAAAACCTGGCAGGATTAGACAAAAGGGGGTGGCACCTCTCACAACAAAAAAATACTTTTCAAACGCTATTCTTGGACTGTCATGGGAAAAAATATATCTAGAGAATACAATTTGTGGGCACACGTCTGGTCTTAGTGGGTTCGGACAGACAGACATCGTAGTGAAAGTAACAAAGTTCCGTTTTTTTTTCTTTGGGTAGGGAACCTTAAAAACACGCCAAAATCTGTAATAACAACAAATCAAAAAAATATGACTTGTTACGAGCTAAGAGTTTGAGTTTTGCAAGAATTTAACAATCATTATTGTCGTTTTGTGGTACATAAAATAAACCGGTAATTCGTCAAATTTCAAATTTGTTAAAATTTGTGCTAACAAAATTTTTAAGATGATTTTTTAATGTTTACTTATGTTTTGGTGGTACAGCAAATTTTGTTAATTGTTAAAATGTGCCTGTTTAACTAAACTTCTTGTTTTGGTATAGGCCCCTGGTGTTGTGTGCTAGGTACAACATTGGCTCAGTTGGTTCGGAAAGACGGGCAGACATCGTAGCGAACAGTCTTCAGCACATAAACATAGGTACATATATGTATACACGCAGAAAAAAAACTAACTAAAAGGAATAAGGAATATCAGTGTCATTTCAAGCTCGTTCGTTGACGAAAGTATGGTAATCTCGGAAAATCATATTCCAAGTACAAAAATCTTATTTTGAGCTCGTTTTTCCAAGACCAAAAAATCTTGTTTTTCGATATTGATTTAAGAATGTTCGTTCTTATTTTAGTAATACAAAGGCTACGTTTTGGACCATTGTCAACTTAAATAAGCTCGAACATTTTTAATACAAGACCAACAAATCTACATTTAAGATTTTTAGTAAGCCTAAGGATCTTACTTCAATCCTTTTCCGCGTTTATTTTAAGAATGTGGTTCTTACATTACCTATGCCTGAAACAAATTTATTTTGGGTATTCAAGATCTAAACCTTAAATCTTAGATACCATCTTATAATATATCATCAGCATTACATTATTCATTCACATCAGTAAGTCAGTAGATAGGCAATAATATTAAATTTTTAATGATGCCTTATGAGAATTAACTCATTGGGTGTGAATTTTCGGAACGAATATAAATCAAAATACATGCATCATGCACTTTTAGTATTGTTGCGCTTGTTTCAATTATGAACAAGCTTGAAATAAGATTGTTTTGTCCGTTATTTTTTTTTTTATAATAGACAAGCGGTATGACTACTCTTTTAATGTAGGGTGAACTACACAGCGCGGGCGCTAAGGAAATGAGGATAGAGATGATAGGAGATACCGATGCACATTAGTTTTAAATGTCTGTAAATTGTAACAACGAGGAAAAACTGAGTTCTGTAAAGCATTCCACATTCGTGCTCTACGGCTTATGAATGAATCTCTAGTATGACCGAAGATCCAATTCCAAACGGCAAAAAGATAAGAATTGGAAATTTCGTTATTTAAAGCCCCTTAAAACTTGTTTTCTTAATACAATTTTATGGACTAATTAATTATCCTACGCTTAGAAATAGTAAATAGTGCAATTTTCTCTTTTTAAGTGCATCAAAAGTGTCGCGTTTTATCAATTCGTTTTAAACAATCTTGGTATCTTTAAAACGCAGATTTTGTGAAAATAAAATATTTTTTTCTGATTTGTTTTGTCTTGTTTATTTTTTTTTGTCAATAGGTATGTCAAATGTCATATATGACATTTCCATACAAGTTTTTGATAACATACACAAATTTGTGTAGGCTACACTTTCCTCTATCCCCGTGAAGCTGTTAACCCCGATAATCATCCAGGTTAAGTATTTGTTGTATTTAACAAGGGATTTGTTTATTTTACGTATCCTATAGCCGTGAAGGGGACGAAAGAAACGTAGCTATTACAAAGCACATTGAAAATATGCTGCAGGAGTCAATAACACGGAGTAAGGAGCGCCATAGATTTGCACGTGGTCTATTGTTCTGGCGATATATACCATACGATTTTTCCAGACTATTTTTTCTACAGTTTTAATACTCTTTCTTTACCATCAATGATAATAAAACCTGCCTACATGCGGTCATTGTAATGACTACGACTACACATAAAAACAAGTCGTCATTGGAATGACAAAAAAAAACCGATAACCGCTCGCATTCAAAGAAAGGGAGGAAATGTCTGCCACAAAACTATCGTCCAATAGCGTTACTTTCAATGCTCTCAAAAGTAATGGAAAAGGCAATAAATGTCGAAATAATCAAATATCTAGAAGGCCACCGATTAATAAGTGACAGGCAATACGGATTTCGGAGCCGTCGTTCCACTGGAGACCTGTTAAGCTACGTAACGCACTTATGGACGCAAGCAATTGAACAACACGGCGAATCCAGAGCCGTAGCCTTGGGCATATCAAAGGCATTTGACCGAGTCTGGCATAGAGCCCTATTAGGCAAGTTGGCGTCTTATGGATTACCACAACAATTCTGCGGATGGATGCAAAATTTTCTTCTGGGAAGATCGATCCAAGTTGTGGTAGATGGTGTATCATCTAATTCGTTTGCTATAAATGCAGGATTGCCCCAAGGATCTATTCTTTCCCCAACTCTATTTCTTCTCCACATCAACGATTTGCTTGGATCGACAAATAATAATATCTACAGCTTTTCTGATGACAGCACTCTTATATCCTCTATCTCGAACAGTGGCCCTGTGAATGCGGCTACATCACACAGTCAGAGATGTGAACAAATTAGTTCTCTTAATGGTGATCTGAACAAAATCTTGAAGTGGGGAAAAGACAACTTGGTTGTATTTAATGCAAACAAGACACAGCTCACAACATTTTCCAGGAAAAATGCATCAACAGTTCCTCAGATCCAAATGGATGACCATCCAATCCATCCCAAGGACTCAATGCACCTTTTAGGAGTCACAGTCAACTCAGGAATCACATGGCAGGACCACATATCCTATATCGCAAGATCGGCGTCCGCTAAGTTGAGCTACCTATTTAGAGCAAAGAGGTACTTTAGCCCCACAACTTCTCCTTCTCTACAAAGAACAGGTTAGAACAGGCCTGGAATATTGCTCCCATATATGGAGCTCGGCCCCAAAACATTCACTTAACCTACTTGACAGCATACAGAGACGAGCAGTTCGACTTATTGGAGACCCTACACTCACATCGACTCTGCAACCGTTGGTGCACAGAAGGCAAGTCGCTGACCTATGCTTGTTTTATAGGTACTTCCATGGTAGATGTTCCGAGGAACTCAAGGACATTATCCCTCGAAATGCAACCCACAACAATAATGTAATTATCTTAAATTATAAATTTCTGTAAATTGAATTAATGCATCCGTCACTAGTTTTTAACTAAAGGATGTATCCTATATTCCTCAATGAACATTGATGTTATATCTGTTAAGTTTATTAATATATTGTTGAATTTATGTAATCATTGCTTGGAATAAATGAATTGAATTGAAAAAAAAAAATTGAAAAAAAAAAAAAACTTTTGGGCAACAAGACAGGCTGCTAATGCTCATGACCATACAGTACACTTGACAACCGCGAGGACATCATCTTTAAGCAAACTTTGGAACTCGCTTCCTGGGGATATATTTCCAGAAGAATACAATTTGCAGCAATTTAAGTGCAGAACTAACATTCATCTGCTAGCATCTCGGGGCGCTGATGAAGCGTTATAGGTTTGCCTTTCCCGGGAGAAGTATTAAAAAGAAAAAGAAAAAGAAAGTAGGTATACATAAAAGGGAATAGTGAAATCGAAAGCAGAAATAAATTCTATATATTCTATAATAAAGTCGAAACTAAAGTCCAAGCACGTACGGTCTTTTTTTTCATACTTACTCTCTTAGTAAATACCAAATGAGATTTGTATCCAAAGCACAATGGTGTGAAACAAAACTTGCACATGGCACGGCACACCACACACCATGGCCATGCGAGAATTGCTTGTGAAAATGGATTTTCGGACTTCGCGGTAATCTTCCTTTCTCTTTTCTACTTACTCAAAATCTTTGACGATCATGGAAAGAACCACACTCTATCATGGCTATATTGTAAGCATGTAGTAGTCATATATTTTATATAAATCTATATACAATACCTTGATATGTACAGTATATATTTAGATGTAAACTCGTTGGTAGGATATTTCTTGGTATTACATATTATATACATATACATAAATAACAAAGTTTACTTTAACTCAAAGATCTTAATATTCGAGCCAATCATCCCCGCTATTTACTTGTATAATACAACGTTGTGTCTGTTCCCTACATAGCATAGGTTAATTCCTTAAGTCTAGGTAAAACTTTGCCCAATCGAATCCAAATACATATTTAGATGATTTTCCCCTTCTTTCCGATTGACTTCTTTTACACTTCCCAAACAAAATATTCACAGGGTGATCACTTTTCGGTGGTATTTAAAAGAATTAAATATTTGGCAATGTTCGCATTTTATATGTCTGCATATAAATAAATACTTTATTAGATTCACCCCTATCATGGAATCCGCCGGGGGGAATTGTTCACGGAAAAGAATATTTTGGTATCGTCGAATCCGAAAAGTGAACAGAAATCTGGAAAAAAAACCACAGCCTTCCAATAGTATGTGTTAATATTATGTATATACCTACCTATATGACATAATAACTGTTCAATTTGCGAATTCGACGATACCAAAATATTCTTTTCCGTTAACAATTCCCCCCGGTGGATTCCATGATTGGGGTGATTATGTTTTGTTTTTACATATTTTCTTCTGTTATATTTATAAATCGTACGGAAAAATCATATGGTATACGAATTCGTCAATCGTCACCCTTCATTTAAAGAAAAAACAAATAATCATAATAAAGAATATTAAATATAATAAATACCAAAATACATATTTTTTAATAATGAAAAAAAGAGTTAGTCTTAAATAATTTACTTTAAATCTTTAACAAAAATTAAGACGTACATTAAGCAAGTCACTTAAAAGTGACTCATTAGTTAGTGTGTTGGGGAACGAAGCGAAGAGTCTCAGATTCGATCTTATACCTTACCTGAGAAAGCTTCTCAATTTAGCCATTCGGATTCTCAAAATGAAGTAGATATTTTAGTATGTCATTCATCTGTTTCGATATGTATTCGTAGTTTTGCATAAAAGAGAAATTGAAGGTAATTGCAAAAAATGTGAATTGAAACTATTGATTTGTAAAAAATATGTTTAAAAGTTGTGTTTTGTGTTTCTATAGATAAAGTTATTATTAATCCCCAAATTACTCATTCCCTACCTGGTATACATTGATTCGAAATATTCACATTTCGTATTTTATGAAATTTATGAAGAAAAATTAGCCTTTGCATCTTTCCGTAGATGTCATACATTTTTTGAAAATAAAATTGTAAAGTCTTTTCTCTTTTCAATACTCAAATTAATTGGTCGTAACACACTGAGCCTTGTTAAATTTAACCACCCACACCTATTCTATGAAAGTGTATAGTAAAGTGTATCATTTCATACACCCCTATCGCGAATAATATTTCACCGGGAATGTTTCCCATTCAGCAATTTGATTTACATTGCTGACAAGGGAAAAAATTCCATCGGAATTTATTCGCGATACCCCTAATAATCATTGTCCTACGCTACTGTTTGCGATGCCCGACTTTTGAGGAGGAGTTTCAAAGACAAATTTACAAATTGGTCAACAAATTGCGCATCAGTCTTCTAAGATGGCTAATATAACTAACCCAGAGGGACATCGCAGTAGAGTACCGGACCTTAACCGACTTGAAGTAGTGCAGCTGAAGGCATTTATCTACAGGGCTAACTGGAGAGGCTTATTAGTTGAGGCATCGATCCACAACAACTGTAGAGTCAACTATATAAGTCAATCAAAAATGTATTTTTCACTTGAAATACATTTTTATTCTTTACGCGTGGCGCGGTCAAGCGGCTGAGAATACCCTTATAATTAGAGGAGAATTGATATTATTACCAGGCGTTTTTACACAAAGTCAATATGTATACCTAATTTATCGCAAAGTTTCGCTGAACGTTTTTTGTCTATTGACTTCTTTCTTAGGAATCGTTTCACGGTATTAGTTCGGGTTCAAATATGTAACCTTCCATTATAATATTATATACAAATAAAGGAATCATAGGCGTTTCCTTTACCACTCAAAAACTCAATGATAACCTTTTATGCAACTCATTAATGACCCGGAGAAATAGAAACTGCCTTGAGAGGGTACAAACCCTTTTATTTCAGCAAGTGCAGCACTGCAGCCGTGTAAGTAGTTAGAAAAGGACTCTTCGACACAACGAGTTTATAGAGAATTTTTATCCACTGAAAATTTATCCAAACTGAACTACGATTTAAAAATTGAAATCGTCGTCGTTGAAAAATTTTATAATTTGCAAAGTGTACACCCTATATTATAGTGCTAGGAATTTTTAGATTTTATATAATATAACTATTAGCTCCTCCCTAATAAGTGCGTCACGGATTCTGAGTTTGTTGCTACGTAGGTATACATGTATATCTGTTTATGCATATTACATATACCTACATATTATTGAAAATACGGTTCGCTTACACGTGTGTAGTGTATGGCATATGAGTTTGGCTTTTTTTTCATATCTGGTCGAAGGCGTGGGTGTAAGATGGTTGGAAGGTGGTTGCATTTTTCAAGTTAGGTACTTTTGCAGTTATCATTCATATGCCTATGCATTGAAGTCAAATGTCCTGGATAGGTAGGTAATTTAGTATGAAATGGAGAAACCCGTTTTGGTAAAACAAATGGTTACTTTATCTGCTTTCTCTCAACATTACAAACCACAACTGTTTAATCCAAATATGCAGTATAAGGTATACTTACACCTCCCCTCTTTTTATGTTTCCTTTCCAATGACAAAGCTGGAGCAATATAATACACGACAAAAAAAAATTATATTTTTATATACACCAATTAAATATCTTTTCACCTATATACTTACCCATTGAATACATTTATTTTATTTTCAAATGTAGTGTTTCCACAGCTGGTGGACTGTATTATATTTTTATACTTGCTCAATATTTCCTCCTTATCAGTACATACATACATACATACATATACATACCTATCCATACATACATTTTCAATGACCCGCTTATCCATTAAGTGGGTCGCGGGTGTAGGTTGCTCAAGTGGAACCTCCATAGCTCTCCATCCTCCGCCATCGACTCCAAATCATCAAGGGCAATCCCCATACGGGTAGAGGAGAGATTATGAATTTGATCTAACCATCTCATCCTGGGTCTACCTATGACCAAACCACCGAAGGATGGACCGCTCCGTCCGTAGAAGTAGCTGCTCGACATTGAGTTCCTCACGTATTCTAGTATTTCTAATGCGATCTCTACGGGTCACACCAGCAATACAACGGAGAAATGACATTTCGGCAGTTTGTATTCGCGATCTTATTCTTTCGGTCATTACCCAAACCTCATGACCATAGGTTAGAGTTGGAACAAACACCGAATTAAAGACTGACAACTTAGCTTTGACACCAAGTTCAGTCCTCCTGATAACAGAATGACCAAGCTGTCTCAAAATCGATCCAGCCTGACCAATCCTACAGGAAAACTCAGCGTTGCTCCTTCCATCACTCGTGAATAAGACCCCGAGATACTTGAACTTCTCCACCTGTTTCAATGGGACTCCACTAACATGTAGAGTTCATTGAACAGGCGTTCTGGAGACGACCATCACTTCAGATTTGTTAACGTTTACCTTCATCTCAGCTTCAACACAAACAGCTACAAACCGGTCGAGTGCGCGCTGAAGTTCAGTCTGAGAGGACCCAAGGATCAGCAAGTCATCAGCAAGACAGCGCTGTAACATCCAGTCCATATAAGTAATGAAAAGGAGAGGAGACAAGACGCACCCCTGACGAAGTCCAACGCCCACGGTGAAAGGTATTGATTTAACACCGTTTACCCGTTTACAGTTTGTGTAAAGAGATTGAATCTCTCGCAAGAGAGAACCGTCAACTCCATACTCCTGTAATACACTCCAGAGTTTACATCGAGGGACTCGGTCATATGCTTTTTTCCAAATCTACGAAGCATGCGTAAACAGGTGTAGCATACTCGCAAGTCTTCTCCAGTACCATTTTGAGAATGAATAACTGGTCGGTTGTGCTTCTGCCGGGCCGAAAGCCGCACTGCTCATCTCCTTATCGTGCCTCGACCACAGCTCTGCAACGCGTTTCCAGCACCTTGGCAAAGACTTTTCCGGGGAGACTTAAAAGTGATATACCCCTGTAATTGGAGCAATCCCTTTTATCCCCTTTCTTGAAAAGGGGCAAAATCACCCCAATCTGCCAATCGCTGGGAGTTTCGCCGCATTCCCAGGCCACTTTAATGACACGAGAGAGCCATTTGACTACCTCTTCAACTAAGGCCTTGAGCATTTCTGGCCGGATTTCATCCACTTCGGCAGATTTGTCAGCTTTTAGCGATTTGATAGCAAAAGTGACTTCCTCTACCGTGGGACTATTTTCTGACCTGCTCAAGGCGATGGATGTGTCATCCTCAATGCCCTGGATTGGATTGAGCAATTCGGAAAAGTGCTCGCTCCATCTGCGCAAGATGTCCTCCTCATTAGAAAGAAGTGTACCATCTTTGGATTTGACTCCTTCAATAATGTTCCACTTCCTTCCTCTAAGAGGGCTTATGGTCTGCCAGAACACCTTGCTTGCAGATCTGTGATCGCGGTCTAATTTCTCGCCGAACTCCTTCCAAGAACTGTGCAGCATAGGATAATTTATGCGCCTATTGGGCCTGTATAAAACGTAGGGGCGAAATAGCGGCACACGCATAGTGGTTTAAAAATCAAAGTTCCTCGAACTATGAAAATGATCGTAATTATCCACTTTAAACTGCAATGCTTGTTTTTTGAAAGGGGATATCAAATCCTGGAGCGCTTAGACCAATCTCGGTCCATTGTACTACCAAGCAGAAACCCCGGTGGAGAAACTCTGATCTTATTTGTTTCTCTTCATGGTCGGTGTCGGTGGCAGAGTATTGCTGTCCCCTCCGGGGCTCGAACCAACGCCACTCGGGTCACAAGCAATGACTCTAACCACTACAGCACGACCACCGCCCTTTGCTTCTTAAAGATTTAAAGTGTTATCATCGGCCTGCTTGGATACCCTCCACTGCATACAAGTCATGTAAAATGTTTGCCATGTGAGTTACATATTGTGTACACGCATTGGTCTAATATGTATTGGTTTTGTATGGGAGGTACCAGAACTTCTTGACCGACACAGCCCATTTTAAATACCAACCTGACGACCATAAAAATAGGTCCTCTCTTTTTCATTCGCCTAAGTGGATTGGTTTGGATTGGACATGAACACTATCGTGCTTTTAATATACAGAGAGACACATGAGTGTAATTTTACCGACACATCCTATTTTCAGTACCAACCTGACGTAGTGGTGAGACTGCTATTGCGATAGCTGCTATTAATCACTATGCTATTTCAATGAGCAGATAGTAGTTGCGATTGCTCTCTAAAACAACTGCTCACTGCTCAGTGATCACCCTACAAAAAATCGATGAATCCAATTAGACAACAGACACACATACAACACTGAAAAGTGCACATACAACCCAGCAAACATTTTATTCAGTAAAAGTGAAGAATCACTTTACATTCAGTAAAAATGAAGAACATGCCTTCATTTAACATTCATTTATGTGAACCAAATCTGGTTTCAGATTAAATCGAATATTGACATTAGATTTTCATTCACATAAGTGAACAAAAATGATTATGACAAGCTACCTATCTCAAAAAAAAAAAAATATATCTCGCACTACATTTTCGGAATTCAAATTTATAACGACATTTAAATCTCCTTCACTTAAATGAATAAAAGTGACAGTGCAAGAAATCGTAAAGAAAAAGATCGAAGACTATTTTTGTGCAAGAGAAAACTTGTTTTTGTGCAAATGGATAGTGATAACGGGACCTGAAAATGAAACAAAGAAAATATAAAAAGTCGATGCGTCAGTTCGATTAATTGTTTGCAACGAACGGTGGTCCCCGCTCGCGAAAATAAAAGGGTTGAAAAAGGATAAAAAAGATAGAAACACCAGCAAAAGCATTTTTTTGGAGGGGTACTCAGACAAAAAAATTTTCACGGGATCTAACAACCGTAGTTGCTCTACGAAGTAAGTTAAAAAACAAAAATTATAAGCTCATATTAACTAAAATAATTTTTTTTTAAAGATGCATTTCACGCCAACTACAACCTTCCGGAGGATTTTTTCGAGCAAGCAACGATGAGGCACATACAATAAGCTAACGAGCGGCTCAATCCAAAAAAAAACATAAAATATTTTATAAACGAAGAAGCTAAAATGTGCTGTTTGCTCGAAAAAATCCTCCGGAAGGTTGTAGTTGGCGTAAAATGCATCTTTAAAAAAAATTAATTTAGTTAATATGAGTTTATATATTTTTTTTTTTATTTTACTTCGTGAGTGGGGACCACCGTTCGTTGCAAGCAATAAATCGAACTGACGCATCTGATTTTTATATTTTCTTTGTTTCATTTCCAGGTCCCGTTATCACTATCCATTGCGCAAAAACAAGTTTTCTCTTACGCAAAAATAACCCTCGATCTTTTTCTTTACGATCTTGTGCACCGTCACTTTTATTCATTAAAGTGAAGGAAATTTAAATGTCGTTATAAATTTGAATTCTGAAAATGTAGTGCGAGATATTTTTTTTTTTTGAGATAGCTTGCTTATAATCATTTTTGTTCACTTATGTGAATGAAAAATCGAATGCCAATATTCGTTTTAATCTGAAACCAGATTTGGTTCACATAAATGAATGTTAAATGAAGGCATGTTCTTCATTTTTACTGAATGTAAAGTGATTCTTCACTTTTACTGAATAAAATGTTTGCTGGGAAATAATGTGCTCGAGATCGAGAGTCACAGTCACAGTCACAGTGGAGTGCACACATACAGCCATGAACAACATGCTCTCTTATCCACTCATTTATTTTTCATCCACGTTAAAAGAAGCTAATATAGCGTTCAACTGAGCAAGTGAGCAGTGAGAACCTATGAACGGCCCTACGAACTAAGTCCCAACTAGAACTAAATCCCACTAGCCAAAACGAACAAAGTCCCAGAAAATTTGGGATTTAGTTCATATGAACTAACTCCCATGATTTGTAGGAACTAAGACCCAACTAAGAATGAACAAAGTCCCAATAAAAAAAATAATAAAAACCCAATAGTGGGACTTTGTTCTTTATGAACTAATTCATTGGGAATTTGTTCATAATGAACTACGAACTATCTCCGAAATATATGAACCAAATCCCACTGCATATTTGGTGGGACTTAGTTCTTTTGACTAGTGGGAGTTCTTGTTGGGCTCTGTATATGGTTTGTATCAGTTGTCTGTTCTTTGTATTGTAGGGTAGGTAAGGATACCAAAGAAGAGGAAAAAAATAAATGCCCATGTTTCTGAAGATTTAATGACATATTTAATGGTTTAATAAGCATTTTTACCACAATTGATAGATAGCTAGGTCGATTCGTTTGTAACATTGAAAAATGTGTGCTGCGAAAGTTAGCAGAAAAGAGAAGGATTCTGTAAAACTCGAAACGAAAAGCATTTCCAAGAAACGAAAGAAACCTTGCGAAAGAGAAAATTGTTTCATTTAAGTTCGATCGTTATTTTTTTACCTTCTACAGGAAAGTTTGTTCACTTTGTCGTCAATACATTTGTAACGCCAAGAAGTAGTCACCGATACCCCATAAAGTATATATATTCTGAATCAGGATCACATTCCGAATAAATTTAGTCATGTATGTAGTGGACGGTATCAAAGCATCGTCCACTACTTTTATTTGTTTCGCATTTAACAAAAAAAAAAAAAAAAAGCCAGATAATGACAATGCAATTAACCGGAAAACGCAATTAAACGGGAAAACTTCAACATGTATGCGTATCTACCTATATTTTGCGTATAATTTTAAGTTTGCTTAAAAAAGTAAGTTATTTTAGGAAATTCTTTTTTTTAGGTATATGTAAAAATTACCTTCCTCTTGACGGTGAAGGCAAACAAAGAACAAATATAAACTTTGCATACCCAACCTCGCACCTACTCCCAATACTACAGTTACTAAATGCAGGGAGTTTACAGCGAGACACCATACCCTCATATATATTTCACATCTTATAAATTTTTTGTAAAAAAAAATGTATACAAATATTTTATGAATGTTTTTTATTCCATATAAAGGCAAACTAAGCCATTAAAGAATGGCTCGACAAAATTTCCTGATAGGAATTGGTGGTCAAGCGCTGCTCCTAATTTAAGGGTTAAATGTTCTTACACCTCACTTTCCCCCTTTCTTGTGATTTTTTTAAATCAAGTAAACAAATTAAATAAACGTACATTTGCCATAAAAAAATTGCAAAAATTAAGCCCAACGATATTGGTTTACATTGTTTACAACCTTTTAATACTGGGACGCTTAAAGTAAACGAAATTCTGGCAACCCTGCCCGCGTGAATAGTAGATAGTCAGCCCCACCCCTTTTCATTTCTCGTATTTCTCAATCAGTGTGACTGTGTGTACCTGTACAAGCTCCTCCCTTAACTGCTGCGTTATATACTTCTTTTTTTTAAGGTAATCCTCCTATATACATATATTGTATATTTATAATCACCCTGAAAAAGTTGGATGATGTGGGCGTTACAATAAGTCAATTCAGTTGAAGATAGTATTCTTTTGGTAGTACCTACAGTTGTATCACTCAAATTAATGGTATATACTATTTATTAGGTAATACAAGTTAAAACTCTGTCTTAATAATTCATATTTTTTGCTTAAAATAAATCATATGTGTATTAAAATATAAAAACAAATTAATTTGTTATATGTGAAAAAAAACAGAGTTACGTTCAGAATTTTAAACAAATGGAAACAACTCGGTTTAACTCTATGTCGTTTTTGTTTTTGTCTATACTTTGACTATCTTTGCCTATCTTGAAAGGCAATGTTTCGAATTGAATTTTGAGTGTATGTTGGTTTTTATTGTAACTTTCCGGTTGGTGTTGTTGTTGTTGTTGTAGGTAGACTAATATATTTTTTAAACAAAAAACCCAATTAATTAATAAAGAATAGGTATGTGGCTAACAGATCTTGATGGGCTAAAAATATACTCCAGTGATTATTGCACTGACCCAAAATTTTTCTATGCGTAGAGAAAGCTACCATTAGTGAAAGTGTATATATATAAGTGTATTTTATATGTTTTCTACGTTTGTGTAATATGTATAAGAAAACCCAAGGACGATTAGGCATCTACATTTGAAACTATCACAAAGGAGTGGCTAAATAAAGTAGATAGGTACGTAACTATTTTAAAACCCATATTATTAACTATTTTTTAATATGAATTAGTATGTACAAGTAGGTACCTACATAATAGATAGTAGGTACATAGACACTGCTTAGAATTGCACAATAAAAGTATACCTATCATACGACAACATCTCAGTAGCGTACCTACATCCTACTCATTTAAAATGATGGTCGGTACATTCGATTTTGCATTCTTAGAAACTTTTTTTTATTACTTTTTTGATAATGGAGTAATCAAATCAGCAACACGTCCGTATAGGCACCACCCTAGGCCTAACTTCTCACAACCATTCGTTTATGTAACTTTTTTTCGATCGATCCTGGGACCCCTCGCACTGTAGTCCACCGGTCAGTCATTGTAGTCAAATTTTTGCTTTATTTTAGTTTTATATACTATTATAAACTGCAATCTTTTAGATAGAAGAACCAGAACAGCCGCTGCCATGGGG
This sequence comes from Cheilosia soror, assembly GCA_949372485.1. Taxonomy (NCBI): domain Eukaryota; kingdom Metazoa; phylum Arthropoda; class Insecta; order Diptera; family Syrphidae; genus Cheilosia; species Cheilosia soror. The sequence goes on from OX443562.1 coordinate 40,599,782, forward strand.
AATATACTTACATATACTTACCTATGTTCTCAGTAATCTCGATTATTCTAATCGCGTAATAATTAATAAAACGATCATCGTGGAGACGATTGAATAAGTCGCGTCTTTCAATCGTTTTCGTTTTGAATAATTTTAGCAGGGCTGTAAACAAACTGTGACAACTGAAAACTAATAAAAACAGTATAGTTATCATTTTTTTTTTTTAGTTGTCTTTTATGTGGAAATGTACAGTGTCTTGTGTATTTTTATACTCTGCACAGGAAGGTATATTCACTTTGTCATTACATTTGTAACGCCAAGAAGGATTCACCGAATACCCTATAAAGTATATACGTATATTCTGAATCACAATCACATTGTGAATCGATTTAGCCATGTCCGTCTGTCTGTCTGTTGAAAACACGATAGAGTCCAAACGAATCGACCTAGGCGAATGAAATTTTGTGAGAGGACTTCTTTTTACCATCGTCAGGTAGTTCCGGTACTTCCGAAAAAAAACACTATTAGACCCATGTGTTTCTTTGTCTGTTGAAAACACGATAGCGTTAAAACGAATCGACTTAGGTGAATGGAATTATGTGACAGGGCTTTTTTTTTACCGTCGTCACGTTGGTACTTAAAATTGTCCATGCCGGTCAAGTAGTTCTGGTACCTCCCATACATACCCAATAGTACATACTAACTAGTATATGCAGTGGAGGGTATCAAAGCATCGGCCAGGCCGACGATAACACTTTTACTTGTTGAATTACCCCTCCCGCTTAAACGGAGCGAGATAGACCAGGGTTTTGTTCCCTTATAATGCTAGAGTGGAAGGTTTAATAGGGAGGATAGAGAAGAGGTACTGGTGCACATTGGTTTTAAACAATTGTGGGTTGTAATGAGAGGGGAAAACCGTGTGAGGCAATGCATTCCACATGCGTGTTGTTCGACTTACAAAAGAATCTCTATATTTTACAGTACGTCCGAAGGTAGGCTTAAGGGTGAACTGATGTGCATTCGATGTGTGACGGGTGTTGCGAAAGAATTGCTGAAAGGGCGGAATGCAGTTAGCTATTTCATCAGAGCATCAGTGTTGAAAATATCGATAAAATAAGGAAAGGCAAGAAACATTTCTGCGATGTTAGAGCGGGTCAATAGACTCCGCTATATTTCTATCACCTCAGAGAGGCACTATGGGGACCGGCCGCTCGCACCCATATTAGTACAAATTTATTCCTCTCATTTTTAACTTTCTCGTATACGTAGTATCTAAGAGAAAGATATTGTTTTCGTACAAAATTTCGAACTCGAGATTTTGATCAATTCTGATATTACGATGATAGGGGACCTCAAAAAAGTGGGTCTCGCAATTCTGTCCGTCCGTATGTCTGTCTGTCCCACCCCTGGGGAATCTAAACGCTTGGACGGATTTGCTTCAAACTTCGTATTTAGAGTTTGTAGGCTTCCCGCTCGGGACGTTTTTTTTTTTTTATTCTAGCCCTAATATTAACGGTACCTCCCATATAAAAATTTTACGAAATATGACGAAATATGCCTAAATTTAGATTTTTTCGAAAACGGCTCTAACGATTTGAACCAAAATTGATAGTTGAGTTAATGTATGCATGTTTCACGTGACTGCATACCCAGTTTTTCGCTAAAAAGTCCAGCAACGGCAGTTTTGAAAATTGGCTTTTTCTCGAAAACGGTAAAGACGATTTAAAAATTTCTAAGGTATTGTCATTCTTAACTTGATAGCAAACTCAGTTTTTCCTTAAAAAGACTGCGTCCTTTTATATCCACCCAAATCCCTAATAAAAGTACTTTAAAAAACTGTTCATATCTCAAAAACGCCATTTTTGATTATAATAAAAATGTTACTTTCAGGTAATGCTTAAATCCATAGTAATACTACTGGCTCAGTTTTGAGCTAAACAGTTGAAAAACAGTGTTTTTTGAACCATGAATGCGTCCTTCCCAATCGCTAAAACCGGTACTTTAAAAACTGCTCATATCTCGAAAACGCCATTTTCGATTTGGATGAAAATATATCTCCTAGGTAATGTTTATATCTTGAAGAATATGTCGTACGTCGTATGTCAGTTTTCAGCTAAACAGTTTAATAACAGTGCTTTTCGAATCCAAATTGTAACATTTGGCAGCATAATTTTACAAAAAACCGCTCTAACGATTTTGATTAAAATACATATTTAAGACAACATAAGCATTCTTAACATGATCACGTACTTAGTTTTTCTCAGAAAACTCTAATATTGCCGTTTTAGGAATATTTCTCAAAAATGACTACCCAAATCCCGATATTTATTCACACACGGTATATTTTTGTAAAGTCCAAAACTTCAGTACATAGCAATATAATTTGAAATTCATCGCCTAATTGCCCCCTTCAAGTGTCAGTTCGGGGTGAAATTTGAAAGTACATAATAAAGTGTTTTAGTTAATACCTAGGTTTATGTTTATGTAGTATTTATTTACGGTATTAATTACACCTTGAGTGGGTATGATTTTAAACGTAAAATTTTTCTAAAATGACTCTGACATTCTGCGAGATTCGCAATAAACGAGGAACTTACGTGCGACCCAGTCGTGCACATTTTTTCGTTTTGTAATGACTACGACTAAGTTAACTTAACAAGTAGTTTATGTTTCTGTAGTATTTATTAATCGCGTTAGGTAGGCAACTTTCCAGCGAACGCGCACCTACTAATACCGTCATTATATGCGGTTTTTCCTTACAGCGCTAGGTCGAACGGTCTTGTTCTTTGTAGTCGGCGCTCGAGGTTTGTTACGTCCAGAGAACGAACTATTTCATTATTGCAATGAACATAAATACGAGTGTAAAGTTTACGAGTTTGCTACTTCGTCATTCACGCTAGCAATTCCTAAATCTCTGTGAATGTCACTTTTCCTTATATACCATGCAGCATTCACAATTGCTCTTAGCGTTTTGTTTTGAAATGTTTGTAACAGGGTTCAGACTTGAGAAATTCATTTGTGCAGTAGATTTAAAAAAAAACAGCAGTAAACCCAATTTTTGCGCAGTAGATTTTTTGTTTGTATTGGAAACCTACATATCATGTACGTATTTAAAAAGAAATTATTAGTTTTTCATAAATCGATCTGTTTGAATCTTTATTGGTTTTTATTGATCACGAGAGCATTTTTTGTTATAGCGTTTTCGATTGAGATCTTCAGATTCTTCAGATTTCAGATTTTGCCTGTGCAATTGAATTCTATTCACTGGCTAAATGTTAAACTTAATTATTCGAAAGGTGCCCTTAAATTTATTTATAAAAAATTGTAAATTAGTAATCGGAAAAGTGCTCTCGATTCCAAAAAAAGATTGATTTTTTTTTGTGTCAATCGAACAAAAAAGTGACCTAGAGCAAACAAAAAGTGATCTTTACTAAATAATCAAAAGCGCCATTAATTGTTGACGTACTTCGTATAAGGAAGTAACCGACAAGTCTAGTCAAGAATGGCTGCGTTCAGAATGCTTAGACCCTACATTCGTAGATGACAGTTCCTCATTGAACGACTAACTGATAAAAAAACAAAATGCAATTTGGCTGTCAATCTATGAGTGGTATTGAATAATATTTGGTGGCGAAGTGCTCATCGATCAGTGCAGCTTCACTTACCTACCGGAAAAATAATTAAAAGAATTCGAAAGGAGAATCGACTTTTGGAATTTAACTGTTCAAACAAATTACTTATTGTTCTTTGGAACAGAACATCACAATTACATAGTATAATACATACTTCCTATTTTTACATTACTTGCCTACGTAGATCCCAACGCATTGAACGCATTGTTATTCAAATTCAACATAATTTGTGTAATAGGTGAATATCCAAAATGATAACTGCATTGCATATACATTGCAATCATGACAGTCGAATTCCTGGTAACCTAGTCCAGACAAATGTAGTCAACTTTTGACTGCCGACTACTTTTGAATAGTCTCATTTATCTACTGTCATCTGAGTGCAATTCACTTTTTACTTAGATGTTGAGAGGCTTTTCTTTTATTTTGAAACCAAAAATATGTTTTAATTTTCAAACTAAAAAAAAAGAAAGGTTGTTTACCTTTTTGTATGTAAAATTGACATGCGTTGACTTGGTCTCGTTAAGGACGATTCGCCAGGTCTTTGTCCATTTGCATACTTTGTTTAGAGCCCCTTGGAGTTTTCGCGTTGATGATTCGACTGACTCATCCATTGCGAGGATAGCTGTATCATCTGCGAACGTTGCTACGATAGTCCCTTCATTCTGTGGTATATCTCTTGTATAGAGCAGGAATAAAATTGGACCGAGAACGCTTCCTTGCGGAACACCGGCGTGGATTTCTTTGAATTCTGAGAATTCAGTCTCATGTTTAACACGAAAGAGTCTGTTTTCAATGTAGGATTCTAGTATTCTATACAATTTGTCAGGTAGGATTGTCCTTGGCTTATACCTTAGGCCTTCGTGCCATACTTTGTCAAAGGCTTGCGATACGTCGAGAAAAGCGCTAGAGCAAATCTTTTTCCCTTCCAGGGCTTTTTCAATTTCATTTGTTATTCGATACACCTGATCGATTGTAGAATGTTTGGCCCGAAAACCGAATTGATGATCCGGGATCAAGCGTTTTTCTTCAATTACTGGTTGTATTCGTTTTAACAGAAGTTTTTCGAAGACTTTAGATATTATCGGCAAAAGGCAAATGGGTCTATATGATTTCTTTTCGTTTGCACATTTCCCCGGTTTCGGAACCATAATAACTTCAGCGACTTTCCATTGCCTTGGAACATATAAAAGTCTCAATGAGGCATTTACAATGTAGAGCAACTTAACTAATACTTTTTTCGGCAGCTCCTTCAAAACTTCGCCAGTGATTAGATCATATCCTGGAGCCTTGTTATTTTTCAGATTTCTTATTGTCATTCTAAGCTCAGATAGGGTTACAGCTTTTATTTTATAGTTGTCGAATGCCGTATTAGCAATTGGTTCTTCGATCAAGGGTTGTCCATCGAAGGGCTTGAAGGTTTCTTCTAGATGCTCGGCAAATAAATCCGCTTCTCTCGCCGTTAGCTTTTCTTAATGGTGGCGATTGCATTACGGGTTTCTTTATGGACTTCAAGGCTTTCCATAGTGAATAATTCGAGCTCTTATCAGCAGTCAAACTCTCGAGGTAAGAAGAAATCTCGCGATTTCTTAAATCCTGCAGCACTTTTTTTAATTTAATACAAAGGTGGTTCAGATAAGTTTTATCAGGGGGCGCTCGAGATTGTTGCCATCTCTTGCGCGCTCTCCTTTTTTCTCTTATGAGGTCTTCGATTTCAGGCTGATATTTGATTTTATTTTTCCGTGTTGCTATTTTGCGACAAGGAGTATTTTTCCACGCTGCTCCTTGAATGGCTTCCACGAAATTGTCAATTTCGTTTTCAATTTTAAGTGGTGTCTTTAGCGGTACATTTAGTACAACATTTTCCTTGCAGTCTTTTCTGAAAACGTCCCAATTGGTTTTGTTATTAGTTAACCAAAAGCGGACCTTCTTTTTTTGCTACATTAACACCTATTTGCAGAGTGACTGCTGAGTGGTCTGAGCATAGATCATAGCATTCTTCAACTTTAGTCAGATTTTTGGTTATCCCTTTTGCTATAAAAAAGTCGACGAGGACAGGGATTTTATTTTTGACAGTTGGCCAATATGTCGGCTTTCCCGTAGAAAAAAAGTCCACCCCACGCTTTGTACAGTAGTCTGCCTTTCGTTGAATTACATCTTGAACCCCAGAAAGTGTGTTTCGCGTTAAAGTCACCACCGATGATAAAATTCGATCCGAGTAAGTCAAAGAGGCGATCGAGGTCGTCGTCTATCAGTCTATATCCCGGTGGGAAGTACATAACAAGATCCGATGTGGTTTTCTAAGTGGTTTATTTTTACCAAAACTGAACTTATTTGCATAGAATTAAGTTCTATTACTATGTCCGCCTCTCGCATTTTCCGAGGGATGATATGCGTGATAGTCACTGTAACCTTTTATTTTGGGTGCAGGTGCCCTTTCTAAGTGGGTTTCGGATATCAAGCATATATCAATACTGTTTTTTTGTAGGAATACTTCTAGTTCTTCAATTTTTTTCAGAAGTCCGTTTGCGTTCCATGTTAGTATCTTGAGCAGGTCTATCATATTCATGTTTTGCTGTTTGTCTTGCGAGGTTTAAACTCGAGCTTGCTCAATTTGTCAAATATAACTTGATTAACTTTTGTTTGTTCCTCAAGTTTTTCCATTATCACAGTTAATAACTAGCAGATCGGATCTGTTGTTGCTGATCTTGATTGGTTTTCATGTGTCACGACTTTCGCGTACGATTTCTTACCAATGAATAACGGGTTTTCCGTTGCACTGGGATCAGCAACGTTCTTTTGCGCTTTCTTAATAATTTCCTTTTTTGGTTTAGTCCTTTTGACTGCCTTAACGGACTTGCGCTTAACGGTATTAGGATCCTTTAAGCTTGGATCCGGATGTATCGGTTTCTTGAGAGTGTCCCGTCTTTTTTGTAGTTCTTTAGCGATTTCGCAACCTCGATAATTCGCTGGGTGATTTTTCGTGCAATTGGCGCAAACCGGTGGGGTCTGCTTGGTTTTGTTGCACTCTCCAGAGAGATGTGTACCCGCACATTTTACGCAGCGTGGCTCTTTCTGGCAGTATGCCTTTGTGTGGTTAAAGCCTTGGCATCGTTCGTTGGCACTGAGGTATCGTTCTCCTTCCCTTGCGCATGGGCTCGATTTTGACCTTAATGCTAAGAAATTTAAAAATGCTGTCCATATTCTCGGTCCTATCAAAAGTAAGCATAAAGAGTGGAAGACCGCGTTTAACTACGGTATCTTTGTCTCCTTCCGTACATTGCTTTTCCTTCTTGATTCAGGTGGAGGACGCGTTTTCGCTTGAGTTTTTGCCTTGTTTGATACGGCGGGTTTATCTTCTTTTTGTAGGACTTTGGGTGAGGTAACGGCCTTGCGCTTTTTACTAGGCCTTGTTTTATAGGCCGGATTAGTTTCGCGGGCAAGTTCTTCCTCGTCCGTAGAGTATTCACTTGCTGGACGGTTCGGCGTTGTCTCGAAATCTTTCGGTGCACGAAGGTTCTTGAGATCCTCATTTTCTTTTCGAAGAGAATCTACTTCATTTTTAAGCTCGTGTAAGAGTAGCTCCATTGCATTTAGTTTAGCTCGTAGTTCATTGTTCTCTTATACGAAGCATTTCGTTTTCACTGAGTCCTGATTAACCGGCGGACTTCTTTTTCCGGAGATAGAGGATCTAGGTGTTGGAGATCCGCATATCTTTGTGTTTTTTCCAGGGGTATTTGTCGGCAATATTTTTGAAATTGCACTTGACGCTATTGGTGGTGATCTTAGCATACTTTTTTTTCCTCTGAAAGTTGGTCCTCCCCAGAATCCGAGGGACCGACCTCCGTAGAGGGTGGATTTTCCAGTGTAACTGGTCTGCCACCTGGGGTAATAATTCCATTGGTTGTTTGTTCCATTGCTTGTCTATGATTTTGCATTTTATACCTTCTGCCAGGTTTTTTTTTTAGTAGGTGTAATGAAGTTTTTGGTGCACCTGACCAGATATGAGCGTTGTACTCAAGCTTAGGCCGAATAAAAGCCTTGTATATTGAGGCTAAGTCGGAGGGTGTAAAGTACTTTTTACACCGATTTAAGAAACCTAGACATTTCGCAGCGTTTTTGGCGACTTCGTATATGTGGTCATTCCAACGGAGTTTGTCGTTAACACACATACCAAGTATGGAAAGTCGTTCGGTTTCGTCGATGCAAGTCCCATTCATGGATTATGGGTGAGGGTTCAGGTTACGCTTTAATGATAGAAGGCAGCATTGTGTTGTAGAAGCATTAAATTCCACTCTATTGATTGTACCCTATTTTATAATGCTGTCAAGATCGGAATTTAATGTGTTTAGCATACGTTGCCGTTCCAGTTCCACGGCCGAAGAGCAAGGACGTGGGTCAGGGAATAAATATGAAAAACTGAGGGTGCTATCATCAGCGAAAGAATGTATTGGATTAGAAGTAACAGACAAGAGATCATTGATGAATATGAGAAAGAGTGTCGGAGACAAAACAGAGCCTTGGGAAACACCAGCATTTATATGGTGAATTGCAGACTTGAAACCGTCCAAAACAACTTGAATTGAACGGCCAGAAAGGTAGTTTCTAATCCATTGAAGAAGAGACGCGTAGATCCCATAGGCACGCATTTTCGACAAAAGAGCTTGGTGCCAAACTCTGTCAAATGCTTTCGAAATATCAAGCGCAACAATCTTCGTCACCAGAGTGGTGGAGAGATTGGTTCCACTTTTCGGTGAGATAAGTCATCAAATCACCAGTGGACCTGCTGCCACGAAAACCGTATCGCCGGTCATTGAGAAGTTTTCGTGATTCAAGATATTTCATAAGCTGACGGTTTATCAGCGTTTCCATGACCTTGGAAAGAATGGACGTAAGTGCAATGGGTCGGTAGTTGGTGGGTGACAAATGCAATTTTCAATTTACTCGGAAAGAGTCCAGAAGAGTAGGACAAGTGGATAAGCTTACGCAGTGGTTTTGCCAGCGTTGAAGAACACCTATTCAGAATTATGGGGGATATACCATCTGGACCAGCGGATTTGTGAATGTTAAGATCTTTTAATACTCTTGCTACTGTGCGAATGCGAAAATGTATTTGTCCTATAAAATATTCGACGCTCTCGAGCACATGTGGAAACATGATGCAATCTGGAATGTTGCATCTTGCGGCGAATTGCGTAGCCAGCAGATTTGCTTTGTCCAAAGAGCTGACAGCTGGAGTGTCATTATAAACGAGTGTGGCAATTGACGACGTGGCGGAGTTCTTAATATTTTTCACAAAAGACCAAAATTGTTTACTACCACTGGGACAGTGAAGTATTTTTTGTCGTAGGTTTTGGTCATGAGAAAATTTTGCATGTCGTATCGCGGAGTTGCAGTCATTTCGGACTCGTCAAAACTTTTTTCGGTTTTCCTCGGTTTGCTTTATAAGCCCGAAAACTCAACTCTCTCAACCTGATAGCCTCTTTGCAGCTCGAGTCGCACCAACCACCAAGCATTCTCCTTAGGTATAATACTCTTTCTTCTGTTGGGAATAAAGGATCTCATACCCAGGAGAATGGTGTTTGTTATCATTTCAGCGTCACTATCGAGGAAGCATAGTGACCAGTTAAAGACTAGGGCTAATTGGGCATTTGTTTGCTTTATTTTGCTACAGTAAGTGTTCAAAAAGGCAGAAAGAGCATATTATGCATTATTTGTCAATTACATTAAACGATTGTTTGTAGTTATTTTTCTTGTGATGGAAATTATAAATATGCTATGTAAGGAGCTAGAGACTAATGACGTTTCGCGAGATATATGTGCTACAGGAATCTGAGTTTTTTCACTAACCTTGTTTTTTTTTTCTCACTCGTAAATGGAATGGACACATACAATATCCATTAGTCATTAAATGTAGTCATTAAACGCTTTTTTGTTTATGAATTTTTTATTTTTTATTTTTCAGGGGAATATATACGACTACCTTTAGATGACTTGTTACAAGATATCCTACCGTTTACCGATAATAGTTTAAGCCATGTGAAGGTAAGTAAAAACGTTTATATAAGATAACAATAACAATACATAATAATAATAGGTATGTATTGTATTAGAAAGTAAGTAGGTACTTCATCCAGGAAAGTTTTTTTATGAGAATGAGCAGCAGGCCAATCTTTGGTATATCATAATCTAGTAGTTAGTACTTGCCCAAAAATGTTTAAACTTGTAATGGGTTAGTAGCAGTACCTATAGCTCACAGGTATCCAGAATGTTTTCCGGAGTTTCGGCGCTCCCAACCTATTTTCCTCTGTCCTTCTTATTTACCTATACTGATTAATGACATAGACGTCAAGTTCCTTGATGGCTGCCTGGCTGGGCTATCTGACATCACTGCTAAACTAAAGCTCCTATATCGTTTCTCGAACAAAATACAATACAATACCTACCAGGGATCATGCCATTGTCAGAAACTCGTATTTCTTTGATTCATTGAACGCTCCCACCCGCACATTCGGAAAGATTTTAGATTCAGCCAGCGGATGAGTTGGTAACATGTATGTATTAAAAGGAGATGCAAGCGTTTTTGTCGAAGAGTTGGCGGCAATCGAGTAAACCATATAAGTTTTGTTGACCATTTTTACACCCGGTACCACACTGTGGCGAGGGTATATTCACTTTGACATTCCATTTGTAACGCACATAAGGAGGCGTTGTAAGTATGAGAAACTATATATATTATTGATCAGCATCACTTTCTTAGTCGATCTCGCGATGTCCGTCTGTCTGTCCGTCCGCACGATTACGGCCGTAATTTAAGAGCTATCGACTTGAAATTTGGTACGTAAGCTTTTATCCACCAATCTGAGGCTATGTTCGAAGATGAGCAAGATCGGATGAAAACTACTACTACCTCCCATAGAAAAATATTGGATTTATATAGCTTTTTGATGTTAAAAATTAAATTTAAATAGCTACATTAAAGATAGCAATTTTAAACTTTGCACATATTGTTTTAATAATATTTAAAATTTTTTGACAAAAAAATGATCTTGGTCGAATCAAAACTACCCATACCTCCCATACAAATATATAATTTTTTAATACTTAAATATTTTTTTTTATTTTTACAATAATATAGTACCGGGTATTTGAGCTTCGGCATAGTCGAAGATAATTGTCTTACTGGTTTTTAGATGTCCTGGAAATTTAGATTTTTACCAAAAGGACCTAAAAATGCAGCAGGTATCTTTCCTAAATATCTTTGGGAAAAGGGGTTTTCCAGGATAATGTTAGCAAGAATAGTATAGGTGTGTGACGCGTTTTTAGCTGCGTTTCTTTTGCCTCCGTCGCGACTATAGGATACGTAAAATAAACAAATCCCTTGTGAAATACAACAAAGCATTCACTTACTATACATGGACTGCTAGCAGCCAATTTTTCGTTGAAGCAAACATAAGCACTAGCTATTTTGGTTCACGTTCGGAGAGAAATGAAAACACTCAAATGGCATCGAGCAATTCGTGTGATTTTGTTTGAGTGTTGCGTGTGCCATCTGTTATAGAACGTTTGAAATAATTTGAATAAGTCGTTATTTTTGAGCAGTTGCAATGTTTCTACAATGGATGGCACTGTGTTCTATGAAAAAATAGCAATTTCGAGCAGAGGTTTAAACCTCTTCGCCGCACTGAACCAAAAGGGGCAAGTGCTTATGTTTGCTTCATTTTTCCTCGCAGGTTTGTATTAAACTAACATTTCACTAGCGGTCCATGTATAGTATGTCAAAGCAACAAAGACTTAACCTGTATAATTATCGGGATAGAGAAAAGTGTAGCCAAAAAAATTTGTGAATATGTTATCGATAACTTGTATGGAAATGTCATAAATGACATTTGACATGTTGACACAAACTATTAAACAATAATTAACAAAACAAAATAAATGCAGAAAAAATCGCCTCTTACGTCATCGTTTCATGGAAAAAAAAAATTTGTTTATCCAATTATAGCAGTGTCCCTGAGTCCTAATACATATACGATATACCTCTAGTTACCAGACGAAAGTTCCGGGTCTTTTGCCCTGCCAGAAGCAGCGGAAAGGCGCATTATTAACGTTTATTCCTCTAAAGTGCCAAAAAGAATACCTCGAAATCTTAAGATTTAAATAACTTTCGACCATGAAATTTGAAACAGTTACAGATAATTGGTTAAATAATTATTCACAGTTTTCAAATTAACCAGCAGAACCTCTCGCTCTCATACCCTTTTAAAAAAAATAAAGTTTTCAAATGTTTATTAATTGCTTTCAGCTTTTCAATAGAGTCATTATACACTATATTAAAGCTATAACTTTCTGATAATATGTTGCCCACTCCGATGCAAAACTATACGGCACACAGTGGGCCAAAATTGTCTATTTGGCCAATTGAACCCTAAGCAATTATAATATGCCATAAAATCGTATCCGGGTACGTCCACTAATGGTGACCATCCGTCCACTATTTCGCGGGACAGTAGCGTATTTCAATCGACTGTCCCGATTTTTATTGAAGACATACGGAACATTCAAATATCCCATACATACATATAAAAATGTCCCGTATTAAATTTTTAGTGCCCTAAAGATTAGTCCCATATTTCCATATAAACTTTTTAAATTATTATTCAAACATTATATTAATGAAAAAAGGAGTCCTAGCTGAAAAAAGGAGCCCCATCAAAACTTCAAGTAAAACATCAAAATTGATCACCGTTATAATTTAACATGGTTTATTTAAAAATAAATTAACAAAAAGCTTCCCTTTTAAAAAAAAACAGTAAATAAATATTTGTATTTCATAGAAAACCGACTCAAACTTGAATAAAACTTACATCTAATGTCAATTTTTTTAGTAGATATTAGTTGATCTATAAAAAAACAATTAAGTCTTCTTTAAATAAAAAAAAAATTTAAAACAGTTACTTTTTAAACAAAACAAAACTCTTAAGCCCAGTTGCACAGTCAGGGTTTAAACTCTCGTTTTGGATTAAACCTTCGTTCAACAAATTTTCGGTTTGACTGTGTTTAAACCCAAAGTTTAAAGTTCTCACTCTAGCCTCTCACTATCAACTCCTACTCTCATCTCCACCTTGGTGACTGGTGGGTGCCTAGTACCTCGGCTGGAGATGGGGTTACCAACCCCTGTGGAAGGTGGTTGGAGGCAGCGAACGAGAGAGGGGGGAGGAGTGTCTACGTACGCACTAAGACACTTCCTCTTGTTTCAGGCGGCAGCGGATGAATCCCCTAGATGGAATCAACGGTGGAGTCTACAGTTCCGGTCAGGTCGAACTAAAGTGTAATCCCTGTATGAGCTGCTTCGACATATTTGGATACCAGGTCTATGGGGATCTCCAATACTGAGCCAGGGTGTTGGAAAAGAGTTGGTGGCGGACGAACCCTAAACGGGTCAACGGCAGTGCTCATATCCCAAAATTGGGTTACTGACATCGGAATATCCGACCCGCTGTCCTAGGGTCAAAACAGGGCCTGGCCCTCCAGGTTGGGGGTTGTGCCGTCGGGGTAACTTCCCGACCATGGAAAAAATAAATAGATATGAGAGAGACGCAACCAGCCTCGGATATCGGAACTTCTCAAATGGCAACCAGACCCGGAACGTCAATGGACTATGATTTAAGAGTATGTACCTGGAATGTAAGAACACTCTACACCCCAGGTGCCACTCAAAAACTTGAGTCTGTCCTCATGCGGTACAAGGCAGACATTACCGCGATCCAGGAGATACGATGGATAGGATCAGGCATGATGAAAAGAAAAGATTGCGACATTTATTACAGCTGCAACAAAAGGCTGCATGTATTAGGATGCGGATTCGTCGTGGGAAATCGGCTTAGGACAAAAGTTATTGACTTTAAGCCGATAAGTGATCGCCTTTCTGTGATCCGCATCAAAGCTACTTTCCAAAACATAAGCCTAATATGTGCACACGCCCCTACTGACGAGGCTGAAGATCCCATCAAGGAGGAGTTTTATGACCTCCTGGATGGAGCCTACGGAGCCTGTCCGGAGAATGATGTAAAAGTTGTACTCGGGGATTTCAATGTTAAAGTCGGAAAGGATAACATCTTTGGCGGGTTAGTTGGTAAGCACAGAATCCACGAAACGACAACAGACAACGGCTACCGACTAATCGATTTTGCAGCAGCTCGTAGTACGGTGATAAGTAGCACTAGGTTTCCAAGGCTAAGGATCCACACAGCAACCTGGCGCTCTCCAGACGGTCGAACCGCCAACCAAATCGACCATGTGAATCGATGCGGTGCACGCATCCAACATCCTCGACGTGCACACATTACGAGCGGCAAACGTCGACTCTGACCATTTTCTTGTTGCGGCTAAATTCAGAGCTCGACTGTCCAACGAGAAGAAGCTGCGAACCGCCCAGAAGAAGAAATTCGACGTTGGACGCCTTAGCACACCTGGAGTAGCCAGAGCCTACAGGGTGCACCTGACTACGAAACTCTCATCTGTGCACTCACCTACCACAAACGTCAACAACCAGTAGTGCCAGTATCGCGACATCCAACTCTCGAGGGAATACCTCTGAAGGTGGCGGATAGGGCGAAATATTTAGGAATGATTTTAGATAGAAAACTTAATTGGAAGCCGAATGTCAATGAAAAAGTGAAGAAAGCAGTTAATGCTTTCTACGCATGTAACCGCATCTTTGGCAGGAGGTGGGGGCCGAAGCCCAAAACAATCCTGTGGATGTACACGGCAATCGTGCGGCCTATACTCACATATGGCAGCTTAGTCTGGTGGCAAGCCGCGGGCAAGGCGACCAATCTTAAGTTAATGACAAAAATACAAAGACTAGCATATATAGGGACAACAAGTGCGATGAGAACCACACCTACGGCTGGACTGGAGGCAATTCTAAATCTGACTCCTCTAGACCTGTACATGGAGGAATCTGCTACCAAAAGTGCCTTAAGAATTAGCCAAACCGGCACTTGGAACCCGGGCAACTTTGGTCACGCACAGATTCTAGGGAAATACATTGGGAATGATGTCACTTCTGACTATACAATCCCACATCTAAACTTTGATAGACCATTCACCTGCTCGTTTCCGAGTAGAGATGAATGGAACACAAATGAACCCACAAAAAGGAAATCGATATCCATCTACACAGATGGATCGAAGATGGACTGTGGAACCGGTGCAGGTATATTCTCGGAGGAATTAAATATACAATGCTCAATCAGACTCCCTGATAGCAGCAGTGTCTTCCAAGCCGAAGTCCTGGCAATCGCGGAGGCAGCCCGTAAGGTGTCATTGATGGCAATACCAAGAAATGATATTACCATTTTCATTGACAGCCAGGCGGCTATCAAAGCAGTCTCTGCTACTGAGATAAAATCCAGATTAGTTCACCGCTGTCGCGAAGAGCTTAAGGTTCTTTGCTCGCAGCACACCACGGTCCTATGCTGGGTCCCTGGGCACAGTGACAAAGCCGGCAATGAAAGGGCCGACGAACTAGCGAGAAAAGGGTCCGCAATGGATCATGATCAAGCACTACAGTCGATCAAGCCACCACTCTGCAGCCTTAGAGAGCGAGTGGAGAACAAGATTCGCATGAAAACAAATAACAGGTGGAAGGGACTAACTACCTGCAAGGTATCACGGAAGCTTTGGCCAAAATATGACAGCGGCCGGACCATCAAACTCTTACAGTTTGACAGGTCATCGCTGTCTAAATTGGTAGCGGCTCTAACGGGTCAAAACTTCCTAAGGAACCATACAATGAAACTAAATCTCAAGGATGACGATATATGTAGAGGCTGCGGTGACGAAGAGGTTCATGAGGATACACCTCACTTCCTCTGTCACTGCCCGAGTCTCTGTCACTTGAGGAACAGAACACTTGGAAGTCACTACTTCCATGACCTACAAGAACTTTCTGATGTCTCACTTTCTGATCTTTACAGGTTTTTGAGGACGTCAGGATGGCTGGACTGCGTCGAGTGAACACCATAAGAAGGGACATAAAGCTGACCATAACAACATCAACGGCTAGCCCCCTGGGTATCACAATGGGTCCACAAGGACCTGAGTGTGGCACGGCAGGACTACCCTGCTCTGCCAACCCGTAAACCTAACCTAACCTAACCTATCGCGACATCATCAAGGAGGTAGCCGAAACCACTGTAGGGTACCAGCCACCCCAGAGAAAGAGCCCGTGGTATGATGATGAATGTGTGTACAGGAAAAAGGTGACAGAAGATGCACACAAGAAAGCGCTGCAGCGCAAAACAAGGGCAGCAAGAGAAGAATATCGACCCAGGAGAAGGGAGGAAAAGAAGATCCTGCGTAGAAAGAAGAGGACTTACGCAGCTTTCCAGCTCAAGGAGATCGAAGAGTCGCGCGATCGTAATAACACCCGGAGGTTCTATAAAAAAGCTAAGCAACTGGCTGCTGGCTACAAAACCGGAACGCAGGCTCTTCGAGACAGCGAAGGAAACTTAGTCACCGAAGCGCAGAGAATAGTAGATGTGTTTAAGCAGCATTTCCAGCAGCTGCTTAATGGGCATCATGTACAGAGAGTGATAGGAAGAGAACCCACGTCCAGTCAATGAAGAACTAGTTCCACCACCTAGCATAGAAGAAGTTGGCTTAGCTATAAAAAAGCTTAAGAACAACAAGGCCGCAGGCTCTGATGGACTACCAGCGGAGCTCTTTAAACACGGTGGTAATGTTTTGGTAGAGAGCATGCACCGAATCATCAACCAAGTATGGGTGGAAGAAAACATGCCCGATGACTGGACTATCAGCTCCATATGCCCCATCTACAAAAAAGGCGATCCTATGTC
This sequence comes from Cheilosia soror, assembly GCA_949372485.1. NCBI lineage: Eukaryota > Metazoa > Arthropoda > Insecta > Diptera > Syrphidae > Cheilosia > Cheilosia soror. The sequence continues at coordinate 40,616,259 of OX443562.1, forward strand.
TTGCAAGAACTATCGAGGCATATCCTTGCTAAATGCCGCATACAAGATCCTATCCAACGTACTGTGTGCACGTCTAAAACCGTTCTGCAACACACTAATCGGCACGTACCAGTGTGGCTTCCGGCCCGGCAGATCGACTATAGACCAAATTTTCACACTGAGGCAAATCTTGGAAAAGACCAACGAATTTCAAGCCGAAACTCACCACCGTATGATAGCACACATCGTCAGGAGCTCTTTATGGCGATGGCCGAATTTGGTATCCCGGCAAAACTGATTCATCTGTTTCGCGTGACGCTGAAAAACACGCGCTGCAACGTGCAGTTTGGAAGCAGCTCTTCCGAACTATTTCAAACATGTACCGGATTTCGACAAGGAGACGCTCTATCATGCGACTTCTTCAATCTCGTACTGGAGCAGATAGTGCGCAGGGCAGGTGTCAACACGGAAGGCACTATCTTTAACAGGTCCGTCCAGCTGCTTGGCTATGCGGACGATATTGATATCATCGGTCGCTCCCAGCGTGCCGTGATAGAAGCGTTCACGGCGATTGAAGAACAGGCGAAATCCGTTGGGCTTGAAATAAATGAGGACAAGACTAAGTACATGCTATCAACAAACAAACAAGCATCTGTCCACCGCCTAGGACAAAACGTCACTATTGATAGCAACAATTTCGAGGTAGTTAAGGAGTTCACCTACCTCGGAGTAAACGTAAACTCCACGAATGACACCCTAGTGGAGATCCGGCGAAGAATTACCCTAGGAAACCGTTGCTACTTCGGCTTGGCAAAACAACTGGGTTCAAAACTCCTAACTCGAAGGACGAAATGTGTGCTCTACAAAACCCTTATCCTGCCAGTTCTGCTTTATGGCGCCGAGTGCTGGACGATAAGCAAGAAGGGAGAGCTGATCCTGGGCTCCTTCGAAAGAAAAATACTTCGGCGGATTTTTGGTCCTGTGTGCGAGGAGGGCGAATGGAGGAGAAGATACAACCGCGAACTCTATGAGCTGTACCAAGATGTGGATGTAGTCCAAAAAGCCAAAACACGTCGACTACATTGGCTCGGCCACATCGAGCGAATGGACAATAATGCTCCAGCTAAGAGGATCTTCGAATCCCAGCCCCCAGGTTCGAGAAGACAAGGAAGACCGAACCTCCGTGTTGCAGAGTCAATGTTATTGCACATCACCAAATCAACAATGCCCACACCTATCCACATATAGCTGCTCATCCTCGATGACAGACGATACAAATACACTAAATGCCAACACATATTAAGTCAAAATTACACAAATTACATTATAAACATTTACATTATATACAAATTCATTTTACATTATAACATAAAAATACTACATAAATGTCCTGAGTGTACGAGTTAGTGTACAATCACTTCTCATCGAGAATTCAATAAATCCATTATAACGTTGTGAACGTCTTGTGTTTTCTTTACATATTTGGTTTCTTTATTTGTCCTATAAAAATACATGTCGTTACATTTGGTCCTTCTCGGTACATTTAGTCCTTTTCGCGTATAATTTAAATGCTAATTGTTAATTGTATCTGAACTTTGACAATGAATTCATTTACAAATTAATTTGACAAAAAAAAGTGGGGTTAGGAAGTGCAATACAAAGTGCAATCCATTTCTTGACGTGTAAAAACTAAAATTATATTAAATTTAACTTAAATTATAATAAAACTTAAATCTATTGACATTTGGTGTGTGTGTTAATCGTTATTGACGCGTCGTGCAACGAATAAATCGCCAGATCCAGCATTCAGCTATATTCAGAATCCAGAGAAATGAAGAAATTTGCTCTGTGACGACTACAACAACAATTGCGAACAACGTCCAAAACGCAGCAAAAGCAAGTAAGTTCTGCTTTTATTACTTATTTTAATTTAAAACATATTAAAAACTATATAAATAACTAAAACCTACGTGCATAATCATAATGGCAGAGGGTACATTTAATTGCGGTATGTTGCAAAAGTGCATTTTAACCGTGGTAGTCAACAGTTTCACCAGCTTTAAGAACTGCACCAAGAATCGTAAGCAACAAGCTTATGTAACAAGTCGTCTCAACATGCTGGAGGAGAATATGCGAGTTGCCAGGCGGTATCACGAGGCAATCGTCGGGGCCGGAAGGCTTGAAGCAGATCTGAAATTGGAGGAATTAGTTGTTGTGTAGGAGCAAATACAAGAAATTTACCTTGGGTATCGAAGCGATTTGTTGGAAGCGTTAGAGAAATTCTCCTAGGCAGCTGCAAGTGTTACTCCAGGTGAATCGGCGCCATCCAGCAGCAAAATTAGGCTTCGCGAAATCGATATTCCGAAGTTCAGCGGCTCATAAACAACATGGAGATCCTTTCAAGGTCTGTTTGAGTCCATGGTCTATAACAACACTTCGTTAAGTGACATTGACAAAATGCATTACTTGAAGTCGTGCTTAACGGGTGAAGCTGATCGACTGCTACAACATCTACCTTGTGATGCAGGTAACTACACAAAGGCATGGGAGCTGCTAACTTCGCGCTACGACCACAAACGCGTGCTGGTCAATGCGCAGCTGAAGGAATCAGCGAATGGACTGAAGGAGTTGCTGGACACATCTCAGGAGTATGTTCATGCGGTGGCGAACTTGGGGTTTCGGGTAGAACATTGGGACGGGATTTTGATATACGTCCTACTTCACAAATTGCCGAATGCTACCCAGCAGCTATGGGAAGAGAAGTTGGGGAACCTCAAGGAGCTGCCAACATACAAACAGTTCAGCGAATTTTTGGAAACTCGCTTCCGCACTCTTGATGTGGTCGACCAACAGGACCTGAAGGAGAGTTCCAGGCCTTGGGTAAGAGGTGAGTCGGCTGTCAACACGAGGAACCGGTCGTACGCAGAGGCTCCACGGGTACTCTTGGCGAATACGTCTTCTAGAGATGCTTTTTTGTGTAAGCTGTGTCACCAAGCGCTGAGGAAATGTCAACGCTTCCTGAATTTAGATGCGATCCAGCGAAAACAAGCAGCCAGGAATGCGAAGGTGTGTGACAATTGTCTTGGCTATGGGCACATGGTGCGAGTGTCCCAGCACTAAGTGTTGCTACTTTTGCCAACAACGTCATCATTCCCTTCTGCATGTTAATGATATGCAGACTAACAACAGCTCCCAAAACAGCAACTACCACGACAAAAATAGCAACAGCAACTACCATCACAACAATAACAACTACTACAGCGATAACAATCATGGTAACAACATGCAGCCAACAATAACACAATGTTTATAACAGCCCAGATCCGGTAATGGACAACCACAGGTCGCCGTGAATCCAAACGCACCCGCCTTTCGACCTTCTTGTCCGCCTCAACCTTCGGAGGAACCGCAGCCATCGACGAGCAGGCATATCAACACCTTCTACTCTGTCTCCCAACAGTCAAAGGTGCTTTTGGTAACAGCAATGGTAAGGGTGAGGTCAGCTGATGGATGTTTCCATGATCTGCGTGCTTTAATCGATCCCGGATCAGAAGCGACATTTATCACCGAATCTGCGGCACAGTTGTTGAAGTTGAAGAGACATCGTGCATTTGTCGAGGTATCTGGGTTGGGGATGGTCAGCAGCGTCACAACACAAAATTATGTCGACATATCGTTTGCATCACGGCATTCGACATTTGAGAGCGCCGTTAGGGCGTTCGTTTACAAGTCGCTGACTGGGCTACTGCCGACCCAACAAATGGTACCTGACAAATGGCAACATCTTTCCGGTTTGCATTTAGCGGATCCTGATTTTTAAGTTCCTGCGCAAGTCGATTTACTGTTTGGAAGTGACGTTTTCGCCGAAATACTCCTTCCAGACATTATCCGCTGTGAAAACAAAGTAGCACCAATAGCGCAAAAGACAAGGCTAGGATGGATAATCTTTGGTAAGGTTCTAACTGAGAATCTGCAACATCTACGCAGCTTTGTGCAGTTCACTGCTCTGAGCCCCCAGCTGCAAACATTTCGGGAAATGGAAGACGAGCCGTTCCAAACCAAGGTTCCTGTTGAAGACATCATTTGTGACAAACAATTTGACAAAAACACCAAACGTTTGTCCAGCAGGCGTTATCAAGTGATTCTGTCGTTTAGAAGAAAGTTTATCCAATGGAGTCCAGGGGCCTATTTCATAAAACTACAACACTAATAATTATTAGTTGATTCACTTGTAACTTGAAAGTTTTTGTTTCATAAATAATGTCAATTCACTAATAACTACAAGTATGCCAGGCTTGTAGCTACAAGCGAATATACAACTCCGGCGAACTTTTCTGTTTCATAAAAGTATTTGCGTAGAAAAATATTAGTGACGGACTTGTAGCTACAAGCGATATTCTTACAAGAGTAGAGAGACTAATAAAATCACGTACCGGGGAAATTAGTCTTATTCGCGATCACAAACCAGAGAGAATAGACCACCAGCTTCGGCCAAAAATGAGAGTTTCATAGAGCCAGTTTTAAAATAAGTAGCTCCGCCCCTTTTTCTATCTGTGAATACGTGTGAATAAGCAAAAAAATATGAAATAAGACAATTGAATCTGAGATGGCTTTGAAATAATTCAAATAATTTAAATAATTGACCACTATTGGGACGTGTTAAGCAAATGGTGTGTATGGTGTGGTGAATTAATTACCAACTTATATTTCATTAAAAAGCATAATTATGTAATATACTATTTGGGTGATTAAAAATTTAATAATATGATTCCTATGACATTATTATACAAAAAAGAATATAATTTTAAGCTGCAGAACAAAATTGCAAGCACGATGTAATCAGCTAAACGCGATTCTTTACAATTTTGTTGACATACATTTTGAGCTCTAATTCAATTTAATTTTTAATTTTCATTTTTTTTTTCTATTAGTGTGTCTGTTATTAAAGTGTTATTAATATTTTGGAATAAATAATTATAAAAGTTAAACGAAAACTATTTTCTTCATCTATAATAGGTACGTTTATTGTTTTATCTTTCTATGAGGAGACTATGATGAATGTATTTTGAATTAGGTTTTATACAGAATTGGCTGTTCGAAAAAATTAAAAATTAACATTTGCCACTGAAAACATGGACTGTTTGTCATTTTTATACAAAACCTGCTAGAAAACGTGTTTTAAAACTGCATAGGCGCTACGGAAAGTACAGCGTAGCGTATACACGTCAAATTTAAATAAAAAGTGGCATTTTTGATTTTTCCAGAAAAAAAAGTTCGTTTCCATAGTAACGCGTAAACTAAAGCGAAAAGTGAACTGTACTGAAAAGTGTAGGTACGTACTATTTTAATTTAAAACACGTAATTATCTTATTTGTTTTGTTATGTTATCATAGTTTTGCTTTTTGTGTAGGTATTCTTTTGTTTTTCACAATGAAATTATAACATTTCTATGTAGTTTTGACATTCAAATATAGTGGAAAATTACCGAATTAAATAATACGAAAACATACAGGCAGTTTTAAAAAATTTAATTGCATTAAAAAATATTTCCTGAAATTCGCATATTTGCCCTAGCCAAAGCGTAATAATTTTATGTTAATAAATTCTTATTTACACCTCATGCAGATTCCTTGTGTTATAAGCCGATATGTGATATGACAATGCACACTTACGATTTGGTCTTATGTGTGCCCAAAACGTATTTTTTTTTTGTAATTTCGATGACCAATTTATTTGTTGGTTAAAATAAATTCATCACATTTTTCTTGTAGATGTAAATAAAACAATAAACATATTAAGCCTGACAAAACAAATGTCCTGATTCCTTTTTTTTTAATTATTTATTCCAAAACTCAGTAGGTACTCTTTAATAAAACAAACAATCAAAGAAAATAAATAAATTTTCTTAAAAAATATAGAAAAAGGTTTAAATTTATATCAGCAAAACTAAAAAATCATGTTTGATGAAAAATCATGTTTGATGATTTTTTTATCATCCATTTTAGCTCTGCAGCTTAAACTAATATTTTTTTTTCGTAATAATATCAAAGGAGTTCCATTATGACAGTAACTACCCATTTATATTTGTATGCTTTTTAATGAAGTATAAGTTGATAATAATTTCCCCACACCGAACATACAATTTGCTTAACACGTCCCGATAACGGCCAATTTATTTGAATTATTTGAATTTTTTCAAAGTTACCACCGAATAACTGTAAATGTTACTATGTGCCAGTGTATGCGTGATCAAATTCACCCTCCGTTTACTTTAACATTGCACGCATACTTAACCACGCAGTAACTTTTTGAAACTGGCTCTATGAAACTCTCATTTTTTGCCGAAGCTGGTGGTCTATTCTCTCTGGTTTGTGTTCGCGATTAGAATTTAGTGCTAAGACAACGTGTCTTCAAAAAGGTTAAAAGAAAAATGATCTCAAGCAGTGATGACAGTGACTACGAAGACTACCGGACGCGAGAACCGCGAATTTTAAAAGAGCGTTTAAATTTTGATATATGTAATAAAATAACATATCATACATTTAATGAAAAGTTTAGAATTAACTTCTCTGCTTTCGAAGAATTGCTTAGAAATATTGGATCGTCACTACAGCATGAAACTAATCGTAATCATGCTCTGTCAGTCAAACAGCAACTTTAACTAGCTTTGCATTGGCTATGTAACGGTTTGTCGTGTAATTGAAAGAGTTGTTAATGCTATCAACGAAAGTATATTCGCTAATCAGGTAAAATGGGCAACAAATACTTCGAAGTGATACAGAAGTTGTATTCAATTATAATGTACGTCAAATATTGCTGGATGCATTGATGGGACGCTGATAAGAATAGATGCTCCAACACAGTATAAAGCCCGCTTCGTTGATCGACATGGAAATTACTCAATTAATTGTATGCTTGTATGTAGCCCGGACTTGCGCTTTTACTATGTCAGTGCCAGATGGCTAGGAAAAGTCCACGATGCCAGGGAAAGATGAAAGTAATAGAAGTTTTAAGTGCACAAAGAACCCGTAATTTGCAGGCAAATTAACGGCACAAATATATACAATATATCTGCAGACTTGTAGTTGTTCTCAAATAATTTTTATTTGTATTTAGAGACTGTAGACTCGTAGTATTTTGATCGCTACACTAATAATTTGAATCTACCGTGCTACAAGTGCGGAAAATTGTTTATGAAACACAATACTACAACTCCATACTTTATTTGCGCTTGTAGTTACTAGTCTACAAGTACAACACTTGTAGTTTTATAGAATAGGCCCCAGCAAGGAAAGCGCGCTTCGTCGATTTGCCAATTTTGAAAAGAGGGATGCTCACCACGATTGGAATGACGTCGCTGGCACATTGGCAAATTTAGGTACCGAATGGCATTGTATTCCCCCCTCTTCCCCTCATTTTGGAGAACTATGGGAAGCCGGGGTGAAGTCGGTCCAGTCCAGTACCATTTGAAAAGAGTTGTTGGCAATGAGAGACTTGCCTACGAGGAATTCGCCACGTTTCTTAAACAGACAGAAGAGTGTCTGAATTCAAGGCCCTTATGTCCTCTCTCTGACAACGTCAATGACTTGGAAGTCATTACGCCAGCACTCCTTTTTTCCTTTTGGAAAATCGAAGACTCCGTTCTTCTTAAGGACGAACATTCTTCCACTATCCATCTAGCGAGGATTCAAGAAATGCATCCCGGATCAAACGGATTTATTCGTGTCGTAAACGTAAAAACGATATTAGGCCTACTAAAACGACTGCTCACGAAAATATCCTATCTGCCAACAAAAAAGCGCGAGGATAACACACGTCTCTAAATTGAAATATCTAAAACCTAAAACTCTTCACAAAAAAAAAAAAAAAACAAATATCAGCATCTGCAAATAAATAAAAAAAAATTGTCAAAATAATACATAGTACATTACATACATAACATAACTAAATAATAAAACCTAAACCAGTAACCTAAATACATTTATATACAGTCCACATTCAAACAATTCAAACGTTCACAACACATTCAAACGCATTGTACCAAAAACATGCAAAATCAAATCATACATACACATAATGCGTCGTATCAAAAATACGCCTTAACGAACAACAAAATAAAAATATGAAAACGCATCGTAACAAATAACATGCAATTTCAGAATGTTCTATACCCAAATAATGCGTCGTATCTAAAACACGCAATACAAAAACATTCAACAAATAATTATTTAACTAAATACTTTTTTACATTTTTATCAATTCTTAACACAATCAATAATATAAAATTATAAGAAATACATATATTTATCGAACACAACTATCGTTGTAATCGATTGTTATCGATAGTTATCGAAATTACCCCCATCTCTACCAAAGAAAATTATGCAAAAAGAAAATGGATGCACAATGTCAAGAAAACTAATTTTTCGCGAATGTACACACATACACACACTAATATAATAATCTAATGATAATACTACGAATTCTAAAATAAAAATAAAATAAAACACATGCAATTTATATGCAATCAATTTCCAAAATTACCTGTAATACTGCATCAGCCATCATCATCAACATCATCGACGTCATCATCAGCTAGATGACTTCGATGATTTCGATGACAGACGATACAAATACACTAAATGACAACACATATTAAGTCAAAATTACACAAATTACATTATAAACATTTACATTATATACAAATTCATTTTACATTATAACATAAAAATAGTACATAAATGTTCTGAGTGTACGAGTTAGTGTACAATCACTTCTCATCGAGAATTCACTAAATCCATTATAACGTTGTGAACGTCTTGTGTTTTCTTTACATATTTGGTTTCTTTATTTGTCCAATAAAAATACATGTCGTTACAATCCGTTTCAAAGACCAAGCCATCGCGGATGCCAGAGCGCTTGGTCTGGACATCTGGAAGCAGCGTGCCCGGGCAGATGATTTTGAACTGTGAAATTGAACGAGTTAAACCAAAAGTTTAAACTCTCGGTCAGGTTTAGTTAAACTTCAGTTTAAACTCTGACCCCCGTATTAATAAATACCGAATAGCGGCGAATTAGCTTTATCACATCTGATAACTCGTAATTCTTATTCATAAACATATCTTAACTTTCACTGACATGTTTAACGAGCGGATAACTTAACTCACCAAATTCAGCGTATAGAGAGTGGTTAACTTACTCACACACAGAGCTAACTTTGTACAGCTGTCCATATAATTTGAAATACACGTATACCAACAAAAAGTTCATTTGGACGCGAGAAATTTAAAAGCTGGAAAGAGAATTTCAGAGAGAATCTAAAAATCGCGAGCGGAAGCACATAACAAGCTCTCAGCATGATAGTGTCAGCTGATGGAATATAACAGATTTACAACCATGTTTAGTACAGTTTGGACGCAGTGCTGCCGTGCGTTCAATGATAAAGAGTGGATAGCTAATATGGATAAAATGTATTTATAAATAATAAAAGTTATCAAACGAACAAGTCCACTATCCGTCTGCTAGCTATAAGATGGATTAAAGAGCGAATAGGGCTTTTTTATTAATACCGCTGTGCAACTGAGCATTAATATTATAACAGCGGTATTAATAAATGTATGTATTAGCTCTGTGTGTGAGTAAGTTAACCACTCTCTATACGCTGAATTTGGTGAGTTAAGTTATTCGCTCGTTAAACATGTCAGTGAAAGCTAAGATATGTTTATGAATAAGAATTACGAGTTATCAGATGTGATAAAGCTAATTCGCCGCTATTAGGTATTTATTAATACTGTGGTAATAATATTACGTAATCGAATCCATATCACAAAAAGTACGTATTTAATACTAGTTATTAGGAACATCGTTTCTATATGTTTGAATTAAATTTAAATTAGTAATCCAGTCTTCTACTTGACTGGGATATTCAGATATCAATTAAAAATAGTTAAAATCTGTTTGCATCTTAATTACCTTTGGATCTAAATATTTTAGAATTGAAAGCCTGTATTTGATGACAAATAATTTGGTAATATTGTTTCAGAGCATTACTTTTAGTATGTTTTTCTTCATCCGCAGAGATGTTTTTACTTTTAATAGCGTTGTGAGCCGTATGCCAAAGGTAGATGTCGTTTACAAGGTTTTGTAATCCACTTTGTGGTGTTCAATATTTAAAAAAAATATTTTTTGACAAAGTTTTAAAAAATTAATGAGAGAACATCTTTTACAGGCGAATGAAGATGTATAATTTTAGATGACTCGCTCTGAAAAATTATACATATTTCATTTATTCATAACATTTACGACATATGACAGGAAGCGGAGGTGAATGAAATAGATGCTGTAATGAATCTTGTATTTTTGAAATTTTGGCAGAACTTCCTTCAAATTGAGCCCTTAAAAAAACGTCTGAGATTTTTTAACTCCTTCAAAGGATAGCCAACGCGTGCCGCTCAATTAAAGGATTTTATGTTCGGGAACATCAAATTTCGATAATAAAACAAATTAGTTTACCTAGACCTACAGAAAGTCTATAATTTTGAATAAATTTTACTTTCTTATCCATTTAGAAAAAACCTCCATCCGCATAGTTTCATCACAAAACACAAAACGTAAAACCGATAAACTAAAAACAAGAATTCAAAAATAAGAAGAATCGAAACACTTTCCAATAGCCTTCCAGTGTATTTTACTAATACAGGTGTAAAAAAATATGATTTTAGGTATCGTTGCTCTGGCTCTCTGCTATTTGTGCGTTTATGAAAAAGAGTCCCAAATTTTTAAATGGAGTCAAATTTTGATTATTTTTAAAAAGAGGAGTCCTGGAGACCCAGCGTTTAAAAGGAGTCAAAAAAGACTAAAGATTCCCGAAGGTAAGCCTGTCGCTCACTCAATGGAAAAGTTTCGAGAAAAACCGAACATTTTTATTAATTTGTATATGAACTCGCGACTTGAACGGTGGATTTGAGCTCACAAAACGACCATAAAAAGCTTTATTGAAATTTAGATAGGGCATCGAGTCAGCTTGTAAGGATTAATAACTATGAAGCCAGTGCCTATATACTGTTTCGATTTAAAGCTATGACGTGAGTACCGATACTTTCTTTCCCTTGAGATGTAAAAGTTAAGCAAACGAAAATGAAGGTACAATTGAATGGAGGCTTAATTTTAGTGCAGCGACTTCTAGATATTTAGGGGCCAATTATATAGGGGTCGCGAATCGCATAGCTTCTGTATTCATATTATCTGAAAAAGTATACTGAAAGGGTAGTTGGTATCTTGTTTTTATACCCTCCACAGGAAAGTATATCCACTTTGCCATCACATTTGTAACGCAAAGAAGGAGTCACCGGAGGCCCCATGAAGTTAAATCAGGATCACATTCTGAATCGATTTAGCCAAGTCCGTCTGTCTGTCTGTCTACAGAGGTACGCACAGTGAGGAAAATGCGGAAATGAATGCTTAAAAATGAAATTCGTAATATTGATTTTCATGTTCTATGTTTTACAAAAATTTGAGAAATTTATGTCGGAGAATTTTCGAGATACATCGCACCAAAGTTGCCCTTTCTTTTAGTTTTAGCTCTTTGACAAGAAAAGTTGCATTTTTGTAACCGTTTGCTAAAACTTAATTTCTTTAATGAATAATATCTATCTTCAGCTTCCAAAAAAATATATATACATATATACAATATATAGTGTGTGGCGGCTGGCATGTGTGTTTCGAATATGAGTTTTATTGTAATCGAGCAGTCAAGAAAATGCCGATATTTTAGGAAATTCATTTATAGTCGACATTTTCGCTGGACAGAAAATTAGAAACTACAAAAGAATTAGTGACAAAAGAATTAGTTTAAAAAGAGCTTGTTATCTACTGTGAGTTGATTGTTTTCAGTTTACTTTAATTATTTTTGTATATTAATATTGATTAATTTATGATATACAGTGACAAAAATGGGTAAAAAAAAGTCTTGCACTCCAGAACTTCGAAGACTCATTGTGCAGTGCTATTAAAAAGGAAAACGAGTCAATGGATACCATAGCTAAAAGATTTGGTTGTTCGAAAAAAATGGTCTTTGGTGCAATTCTATAAAAAGACTGGCAGCTTTGAAACCCCTAGAAGGAAACCAGTAGGTCGTAAAACGACGCCAAAAGAAGTCAGACTAATATGCCGAATTAACAAAGCCGATCCTTTTTTGACTTCTAAAAAAATTAGGGATATTGTTTCGCCTCAAATCAATCACGAACTATCAGCTAGAACCATAAGGCGTCGACTCTTAGAACATGGTCTACGTGGATGTATTTCAAGGAAAAAACCATTTGTTTCCAAAAAGAATCTAAAGAGGCGTTTGGTTTTTGCGAAGATTCATAGAAATAAAGCATTACGATTTTGGAAAAACATACTATGGAGTGATGAATCTAAGTTCAACTTGTTTGGATCAGATGGTAAAGTTTACGTTAGACGTCCTCAGAACAAAGAATATGATCCAAGATACACTCTGAAGACTGTTAAGCATGGAGGAGGAAACGTAATGGTTTAGGGTGCATTCTCATGGCATGGTGTTGGCCCGTTCCGTTATCATGGAAGATGTTATGGAGCCTTATTTAATTGTACACATGCCCATAAGTTATGTATTCCAGCACGATATCGATCCAAAACATACCTCACGGATTGTTAAGCAGTGGTTTGCAGATACCAGTACTAATGTTTTGGATTGGCCCGCTCAAAGTCCGGACTTGAATCCTATCGAGAACTTGTGGGCAGACGTCGATAGAGGATTGAAGTCCAAGAAATCAAAAAATTCGGACGAACTTTTCCAAAACATTAAGGCGGTCTAGGAAGGTATACCACTATCAAGATGCCGCGCCTTGGTCGAAAGTATGCAAAGAAGATTGGATGCAGTTATTAAAAATAAGGACTTCACTACAAAATATTAATATGAAAAGTATCTTATATCGAAGATTTTTAATGAAATGTTAACTTTTCGTTTCTGTTTCTAATTGTATGGCCAGGTGCAATTTGGATTAAATAAATGTGCATTTTTTTTCTAATGTTATTGTCACGCTTATATTTTGTATAAATATCCAAAAGTGTACTTTAGGTCATGAGATATCAATAGAATCACTAATCAACCTCAACAGATTTCTTAGAAAAAAGTTATGCAATGTAACATTGCTATAAAATTGTCGTTTCTAATTGATTGGCCACCACGGTATATATATATATAAGGGTTAGTACCAAGTTAATAAAATTAATACTTTACTGTTCTTTCCCTTGAGCTACAGTTTTTACTACACTAAGCTGCGTCTAGTGGTTACATTTTTTAGAAAGCTACAGTATTCAGCTAACTGTTTTTGAAAGAATTGAAGCTTGTTTAGACTAAAAAAAACACGGTTTTGACTTTGGTAATGTTACAAAAGTAAGAATTTCTTTTCTAATAATAATTGGAAAGAACTCAACCAGGACTTTGTTTTAAGAAGAAATATAGGGCTTTCTTTTAAACGCAAAATAAAATTAATCCGTTGAGGGACGGCTGAGAAATTCCATTTTTAGGTCAACCTCATTTTTCCCACGTCAATATTGTTCCAGTTTCTAACTTATTTTTCCTGGAAATTTGGTGTAAGAATACACTGTTTTATGGTGTTATTAAAAAAAAATTGTTAGTACTTAACAAAATGTATACCTAATTTTTTTTTTAATGTGATTATAATAATTTTGTATGAAAAGGAGGAAAAAGTGGCTAAAATAGTAATTTTTAGCAATTTTCACAAAATTATAAGAAATATTAGCGAAGAGATTTTTGCAGGCACTATTAGAATTGCTTGAAGAAACCTTTTGCATCAAAACATTTTTTTAAGACAGTGGAAAAAAGTAAAAAAAAGTAGACTTTCACAAAAACTTTAAATTTTCAATGGGTACATAATGGGTTCGCTAAGGAAAGTTTTATATCATTCAAACGGAATTTAAATGACGTTTACATTGATGCCAAAATGTACATGAAGTAAGTTAAAAAAATGAGTAGAATTAACTTTAGTTTTGTCAAAATACTTATGCCGACCATAGTATTCATTTATTTATTTATTTATTTTATATTTTTGATATATGCTTGTAGTATTATGTATGTATTTAAATATTTCGCTTAAAAATATAGCAAAAAAAATAAACAAATGAAAAAAAAAAACTTTTTTGTTACAAGACAATAAACCCTATAATTCCGAAAAAAAAGGCAATAACTTATCTTTCGTTAATTTTTTTCAACCAAATTTTGTCCAAATATGTATTTGCCCGATCCAAATATGTGTGCAAAATTTCATTGCTCTAAGTTTGTTAGTTCAGGTTTTATAGATTTTTTCCGCTCCCCCATACAAAGGACCCCACTGTGGGACGGTCTGTCTGTTGAAAACACGATAGCGTCCAAACGAATCTATCTAGGCGAATGATAATTTTGCTAGAGGAATTATTTTTACTTAACCGACATAGTTAAATAGTTCTGATAACTCCCATACAAAATCGACATTATACCTAGGTGTGTATACTTACTCACATGGCAAACATTTTGCATGACTTGTATGCAGTGGAAGGTATCTAAGCATCTAACCAGGCCGATGATAACACTTTTACTTGTTTTCTGTATATATTTGCAATTTAATAAGTAATTCAATCATAGCTTTATTCAGGAGAAATACTTTTCAATGAAACGTCTCATTTAAAAAATTGAGAAGTGACTGAAAGACAGTTTTCAATTTGGGTTTGGAGCATTTGTTGTAGACATGTGTACGACAAATGTACGTTGCACACATTTGTCTACAACAAATGCTCCAAACCCGTGCCTTTTGTATTCTTTTGTGATGAAAAAAAAAAAAGTTTGTCGTTTTTGTCTTCCATTTAATAAATAATAATTTATGGAATAATCCACAATCCATGTTGCTATAATTTTAATATTACTTTTTGTCCCGGGTTTGGCTCCTAAAAATATGGTCACCGTCTATTAGGAGTTATAGAGAAAAAAACCGTTTACATGACGACTCTCTTCTTTGTAATATTTACCTTCATTCAAGTACTCATGTACTTTTGCCCCCGTATTTATAAATACCGAATAGCGGCGAATTAGCTTAATCACATCTGATAACTCGTAATTCGTATTCATAAACATATATTAGCTTTCACTGACATGTTTGACGAGCGGATAACTTAACTCACCAAATTCGGCGTATAGACAGTGGTTAACCTACTCACACAGAGCTAACCTTGTCCAACTTCTATCCACATAATTTCAAATACTCGTATACCAACAAAAAGTTCGATTGGACGCGAGAAATTTAAAAGCTGAAAGAGAATTTCAGAGAGAATCTAAAAATCGCAAGCACATAACATGCTCTAAGCATGATAGTGTCAGCTGATGGAATATGACAGATTTACAACCATGTTTAGTACAGTTTGGACGCAGTGCTGCCGTGCGTTTAGTGATAAAGAGTGGATAGCTAATATGGATATAAGATTTATTTATAAATAATAAAAGTTATCAAACGAACAAGTCCACTATCCGTCTGTTAGCTATCAGATGGATTAAAGAGCGACTAGGGCTTTTTTATTAATACCGCTGTTGATGTTTAACAGCTAACAGTGGTAACCGTTGCTACACCGAAAGCAACGGTTGAACAAGACATGCAAAATTTCAAGAATGAGAACAAATGAAGATTTATTTCGAATGATATTGGGGACTCATTCCGTAACTCTGAAAACGATAATCGTCCGCGCGATAGTAGTCCACGATCTCGCCATCAATTTGCTTTCCGAAACTCTATTGCCATCGTCTCGTCTATCGTTTATTTTATAGAAAGTTTTAAAATCTACGGCATCTTTCAGGGGCTGATTCTGGTAAAAGTATGCAATTATTTGCTAATTGCTATAAAGTGAGCATTGGTAAAAAATTTGATATTCTGTCTTTTTTCTATGCAAAAGGAAGTGTTGGTGTGTGCATAATATAAGCAAACCAATTGGTATGCGCCATCTACAAAATGGTTTTCATACCATAATATACATACTAGAAGCCTAGAAGTCCTCTTTCACATTTTGTTATTGTCTCCGTCTTCGTATGTTTGCAATTTTCGTTTTCTTTGTCATTTATTAGGCTGAACCCACACCAAATAAAGCAGAAACAAACAAAGCAAAAACGACTGTTGCTCACCCACACCAGATAAACCAAAACAAAAACGTTTTTTTTTTTGACTTACCTAATTTGGTGGGGGTTATTAATATGACTATTATGGCAGCGAAATAATTTATTCTAAGTGAAAAATGTTAAACAATATTGGGTGCATCCTGTAAACCAAAGAAGGACAAATATAAATTTAATCATTAAATTTATAAATGAACTTCGCCAGGATAAAGAAAAAATTTAAAAACTACATAAGAATGAGTTTCGATGCATTTGATAAATATGTTGCGATTGCCGGCCGATTTTTAATCAATAATACTAATTTTTCGACGTCACACATATTAAAATACTGCACTTCACAGAAAATGATTGAATGAAACATAAATATCGATAGTCGTCGCTCGGATGCTTCATGTGTTTTATTTGGTTTTGTCTGTTTGACTAGTTTGGTGTGGGCGCTCACATTTGATTACATGTGTTTCTCGCCTAAACATGCCTTAACTGTTTGATATTGTTTTAGCCTAACTCGATTGTTTTGCTTAAAATGATTTATTGCTTATTTTGGTGTACGTTACTCCATAAGCACACGTGTATGTAATGTTTGACGTTAGGCAATAGAACAAAACGTTTTTGATTTCTTGCTTTGTTTTGCCTTATTAAGTATGGGCACTCGTATTTAAACGTTTGTATTTAAATTAAAAAAAACACGCAGAAAATCAGTTTTGTTTGCTTAAGGCGTTTTGTTCCATTCGGTGTGGAAGCTGCCTAAGGTTCCTCCATATGGAAACGGAACCTTAAAAAAGAAAATAATAGCTTAAAATACTAAGAAAACGCTTTTATAAGTAGGTACTGCACTAAAAGCAAAAAAAAAAAATAAAAATTAACCAATCCCCTTCTAGGATAAATGGATTGGTTAATTTTTATTTTTTTGTTTTTGGTGCAGTACCTATTTATAAAAGCGTTTTTTAGTTTTTTAAACTATTATTTTTAATTGTTATTTTAAATTTGTTTCCATACTTTTTTATGCTTTCAACTTATCCATCGGACATACGCTATCAAACTGAAGGTTTTGAAATTGAAAATAAACAGCAAATTTTTCACCAAAAACGAACGCCTGCATGTTTGTGGGCGTTCTTCCATTAAAAAGCAATAAATTCTGTTTAAAAAAACCGAATACAAACGCGCAAACACGGTCTAATTGAACCACCCGACTATAGTCGGCGTCGGAAGCGTAATTGCAAATGACAAAACAGGTAGTAATTTTAAAGCAATTGGTCTTGTCGACTTTTCTTATGCAATTAATTTTATTAATAACAAAAAAAACGCACATTAAATTGTGCCAAGATCGCACATTAAATTGTGTCAAGAACGCACATTAAATTGTGTCAAGATTGCACATTAAATTGTTTCAAGATCGCACATTAAACTATGGCAAGAACGCACATTAAATTGTGGCAAGATCGCACATTAAATTGTGGCAAGAACGCACATTAAATTGTGGCAAGAGTGGAAAATGAGTAGCGCATTTAATTACGGAGGTACAGGCATTAAATCAATGGCGAAAAGGCAAAAGATTAAATTCATAGAAGCCTTAAGTTGCGAAAAGAGAAGCATTCAAGTGCTGTAAGATATAAGCATTACATTGCTAAACGAGGAGATTTGTAAATTTAGAGAAGGTTTAAATAAATTCCGAAAAGAAGCCTCAAATTGAGAAAACGGTTAAAGTCCGAGGGGAGAAATGGATTGTGTTGCTAGGATAGATACTGATAAATTAAGTAAAGCTTTAAGAAAAGCATTTTAAGACATAAAAGAAGAAATATATAGTACAAAATTACAAAAGATTCAAAAGTTAATTGCCTCATTGGCAGGCAAGGGCGCACGACCCTAAGTGAATTCTTAAAGATCATGTAGTATAACGCATATTCTTTCTTAAAAACAAAATGAAGGAGAAAGTGTGTGATATTTATATATACTGTAAAGATACATATTATTCTCTGATTATAATGAAGGACGACGAATGATACAGTTGTGGAATATAGTCTATGAACGTATCTGGGTTTATATTACAGTAATGCCAAGTGTGCTACAGAATAAAATAATTAGGTATTATGTATCTGTGATTATTCTTTATCATAAAAGTACGTTTCAGACAATTATCAATTATCACTTTAGTGAACTAGTGAACTAAGTTCACACACTTAGTTCACTAGTTCATTTAGTTCATGGTTATTCGGCCCTAGCGAGGTGTAGTGTACAACACTGTAGTATATAGTACTATAGCCTTTATTTATAAATATGAATGTTAGTAGTTAAGTTTCTATATAGAATGAATGACAGGAATATTATTAATCATTAATAAAATGTTCTCGATCGGGATAGTTTCCCAATGTATTGAATTTATTTAAAACTAGTATTCTACATTTTGGCGACGAGGATTGAAGAACAAATTTAAAAGGATTGGTTTGAATTCATTTGAAAAGAAAAAAAGAAATTGGTAAGATTTCTTAAGAATATTCAAAAATTGCAGTCGTTTCATACATTTATGGCTATGTGTATACGTAAGTAAATTGTTGGTTAAAATAAAATATGTAAAAGAGAATAAAAGAAAATTCGAAAATAAATTCGAAAAACTTAATTTTGGATGAAGGATTAAATTCGTTAACCATCCATTATAGATTAAATTCGTTTGGAAATATTAGATCCATTTGTAAAGATTAAATTCGAAAAACTAAATTTTGGATGAAGGATTAAATTCGTTAACCATCCATTATAGATTAAATTCGTTTGGAAATATTAGATTCATCTGGAAAGATTAAATTCGTTTGGAAAGATTTAATTCATTTGGACAGATTAAATTCGTTTCCTGCTATGAAAGATTGTTATTGATATAAAGTTATATCACAATGTTTTAATGAAATTAAATTCCGTTTTAACGAATTTAGACGAAATTAAACATAAATAATACAGGAATGTTTTCACTCATCTGTAATATTTTGATATAGGTTCACGATGACCACTGATATGAGTTATCTACATAAACTGGACCAATTTGATTGCAGTTGTGACACCCAATCATTGGGAATGAAATGGGAAAAATGGAAGCGAGCTTTTGAGCTATATACCCTTGTGACTGAAATTAAAGATCCTATTAAGAAAAGAGCAAGTCTTTTGCATTGTGGGGTGGGGGCAAGATTTGCAAGAAATTTTTTACAATTTACCAGGAGCATTTGTGGATGAAGCCTCAGAATCAAACAAAAATGTGTATGATGTTTGTGTCGAAAAATTGGATGAATACTTTACTCCGCGACAAAATAAGACTTATGAAAGACATGTTTTTAGGCAAATGTCTCAAGAAAAAAATGAAAAATTTGAAGCATTTATTGTCCGTCTTAGACGCCAAGCTACCAAGTGCAAATTTGAAAGCACTGACGAACATATTAAAGACCAAGTGGTGGAGAAATGTTTTTCTGAAAAGCTAAGACGAAAGATATTAGAGATGGATGATTCAAAGACACTAAATGATGTAGTTTTTCTTACAAATTCCCTAGAAACCGTAGAATTTAAAATGGAGCATTTTGGAAACAAATCTGGTAATAGCACAATTGAAGTATCTAAATAAAATTTTTTAAAAATCTATACCCAAACAACGCATATTCGAATGTTTTCGATGTGGTTCTAAAGAACATTCTGCACGTGATATGAATTGTCCGGCAAGGAATAAAAATTGTCGTAAATGCGGATTAACAGGCCATTTCGAATCCTATTGCCGGACAAAGCTGAAACGATATGCAACGAATAATAAAGAGTGAAAAAGCAAATTTAAAAAGGAAGCTGTAAGGTCTGTTCAAGAACATGAAAGTAACGAATACGTTTTTTGTATTGAAAATCAAAAAGGAGATGAAATAATGTGTCAGATCGGTGGCATTATGATATCAATTGTTATCGATTCTGGGAGTAAATCAAACATTATTTCAGAACAAATATGGACAGAAATGAAATTGAAAAATCCAAAGAAAACATTTCTGGCATATGGCTGCGATAAACCATTGATTGTATTAGGATCTTTTGAAGCCGACATTTCAGTAGGAAGTAAGAAACAATCTGCAACTTTTCATGTTGTGAAGAATGGAAGGAAATGTTTATTGGGCAGTGACACAGCATTAAAACTGGGAGTGCTTAAACTAGGTTTGGAGTTGTTGAACTCAATTGAGTACACTGTTTTTCCCAAAATCAAGGATGTAATGGTTGATATTCCCATAGACAGCTCAATAACTCCTGTAATTCAGCCTTGTCGGAAATTACCAATACCTTTAGAAGAAAAAATTAAAGCCAAAATACATGAACTTTTGGCATCAGATATAATTGAACCAGTCGAAGGACATCAAAATGGATTTCTCCTATCGTGCCTATTTTGAAAAAAGATGGAGATATACGTTTATGTGTGGATTGGTAAGTCTGAAGAAGAACATAACACTCGTTTAAAGAACGTACTTGAGGTAATTAAAAAAAATAATGTTTTATTAAACCATGATAAATGTATATATTATGTCCAGCAAATAGAGTTTTTGGGGCATATCCTTTCTATAAAAGGTATTCAACCATCACGAGCAAAGTTAGAAGCAATCAATAAATTTCGGGAACCCAAGACAGTTGAAGAGCTAGAAAGTTTTTTGGGACTTATAAATTATGTTGGAAAATTTATAGCAAATCTAGCAACATTAACAGATCCTTTACGAGAATTTTTAAAAAATCAAAATGGACGACGCAAGTCTGATATAAAATTAGGCGAGAATGAAATGCGGGCATTTGAAACTCTTAAAAATGTTCTAAGTAACGATAAATACTTAGGATATTATGATCCAAAAGACAAGACGCAGTTAATGGTTGATGCAAGTCCTGTAGCGCTAGGTGCGGTATTGCTTCAATTTAATATCAATGGAAAACCACGAATTATAGCATACGGAAACAAAAGCTTATCCGATTGTGAGAAAAGATATTGTCAGACGGAAAAGGAGGCATTGGCACTTGTACGTACCCCACACAAGTAGAACATTTTCATATATATCTATATGGAAAAGATTTTGAACTTGTAACAGACCATAAGCCCCTGGAAATTATTTTCAGTCCAAAATCCAAGCCATGTGCTCGAATCGAAAGATGGGTTCTTCGAGTACAATCTTATAGGTATAAGGTGATTTATAAGCCAGGCAAGTCTAATATTGCTGATCCTTTATCTCGACTATGTATTACGAATAGTATTCAGAATTTTGATCACGAAGAACATATACAGCAAATCGTTTGTAATAGTGTTCCAAAGGCTATGACACTTAATGAAATTGACAAAGTGTCATCAATTGATATGGAAATTTTGAATGTAAAACAAGGCATATACAAAAATAATTGGAAGAAGGAAATTCTTAATTTTAAAATTTTTGAAAATGAACTATGTTTTTACGGAAACATATTGTTACAGCACAATAAAATTGTCATTCCACAACAGCTTCGTGAAAGAGTGATCGAATTTGCTCATGAAGGACATCCAGGTATAGTTGGCACAAAACGACGATCAGGAACCAAAGTATGGTGGCCTAAAATTGACCAGGAAGCTGAGAGTTTCGTTAAGAATTGTAAAGGCTGCTTCCTGGTTTCAAATTCAGTACCCCCTGAACCAATGAAACGAAGAGTACTTGCAATAGCTCCCTGGATAGATGTTGCTATCGATCTGATGGGACCACTTCCAAGCATAGAACATATTTTTGTAATAGTGGATTATTATAGTCGTTACAAAGAAATTGTTATAATGAGAACTATAACGTCTACATCAATAATCAATGCTTTAAAGAAAATTTTCACCAGGTTGGGGTTTCCACATACAATAACTTCAGATAATGGAAAACAATTTGTTAGCGCGGAATTTAAAGATTTTTGCGAAACCTACAATATAAAGTTTTATAACACTATTCCCTATTGGCCACAACAAAATGGAGAAGTTGAACGACAGAATCGGGACATACTTAAAAGAATAAAAATAAGCAAGGCAACAAGCACTAATTGGAAAGATGATTTGCAAGACTACTTACTAATGTACCACAATACACCACATTCAACTACTGGAAAAGCACCTGCAGAGCTGTTTTATGGGAGATTGCTTAAAGACAAAATTCCTTCTGTCATTAGTTATGATGACCAAGATCTCAATGAAGAAACCAGAGAAAGGGATTTATTTGAAAAAGAAAAAGGAAAAATATATGCAGATAAGAAAAGAAATGCCATTCACACTAAATTGTCTTGTGGTGATAAAGTTCTGGTAAAACGATTGCGAAAAGAAAACAAATTAGATACAAACTTCAGTGAAGAGCCCCATGATGTTCTTGAACAAAAAGGTGGAGATGTATTAATCAAGAATCCTGGAACCGGTGAGATATCACGACGGAATATAGTACATCTAAAAAAAATTAATGGAAAATGGGCTGTTCAAAGAAGGGGATCTAAAGAGTCATGTGAATTGACTAACGAGACATCCTAGTTGGTTTGATATAGGTATACCTACTTTTCTTTGTTAGTCTAACTACAATAATTTATAATTTCGATGGTAAATAATTTGTCTTCTTATATTTTAAAATTGGTTTTGTTTTAAATTTAATTTGTTATAATATTTAAAAAAAAAAGGAGAGAATGTCGTGTACAACACTGTAGTATATAGTACTATAGCCTTTATTTATAAATATGAATGTTAGTAGTTAAGTTTCTATATAGAATGAATGACAGGAATATTATTAATCATTAATAAAATGTTCTCGATCGGGATAGTTTCCCAATGTATTGAATTTATTTAAAACTAGTATTCTACACGAGGTATCCGTCGGAACGGAGAATTCTCCGCAACGCATATTCCGCCGGAGACTCAAATTACATTCGAGGTATCCGCCTTCGGAATAATTTTCCTATTTAGTTTTGTTTTTTCGTTTGTTTTTGCTGTGAAAACACAAATTTAAGCAACTAATACAACCAATTACTTTGTTAAACATTTTTTTCTTTATTGCTTTCATTTATCAACACTTCACTGCCAATCGTAAACAAATTCCGCAACCAATTCCTTTCGGAGAATATCGGAAGAAAATTCGTATGAAGCTGTCAAAAATATCAGTAAAAACGCACTTGATCGCACTGAAACGCAAAACGCCAGTGTGCGTTGCATATTTGTCGGAAAAAAGTTCCGAAAAGGTCTTCCGAAGTATACCTCGAAGCAAAAATCCTCCGATTCGTATGAAATCGGAGAATTTTCCGTTCCGACGGATACCTCGCTAGGGCCGATTATTTTTAATGATTTTTATATAAACGGAATAAACTAAAGAAAACAATCCATAATTTATTTTTTGTGACATATGTGTGTCGGTGTCCCTACGGTGTTTGGAAGTGAGTTAAACAGAGGTTCTAGGTAGCTCTAGGAAATGTCGCTCCATGCGTTTACCAGACTAGTAAACTTTCCGTGAAAGTCATCCCCAAACAGTGCCAATTATATTGAGATCAGGGAATAATGTGGTCACTCCAGTATAGGCCCTTTTTGGGTACGGATACACTTTTTTACCACGCGTGCGTTATGAATGGGGGTGTTATTCGGCTGGAAAGTCCATTGCACGGGTCCAAATATATTATCGTAATAAGGAAGAAGCTTCTGCAGTACCGTCTTCACGGCTATGGTGACGACACAGATAGTGTTTTATTTTGCGTATGTCATGAAATTAGTAATTTAACCATCAGGGTCATCTAAATTAAATCGGATTTCGTCCGAAAAAAATATTTGATGCCACTAGCTATTCCATGCCATGCAATTCCGAGCAAAAACCATGCGAGTCTCCTTACGAGTAGTGGTAAGAATTAATTTGAATTTTTTTTAGATATTCAGCTATCCGAATTACTCGTCTTACGGTGTTAACTCTACCAATGATTCGCAAATTTGATCCGATCTGGGAGGCAGAACAGTGAGAATTTGATGCTTCTCCAAAAATCCGTCTATTTTCAGTAGATGTAGTAGCTGTTTTGGTCTTCCCGTCATGTTGTTTCCATAGTTGCACTTATTTTTAAGAAAATTCGAATCCACTGACTTGCTTATTTCAAATTTGTTTATGGCAGTATCGCTGTAGGTGAGACTACACTCCTTCTAGCCATGTATTTTGCATTTCTCTTCTATACTTACGACTTTTTCTCGCACCATTTGATTGAAAAACGATTAAAATATACGCGAAATAAAAATAAAAATACATTAAGCTTCAATAAATTGATCTGCAAAGCAATTGCCTTTGTCCCAATTCAAGTGATGCAAAAAAAGTTCAGCATAAAGTAACTACCCATATGTAGGAATGATAAAGAGAAACGCAACATGAAATGATTAAAAAAATCTTGCATTCAGGTGCATGGGAGTATCTTTTTTTATATTTTCTATGACAAAGTTTTTTTTTGTATTTTCTGTGAATTTGACTATAATGAACCAAATTGAACTAAAATGAGCGAACTAGTTCAGTAGCGTGATTTGAACTAAATTGATCGATCACTCAAATGAACTAAATTGTCCAACTCTAGTGTCGAACACCGGTCTACACATAGAGTATACCTAGCATAAGCATAAGCACGGTGTCTCTTGTGACATTTCGATTTATTAACAATTATCTTAGTGGAACGGATTGGAAAGGATTATTTGTTAAAGCTAATCTTAATGAGTGCTACGATCTATTTGCAAGAAATGTGCATAATGCAATTGCCTTGTACACATCTAAAGTAAAAATTAAAACAGGTTCAAAGCCAGTGTGGTTTAATAGAAGAATAATAAATCTCAATAATAAAAAAAATAAGGTTTATAGGCAATTTCGCGGAGCTGACAATGATCGAGATCTTTACAAACAATATAGAATATTGCAAAAAAAATGTCGATATCCTAAATAAATTCCTTTATAATCAGTATTTATTGTCTGTTAAAAGTGATTTGAAATCCAATAGTAAAAGTTTTTGGAAATTTATAAACGCTAAAAAACAATCAAATGGCATTCCTAATTTCGTGCGTCACGATGGCATATCATCTTCCGATCTTTTAGTTATTTGTAACTTTTTTGCTAAACATTTTCAGTCCGTTTATTTAGATAGCTCTCCGAATATACCTCTTGGTCATCAATTAATTAACTCTGATAGTTACTTGAGCAATGGTAGTTTAGTCTTTTCAACTTCAGAAATTGAACAAGTTTTAACTAAGATTAAAGTTGACACACGACTTGATATGGATAGAATTGCTCCTAGTATTTTACCTTTAAAAATAATTTTCAATTGTTTCCTTGAAAGTGGTGAGTTTTTAAAAAAGTGGAAGCGCTCTATAATTACACCAATTTATAAATCAGGAAGTAGACAGGAGGTTTCTACTTACCGCCCTATTTGTAAAATTACTACAATTACAACATTTTTTTAAAAACTGATTTATATAAAATTAACTCAAATTCTTAAAAGTACGATTTCTTCCCGTCAACATCGTTTTGTTGCTGGTAGATCTACTAGCACAAACCTTACAATTTTTCAAATTACATATTAAATGGACTTGAGAAAGGGTATCAATTTGATGTTGTGTATACAGACTTCTCCAAAGCATTTGATCGTGTTAATCATGATATCTTACTTATGAAGTTAAATAAAATAGGTTTTCACTATAACTTCTTGAACTGGATAAAAACATACTTAACGGGTCGTATTCAGTATGTTCGTATAAATAACAATCTGAATTTATAAAATAGCATTTAAAATATTTAAGATCGTTTCAGTTGAAAGATATACATACCCTATTATATCATATCTCTGTATTTTAAATTGTGTGATGGCTCTCCTTTGTAATTTTATGACGAAATAAAAAAATCTATCTATCTTCACCAATCAATGTTAGCTCGGGTGTAGCAAGGTAGCCATCTTGGCCCCCTCTTTTTCTTGTTATTTATCAATGACATTTCCAAGGTATTTTTAAATTCTGAGTGCCTTATGTAGGCGGACGATTTGAAAATCTATAGGTGTATAAAAACTTAGCATGATTGTATGTTATTACAAGAAGATCTTGAGAGATCTAATTGGTGTTTGATTAACTCCTTACACCTTAATATTGAAAAATGTCAAAGTTTAACGTTTTGTCGAAATCGTTCATCTATTAACTTTTCTTATAAAATAAACGGTACATTTCTTTCAATTATAACCTTTAAAAAAGACCTAGGAGTAATTTTTAACCAAAAACTTGATTTCTTTAAACATACAGTGGCCGGCATAAGTATTTTGACAAAACTAAAGTTAATTCTGCTCATAATTTGAACTTACTTCATGTAAATTTTGGCATCAATGGAAAGGTCATTTAAATTCCGTTTGAATGATACAAAACTTTCCTTAACCGATTAATTACCCATTGAAAATTTGGAACTTTTGTAAAAGTCTACTTTTTTGACTTTTTTCCTCGGTTCCAAAAAAAAATATTTTGATGCAAAAAGTTTCTTCAAACAATTCTTATAGTATCTGCAAAAAAAATTTTTCAAAAATCTCTTCGCTAATATTTTTTATGATTTTTTGAATGGGATGATCTGAGAAAAATTTTGTATGAAAAGGAGGAAAAAGTGACTAAAATAGTCATTTTTAGCAATTTTCAAAAAATCATAAAAAATATTAGCGAAGAGATTTTTGAAAATTTTTTTTTGCAGTCACTATTAGAATTGTTTGGAGAAACTTTTTGCATCAAAACATTTTTTTTTGATGCCGAGGAAAAAAAGTCAAAAAACTTGACAAAAATTCTAAATTCTGAAATTTTTAAATGGGTACTTAATGGGTTGAGGAAAGTTTTGTATAATTCAAACGGAATTTAAATGACCTTTCTATTGATGCCAAAATTTACATGAAGTAACTTTTAAATTATGAGCAGAATTAACTTTAGTTTTGTCAAAATACTTATGCCGGCCACTGTACGGATTATTTGGTCGCCAAAGGTAATTCGATGTTGGGATTCATTCTAAGTAATTCAAAGAAGTTCTGTGATCCACACACTTTGAAATGTCTGTTTTTTGCGTTTGTTAGATCTACTCTTGAATATTGTAGTACAATTTGGAGTCCTGCATATGAAGTTCACTCTTTTCGAATCGAGAAAATACAAAAACGTTTTACAAGAGTATTAGTGAAAAGGCTTCATTGGGACATAGATATGCCTTCTTATGGAACAAGGTGCAAATTATTTGGAATTTTACCTCTTAATATTCGAAGAAAGTTGTCTGAGATTATGTTCATTCGTGACGTATTGACTAATCATATTGATTGTTCCGATTGTTTTTTAAGATTCCATATCACAGAACAAATTATGCTGCCAATGAACCGTTGTCTAGATGATTAAGAGAAGCCAATACAGTTTGCGATGTGATCGATTTTAGTCTCAGTAGATTTTCATTTAAAACTAATTTGCTGTTAATCTTAAGCAACTCTAATTAATTAATTAATTTTTTTGTTTGTATTTTTGGCTTTTTTATTTTTGTATTATATTATATAATATATCAAGTAATCACTAAAGTATTGTAACTTTGTTTGTTGAAATAAACTAAACTAAACTAAACTAAACTTTCGAAGGCCTAGAAGGTGATGCGAGAAGAGGTGCGTAAAAGCTTTTCTGTGCTATGGTTTTACTTGACGAGACAAGATGGACTCCAGAAGAAGAGTTTTTAACGGAAATTTCATATTTTAAATTGCTTAAAAACAAAAAGAGAAGGAAAGTCCACAAAATATATTTAAAAAGAAAAGAATTAGGGAAGTTTCATCACTTATATCCCCAATTAAGAAAGATGCTCGGTTTTATTTTACGTAACACGTGCCGTACAGAACCTTCACAGAGTGCGCGCGCATATGAAGAAATATGAACAGTTTTCTCGCACTCAATCGCTTTTCGCGTCACTGTGCGCGCGCGACTTTAGATTGGTACATCTCTCTAAGTACCATAATACGTGTACTACCGTATACACATTTTTACACGATAACACGATTCTCAAAAAAAGTTTATAACAACATTGCCCAGTGCACCAAAATCAATCGCACTGCGAAAAAAACAGTTTTCAAATGGACAGTAAAATAAAATCTTGCGGAAACATGGATCAATATAAATAATAAATAGTACAGTAAAACCCGCTTAAGAGAAACCCGCTTGAGAGAAAAACCCGCTTATCTGAAACACTTTTTTCATACCCGAGTATTTGTCGACCAATTCCCTATAAAACATTCCGCTTTAGCGAAACTAGCTTAAGTGAAAAGCCCGGATACCTGAAGCATATTTCCAGTTATATTTTATATTTTTCATTGAAAAAAACTCTCTTAAGTGAAAATATTGAATCGAACAGAACAAAAAATTTGAACGCTTTCACTTCTTTTTTCTCGAAAATGACATTTGAATTTCTGAAGTTCCGCCGAACATAAAATTGTATGACAGGGGGGTCTATTCTCACCATATTTCCCATTATAGCTCATCAAAGTAGGTAACCTCTAATTTGAAGGTGCCTTGTTTATGCTGGGTCATCTCCTCCAAATAAAAGGGAACGACGCGACTAGCTGTGCAGTTGGAACTTCCCTTGTCACAGTAGCAGCGGGATAACTCCATTCCTAAACCACACTTTTAACGACTGGTTGACTGGTCGATTTGACCGTAACTCTTTGCCACCCAGATTTCTTCTGGGGTGCTATAGAAGAAAAAGTTTATTTTAGAGAAATATCGAGTCTTTTTTTGACCATTTTTGTCTGAAAAAAATGTCTTTTACTACATCTTTTGTTGATTGCACGTAAAAAAGTTGCTTAACATAATTTTTAGGAAATTTCTTAAAGATAAAAATTTCATACAAAGAATTTTAATTTTAATTTAATTTTATTAAGTACAAATTTTGAAAAAAAAAGCGTTTTAGGTAAAAAATTGTAACAAATTTTAAAAATGTTGCGTTTAAGGGGCCATAACTTTTTTGTAGCTCCACAGATGTCCCCGAAGTGCTTAAGACTTGTTCAAAACAATTTTTTAACCTATAATAATTTATAGGTTATAGCGTTTTAAGTTGTAATACCTACAAATTAGAGTTCACCTAATAAATATACGCTTAACGGAATTTTTTAAACCCGCTTAAGTGACATTTTGTTTTCACTTATCCGGACTCCGCTTAAGTGCAATTTTTTTTTCACTTAAGCGGGGTTCGTTTAAGTGAAAAACCCGTTTAAGTAAGTAAAAATTTTGAAAAAAAAAGCATTTTAGGTAAAAAATTGTAACAAATTTTAAAAATTTTGCGTTTAAGGAGCCATAACTTTTTTGTAGCTCCACAGATGTCCCCGAAGTGCTTAAGACTTGTTCAAAACAATTTTTTAAGTTTTAAGTTGTAATACCTACAAATTAGAGTTCACCTAATAAATATACGCTTAACGGAATTTTTTAAACCCGCTTAAGTGACATTTTGTTTTCACTTATCCGGACTCCGCTTAAGTGAAAGAAAGACTGTGTCATTTTGGTGTTTCTCTTAAGCGGGTTTTACTGTATATACAAGTGATAATTTGGCCCAATGTGCTCAAAATTTGAGAAGTAGCGATGAGAATATTTTTACCTGGACAACTACTCCAAGAACAAAGCTCATAAACAAAAGGGGTGATATACTCGCACTCCTCTTTCCGCTGTCCTCTAATTTATTTTTTTAAATTTATTTTCCTAATTTTCCTAACATGTATGGAATTAAATGGAAAATTAATAAAACGAATCCACTTCGATCAAAAGCGACTTTGAGCAGTCTTTAAATTGCTTCATATTGCGAGAAATTGGTCCAATCAGTGGCAATATAATTGCATAATCAAGAGTCCAAATTCTCTTTTTAAGCAAAATTTATGGTCGTTTTTTTCTTATTATGTATTTAAAAAAAAATATGTATGTACAAACAGTAGTGGAAATTCCCATAAAAACACTATATTATTTTATATATAATGTATTTCAATTACTACGGACCTGGGAACACTTTTATTTTTTGGATGGTCAATCATCTGTAAGACAAAATTGAAGTAAACCGTTTTGTTTTAACTTTATAAATCAGTTCATATCATACAGTTTTTGCAAAGACATCTTCGAAAAAAGTAATTTTTAAGCGGAAATTCCCATAAAAACAGTAAAAGTAAAGTGTTTTTTATCAAAATTGGCCAGAATTTTTTTTACCGAAGCTGGTACGAAATAAATTATTGTATCTTTTTTAATTGTTTTAAACATAAATTTACCGTTCGAAATCAAAGATGTCACGCGGAAGAAATTTGAAAGCGGAAGAAGGGACCAAAATTGCGCAAAAATTACTTCATTCAAAGAATGTGGCATTTCTGATCGTGGAAATTCCAAAAAAATTTACAGATAAACACAGTTATACACAACTTTTTAAGATTATGTGAAAAATGCGCATAATAAAAAGCTTACAAATCGCTAGGTGCGATTGATATCCGATGAAGCATGCAGAAAGAAAACTGTTTGTTACAAATAAATAACGGGCCTATAATATAAGCTATCATACATTAATATTAATTAATTGAGTTTGTTTGGATATACACTCCCGCTCATCTGAATAGGTTCAACATTATTTAAAAAGTAAAGTAACGATATCTCTGTAACCAACTTGCCGATTTTTATGAAATCAATTTTCTTATATAGAATAATCAATTGTTAATGAAACAGGATAGTTTGCGGCCTCTAACACACGTATTTATATTTTTATGATTATTTTTCCAAAAACGTATCGAAAGATGGCCATTTATTTTGGCTCAACTGAATAGGTTCAAACATTGAAAATTAAAAAAAAGAATATATTAAGTACTAATTCACAGCTTTGGTAGTTTTTAACATTTAGCTACATAATATTTAAGTATAGTTTAGTATGTAGTACTATCTCCTTTGTTCAATATAACTTCATAGATACGATTTGGGAAATACTTATAATATTTTTCAATAATTCCAAGTGAAATTGTTGACCCGGCTTTTTTAATGGCGCCAATTAGGATTGCTGGATTATCAAATTGTCCCCTGTCCTCATATACTTTTTTGGACAATAGACCTCAAACGTTTTCAATAATATTTAAGTCCGGGGAGTATGGCAACCTCTCCAGCAATTTTACGTTTTGATCCTTTATCCACTGTTTAACAACACTCCAGTAGGTATGAATGGGGCCGTTGTCCATGTAATCCGTTCAAAAATATTCGAACAATTTGGAACAGCATTTTCTAGTATAGTTTTGTATACATTCGCGTTAATTTTCGATGTAACAAATTGCAGCTCACAAAGTCACAAGTCCCATAATATGATTTATGCGGAACATCATAATGCCCCTGATGCACAGGTGTGATGACTACCTAAAACTAGAGTTGGACAATTTAGTTCATTTAAGTGATCGATCAATTTAGTTCAAATCACGCTACTGAACTAGTTCGCTCATTTTAGTTCAATTTAGTTCATGGGGTGGTTGGATGCAGAGTGTTTTGGTTTAATGTGTGATGTGTAATGTTGTATTTTTATGTGTAAGGTGTAAGTATTTATAATATGGAAAATGTGTAGGATTATATAGAGAAGGATACCACCTATTTTGTAATAATGTACTTCCTTCTGTGTTCTCCTCTCCGTGTGTGGTGTGTATGATTTTCCAATTATTTTGTGTATAGTGTACCTAATTTGTGTGTTTTGTGTATTTTGTATAATAGTGTAGATACTGTGTAAAATATGATTGGCAACAAAAAAAAAAACTAGTACTTGTATATAAAATTATACATAGAGAAAATGTCTTTATTTTAGCAAACTGCAGCAAGTCAACCGATCTCGTTGACGATTCACGTACCAATGCCATCCAAAATCAACGGCATCGATCGCCACTTCACTTAGGCTAGAGAAACTAGTGGTACAATTCAAATGTAATGTGTTTCGTCAAATAGAGCAAAAGAGAGTTAACAGTAGGTAATAGAAAAGAATACAATGTGTATGTATGTGTTACTAATAATATCTAAGAAAATTCATTTTAATACGGTGCGTTTATTGTTGTTTGGTAATGTGGAATGTAAGTTGCGTGTCGTTCTCCAACACAGAGTTTAAAGTACCCAAAGAAGCCCTGTAGTAAGGGGTCGCCGACGCGATCACAAACCAGTAAGAAATAGACCGTCGACTCCTCCCAAATAACGGACTTTGCATACAAGCTGTTGACACCATAGGATTTATTTATGTGTTGGGGCTGTATAAATCAAAGGGAAGAAATTACGGCACACGCATACTTAGTAAAATCCTATGGCAGTTGCACCTGGCAGTGGTTTATGGCAGTGGGGCTGTGTTCTGAAGGTTTCTTCTTTTTTTCCAGTTACACTTCGTTCACATCACAGTTTAGTTTTAGGAAATGTTAAATTGTTCAAACTGTTGATATCAATTAAAATTGGCGATGTAAAGGAATATTCACATGAGAATGAACAAACGAATTGATAATAATATGCGAACAAACCACTTTTGATGCATTTATATAACAAAAAATTGTTCATTTTACTATTGCAAGAGTACCTAGAATAATAAATTAATGCATCAAAATATGGGAAAAACCAGTTTGAAAAGAGTTTAAACAACGAAATTTCGAACTAAAAATGTTTGCCTCGAAGGAAAACACCCTTGGTGCGAATTTTCACAAGTTTATTCAAAATTCACGACATTAAAACCCGCTCCACAAACTATCAAATACAAAATTCGTTCGAACTTATGTAAACTTAAATCAAATATTGTTAAGTAGTAGAAATTGATGTTTGAACTTGGCGAACTGTTGCGACAAATAAGTGTTCATGTGAATGGACTGTCAAAACATGTGATAACATTCTTTTCACTTGTACCATATTCCCACCAACGTGATTTAGCTAAATTCACTTGATTTAGCTAAAATCATGTCATTAATTTCGTGATCTATTATATTTTCATGATTGCAAAAAAAAAAATTGGTCCGGAAAAGACTTGCTCCTGGATCTTTGGAATGAAGAGCTTCAGGAATTGACAGCAATGTCAAAACAAAATGTCAAAATGAAACTCTTTTCGTGATTTATTTTTCACTTTGGTTTATTCACGTGGTTATCCTTTATTTGTTGTTTTGATTTTGTTATTAGGCCTGTTTTATTGCACATCTGTCTCAGTGAAGTAAAGAGAAGTAGACATTTTAACACGCAATTCCAACAACCATACACTGCTTGCCACTTTTTAGATGTGCAATAAAACAGGCTGATAAAGTTAAAGTTTATCGGAGACAAGGATAAAACACATCCAACTCGCTGAAAAGAAAAAAGACGCGAGCGTTTATTCGAAATGAGCTGTAAGACAGATACAGCAGCGTAATAATTTATGGTGATGCCACAAGGCAATTGAAGATATGGTTCTCGTGTTTAATTAAACAACATTCCATAGTTGGTAGCAATTTTAACAAATTTGCTGGAACGTAAAATAAATCGCCAGCGATATTTTTTGTATTCACTAATATTTTATATTCGCGGGTGATTTGTTGTTGCGATGAATTTCTTGTGAATTATAAAAAGTATTAGTTTTCGAATGAGTGAACAATATACTAGCAACGATATAAATTATATTTTCGCTCAAAATTAAGTTTAAATCATTCCAACCAGCCGTCTAGCTACTTGCAGTATGATTTTATCTAAAATGTAAACAGTACATAAACTTAGTTCCCAACGTTTGTTAACATATCCCAATAAATGGCCGCTTTTATGTTTTATTTACATTCCCGCCATTGATTTTGACATATCACACGTATTCACAGACAGGGAAATTTATTCCGGGGTGAATCGGGTAGGTGCACGGAAAGTCGGCGGTCTAGTTCTCTGTGGTTTGTGGACGCGATTAACATTTAAAAGCCACCTCGACAGATAGAGGAACAAAGTTGGGTCAAGCTGCCAATGAAACCGTATCGATTTCTTGGGCACTCATTCCGAAAGTCAATAATCGCATGACGATACCGTTTCGACGATAGCCTTGCATAACGTAACATTGAAAATTGCTATCGTCTCCACGACATCGTTTCTTCGATACAACATTTGCTTCTTGTAGCTCAATAATCGACAGAGCACTATCGTCCAGACGCTAGAGATATATCAATTAATGATAGACCACTTGGGCTAACCTATTCAATCCCCATTAAAATTTAATGACATTTTTTCATTTCTCAGCATAAACATTCGGCACCACTCAGGGCCTAATGTAAACATTTGATAACATTCTTGGATCGACACACTCATCGATCCTAATTGCCTTCTGCAATTAAATATACTTTGTCTCCAATGACAAAGATGCCTCGATGTCGCTCTGTCGAACACTTGTGTAAACAAACACAATGTTCGGACCGACGATTCCGTTACCCACCGAGGTAACATTTTTGATGATGAGCCTTGACTTAGGCAGTTGCATTTCAGTCCGCGAACAAGACCGAAACACTCTTTCCATCTTCCTTTCTTTATCCAGAGTTAAATAAATATATTTTTTTCTTTTAAACTATAAAGAAGAAGTTTTCTGGCGCAGTCGGTAGGATCGCGAGTTAGCATACTGAACTAAAATCGGAAATTGATTAGAGAATAACTTTTGTGTGATAAGCAACAGTATATCATAGATAAAAGAAAAACTAGAACTCATAGTGCTAATGTTGCAAAGCAACAATCATCGCGAATTAATTTTAATCTATTAAGTGTGAGTACAATTTAAAATAAAAAAAAAAAAGTGAAACAGCGAGTTACAACTCGAAGTAACAAAAAAAAATTGTTTTAAACCAATACCACATTAATTAATGTCAATCGATCAACTTAATAGACAAGTTGTAAAAGATAGACAAGTGAGAGGTACTCTGAGACAAAACAAAGAGGAGGAAAGTGATAGTGAAAGTAACGAGACGAGCAACCAAAATAAAATGAATTTCACATTTAGTGATTTAATTAAAGAGGCACGGTCTATCCCAACATTCAAGGGAGATGACTCGTACGCCCTTTCATCGTTCTTAAACGAAGCCGATTACATGATGTCGATGATTTTTTTTTTTTTTTTTTTTTTTTATAATTCACACGCGCTAAAGAGTTTATGACTACTCTTATGGTGTAGTGTGATTTACACAGCGCGGGCGTTAAGGAAAATGGGATAGAGAAGATAGGAGATTCCGATGCACATTGGTTTTAAATGTCTGTAAATTATACTGAGGAGGAAAGACAGAGCCGGGCAAGGCATTCCACATTCGTGTTGTACGGCTTATGAAAGAATCTCTATATTTCAAAGTACGGCCGAAGATAGGCTGGATGGTAAACTGATGGGCATTCCTAGCAAGGCGAGTATTGCGGTTGAATTTCTGAAGGGGCGGAATGCAGCTGGCAATTTCGTTTGAGCACTGTTTGTTAAAAAAGCGATAAAACAAGATGCCGGACAGTTGGCATACTTACAACGTATAATAATAGCTAAAATCCAGGGAGAAGCGTTAAATACAATACTGAGATTACATCCGGACAGCAGTTGGAGCCAGGTGAAAACTCAACTACAAAGGACTTATGGCGTTCACGAGGAGTATGCAGCTCTAAAGGAAAAAGCAGACGGGATAAAATTTAGTAATATCCTAATGATGATAATGATAATACCGATTAAAGCTGATATCAATATAGAAAGACTAGAAACAGAAAGTGGACATTTGACTTTAAGACTTGACGACGCTGACATTATAGAAGACTTTAACATACTATTACATACAGTTGACTTAGACGAAATAAAGAAATTAATATACGAGATAGAAGTTGACATAGCGACAATGTTTAGGAATGACGAAAGATCATATCTATTAACAAAAGAAATTAATAAGATAAAACATATTTATTTCACGATAATACCACGTAGACATAGACGAGGTTTAATTAACATAGGAGGAGCAGTAATGAAATTATTTTTTGGAACAATGGACAGTGATGACAAGAACGAAATTCAAGAACATTTGAACGCATTAGAAAATAATACATATCATACAATAGAAAATCTCAATAAACAAATATATATAAACAATATTACAAACCAAAACATTGAAAGCCTGAAAAATACGATTACTAGTGACAGGAATAAAATGTTAGAAATCCTAAATCATATACAAAACAATGATCAAAAGTATTTAAAAGACATCTATATGAATCAACAATTAATAAGAATAGGAATTTTTAAAGACGAAATAAGTAAAATTCAAGACAACATCCTCAATATAAAAACAGGTCAAATGATAAGAAGCATTTTAACTAATGAGGAAATTGAAAAATTTGATATTGATATCTTAAAATTGAAAAATATTAAACTAGCAGTAGGAAAATATAAGAGTACTTTGGCATTCATATTGAAAATACCTAAAAACATTGCAAAGGTACATAAATACATAATAACACTATTAACGAACAAAATGTTTGAAGAATTAGAAATTAAAACACAAACTGTTGTAGAATATAAGAATGAATATTATGAAATGAAAAACGATATATATATAAAAAATTTAAAATTGGCCAGCAAGTGTATACAAAGCTAATTTAAAGAAAAAATATCTTGTAACAAAATAAAAAATAATAAGAATAAAATGATTGAACTAGACGTTGGTGTATATCTAGTAGAAAACAATAAAGATGTAATACTAAAAAATACATGTAATAATCAAACATACATTTTAAATGGAAACTATTTAATCAAGTTTGAAGATTGTACAATAGATTTGAATGAAATAGAAATTGAAAATAAAATTGAAATATTTAAACAAGTAATAACAATCCCTAACTATAATAATATAACTCATGTCAATTTAACACTTTCATTCGAAGAATTACAAATGAAACAAAACGCAAATAATGATCAAATAAGAATATTGAAATATTACAGAAAAATACACTCTTTCGGCCTTGTATCAGTAGGAATAATAGTAATAAGTGTAATATGTATAATTGTAATACTTTTTGTAAAACGTAAAAGGAAGATGGACAGAGAATTTAAAGTTAATATTTCAACTCCGGAGAAGTTGAAACTTAAGGAGGGGGGAGATATATCAATTAATGATAGACCACTTGGGCTAACCTATTCAATCCCCATTAAAATTTAATGACATTTTTTCATTTCAGATCACAAAGTAAAAGAAAACTTTGTGATCTCTCAGCATAAACATTCGGCACCACTCAGGGCCTAATGTAAACATTTGATAACATTCTTGGATCGACACACTCATCGATCCTAATTGCCTTCTGCAATTAAATATACTTTGTCTCCAATGACAAAGATGCCTCGATGTCGCTCTGTCGAACACTTGTGTAAATAAACACAATGTTCGGACCGACGATTCCGTTACCCACCGAGGTAACATTTTTGATGATGAGCCTTGACTTAGGAGTTGCATTTCAGTCCGCGAACAAGACCGAAACACTCTTTCCATCTTCCTTTCTTTATCCAGAGTTAAATAAATATATTTTTTTCTTTTAAACTATAAAGAAGAAGTTTTCTCTAGCGTTTGCACGATAGCTAATTAATTTAGGTATCGTGATGCATTGATTTGTTTATTTTGCGGACAAGCTTTTTACAGGAATTTTAAAGCGAGCAATTGAATTAAGATTTTTTACGATTTAAATTACATAATAACTCATTGTTATTTGTCAAGTGTCATTTATGACAATAACGATGACGTCTAGTCCTTTTTTCAACTACTGTTTATGGGCTCCTGAAAGGTACCGAAAGTTCTCAAACTTTGTACAAAATAAACGATGGTGGTAGAGTTACGTGAAGCAAATAAAAGACGATCTCGTGCACTACTTGGACGACAGTCGTCTTAAATTTTATGGAATGAGTACCCTGGATGCTCGCGTATACTGGCATCGTGGTGTGTGGAGTCACCAAAGCTAGAATTCCATGGAATTGTGTTGAAAATTTCCATATAAAATTACCTATTGTGACCGTTAAAATATAATTTAATATAGTAATTTGAAGGTTAAAAATGATTTTTGGTAAGGCCAATTGAAAATAATAACCGTGAACTAAATGAACTAGTGAACTAAGTGTGTGAACTTAGTTCACTATAGTGAACTAGTTCATTGAACAAGTTCGTACGTGAACTACACAAGCCTACCTAAAACACATTCACCCTTTCGCAGGTCATGAATGTTATAGTTTAAGCCAACCGGTCCATCCAGGTTGAACTTCTTTTCATCAGAAAACACAACAATCTGCCACTCCTTGTTCCACGTCATATGCTCTCGAGCAAACTGAAGTCGTGCAGCTTTGCGCACATCATTGACATATGTTGTTTTTGTACGTCCAGTCTCTTCAAATGCTTGGCACTCCGAATGATGCATTTTTCAGATGACAAGCTTGCACTAGCACCGCATTCTTCCTTGATTCAAGCAGCAGAACGTTGGGAATTTGAAGTAGTTCAGATGATAAAATAAAAAAAAATAAAATACGTAACGTATGTTAGAGACCGCAAACTTTCGTGTTTCATTAACAATTGATTATTCTATACAAAAAAAAATATTTCATTAATATCGGCAATTTGGTTATCGAGATATTGTCTTTTTACTTTTTTAAAAATGTTGAACCTATTCAGTTGAGCGGGAGTGTAATTTGGGGCTTAAGGAGCGAAAAGGTACCTAGGCGTCCTATGTCTTTTTTAACCAACTGTAGATAATCATCAATTATTAAAAAAGCGTATAAAACATAGGTATGTACATCGCAAAATAAAGTAAAGAGTATAATAAGAATTAATGCATGAATTTATGAATTCGATTCCCGGAAAACTATAAACTACATGTTAAGAGTTTTTTCCACTGCGCCACCTCTCGCGAACGTCTGACAAACATTTGTGATCTGAGAGTACTGTGTTCACTTTTTTAGACGCACGTAAGTTACGTTTTATTTCTTGTTTTTTCGCTTTACGTGGAACAAAGAGAAAAAAAACTTATTTGGCAAGAAAAATTCATCTCTTCTCTTCTCTATATACATATATAAAACAAAGTGGAAAAAACTGTTTCCCTCTGTCGCCCATAATTTTCAACGAATTTAGCTAGTTGATAAAAACATTGCAAATCGTATATTTCGAAAACCACAGAATCGATTGAGTTCAAACTTACAGATAATCATAGGTATTGGCCTTAGAGTGCTCCTGCGAAGATTGGTCAAAGTTGGACAAAAGGGGCGTGGCACCACCAAAACAAAAAAAAAAATAACTAAAAAAGCAAAAAAAGCCTGCCGAAGTTGGCGGGGGTTCAGCAAAACAAACATAATTTCAAACTTGATTATGGACCCATAACGGTAGTTTTATTCAATTTTTAATATACCATCCAAAAACGTGTGTATTTTTTTGGTTCACTTTAATAGACGCACCTGTAAAAAAGTCGAAAAACAATACAACACCAAATTTGTTTGCGATATTTTTATTTTGTTTATTTATTTTAATAAATTTTATGTTATTTTAATAATGTGTAAGGCAGAACCATTGGTCATACTCAAAATCTCAAAAATTGTATTCTTCAAAAAGCCATATGAACTTTTAAGGTTGTTTAATGATATATTCCTTCAAGAAGCCTTAATCGCCGCAATCAGCTCTTGATTGTGGTGATAATAATAATTGTTGTCTCAATAAATTTCACGGGGACAAGATTTTCAATAATATTAAAGTCAGGCGAATGTGGCGGACATTGCAATATTTTAATATTTTTACTGGCAACCCATTCTTAAACAAGTCGTGAATTGTGTATATGCACATTATCCTTCTGAAATGTCCATGGAATAGGTCCACAAAGGTCCTTTATTGCGGGAAAAGCTACTTCCAAAAAAGTTTTGCAAGAAGTACTAGTAATTTAATTGGAAACGATTTCCAATTTAAAAGCGCCGTAGAATGAAATTGCACGATTTGAAAAGCTTTCCGAGAGGTAAGCTTTAACTTTAACATTTTTTGCTGATTCAACGCGTTTTTTCTGCCTATTTTAATAAAATTAATATAAAATAATAGTAGGCTTACTTTCAAATTAACTTTTTACTACTCTTTGTCCGACCACTTGTTGTTAACAAGCCAATTTAACCGTTGCGTCTATTCAAGTGAACCAAAAAAATGCATACGTTTTTGCATGGTATAGAAAAAAATTAGTAAAACTAACGTTATAGGTCCATAATCAAGTTTGAAATTATGTTCGTTTTATAGTGTATGATGAATGTACATTCCTGCCAAATAAGTTTTTTTTTCTCTTTGTTCCATGTAAAACGAAAAAAAAAAATAAACAAGAAATAAAACGTAACTCTTGTGCGTCTAAACAAGTGAACCGCGCTGTATAAATGTCATGGAAAAGCTTCTCAATTCATCCGTGCGGACTTTGCATAAAATGTAGGTCCCTTCCATTCGTCCCAAAAAATTAAAACTCACACAAACGAATGCTTGTGCGAACCTAGGCCGACGGTGCCTATAATGACCTGTTGCGCCATCTATTTATTTATTTTTAAACCTATTAATTTGACATGTAACCATGAATTATTTAATATTTTTTAGTCTGGAGAATCGGACAAGGACTTGAAAGTGAATTCTGATGAAGGGACTTCATCAGGTTTATTAGATGTTTCCTCGGATGATATGTCTTTAACAATGCAGTCTTTTTGGTCCTCATCATCAGAACAGGAAGTTAAGGGCAGTACTAATATAATTCACGACAACAGTTGCAGACAAGGAACTTGTAGCATCACTGAGCCAGAGGTAAGGTTCTTATTCAATTCAATATCCACAACCAATTATACATTTTCAAATATTTGAAAAAAATTTTCGTCACCTAACTAATAATAACACGGGGAATAAAGACATTTCAATTCGGAAAAATTAGGGGAAAGCTGCATTTTGTGGTTCTAAACAATATCCCAAAAGTCCGTACGATGGTGCCGCTAAAAATGTTACGCGGTGTCAAAGGTTTGAGTTAAAAAGTTTTTCGCAAATATATCGTTGACGGTTACTTTTATCGAAAAGTAGTGTATTTTTCTATTTTTTTTTCTTATATAGAATAATCAATTGTTAATGAAACAGGATAGTTTGGGGCTCTAACAAACGTATTTATATTTTTATGATTATTTTTCCAAAAACGTATCGAAAGATGGCCATTTATTTTGGCTCAACAGTAGGTATTGGGACGGTTGGTCCTGGGAATTCTGTGCTAGAAAGAGACAGAAAATGTGCGAGAGAGATAGAGCGAGATGGAAGATTGGCTGTGGCTGGGTGTGTTGGTATGCGTAGGTGGTAGATAATGAGTTGTTGATTTTGTTGGTTTTTTTTTTTGGCTGTGTAGGTTTGGTTAAGGTGGGGTGAGTCATGGTGGGCGAGTGTTGGTTTTTTTGCGTAATGTTGGCAAGAGGGAGAGGGGTTCATATGCTGGCAAGGGGTTCAGATATGTTAGCGATGTTCAATGTAGGCGAAGGCAATAATCCAGCACATGGCAAAATTGTTATCTTTGCGAACACATAATCCAGTACATGGTTGGACGACGTAGTGATTTATCATTGTCATGGGCGAATGTAGAAATACAAACATAAATGCGAAATTAATAATGCGCAGGCTGGTCGGTGGATCTATTTTTTTTTTATTATTGCGAAATCAATACCTAATGCGCTGGCTGGCGGGATCGATAGTTGGTGGATCTATTTTTAGATTCGTGGTGGTCGGTTTACTTGGGAGATAAGGGAATTTATTTTGTTGCATTTAGTTGTGCGGCTATAGTTATTGTTTGGTTAAGGTTTAAGTTTGATGATTTGTTTACGGGATGCTGACAAGGGGGATAGAGATTCATATTTGGGAGATAAGGGAATCTATTTGATGCATTTAGTTGTACGGTTAGTTATTGTTTTGGCTGAAGTTTAAGTTTCATGGTTTGTTTGCGGGAATCTGGCAAGGGGAGAGAGATTCATATGCGGTGAGGATCGATGGTGAGGTTGAGATTTTGAGTGTTCTCTTGATTTAAATAAAACTGAAATAAGAAGGAAAAAGAGTTTACACTATAAGAAACATTTAAAAATCGATCGATAAAGTTCAGGTTTACACTAAGGCCAGTGGGTATATTTTGTTGTCGACTTGTGGGAGAAGGAACAATTGAATTATGTTTTGGTGTGAG
The DNA here is from genome assembly GCA_949372485.1 of Cheilosia soror. Taxonomy (NCBI): domain Eukaryota; kingdom Metazoa; phylum Arthropoda; class Insecta; order Diptera; family Syrphidae; genus Cheilosia; species Cheilosia soror. Next base: position 40,658,573 of record OX443562.1, read on the forward strand.
ATGTTAAAAGAGGGTGAAAACCTGTGTAGGTACCTACTTGTGAAGTTGGTTGGACACTAATAAAATTCTCGGATGTAATGATGAATAGATCGAATTTCGAACTCTATACCACACCTGAAGATGGATCCAAGTGTTTGGTTTTTCGTTTGAAAAATTGAGAATGTATAAGTTCTATTGCAAACTTTGCAATAAATCTTCAAGCTTTTCAACATATTAAACTGCAGGATTTCGGTGGCGACATAATAATATATGGTATGGTGAGGTTATACAGAAAGGTAGAAGGAAAACTAATATTTTTGGTGATGTTGAAACATTAAAATTGAGAGCAAAAACCCGTGAAGAGATACTGATTTTGAATTGAAAGTCGATAGTCAAGGGATTACGTCATCAGATCAATCAATTGATAAGGATGGATAAGTACGTTTCTCTGTATTACACATTTCCAAGTTTAAAGTTGTTAATTTATGTTTCGTTTGTTTTGTTACAGTACTTTATTTTCAGAGGAAAATGCTGCCGACTCTATGGGTTATTACACTGTTTCCATTATTTCTTAATGGTCTACCGCAAATTTTAAGTCTATTAAGGAATCAGTACTTAATGCTGAAAACTCTGAAGATATAAAAATGTTATCAGAAAATATCTCCGCGCATTTCTCTAACTCATATTGTAATACATATAATGAATAAAAAACGAAAGAAAACTACATTAAAATAGGGCTTTATTTATTGACATCATTTTCTTAATTCTAATTAATTTGCTTTCTACCAATATACGCAATCTTCTTGACATAGATTTGGGCTGAGTACCTATAACAAAATTGTACGTAGTACGGACCGATTGTTGATCTTGGAAAACGACCGGAACTCCTTTCGAACTCCTTCCGAACTTGTCAACACTCATTTGATATATTGTTTAGAAAGATATTAATAAATGATGTTTGATTCACGCAGTTCTTCCACTATAGAATTTATTTCATTCTGAAGATTATTATTGCCCGCTTCTTGGGATGCGATCAAAAGTCTTAGTCTATCAACTAGTTCATTGGCATTATACCAATAGACATAATCGACGGGATTATTCGAGTACACAGAGTATGATTTTCCAACTTTCTTTATACCTTTCTCTGTTAGACGCTTTAGTAGAGGTTGAATAACATGCTTGTACTTGTATCCTTTATTTCCGTTGACTTGTAGAGTACTATCATAGTTTCTTAAATGGGCTTTTGTTTTTTGTAATATCCTAAGATATTCATTTAAGTCTAAATCGGTATACCTATCTTTTTTAGGTTTCTGTCGAAAAATTAGTTCCTTAAGTCCATCTGTTCCAGAGAAAATTTCATCATCGATAACGAAATCCGCTTGTTCGTTAATTGAAAAGTTTGCACTACCTAATTTCACAGAGTTTGACTGTATATCGAAATATGGGCCATAGATTTTGTCATGATTAGAATCCGAGTATGACGATTGGTTGAATGGGGTACTTTGGTTGGTTGGTGTGCTAAATGAAACATTTTCTCCTGGTAGAGTTGATTCTGGAGATGAAAATTCCAAACTCTTTTTTACACTATGAAGTTTGTCTGAGGGACTTTGAAATTGTAATTGACGTTTGACAGTCTCTTTTACATCTTCCACTATATCATTATTTTTATTATTGATTACCACAGTCTTAATGCTTTCAGCAAATGAATTCAGTGGTTCAATTATGGGCTTAAAAGTATCTTCAAATTCGGTTTTTCTCATAATTTTTTCCGCCTTTAGGAGCATGTACTTTTTCTTTAAGGCCTTCTTTGTTTTTATAAGATTTTTCAATAATTTTTCATCTATATTCATATTTGAGCAGGATTCTTTGACAGGTAAACAGAACTGGTATAATCCCAAACAGGGCTGTTGTATTTTCAAACGGGCTATTACACTTTCAAAACGGGGCTGCTGCAGTTCCAAGAAGAGTGGTTACGGTTTAGGTTTTATTCGCTTAGACGGATGCTTGACGACTGAGCAGTACAATTGCTTCAAATTATTTCTTTTACTTTCCTTTAGCAATACTCAAACTCATTATTCTAAATCGAATACCTTTTTGGTAAATTTTTTTTAACGCGACCTCAATGAAGCTCACATTCTACTTCAAGAACTGCCTTGAGCTCTCCTTATGACTATTCTTTCGCAGATGTCGAGACCAATTTCTTTCATCAATATCTTCATTGCATACAATGACAAATAAACATTACCCACATCCAAACTTCTATTGCTTTTGCTTGATTTTATTTATGAATTTTCTACTCAGCGCCTGCGTTATCATTTTCAGCACACTATTCAGCTTAAATATGCGAAAGGTAAAGACTGACGTTCAAACTACTTCTCCCGGTCCAAATTATGATTGCAACTAGTTGGATGGATTTTCAGGTGCAAGGTGCAGTGACGTCACCCGCTAGAACTGGTAGATGTTTGAGTTAGATAGCGCTATGTTCTTTACCTTCTACTTATCAACCACTTTCTTGGATGGAGTTTGCTTCGGAATGCTGAAAAAAAGTGTATTTCCCCATACGAATTCGAACCCGAGTATCTTGTACAAGCCTCAGATAAGCCATCCACTAAGCTACCACGAGTTATTAAAGATTAGTTTCTAATATGTGAATAAAACCACATTCCCTATGAGATTTGTAAAAAACAAAAGCATTGACGCTGATGTAACAAGCAGATTAACTTTGCACCGGCCGGTCGGCGCGCTTGATGACAATAATATGATCTAATAATAGAATCTAGGATGGAATCAATATGATCATATGGATTTTGGATTGAGATATGAAATATGTATACTGTTGATCAATGCAAGCTAATATTTTTTGTTGTTTTTTTTTCTGTTTTAGCTGCGACTTGTGCGATGAGTCATTGTTTGGATGGGCAAGTGAAGGTTTATTTCACTAAAGAGTGGAATGGACGAGAGGAATTCATATGTGCTATAACTGTTGAGAGTTTGATTATATTTGCGGGATGCTGACAAAGAGGAGAGCAGGTTGTAAACCTTGCACTTTGCTGCACTTGCACTTTGTTGCTGGAGAGGGGGTCAACCATTCATTTTTGCGCAAACATTTCATGCACAGCTTTTGTAAAGTTTCTGCATAATATCTCACAAAGAATGAAAATATACTCAAAAGAAACCCAGTCTACGACACTAACGGCCAAATTATTTACTCTGGGTGGAAATCAGGTTTAAGTTGATTTTAAACCTGATCATTAATCCGCATTTTTAAACCCCACAATTTAAACCTATATCCATAATATTCGCTTAAAAACACACTTCACGCAACAACAGTTTAAACCCATTTTTAATCCGATTTCAACTCGTTTTAAACCCACGTATTGTCAAATTTCACATATAATGACATTTGGTTTTTGTTGTTTGTCAGTAATTGGCAATTGATTTAATATTTTGTGACATCCACATTTGGTCCATATCACTAATTGTTGTGTCCAAAGTGAAATGAGTGGACTCGTGTCGCGATACAATAATATTAATACATTTATTTTTTAATAGAATAAAAGAAAAATGTTAGATACTACCTATACCTAAAGTTGATTTCCAAATTTACATGTGGTGCCATAACCGTTGCCAAAACTAATAAAATTCATTTTTCTTATCTTCTTGCTTTTTATTATATTTTCACTTTCACTTATTTTCTGCGAGCGAAGAAATGTCAAAAATGTGACATAAAAAAACCGTCAATGATATGAAATTGAGTTTTAACCCGGGTTAAAGTACTTAAACTGGTCTACGAAGTGCAGTTTAAATTCAATCGGATTAAACGCTGACATGTTAAAAAAAAACGGCTTTTCTCCGGTTTACCGACTGAATATTATGGACTTATTGGGCTTAATTTTTGGGTTAAACTCACTTAAACTCGGGTGTAAACTTTAATCAGGATTAAAGTGAGTGAATAATATCGCCGTAAGCATTCCGGAAAACGAGTGTCTTATAGATCTGCAGAGTTCCTTTATCAAAACATTTATTTAATTCTATATCATTGGAATTTTTTTTTTTTTGGGTTGGCATTAGGAGGAGTGAATACCCCGAACTTGGCAAACAGTCTATATTAAATTTGCTCCCTTTTGTCACAACGTATATCGCTGTGAAGTAGGCTTTTCAGCGTATACTTATGCAAAGATTAAATACAGATCGAGATTGGGCGCTATCCCAGATGTGCGAATACAGCTTTCAGAGATAGAAGTACATTTTTAAAAAAATTATAAATCAAACAATGAAACAGTTTCATTCTTCAACCTTGAAAACATATCTTTAATAAAAAAATTATTTTGAAATATGCTTTCTTTCGATTGGGATTCTTAGATTCCTGTTTCAGATTTCGTCTGACCAATCGAATAAAAAAAATATACTGTGCTGTTTTTGTTGGTGTTGGTGGTGTAGCTGCCAAAATTTGTTTACCTTTTTTTGTTGTGAAGATTTTTTTTCGTAGAGTGGTTGCAACTTGAAAGTTTTACGTACATTTTCAAATAATTATAAAAGAAAGCTAATAATAAATATTCCGATTACATACATCTACCACAAAATTGCAAACGCAATGCATTTTCTCCCTCACAAATAATAAATACTGCAACTGGAGAAATTGCTGGTATGAAGAAGACGAACCAGTATTATCCCAGGACGACGACGAGGACGATGAAGTTTTGGCACATCATGAATATGAAAATAGCATATCTATTATTTGTTTCATATTTATCCATAATTTCGTTTAAATTATTTATTTTAATATGGTTTTTCACGAGCTCTAACTTTTTCGGCCAAAGACTTTTGGTAAATTGTAAACAAACAAACTCCAAATGTCAAATCATAAGTTTGTTGGTAAATCTCGTGCAACTCTGAGAAAAAAATCTAGATTCGCAAAAGTGCTCTCGAATCTGAAAAGATAGCTTTTTTTTGTACCAAATGAACGCAAAAAGTGATCTGGGGCAAGAAAAATTGATTTTTTTGCCTATCGTAATCGGCATAAGATTTGGGGTTCCGAAATATATTCGGGCTTCTTTAGGGTTCCACAGCTTAATAAGTTTGAGAATCGCTGACCTACACCATTAGTGGTGTACTTATATTCCCATACAAAATGGAAATTCAGATTTTTTGCAATTTTTCGGCTTTTCATTTGGGGGTTTCCGAATTTTCTTTTTTGCCAAACCCTGATTCAAGACGAAAAAAACAAAAAAAAAAAAGAATCATCCAAATCGGTCTAGCATCTAGCCTTTCTCGAGTTTTGCGAATTGCGAGACTAACGCATTGATTGATTTTTATATAGAGAGAAATGTAGATATATACCTATAATAGTTAGCTGCTCGTTTTACCGACACAAAATACTATTCATAAAGTAGACACATGCCTATAATTTTAGAATCAATTAAAAAAAGAATCACTTAAATCGATGCATATTTGACAAAAATATAAGCAAAATAGTGAGAGTCTAACATACATTATTTTATGCCCAATCCTTAAATCTTCTGCAACGACAGAAATGAAGCCAAATTCAGTTTTTATTCAATTTGTCTTTCCCAACTGATCAGCCCTTGCATCGTGCACCCTTCTCCAAACACACAAATCCTCCACCACCACCATCCTATCCTACACCATGCTGTTGATTTTTTTTTATACTTGCTCTTGCTCATAATAATATTGCACCTCCTTTCCTCTATTCTCCTCTCACTAAGAAAAACCAAACCAGTTGCAGTTCTCTACCCTGTTACATCACCGCCACCTGGATTGTCGAAGACGCGTAAAGGGCATCGTACATTAGAGTTGAATGCGTTGAATACGAAATTGATGAGTTGGGCACTAGGTGGACGGGCAGCATAATTCAAATCGATGGGATGAGAGTACTATAGTGTGTATATACAATGGTAGTAGTGTTGTTCAACTTCAGTTTCATTTTTCTCATCTGTAAAAGCTTTTCGAAAAGCTTCTTAATGGTATCGAATTTTTATTTCACATGACAACAATTCCCATTTGAATGCGGAATATAGGTGTTTTATTATCTTTGATTGTAGGTTATTACAAGAAGATCTTGAGAGATTATCTAATTGGTGTTTGATTAACTCATTACACCTTAATATTGAAAAATATCAAAGTTTAACGTTTTGTCGAAATCGTTCATCTATCCACTTTTCTTATAAAATAAACGGTACATTTCTTTAAATTATAACCTTTAAAAAAGACCGGGGTAATTTTTGACCAAAAACTTGATTTCTTAAAACATATCTATAAATTTTTTAGTCACCAAATGTAATTCGACGTTGGGATTCATTCTACGTAATTCAAAGGAGTTCTGTGATCCACACACTTTGAAATGTCTGTTTTTTTTTTGCGTTTGTTAGATCTACTCTTGAATATTGTAGTACAATTTGGAGTCCTGCATATGAAGTTCACTCTTTTCGAATCGAGAAAATACAAAAACGTTTCACAAGAGTATTAGTGAAAAGGCTTCACTGGGACATATATGTCTTCTTATGGAACAAGGTGCAAATTATTTGGAATGTTGCCTCTTAATATTCGAAGAAAGTTATCTGAGATTATGTTCATTCGTGAATTATTGACTAATCATATTGATTGTTCCGATATTTTGGGCTTAATCAATTTCAATGTGCCTGCGAGGATGCTTAGAAACCGATTGTTTTTTAAGATTCCATATCACAGAATGTATAGGTGCTTAAGAAAAGCCAATACAGTTTGCGATATGATCGATTTTAGTCTAAGTAGATTTTCATTTAAAAATAATTTGCTCTAAATTAAATTTTAAGCAACTCTAATGGTGTTTAATTTTTTTTTTTTTTTTGGCTTTTTTATTTATTTATTATATTATGTTATATATCAAGTAATCACTAGAGTATTGTAAACTAAACTAAACTACTTGTGTTACCTTCCAGGTAACGAAATTTAATACTCCAGAATCACCAATATTCAATCTATAGGTACCTACAATTCGATAATTTGATGCCTTTATCCTGCTCTTAGAACGACAAAGTCTGATGAGTCAGAGTTTTGTACGTCCGTCGTGTAGCTTTAGTAAGAGAGACTTTTTGACGTTTGTGACATTTATTGATATACTAGCGGACCCGGCGAACTTCGTCTCGCCCCAATTTAACGCCTTCAGACAATCTCCACAGTGATAATAAAGTACAGATAGTTCAAATTTCAATGTGATTTATTTGAATGAAACTGAAATGAGTAAAGAGCGATATGATAAACAATGTTTTTCGATTTGTTTTCCTGCGCAGAAAGAAACAACGAAGACGGTTTGCCAACACGCGAACAGGCAACGTACAGTTGACCGTGCGAAAAACACGGGAAATTCGAGATTAATCCCACAGACTTCCAACGTTTGGCCTTGCGATTTATTGATTGTCATCGCAAAAGCCAATCGAACGGGAAACTGAATCCGCTTGAATTGGAATGGAAGATTGTTCATCAGTTTCTTGACGGAATAGAATGTTAATAGAAAATGACAATGCGAAAAGGACACCCGGCATCATCTATTATTTATCTCGTTAACTTCTCCACCAAAAATGCACGCAAAACGTCTTTTTTCACAATAAAATGCACAATCCTAAATTTTCCACCTTTACATCGTCAAAAATCATCAAATCATGCGATAAAATACAAAATTTCGTCGAAAAAATAAATTAATTTTTTGCGTTTTTCCGAAATGTTCTATTTTTCCATTCGAAAAAAGCAATGCCGGAACAATTGCACACAAAATTCCATAAATAATCAATTTTCGAATTTTCCAATTTCCCGATTTTTCCGGAGGGTTTTCCCAAAATATTCTTTCAAAAGAACCCGAAAGAACTGAAGAAAAATTTATACATTTTAGCCACCATATTTATATATATAGATACGTATCTAGCAATACATACCAGCATTCGTAATAATTCAAATAGAGAACTCGCGGTTTAGCTTTGAAGGTCAGACAAACATGAGGTTGGTGAGTGCTAAATTACAAATTAAACTATAGCGTCACTAAAAATATATTATGTAATAACCAAGCATTTCACAAATTTCATTACTTTAAAAAAAAAATAACAATAGGTATTATAATTTAAAATTTTTCCTTTTAAGACTAATATTAATAACTTGATGGAGCTGAAAGATATTAAACCTAATATATATAATATATATCTACTACAGACAAAACCAGCTGAAGCCTCTTGTCACATAAAAATGGATTCAAGGATTCAGGATATTGCAAATATTTCCACACCTGTTTCGGGATTTTATGGTATAAATCCAGATATTGCACCATACGCATATTATCATGCACATTACTATACACCAAAGGTTAGAAAACACACATGTGATTAATTCTTGTAATTATTGTATGTTAGCACTTATTTATTTTTACAGAACGTTTCACACACAATACCTTATGCCACTCGACAACAATCACACCCTAACCCTCATCGAGAAGATGTTTGCTTCCAGCCACAGTTTGCCCCTAATTTGGAATCATCTGGAAATTTCGGATCAAATTCTTCGTATCCAAATGTAGAAACGCACTGCATAAGGAATTTTACAGTAAGAACATAACTATGTACTCTTTTTAGGATAACTTTTGTATTTGTTTATCCAGACTACCTCTGGTGACTTAGTCCCAACTGAAGGTTTTTTGAGCTCGTTTTTAAATGAAGAATGTATCCAAATGATGGATATAAGTGGTAATGAAAGTGAGTATCTTTTTGAATTACTTATTTTTAGAAAGGAGGTACATAATTAAATTATATACTATGCTAACCATGCCATATATTTTTCAAGGATAAACAAGAAAAATCAAAAAACATTTTTCATATCACTGGATTTATTGGCCTTAATACAGTTACTACAGGATAGTTTTTTTCGAAATCTAATAGTAGAATATATCTAACTAAATTAACTAAAAAAATAAAGTAAATAGCTTTACACCAGGCATGTCAAAGATACGGCCCGCGAGACAATTAATTGAGACCCGCGACATCAATTCAATAATGCTTTAATTTCATGTGTGTTTCATTGCAATTACTTTTGAAACACACCTCATTTGTGTTTTAAATACATATAGTTACAATACATACTCGAAAATGTGCAAGTAATGCGTAAAGTCGTTTATCTGTCTTTATTATTTCAAACACTTCCGTGATCAGAGAGACTTTGTTCAGTTTATCTTATTGTTGGCGAGTTCGGTTTAATTAATGAAAATTGTTAACCTTTGCAATGTCAACTAAAAGTCGATAGCGAGTGCCGAATTTTCCAGTCAAAGTAAGAAAAGGTAAACAACTTTGTTTGATTTGCAATCAGATTATTTCCGTTTGTAAAGAATTTAATGTGAAATTACACTATGAAACGAATCATAAAGACAAGTTTAAATTATTTACCGACGAAATTAGGCAAGAAAATTTGCTATCTTTCAAAAATAAACTTGCAGGGCAACAATCGTTTTTTAAAAAATCAAAAACTGACAGCGAGAATGCAAAGAAAGCTAGCATTAAAGATAACCAAAAAATGAAAAGCTTTTAGTGGCGGCGAATTTTTAAAAGAATGTATGCTAGACCTGGCCGATATTTCATTCCCATCACAGAAACAAGTCATTCAAGAAATACCACTAACTAGAAATACAATTGCTTCCAGAGTAAATGAGTTATCAGAAAATTTGGACTTTCAACTTAAAGATAAAATTAAAGAATTTATCTGGTATTCCCTAGCAGCCAATGAAAGTACAGATATCAGAGATACATAGCAGCTTGCTGTATTTATTCGTGGAATTGATAAGGATTTTAATATCACAGAAGAGGAGTACTACCACAGGTCAAGATATTTACGCAGCGATTGAGCAATTAGTACCAAGTTATAAGTTGGATTGGAGTAAATTCTGCAGTATTACCACAGATGGTGCACCATCCATAGTCGGTAAACATGCTGGTGTTGTGACGAAAATACGGAATAAAATTTTAAATGAATTTAAAAGTGAACGACCAAAATTCGTTGGAATTCATTGTATCATCAAGAAGCCCTGGTCTCTAAAGAGCTGAAAATGGATCATGTGATGAATCCCATAATTAAAGCAGTTAATTTTATTAGAAGTAGAGGACTAAATTATCGCCAAATCACACAATTTTTAAAAGATCTTGATGAACATTTTTCTGGCATTCCCTACTTTGGAGAAGTTCGGTGGCTTGGTCGTGGATTAATGCTTAAGCCATTTTTCGAATTGCGTTAACATATTGTTACGTTAATGGCTCAAAAGGGTAAACCGATGGTATACAGTGATGAATGATGGCTTGACATTGCGTTCTTAGTAGATATGACTGAATACTTGAGTAATTTGAATCATTACGCAACTGTACTCCAGTATTCAAGCTTTCCAAATAAAATTAAAGTTGCGGGAGTCGCAGCTGCGTGAACAAAAACTTGACCATTTCCTTAGCATTCGTGAGATCGGCATATTCAATGCAGATAAATTAGCAGATTTTTCAAATCGTTTGCTTGATCTTATTGCTGAATTTGACAGTCGTTTTGTGGATTTTCGCGAGCTCAATATATATGACTTTCCTCTTTTTAGTAACCCATTTATGTTCGACATTGATAAAGCAAAATCTTACTTGCAAATGGAACTAATAGATTTGTAGTGTGATATTACTTAAAACGAATTCAATGAAGTTGACACTTTGACATTTTATACAAATTGCTTCAAAAATCAAAATAGCTATCCCAACTTAAAGAACCATGCTGCTCGCATTTAAGCATGTTTGGAAGTTCATATGTGTGTTGACAGATGTTTTCAAAAATTAAGATTAATAAATCTAAATACCGTTCAAGACTTACAGATGAACATCTTCAGTAAATTTTAAAAATCAATACAACATCGTTGACACCAGACATCGAGGAGATAATGAAGCGGAAAAGAAGTCAAGTTTCTGGATCCCCAAAATAATATTTAGGCTTTACACGCCTCCACTTAAAAACAAATAATTTTTTTTTATAGTAAAATAATTTTTTGTTTACTTTTTACTTATATTTTATTTCATATTTGCATTTTATTTTTAATGTGGCCCGTTATCATATTTGAGACAAGAAAATGGCACTTTATGAGTTTGAGTTTGACACCCCTGCTTTACACATTTTATCAAAATATTGATAAAACGTTTCGAGTTATTATAGAGAGTGTATAAAGTTTATAAATAAGGCTGTTGTTAATGTTCAGTAGCGAGTTACTGTGTATAAATAGGACATTTTTGGCGGATTTCTATTTTTCAATGCACGAAACTCTTCAGAGAAATGTCTAATTTCATTTTAGGTTCTGCATTTTTCTTAGCGAATTGATTGAGAAGGTGAACAACAATTCTCTGAAAGATGGATTTTTGGTCATGGGCAATGCCAGAATTTACAAAACTCAAGAGGTTCGCCACACAGTGAATGGGACAGAACTGATTATTGAGTTGTTGCCGCCAGCCGTACAGCCCCATGTTGAACCCGATTGAGAAATGCTTCTCGAAGATGAAATCGCATGCGCGACAAGTGTTAGCCGATACAGACCGAGAGCATAACATTAGAGAGGTGATCGAAGAAAGTGTTGGAGTTTTGACTCAGAATAACTGCTCCAATTATGTTATGGATATGGTGTTGCTAGTCCTGGATGCTGCAAATGGACTGCCAATGCATTAACCCATTTGTAAATAAAGATGCGTTTGATTAGTATCTAAAAAGGAGTAAGGAAACAGACATTTCTCTGATTTGTTAATTTAATCTGCGTTTTTGTCAAACTTATTTGGGAAATTGTTAAACCTATTTCCTTAATTGCTAATCCTATCTGCTACTATGTGAAACTGATTTTCGTTATTGTTAACAAATGTGCGAATGCTATATTTGTTATCAGAGGGTTTTTCTCTAAGTTATAAATTAAAATTAAGTGCTTGCATCAATTATTCCAAACTGGCATTTTATCAATATTTTGACTTCGTCTGGCAAGCGACATCTAAAAAGTGTTGGACCCTCATATTTGTATTCACGTTGCAATAACCTACCTTATAGAATAAATTGGTGCGGTTGCATTAATTATTAAATATTGGTATTCTTAACACACTTCTGGCATGGCTTTAGCTGCACCTAAAACGTATTTGAGATTTAAGTGGTTGCCCCAATAATCCCTTTTTTGAATCATACTTTATTTTACTTTTGGGGGCGCTTACAGCCCGACGTGGACCACGGCCTCGACCAGCAAGCCCCTCCAGCCAGCTCGGGCCCTAGCTAGCTGCCTCCAGTTACACACACCAAGTTGGTTGAGGTCAGTCTCCAATTATGTGCGCCACCTGAGTTGGGGTCTTCTTCTGCGAAAATCACTCGAAGAATCTTTCTCTCAAAGCGTGCCAAGAGGTTTTCATCAGCTTTCGATAAGGTCAATGCTTCTGCACCATACAACTGGACCAGGATGATTAAGGTCTTGTACAATATTTCCTTGGTTCTGCGAGAAAAGGGCTTTACTTCTTAGATGCCTTCTTAGCCCGAAGAAACAGCGATTGGCAAGAGTGATTCGTTTAATTTGTACGCCGATGTCGTTTTGCGAGGTAATTGTAGAGCCTAGGTAGACAAAGTATTTAACTACTTCGAAGTTACATATATCTGTCCACTGTGACGAGTGACAGATGTTGAGAGTCCTTTCTCGATGACAGCATATACTTCGTTTTGTCCTCATTAACAGTCAGACCCATCTGCGCCGCTTCCGTTTCAATGCTTGCAAACTCGCCGTTGACGATCGCTGAGTTCTCCCAATAATGTCAATTTCAGCTGCATATGCAAGTAGTTGAATGGAATTTTGAAAAATTGTACCTACATACCTCTGATGTTGGCTTGCGGGTTCCGTACAATTGCTTCAAGAATGATGCTAAAGAAGCTGCATGATAGCGCCTCACCTTGTCTTAGACCTTTTTCGACATCAAAGGATTCCGTGGTGTTATTTCCCACGGAGCAGCGAGATTTCTCCATCGTCATCCTGCACAGACGGACGAGTTTTCCAGGGATGCCGAAATTTAACATGGCTTTGTATAATGCGTTCCTACATACGCAATCATAGGCGACCTTAAAGTCGATAAAGAGGTAGTGTGTTGTGTGTATCGTTCTGGAATTCTTGCGTTTTTTCTAAGATCTGCCGGAGTGCGAAGATTTGGTAGATGGTTGACTTTCCGGGCCTAAAACAACACTGATATGCGCCGATCAGTTTATTTGCGAATGGTTTTAGGCGTTCACACAGTACAGCTGAAAGGATCTTACACGTAACATTTAGGAGGCTTATTCCTCTGTACTTGGCGCAGTTCAGAGTATCTCCCTTCTTGTGGATGGGGCTCGCGATGCTGAGGTTTAATTCATCGGGCATACTTTCTTCCGACCAAATTTTGCAGATAAGCTGGTGAATGCTCCTTACCAAGTAATCTCCCATTGATATAAACAGTTCGGCCTGTAGGCCATCTGCTCCAGCCGCCTTGTTGGGCATAAATTTAGATATCGCTATCCTTTGGTTATCGTCGTCCGGAATGAATGGATTGTTCTGGCTGACAGCGGAATTTTGGTCGCCTTCGTCGTTTAACAGTCTGCAGGAGTGATCTTTCCAAATCCTCAGCAATGGGTCTACCGCCATGCTCGTCTCTGCAGGCTTCTTTTTGGGCCTTGTGTCCTTGGGCATATCTTTTTACCCTCTGGTAAAATATCCGAACATTGCTCCTGCAATAACTTTCCTCAATAGACTCAACCGCTTGCTTCTTGTGCTCTTTGTTTTTCCTTCTGAGAAGTCGATGTTCCTCCCTTCTTTTTTTGCAGCTCTGGTTTTGGTTTGCATCATCGACTGATAGGCTTCGGTCTTGGCTTCATGTGCCTGGCGGCACTCCTCATCGAACCAGGGGTTTCTTTGTGGTTGCTTAATGAATGGCGGGTTGACAGTGTTGCCACTGCTCCTCTGCACTTAATGCTGGAGATGCGTTAAGGGAGGCGTGGTCGGCAAAGGTTCTGACGGTCTCTTGCGATCGTAGTCTTAGGTTAGGTTAGGTTAGGTTGAATAGGGTGTGAGTTCATCACATTGGACCAGGCACCATATTGGACCCATCGCCATCCCTGGCGAACCTTAACGGTCAAATAACCTAAACCACTTCGCCCAAGCAATTAATTTCCCTACAGAGCCTGAAAATTGTTTCAGTTTTGTTTGCGAGGCCAACCTCCTCCAAATTGTCAAAGAAGTACCTACCGAGGAATTTCCTCCTATACCGAGCAATAGCTTGACATTCACAGAGGAGATGAGTTATGTCCTCTGTGACATGCAAGTCTTCGCAATACCTGCATATGTCCGTATCTGTTAGACCTAATCTCATAGCGTGCCTCCTTAGAAGACAGTGCCCGGAGAGTATCCCTATTACCATTCGTAGCCTTGATCTACTGAGCCTTAGTAATTCTACAGATTTTTTCCGATCTAGCTTAGGCCACAGTGCCCTACTATATTCAACCATCTCTGATCTGCCCTGTTTTTAATATTCTCGAGAATAATTCTCTTGGCCACGGCTATTGGTGGTCTAATGCCCCCAATTGTTTCATTAGGTGGAAGCTCTGCTCCGGTTTTGGCCAGAACATCAGCCCTTTCGTTACCCTCAATATCACAGTGTCCGGGTACCCAACACAATCTGACTTGGTTCTGCGCGCATAATGCTCTGAGCATTGTGCGGCAGCTCCTGACAAGGTCAGATTTGATAATGAAGGATTCCAGCGGCTTTAGCGCAACCTGACTATCAATGTGGATATGCGATATTCTTGTTGGATATTGATCCCATATCAGGTAGATCCGCGACTTTGAGCACGGCCAGAACCTCTGCCTGGAACAAACTGCATGTATCCGGAAGTCTTAATGACACGTGTAGATCTATAACCCTGGAGTATATACCTTACCCTGTACCCTCCTTAGTTTTGGAACCATCCGTATAAATCGAAATTTAATTATCATTCAAAACCTCATTCTCATTCTTTTGCCAGTCCTCCCTATCTGGGTCTTGTACTTCGTACGGTGTGTCGAAGTCAATTTCACACAAACTTTCATCCGTTTTATCTGGGATGTTGGAGAAGGATTCCCTTAGTATGGAGCTATGACCCACCCGTCTGGTTTTGAAGAACCCTGCGTTAGTTAGCCGAAGCGCACTAACGTGAAGTTTTATTTGTAGGTCCAGTGGTAAAGGATACATAAACATACAGTGATGGCAGTGCAAGCTGTTCTTTGTACCGCGGTCAACACATCCCGTATATATAACTTATTTGTGGCTTTCCACCAAACAAGAGCCCCATAGGTAAGAATGTGCATCATTGTTGGGCTCAATCCCCACTTTTTTCCCACTTTTTTCCTGTTCTCTTACAGACGAACAGAGCATTATGAGCCTTTCGGACTCTTTCCTGGAGCATTAAGATTCCAATTAAATTTTTTATCCAGGACCGTATCAAGATATCTTGCGCTATCCGAAAGGGATAGCTCCACCCCACCTATCCTATGTAGTTTGAAGGGTAGTATTTTGTATTTTGTACTAAAAAGTACTAGTTCTGTCTTTTCCGGGTTGACGCGAAGTCCACATCCTTCAGCTTGTTGAGGGCTGATTCCATGGTTTCACTCAATGTGCTCAAGAATTTGCCCCGAACTTGAATCGCCGCATACGCGGTTACGATAAACCCTGCGTTACTGAGTTCTTTAAGTATATCGTCTATGACAAGAACCCAGAGAAGGGGAGAGATAATCTCTCCCTGGGAAGTGCCTCTAGTAACCGATTTTCTTATTGAACTATGTCCGAGAGTGGAATTGATATTTCTGGTAACAGGCATCGTGCAAAGCCAATTGGTGATGCTGTGATCTATATTTATCCTTTCCAGAGCGCGTTTGATTGCCTCTGCCCTAACGTTATTGAAAGCACCCTCAATGTCTAAGAAAGCAGCTAATGCAGATTTTACCTACCACTTCATGTAGAGCTGTTTCTACCGATTTACCTTTTAAGTATGCGTGCTGAGCATTGCATAGATTTCCATTGCAACACTTGCTTCTTATATGGATATCAAAAAGCCTTTCGAGTGTCTTGAGGAAAAATGACGAAAGACTGATGGGTCTATAGTCCTTCGCAGAGGTATGGCTTGGTTTACCTGCTTTGGGTATGAAAACCACTCGTACCTCTCTCCATGCCGTGGGTATGTAGCCAAATTTAAGGCAATGTATAAAAATTTCCCTGATTCTACCTGTAACTATAGCCGGGGCCTTTTGCAGCATAGCTGGCAGAATGCCATCAGGGCCCGGTGCTTTATATTGAGAGAAGGACATTATAGCCCAACGCACTTTTTTCCAAGTGAAAAGGTGTTCTATTTCGGCTTCGGTTGACACGTCAGCGTACTCATAATGCCCATTCGGGTTCGAAGCCGTTGGAGTGCTACTTCCTGGAAAGTGAGCTTCAACTAAAGCTTCTAGAACTTCCTCACTGCTTTCAGCCTGTATATTAATGGACTGTAATTTTAGGAAATAAAAACACGAGATATTTTTTTGTGGGAAAAAAGAGCAAGCTCTCAAAAAAACCCATGTTTATTAGCCGCTGTCCAGAAGTGAAGTGATACGTAGAGAAAAGTACAGTCGTACGCGCAGTAGTACGACGATACTCTCTCTTTGTATCTGTGTACATTTACATACAAATTCTTTTATACAATAAACTCGTATGCCAATACGATACAGTGCCACCGAAAACAGAATGTTTTCCTTTAGGGCTCCTTCTATTATTGATTGGGCTGGCGTGGTTGCTGTCATCCTTTTGCTGATGATTGGTTGCTGTCGATCGCTGGCTGAGCTGTATGATTGCTGTCGACCGCTGGCTGCGCTGTTCAATCGCTGTTCGTTAGCTGGCAGACGCTATTCATTTGCTGTCATCTACGCTGTATGATTGCTGTCGATTGCTCGCTGCGCTGTTCGATCGCTGTTCGTTAGCTGGCAGACGCTATTCATTCGCTGGCAGATACTATCCGTTCGCTGGCAGACGCTATTCATTCGCTGGCAGACGCTATTCATTCGCTGGCAGACACTATTCGTTCGTTGGCAGACGCTATGCATTCGCTGGCAGACACTATTCGTTCGCTGGCAGACGCTATTCATTCGCTGGCAGACACTATTCGTTCGCTGGCAGACACTATCCGTTCGCTGGCAGACGCTATTCATTCGCTGGCAGACACTATTCGTTCGCTGGCAGACGCTATTCGTTCGCTGGCAGACGCTATTCATTCGCTGGCAGACGCTGTCCATTTACTACCTACCTATCTATTAACTACCCTACCTAATCGCTGGCAACGCTGTCGGTGCTGGCTTCTCTGTCCTTTGCTGGCAACGCTGTCGTTTGCTGGCTACGCTGGCAACGCTGTTGGTGCTGGCTTCTCTGTCCTTTGCTGGCAACGCTGTCGGTGCTGGCTTCTCTGTCCTTTGCTGGCAACGCTGGCTTCTCTGTCCTTTACTGGCGGATGCTGGCTTCATTCTTATTCGCTGGTTTATTCTTATTCGCTGGCGGATGCTGGCTGCTCTGTCGTCTCATTGGTTGATTCTACTGGCAGTATGCAGATCTTCTGCACTGGCCTTGTTAGCTGTCCTGTCTCGGTTTGTATTATGACGGATCGGACTAAACCGTCTCGGCTTTTGATTAGCTGGCACACTCGTCCCATAGACCATTGAGCTGGCGGAAAATTTTAACTTTTAATCAACACTAGCTGTCCCACTTTCAAGCTTTCCTTTTCCCTTCTCCATTTCTTTCGCTCTTGCAAGGTAACAAGATATTCTTCTTGCCATCTTGTCCAAAAATGCTGCAACATAGCTTGCCGTTCTTTGAACATTTTAACCGCTTTCGTATTCGCTTGCTCCATTGTCGCTATCGGTGGTGGTAGCACTATTGGCTCGCCTACCAAGAAATGCGCTGGCGTTAACGCTTGCATGTCCGCTGGATCATCATTTAATGGATGTAATGGGCGTGAATTTAATATGCCCTCTATGCTGATAAGCAATGTTAAGAATTGCTCACACTCTAACACTCGCTGTCCAACTATTCGCTGCAAATGATGTTTCATCGATTTGACAGCTGCTTCGTATATGCCCCCTTGGTGTGGGGCCGCTGACAACATGAACTTCCATTCAGTTCCCTTTAGACTTAGACGATTAAATACGTCATTCGCTTTCCATTCAGTAAACGCTCGCTTGATCTCTTTGGCAGCACCTACAAAGGATGTGCCGTTGTCGCTGTACATTCTCTCGCATCTGCCACGCCTGCTAATGAATCGTTCATAGCAGTCGATGAAGGACATCGATGTCAGATCTCTGACAACGTCGATGTGCACCGCTCTCGTCTTGAGGCAGACAAAAATTGCGACCCAAGATTTTCTTCGGGTAATTTGCCGACCCTCTCTATCCAACACTTTGAGTGTAAATGGTCCCGCATAATCGACACCAGTATTTAAAAACGCTTTCCCCGCTTGCACTCTATTCGCTGGCAGATCAGACATCAACTGCTGTTCGAGACGGTAATTATACCGTGCACAAATTACACATTTATGCAAATAGTTCCTTAGCTTGCTTCGCAACTTTGGAATCCAGTAT
This sequence comes from Cheilosia soror, assembly GCA_949372485.1. Taxonomy (NCBI): domain Eukaryota; kingdom Metazoa; phylum Arthropoda; class Insecta; order Diptera; family Syrphidae; genus Cheilosia; species Cheilosia soror. Next base: position 40,677,216 of record OX443562.1, read on the forward strand.
CGCTGGCGGATGGATTGCATCATTAATTGCGCTCCACCATGTTCTGTCATTCTATGCGCTTGCTCAATGAGTAACCATGCCAATCGCGATCCATTAGGTATTATCACGGGATGACGTTGGTCATACTCTCCGCTGGCTCTGTAAAGTCTCCCACCAACACGTAGGATACCTTCGCTGTCGAACACGGGTCTTAGAGACTCAATTTTGCTGGCTTCTGGTAGCTGTCCGTTCTCTCGAAGAGAAGAGATTTCTTTCCAATAGCTTTCCTCTTGCGCTTTCCGGATTAAATACTGCATAGCAGATACCCTTTCCTGCACTTGCAGTGCCACCGAGGCATACTCGCCTCTTCGCTGTCTTTTCGCTTGCCGCTTTCCTTTCGCTTGCCGCTGTCCTCTCGCTTTCTGCTTTGCCTTCAGAGCATTCACAAATCGGAATACATATCCGAGAATGCTTATCGCTTTTTCCAACTTTCCTGCATATTCTGCAATTGTAACTGTCGCTTGCTGATCTGGCATCCAAATGCAAATGCTTTCCTTAAACTTTGTCACCAAACACACATGCATCTCTTCAGATGCTGCCGCTGGCTCTATCTGCTCTATTGGGCAGGCTGGCCATTCGCTTTCCGCTTTCGTTAACCACGCTGGCCCGTGTAACCATAGCTTGTTGTTACACAATTCCGCTGGCATTAATCCTCGACTCAATAAGTCCGCTGGATTGTCTTTTGTACCGACGTGCCGCCATTTAGTCACATCGGTATTTGTTTGTATCGCCGATACACGATTTGCTACGTACGTCTTTAAGGTACGTGGGAGCTTTCGCATCCAATGCATTGTGACCATATAGTCAGTCCACAATACATAATCCGCCGCTGTCCATTCCATAGCTGTCAGTAACTCCACCAATAATCTGCTCAATAACTCGGCTGCTGCCAGTTCCAGACGTGGTATCGTTACGGTTTTGAGTGGTGCAACTCGTGTCTTTGCTGCCACTAGCTTGCATGTATGCTGTCCATTCGCTTGTTCCACCCTTACATATATTACTGCACCATACGCTGTCGTGGATGCATCTGAAAACCCATGGATTTGGATTTTCCCCTTTCCGCTGGTGCCCAGCCATCTGTCTATTCGAAATCGTTCTAGATATCGAATCCCTTTGCAAAAAGCTGTCCATCTCTCCTTTATTTCTGCTGGTACCTCCTGGTCCCAATCGAGACTTAATCTCCACATATCCTGAATTAGGATCTTCCCCAGTACTGTTACTGGCGCTACATATCCATTAGGGTCATATAGCTGAGCTAAACAACTCAGTATTTTTCGCTTGCTGATCTCTCCCGCTATCTCTGGAGTCTTGACTACGAATGTGAATTGATCAGTATCAATCAACCACTGTAGACCCAAGACAGTTGCTCGCTCTACCTCTTCGAACACCATTGTTCTTTCGCTGTCCGCACTGAACTGGTTTGCTAACCATGCGCTATTCGATTTCCATTTTCTTAATTCGAATCCCGCTGTCCTTAGTACGCTGTCCACTTCGCTGGCAATTGTAAATTTGGTGCTGTTCATTGCACACCTCGCAACGATGTCGGCGAGGTATGGCACCTGTGCTGGCTCTGGTCGCTGGCTGGACGACTACGCTGGCTAGCCTCGCTGGCTCTTGTGCTCGCTGGCTCGTTGCACCCTGTTGTTAAACTTGTTGAAGCGTACTTCAGTCCTCGCTGTCCGGGATGTGCTAGCAGATTCCGCTGGCCTAGTACGCTGGCTGTGGGGTTGGTGTGTGATGGCAGCAGCCTGTTTATCCAGGAACTCCAAGATCTCCTTTGTGGTTGGAGTCTCAGAAGTCCGCTGGAGCTCCCACTGTCTCGCTGTTCCGCTGTCCAGCCGCTCGTGCAGCATGTGCACCACAAACATATCCCATGCATCGACGGGAATGTTTTGGGCGCGAAGCTGGCGCAACGTCTCGTGAGTGACGTTTGACATCCTCTGGAGATCATCCGCTGTTGGATTCGCTGGCAGAGCTGGCAGATTTGTGAACTGTCGGAGTAGCTCCCGACAGATGCTGTATTTTTTATTGTAGATCTGGTTGAGGCGGCTCCATGCTTCCAAATAGTTCTCATCTGTCAGCTGCCACTCCCCCATTGCGCTGGCTGCTCTTCCCACCAGGGATTTTCGTAAGAACGAGAACTTATACGCTGGCGATATTCTTGGGTTCTCGTGGATGCCTGCGATGAAGCGATCCCGGAACCCTTGCCACCTTGTAAGGGTGCCGTCGAACTCTCCCCAGGAGTTTCGAATGTCCTGCATTTGCAGAGGTAACTCCACCTGCACTGAGATTGGTGGCGGTGGGTTAGCTGTCCTTCCGCTGGCTTCGCTGGCAATTAGTTCGCTGTCCCGCTGGCTTCTAAGCATCCCTAGTCGGCGCCGTAGTGCTGCTTTCATGTCGCAGTATAGCGACTCTGCTTGGGCCAACTTGGCCTCTATTTCCGCTGTCCTTTCGCTGGCTAAGCTGTCCAAGAGTCTAGCATGGGCCCTGCCAAGGTTGACCCATGCTTCCTCCAGTCTTTCCAGGCGGACTGTAAGCCCCTCGCTGTCCTCCAGGTTAAACCCGACGCTTTTGATGTAGCTGGCTGTGCGCTGAATAGCATTTGCTGCTGCTTCAAACGCTTTTTCGCTGGCTGTATTCCTATAAAAACAAATAAAATATCCTACGTAAATATATTGTAAAAAATAAAAAGAAAAGAGAGCTGGCTGCGCTGGCAAGAGCTGGCATGAGCTGGCAAATTGCTTGGCATCGCTATTCCTTTTTCGCTGTCCTGTGGCAAAACGAGTGAAACTAAAAATATTTATACCTACGCTTTCCGTTCGCTGGCTGTGCGCTGGCTTATTCGCTGGCTGATTCGCTGTCGGTGGCAAGAACGAGCATATGCTTTCCAGAATTTGTTTTAAAATTCATCGCTGGCTGAGCTGTCCGCTGTCCGCCTGCAGGCAAGCTTTCGTGTTATTCTTCGCTGGCCCTCGAACTTCACTATTCGGAAAGCTGGCTGAGCTGTACGCTACCTAACTTGACATGCGCATGTCAGAAAAGCTAAGCTGGCCCTGATGTCTGGATTATCTACAGATCATCGAAAATTCGCTGGCCCTTGTGTCCGAATTATACATGGATCACAGAAATTCCCGTGTTCGCTGTTCCATTTCGCTATTCCTCCCTTTCCATTTCGCTGTTCCTGTCGCTATTCCTATTTAGTAAACAAAACACTTCCTTCCTATCTTGTGCAGAAGAATTTAAAAAACACCACTTCACTACCCCTGAGTCCGTATCATCCTATGACAACACAGAATAACAAAACAAAAACAATCTAACTAAAACAAAACCACTCGTTGCCACTGCTCGTCTTGCCGATTCGCTGTCAATTTTTTCACACACCACACACTTTTATTTAATTATTTAAATGGCTTACTTCTTTATTCTGCTCATTTTCCAAATGATTTCCTTTATTATTATTTTTTTACACTTTCGATTTTTCTTCGCTTCTTCAGTTAAAAATATACTGATTACTTTCCTCTTCAAGGTCTCGATTTGTAATGCGCAGTGCGCGTCATCAGTCATTTATTTATTTGCTGTGTGGAAGGGAAAAGAAACAAGAAAAAAAAACCCAGCCGGCTGGCTTACCTGTGCCAGAGTATATCCATTAATGAGTAGGGACACTCTCCACGTGTTTCTTATCAGTTTACAATTTGCAGTACACATACACGAGAAATAGACGGCATTAAAAGTGCTCTAGTAAAAGAGGGATGGAAGAGTAGTCGAACTATTTCAAAATGTGGTACAGGGTGTGACGTAAAAAAAAGCAAAATCAATTTGTAATATTTCTTATTGAACATTTTATATCTAATATATATTCACATGTGTGCTACACTTAAATATTTTTGTTTGTTGGTACATTTTTTGTTATTTTTATTGAACTGTTTTAGAATAAAGTAAAGTACGGGCTCGGACGTAAAATTTGATAAGAAATTCCTTATTTTGATTTTTGCAACAGTTGTAATGAAATTAATTTTACAAAAAGTTAAAAATATTCCCCTCAAAATTATTTAGGTAGTACATATTTGGAAAACAAGAAATCAATTTTTGTTCAAGATTCTCTAACGAGTCCAAAAATTCTTGATTGGGCCGTGTCAATTTCGCATCTTCAAATTCTTTATTCTGTTGCCATCCTTTTATAAAACGCATTTTTTTAGTTACATTTCTAGAATTTTCATGAAAAGTCATATTTTCAAAAAATAAATTCATTTCATGCAAAAAAGTAATTTGTTACGGGTTTGCGAAAAATGGCCTTCTGAATTTTTTGGATTCTCGAAATTTAGACGAATTGAAAATATCAAATAACTTATCTATTTTGTCAATAATTTCAGCGGTATTAATAGCTGTTGAAGATACAGCACCGTGACTAGCTAGAGTATAAATACCAGCTGCAACTGTTGCACTTATCGTTTGAGCAGCAAGCCTCACCCTCATCTTTTGGAAATTGTTGGGAAAAATGTGCTCATCTGTCAATTTGGGAGCCATTCGAAATGAATTATTTTTCTCCCATAAATAAAAGTTCACAACGTCTTTCCAATTTGCTTTTTTGTTGTCAACAGCAATATCGTACTTCATGAAATTTCGCCAGAATGATTTTAAAAGATGAGGGCTATTTTTAATTGTTTGCCACACGCACTGACACTGAACACCCTTTACTTCGTCAATTGATGGTAATGAACGACTCGACTGATAACAATCCAACTCCAGGTCGCCTATAAAAATACGTGCGAAAAAAATGTAAACAATCCCCTCTACAACCAACCTAAGTAATTAGTATGACCATCTGCTGTGAATTATATTACCTAAAAAGTGCTGGCAATAAAACTTAAAATCGTAAAATATGGTAATTAACGAAGTCGTAGCAAGGCAAAAGGGTTGAATTTCGTGATAGAGAATGAAACATTTCTTTTTCATGTCCATAACAAAGACCATTTAATCAATAACCAATGGGAAAAACTACAAAATTTGTTTTTTTATTAGCAATTCTACGAAAGCAAAGCTGGTTACCTGATCAACCTGAATGGTTGAGAGAAAATACTAATTTACTGACATCACTTCAGGTCGCCTTTAAAAATGCTTTATGAAAAAACCCACAATCGTTTGTCGTACGCAGCAAGCCCCATGTAGTGGTACAGGCAAAATGTGTTGTGTACCCTTTTTTTCTCAAGCAGTCGTTGTATGCAGGTAAAAAGTATTCTTTCGACCTGCTTCCACTTATTGTACGATTTTTTCTGCATTTTGCTTTGTGGTAGTAGGAAATGCATATGTGGAGAGAGTGTCCCTACACATTAGTGGATATACTCTGACCTGTGCGCTGTACCTGTACTATTTTTTTGTATCCGCTGGCAGTATTCTCATTTTTGTGTTCGCTGGCTCTCTCGCTGTCCGTGTGTGTGTGTGGTGGTGGTTGTTCGCTGGCTCCGCTTGCTTCGCTGTTCGGTTGGGCGTTGGCGATATCTACCATCTGCCTGTACCTTTTTTTTTATATGGATAGTTTTTTGCGCTGGCTGCTTTGCGGGTGCAATTTTATTGCGTCTTTACATATTTTGTGTATTTGCATACACTTTCCAGGAATTCGCACTGAATTGGTTTATTTGGTTTCTTTTTACGCTGGCGCCTTTTTTATATGGTTTTTTATTGCGCTGGCACTTTTAGTAATTTCGCTTGCACTGAGTTTTATTACGCTGGCTATTTTGTTAGAATTTCGCTTGCACAGATTATTTATTTTTATTACGCTGGCACTAATTTGGATTATTTTTAGGTTATTGTTTGTTTTTACGCTGGCACTGATTCTTTTTTTGGGTTTTTATTACCCTTTTACGCTGGCACTTGAGTCTAACACGCTTGCAGTTTTTCGCTGGCACTTTTCGGAATTTTTTAAGATCACGGTTTTTACGCTGGCGGCACTTTCCGATATTTTCCACGCTGGCACTTGGTTAATTAATTCCCGGAATTTTACTATTCCCGCTGTCCATAGGTCGCTAGCTCAGAATATCCGGTTCGAATGCGACCAAATGTATATTAATGGACTGTAATTTTAGGAAATAAAAACACGAGATATTTTTTTGTGGGAAAAAAGAGCAAGCTCTCAAAAAAAACCATGTTTATTAGCCGCTGTCCAGAAGTGAAGTGATACGTAGAGAAAAGTACAGTCGTACGCGCAGTAGTACGACGATACTCTCTCTTTGTATCTGTGTACATTTACATACAAATTCTTTTATACAATAAACTCGTATGCCAATACGATACACAGCCCATGCACCATTAGATTTCCTAATAAAGCTGGGTACTACCGCATCTTTAGCAATAATCTTGCGAAGTCTGGAGGCTTCGGTGGTATCTGCAATCGATTCACAGAAAAGCTTCCAGGATTTCCTTTTAGATCGCCTAATCAATCAGATCGTAGTCTTGTGACGTAAAATCTTCTAACTGCCTCCGTCGGGTGTTGTTGCGCAGTGGATATCCGCATCCGTACTTTGGCTACTACCAGGTTGTGGTCCGAGTCTATGTTGGCTGCTCCAAGACACTGGAGGCATGCCGGTAATCTACCGCAACGTGGTCAATTTGGTTAACCGTTGCTTGGTCTGGAGACCGCCATGTTCCCTTGTGTATATTGAGGTGTGGTAATCTTGTGCTGGGGATGACAATGTTTCGCCCTGCAGCAACGTCGATAAGCCTGAATCCGTTTCCGCAGGTGTTGTCGTGCGTGCTGTGCTGTTCGAATATAGAGCCGAAGATGACCTTCTTTCCGATCCTGGCGTTAAAGTCGCCAAGAACAATCTTGACATCGTACTTTGGGCACTTGTCGTACTTCTTCTCGAGAAGATCGTAGACCGCTTCTTTGGCTGCGTCATCCTTCTCCTCTGTGAGGGCGTGGGCACAGATCAGCGTGATGTTCTTAAATTTGGCCTTTGCGGATTGTGACCAGTTGGGGGCTTTGTTACGGAAGCCCAAAACTTCTTGCCTAATTCTTTCTCTGATAACAAATCCAGACCCAAATAGACGCTGACGGCTAAACGAAGAAGAACTTCGAGCACTTACTTGTAGGAGCATTTCGTGTGTATGGTGCGATAAGTTATTAAGAAAAAGTGCAAAAGAGAAAAAAAATGCAATTTAGAAAAGAAATTGTTAAGTTACAAACTTAAAATAAAAAACTTACAAATAAAACATTACAAAAAAATGTGCGCATACTGCTTTTAAATGGCTCAATATTTTCCACCATTCAAATTCCTTTTGCGCTATGTTGATGGGGTTATCGAAATCTACAAAATACAACAACAACGAAAAATAACTTCCTGAGTGGGGAAGCGAGGAGTAACAACGACTCTCGCTTGTTTGGGATTGACCCTGACAATTTATGTTGGGAAATGAATTATTGTTTGAGAGAATTACTGCCCCTATTATGGAGTTGTCTTCAATTCAACCCAACTTTCAGACAACCCAAACTAACTAACAACTTATAGACAACCACCGCCATATTTATTGTGTTTTGACGGACAACTTTTCTATCAATGTTGTGTATAACAATACGGACAATACCGAATTTTGAAATACATAAAACCAAGAGACAACTCAACTGTAGTTGTACAGTGGCCGGCATAAGTATTTTGACAAAACTAAAGTTAATTCTGCTCATAATTTGAACTTACTCCATGTAAATTTTGGCATCAATGGAAAGGTCATTTAAATTCCGTTTACTTACTTACTTACTTAGATGGCGCTACAGTCCGGGGTGGACCTGGGCCTCAACCAACACGCCTCTCCAGTTAGCACGATCTTTGGCTAACTGCCTCCAGTTGCGCACTCCAAGTTGGTTGAGGTCCCCTTCCACTTGTGCGCGCCACCTAAGGCGAGGTCTTCCTCTACTGCGTTGTCCCTCCGGGTTGGAATCGAAGACTCTTCGGGCCGGAGCGTTGGTGTTCATTCGCTCTACATGTCCTAGCCATCTTAGTCGACTGATACGTACTTTTCTGACAAGGTCGATGTCGCTGTACAGCTCGTAGAGTTCGCTGTTAAATCTCCTCCTCCAAAGCCCGTCAACGCAAACGGGACCGAAAATCACTCGAAGAATTTTGCGTTCGAAGCGACCAAGGAGATCTTCATCCGCTTTTGACAACGTCCATGATTCTGCGCCATAAAGCAGGACCGGGATGATGAGGGTCTTATATAGAGTCTCCTTGGTGTTTCTCGACAAGGCCTTACTAATCAATTGCCTTCTTAGGCCAAAGTAACAGCGGTTGGCAAGTGTAATTCTTCGCTTGATTTCTGATGTGATGTCATTTTCAGAATTAATAGCGGAGCCGAGGTAGACAAAGTCCCGAACTACCTCAAAGTTATAGCTGTCTATCGTGACGTTCTGTCCGATTCGTCGATGTTGTGTGTCCCTTCTCGTTGACAGCATATATTTTGTTTTGCCCTCATTCACCACTGAACCCATTTTTGCCGCCTCTGTACTGATACTTGCAAACGCACCAGTGACAGCTCGCTGTGTTCTGCCAATGATGTCGATGTCGTCAGCGTATGCAAGTAGTTGCACAGACTTTTGGAAAATTGTGCCCCTGGTGTTGGCTTGCGAGTTTCGCACAATTTTCTGAAGAATGATGTTGAAAAAGTCACATGACAGCGCATCACCTTGTCTAAATCCTTTTTTGACATCAAAGGTCTCGGTGAGACTGTTTCCGACCTTTACGGAGCAGCGAGCGTTCTCCATCGTCATTCTGCACAATCTGACAAGTTTGGCAGGGATGCCAAAACTAGACATGGCTCTGTATAGCTCGTCTCTATAAATGCTGTCATATGCGGCTTTAAAATCGATAAATAGGTGATGAGTATCGATTTGGACTTCTTGGGTTTTCTCCAGGATCTGCCGTAGTGTGAATATTTGGTCGGTTGTGGACTTACCGGGCCTAAAACCGCACTGATAGGGTCCAATCAGTTCGTTGACAAATGGTTTCAGGCGTTCACACAGTACGGAAGACAGGATTTTGTAAGCGATGTTAAGGAGACTGATGCCTCTATAGTTGGCGCAGTTTAGAGGGTCTCCTTTCTTATGGATCGGGCAAACAATGCTGAGGCTCCATTCTTCAGGCATACTTTCCTCTGACCAAATTTTAGAAACGAGTTGGTGTATGCTCTCTACCAAGTCATCCCCCGCTGCCTTAAAAAGCTCGGCCGATAAACCGTCCGGTCCTGCAGCTTTGTTGGACTTTAGCTTGGATATTGCTATCCTTACCTCATTTTGGTCAGGTGGACGGAAGTCTTGGCTTTCATCGCCCAGGTTGAATGGTTCATTCTGCCTGACAGCGGAATTTGTGTCGTTTTCGCCGTTTAACAGTCTACAGAAATGGTTTTTCCATATCCTCAGCACCGACTGTGACTCCTCTACAAGGTTTCCTTGTTCGTCTCTACAGGTCCCTGTTCGGGCCTTGTTCCCGTGACACGTTCTTTTTACCTTTTGGTAAAACTTCCGAACATTGTTCCTGGAGTAGCACCTCTCTATTTCCTCGATCGCGCGCTTCTCATGCTCTTTCTTTTTCCTCCGGAGAAGCCGGTGTTCTTCCCCCCTCCTGTTTGGGATTGACCCTGACAATTTATGTTGGGAAATGAATTATTGTTTGAGAGAATTACTGCCCCTATTATGGAGTTGTCTTCAATTCAACCCAACTTTCAGACAACCCAAACTAACTAACAACTTATAGACAACCACCGCCATATTTATTGTGTTTTGACGGACAACTTTTCTATCAATGTTGTGTATAACAATACGGACAATACCGAATTTTGAAATACATAAAACCAAGAGACAACTCAACTGTAGTTGTACAGTGGCCGGCATAAGTATTTTGACAAAACTAAAGTTAATTCTGCTCATAATTTGAACTTACTCCATGTAAATTTTGGCATCAATGGAAAGGTCATTTAAATTCCGTTTACTTACTTACTTACTTAGATGGCGCTACAGTCCGGGGTGGACCTGGGCCTCAACCAACACGCCTCTCCAGTTAGCACGATCTTTGGCTAACTGCCTCCAGTTGCGCACTCCAAGTTGGTTGAGGTCCCCTTCCACTTGTGCGCGCCACCTAAGGCGAGGTCTTCCTCTACTGCGTTGTCCCTCCGGGTTGGAATCGAAGACTCTTCGGGCCGGAGCGTTGGTGTTCATTCGCTCTACATGTCCTAGCCATCTTAGTCGACTGATACGTACTTTTCTGACAAGGTCGATGTCGCTGTACAGCTCGTAGAGTTCGCTGTTAAATCTCCTCCTCCAAAGCCCGTCAACGCAAACGGGACCGAAAATCACTCGAAGAATTTTGCGTTCGAAGCGACCAAGGAGATCTTCATCCGCTTTTGACAACGTCCATGATTCTGCGCCATAAAGCAGGACCGGGATGATGAGGGTCTTATATAGAGTCTCCTTGGTGTTTCTCGACAAGGCCTTACTAATCAATTGCCTTCTTAGGCCAAAGTAACAGCGGTTGGCAAGTGTAATTCTTCGCTTGATTTCTGATGTGATGTCATTTTCAGAATTAATAGCGGAGCCGAGGTAGACAAAGTCCCGAACTACCTCAAAGTTATAGCTGTCTATCGTGACGTTCTGTCCGATTCGTCGATGTTGTGTGTCCCTTCTCGTTGACAGCATATATTTTGTTTTGCCCTCATTCACCACTGAACCCATTTTTGCCGCCTCTGTACTGATACTTGCAAACGCACCAGTGACAGCTCGCTGTGTTCTGCCAATGATGTCGATGTCGTCAGCGTATGCAAGTAGTTGCACAGACTTTTGGAAAATTGTGCCCCTGGTGTTGGCTTGCGAGTTTCGCACAATTTTCTCAAGAATGATGTTGAAAAAGTCACATGACAGCGCATCACCTTGTCTAAATCCTTTTTTGACATCAAAGGTCTCGGTGAGACTGTTTCCGACCTTTACGGAGCAGCGAGCGTTCTCCATCGTCATTCTGCACAATCTGACAAGTTTGGCAGGGATGCCAAAACTAGACATGGCTCTGTATAGCTCGTCTCTATAAATGCTGTCATATGCGGCTTTAAAATCGATAAATAGGTGATGAGTATCGATTTGGACTTCTTGGGTTTTCTCCAGGATCTGCCGTAGTGTGAATATTTGGTCGGTTGTGGACTTACCGGGCCTAAAACCGCACTGATAGGGTCCAATCAGTTCGTTGACAAATGGTTTCAGGCGTTCACACAGTACGGAAGACAGGATTTTGTAAGCGATGTTAAGGAGACTGATGCCTCTATAGTTGGCGCAGTTTAGAGGGTCTCCTTTCTTATGGATCGGGCAAACAATGCTGAGGCTCCATTCTTCAGGCATACTTTCCTCTGACCAAATTTTAGAAACGAGTTGGTGTATGCTCTCTACCAAGTCATCCCCCGCTGCCTTAAAAAGCTCGGCCGATAAACCGTCCGGTCCTGCAGCTTTGTTGGACTTTAGCTTGGATATTGCTATCCTTACCTCATTTTGGTCAGGTGGACGGAAGTCTTGGCTTTCATCGCCCAGGTTGAATGGTTCATTCTGCCTGACAGCGGAATTTGTGTCGTTTTCGCCGTTTAACAGTCTACAGAAATGGTTTTTCCATATCCTCAGCACCGACTGTGACTCCTCTACAAGGTTTCCTTGTTCGTCTCTACAGGTCCCTGTTCGGGCCTTGTTCCCGTGACACGTTCTTTTTACCTTTTGGTAAAACTTCCGAACATTGTTCCTGGAGTAGCACCTCTCTATTTCCTCGATCGCGCGCTTCTCATGCTCTTTCTTTTTCCTCCGGAGAAGCCGGTGTTCTTCCCTCCTTTTTTGCTCGTAGAGCTCACGAGCTGCTCTCGTCCTTCTCTGCAGCGCCGCTTTGTATGCCAGTTGCTTTGCTGCATGTGCTTGCCGGCACTCTTCATCAAACCAGGGGTTTCGCGGTGGTGGTCGGGTGAAACCTAGCACATCAGTTGCGGCTTTTCTGATGGCTTCTTGGCATCGATGCCACTGGTCTTCAGCACTTGATGCTGGCTGTACAGGAATTCTCGAGAGGTTGAGGGAGACGCGATCGGCAAAAGTTCTGGCGGTTTGTTGCGTTTGTAGCCGTTCAACGTTGAATCTCCTCACAGTATTTCCTCGTTGTTGTGGTGTCTGGGATATCCGCATACGTACCTTGGCTACAACAAGGTAGTGATCCGAGTCTATGTTGGCCGCTCGGAAAGTTCGGACATCTAGAATACTGGAGGAGTGCCTTGCGTCGATCGCAACATGGTCAATTTGATTGACCGTTTGATGGTCTGGTGACCGCCATGTTCCTTTGTGAATGTTGAGGTGTGGAAACCGTGTGCTTGCTATAGTAACATTACGTCCCGCAGCAAAGTCAATTAGCCTAAGTCCGTTTCCAGACGTGGTGTCGTGTAGGCTGTGCTTTCCGATTGTGCTACCAAAGATGTCCTCCTTTCCTATTTTGGCGTTAAAATCACCTAAGACAATTTTAACGTCGTATTTAGGACATTGCTCATATGTTTTGTCGAGGAGCTCATAGAAACATTCTTTGGTAGCGTCGTCTTTATCTTCTGTGGGGGCGTGAGCGCATATCAGGCTGATGTTGGCGAATTTAGCCTTGATGCGGATAGTTGCAAGGCGCTCACTTACGTGTCGAAAGCTCAAGACTTCTTGCCTAAGTCTGCCGCTTACAACGAATCCGCATCCAAATAGACGCTGCTTCTGCTCTCTGTAGCAATCACCGTAGTAGATGTCACAGGTTTTCATCCTTCTTTTGCCTGGCCCATCCCACCGCACCTTCTGAATGGCGGTGATATCTGCCTTGTAGCAGTCTAGGGCCTCCGCTAATTGTTCGGCTGCACGCGGTCTGTTCAGGGTTCGAACATTCCACGTGCAGATCCGAAAGTCATTGTCCTTTTTTCGTTTTGCAGGGTCGTCAACAGTGAATCCATCCGTATCCGAGGCTCTTGGTTGCTTCGTAACCATTATTTTTTTTCCGTGGTTGGGTAGTTAGCCCCACGCACAACCCCCAACTTGGAGGACCAGGCCCTAAGATAACCCTAGGACAGCGGGTCGGATACTCCGTTGTCAGTAACCCACTTCGGGGATATGAGTGCTGCCGTTGGCCCATAAAGGGTTCATCCGCCACCATCTCTATTTCAGCACCCTGACTAGTGCTGAAAATCCTTACAGACCTTTGCTCCAAATATGTCAGAGAAGCTCACGCAAGGTATCTGCCATCTCGACTGTTGGCAACACCGTTGATTCAATCTTGTGTATTCATCCGCTGTATGTCCTCTTTCTGAGGGGCTCATGTAAGACCTCTGAGACTCGTTCAGTCAGTCATTCCGACAGAGCATTATAGTGTTGCTATTTTCTTCGTGTTCAACACTCGCGCTTATAAGTTTAGCAAGCCAAGCCCGGTTGAGCGAGACCAGTACCCGGTGGTTACCACGCGGAGGTAAAATAAGCACAATTGATGTGTATGAAAAAGTTGCAACAGCTGGGCACCGCCAAGTTGATGCCAATCAGCGCCTACCCGATTCATACACACCCAACCACCAAATTCCGTTTGAATGATACAAAACTTTCCTTAACCGATTAATTACCCATTGAAAATTTGGAACTTTTGTAAAAGTCTACTTTTTTGACTTTTTTCCTCGGTTCCAAAAAAAAAATATTTTGATGCAAAAAGTTTCTTCAAACAATTCTCATAGTGACTGCAAAAAAAATTTTTCAAAAATCTCTTCGCTAATATTTTTTATGATTTTTTGAATGGGATGATCTCAGAAAAATTTTTTATGAAAAGGAGGAAAAAGTGACTAAAATAGTCATTTTTAGCAATTTTCAAAAAATCATAAAAAATATTAGCGAAGAGATTTTTGAAAAATTTTTTTTGCAGTCACTATGAGAATTGTTTGAAGAAACTTTTTGCATCAAAATATTTTTTTTTTGGAACCGAGGAAAAAAGTCAAAAAAGTAGACTTTTACAAAAGTTCCAAATTTTCAATGGGTAATTAATCGGTTAAGGAAAGTTTTGTATCATTCAAACGGAATTTGGTGGTTGGGTGTGTATGAATCGGGTAGGCGCTGATTGGCATCAACTTGGCGGTGCCCAGCTGTTGCAACTTTTTCATACACATCAATTGTGCTTATTTTACCTCCGCGTGGTAACCACCGGGTACTGGTCTCGCTCAACCGGGCTTGGCTTGCTAAACTTATAAGCGCGAGTGTTGAACACGAAGAAAATAGCAACACTATAATGCTCTGTCGGAATGACTGACTGAACGAGTCTCAGAGGTCTTACATGAGCCCCTCAGAAAGAGGACATACAGCGGATGAATACACAAGATTGAATCAACGGTGTTGCCAACAGTCGAGATGGCAGATACCTTGCGTGAGCTTCTCTGACATATTTGGAGCAAAGGTCTGTAAGGATTTTCAGCACTAGTCAGGGTGCTGAAATAGAGATGGTGGCGGATGAACCCTTTATGGGCCAACGGCAGCACTCATATCCCCGAAGTGGGTTACTGACAACGGAGTATCCGACCCGCTGTCCTAGGGTTATCTTAGGGCCTGGTCCTCCAAGTTGGGGGTTGTGCGTGGGGCTAACTACCCAACCACGGAAAAAAAATAATGGTTACGAAGCAACCAAGAGCCTCGGATACGGATGGATTCACTGTTGACGACCCTGCAAAACGAAAAAAGGACAATGACTTTCGGATCTGCACGTGGAATGTTCGAACCCTGAACAGACCGCGTGCAGCCGAACAATTAGCGGAGGCCCTAGACTGCTACAAGGCAGATATCACCGCCATTCAGAAGGTGCGGTGGGATGGGCCAGGCAAAAGAAGGATGAAAACCTGTGACATCTACTACGGTGATTGCTACAGAGAGCAGAAGCAGCGTCTATTTGGATGCGGATTCGTTGTAAGCGGCAGACTTAGGCAAGAAGTCTTGAGCTTTCGACACGTAAGTGAGCGCCTTGCAACTATCCGCATCAAGGCTAAATTCGCCAACATCAGCCTGATATGCGCTCACGCCCCCACAGAAGATAAAGACGACGCTACCAAAGAATGTTTCTATGAGCTCCTCGACAAAACATATGAGCAATGTCCTAAATACGACGTTAAAATTGTCTTAGGTGATTTTAACGCCAAAATAGGAAAGGAGGACATCTTTGGTAGCACAATCGGAAAGCACAGCCTACACGACACCACGTCTGGAAACGGACTTAGGCTAATTGACTTTGCTGCGGGACGTAATGTTACTATAGCAAGCACACGGTTTCCACACCTCAACATTCACAAAGGAACATGGCGGTCACCAGACCATCAAACGGTCAATCAAATTGACCATGTTGCGATCGACGCAAGGCACTCCTCCAGTATTCTAGATGTCCGAAC
This sequence comes from Cheilosia soror, assembly GCA_949372485.1. Classification (NCBI taxonomy): domain Eukaryota; kingdom Metazoa; phylum Arthropoda; class Insecta; order Diptera; family Syrphidae; genus Cheilosia; species Cheilosia soror. The sequence goes on from OX443562.1 coordinate 40,692,681, forward strand.
TTTCCGAGCGGCCAACATAGACTCGGATCACTACCTTGTTGTAGCCAAGGTACGTATGCGGATATCCCAGACACCACAACAACGAGGAAATACTGTGAGGAGATTCAACGTTGAACGGCTACAAACGCAACAAACCGCCAGAACTTTTGCCGATCGCGTCTCCCTCAACCTCTCGAGAATTCCTGTACAGCCAGCATCAAGTGCTGAAGACCAGTGGCATCGATGCCAAGAAGCCATCAGAAAAGCCGCAACTGATGTGCTAGGTTTCACCCGACCACCACCGCGAAACCCCTGGTTTGATGAAGAGTGCCGGCAAGCACATGCAGCAAAGCAACTGGCATACAAAGCGGCGCTGCAGAGAAGGACGAGAGCAGCTCGTGAGCTCTACGAGCAAAAAAGGAGGGAAGAACACCGGCTTCTCCGGAGGAAAAAGAAAGAGCATGAGAAGCGCGCGATCGAGGAAATAGAGAGGTGCTACTCCAGGAACAATGTTCGGAAGTTTTACCAAAAGGTAAAAAGAACGTGTCACGGGAACAAGGCCCGAACAGGGACCTGTAGAGACGAACAAGGAAACCTTGTAGAGGAGTCACAGTCGGTGCTGAGGATATGGAAAAACCATTTCTGTAGACTGTTAAACGGCGAAAACGACACAAATTCCGCTGTCAGGCAGAATGAACCATTCAACCTGGGCGATGAAAGCCAAGACTTCCGTCCACCTGACCAAAATGAGGTAAGGATAGCAATATCCAAGCTAAAGTCCAACAAAGCTGCAGGACCGGACGGTTTATCGGCCGAGCTTTTTAAGGCAGCGGGGGATGACTTGGTAGAGAGCATACACCAACTCGTTTCTAAAATTTGGTCAGAGGAAAGTATGCCTGAAGAATGGAGCCTCAGCATTGTTTGCCCGATCCATAAGAAAGGAGACCCTCTAAACTGCGCCAACTATAGAGGCATCAGTCTCCTTAACATCGCTTACAAAATCCTGTCTTCCGTACTGTGTGAACGCCTGAAACCATTTGTCAACGAACTGATTGGACCCTATCAGTGCGGTTTTAGGCCCGGTAAGTCCACAACCGACCAAATATTCACACTACGGCAGATCCTGGAGAAAACCCAAGAAGTCCAAATCGATACTCATCACCTATTTATCGATTTTAAAGCCGCATATGACAGCATTTATAGAGACGAGCTATACAGAGCCATGTCTAGTTTTGGCATCCCTGCCAAACTTGTCAGATTGTGCAGAATGACGATGGAGAACGCTCGCTGCTCCGTAAAGGTCGGAAACAGTCTCACCGAGACCTTTGATGTCAAAAAAGGATTTAGACAAGGTGATGCGCTGTCATGTGACTTTTTCAACATCATTCTTGAGAAAATTGTGCGAAACTCGCAAGCCAACACCAGGGGCACAATTTTCCAAAAGTCTGTGCAACTACTTGCATACGCTGACGACATCGACATCATTGGCAGAACACAGCGAGCTGTCACTGGTGCGTTTGCAAGTATCAGTACAGAGGCGGCAAAAATGGGTTCAGTGGTGAATGAGGGCAAAACAAAATATATGCTGTCAACGAGAAGGGACACACAACATCGACGAATCGGACAGAACGTCACGATAGACAGCTATAACTTTGAGGTAGTTCGGGACTTTGTCTACCTCGGCTCCGCTATTAATTCTGAAAATGACATCACATCAGAAATCAAGCGAAGAATTACACTTGCCAACCGCTGTTACTTTGGCCTAAGAAGGCAATTGATTAGTAAGGCCTTGTCGAGAAACACCAAGGAGACTCTATATAAGACCCTCATCATCCCGGTCCTGCTTTATGGCGCAGAATCATGGACGTTGTCAAAAGCGGATGAAGATCTCCTTGGTCGCTTCGAACGCAAAATTCTTCGAGTGATTTTCGGTCCCGTTTGCGTTGACGGGCTTTGGAGGAGGAGATTTAACAGCGAACTCTACGAGCTGTACAGCGACATCGACCTTGTCAGAAAAGTACGTATCAGTCGACTAAGATGGCTAGGACATGTAGAGCGAATGAACACCAACGCTCCGGCCCGAAGAGTCTTCGATTCCAACCCGGAGGGACAACGCAGTAGAGGAAGACCTCGCCTTAGGTGGCGCGCACAAGTGGAAGGGGACCTCAACCAACTTGGAGTGCGCAACTGGAGGCAGTTAGCCAAAGATCGTGCTAACTGGAGAGGCGTGTTGGTTGAGGCCCAGGTCCACCCCGGACTGTAGCGCCATCTAAGTAAGTAAGTAAGTAAACGGAATTTAAATGACCTTTCCATTGATGCCAAAATTTACATGGAGTAAGTTCAAATTATGAGCAGAATTAACTTTAGTTTTGTCAAAATACTTATGCCGGCCACTGTACAACTACAGTTGAGTTGTCTCTTGGTTTTATGTATTTCAAAATTCGGTATTGTCCGTATTGTTATACACAACATTGATAGAAAAGTTGTCCGTCAAAACACAATAAATATGGCGGTGGTTGTCTATAAGTTGTTAGTTAGTTTGGGTTGTCTGAAAGTTGGGTTGAATTGAAGACAACTCCATAATAGGGGCAGTAATTCTCTCAAACAATAATTCATTTCCCAACATAAATTGTCAGGGTCAATCCCAAACAAGCGAGAGTCGTTGTTACTCCTCGCTTCCCCACTCAGGAAGTTATTTTTCGTTGTTGTTGTATTTTGTAGATTTCGATAACCCCATCAACATAGCGCAAAAGGAATTTGAATGGTGGAAAATATTGAGCCATTTAAAAGCAGTATGCGCACATTTTTTTGTAATGTTTTATTTGTAAGTTTTTTATTTTAAGTTTGTAACTTAACAATTTCTTTTCTAAATTGCATTTTTTTTCTCTTTTGCACTTTTTCTTAATAACTTATCGCACCATACACACGAAATGCTCCTACAAGTAAGTGCTCGAAGTTCTTCTTCGTTTAGCCGTCAGCGTCTATTTGGGTCTGGATTTGTTATCAGAGAAAGAATTAGGCAAGAAGTTTTGGGCTTCCGTAACAAAGCCCCCAACTGGTCACAATCCGCAAAGGCCAAATTTAAGAACATCACGCTGATCTGTGCCCACGCCCTCACAGAGGAGAAGGATGACGCAGCCAAAGAAGCGGTCTACGATCTTCTCGAGAAGAAGTACGACAAGTGCCCAAAGTACGATGTCAAGATTGTTCTTGGCGACTTTAACGCCAGGATCGGAAAGAAGGTCATCTTCGGCTCTATATTCGAACAGCACAGCACGCACGACAACACCTGCGTGTGCCTTTTTTATGAAAAGGAGGAAAAAGTGACTAAAATAGTCATTTTTAGCAATTTTCAAAAAATCATAAAAAATATTAGCGAAGAGATTTTTGAAAAATTTTTTTTGCAGTCACTATGAGAATTGTTTGAAGAAACTTTTTGCATCAAAATATTTTTTTTTTGCAGTCACTATTAGAATTGTTTGGAGAAACTTTTTGCATCAAAACATTTTTTTTTGATACCGAGGAAAAAAAGTCAAAAAAGTAGACCTTGACAAAAATTCTAAATTCTAAAATTTTTAAATGGGTACTTAATGGGTTAAGGAAAGTTTTGTATCATTCAAACGGAATTTAAATGACCTTTCTATTGATGCCAAAATTTACATGAAGTAACTTTTAAATTATGAGCAGAATTAACTTTAGTTTTGTCAATATACTTATGCCGGCCACTGTAGTTGTCTTACATAATAGGGGCATACATTAACAACAACCCAGAATATTTTTTATAGATTGCAAAGCGCTTAAAAATTTCTGAGATATGGGCTGGGCTTCAGACTTCCTCACATATTCTCTTTTTATAGATGGGTCCCTGTAAAAGGATTACAACCAGAATATGAAAACAATGCCCATTTGTATCTTAGAGCATTAAGAGTATTAAGAGCATATAGAAATATATTTGTTGCCAATAAAATATGTGTAATGGTATATGGTTTGTTTGATAGTTGAATAAGTGTTTTAAACTATTTTGTGTCAGCAAAACGGTGTAAATGGGGCCTAAGCGAAATTATAAAAAACAATTTGAAAATCTGTCAAGATCTTGGTCTTAGATTTGCGCTGTAGTTTGCAGTCAAGGACCTAATAATATAAAAGTTTATAAAATATTAGGTGTTTCTAAAGAAAAGCCATATACAATTTTCAACGATGGAAAAATATTTTGTTTTTTGATTTTCCTCACTTATTAAAATGACTTCATACCTAATGCTTTACTGAAATCAGATTTTACAATCCAGATGGTAAAGTTTCTTTGGATGTTTTCAGAGAATTATAAAATTTGGTAATTGACAACGTGAATATAAATATATATAAATAATTCATTTGATTGCATGGATAGTGGTTCACATTATGAAAAAAATATTTTGAACCGCGGAGTTCAGCTAGGGAATCCAGCTTATAATGAGCTGAAACAATTTGTGTCTTACTTAAAAGAAATACAAAAATCAGATAACTTCCCGAGAAGATTTTGTTTAAAAGGAATGTAGCAGACGATAAACGGGGTTTTATTACTTACTCACGATAGTAATGGCTTATATGAGAATGCGGATTATTTACTCCCAAAGAGAATTCATCAATGCATATTAGAAAATTTATTTTCTATTATTCGCAGCAAAGGTGCTTATTACAGAAATCCGTCTGTTTACGAATTTAATGTTTTGATGTCAAAAAATATTTTACCAAATCTTATTACTTTTTCTCCTTACAGTAATTGTGATGATGATGATGTAGAATTCTTGAACCTAGACACATCCCAAACTCACCATAATAACTTCAGAAACTTCTTCATTGCTTAAATCTTGTAAAGAAATAGTATACGATGAGACTATGTACGAAAAAGTCATAAGCGATACGGAAATCGGAACTGAAATCACTTTAGAAACAACTGCATGCGATATTTTACCAGATATCACGCTTTTAAAATGCCTTTAAGGAAAAAAATTTCAAATCGTTCAAAATAATTCTTAAAAACTGACGACAAAATAACATGCCCTTTGGTATTTTTCATATTTGCAGAAAGTTGCAGGAGTCTGAAGGCACCAACTGATGAATGTTTGTAAACTTTACTAGTACATATTTAATAGAGCTTTCGGGAACGTCTAAAAGAAAGAAATAAAATAGAGACAATGGCCTTGGAATGCATTTCTGCATATTGAAATATTGAGCCAATAGATTTAAGACGATAGAGATTTTTTTGCTTTTTTTTAACTTTAAAAGCAGTAGGTATGCGAACATTTTATTGTAATGTTTTATTTTTAAGTTTGTAACTTAACAATTTTTTTTCTAAATTGCATTTTTTTTTTCTCTTTTGCGTATCTTTTTAATAACTTCTTCATTTAGGTATTTGAAGAAAACTTTAGATCTTATTAATAATTTAAGTTTGAATCTAAATCAGGGTTTAAAGTTAAGGAAGGAATAGCATCCTTCTTAATGTATTTTCTTCCAACAAATTCGGGACAAAAATGGTACCCCCAAACAAAGTATTTGCCTTCATTTTTGAAATCACACGCCTGCCTCCCCAAATTATTTACAATTTAATTTTTTCCCCTAGAAGGGCATTGGAAAATGTTCAAATTACGGTAATCTCTTTTCGGTTTCCTACACACGGAACAAGAAACTCCAAATAATCTCGGGTTACCCATTGCTATTAAAAAAAATAACTCTGAAAAATATATCGCTAAAAAAGTACCTTCCGCAATAAAATTTACAAAGAAAAATTTCTCAACCATATAAATGAACATCCAAATCGTTCGAAAGTCGATGGCGAATGGAGGAAAGTATCTTTAAAATGAAAATAAGAAGCCGGACAGCCGCCGCACCCAGCGCATCCCAGCCGTCCGAAAAAAAATACAGATAATGTATACCTACACACTACCAAACAAAGCCAACACCACACTAGCCACAGCCATCCCCGATCCCCGTCCCCATTAGTCAGTCGTTGGCATTGCACTGGCAAACGAAAATGAATTCAAATGTATTTATTTTTCGAATGCAACTCACAGCTCACATCACGATCAAAGGTAAAGTCTTTTGTATCTGTGGTAACATCATGTCTGAGTATGATTCACGCTAGTTTGATCCAACTGGGACGCAGCGGTACGCCCCATTGAGTTGAAAAATGGTCTTTTTTTTCCTCTGGGTGCGATATCTATGGAACTATAGTATCTGTGATGTATTGTTAAAAATCCGATCTATGATTTCATATTTCTCCTTCCCACATTGTTATCCTCTTAAATATCAATTCCAATCGTCATCACTCAACAGCATCATCATCATCATGCTAAAAGTGCTCTTCCCACATACCACCACTATATGCGAAAAGTATAAATCGATCCGATCTTCCACTTCATATTCCTTCTTTTCATATTGCTATTCTCATAAATGCTAAAAGTACACTTCACCTAACCTATACACCACTACTACTAGCTGCCTACTAGTACAGGTATATCGTATATGCGAAAAGTACCCACTTCCACTCCTTAAGGTGCCAGTACACGATATGTAGCACGCCTCATATATATGTGGCTCTGACGTCAACAGAGAGTGCACAAGGAGAGCTTGTACACGGCAACGGCATGTACCCATGATACAACAAGACAAGATATCGCATTGCGCATGTCGTTCATTCTTGCTGTTCATCGGTATTCATCTGTCAACAGATTATGACGTAGTAGCTGCGGAGGTAATGGCGCGAAAGTACAAATTTGCGATTTTGTTAAATTATTATTGTTATTAATTGAACAAATAGTATCGTAGTACTTTTTTAAAAGGGATATTTGCTCTTTATTTGAGTGCAAATATAATTAATGAAAAACAAAAAGAATCATTAGAAACATCTCCATAACTTTTCTAAGAACAAACAATTTTTTAAGGCAAAGAATCTTTATCTTTAAACGATAAGACCCATTTAATAGAAAAATAAGGACTTTATAGACTGCATTGTGAAAAATTACTTAATAAATATTATTCAACATGAAATGTGTAAGCAAACTGGCATTATAAATGCTGTTGCATTTATGCTTAGACACGCACTTTCTTTGGTAGGATTTAGAGTCTGCAGCATGGTTGGTCTTCCGAAGCCATCTGAAGCTATGATGAAAGACAATAGTGAAACTATATTAACCACTGAATTGATTTAACTGCAATATTCGTATCAAAAACACTCTTCTTCCGCTCGAGAATGCACTTTTGCATTCGCTTCCTTAATCGACAAACAGTGGACGAAAAAACACAAGAAAACCAAAATACAATAAGTAATTGACGAAACTGCTTGTTATTTTTAAATATTTTATTTACATTCGATTCAAAACACATGTTTTTTCATCAATTTTATTAATATGACGCGTCGAGCTGAGCAGAAAATAAGTAATTCTGCGACTTAATTGAAAGGAACAACAAAAAAAAAACGCATGTTATGGACGATAAATATTTTTCCAAGCACATCACAGAATTTCAAAACTATATCTTCTATATTTTCCTTTTTATTTAAACATTTAAAGAACCAACACAACTCGTTCCATATGACGTCAGTGCTACATATATATGAGGCGTGCTACATATCGTGTACTAGCACCTTTACTATACAATCGTTGGAGAATAAAAGACAACAAAAATAATAATTGTTCTTTCTCGTTCATCTGCATGTTGTCAATGAGACGAATAAGAAAAGAAGAATGGGAATCATTTCGTTTCAAATATTCACATACAACAACCATGTTCGATTTGAGTAGTTGGTCTTAGAAGTGGTTGGTGGCGCTAGTGCATAAATGCGAAGTGATAGTACTATAGTGTCTATATACAGTGGTAATATGTATCTATTCATTAACCTGTGCAAGCTACACACCGCGAACCCACAACACCAACTCAATTTAACTTTATTTTCCACACACGGAAACATACACCCTTCATTATCATTTATTAGTACCCATGATACAAATACTACAGATAGCGGAATGGTGATGTTCAGTTTTTTCGTTCTGCGCACCTACGTCACTTGAGCGCAGAATGCATTTTGGCAGGCGGAGATAATGGTGAGAGTATTTGACAGTGGAGTTTTGTTTTGTGTTAATTATAAATGGATTTGCTGAAAATGTTTAATTTATTTTATTCGCAATGATGGAATAAATATTTTGTTAAGCAGCGTTTTTTCCTTTGAGATGCTATGAAAGCTGGTGTCCAATGTTTTTTCTGGTATTGACAAAAACACAGCACAAACACCCATTACAATAAATGTTGATATTTAATTATTTTTTTTTTAATATTACTTGGAGCAATTAAGGCAATCGGCTACTAAAATTAACCCAAACCGAACAAACTACACAAATTCTACGCCCAAATAACGTCACGTTCAAAATGGAGAACATGCGCAATGCGTAATCTATAGTAATTGAATCATGATTAGTACCTCTGAGCATAAGTCTGAGCTAAGCTGAAGCAAGCAGCCCAAAGGCCGAAATATGTCGGGTTATAAAATCTCTCACTAAATAAAAGAAATTTGACTCCTATCTCTTTTTTTTTCAGTACTCTCTGTTTAACGCCCGCTTTTCTTCGACTTTTTGGTGCTTTTTGTGAGTATCTTCTGAATTTCTGTACAATAACACGCTTTTCTCCGACTTATATTTGTTGTAGTCGTGTAGTCTGTAGTACATAGTTGTAGTAGTAGGTCCGTCAGTTCCCTTTTTCCCCCCTAATAATAATTTTCTGAGTTTTTCTGAGCGGAGTACCGGACTTATTTGGTGAATTTTGTGAGTATTTTCTATCGCTGTTTTTTGATTTTTGCTAAATACTTTATCCGAAAGTTTTGCAAAAATTGATGTTCTGTTTAAATGATATTTCTTAGTTTCTTTATCAAGTTTGAAGTCGCTAACCGAAAAATCAAGTGTTTTAAGTCTTGGCGATGCTCTGTGTATCTAAATAAGTTTGAAGACATTTTTAAAAGAGTAGGCAGATGATTTTGCTGGATTTGCACAAAAACGCCGAGTCCTCGATTTTGATTTAAAGACTCATTTCAAGATCCTTTATGTAGAAATAAAGGACAGTACTATAAGACTACATAGATATAAATCGTTAACGGAATTATTTTTTTTGATTTATTGAACAAATCGAAATAAGAAAGCTTTGCACTATTGAATCAAGATTTAAAAATATCTTCATCAATTTAATTTTTTCCGATCGAACGATATCGTTTTCACTAAACCTGTCTCTATCATATCTGTGGCAATAGACAGAGACTGCTATTATCGAAACGATATCGTTCGATCGTTTTCATTTTACGGAATCTGTCCCCTGGAGTTTTCGATTGTAAAAAAAAATAAATAATTTTCGATTGTATGGCTTTAAAAAATTAACGAAAGGTTTTGTGTATGTACTCCCTTTTCCTTTTGACATTATTATATTTTTTGACTTCGACTTACCATTTAAAATTATTCAAGCCATTGGTCTATACTAATCAATTTAAGTGTCCATACTAACTTTTACGAACTCATTAACTCTAAATCATCAAGGTCAATCCCTATATGGCTCAGGAGAGATTATGAACTTGATCGAACCTGGGGCTACCTAGAGAACGCCTGCCTAATGGTATAGATTCCATGGCACGTCGTGGGATCCTGGTTGGACACATGCGTTTAAAATTACCAAACCATCGAAGAATGGAACGCTCCGTATTGAGAAGTAGCTGCTCGACATTGAGTTCCTCACGTATTCTAGTAGGCTTGTGTAGTTCGCGAACGAACTAGTTCAATGAACTAGTTCATTATAGTGAACTATTGAACTAAGTTCACACACTTAGTTCACTAGTTCATTTAGTTCGAGGTTATTATTTTCAATGGGCCTTACTAATAATCATTTCTAACCTTAAAATTATTATATTAAATTATATTTTGACGATCACAATAGGTAATTTTATATGGAAATTTTCGTGACTTCGTAAAATTTAGCTTGGACACTAAAAATGATAATTAGCGCTTAAAAATTTCTGAGATATGGGCTGGGCTTCAGACTTCCTCACATATTCTCTTTTTATAGATGGGTCCCTGTAAAAGGATTACAACCAGAATATGAAAACAATGCCCATTTGTATCTTAGAGCATTAAGAGTATTAAGAGCATATAGAAATATACTACTACTGTCAAAATGACAAGCTAAACACAAAAATATATACTGTGCGTTTTAACCAAGTTTCTATATAATAAACCATAGTTTTTAAATAAAAAAGTGTTTTCTCATTGCTCACAGCCTCTGTTTTATCCGCTTATTATTTGTGTTTTCTTGGAAGTTAAATTATTTCTCGTGTTATATTGCTTTAAAGTTTTCTGCTATTGAAATGGCCGAATCACAACAACAACATCCCCGTGAAACCCGCAAGACTGCTGCCATAAAAAACCAACATCAAAATTCGCCTACATTCCGCACTCCACCCGCAGGCACTACCAGCATGAATTTTGTAAAGGCAATGGAACAGGCAACAATTAAGCAAAACAAGCAATACGAAGAAGGAAGAAAATAAGGAAGAAAATAGTAAGCTCTCGAGAAAATTTGATAAAATTGAGAAAGATTTCAACAAAAACATCGCACACTTCAAACAACAAATTAATGATCTGTCTCAAAGAGTTCAACAATTGGAGGCAACGACAAATCAATCAAATACAACACCCAATATATCTCTTCTTCACCAGCGGATTGATGAACTTGAACGAGATAAAGTATCAAATATTGGTGTTCTGCGCGGAATACCCAAAATGGAGAATGAGGACTTGGTGACAATGTTTACAAAATTTTGCCACTCTGTCGCCTGCACACCAACACCAACTCTACAGAACATTTTCCGCGTTAAACCGAGAAGGAATACAGATAAACTACTGCGATCATTATTAAATTTGGCTCTGCCGCAGATAAAAATCATTTACTGCGCTCAGTGCACGGCCAATGGTTAAATCACAAAAAAAACATTTGTTTACATGATGTCGGATTACCATCTGACAGCCGCATCTACCTAAATGAAAGTTTGACGTCCAATGACCATCTTATTCTACGAAAAGCTCTTCGTTTAAAGCGTGGAAAAAAGCTTTCAAGTGTTTACACACGAAATGGCAGAGTCTATGTACGACAAATCACTCGGCCGGGCAATTTAGCTGGAGAAGCGCTTGTGGTAACCTCGCTGACAAACTTGGATAAAATCGCCGATAATGCAAACGATGACAAGCAAAACGATGAATTTATGTAAGCTGCCTCCTATGCAGTACTTATTTTATTTAATTATTTCTGTTAAATATTTCCTTTCCTTTAATTTTTTTTCATTCATTCATTTTCAATGGTCCGCTTGTCCATTAAGTGGGTCGCGGGTGTAGGTTGCTCAAGTGGACCCTCCATAGCTCTCGATCCTCCGCCATCGACTCTAAATCATCAAGGGCAATCCCCATACGGGTAGAGGAGAGATTATGAATTTGATCTAACCATCTCATCCTGGGTCTACCTAGGGGACGCCTGCCCGATGGTACGGATTCCATAGCACGTCGTGGAATCCTGGTCGGGGACATGCGTTTAACATGACCAAACCACCGAAGCATGGATCGCTCCGTCCGGAGAAGTAGCTGCTCGACATTTAGTTCCTCACGTATTCTGGTATTTCTGATGCGATCTCTACGGGTCACACCAGCAATACTACGGAGAAATCTCATTTCGGCAGCTTGTATTCGGGATCTTATTCTTTCGGTCATTACCCAAACCTCATGACCATAGGTAAGAGTTGGAACAAACACCGAATTAAAGACTGACAACTTAGCTTTGACACCAAGTTCAGTCCTCCTGATAACAGAATGACCAAGCTGTCTCAAAATCGATCCAGCCTGACCAATCCTACAGGAAAACTCGGCATTGCTCCTTCCATCACTCGTGAATAAGACCCCGAGATACTTAAACTTCTCCACCTGTTTCAATGGGACTCCACTAACATGCAGAGTGCATTGAACAGGCGTTCTGGAGACGACCATCACTTCAGATTTGTCCACATTTACCCTCATCTCAGCTTCAACACAAACGGCTACAAACCGATCGAGTGCGCGCTGAAGTTCAGTCTGAGAGGACCCAAGGATGACCAAGTCATCAGCGAAGAGCAAATGACTTATCCTCAGATCTCCCAATTCGAAACGTTCTTCGCCAAGACTGCGCTGTAACATCCAGTCCATATAAGTAATGAAAAGGAGAGGCGACAAGACGCACCCCTGGCGAAGTCCAACGCCCACGGTGAAAGGTATTGATTTAACGCCGTTTACCCGAACACAGCTTTTACAGTTTGTGTAAAGAGATTGAATGGCTCTCAAGAGAGAACCATCAATTCCATACTGCTGTAATACACTCCAGAGTTTCCCTCGAGGTACTCGGTCATATGCTTTCTCCAAATCTACGAAGCAAGCGTAAACAGGTGTAGCATACTCCCAAGCCTTCTCAAGTACCATTCTGAGAGTGAATAACTGGTCGGTTGTGCTTCTGCCGGGACGAAAGCCGCACTGCTCATCTCCTAATCGTGCCTCGACCACAGCTCTGCAACGCGTTTCCAGCACCTTGGCAAAGACTTTTCCGGGGAGACTTAAAAGTGATATACCCCTGTAATTGGAGCAATCCCTTTTATCCCCTTTCTTGAAAAGGGGCACAATCACCCCAATCTGCCAATCGCTGGGTGTTTCGCCGCATTCCCAGGCCACTTTAATGACACGAGAGAGCCATTTGACTCCCTCTTCACCTAAGGCCTTTAGCATTTCTGGCCGGATTTCATCCACTCCGGCAGATTTGCCAGCTTTTAGCGATTTGATCGCAAAAGTGACTTCCTCTACCGTGGGACTATTTTCCGCCCTGCTTAAGGCGATAGATGTGTCATCCTCAATGCCCTGGATTGGATTGAGCAATTCGGAAAAGTGCTCGCTCCATCTGCGCAAGATGTCCTCCTCATTAGAAAGAAGTGTACCATCTTTGGATTTGACTCCTTCGATAATGTTCCACTTCCTTCCTCTAAGACGGCGGATGGTCTGCCAGAACACCTTGCTTGCAGATCTGTGATCGCGGTCCAATTTTTCGCCGAACTCCTTCCAAGAATGTTCTTTGGCTGCTTTAACAGCCAATTTGCAAGTTCTTCGCGCCTCAATGTACCGGTTTCGAGAAGGAGAGTCCCCCAAGTGAATCCACACCTTGAAAGCCTTCTTCTTCTCTCTGATGGCTTCTTGAACTCCGGGCGTTTTAAACCACGCAGTTCTTTTCTCACCACCAGCCGCCACACCGAGCCGCTTCACTCCGCAAACATGTCCTGCAGAGGCAATAACTGCTGTTGAAAACAACTGCCATTCTTCCTCTACATTCAATGGAACATTTGGAATTTGTTCAAACCTTGCAGATACCTGCCGTGCAAATTCCTCCCGTATCTCATCGTTCTGCAGCCCCTCCCACCGTATGCGCGTAACCATTCTTGGTTTACGCTTTGGCAGGATAGGTATTTGATCGTTGAGATACAATTTGCACAACACCAGGTGGTGATCAGTTGACAGTTCAGCCCCTCTCAACACACGAACATCACAAACCATCCTTTTAATACACGATGGTACCACAAAGAAATCTATCAGCGATTTCTGCTGAAGACTTCGACGGTACCATGTGTATTTATGGATATCTTTGTGTGGAAAGAAAGTGTTCATAATGGACATTCCATTTGAACAACAAAAGTCCAACAACTTCTCTCCGTTCGCGTTCTGATCGGGGTCACCGTGTTTCCCAATCGCGCTGCCCCATGTCGAGAAATCCGCACCCACGTGAGCATTGAAATCACCCATCAGGATATAAGAATCCATATCTGCAACCTTTTCAAGGGCTGCATCAACTTCATCTAAGAAAGCTGCGTACCCTGACTCCAGATTCGGTGCATACACCTGCACTAGAGCCAGAGTTGATCTTTCAAGCTTAAGCTTTAAGATCGCAACTCTCCCTCCTAACGGAATCCACTCCAATACTCTGCCTGACAGCCTGGGACTTGTGAGTATCCCCACTCCCGCCTGAGCAGACATTGAAGGTGCTACTCCCGACATGAAGAGTTTCCACCCATCTGCAAGGTCCACAGTTCTAGAACCCCTTTGCTTTGTTGAGGAAACACCAACTATATCTAGTCGATATTTAACAGCCTCCCCAACAAGCTCCAGGTCTTTTCCCGTGAGCGAGGAGATGTTCCACGTGCCTATCCTAAGTCGATGCCGTTGTCGAGTAACCGTAAGTCCACTTATGCCCCTATTGGTGCATAGCGCATCCACCCTCTGACCCCCATAATGGTTTGCGAGACCATTGACAGGAAGCTCGTAGCCGTTTCGGGTTAAACCCGGCCGACTGCCGAGCGTGACAAGCCGACCACCAGACGCTCGCAAACTGCCACCCTTCAGGCCTGGCTCCAAAGGGCGCCCTATTTTGACAGGCTTGGCAATATCCGAGGCTCGCTTTCTTCGCTTTGTCATCATTGGGTGTGTGCTTCGTTAGCCATGTCTAGGTGAACCTAGACATGTTGCCCGCCCCCCACCACGGGGAGGTCAGCTACATGACCTCAATTTTAAATACTATGATGTCGATGTCTGAATATTTCCTTCTTTCTTGGTTTATGTTGTCTTCTGTGTGGGGATGGTATATTTATTATTTCTTTAACTTCTTTGAAAATGATTAATAACAATAACACAACTCAAAATAATGATAACACAAACAATGATTTGCGTATGATGATCAATATTCTGTGTAAACAATGCAATGGACTTCAAGTGTGCCATATAAATGCGCAAAGCTTATTTCCAAAGATAGATGAGTTTAGGAATACTTTTACAAATTCGGCGGTTGACATTAAATGTGTATCGGAAACTTGGTTTCAATATGGTGTTTCTGATTCAGTTTATAAGTTAAATGGCTACAGATTGTTTCGTGCTGATAGGTTAAATCGAACTGGAGGTGGTGCAGCCATATATATTCGCAGCAGTATACATCCCAAATACGTTACAAAATCGGATGAACATTCAGCTGTGGATTACTACTTTGTTGAATTGACGAACCGTGATAGTAAATGCCTGTTTGGAGTAGTATATCGACCAAATAAATATGTTAATTGTTCACATCTGTTTTCAGTCTTAGAGCAACTTTCTCCTCTCTATTGTGATGTTATTTTATGTGGCGATTTTAATTGTAACTTGCTGTGTGTCGAAGAGTCCCGATCTTTTACAGAAAGAATCAGTTCACTTGGCCTGATACCAGTGAACGCAAATCTTCCTACTCACTTTTCGCATCACGGTGCTACTCTACTTGATTTTTTCCTCACCAATAATCTGGACAAAACACTCTTATTTTCACAACTATCAGCACCAGCATATTCTAAACACGATCTTATTTTTGCAACCTTTACGTTTTTACCTAACAACACAGTATCTCCTTGTGAGTTTAGGGACTTTAAAAATATTAATAATAATCATCTGGAAAATGAACTAATCCAAGTCAATTGGCAACAGATTTACTTTATGAATTCGCCGGATGAGCAAGTAAATTTTCTTCAAGATGCTGTTACAGCTCTCTTTAATAGTCATGTTCCATTAAGACAAAGTACTCGCTTGTCTGAAAACAATTCATGGTTCACACCAGAAATACATGAGGTAATGAAAAGAAGGGATAGTGCTTATAGGCAATGGAAACGATTTAAGCTCCCAGAATTCTGCAATATTTTTCGGAGTCTAAGAAATAAAGTTACCATTAAAATACGGGAAGCTAAAAAGCGATATTATTTTAATAGACTAAACCCGAATTTACCTTCACGAACGCTTTGGAATAATATTCGAGAAATAGGTGTTGGTCGGCAACGAGATGAATGTCCTGTAGATGTAAGCGCAGACTCACTTAACATTCAGTTTGCGAACATTCAATCCGGCTCAAGAGTTACTCAACAATCTGATATTTGTTCGCGTGATAATGACATCGAGGGATGTTTTTATTTTACAAGAATAGAAGAACAAGATGTTGTAAGAGCTGTCATCGATATTAAATCAAAAGCTGTGGGTCTCGATGAGATACACCCTCTCTTTGTAAAAATAATTTTGCCACATATACTTCCAGCTATAACACATATTTTTAACACAATCATATTAACAAGTTCTTTTCCGGAGATATGGAAGGTTGCGAAAGTAATACCAATTCAAAAAAAAGCTGCTACTCGACATGCGAATCCCGAATACCGACCTATTTCAATACTTCCATTTCTGATGTCTAAAGTTTTAGGAAAGATGTTACACAAACAAATGTCGGTTTTTCTTAACAATAACAAACTTTTAAGTGAATTCCAGTCTGGTTTTAGGGAAAAACATAGTTGTGTTTCAGCTGTCCTTAAAGTTACGGAGGATCTAAGGTATTATATGGACAAAGACCTTGTATCTTTCCTTGGACTGCTAGATTTTTCTAAAGCGTTTGATACAGTAAATCATCAAATACTTCTATCCAAAATGAAGAGCTACTTTCGGTTTTCTAATTCTGCCGTCAATCTGATGCACTCATATCTCACAAATAGAACACAGGCAGTTGTGTTAAATAGGAACGTATCCAACTTTTTGGAACTCTCGTCTGGAGTGCCGCAGGGATCAATACTTGGCCCATTGTTGTTCACAATGTTCATTAATGACCTGCCCCAAGTAATTAAAAATTCTTCCCTGCACATGTACGCCGATGATGTACAAATCTACTTAAGTTGCAAGCTTGGAATGATCGAAGATTGTGTTGATAGACTAAATACAGATCTAAAAAATATTACGGCTTGGTCAGAAGAGAATTGTCTCCAACTCAACCCAAAGAAGTCTAAATGTTTGGTAGTTTACAAAAATAAACTTGACTATAGCTATTTTCCAAGAATATACCTAGGAACAACAGTACTCGAATATGCAGAAAAGGCTAAAAATTTGGGTATTTGGTTTGATTCGACCCTTAGTTGGGACTATCATATAAGGTTGTCAATCGGTAGGATCTATGGCTGTCTCCGAAACCTTTGTTTATCCAAGCATTTTACCCCTCAACGTGTTAAAATGCAATTAGCCAAATCAATAATTATGCCGATCATAACATATGGGTGTGAAATTTTTTGTGGTCATAATTCCGAAACAAAAAGAAGCTTAACTGTAGCATTTAATAATGTTATCCGATACATATATAATCTCAATCGCTTTGATCACATATCAAGTCATTCGAAAAGTGTATTTGGATGTAGTTTGTATACATATCTCAAATATTGCGGTCTTAAGACGTTAAATAACATTTTAACAAATAAGACACCTTCGTATCTTTATGAAAAAATAAGTTTTGCTAATTCGTCAAGATCATTCATACTCTTACAACCAAAGTTCACCTGCACAAATTCAGAACGACAATTTTTTGTTTGTGTTATCAGACAGTGGAATGCCTTACCCCTAGACGTAAGAAGACATCGCGGTACCAAATATTTCGAAAGCGTTTTATTCAGACATCTAGTCAATAGTCAATAGCTCATAATAATTTAATTATAATATCTATGTTAATTTATTTATTTATTTATTTTTTTTTTTTTCTCTCTGTTCCAAAGTTTTCATCGTTTCAATTAAAAATGTTCACTATTTTGCATCACTATTTTGTTTCAATGTAATTTATATTTGTTTAGCTTAATCAATTAATTTAAAATTGTATTAACTTTTGCTTTAAATGGACTTCAAGTCTAATGTAAAAGATATTTTCTAAGTCAATAAATACTAAATACTAAATATATTTGTTGCCAATAAAATATGTGTAATGGTATTTGGTTTGTTTGATAGTTGAATAAGTGTTTTAAACTATTTTGTGTCAGCAAAACGGTGTAAATGGGGCCTAAGCGAAATTATAAAAAACAATTTGAAAATCTGTCAAGATCTTGGTCTTAGATTTGCGCTGTAGTTTGCGGTCAAGGACCTAATAATATAAAAGTTTATAAAATATTAGGTGTTTCTAAAGAAAAGCCATATACAATTTTCAACGATGGAAAAATATTTTGTTTTTTGATTTTCCTCACTTATTAAAATGACTTCATACCTAATGCTTTACTGAAATCAGATTTTACAATCCAGATGGTAAAGTTTCTTTGGATGTTTTCAGAGAATTATAAAATTTGGTAATTGACAACGTGAATATAAATATATATAAATAATTCATTTGATTGCATGGATAGTGGTTCACATTATGAAAAAAATATTTTGAACCGCGGAGTTCAGCTAGGGAATCCAGCTTATAATGAGCTGAAACAATTTGTGTCTTACTTAAAAGAAATACAAAAATCAGATAACTTCCCGAGAAGATTTTGTTTAGAAGGAATGTAGCAGACGATAAACGGGGTTTTATTACTTACTCACGATAGTAATGGCTTATATGAGAATGCGGATTATTTACTCCCAAAGAGAATTCATCAATGCATATTAGAAAATTTATTTTCTATTATTCGCAGCAAAGGTGCTTATTACAGAAATCCGTCTGTTTACGAATTTAATGTTTTGATGTCAAAAAATATTTTACCAAATCTTATTACTTTATCTCCTTACAGTAATTGTGATGATGATGATGTAGAATTCTTGAACCTAGACACATCCCAAACTCAACATAATAACTTCAGAAACTTCTTCATTGCTTAAATCTTGTAAAGAAATAGTATACGATGAGACTATGTACGAAAAAGTCATAAGCGATACGGAAATCGGAACTGAAATCACTTTAGAAACAACTGCATGCGATATTGTACCAGATATCACGCTTTTAAAATGCCTTTAAGGAAAAAAATTTCAAATCGTTCAAAATAATTCTTAAAAACTGACGACAAAATAACATGCCCTTTGGTATTTTTCATATTTGCAGAAAGTTGCAGGAGTCTGAAGGCACCAACTGATGAATGTTTGTAAACTTTACTAGTACATATTTAATAGAGCTTTCGGGAACGTCTAAAAGAAAGAAATAAAATAGAGACAATGGCCTTGGAATGCATTTCTGCATATTGAAATATTGAGCCAATAGATTTAAGACGATAGAGATTTTTTTGCTTTTTTTTAACTTTAAAAGCAGTAGGTATGCGAACATTTTATTGTAATGTTTTATTTTTAAGTTTGTAACTTAACAATTTTTTTTCTAAATTGCATTTTTTTTTCTCTTTTGCGTATCTTTTTAATAACTTCTTCATTTAGGTATTTGAAGAAAACTTTAGATCTTATTAATGATTTAAGTTTGAATCTAAATCAGGGTTTAAAGTTAAGGAAGGAACAGCATCCTTCTTAATGTATTTTCTTCCAACAAATTCGGGACAAAAATGGTACCCCCAAACAAAGTATTTGCCTTCATTTTTGAAATCACACGCCTGCCTCCCCAAATTATTTACAATTTAATTTTTTCCCCTAGAAGGGCATTGGAAAATGTTCAAATTACGGTAATCTCTTTTCGGTTTCCTACACACGGAACAAGAAACTCCAAATAATCTCGTGTTATCCATTGCTATTAAAAAAAATAACTCTGAAAAATATATCGCTAAAAAAGTACCTTCCGCAATAAAATTTACAAAGAAAAATTTCTCAACCATATAAATGAACATCCAAATCGTTCGAAAGTCGATGGCGAATGGAGGAAAGTATCTTTAAAATGAAAATAAGAAGCCGGACAGCCGCCGCACCCAGCGCATCCCAGCCGTCCGAAAAAAAATACAGATAATGTATACCTACACACTACCAAACAAAGCCAACACCACACTTGCCACAGCCATCCCCGATCCCCGTCCCCATTAGTCAGTCGTTGGCATTGCACTGGCAAACGAAAATGAATTCAAATGTATTTATTTTTCGAATGCAACTCACAGCTCACATCACGATCAAAGGTAAAGTCTGTTGTATCTGTGGTAACATCATGTCTGAGTATGATTCACGCTAGTTTGATCCAACTGGGACGCAGCGGTACGCCCCATTGAGTTGAAAAATGGTCTTTTTTTTCCTCTGGGTGCGATATCTATGGAACTATAGTATCTGTGATGTATTGTTAAAAATCCGATCTATGATTTCATATTTCTCCTTCCCACATTGTTATCCTCTTAAATATCAATTCCAATCGTCATCACTCAACAGCATCACACTCATCATCATGCTAAAAGTGCTCTTCCCACATACCACCACTATATGCGAAAAGTATAAATCGATCCGATCTTCCATTTCATATTCCTTCTTTTCATATTGCTATTCTCATAAATGCTAAAAGTACACTTCACCTAACCTACACACCACTACTACTAGCTGCCTACGAGTTCAGGTATATCGTATATGCGAAAAGTACCCACTTCCACTCCTTAAGGTGCCAGTGCACGATATGTAGCACGCCTCATATATATGTGGCTCTGACGTCAACAGAGAGTGCACAAGGAGAGCTTGTACACGGCAACGGCATGTACCCATGATACAACAAGACAAGATATCGCATTGCGCATGTCGTTCATTCTTGCTGTTCATCGGTATTCATCTGTCAACAGATTATGACGTAGTAGCTGCGGAGGTAATGGCGCGAAAGTACAAATTTGCGATTTTGTTAAATTATTATTGTTATTAATTGAACAAATAGTATCGTAGTACTTTTTTAAAAGGGATATTTGCTCTTTATTTGAGTGCAAATATAATTAATGAAAAACAAAAAGAATCATTAGAAACATCTCCATAACTTTTCTAAGAACAAACAATTTTTTAAGGCAAAGAATCTTTATCTTTAAACGATAAGACCCATTTAATAGAAAAATAAGGACTTTATAGACTGCATTGTGAAAAATGACTTAATAAATATTATTCAACATGAAATGTGTAAGCAAACTGGCATTATAAATGCTGTTGCATTTTGCTTAGACACGCACTATCTTTGGTAGGATTTAGAGTCTGCAGCATGGTTGGTCTTCCGAAGCCATCTGAAGCTATGATGAAAGACAAACTAGTGAAACTATATTAACCACTGAATTGATTTAACTGCAATATTCGTATCAAAAACACTCTTCTTCCGCTCGCGAATGCACTTTTGCATTCGCTTCCTTAATCGACAAACAGTGGACGAAAAAACACAAGAAAACCAAAATACAATAAGTAATTGACGAAACTACTTGTTATTTTTAAATATTTTATTTACATTCGATTCAAAACACATGTTTTTTCATCAATTTTATTAATATGACGCGTCGAGCTGAGCAGAAAATAAGTAATTCTGCGACTTAATTGAAAGGAACAACAAAAAAAAAACGCATGTTATGGACGATAAATATTTTTCCAAGCACATTCACAGAATTTCAAAACTATATCTTCTATATTTTCCTTTTTATTTAAACATTTAAAGAACCAACACAACTCGTTCCATATAAAACACACGTAAATACCAAGTGTCAAAATGTACACTCCGCAACTATGACGTACATGCGCAGAACAAATCAAAAATGAAAACTTCAATGCGCTATCTTGTCTTGTTGTATCATGGCATGTACCCATTGGGACCATTCGCTGACGTCAAAATGACGTCAGTGCTACATATATATGAGGCGTGCTACATATCGTGTACTAGCACCTTTACTATACAATCGTTGGAGAATAAAAGACAACAAAAATAATAATTGTTCTTTGTCGTTCATCTGCATGTTGTCAATGAGACGAATAAGAAAAGAAGAATGGGAATCATTTCGTTTCAAATATTCACATACAACAACCATGTTCGATTTGAGTAGTTGGTCTTAGAAGTGGTTGGTGGCGCTAGTGCATAAATGCGAAGTGATAGTACTATAGTGTCTATATACAGTGGTAATATGTATCTATTCATTAACCTGTGCAAGCTACACACCGCGAACCCACAACACCAACTCAATTTAACTTTATTTTCCACACACGGAAACATACACCCTTCATTATCATTTATTAGTACCCATGATACAAATACTACAGATAGCGGAATGGTGATGTTCAGTTTTTTCGTTCTGCGCACCTACGTCACTTGAGCGCAGAATGCATTTTGGCAGGCGGAGATAATGGTGAGAGTATTTGACAGTGGAGTTTTGTTTTGTGTTAATTATAAATGGATTTGCTGAAAATGTTTAATTTATTTTATTCGCAATGATGGAATAAATATTTTGTTAAGCAGCGTTTTTTCCTTTGAGATGCTATGAAAGCTGGTGTCCAATGTTTTTTCTGGTATTGACAAAAACACAGCACAAACACCCATTACAATAAATGTTGATATTTAATTATTTTTGTTTTAATATTACTTGGAGCAATTAAGGCAATCGGCTACTAAAATTAACCCAAACCGAACAAACTACACAAATTCTACGCCCAAATAACGTCACGTTCAAAATGGAGAACATGCGCAATGCGTAATCTATAGTAATTGAATCATGATTAGTACCTCTGAGCATAAGTCTGAGCTAAGCTGAAGCAAGCAGCCCAAAGGCCGAAATATGTCGGGTTATAAAATCTCTCACTAAATAAAAGAAATTTGACTCCTATCTCTTCTTTTTTTTTGAGTACTCTCTGTTTAACGCCCGCTTTTCTTCGACTTTTTGGTGCTTTTTGTGAGTATCTTCTGAATTTCTGTACAATAACACGCTTTTCTCCGACTTATATTTGTTGTAGTCGTGTAGTCTGTAGTACATAGTTGTAGTAGTAGGTCCGTCAGTTCCCTTTTTCCCCCCTAATAATAATTTTCTGAGTTTTTCTGAGCGGAGTACCGGACTTATTTGGTGAATTTTGTGAGTATCTTCTATCGCTGTTTTTTGATTTTTGCTAAATACTTTATCCGAAAGTTTTGCAAAAATTGATGTTCTGTTTAAATGATATTTCTTAGTTTCTTTATCAAGTTTGAAGTCGCTAACCGAAAAATCCAGTGTTTTAAGTCTTGGCGATGCTCTGTGTATCTAAATAAGTTTGAAGACATTTTTAAAAGAGTAGGCAGATGATTTTGCTGGATTTGCACAAAAACGCCGAGTCCTCGATTTTGAGTTAAAGACTCATTTCAAGATCCTTTATGTAGAAATAAAGAACAGTACTATAAGACTAGATATAAATCGTTCACGGAATTATTTTTTTTGATTTATTGAACAAATCGAAATAAGAAAGCTTTGCACTATTGAATCAAGATTTAAAAATATCTTCATCAATTTAATTTTTTCCGATCGAACGATATCGTTTTCACTAAACCTGTCTCTATCATATCTGTGGCAATAGACAGAGACTGCTATAGTCGAAACGATATCGTTCGATCGTTTTCATTTTACGGAATCTGTCCCCTGGCGTTTTCGATTGTAAAAAAAAATAAATAATTTTCGATTGTATGGCTTTAAAAAATTAACGAAAGGTTTTGTGTATGTACTCCCTTTTCCTTTCGACATTTTGATATTTTTTGACTTCGACTTACCATTTAAAATTATTCAAGCCATTGGTCTATACTAATCAATTTAAGTGTCCATACTAACTTTTACGAACTCATTAACTCTAAATCATCAAGGTCAATCCCTATATGGCTCAGGAGAGATTATGAACTTGATCGAACCTGGGGCTACCTAGAGAACGCCTGCCTAATGGTATAGATTCCATGGCACGTCGTGGGATCCTGGTTGGACACATGCGTTTAAAATTACCAAACCATCGAAGAATGGAACGCTCCGTATTGAGAAGTAGCTGCTCGACATTGAGTTGAGAAAGCTTTGCACTATTGAATCAAGATTTAAAAATATCTTCATCAATTTAATTTTTTCCGATCGAACGATATCGTTTTCACTAAACCTGTCTCTATCATATCTGTGGCAATAGACAGAGACTGCTATAGTCGAAACGATATCGTTCGATCGTTTTCATTTTACGGAATCTGTCCCCTGGAGTTTTCGATTGTAAAAAAAAATAAATAATTTTCGATTGTATGGCTTTAAAAAATTAACGAAAGGTTTTGTGTATGTACTCCCTTTTCCTTTCGACATTTTGATATTTTTTGACTTCGACTTACCATTTAAAATTATTCAAGCCATTGGTCTATACTAATCAATTTAAGTGTCCATACTAACTTTTACGAACTCATTAACTCTAAATCATCAAGGTCAATCCCTATATGGCTCAGGAGAGATTATGAACTTGATCGAACCTGGGGCTACCTAGAGAACGCCTGCCTAATGGTATAGATTCCATGGCACGTCGTGGGATCCTGGTTGGACACATGCGTTTAAAATTACCAAACCATCGAAGAATGGAACGCTCCGTATTGAGAAGTAGCTGCTCGACATTGAGTTCCTCACGTATTCTAGTAGGCTTGTGTAGTTCGCGAACGAACTAGTTCAATGAACTAGTACAAAATATTGTACTTGCGTTTATTTTAAATCTACGTTTTAGAAGACTGCGAGGATGATGAATTGACGTAAAAACGACGTTGTGTTTGGATGAAGGAGTGCGGGTGGCCCGTTGTCAGCAGGAAGGATTCTACTCCAAATTCAAAGCTGAGGAGACGGAACTTTATCACAATTTTTTGCGAATGGATTCAACACAATTCTAGCTTTGGTGACACATCAAGATGCCAGTATACGCGAGCATCAAGGGTACTCATTCCATAAAATTTAATACGACTATCGTCCAAGCGATAGTAGTGCACGAGATCGTCTTTTATTTGCTTCACGTAACTCTACCACCATCGTTTATTTTGCACAAAGTTTGAGAACTTTCGGTACATTTCAGGAGCCCACAAACAGTAGTTGAAAAAAGGACTAGACGTCATCGTTATTGTCATAAATGACACTTGACAAATAACAATAAGTTATTATGTAATTTAAATCGTAAAAAAATCTGAATTCAATTGCTCGCTTTAAAATTCCTGTAAAAAGCTTAAAATTGTCTCTAAAATAAACAAATCAATGCATGACGATACCTAATTTAATTAGCTATCGTGCAAACGCTGTCGTCTGGACGATAGTGCTCTGTCGATTATTGAGCTACAAGAAGCAAATGTTGGATCGTAGAAACGATGTCGTGGAGACGACGATAGCAATTTTTAATGTCACGTGATGCAAGACTATCGTCGAAACGGTATCGTCATGCGATTATTGAATGAGTGCCCAATAAATCGATACGGTTTCATTGGCAGCTTGACCCAACTTTGTTTCTCTATTTGTCGAGGTGGCTTTTAAATGTGAATCGCGTCGGCGACCCCTTACCACAGGGCTTTTTTGGGTACTTTATACTCTGCATCCAAAAACCCCATGAACTAAATTGAACTAAAATGAGCGAACTAGTTCATTAGCGTGATTTGAACTAAATTGATCGATCACTCAAATGAACTAAATTGCCCAACTCTATATTCTAGTATTTCTAATGTGATCTCTACGGGTCATACCAGCAATACAACGGAGAATTCTCATTTGGCAGCTTGTATCTTTCGTCATTACACAAACCTAATGGCCATAGGTAAGAGTTGGAACAAACACCGAATTAAAGACTGACAAATTTGGTTTTGACAACAAGTTCAGTCCTCCTAATAACAGAATGACCCAGCTGTCTTAAAATTGACCCAGTCTGACCAATCCTACAGGAAATTCAGCATTACTCCTCCGATCACTCTTGAATAAGACACTGAGATACTTAAACTTCTCCACCTGTTTCAATGGAACTTCACTAACATGCAGAGTGCATTGAACAATGAACAGGCGTTTTGGAGACGACTATCACTTCAGATTTGTTCACGTTTACTTTCACCTCAGCTTCAACAGAAAAGGACACAAGCCGATCGAGTGCGCGTTGAAATTCAGTCTGAGAGAGCCCAAGGATGGCCAAGTCATCGGCGAAGAGCAAATGTCTTATCCTTAGATCTCCAAATTCGAAACATCCTCGCCAAGGCTGCGCTGTAGCATCCAGGCCAGGTCGGTTGGGCTTCTGCCCGGACGAAACCACACTGCTCATCTCCTAATCGTGACTCGACCACAGCTCTGCATGCAACGTTTTTCCAGCACTTTGGCAAATACTTTACCGGAGAGACTTAAAAGTGATACACCCCTGTAATTGGAGCAATCCCTTTTATCTATTTTCATGAAAAGAGGCACAATCAAGATCCTTGGTTTCCGCTTTGGCAGGATAGGTATTTGATCGCTGAGATACAATTTGCACAGCATCAGGTGGTGATCAGTTGACAGTTCAGCCCCCCTTAACACACAAACCATCCCTTTACTACACGACGATACCACAGACAAATCTATCAGCGATTTCTGCTGAAGACTTCGACGGTACAGTTATAAATTTTAAATAAATTGAATTAAAAAAATTATTCCTTATAGACAACGTCTCTCTTTGTTGATATCTCTTAATACTATGAGCTACATTTTTGTTCTGTGGGATTATTTATAGGGAAGAAATGCATAATATTGACATTTTTTGGGGTTTTTACATTTTTATTTTGTTTACAATAGTATATAATAAATAATAATTATACTTATGACAATTATTAAAAAAATGATTATGTCTGATAATATTGATATTTTAACATTTGAATCAAATTCTTTAATTTTCTCTATGTTTCCTTGATGGTCACTATGTATTATTCTAAATTTAGTCTTATATTTTTTCTAGTAACATTATTTTGAAGGATGGTTGATATGTTGATGTTTCTTTGCTGGAAAACTTTTGGCCATTTATTTCAATTGTTTCATTCGTAAATTGTATGACGAAGCTACCTTTTAGGTGTTTGTTGACTTGTTTTTTCATGTGTGAGAGTACCGTTTAGGTTTGTTACAAAAATGGTATTATCATGTTTTCGATAATTGGAAGATAATTGTATTCATAATCGCATTTAGCATTTTGGTCTTGTATTAGTTGGGTAGTACAATGAGTATTAGAAATTGGTTCGAGTTGATGATTTCGACAGATTAATATAATGTTAATGGAATCGCATTTATTTATTATGCCAAATTGTTGGTACTGATTTACTAATAATGCTTCATATTCCAAATGTACCTGTTGTGAATTTGTTACGGTAGAACGAATAAGAATATGAATATATTCATTATTATGTATAATAAAATAGAGTATTTGCGTATGATAGTGGGTTCGGCATATTCCAATGCCTCAATTTCGTTTGTGTAGGGTATGGTTTCTATTTGAGAGATTGCAAGGTTGATTTCGGTTCGATCTAAAAGATTTGTGTTTATGATTCCTTTTTTTGCTAATTGGGAAGCTAGTACAATTTCATTTATTTCATCTTTAATTATTGTTAGTTTTTTGTTAGTTTTCTGGTTTCTCTTAATTAATTCAGTCAAGTCTTCATTTACTTTATTTTGGAAATCTATTAAATTTTGATAGTTTATTTTCTGTATTCTGCCAAAAAAATATCGCTCGGTTTTTTCTTTGTTACGGAGTGTATGCTATTGTTATAACGATCTACTGATATAAGGATTATTTCTCTTAAGGAAAGGTCGGTGTATTATTTTTGCAGACATCTCATTAGTTCTAATATCGTAGAATGGACTCTTTCAACTGTTCCATTCACTTCGCTTTTATTTGGAGGAGTGATATATAGTTCTATTCCAATTGCTTTTATGTAATTGGAAATAATTTGACTGATAAAACTGGATTCATTATCGGAAACTAAAATTTTAGTGCAAAATTTTTTTATTATTTTCTTCCTGAGATATAATACAGATTTTTCTTTAATGTGGAAGAATTTAGTAAATTTTGAAAATTTGTCAACGCATGTTATAAATTTTTCATGGTTTATTTCCATGATGTCTATATGAAGTATTTCAGATGGGTATTTGGGAATAGGGGTTTGTTGAAGTTGTGGTTTATGGGGATGCCTATCATATTTGTTACTGTTACAAATTTCGCAATCTTTTGTATATTTATTAATGAGTTTAGTCATTTGTAGGAAATAGTATTTGTCTAAGAATTGTTCTTTATTTTCTAGATGGTTTCTGTGTGCTCTTTTATGTTCTTTTTGAATAATGATGCATTTATTCTCTTCGTTAGCTATATCTATTAATCTAGATAATGCATTTGCTACTACTTGTTCTTCCAGGTTTATAAATAAGGTCGCAATTATATTCTTCGATTCTAGCTTTCCATCTTTTTAGTTTTGAATTTGTGTTTCTATTGCTTAATGCATATGTTGGTGATCTGTTAAAATTTTAATTTTTGCTCCATACAAGTAGTTTCTTAAGTTGTCTAGTGACCAAACTATTGCCAACATTTATTTTTCGTTAGTGGCATAATTTTCTTCAGTTTTATTTAGTGATCTGGATATATATGTTATTGGTTTATCTTTGCCTATCTCTCCTTGAGAAAGTACTGCACCTATTGCTTGGTTAGAAGCATCTGTGGTTAATATAAAGGGTCTAAAATCGGGAAATATCAAAATTTCTGAAGATATAAGTAATTCTTTATAATTATTAAACGCCTAAAGTTTTTTACCAGTTATTTCGATTGATATATTTCGGGACTGATTTGCTTTCGCTTTTGCGTTTTCTCCTCTTTTCAGATTAGTCAGTGGTTTTGCAATTTTTGCAAAATCTTTTATAAAATATCTGTAATAAGAAGTTAGTCCAAGGAAACTTTTTACTTCTTTCAAGTTTGTAGGCGGACTAATTGTTTTTATTGTCTGCACCTTCTTTGGGTCAGGTTTAATAATATCGCTTGATATCAGGTATCCTAGAAACTCTGTTTCTTCTTTCATAAACTCAGTTTTATCTATGTTTATTCTCAAATTGGCTTTCTCCAATTTTTAAAATATTGCCTTAATATTGTTTAAGTGTTCTTGCAAGTGTTCGGATATCTCTTTTATCTGCATAATACAGTGAGAGACACTTTTTTATAGCATTCCAATCTTCATTGAAGATGTTGTTGGAAATGAGAGCGGTGCATGCATGTCCCCGAATCTTTTGCCTGATACTTTGTAGAATGGCTCTATATAGGGGTTTGGACTTAACTGTGTCATAGTCTCTTAGTATGGTTTCAACTGTATGAATCCAACGCAGTCGGGAAGCTTGGCGATATATTTAAGGTCGTCTTCTGTTCGAGGGACTGGTAAACCAGTTTCGACTACCGATTCTGGGGCTGATAAGCTATCCCAAAATGTAATTCTTTGATCTAACTTTTTGATGTAATCGATTTGAGCATTTAATGCTCCAGTAAGGTTGAGTACTGTGGTTTTAAGTTCTTCCATTTTATATATATGTGTAAAAATAGGGAATTAAGGTTCGATAAGGACAATGTTAATTAAGTTAAAAGTGTATTTAGGGATCTTGTTAAATAGATGTATATAATGTATTATAAATGTATTATATTGGTCAAATGTAAAGATATAATATTTGGAAAACTTATTTCTTAATAATTGTTTATATTTAAAGAGCATTTAGGAATCTTATAGGATACTAGCGTAGCCCGTGCACACTTCGTAGTGCAAAATAGTTAAATAGATAAACTGTTTTTATTGTAATGCTCTGTGGTACACAACATTTTTTGTGTTTTTCAGAAATTGTATTGCCTAGGCAATATTATTGACTTTTATTATTTATATCATGTTACAAATTTTAAAAACTTTGGCTTCTAATTCCAAGACTGTCGAAGAAGCTGTACCCGCTTGGCTTTGCCCTTGCACAGGAATAGTATTGCTTAGGTCTGAGGTAACACTGTTCTTTCTTAAAATGCGAGAAATGATAATAAATCGACTTGGTGAAATTTTCTTTCTGTCTAAACCTGAAATACAGCAATACGAATAAAACAAAAGAAGAATAATGAAAATCGGCCCAGCGGTTATCGATATAAAACGTCATCGAGTTTCACCCCATAGATATGTTTTTTGTATAGGAGGTATAAGATTTTGAATATTTTTTTTGTATGTGAAGTGCCGCTCCCCTTTGGCCAAATTTGACAAATCTTCAAAGGAGCACTCCAGGGTTAATAATTAAGATTATCTTTATGTTTGAGCTCATTCGATTTGGTGGTTTTCGAGGTATACAACTTTGAATGTTTGTTCTGTATGGACGGATCTTCTGTAAGTTTGAGCTCAATCGATTTGGTGGTTTTCTAGATATACGATTTTGAATGTTTTTTTTTGTATGGGCGGTGCCACGCCGCCGCCCCTTTGTCCAATTTTGACCAAACTTCACAGAAACCGTATATGGACCAATACCAAAGATGTGTGAAAGTTTGGTTAAAATCGGTAAATGCGTTAAGGCGTGAATCGACGACAAACATTTTACGGCTCAATTTGTATATATATAGATATTTAAATATATTATATATATATTGTATTGGAATATA
Source organism: Cheilosia soror (assembly GCA_949372485.1). Lineage (NCBI taxonomy): Eukaryota > Metazoa > Arthropoda > Insecta > Diptera > Syrphidae > Cheilosia > Cheilosia soror. The sequence continues at coordinate 40,723,025 of OX443562.1, forward strand.
TATTTTTTTAATAGCTGTTAATTAGCACTTTTTTCAATTTTTTTCAATTATATTTCAATATTTAATTTATAGTTATTTATATTGGTAGGTATAGTATACCTTTCTAATTTTCTTAAATAATTATTAATTTATTTTTTCTTAAAACACTTTAACTGCTTACATGAAAACGGCAATCCTCATTTTTTGTATGAGCTGCGGGGCAACGCAGGAGATTGTGACCCTTCTCTGATGTTCTCTACAGTCTGATGAAATTCCAGATGTTATTTAGAGTGCGCTGTCCGGGTAAATATGAACACACGGGACCGGCAGTATATTTGCGGCAATTTTGGAGCAGTTCGAGTTATTCCTTTTTGGAGGACGACATAGAATTTGACCGCTTCCTACTAATGGCTCGGTTTGGGCTGCTACACAAATAATTGACGAAGTTCGTGGCTGCGAATTTTGTTATTTTTGTTCTTTTAGACAGTAACCCCTTACCACTGGTGGAGGGAAGCTAATGAGAACTTTAATTTTTCCACTACTTTGCAGTTCTTAAGTTTTGAATTCTTTTAAACAATAGCCCCTTACCTCTGGTGGGGGAAAGCTACTGAGAATTATTATTAACTAATACCGGTCCCCGCTCGGGCGCCAGTAATCAAATTTAAAAAAATTATTCTTTACAGACAACGTCTCTCTTTATTGATATCTCTTAATACTATGAGCTACATTTTTGTTCTGTGGGATTATTTATAGGGAAAAATGCATGAGTTGCATTTCGTAGTTATCATACTGTTGGGAGGAATTATCTGTATGCCGTTACAACCTCTAGTTAAACGACAAATACCAATGATACCGACATATTGATTAGTTTTGGAGTAATAAGTAATTTAGTAATGCGTTTCGCCCCGATGTAGTGGGTGGGCTCAGTAGACGCACTGTTTGCTCGATTTCCACCGAGACTATCTGCTAGGTTCCACATTTCACTTTCACTCGAAATGAAATCAGAAATGAATTTTTGTGTACTACATTTCACTGTATTCGATTTCGATTTAAACATTTTCGGAATTGAGACAAAGTGAAATTGTGATTTCGAAAAAAATTCGGAGTTTCCGAATCGCTCGAAATGCAGAACACTGAAAACAAATTCACTCGATTTGCAATTTCGATTTCACTCGATTTCGGGAACCTAGCTGTATGTATATGATTTTTCAATCAACAAGTGACTTTGAATCATACCTCAAGACGAATCTTTGGTTCAAAGACTATCGCCGCGAGGATTTGTTTTTTTGCCCAGGGCCTGGCTTGTCCATTTAATCAAACTACTTTCAATAATAAACATATTTATGAATTGAATAACGTTGGAGTGTACGATTGTCATTAGAATTATGTGTTGGCCTCGACTCCAGCAAACAGTGCGCCTAGATCAGATGCGGTGGTCGTCTACTGATGAGCCCACCCACTACATCGGGGCGAAACGAATTACTGGATTCGAGGCCAACACAAATTGTGATGACAATCGTACACTCCAACGTTATTCAATTCATAAATATGTTTATGATTGAAAGTAGTTTGATTAAAAATATATTTTTATTTGCACAAAAAACAGTTTTTTTCTTGATTTACGCCAAAAAAATGTTCCTATTTTGTAGATCATATTCGTAGCTATATATGTGCTGAAGACTGTTTTGCCGAAAAGTTAATATTTTACGAGATATTTGCAAAAATATGTCCAATATGTCATTCATAAGCGTGTTATCTTAAACGTTTCCTTTTCAATTGGAATTGGAACTCCAAGAAATACTCATTTCTATACACACACATACATAATATTGTTTCTTCTTTCGCTCTCGGGTCTCGGCCTTGGCTCACTCGGTGTGTGTCGGTCGGGGGCGGGGCGTCGGCATGGCATCGACGGCGGCACTTCAGCTGTTCTCTTAAACTTAATCCTTTCCAATTGGAATTGAAACTTCAATAGATACTCATTCTATTGTATACACATTGGAAGTTGGAACTTCCTCACTTCCTTTGCATATCCATTTCCCATTCCCCATTCGCTCTCGGATCGGCCGTGGTCCTCATTTTTTTCTCATTCATGGGTGATCTTTGTATTTGTATTATTGTTATTGCTAGTTGGGTGGAGCCGAGTCGGTGGATTTAACTGACGAGTGACGATGGTGGCGTTCTTAACTAAGTACAGTACCTATACATATATATGATCTAAAAGATTATGTAAATGTAATTCACTAGTACTAACGTACGTACGGAACCTTCGGTGCGCGAGTGACTCGCACTTGGCCGTTTATTCCTATAGATAAATCGTTAAAATATTTATTCAGAACAAAAATATCCAGTATTAAAAAAAAACTTCTGTTTATATTCTTAGGATCCCCAATGTGCAATCAAGATGCGATTTTACCATTGGATAATTCTGAAACAGTGGCATCTCACACAAGAGATAAATCTATGGATAACACAAATTCTTTGTGTGGCAATAGCATAGCAGAACGATTAGATTTGTCTTGCGATAGCGCAGTGAGCTCATTGGGTTCCGAGCGAGTTCCATCAATTTCGGATGGTGAATGGGGTGAAGGAAGCGACTCAGGGCAGGATTACCACCAAAATACCTACTATGGCCCCTATGACTATAGCTCAAGTAGTCGCAATATTACTGCCCGACAGATGCCGGTTGCTCAGAAAAAGTATCATATGTTTGGTAAACGATATTTTCAAGAGCAGGTACCAGAAAACTCTATTATTCATTCAGCCATACAGTTCTTACATTCTACCAATTCTGTCAGTGATTGTGGTGGAATTGAAAATATTGTTGATAATGCAGCCTTTGAGGAATGTACCGATGAAATGCTTCCGCTATCAAACGTAAAGAACATTAGTAGCAAATTAACTCATGCTATTGTAAAGTCAGAACGAGATAAATTTGAAGAAAGTGCAATAAGTTCTCAAACTAACCATGAAACCCCAATTCGTCATAATCATACATATGCATTAATAAATGAAACAACCGCAAATTCCCGTTTTTTCCGAGATAACTCAGAGTGCAAGGATATTTTGTCTGATGGTCATTTAACACGCGATGAAAAACGAGCTCGTAATCTGAATGTACCTATTCCGGTTCCAGATATAATAAATCTGCCAATGGATGAGTTTAATGAACGTATCTCTAAGTTCGATCTTACCGAAAGTCAACTGTCTTTAATACGTGACATAAGAAGAAGAGGAAAAAATAAGGTAGCTGCGCAAAATTGTCGAAAAAGAAAACTCGACCAAATTCTTTCCCTCGAGGATGATGTTAAAGAAGTTCGGCGCCGGAAAGAAAAGTTGCATAATGATAGAGCATTTATAGCAACGGAGAAGAAAAGAATCGCAAACAAATTTGCAACATTACATCAGCATATATTTCACGTAAGCTATAAAATGTTACACATTATTTAAAACCGCTAGTTAAATATACATACATATTTTATTTTCTGTTACACTATAACGGACTTATATACTATCTCTTCATATCTAATAGTTTTTACGAGATGCCGAAGGAAATCCTTGTTCACCTTCTAAGTACAGTTTGCAGCAAGCCTCAGATGGATCCATATATCTTTTACCGAGGGATAGTTCAAAACGTGATCCAAATTTTCATATGTCAATTTTAATCAGTGCGAGTGAAGCTAGTTCTAGTGGTTTTGGCCGCCAAAGGCGGATGCAGCATAATTACGCTCGAGAAAATTTAAACGAATCCCCTTCAGTGAGTCTGGGCCAACCGCAAAATAATTTAGAGCACAAGGACGACTAATAACTTTGTGTCGTCTCCATTTTACGCGGGACATTCCTGTATTTTTCTTAATTGCCCAATGCGTTTTAAATTTGCGTACGGAGAATGTTGTTTTTTTATGATTTTTTTATGTATATCTAGAATTTTATTTTCACGTTTTTACCAATAAAAAAAATAAAAATCGGTAAATTTTAAGACTTTTCTTCCGCAAGCAAGTTACATTCGTAGATATTTACAACAACATTGAACGATCTTGTGTCGTTATGTCGACCAAACCTCATAAACCTGGACAATAGTGGGTTCTAGAATACCCAGTTTACGTGGTGAGCATCTTATCCTTTCTCTTGCTTGTCGCTGGTGAATTCTTCGAAGACCCCTTATCTCGGGTGGGGGGGGCAGTCTTATTTCGGAATTAAATGAACGTACGATTTACTGGTGGTAGGTACTGAATATTGTTTTTATTAATTGCTTCTCTTATATACAGTTTGCTTACCTAAACAAAAATAACAATTAAGCGTATCGACCTATGATCGAGGGATATGATCTTTAAAAAATAACTTTTTATTTTAAAGGTTGGAAGCGATCGAGGAAAATAAAATAATCTTAGATTTCAAATTTAATTTTTTTTATTAACTAGTACTTATAACAATAGTAGGAATGGTTTTAAAAAAAAGTAGCTATATTCAAAATAGATAACAAAGTAAAGAACTATTTTATAGCGATTGAGGAAAATAAATTAATCTTAAACTTCAAATTTATTTTTTGTATTAACTAGTAATTATAACAAAAGTAGGAATAGTTTAAAATTCTTGTTGGAGGTGTAATTTTTCATTACAATTTATTTACGCGCTGTTTATTTTACTTTTGTTTTGCTCGAACATATTCGCAATTACGTCCTTTTGTTTAGGTAATAGTAAGTATTGCTTGTGGTCGAACTTTGACCTAAGTTATACGACATTTTTAATTCATCTAAATTTAAAGACCTCAAAAAATTCAGAAGACCATTTTTTGGAAATAAAGAGCAAATCAATTACTTATGAAATGCATTTTTTTAGGTGTTGCTTTTTTCGATAAGTCTGTCAATAGCTATATTTAAAAGGAGAATATAAATGGTCTTATTGTAAGCAATTTACTTTGAGAAAGTTACTTGACCAAAGGGGAATTTGATATAATCAAGTAGGATCAAATCGAAAGTGATGAAAAATGGAAAATAAAAGGGCATTCGAGAAAATAGAGCCAAGTAATACGAAGCTGAATTTATAAACGAAAATAAAACTACCTAAATTAAAAGGAGATTCGTCTTTTAGTGCAGCGCCAGCGGTGGGATACTTAAACTGGTGTACGGTCGAAGGATTTTTCGTCCGTTCCTTGGGAAAATTTACGAATTAGTAGGAAAATTCCCGCGGATTTGTTTAGGGTGCTATAATTCGATTTTGTATTTAAAATCTCGGCGAAACCATCGAGTTATTGTCCCTGCTTATCGACGAGAAAAAGATAAAAGTAATTTGCGCTTATTGAGCAATTCGAGCGAAAAACGACGATGAGTTCGAAAAAGAGAAAAGCTCCGATCAATGTGAGTGTTACAACCAAAGTGATTTTTATTTCCGAATCGGGTTCTTTGTAGACCGCAATTTAGTACAATGGTGGTTATTTACATAGTTTTAGTACATAGTTTTAAATTAAAAATATGGCGAACATTGGCTTATTTGCCGCTAAATTTTAATTATTATTTGAATTGAACGAATGTAATTGTTGTATATGTATTTATATATACGATATATAAATCTATGTATGTAGTAGTTTGTTAAGCTATCATGGTTACAATTACTCTAAATATAAGTCAGTCGTAATCATACTATCGTCTAATAAAGTCTGGTCATAAAAGTATAAGCTGTCTTTAATATAAACATCACATGGTGTCAGATTAAAAGCAAAAAATAAAAAATAAAAAATGGCAAATAAATCTGAATCTGAAAATGGTGAAGTAAAAGTGAACTGCAGAACTCAGGGGTATTCGTCATCAATTCCAACTTTAAATTTAAAAAGTTCTAATCTTGCGTCTGCGTGGAAAAACTGGTACAACCAATTTAAAATTTTTATAAGAGCTTCAAATTTGGAGGCTAAGCAAGATCAGCGAAAGGTGGCTTTACTCTTGCATCATATGGGTTCGGAATCGTTCGAAATATTTAATTCATTTAATGTGGATCTGGACAAAGTTACATACGAAGATCGAAGACATAGATAAAATTGTTTGAGTTATATTTTTTGCCAAAGGCAAATATTGCAATGGAGCGTCACCATTTTTTTTCACGGTCACAGAAAGCAGATGAGTCTACCGATGCATATGTAACAGTGCTCAAGAATTTGAGTTTAACGCCGTGTGAATTCGGTAGTTTAAGAGAAGAACTTATACGGGATATTTTTGTATGTGGCCTACATGCCAGTTACTCTTACATAAAGGAAAGACTTCTCAACGAAGGCAGCATCAAATTAGAGAAGGCCATAGAAATATCAAGGGCATTAGAAATCGCGAAGGAACACTCACAGAAGTTGCAGCATCAGAGTGAGACAAACGCATTCATAGGAGTATTATGTAAAAACAACAGCTCGCAGGCCAACAAAAACAAACAGTCAAATAGCATGCATACTAACAAACCTCACCAACGGTCAATCCAGCATATATCACAAAATAAAATAAACCAGTCGTCACGCCACCCACAACACAGTCATAAAGTCCACCAGTCTAACACACAATTGAAATCAAATCAATGTACAAGCCGTTTCTATTGCATCATCTCAGTCAGAGTCAGATGTATTATTCATGGGATCATTGGAGTCATCATCAACGTCAATGTCATGGGACATTTATTTGAAAATCAACGGGACCAGAACAAAGTGCCAATTGGATACTGGTGCGCAAGCCAACGTCATGTCACATACCATCTTTCGTCAGCTCGGATTAAATCATCTTGATATAGAGCCTGCATCAAGTCGAATTTTAACGTTTAGCAAAGAGCCGCTACCAATTATTGGACAGTTAAAAATTGCATGTGTTTACAATAATAGGAGTAGTGTAATCAATTTTCATATCTCGAAAATCGATTGTCGTACAGTCATAGGATTATCAACTTGCATTGAACTGAATTTAATTAAACGTGTTAGTGAATTAAAGGTCGAAAAAATTGAAAATAATAACTTGCATGACCATAAAAGTATTCCATTTAATATCAGTCATACAAATTTGAATTTTTTAAATAAATTTAAGGAGGTTTTTATTGGTCTCGGTTGCTTAAGCAAAGATATTCATTTACAATTGAAACCTGGGGTCGAATCGCGTCCTCCGTGAACGAGTAACTCGTTTTCGTAAAATGTGTATTTGGCATTATCGCATACGTGAACGTATATCCGTAAACGTAATTTGGCATCACCACTTGACTGAACGTATGCCTGAACGTATACGTTCAATCGAAATGTCATTCGATTGGTTTTTAGTGTTCGTAATTTGTGTTATGCGGAAAATATTAAAGAAAAATGTAAGTTTAATAACAATAAATCTATTTAAATGTTAATTGATAAATATTCATTTAAAAAAAAACATCTTTAGGACAAATTGCAACAAAATAAATTCTACACAGAAAATCGTCTTGGCGGAATACATGCGAGATCACCCTAGTTTGGCCAAAAACTTACTTCCAAACACTGGCCAAGGCAAAGCTACTTCCATAAGAATGTGGGAAAGCTTGGCCACAAAATTAAATACCGTTGGACCTCCGGTCAAAGAAGTAAAAGCGTGGAAGAAGGTTAGAAAACTCTTATTTTATTGAATCTCTACTTACTATTTGATTTTTATTTTTTAGGTTTTTGCAGACCAAAAGTTCCAAACAAAAAAAAAACTATCTTTTAACAAAGCTTCGAAGAACAGAACAGGCGGCGGGCCATATGAAGAAAAATATATAACGGAAGAAGAAAATTTGTTAATTGAAGCAACCGGATTGGAAGCATCTGTAAAGGGACTTTCAGATGTTAAAACTTTTGGTAGTCCACAGTTACCCGACTCGGAACCTAATAACAATATTTTAACAACACCAAGAAGTACTGGTACCAAAGATCCTGTGGAGGATTCCCTTCGTTTGTTGCTTGAGGGCTATTCCACAGACAGTCGCAGCGAACAAAGCATTGATTGTCAATCAGCCAGTACATCGAAGGGAGCCACAAAATCGAGAAAAAAACAAACAGCAAGGAGCAGTGATGGCAAGTTGGCACTCCTAGAAGAAAATATTAAGCTGGGATCGGAATTCCACAAATCTATTGAAGAAAAACTGAACAGATTGCTTGATATCCAGAAAAGAGTACTTATAATGAAGGAGGAGAAGCACAAAAGTTGTATTGCCGTACAAGCAATCGAGCTGCAAATCAAAACTCTTCAGCTTGAAATGCTGAAAAAGAACACCGAAGAAGACTGAAGAAGAATACAAACACATATGTGATACATGTACAAATATGAAATAAGTCGTGAATATGAATTGTGATTACCCGTTTTTGTTTTTTTTTATTACTTATTTATTGATGAAAGTCTAATGTAGTTAAGTTTTGTAAACAAAAAATAAATGAATTTTACGTGTTAAATAGAGAATGTTTGATATTATTTCGTATGGTTTGTCCAACCCTAGTATGCTGTGTGTCTTCTCCTGAATCGATTTGTATAGGTTCTTGTTGCACACTTTGATTTATGTTGAATGGAATTTTAAATTGAATGCATACATTATGTAAGGCAGTGCATGCGTTTAAGAACTGGACAACTTTTTCAGGTTGGTATCTGCCTCGTTTGTTGTATCCTAAGATTCTCCAACGACCTTTAAGGATCCCAATTGTTCTCTCTACAATGCAGCGTGCCTTTGAGTGAACCTCGTTGAACCGGGCTTCCATTGATTCATTTTGAGGAGTTCTATAGGGCGTTATGCACCATGGTTCGAGTGGATAACCGGAATCACCTACATATTAACAAGTTTCGTAAATAATATGCAAAATGAATTATTTTGTATTACTGTCTTACCTAACAGCCAACCAGGCACGTAGCCAGGGGGGGGGCTTGAGGGGCTGAAGCCCCCCCCGAAAGTCTTAAACAAAAGACAAAAACTAAAATTTTCTAACTGATAGCTCAACTTTTTTTTTAAATACTTCTCCTGGGAAAGGCGAACCTATAACGCTTTAGCAGCGCTCCGAGATGCTTGCAGATGTCTGTTAGTTCTGCACTTTAATTGCTTCAAATTGTAGTCTTCTGGAAATATATTTCCAAATTATGCTTCTCCTGTAACAGAAGGAGTTTTGGAAAGTTGATGTCCTCGAGGTTGTCAAGTGTACTGTGTACTGTCATGAAGCATTAGCTAGCAGCCTTTCTTGTGGGGCGAGTTGCATTTCGAGGGATAATGGCCTTGAGTTCCTCGGAACATCTACCATGGAAGTACCTATAGAACAAGCATAGGTCAGCGACTTGTCTTCTGTGCACCAACGGTTGCAGATTCGATGTGAGTGTAGGGTCTCCAATAAGTCGAACTGCTCGTCTCTGTATGCTGTCAAGTAGGTTAAGTGAATGTTTTGGGGAAGAGCTTCATATATGGGAGCAATATACCAGGCCTGGTCTAACCTGTGCTTTATAGAGAAGGAGAAGTTGCTTGGGGCTAAAGTACCTCTTTGCTCTAAATAGGTAGCTCAACTTAGCGGACGCCGATCGTGCGATATAGGGTATGTGATCTTGATAGGTCATCCATTTCGATCTGAGGAACTGTTGAAGCATTTTTTCCTAGAAAACGTTGTGAACTGTGTCTTGTTTGCAACTGAAACTGAAATGACCGTAATGGGGCTTAATATCAAATCTATAAAAATAAGGAGACTATCCCGGTAGGTATACATATACAGTATTCAAACGCTAGGTATGTACACTGTGCAAGCCATAGCTTTAACCCTGCAATGCCATGTCAACTCCTGCAATTCGCAATTGCCTTAGTGTAGTTAGTGAAAAAGCTAATTTCTTCCGCAACTTTTCAAATGTATATTATGTAACTTTCAAAACTGTCATTAAAAAACACGCACCAGAGAGCCGAAAAACTCCTACGCCTTTGTAAAACAAAATTCATTGAAAGGCATGACAGTGTTAGTTCCTTTGTAGAGCTCTTCAAATGCATCTCAATAAGTATTGAAAAAATAACGAGCAGAAAGTGGGTGAAGTCTTCGAAAGTATCAACACTTTTGGCAGCGGTTCAAAAAAGTCATTGCCTAGTAAGCCTCATTGTATACGAAAAATTATTCAGTTTAGCGCTGCCCTTATCAGTTTCCCTACAGAACAAATCCTTAGATTTCGTTTCTGCAATCGACCGCACAAAAGAAATTCTGAATTCTCTTAAGGACATCAGAGAAAATGCCGAAGATTTTTTTAGAGAGGCTTTTCAATCCGCATCCCAACTTGCCGAGGACTTATTTGAAGAACTTCATTGAAACAAACAACGCGCTCCAATCCAGAAAACTCTCCTTCTGAAGCCTATTTTAGAGTCGATACTGATTTCTTGTATAGATTCATTAATACAAAATCTTAGGGGCATATTCATGGTCAACGAAGACGTTGTATCATCGTTTCAAGCTGTTCTCCCATAGGTCTTGCTGCAGTTGAGCGAGTGAACGAAATGGAAAAGCTAACATGTTACTTTGACCCTTCTACCGAAGTTTTAAAATTGCTTGATATATGTGACAAGACTTACTTTAGACTTATAAATTTCTTGCTTACGGTTTTAGCAACGCTTCCAGTGACCACATCTAGTTTTGAAAGAACCCTTTCAGCTATGAAGCTACGCCTACGGTGTCTACCGACTGTAGCGCCACCTGTTTATTTTTTATTAGCTATGAAAAAGATTGAAACAATGTCCCGAAGCGTTATGGAGAATGCAAGGTTAAGTTCACTTGCTATGATATCTGTTCATTCGGATATTATTGTGAATCCAGATAAGGTGATTGATCTCATATCAAAAAAAATCTAGACGTCTTCTGCTTTGAAAAAATGTGACTAATAGGAATCAATTAATTGGAATAGTTTTCTGTTTCGTAAGACTTGGAAGCTAGCCCCCCCCGAACCAAAATCCTGGCTACGGCCCTGCAGCCAACCATTTTCATTTCCATTCAATTGAAATCTATTCTCTAACATCCTTCGCTCTTCAGAATGTTTCCAAACAAACGAATCATGTGCAGCCCCTCCATATTGTGCATTCACCGCATTTATCACATACTCATGATCGCAGATCTGTAAATTAATATAATATAAGGTATTGATATGATATGATTTTATATATTAAAAATAACTTACAATCATTGCGTTTAAGCTATGAAAACCCTTGCGATTCAAAAACATGTGCTCATTTTGAGTGGGTCGCTGCAGTCCAATATGAGTACCGTCGATGCACCCAATGACTAAAATGCAATTTACAAAGGTGAATTAATATAATAAAGCGTTTTGCAAAAGATCAAACAATCTTACCACCCGGTATTTTATACTTTTGAAAAAAGTGTTTCTTACATCTGGATGAATTCGCCGGGAGGAACAATATGTGAGTAGGACATATTTTGTCCTCAATTTCTTTGAGTACGCTGGAAGTTATTTTTGATACACTGCTTTGGCACATCCCAATAAGATAATCACCTCCGACGGTGTGTTGGTATCCTCCACTCCCTAAAAGAGATAGTGGCGCTGCTAATTGCAAAACAGGAGGTACTGCCGTGGATAATTGGGCACAGAAGTTCAGTTTCGTAAAAACATATTGAAATGCTTCTTTATTTAACCGAAACCGCTTAATAAATCTATAAAAAATCACCGTGTACATAAATTCACAGATAGTTTTCAATTGAACTCACGCTTTGCTTTGTAAGGAAAGCGGATTGCTGTTATCCCTTAGCTGTTTGCGAACAATTTGTTCATTATTGTCATTTTCGTCCGAAGAACTTAAGTAAAATAACAACGTCGGGTCCATTGAAGCCTCTAAAATTATCTTTTTCAAATATTAAAACTTTGCTTTTGCTGATTTTTTTCTTTTAAATGACATTTATTTGACGTTGAAACTATTACTATTTTAAGTTTAATCTATTACAACTACTACGTCCAATCAAATAATTACGTTCCGTGAGCATTCGTGTGACAAAATCTCAATACGTTCGTTCGTATGACGAGTCACGTAATTCTTGTTCGTACGATTGCCGATCCGTTCACGGAGGACGCGATTCGACCCCTGATGTATTACCAGTAATTGACCCACCGCGTAGAATCCCATTTTCTCTTCGAGAACCACTTAAGAACGAGTTAACACGGATGGAGAAGCTAGGGGTAATAGTGCGAATGGAGGAACCAACCGAATGGGTAAGTTCAATTGTTCTAGTGCAAAAATCTAATGGAAATCTGCGACTGTGCCTTGACCCACGTAATTTAAATAAAGCCTTACTACGATCACATTTTCAGTTCCCTAATATAGATGAGTGTAAAGCACGGTTATGTAAAGCAAAATTTTATAGTACATTGGATGCAAATTCGGGATTTTGGGTATTGCCCCTTGACGATGAATCGTCAAAATTGTGTACATTTATTACTCCTTTCGGGAGATATCGCTTTTTAAGACTGCCGTTTGGCATTAACGCGGCGCCTGAAATATTTCATGCCGAAATGATAAAAAATTTTGGCGACATATCAAATGTAATAATTTATATAGATGATTTTTTAATTTATGGAGCTACAATAGAGGAGCATAACGATTGTCTTAGAAAAAGTTTGGAAAGGGCCAAATCTATCGGTTTGAAATTTAATTTTTCAAAATCAAAATTCCTTTTAAAAGAAATTGGGTTTATTGGGCATATTTTTAGCTATAAAGGGGTACGGCCGGATGAGGCTAAAATAAAAGCTATTTGCGATATGCCGCGTCCCCAAAATGTTTCTGATCTACAACGCTTTATGGGCATGATAAATTACTTAGGCTCATTTGTTAAGAATTTATCAATAAAGAATTCAAATCTACGTAGTCTTTTGAAAAAAGAGGTTTTATGGCACTGGTCATCTATTCATGAGGAAGAATTTAACAATTTAAAACGCCTGATATCAAATGCCCCAATTTTAACTTACTATGACCCACAGAAACACTTAACTCTATCCGTCGATGCATCAAAAAATGCAGTAGGTGCCGTCATTTCACATGAGTCCTTACCAATCGCTTACGGTTCTGCCACGTTAACGTCAAGTCAGCAAAATTATGCACAAATTGAAAAAGAGCTTTTTGAGATTCTCTTTGGCTGTACAAAGTTCCATCAGTATGTTTATGGAAAACTAATAACTGTCGAGACTGACCATAAACCTCTCGTTCCTTTATTTGATCGTCCTTTACACAAGATCCCCGTTCGTCTTCAGAGGTTTATGTTAAGACTCCAGTCCTATAATATTTCAGTTATATATAAACCCGGAAAATATCTATGTACGTCGCTGACACATTATCAAGAGCCCCATTGCCTGAAAACACATTAACGTTTTTTGATCAAGAACTACATCTGCATTGTAATCTTTTAACAAAAAATCTTTCGGCGTCTGAGGCTAAAATAAATGAAATACGCCTTGCCACTTTAAATGATGTAGTGCTTACAAAGGTCAAGGACTATCACAAAAACGGTTGGCCAATTCATAAAAAGTCTATTGATCAAATAGCCATGCCGTATTTCAATATTCGTAATGACATACAAGTCATTGACGACTTAGTATTTAAATGCAATCGTCTCATCATTCCGCAGTCGCTTCGTCACCAAATGCTTTTACTTCTTCATGAGGGACATTTAGGTATAGAACGCTGTAAGAATCTTGCAAAGGATTATATCTTTTGGCCCAATATAAACCAGGATATATACAATATAGTCAGCAATTGTGAATCATGTATCCGTCATCGTAACAGCAATCGTAAGGAGCCATTACAGTCTCATGATGTAGTTTCAATTCCCTGGTTTAAAGTCGGCATAGACTTATTTGAAATGAAAAAGAAAATGTTCCTTTTAGTCGTTGATTATTTCTCAAAATATATAGAAATAGCTCCACTCTTTACAGGTTATACATGTCGTTTAGTCGTTACACAACTCAAGTCCATATTTGCACGACACGGTATTCCCCAAGTTATCATTAGTGACAATGGTCCACCATTTAATTCTGACGATTTTAGAAAATTTGCTCTCGAGTGGAACATTGACCATTTAACATCTAGTCCATAATCTACCACGCTCGAATGGTCTGGCCGAAAGGTCAGTTCAAACGATTAAGAAGCTAATGTCCAAGTGTGATGAAACTGGTGCAGATGCTTATATGGCATTATTGCACTACAGGACAACACAGAAAGGAAGACTAAGTTCTCCATCTGAACTTTTGATGTCTCGAAAGTTGCGAAACAAGCTTCCAGCTATGGAAAATACCCTTAAACCCGTAATAGTTGACTTAAAATCACATGAAAAGCTCATCACAGAAGGGAGAAAGAAGGTAGAGCGTTATTATAATCAAGGCACAAAAGCACTTAATCCATTGGTTGAAGGCAAGAAAATATATTACAAGAAAGCTCCACATTCGCAATGGTATCCCGGAACAGTCGTTTCTACATGCCGTGAACCTCGATCGTATATTGTTAGTGATAGTAGTGGTACCCACTATAGGCGGAGTCGTCAACATATTATTGAATCGCCTACAGGCGATACGGGCGATACGAATGAAAGTATGAATATCACACAATCGTCGACTCAAAATACATCAGGTTCTCAAATTGATATAGTAAACAGTCCAATAAAAACTGAAATTGATACTCCCACGGGTTCAAGTAAAATTGAAAATGATGACATTATTAGGACTCGTTATGGAAGGCAAATTGTGCCTCCACAAAAATTCAGTTATTAATTTACTTACCAATATTATTAAGTTATTTTGCAATATACCTGCCTTTCTTTGTATATATTATATAAGCGATGAATTAATGTAATGAAGTTTAGTTTAGATAAGTTATTTTAAGTATCTATTATATTGAAGTCCTTAAAATGAAATAATATATTACTTTTAGTAAATTTCCTTATATGAATTTTTGTTAACCAATTTATCCTAAAGGGGAGATGTTGTATATGTATTTATATATACGATATATAAATCTATGTATGTAGTAGTTTGTTAAGCTATCATGGTTACAATTACTCTAAATATAAGTCAGTCGTAATCATACTATCGTCTAATAAAAGGTCTGTTTTTTTCCTCACCCATCTCAGTGAAGTAAAGTAAAGTAAGAAAATGTGCAAAAAAACAGTCCCCAACCACTTTTCTGAACAGTCGGTCTTACCCCTGAAAAGTTAACAGCTGGCATTGCTGTCAAAATGGCCATCAATGAAAAATTCAATTTCAAAATCAAAATCCTTCTAGAAAAATGAATAATTAACCTTTTAGCGCAAAAAAAATAATGATTATCAATTTGTACAGAATATTTACTTTTTCTGTTTACTTTTTTTCTCTTTCTGGCGTCTTGCATGGTCAAAATAATATCACAAATTAATTGCCAAAGAAAAAAAACAAAAACATGCGTGGGTGTGTTTATTAGGTGAGCCCTAAAGTGAAGAACGTGCTAATTCTGAGATTCGATCGAATCGAGTATTCCTCGAATTTAAAACTTTCAATCGAATGAACTTCTCACAATCTAAGTTTTGAAGGAAAGAAGGTCATTATCAAATGATTTAATTGTATGAACTTTATTTTCGAAATCAGCTGTATAAATATTTCACTGTCGATTGCGTTGGTTTTGACTGTAATTTGAGAAAGGATGGGTTTATTTACACATTCTTGGAGGAAGAAAAGATCAAATTGAACAGAAAAAATGCAATAAAAATTAAATAAATGAGCACTTCAAATCGTTTTGGTTTGTTCATTTTGATTGTGACATACGATTATTTACATTTGAAATTTTTTCCCCATAAGACGAACAAATGTTGCTTCCAATTTTGTATGTTTTATGTAAATTTCACTATAAACATTGTTTAAATAAAGACTTAGACCACATTTTCAGTCGAAAAAACTCATAACATTTAACTTAGGTAATGCAATCGAAAATGAGAATGTGCGAAGAAATGAACAAAAAAAATCCCCATCGAAATCAAAAGTTGGAATGTCAGTTGGCTGAAATCGAATGACTTTCACTTAAAAAAAAGAGTAGCTATGTAAATAATACTTAACCTTTATTACATACTTCAGTTAAAAAATCAAAATGGGAGGATTTCCTATTTATTATCTACAAAAAATGTATCCCATAACATATCAAAGATAGTTTTCAATTATTACAAGTCTATGTGTATATATAATTATATTTTGTAAACAAAATGCAACTTAAATAAAAACGTAAAATATTTAGTATTTTATTACTTTCCGTAATATTCAGTTGTAATTTTTAAAATTGTTTAAAATATGCAATTCCTTATACATATGTACATTTACACCCACCACAGCCGACAAAATAGTAGGTATCATAAAAGGAGACACTCTGTGAACAGATCCAAATTACACAAAAATGTGCTCCCCTGGTGTTCAGAATTGAAGAATGCTCCAAAGTTGGTCTTGCTGGAAATGAATAGCTTGTGTGAATCTCAGTGGTGTCAAATTGAGTGCAGTTGTTGTAATTGCGTGCTGAAAATCCTACTTCACTTTACTTCACTGAGATCGATGTGGAAAAAAACAGACCTAAAGTCTGGTCATAAAAGCATAAGCTTTCTTTAATATAAACATAACAGTAATAGATTTCAAATACATATACGAATTGATTTATTACAATTTGAAACAAAAATGAAATGAAAGATTCGGTTTAAAATAAATGTTGATGTGAGTTGTTGGTAGGTATTGTTCTGTGCTCCAACATTCCCCCTCCTTTGAAATGACTCGGTTTCAACAAGGTAATAACGCGAGTTTGTGGATGGGCCTCTTGATGATTCCTCTTGGTGTACGGACTTCTGCAACTCTAATTTTTCCATCAGCACCAGCGATTGTTTTTTCAACTCTTCCCAGCAACCATCTTTGAGGGGGTGAATTGTCCTCGTGAACGATAACCATCGAATCGGCTACCAGATTCGGTTGTTGAGAAGAACACTTTGTTCTTTGCTGCAGTTCCTGAAGGTACTCCTCTGTCCACCGTTTCCAGAAGTGCGTCTTCACATTGTGGATTCGACGCCAGTATTGTAAAACGCAGGTATTGGGAGCTTCGTCTGCCGGTTGGGGAATCGCCTTCAGCGATGAGCCAATTAGAAGGTGACCTGGAGTTAACGCCTCGTAGTCATTAGGGTCGTTTGTTAATGCTGTAATCGGCCTCGAGTTCATGACTGCTTCTATCTCGCATAGAGCCCTCGCGAGTTCTTCAAACGAAAGCTTTGTGTTATGAAGGGTACGAAGTAGATGTCCTTTAGCCACCATCACGGCGGCTTCCCAGATTCCGCCAAAATGCGGGGCCCTAGGAGGAATAAAGTTAAAGTTAATATGTTCATTGCTGCAAATGGAATCTTGAGAGGTTTTGCGAAACAACATGCTATGAATTTCATTAAGTTTTGAGTTAGCCCCAACAAAATTAGTCCCATTGTCGCAGAATATGTCCTGCGGTAATCCACGACGACTTATCATACGCTTTAACGCAGCGATAAAAGCATCTGCTGACAAATCTGATACCGGTTCGAGGTGTACGGCCTTGGATGTAAAACATACAAAGACGGATATATACGTTTTGTATGGAACCTTTCCACGAACCTTGTGGTAAGTAAATATTGGTCCACAGAAATCGACGCCACAACGAAGAAAAGGTCGACCCGCGATGAGTCTTTCTGGTGGAAGAAGTGCTGTAGAAGCTTGAGCTTATACCGGGCACAATGTACGCATTTGCTAACTATCTTCCGAGCTATATGCCTGGCGTTCACAATCCAAACTTTCTGCCTAAGTAGAGCGACGAGGGCTTTTGGTCCGGCATGATAGTTCTTCATGTGAAGATGACGAGCGAGACATGTTGCAAAGTTCGATTCTTTGCTCAACAATGCGGGATGCTTTTGTTCTTCTGGCAGTTCTGAATTTTGTAATCGTCCTCCAACTCGAAGTACTGGATATTTATTTGAAGTATCCAAGAACGGTGTAAGATATCTTAGAGAATTCTTGATTTCCCTTTTTTTTGTGATGCAGTCGATTTCTTCGATGAAGTGATGACTTTGCTCAATCCAAACTATGACATTGAAAGCCGCATCGAGCTCTTCGGTGCTGCACACAAACGTATCTTTCACCTTTCGGCTTTCGCGCCAATTGGTGAATCGTAAAATGTAAACAAAAATGTGTAATATTTTGGTGTACGAGCTGCAGTTATGGATAGTGTTGAGTAGATCATTGCTTATGGCTTGATTGCATACCAACGCTGTTTTCTTCTTTTCCAGCGGTAACTGCTCCGACGAAAGTAATGTTTTTGGGTTTGAAGGCCATTTTTCGGGGGAATTCAGTAAAAACGATGGTCCGGTTGACCAGATAGACTCTCCAAGTTCCTTGACAGTGCATCCACGAGAGCATATGTCCGCTGGGTTACATTCGGTTGGCACGTGTCTCCATTGGATGTCAGCTGTCGTCTCCTGAATCTCTGCGATTCGGTTTCCGACGAAGGTGCTTAATTTAGATGTATGGGTCGAAATCCAGTGTAAAACAACCGACGAGTCAGTCCAAAAATACACCTACGAGTAAAAATCCTTGAAAATGGGCTTAATTTTAGACCAAAGTTTGGCTAACAGATGCGCAGCACAGAGCTCAAGACGTGGAATTAGTTTGTTTTTGGATGGCGACACTTTAGACTTCGCTGCCAACAATTTTACCGAAATGGATGGATACCGATGCATCGCAGAATCCGTGTATTTGTATAGATCTCTTGAAAGGAGCAAGCGCATATCTCGGCGCTGGCAGATTTTTAATGGAGTGCAAGTCACTCATAAATTGACGCCATTCCGTGTCGATTGATTGCCCAATAGCCTCATCCCAATCGACTTTATCCATCCACAACCTTTGCAAAATAATTTTCGCTTTGACAATAATGGGGCAAAGGAGACCTAATGGATCGAAAAGAGACGATGCTATGGAGAGAATTTTTCTCTTTGTGAAGGACGAGTAAATTTTAGTAGGGTTGTATGAGAAGTAGAAGTTATCATCCAGCGAATTCCAAGTTATCCCTAACGTGCTTGTCACGTTGGACTCGTTGATGTGTAGTTCCTTTCCAATATATTCTGACGAAAATGAGGTTTGATTGCTATGCCACTTAGATAATTAAAACCCTGCAGATTTCAGAATAGCGACGACCTCGCTTTGTTTCTGTTTCAAAGTATCGAGATCATCCGCTCCAGTGATCAGGTCATCTACATAAAAATCTGTACGAAGTACTTGAGATCCCAGTCTGTACTGACTCTCATATTTATCGGCTAAATATTGGAGACACCTGATTGCCATAAATGGTGCTGAAGATGTTCCGTAGGTGACCGTATTTAGCGCATAAGTTTTGATAGGCGATTTCTCGTTTTCCCTCCACAAGATGTATTGAAATCGGCGATGGTCGGGATGTATCAAAACCTGCCGGTACATTTTAACAATGTCGGCCGTCAATGCAAATCTGTGAAGTCGAAAACGTAGCAAGATAACAAATAAGTCTTCCTGAATTGTAGGGCCTACCATCAAGATACCGTTGAGTGAGATGTTCGATGATGTACGACACGAGGCATCAAACACTACTCGCAATTTTGTCGATATGCTATTTGGCCTTAGCACGCATTGGTGGGGCAAGTAATAATGTGGTTGACTAAGGTCTGGGTTCTTAACTGACGACATATGACCTAGCGCTTCATATTCGTTAAGAAATTCGACATAAGAAGACTGAAGCGGTCATAAGGTGCATGTATTGCTGAATGCACCCACTAATTAATAAATTCCAAACACGTCCCACGAGCACACGAAAAGTGCAACAGAATGAAATAGCAAATAATGTGAAGCGTCAATCTTTCCCTCTCGCGGTTTCCGGCCTCTATATAGAGATCTTATCTCTCGCGGCCATATTATTAGAATTTTTCTTCTTCTTTGGTTCCTCTTGGCTGGAGGTTGTAAAAGTAATAATTACATTGTATAGAAAATACATTTATATTTAAATAAAGTTTAATAACGCAGTGCGTTGTAAATATAATTCATCGTAATTATTCTTACGCATCTTTATTTCACGTGTGTGCCACCACATGCACACAGAGTGAAAATTGGTGACCCCGATCTACACGTGGCGCAATGCACGAAAAAAAAACAGGCATAAAGCCTCATCATAAATATCAAAATCAATATACATATTATATGTATATCAAAATCAATATCCGTGTCGAATAAAATATAAAAAACTCTAAACACGGCAACAACACAACACCACCAACAACTTCAGCCAAAAGACGCCGTTTGCCACCAACGTCCTCGCAACGGCGCAATACATGGTAAAACAAGTTCACACCATCGCCGCCGCAGAAGTTCTTTGCCACCCCGAGTCGACAAGCTTGTCGACAATTCAAACGACAGCCACAAACGCAATAAGAAATTTATCCTATTCGCCATCTCACCAGCGGATTCAAACAGGAGCAGATCACCAGAAGAAACCAGAAACTAACAGCAGCAGCAGACAACAACGAAACGACGTCGCCAGCTTGAAACCAGCAACATCACGGGAACATTTGACGAACAATTGTAAACAGGTAACCTTCAGCCAAAGTATAAGTAGTTAGTTTTGTATTCGTAGTAATTCTTATACGCAAAAAAAAAAAATTAAAATAAAATAATGTCAGAAAACGAGGGAAAGGGTGAAACTTCACATTCAGGCGAACATGGTATGAGATTCGTCGTGACACATCCCGGGATTTCACTTCATTCACCGAATGAGAATGCACCGGTGCACTCAGCTCCCACAGCTCCCTCGACTCCCTCAGTGCAGGCTCACTCCGACGAAAGCAGCATCAATTCAATCCGCGTTCGGTTACCATCTTTTTGGGCAGCCAATCCTAAGACCTGGTTTATACACTATACAGGCCGAAGCTCAATTTAATGTGTTCAAAATCACTAGCCAGGAAACAAAGTACTGCCTCACCGTCGCAGCGTTGCCAATCGAAACATGTGAGTCAGTCATAGATATTCTATCTGAACCACCAGCTAGGGACAAATATAACGTATTGAAAAGTGTTCTCATTGAAAGACACTCCGTGTCCGAGACAAAAAGATTAGAGGCGCTCTTAGAAAAGGCAGAGATCGGCGACCGAAAACCCTCCGAAGTTTTTCGTTCTATGAAGCAATTGGCAGGAACTGCTTTCAACGAAGAGGTCGTAAAAAATTTGTGGATGCGCCGCCTTCCGCAGGCCATCAACATCGCTCTTCTTTCGGTCGGCTCAAAAAGCGTAGACGAATTAGGCAATTTAGCCGACAAAATCTATGAAGCATCTCAGAATGCCAGCATTTTCGGCATTGCTTCACATAGAAGAGAGTCGTTTACAGAACAACCAAATTCGAATTTGGAACAGCGTCTGGCGAAGATTGAATCCATGATTCAATCAATAAATTTTCGGCCCCATTCTCGAAACAGATCCAGGTCCAGATCAGGCTCAAGGAGTTTTCGCAATCGCACTCCGAACAGATCCAACCCTAATAACAGGTCTGCAAAATGCTGGTTTCATAGGACATTTGGAGCTAGGGCCCGAAAATGCGATCCACCCTGCAACTTTGCTTCTTCAAATTCGCAACCACACTCATCAGGTTTTCAGTCATCGAATTCCCCAAACTAAATGAAACTACTGTTACGGCGGCAAACAGTCAGTTCTCACATCGCCGCCTTTTCATCAAAGACAAAAACAACAACCTGACTTTTCTCGTCGACACTGGTGCAGATGTGTCAGTCATCCCCATGAAAAATTCAAACATTAGATATAAGTCAACAGGTCTGCTCTCAGCCGCAAACGGTACCGCAATCGAAACCTTTGGATCCAAACTGTTAAGACTTAACATTGGCCTTCGACGAAATTTTACCCACCCCTTCATCTTAGCATTAGTAAACCGCCCAATCATAGGCGCTGATTTTTTAGACAAATTTGGTTTGTTAGTCGATATGCATAATAAACGCATTATAGACCCCGAAACCAAATTGCAATCTCAAGGAATCATAAAGGCTGAAATGATCCCCTCACCTATTTTTTATACCCTCGATAACCAATACGGATCAATACTGAAGGAATTTCCAGAGCTCACGCAAACTCCAAACTATTTCGCCCCAGTTAATCATCCCATCGTTCACCATATCTTAACTAAGGGACCGCTCCCATTCTCTCGCCCAAGACGGTTGGACGCTTCTCGACATATGGCAGCCCGTATCGAGTTCGAACACATGTTAGAGCTAGGTATTTGCCAACCATCTTCCTCACCCACGTGCTCACCGCTCCACATGGTTCAAAAGAAGGGCAACCACGATTGGAGACCGTGTGGGGATTATCGCAGAATAAACGCGATTACGGTTCCAGATCGCTATCCCATTCCACACATCCAGAACTTTGCCATGAACCTTCACGGATGTAAGATTTTTTCAAAAATCGACCTTGTCAGGGCTTATCATCTAATCCCCGTCGCCACGGAAGACGTTTATAAAACAGCCATCACAACGCCATTCGGCTTGTTCGAGTTCCGGCAAATGCCTTTCGGCTTAAGGAACGCCGCGCAAACTTTCCAACGTTTCATAAACTCTGTCTGTCAAGGTCTTGATTTCACTTTTATCTACGTGGATGATATCTTGGTGTCGAGCAAAACCGAGGAGGAACACAAGCAGCATCTGAAAGCATTATTCAAGCGTTTGTCAGAGTACCAAATCACAATAAACACGTCAAAATGCATTTTTGGGGCTTCCGAGCTAGATTTCATCGGGCATAGAACCAATGCTGACGGCATTTTTCCATCAAAGGACCGCATTGATGCCATATTACAATTTCCTAAGCCAACCTCCATCAAGCAAATGCAACGCTTTTTGGGAATGATGAACTATTACCATTGATTTATTCCCAATTTAGCAAAAATCGTCGCTCCACTACACTTCCAACTAGCTAACGCAAGTGGCTCGCGAAAATCTGGAAAAACTATTGGTTGGACCGATGATCTTAATATGGCGTTCGAGGAAGCCAAACAAAAGTTATCAAATGTAACCCTTTTAGCTCACCCAAGGGTCAATGCCGAGTATTCTATAGCTACGGACGCTTCGAACACCGCTGTCGGAGCTGTCTTACAGCAAAAGACAAACAACGCGTGGGAACCGCTTTCATTCTTTTCGAAGAAATTATCACCAGCTGAAACTAAATACTCTGCCTTCGACCGCGAACTGTTAGCAATGTATTTAGCTATAAAACATTTCAGGTACTTCGTCGAAGGGCAGCAATTCAAAGTTATTACAGACCACAAGCCCCTGACGTACGCCATCACTTCTAAGGCCGATAGGAGTCCACGCCAATCGCGCCAGCTAGATTATATATCTCAATTCACTAGCGACATACAACATATAAAAGGGTCAGACAACGTTGTCGCTGATACCTTATCTCGAAGGGACGAACAGGAAATCTTTTCTTCCGATAATTTCCAGCTTGACTACAAGGCAATGGCTCGACTTCAGTCATCCGATGAAGAGTTGAGAAAGATACTAGAGGAGAAACAGAAAGATAAAGCAACTAAATACAAAATTGAAAAGCACAAGTTCCCAGATTTTGAGATCTTTTGCGAAATCTCAACGGGAAGAAACAGACCTTTCGTACCCCACTCCGTTCGTCACCAAATTTTCCATTCTCTGCATAACCTATCGCACCCAAGCATTCGAACGTCAAGAAAACTTATTTGCCAGCGTTATTTTTGGCCAACAATGAATAAGGACGTCACTCATTGGGCAAGGTCGTGCCTGGCGTGCCAGAAATCAAAGGTGCACAGGCACACAAAATCCGCCATCGGTCAATTCGATCTTCCATCCGAGCGTTTCGAGCACATTCATTTAGATCTGGTAGGACCCCTTCCAGAATCCAATGGTTTCTTTTATCTTTTAACGATTGTGGATCGCTTTGCGAGATGGCCGGAGGCATATCCATTAAGAGACATATCCGCTCTTACAGTCGCGAAGGTGTTGGTTGAAAACTACATTTGTAAGTTTGGGGTTCCTCTCAGGATAACGACAGACCAAGGAACACAGTTTGAATCCAAACTGTTCAACGAGCTCTCAAGGGTTTTAGGATCCCAGAGGATTCACACAACGCCATACCATCCGCAATCGAATGGGATGGTAGAGCGTTTCCACAGGCAATTGAAAGCTTCATTGAAAGCAAGAGGTAACACAGCCAATTGGAGTTCCGAGGTGCCAATAGTCTTGCTGGGAATCCGGTCCGCGAAAAAAGAGGATCTGAAATGTTCACCAGCAGAACTGGTTTACGGCCAGAGCCTAAAGCTCCCAGGGGAAATTTTCGTAAAAAAATCAAATGAGAATATGTCTGAAGAAACTTTCATTGACAAACTACGTACCTCAATGAGGAATTTAATTCCAACGGATACGCGGAGACCTAGTAGGGATATCTTCTTACCATCCACTTTGCAGGATTGTGACTCAGTCTTCGTCAGAGTGGACAGAGTCAAGACCGGTTTCACGCCTCCATATGAAGGACCTTACAACGTTTTGCGACGTACGAGGAAGTTTTTTGTTTTGAGAATCAATAATAAAAACGTTTCCGTTTCAATTGACAGGTTAAAGCCTGCTTATGTAGAAAAAAAATTTGAAAAATAGAAAAGGGAATAACAAGTTAAACGAAGTGATGCCGTTTTCGCGAGGAAGTTTTCACTGAGGGAGGGTGATGAAGCGGTCATAAGGTGCATGTATTGCTGAATGCACCCACTAATTAATAAATTCCAAACACGTCCCACGAGCACACGAAAAGTGCAACAGAATGAAATAGCAAATAATGTGAAGCGTCAATCTTTCCCTCTCGCGGTTTCCGGCCTCTATATAGAGATCTTATCTCTCGCGGCCATATTATTAGAATTTTTCTTCTTCTTTGGTTCCTCTTGGCTGGAGGTTGTAAAAGTAATAATTACATTGTATAGAAAATACATTTATATTTAAATAAAGTTTAATAACGCAGTGCGTTGTAAATATAATTCATCGTAATTATTCTTACGCATCTTTATTTCACGTGTGTGCCACCACATGCACACAGAGTGAAAAAGACTTTAGTGCTGAATCCTTGGCTAACCTGCGTTCTAAAGAAAGGAACCGACGAAAAGCAATATGGTAAGATTCGCCAAGAACAGACGGGTCCTGTTTGAATGGAAGCTTAAGCATTATTCTTCCGCTTGGTACTGTTTCCACCGATCCTTTGAAGTGTTCTTCACATTGCATTTGTTCAGCCGACCACTTTGATTTTCTCCCAGACACTGCCTCAAGTTCCCAGAATCGTTGAACTAATTCATCGAGACGACTATCATTGGAATTCATGCAACAAGTTTGCTGCCGATTGGAGTGTAACGATGTATATTTTCCGGAAACAATCCATCCAAGGTGAGAATTTTGAAGTGATGGCAGCTCAGATCCAAGTTTGATTTGGCCCACCTTCAACAAATCAAAAAATGCTTCTGCTCCTAACAACATGTCGATAGGCGAAGACCGATTAAATTGTTCATCCGCAAGCTCTATATTCCTAGGTAGGTTCCAAGACTCAATGTTCATTGATGGATCGGGTTGGTAGCCAGTAATGGATGGTGAAACCAAAAATTCTAACGTCAATTCAAATGATGAGTATCGGGACTTAATTGTAGTTTGAGTTGTGCGACCAATCTTTGTTTCTATCATGCCTATTCCTTGAATGTCAACATTTTTCTTTTGTGTCTTAAGGTTTTGGCAAACCGTTCCTTTATCATGTTGACCTGCGATCCTGAATCTAATAGAATTCTTCCCAATTGAAAACCTTCTGCAGCGTCCCTCACAAGAACGATGGCTGTTGCCAAAATGACCTGGGTTAACTCTCTTTCCACAGCAGAGTTTACAACAGCAGAAGATGTCGAAGGAGAAGACTTAAACGATGGCTCATTCGAAATAGTAATGCTTGCCGATTGGTTAGGCCGATGAAGGAGTGTGTGATGTGATTGTTTGCAAACCCTACATGTATGTTTTATAGAACATTTGGCAACGTTGTGTCCTTTCCTAAGACAATTTATACATAACCCCAGCTTCTTTATATTGGTGAAACGATCATGAATAGTAAGTTGAGTAAAAGCTGAGCAACCAGTAATTGTATGCGAACTGTCTTTGCAAAACTAACAACATTGCTGAGTTATCGTAAGTGAAGTTTTTTGACTATGATCATATCGAAATGATTTGGTTTTATTGTGTTGCCTTTTATCCGTATGTGCATCAAAGTTCTAGTTCTAGTTCACTACGACCAGTGTCAAAAGGTTCGTGTCCCTCGATTTGTGTTTGGTAGGCCAATGCTTGTTTAAAGTAGGACTCGACAATTCCCAAACGGCATTCTAATTCCGTGGGTATTAATGTTTTGGTTTCGATTAGATTTTTAATGCGAGTTATGCTTCCTTTCGTTGAAGAGCGAGAGGCCTTTAAGTTTTCGAGAGACATAATGATTAAATGCAATGCCTTGACACTAGAATTCAAAGCAAGATGTTAAAAAGTACTATCTATGCCAACCTCTTGGATTATGTTTTATTTATTTTATAAGGTAGATAAATGTTCGCTAGTAAAGATGAGTACAACGATTAATTAGAACGAATTAAGCAGCAACAACAACAGCATACGAGTCTAAATGAGCAGCAACAAACAGCAGCAGCAGCAGCAATCGATGTATCAGCAACAACAACAGCAGCAGCAGCAGCAATCGATGTAAAAGCAACAACAACAATTTTGAAGATCGGCTCCGAGCGCAGGGGGCTAACTATGCACTTCGCCGCGAATCGCATAATTTGCGATTCATTCGGTTCGATTCGCGGCGGACATGGCAACTATGCAAAACGATTGTTTGGAATGTCGACCTTCCAAGACATTTCCACATTTCCCTTGGTATTTCCACAAACTTTCCCATTCTTCTGTCAAAATGCTTTGGAATGTTGTTATTATTTTGTTTAAATAATTGCGCGAACTTTAAGTAAACAAGTAAATTGGATATTAAAACAAAAATTGTTTTCGATCGGTGTGTATTTAAATGCTGAAAGGGATGAAGTCGATGTGTCTTCGAATTCAAATGTACAACGGAAATTAATAAGAAGTGGTTCATCCCCGCTGGATCTTCAGCACAGCGAGTAAGATAAATTTGTTTTGAAAACGGGTAAAAGTGCATATTATATGAGTTTTTTTTTTATCTTAGATATGTGCTGGAAAATATAAAAGACTAATTTCCAAGGCGAAGAAGTATTGCAACGCCCATAATATTAAAACTAGCAGCAACGCTTCGATTTCTTGCTGAAGGATCTTATCAAAAGAGCGTTCGGCAGGACATGCACATCGGACTGGCGCAACAAACCTTTCGCAAGCTGGTCGTGCTCTTTCATAAATTGAACTAAGCAAGTGAACTGTTCAGTTGTTGTAGTTTGTTTTTCTGCCCTAAATGCAAAGAAAATATAAGAAATCACAATATTTTTCGCCGTCGTTTTCTTACTTACATTTTTTTTTCCTTCATGAAATGCACCGCTGACAACTTCGTTCGCCATCAAAATATCTATCGCATTTGACTTCGATAAATGACGTTCGCATTTGCATAGTTGCGCGAATGTTATAGAGCGAAGTGCGATAGTCTTCGCCGGCGAACTGAATAGTACCAAAATGCGAAATCGAATAAAAATGCGCTTCGCGGCGAAGTGCATAGTTAGCCCCCAGCGCTTTGATTGAGCGACAACGAATGTTTGGACAAAGGCAATTGCAAAAATCAAAGAGAAGTGTGTAGGTATACTATTATAGACGAAAAGTTTTATTTTTTCGCAAAAGTGGAACCTATGTTTGTTAAAGTCGGTCTATGAGCTGAGAGACGACGACGATTGATCAAGCTGATCTATGTCTATGCTGTGTGAAAGACGAATACGATTGAAAGCGAACGAAGGAAAAGTGCAAGTGTGTAGGCGTAACAACTGAAGAGTGGTGTAGGTGCGGGTGCGGCTGAGCGAAAGCTTTTGCGCACACTTTTAGTAACAACGATAAATATGGATGCGAAGAGAGAGCAAAAATAATTCTTTCTGATTGTGGATATTAATTTGCTGGAGTGGATGGTATGATCGCGAATAGCTTATGCGCTTATTGCTTACTTTATCGATGTAATTATGTAATTTGATCAAATCGATGTTAATTTAAAGTACGTGTTGTTTCACAAATCACTCAGATCAAAGTATACTAACTATCTTGCATGCAATATAAAATGTATATCTCCCTTTATATCGAATGTGCGTTTATTGAGTGGCAATAAGCAATTAAGCAAAACTCTGTTTTTCTTCAGAAGTTCGTATGGCATGAATTTATAAAGTTGAGCGATTATCTCCCTTTTTCCTTTCCTCTTTCAATTCGGATTGATGATGATAGTTTCCTCTGGATAGGGACAGATTTATCTCTCCGATAATGGTAGGTACTAAGGTTTCCTTCACGTCTAGTCCTTGGTGATGATCCTCTTCTGTAACTGGAACCTGCCTTAACACTTGCACTACCGCGAAACCGTTACCGTAAGCGTTACCGTCTATGTTACCGCTACCGAACCGGCAATGTCTTTTTTCTTTAAGCGTTTAGTTTTAAGAGTTTTTAAGAGTTTTTTGAAACACTTTTTGCGCGAACTTTAAGCAAAGGACTCGTTTATTTAAGGTTTTGACCAAGATTTATTTGCGATGTGTCCTGTCACGGTCGCCAAAATGTACGGTCGAAGGATTTTTCGTCCGTTCCTTGGGAAAATTTACGAATTAGTAGGAAAATTCCCGCGGATTTGTTTAGGGTGCTATAATTCGATTTTGTATTTAAAATCTCGGCGAAACCATCGAGTTATGAGTTATTGTCCCTGCTTATCGACGAGAAAAAGATAAAAGTAATTTGCGCTTATTGAGCAATTCGAGCGAAAAACGACGATGAGTTCGAAAAAGAGAAAAGCTCCGATCAATGTGAGTGTTACAACCAATGTGATTTTTATTTCCGAATCGGGTTCTTTGTAGCCCGCAATTTAGACCTATGTGAAGTTGGCCCGCACTTTTCCAAAAAAGGTTTAGACTTTTACAGTTCGATAGGCAATCGTTTGTAGTTGTTTGTAGTGAATTTTTTTTCGGTTGTAGTTCCGCCGTTAGAGAGATATAGCCATTTGAAAAATGTATGGGAAAAGTTTGATTGTGTGTCATTCGATGTAGTTTCGTTCAAAAAGGTTTGTAGTAAAAAGCTTTTCGTTTGTAGTTCAACCGTTAGAAAGTTATGACCATTAGAAAAAATTAGAAATTTTTGAAAAAAAATTTAAATGTTTATATTTCGATAGGCAATCGTTTGTAGTTGTTTGTAGTGAAAAGCGTTTCTTTCTGAAAATTCGTATTTAAGAGATCTTAAGACATTTGTGTTTGTACCTATAACTTCGAATTACCAACACGGAAAAATTAATTGAGCATACTGGTGCATAAAGCACATCCCTCTCTTTCTAATGAAGTCAAAAACGCATTTTTTTAGCAATTGGATAATGATTTATTATCGATTTAAGCAATTAAATAATGATTTATTCTCAATATAAGCGAAAGGTTCGCAAAACCCGATTTAAGGGGGTGAATATTTTTATTACTGGACAACTACAAACGACAAAAATAATAGTTTTGGTAGAAGGCATATATGTTCTATGTAATAAAATCAAAATTATAAAATTTGTTGCAGCGGTAAGCAAATTATATGTAGTTTAAGCAGACAACATCAAATCGCCGTTATCTCCATAACCATACCAAATAAAATTATGAAATCTTCTTTTTTCAAAATTGCACCACCCTACCAATCTAACAAAATACTAATTGTGCCCATCGCCCAAACGGTTAATGATTTATTTGAGATTTAAGCGAAATTTTAGCAAAAAAGTGCGGATATCCATTTAAGCGGTTGAATTTCTCAAAAACTGTGTAACTACAAACGACCAAATTTCACACATCTATTATGTACATCCGTCACAATCGATGTAATGTACTTTTAACATCACCCGCACTACTGGGCAGCTTTTATGGGCGTTTGTGAAGTTGGCCCGCACTTTTGAAAAAAAGGTTTAGATGTTTACATTTCGATAGGCAATCGTTTGTAGTTGTTTGTAGTGAAAAGCTTTTCGTTTGTAGTTCAACCGTTAGAAAGTTATGACCATTTGAAAAAATTTGATTAAATTAGCCGTTATCTCCAAAACCATACCAAAAAAATTATGAAATCTTCTTTTTTCAAAAGTGCTCAACCCAACCAATCTAATAAAATACAAATTGTGCCCATCGCCCAAACGGTTATTGATTTATTTGAGATTTAAGCAAAATTTAAGCTAACAATTCTCGCGCTCATATCTAAAAAACTGTTCAACTACAAACGATGAAATTATACATTTCTATTCTTTACAATACTCTCTACCAATGATATCAAATAGAAGCTAGCTCGCACTACTGGACAACTTTTATTCGCAATTTAAGGGAAAGCCAAAATGTGCTCAAAACACAAACCCCCCTATTTAAGCGCTCATATATTTCCACTGTGAGGTGGCTGTGGCGGCTGGAATATGCTTTTATCTAATGTAATTACATATCTCATATCAGCAATGTCAACAAAAAACCTTTCTAAGCAACAATAAATGTTATTTTCGCATTTTAATTTTTGATAAATTCCGTTCGGAGACCAATTTAAGCACCCCCATATTTCAAAAACGGTGGAACTACAAACGATGAAATTACACGTGTCTACCATATGCACCCTTCTTAATGCATGTTGTTAAAGAGAAGCTAGCCCGCACAATTAGACAACTTTTATTAGCAATTTAAGGGAAGCCTAAATGTATTCAATCACGCCCATACCTATTTAAGTGGTCTGATGTTTTCATTACTAAGGATATATAAAAATTAATATATACCTACTATACAATTATACATATATCCAAAACCCATTTAATTGGCCCGATATTTCTAAAATTAAAGACTTAAAACCATGTACCTAATCCAATTATTTATCATATTTGTACTACCTATGAACCTACCTACCTACATCCTTGAATGTATAATAATCAAATAGAATCTAGCTACCACTACTCTGATGCACATGTTATTTGCAATTTAAACCGATGCGATGTTTAAATATGTTCACGCAACCATTTTCAAACGGTCTGATATTCTTAAATAGGCAAACAGAAAAAACAATTTTACAATAGGTACACTCTCGTCTTCTTTGTATGGAAAACAAAAATAAAAAATTCAAGTTTTATTGCAAAATCTGACGGTCTTTGCAAAGAAATGGAAGGAAAATTTAATTTCAAAAATGCGCATTATCATCAAAGGGTTGCTATTGTTCCGCATCCTTACAGCGAACCTATGAGGTATGAGTATGACCAATCAAAGAAAATGTAGGGCACGTACTTTTGTTGACCTGTCATGCGGATCATGTCGGTGTGATGTTTAGCTGTGAAAGTGATCGAATGCGTATCGTTTTGGAAGAAGAGAGAGCGAACGAAACAGAGCATACAGAGAATCATTAGCAAAAATATGACGTTGCACATGTGCGGCAAACCGTGACAATAAAGGAGTGTCCTGCGAAATACCAATTGGAACATATACCACGACTACATGAATAAATCGGAAAATTCTGTTTTTAAACTGACGAAATCTTTGTCGATGAACGGGTGCCAGCGTTGCCACTTTGCTGCAATTGCAGTAGATCTACTGCATTTTTTTCAAAATTGAAATCTACTGCCACCAAATTAAATCTACTGCATTTTTGTAAAAGCTTAAATGAGGAAGCCAAATCCGAAATGGTAGATAAAATACAAACAGAAATACAAGCCAATTTGGAAACTGAGTTTTTCTGGCTTCAATTGTCGAAGGAAACTGTTTCAGCAAAATATGTCTTTGAACAACAACAGGTCAAATTTAGACATCGATTCTGAACAAATATTTTCTAGCTTGATGGGGTTTTTCGTGCTGCAATTTTATATCGAAGCTTTTCAACAGATAAAAAATCGTTTTAATTTTTATGATGAAAGACTGAAACCTCTGAGGTACGTATATACAAAGTTAGTACCTAGCGGAAGGCAGTATACCCTTGATATTGCCTATTTTAAACTTGTTTCCTTTTTATGATGCTGACGACGTATAAAAACTTAATAGCCAATGAAGATGATCAATATTCCATGTTCATTAATATTAATACATTTTTCTGTTTTGTTTAAATACTCGTCTTTATTAATTTTGTATTGTTCATGTTATGTTTTTAATTTACCCTTGATTTTGTTTGGAAAATAAAATCTACTGCAAAAAAATTCAATCTACTGCATTTTTTTAGAGAATCTACTGCGAAAAAATAGTCCAACAGTGGCAACGCTGACGGGTGCTCGAAAGCAATTTATAAATGGCGCGCAGAATTGTTAATGACATATAAATCACCTGCAGATAATGTTCTAGACTTCAACACAAATGTTAGCAACGTTATTGACAATTTCCTTCACGATGAGCCTTCGGCAATATATCAGTCTGATTGTGAAGTATGCGGTTCCAGCAACAAAAGGCTTAACACGGTATTGTGTCCTGATTTTATTCCTCTTTATGAGCATGGCCTTAATTACAATTTTTCTTTAAGTACTTTGTCATAGGTTGGGCTACTTTCGCGTAGTCTCTGACAAATTTTCGATAGTAACCGCTGAGACCAAAGAAGCTTTTAATTTCGCGCGGAGTTTTTGGAATGTATCTGTCTTCCTTTTTTATTAAAATTTGGTGATATCCTTTTGCTAGGTCTATCGTGGAGAAGTACTGGGCCTTCCCCAATTTGTCCAGGATTGAGTCAATATTTGGTAATGGAAACTT
Source organism: Cheilosia soror (assembly GCA_949372485.1). NCBI lineage: Eukaryota > Metazoa > Arthropoda > Insecta > Diptera > Syrphidae > Cheilosia > Cheilosia soror. Next base: position 40,755,919 of record OX443562.1, read on the forward strand.
ATCGTCGACAGTCACGTCGTTTAATCTTCTATAATCTATGACTATACGGTACTTTTTGTTCCCGGAGTTGTCCATTTTCTTGGGAACAACTATTAAAGGACTTGAGTATTTTGAATTACTTTGTTGTATAATACCTTGCTCTGTCATTTCCTGTATTTGTCTCCTGACTTCCTCTTCGTGCTTAGGTGGATAACGGTATAACTTTGCATTTATCTGCTGGTCCGTAGTTGTTTTTATTTCATGCAATATTTCGGGGGTACTGGTGAGTTTGTCACCCTCTTTGAAAAATAGTGATTTAAATCTTCTAAGAATTTTTTCAATTTCTTGATATTCTTCGGAGTTGAGGTGGTCTAGCTTCAAATGTTTAATATTATCATCTACATATTTTAGTGTATGAATTTCATCAAATGACATTTGCCTATATTGTAATTTAATGGCCTGTCCGTTAAGTTTTATAATCCCTGCTTCTAAATCGATTAACGTGTTTAATTTATTAAGTAAATCCGTTCCTATTATGAACTGATATTTTCGTTCGGGCAGACTTTTTACTTTCCAACGAATAAGAGCTCCTGCTGGTGCTTTTAATTCATCGGGGGCCGAAGTATGTACTTCAAAATTAAAAGATCCCTTACCATTAACTGTAGAAAATTGCACTGGTTCAATTTTCTCTTTTTTAAAAACGTTTATTTTGTCATCTATAAGACTAAGTGAGGATCCTGTATCAATTAATGCTAAATATTTCTGTTTGTTTATTGTTATTTCGATAGTTGGCAATTCTTCCGAGGCTAATTGAAAAAAAAATCTAAGTTATTAACTTCGACTTGGTTGACTTGATCAATATTATTTAGAGACCTATCTAATCCTTGCTCAGTTATATTCTGATTGTGGCGATTTTGGCCCGAATATGAACTAAGGTTTCCTGATTGTGCGACTTGTCTTTCTACATTATTAACTTGCTCTTGTTGGATATTTGAAACATCCATGGGTTCGGGTTGCCTATTATGATATTGTTGACGGTACTGCCCAGGATTCCTATTATTACCTGACTGTTGATAATATCTTCTATTTTGTCCTGATTGATTATGGTACTGATTATTATTTGTATTATAATTATTAGGGTGGTAGTTATTGGGACCCTGATTATTGTTATAGTTATTCTGTGGACGATGTTGCTGATCGATACTATCTCTACTTGGTTGCCTGAAATTATTCGGTGTTGGTCTTCTACTATCTTTATTCAAAACTTTATTTTTTGTAAACTCTGGTCTTATACAAGAGTCTTCATACCTACGTCTTCTCATTACTAATAGAATATTTTCTAACACATTTTCTTCATATATTATTTTATATATATACTCTAAGAGAGTTCCCTGTGTCATTTCTTTAATAGTATTTACTAGGATTCCACTAATGTTACTTAGGTTTATAAAATGATCACCTTGGTAATATATAATTAATTCATCAGCTTTATGCTTTAATTGTTGTATTTCTATTGCAAGTTCACTTACGCTATTTACTTTTAGACTGCTTATTCTTCGGTACAGTTGAAAAGGCTCGATGTCCGGCTTGTAGCGCAATTTCAGCGTTGCTTTGATGAGTTCCCAGTTGTCTGGTTGTTGCACATTTATCACCGTGTTCTTCGCCTCTCCCTGGATTTTCTCGTGGTAGATCGATAAGGTAAATCTTCGTCTCGTTTCTTCGTTGTCAATCTCGGCTAAGTAGTACTCCACATTTCGGATAAACGAATTTATTGTGATATCCCCATGTCCGGTAAAAGTAGGCATGTGTTTCACATTGTTGACGAGTTGGTCTTGTCTGACGTTTCGCTCTCGGTTTTGGAGGTCTTGGTATGCGTTTCTCAATGCTTCTAGTTGCTGGTTTCTTCGTTGGAGCTCTGCAGCTAGCTCTTCAATGTTTTGATTGTTAGCTGCCATATGTTGAGTTTTAAAAGATTGTTTTCTATTTATTCACTTAATACTGTATTATGTCCACCGAATGCGTTCGTAAGCGGACTTGGTCTGTGTTGGAATATATTTAAATTTTTTTTTTTTTTTTCAATAACACTGTACACTAATCTTGAACGATTTTATTTGTGTATCTGCTTATTTTCAATATTGTAATTTGTTCCTCGTACACTAATCTTAAACGATTTTATTTGCGTACTTAATTGCACTATGATTTTTGTTCAAAATCACTAGATAATCCGTTTTAAGATTATCCTACCGACTGCGCCAGCAAAATAACCGTCTTTTAGTTATTATTAAAAAAATTCAGAAAAACAATTTTATTGAAGAAACGTTTATTGACTGACAAAAAGATACGAGTTACACGACTGCAATTGCGATACTACCCCACATTTCTTGTAGTTCGCCTCTATTTGATACTTTACAATTTCTGATTTTAATCGGCAGACGCAATGTCAGCGATTCTACTGGCACAGATATTTTTCTGTGAAATTAACAAATATAATATTACAATGTACTTAATTTCCAAGAAATGAGGAAATGCATTTTAACTTAGTGTTATTGACCGGATGAAGTCGTCGTATTTATCGGCATGTGCAGGCACTGGTGCCGACGTAGGCATATACGTGACTCGCCTGCCCGATGGTGCGGATTCCATAGCACGTCTTCCTTCCTTCAGTGACTTGGCAACAAACAAGTCTAGGTCTTTAAGTTAGATTTATGTTCAACTCATCTCTTTTTTTCTTTACATGCGCTTTCCAACGCAGTTTAGCATATAGAGTCATGCCTAGATATTTGGCTGTATTTGTCATCTGCAAAAGTAGCTATATTGGTTTCCCCACTTTCAGGCAAATCGCTAGTGAATAGAAGATATAAAACTGGACCTACCACGCTGCCTTGTGGTACACCAGCTTTAATGTTGAGTACTCTGTCTCTTGTTTAATTCTAAAGAACCGATCTGAAATATATGACTACAGAATTGTCAAATATTGCTTTGGCAGTTGCCTTTGTAGTTTGTGGATCAGACCTTTGTGCTAGACTTTTTCGAAAGTTTGTGCTATATCAAGAAATAATGTAGAGCACACTTTTTTCTCTTCAAATGTTTTTTCGATTTTATCGGTGCTTATTTCTAAATCCAAATTGGTGATTTGGGACTAACGATTTTTCATCAATTATTTTTTGCAGGCGTTTTACAAGCAGTTTCCCGAATAACTTTGACAACATTGGTAGTATAGATATTGGACGGTTTATGATCGGTCTCTACTATGATTCGCTTACCATAGACGTATTGATGAAAGTCAAGTCAACGTTGCAGATGCATAAGCAATTGGGCTGTTTTCGTGCGATATTACTGCACCGACAGCGCTTTTGGAAGCCTCAACTGAAAGGGTTATTATTTTATTTGGGTCATAAAATGTTAATACAGGGGCATTGGATATAAGCGATTTCCAGAATAAAGATGGTGTGCCGGTATTGTACCACAGCCACCGCGGCGCGAGGGATAAGCGGCTCATCCACGACGGGTACGCCGCCAATGCTCAGGAGCTCCTCCGTTTTAATACCGCAATTGCGGATAGGGACACGGTTGATACCTTGAAGCAGTTCACCGAATTTTGGTGGCTTGAGGAAGAGGTGAGGGCAGACACGCTCTCCCGGGTCGGTGCGTTACCTATGTAACATCCTCCTTAGTTTTAAGCTAGTTTGTAAGTTAGTTAGGTGTATTTTAGGGGGTCTTTGGGAGGGGCCGGGCTCGTCAACATGAATGAGTGCTACCGAGACTTGACCGATGCTTATGGCCTCGCTCGAGTCCCGGCGGCGCGTGTGCACCGTGTTGGCGACTGCCAGGCGCCCATCGACGCAATCGGGATGGTGACCAATCGAAAGATTGCTCATCACCCTGATTATAGGTAATTTATGTTAAGTAGCTTAGGTAGTTCTAAGTAGTTTAGGTAGTTTTAAGTAAAAACCAATAAAAAAGAGTCCAGATTTAGCCAGTTTTCTTGGAAATTAAAAAACAGTGCAATTTATACAAAAAGATTTTAGATTTAAGGCCAAAAGGCAATATTTATAAGGATATAGTTAAGTTTAGAGTACTCGTTAAGAGCCAGTAAGCTAGATTAAGATACAAGTTAGTTTTAAATTAGATTTAGTCATTTTTGTCTAGTAAGTAAGTTTAAATAATCAATTAATAAAAATTAATTTAAAAGTCTAAAAAAAAGATATAAGCGATTTTAAAGCCCTTTCATGGGTGTTTCGTTCAAACTCGAAACTTGCAACGAAAAATGGAAAAAATGGTTTATAACCTTAATTACTTCCCGTTGGTCACTGTAAATAGAATATTCCAGTAAAATTATAAACGCAACTATTTCAAAACGTTATAAATTGCGGGTTTTACTTCGAATAATAATTTTTCACTAACAATCGATTTCTTTTATAGGTTAATTAGTGTAGAGTTATTGACAAGTGTCAAATCTATGGTTATGGCCTTGTTACATTTTTTTATTTTGTACGTCACAACTTTACTTTACTTTAATAAAATATAATGAATTTTATGATGATATCCGGAACATTCACCCCCACCGTGAACTCAGTTCGCAAAAAAATCGTCAAACTCCGAAAAGAAAGTTGCATCTCTAGTACGTGTTGTCGGTAAGGTAGGTAAGGTAGTCATCTCTGGTTTCAATTCCACTTGGTTGCAATTCGCGATGATTATTTATTGTTCTTCATGTGTTCTGCTAAAGAGACAATTAGTGGAACAGAGAAAGACAGTGTTACAAACAAACAACATTGAGATTGACAAACAGAAACCCTATTGTAGTGTGAGAGTCTAAGAATAAGAAGTACAGGAAAGAGTGTATATCACATATACAGGGTACGTGAGTGAGGCCGCAAGATAATAAAAAAAACCAGAGAAATTGAAACTCATCTGTCATTTTGCTGGGGACATTTGCCGTGTTTGCAATTTGAAATCGTTAATATAGGGAAATTGCATATTTAACTAATCAAAACAGTGAAACAACGGTGGATACAGTGAACAAATACAATTCTTTACCGAAAGAAATTTAAAACAACATGCGACACTGTTTTAAATTCTTCAAAAACGAGCATAATAAGGAGAGTAACAATTTTTCATTTCACAGGTAAGTTTTATCTCATATTCCACATAAAATAATGTTGTTAGGTGTTTTTTTAGGTAGATATATTATCGTAGAACACTTTTAAATTGGTATTTCATGGCATTTTGTTGCAAAAAAGGGAATTTGGTTGAAAACAAAAATACACTTTATTTATGTGATAGCATTTGATTTAACTGAAACTCATCTGTCAAAAGCGGATACTCACGTTCAGGGACGAACTATTTTTTTGTTGGTAAGAGCAAGGCGCTTAAATCGGCTGGGCGCCCTAGTGCAATCTTTTTTTTATAAATAAAAAATATGTTTAAAGGTATTTCTTCTGTTGTCGTTGTCGTGACGGTTGGTATCTTCGTCAAGAAGAATTTATGTCGTGTCGGTGAGTAACGTCGTCAGGATGATGTAGAAGATATGTCTTATAACGGAAAAATAGCTAAGAATCCAATCAAAACTAAATACTAAAATACAATTTTGAAAAACAGCGGTCTCATCGCGTAAGGCTAAAACGATCGAACGACGTTGTCTCGACGATGCTGCTAATTCATGTCAACTGTCAAATACCGTCGTCGAAATGATTCGATTGAGCGATGGCTCTTTGTCAATCGTTTCATCGTTTTTGGTATATTTTGTTTCTTTAAAAGCAAAATAAATGTTAAAAGAATATTATTAGAATTAAATCTTTTATAATTTCGAAAAATAGCACACTCCATTATGTATTAGTGCGGTGAAATGTGAAAAAATGGAAAAAATTAACATTTCCTTCATTTTAGTTAAACGAAATACCTAGGTGCACTAGAAAGTTCACATCACCCCTTGTTATGTTCTCTTTGGAGGAGGCAGTCATACAATTGCATTTAATAAATGGGCTTTGAAGACTGCATTCACCAATTTTGTCTTATATTACAATCCCTAATTAATATTTTCCTGCACCGAAAAATGTTTACCTTTTCACTTACACATACATTTCCACATAAAAGACACCAACACACACAAATTAAATACCTTTTTTTATTAGTTTTCAGTTCTCACAGTTTCTTTACAGCTCTGCTCAAACTGTTCAAAACAAAAACGATGAACGATTCGATTGAACGACGTGATTGTGATGTTACATGAAGCAAACTTAAAACGACGTCGATTTGTTCAATCGTCTGAAAAGTTACGCAATAAGACCACAGATGTATGACCGAATTATTATCAGAGGGATGTAGATAAAGTGTAACTTCAATTTATTTAATTAAGCAAAAATATGATAGTGTTTTTTCATTAAAATTAAACTTAAAACTAAAAACTGAATTTTATTTATACGTTTAAAATGTTTAGGTTCCTGTTAAAGGTACGTTTTTCTGATTAAGGATTAATAATTGTTGTGTTTCTTTGAAGGTTCCTAAGCTCAGCTATATATTTCCCTACCTTATCACTTTTAAAGATACAGGTAAGAGTTACATTGGGCGCCCCAGCATTTTGGCTTCCAAACTCTACGCTGGTCCCTTAGCCCGACCATGTGTTAATGCAATTGTGTTAGTGTAACTCACACTATTTTGAAAAAAGCTTCACTGTTTCCTAGATATGCCCCTTCCTGTAATTCTTATTCTTAGGTGAGAGTGAGTAATCTAAATAAAGCCATATTTTCCCATTGCCATGCCATGCCATTGCCTTATGCCGATTGTTATCTCTTTTCATCAGCCTAGACGGTAGAGCATTTGATCGTCGCCGTTCGGTAGCTTTTGTTTTACTATCAAGTAAACAGTGTTGTGAATGGCGTCGCCTTTTTTTTACTTTTGTAATTTTGCGTAAATTGTGTAATTTTATTTCGTGATTTTTTGTTGTTTTAAGTTTTAAATAAAGTTAAATTAAATTCGGGGTTTGTGCATAATGTGATGCAGTTAATTTTATGTTCGCATGTAAGTTATATTTAAAGCAATTTCATTTTGAATTTTGTGTTGTGTTGGGAGAATTTTTTTTTCTTTTTGTGAATGGAGGTTTAAGAATTCTGTTGAGTGGTTTTGTTGGAGTGGGGTTGTTTGTGTTTTTTACTTCGATGAATGGACTGTATTATATGCATTATTAGAATATGTTTTGTTGTGATTATTGGTTGAGGGATTTATTAGTGTTAAATGACAAGGAAAATTTTGTCTCTGTGAAATGCATGTTGGATAGTGTTGAGTGATAGTGTGTTGTGTTGAGTTATTTTATAATATGGTAATGAGTTAGTTTGTGTAGTTTGTTATTATTATTATTATTTTTTTGTGATATTTTACTTGTGAGAAATGTGCGTAAATGATAAAATTTGTGTGTTTTAAGTGTGACATAATACTTGCAAGTGAGATTTAGTTTATACTTGCAATATCTTCTTATTGTGGTTAGAGTAGAGTTTCATCGACGGTTTTGTTGCTCGGTAGCGAACAGATTTTGGTGATTGGTCGTTTAAGCTCACCAGTCTGTGTTTTTAAAGTTACGACGCGAATATGGTTGTCTGATCCCGGATGCAATTGCGTAATCCTAGCCAGAATCCATTTGGATGGTGGAATTCGTTCGTCCTTTAGCAATACCAAGTCTCCTAGCTTCGGTTGAGATTCGGTTTTAAGCCATTTTGGGCGCTGCTGCAGACGCTATAAATATTCTGAGCTCCATTGCTTCCAAAAGGTCTGGAACATTCGTTGTATCCGCTTCCACCGATCATTATAACAAAGGTTTTCGTCGACGATGTCTGGTTCTGGTACATTTTGCATGGGCTCTCCTATGAGAAAGTGTGCTGGAGTTAAAGCGATGAAGTCATCTGGGTTATTGGTGAGTGGGCACAGCGGCCTTGGGGCCTCGAAGTCAGGAGCCTTGCAAAGATTTCACCAATTGGAGAGACGTTTGGACAGTAACCCGACACTACACTTAAACTACACTAGATGTATTGAAGAATACCTGGAATTAGGTCAGATGACCGAACTGAATGCCAACACTGATGAAGTTCTTCAAACACCACATCACTATTTTATGCCACATCACGCGGTTTTGAAGGAAACAAGTTCGACTACCAAGCTCCGTGTCGTTTTCGATGCAGCAGCAAAAACGTCAGATGGTATGTCTTTGAACGAGCGATTGATGATAGGCCCTAAAAGGCAAAACAATATTATTGATATTATATTGAAATGGAGAACTCACAAATTTACCTTTACAGCGGACATCGAGAAGATGTATCGACAGATTCGGATGAAGCAGAAAGATGCATATTATCAACTTATCTTCTGGCGTAGCAGCAACAGTCACCCAATCAAAACGTACCGCTTGGATACAGTGACTTTCGGTACAGCAAGTGCACCGTATCTAGCAATTCGCACTTTGGGCCAGGTAGCAGTTGACGAAGGGGCACGCTTTCCTCTGGGTGCAAAGGTAGTACGAGAAGAAATGTACCTTGACGATGTGATCTCTGGAGCTGATACCGTAGAAGAAGCCGTCCATAAACGGGATGAAGTACAGCTGAAGTACGGCAACCGCCGGACTTCAACCTGTGGAAATGGACGAGTAACTCGCAGGAAGTATTGGAAGGCATTCCGTTGGATCAACAGGAGTTAGGTTTTTCGTTACCCTTTGAGTCCACGGACCACATTAAGGCTTTGGGGATAAAATGGTATCCAACTGATGATTCCTTTTCGTTCCAAAATGTGGCCTCCGATGTTGCTCAAGTTCCCACGAAACGTACAATGCTGTCGACAATCGCGCGTCTCTTCGATCCGCTTGGATGGATTTCGCCCTGCATAGTTAAGGCGAAAATTATGATGCAGCAACTTTGGTGTCGCGGACTGTCATGGGATGAACCAATACCGATGGAGATTAAGACGCAATGGGACATCTTATGTCGAGAGCTTCCATATGTTGAGAAAATTCACATGCCACGATGGATCCAGTTGTGTAAACAAAGTAAGGGTGTAGAAATACACGGATTTAGTGATGCTTCTGAAAAGGCTTATGGTGCAGTCGTTTACTTACGTGTTTTGGATGAGGACTACAACATTCACATGCACGTACTCATGTCAAAAACCAAGGTGGCTCCATTGAAGACCGTTACACTTCCCAGACTAGAGCTTTGTGCAGCTGTTATACTAGCCAAGCTCTTAGACTATATAACAAAAGTCTTAGGGTTAAGTAACGTAAGGACATATGCCTGGTCAGATTCGGCGATCACATTGGCCTGGATCACGGCACAGCCATCCAGATGGAAAACTTTTGTCAGCAACCGCGTTTCAGAAATCCAACGACTTACAAATTGTAGTATCTGGAGACACGTTCCAACTTTACAAAACCCAGCCGATTTTGCATCGCGTGGACTTTTTCCTTCCGATTTAGACGGAAACCAGCTTTGGTGGAATGGTCCAGAATTCCTTAGGTCGGAATGGGAATTTACAATGCCAAATCAACTGCTAAATATGGCGACGGATGAGGAAAGCCGCACAATTCGAACACATTGCGTCGGGGTCATCGCAACGGGTCGGGTGCAACTCATCCGGTGGCAAGTCATCCGGAGACAAGTAACGCCGCCTACATCTTAACTTTGCAACGATAGCGAATATTCGCATCACTCACCCTTAGTGGAACGTGTCGTAGTCGAGCGTGTTTATTGTTGTGGGTTAGTGTTGCGATTACTAAAATGACAAATATACTTTTGGAGGGGGCGGTTTATGTTATTATAAATGGATGCCCTTGTTGAACTTGGAATGGTTTGTTGTTGTAGGAGGTAGGTACTATCGCAAGTAGGGGTAATCGTAGCTGTCGGTAGTATGGATAAGGGTGGGGTGGGAAATGCGTTAGTAGGAAAAATAGTATCATATATCATGAATGATTTTAATATGTTGGCAGTGTAGCCAGCAATTTTCTAACGGAATATGCCAAATTAAAAAATAAAATGCTTAATTAGCTATATGCGCTATTTATTTATTTATTTATTTATTTTTGGGTAACACTATTTGTAAATGGTTGACAAAATCGTTTATATTGATATTAATTTATAAATACGTACAGGTACACACGTGGATGTGTTTAAATTATGGAAGTGAGTAGGTAGATGTGGAATTTATAATAGAGATTTTAATTAAACCAAAGGGGAGAAACCCCGTGGCTGGGAAACGTCAAATATAATGGCGAGAAGTTTGATATACATATAAGTGTTGTCACTAGATTGAAAGGAACAAATTGAATAAAAAATTAGATTTAAAAAAATAGGAAGGTAATTGATATATAATATTTGGTATATATATGTATTTACTATTTCCAATTTAAATATGTATCAGTACCTACTTTTGAAAATAATTCTTGGGTAGGTAAATACATTTTTTTTTTGTTTTCCAGATACGTTTTCATTTTTCCAAGTTTTTGACTTTTTGGTCGCTCCTGTGAATGAACTTTCCGTCCGGCTATTAAAAACATTTTACACGATTTATACTGGCTTTACATTACCAAGCCACGCATTTTTTCATGATAAAGTAGCAAATTATTCGCCTGTTTGTGTATCAGACGTTTTAAAAATGTTTCTACCACTGAGATGTATGAATTGACAAACATCACATACCTACTTAAATTTACGGAAAAACAAAATGCATGTATATTTTTTAAGAAAGCTTTTCCTAACTTTTTCGTAAGTTTATCTCTGAGAAAGAATTTATCCCCACAGGCCACAAATGCCACTTTGACAGTCTTTTCCCAGGTTTTGTTGAAAACACATCGAGTATTAAGTTTTATTTGTATGAAGTTCCTTTTTAAACTTTTGGCTACTTTTTGGCGACTTTATCATTTTGGGCATCGGGAACGCTGCAGCGTTATATTTAGGGCTAGCATAAAAAAACGTCCCTAGCAAGAAGCCAACAAACTATAAATACGAAGTTTGAAGCAAATCCGTCCAGCGTTTCCCCAGGGGTGGGACAGACAGACATACGGACGAACAGAATTGCGAGACCCACTTTTTTGAGTTCCCCTATCATCGTAATATCAGAATTGATCAAAATCTGGAGTTCAAAATTTTGTACGAAAACAATATCTTTCTCTTACTACGTATACGAGAAAGTTAATAAACATTGTCAGTTGTCATTTTATGACAAAATCGATATAACTTTTCGATAACTTTAAAGACAATGATAGTTTGGTTGCACAGTCTTTATCGAGGCTAAGGAATAAGCCCCGATAATTATCCGGGCTAACAAAATCTATATAGAATTAAATTCGTATGAAATTATTTTTCTAAGCCTATATAGAATAGCCGGGGTCATCGCAACTGGGGTCATCGCAACTCACCCGGTCGCATTTCACCCGACCCTAGACAGGAACCTAAAAGCCACCTATGTTTCAATTCACCACATAAACGCTTACCTTCAAACCACTCACCTTTATTGTTCGAGTTGCAGTGGATGGTTGCCCCTGACAACGCGGCATTTAGTGTTTGAAAGGGTGTGGCTATTTTTTTTTGGGAGACGCTATTGGTAAATGGGGTGGGTCGGGTGCAACTCATCCGGTGGCAAGTCATCCGGAGACAAGTAACGCCGCCTACATCTTAACTTTGCAACGATAGCGAATATTCGCATCACTCACCCTTAGTGGAACGTGTCGTAGTCGAGCGTGTTTATTGTTGTGGGTTAGTGTTGCGATTACTAAAATGACAAATATACTGTTGGAGGGGGGCGGTTTAAGTTATTATAAATGGATGCCCTTGTTGAACTTGGAATGTTTTGTTGTTGTAGGAGGTAGGTACTATCGCAATTCGCAAGTAGGGGTAATCGTAGCTGTCGGTAGTATGGATAAGGGTGGGGTGGGAAATGCGTTAGTAGGAAAAATAGTATCTATAGCATGAATGATTTTAATAGATATATGTTGGCAGTGTAGCCAGCAATTTTCTAACGGAATATGCCAAATTAAAAAATAAAATGCTTAATTAGCTATATGCGCTATTTATTTATTTATTTATTTATTTTTGGGTAACACTATTTGTAAATGGTTGACAAAATCGTTTATATTGATATTAATTTATAAATACGTACAGGTACACACGTGGATGTGTTTAAATTATGGAAGTGAGTAGGTAGATGTGGAATTTATAATAGAGATTTTAATTAAACCAAAGGGGAGAAACCCCGTGGCTGGGAAACGTCAAATATAATGGCGAGAAGTTTGATATACATATAAGTGTTGTCACTAGATTGAAAGGAACAAATTGAATAAAAAATTAGATTTAAAAAAATAGGAAGGTAATTGATATGCAGACAGCATATAATATTTGGTATATATATGTACATATTTACTATTTCCAATTTAAATATGTATCAATATGTATTTACCTACTTTGGAAAATAATTCTTGGGTAGGTAAATACATTTTTTTTTTTCAGATACGTTTTCATTTTTCCAAGTTTTTGACTTTTTGGTCGCTCCTGTGAATGAAGTTTCCGTCCGGGTATTAAAAACATTTTACACGATTTATACTGGCTTTACATTACCAAGCCACTAAATTTTGCATGATAAAGTAGCAAATTATTCGCCTGTTTGTGTATCAGACGTTTTAAAAATTTTTCTACCACTGAGATGTATGAATTGACAAACATCACATACTTAAATTTACGGAAAAACAAAATGCATGTATTTTTTTTAAGAAAGCGTTTCCTAACTTTTTCGTAAGTTTATCTCTGAGAAAGAATTTATCCCCACAGGCCACAAATGCCACTTTGACAGTCTTTTCCCAGGTTTTGTTGAAAATACATTGAGTATTAAGTTTTATTTGTATGAAGTTCCTTTTTAAACTTTTGGTTACTTTTTTGGCGACTTTATCATTTTGGGCATCGGGAACGCTGCAGCGTTATATTTAGGGCTAGCATAAAAAAAACGTCCCTAGCAAGAAGCCCACAAACTATAAATACGAAGTTTGAAGCAAATCCGTCCAGCGTTTCCCCAGGGGTGGGACAGACAGACATACGGACGAACAGAATTGCGAGACCCACTTTTTTGAGTTCCCCTATCATCGTAATATCAGAATTGATCAAAATCTCGAGTTCAAAATTTTGTACGAAAACAATATCTTTCTCTTACTACGTGTACGAGAAAGTTAATAAACATGAATTTTGTTTTGTCAGTTGTCATTTTATGACAAAATCGATATAACTTTTCGATAACTTTAAAGACAATGATAGTTTGGTTGCACAGTCTTTATCGAGGCTAAGGAATAAGCCCCGATAATTATCCGGGCTAACAAAATCTATATAGAATTAAATTCGTATGAAATTATTTTTCTAAGCCTAGTATATAGAATTGCCACATTTCGTTTACATTTCTTTAACTAGAAGTTTCTATAACTCGAATTTATTTTCTGTCATTTTCAGAGTTGCACTTATGGAAGTTCCACTTTCACTGTACCTATATAATTATACTTAGGGGTATGGGGACAATTCCATCAAATCAACATTTGACTTTTTGATATACATTTCTAGGGACTATACCTGTTACCATAGCGTTCTTTTTTTGCATGCACAGGGAGCAAACGCTACCAATAGGTAATAATTATTAAAAAATACGTTTTTCCCTCAGGCTGATGTTTTTCAGGTTCATAAAAAGAGTCGCCGTTGAATTGCATATTTTTGTTTTTTAATGAAGAAGATTTTAATTTAAATACACACTATAAATAAACCAAAACGTAGAGCCTCGTTTGCCCATTTCAATTGTATATTTCCCCATATTTTGATTGAAATAATCACAAAATGGGAAAAAATCCGCACATCTGGCATCGCTGCAAAAGCATATAAACTCATTCCAACACAAACCCACACGATGTGGGTGTAGTGAAAAGAAAAATGGATCAGGGTTACCTTTGCGACACCTTTTCGAGCACACATTTCTGAAATTTAGGCACTTTTGGAGACTCTTTGTAATAAACATAATAATTTCTTCAAAAAATTATTTCTACCCAGCCTGTTATCAATCATTCAAAATAATTATATCTATTTCTATAAATTTCGCACTATCCTTTGACATGATTTGTATCTTTGCAGGGCCGGACCAACCATATGTGCAAGATGTGCAAATGCACAGGGCGCCAAGTTCTGGGGGCGCATTGCTAGGAGTAAATCCTACTATCCACGAAGCTGCGCTTCATTCGCACGCTTTCGTCATTTGCAGCTTGTTGTACGCTTGCTTGCAGCTTCATTTGAGCTTGCATAATATAAACAAACAAGCTCTGTCCACGGAGCGGTAAAGTCGCATTTAACTCACATTACTTGCAATTTTGCAACTTCAGGGAGAGTCTAATGTCTAACTAAAAAATATCGCAAAATAAAAAATACCACTAAACCTATGCAAGTTAATTTCTTACCTACCGTATCTCAAAATATTCCACCCTGTTCGTGTAAGTATATTTTTTGCACATCCACTTACATTTTACAAAAAAACTAGTTCAAAAATCTCAGAACAAAAAAAGTTCCACCCCGTATGTGCACGTTTTATTTCTTGCACAGTCAATCGCAACATTTTCATAGGAAAATATTTCAAACAAAAAAATTCATTCTACGAAATTGTTTGTGTAGAACGTGCAGGTTTTTGATTCTGCACATATGGATGGAATTTCTCATCTACGAAAAAGAGCAACAAAATTCTTTTACAAAGAGAGCATATAGCTTTGTTTTGTATTATATGAAAATTTAGTATTCTCTTCTCTTCCACTTCAGATTCAGAGTTCAGACTCTCGGCAGCGTTGCCATTTTGACTGCTTTCCAGTCAGATCTGACTGGATTAAAATGTGTTTAGCTGGAACATTTTTTAAAATCCAGCCAGCTGGTTTTTAGCTGGATACGAATTTTGTTTGACTATTTTTTAAATGTTTCGTTGGAATTTCTTTTCTATCAGTATAAATAATTTTTAAATTAAATGTGGCAATAGAAAAAAATAAAAAGAAGACCAAATATTGCTTGAATTTATTTTGTTTGCTCTGAGCTTGAAATACATAAAATGAACCAATTTATGCATTTGCATTTACACAAGTACTTGCCTTTTCTAACTTACAAAGATGTTTGAAACTGAAAATTTATCTGTGTGAGGTTCAACTATGTAAGTAAGTATGTACTAATATTACTTACAAAAGCAGCAATAAAATATCAGACATAAGATAGTAGATGCAAATGATGAAAATGATGAGAAGGCTCAGAGAGATAACTATAATATGCAAAGTTAATTTATGAGTTAATACATTTTGTATACCTTCCACAGAAAGGTAAATATTATTCACTTTGTCATTACATTTGTAACGTCAGGAAGGAGTCACTGGATTTGATCAGGATTAAATTCCGAATCGATTCAGCCATGTCCGTCTGTCAACGAATCGACATAGGCGAATTAAATTTTGTGAGATGACTTTTTACGGTCGTCATGTTGGTATTAAAAATGGTCAATGTCGGTAAAGTATTTCGGTTACCTCCCACTCCTATACAAAGCCAATATTAGATATCTCAATAAAAAAAAGCATTGAAAGTCTACTTCCTGGGTGATGTGGAAAAGACTTATGCATGTGTGCAAATATGAAAAAAGGGCGCTTTCTGTAAATCTTGCACAGAGCGCTAGTTTGGCTGGGGCCGGGCCTGTATCTTTGTATTTGAATTCAGCCCCAAATGTTCTTTCTTCAGACACATAGCGAACGTCCACAAGTTTTTCTGCATGGATTATTATGTAGGTACATACCTACCTACTTTTTTCTCTTTCCAATGTCGTTTCGCTTTAATATAAATTTGTATGAGACAATTTTTTACCTCGCAGACACCTTTTTGAACACTTTAGAAAAATGTGCGAAGGTAACTCTGCGCTGGAATCCAACAATCTGATTTGTCAACAGTATTACAATATAAGGTTTCATCAAAAAGTTTTGTGTATTGTTTCTTTTTGTGGAACGATAAAAAAATATGCGTTTGACAATGGTTTCCTTTTTGCTAAATTTATTTGGTTGTGGTACAGGAACTCATCTCATCTTGGACTTATTTTGAAAAGTTGCATGTGATTAATATATAGATGGCGCTTTTGCGTTTGTCTTAAGTCAGAAGATGACAGCGCAAGTTAAGTATCCATAGCAAAACATATTGAGAAAAAAGATAACATTATTTGTATTCAATGATATCTTTAGCCTCTAGTACAGTCTTGCACACAACGCTACAATGATAACATATGTACAAGAGATAATATCGTTTGTATACAATGTTGGAATATTATCTCTTCTTCATTATCAAGCAAGACGATTGTACGCTTGGGTCTCCTTGTAGATAGATAAGAAAAATATATAAATACGACTGTATGATGAATTTATCGATAGTCTTATTGTAACTACATAGTAGCCTTAAGCTCCTTTTAGAATTAGTAAAAAGTATTTCAATAATAAAGGACATAGTTCCAAATAAATATTGTTTAATTTTAAAAGTAAGAAACAAGTGTTTTAATTGGCGATCCTGCCAGGAGGTTAAATATACTTTTTAACTTCAATCGAGCGGACCTCGGGAACAAGTAGTGAAATCTAGTATAAACAGAACACTCGCGTTACCGGTTACAAGAATTACCTAGCATAGCAGGTACAAATATAGCTTCTTCATACGAAGCAGCTAAGCAATTCAGTGAAAGTGTATATGTGGAGGAAAAAAACACACAAATTCGACGACAACAGACACGAGTTCAAAATGGAACAACTCGCAGTATTAATGGCAAGATTAGAAGCTTTAGAAACCAGGTGCAACACAGTAACACAAACCCTAGAGCACACACGCACAGAGAATGCAAGGTTAGCAGCAATAATAACTAACCAAAATCAAATAAACACTAATTTAGAAACAAAACTAAATGAAGTAAAATCTGGATTAGGCATAGTACCAAACATACCTGTGCTAGAGGAAATAAGAACCACATATACAGATGGTAGTGAAATACAGTTAGACGCATTTAAAAGCCTACCTATTTTCAACGGCGATCAATCAAATTATCGGTCGTGGCGCGAAGAAGCATCCAGATTAATGGACAGCATTAAAAACTTCAAAACACACAGTAAGTACGCAGCAGCATTGACTATAGTAAAAAGTAAAATACAGGATGCAGCCGCGAATGTGTTAACTAATTATAACACAATTTTTAATTTTGAGGCGATACGTAACAGATTAGATTATACGTACTCTAATCAAGAACCTCTATACGTGCTACAAGACATGATGAAAGCCATCACGCAAAAAAGAAGCACACTGTCTGAATACCACGACGAGATAAATAAAAATCTCAATTTAATAATATCAAAAATCACTATGTCAGGTGATCCGCCGAATATAATCGACAGACTAATTAAAAATGCTAACGACGACGCAGTTCGTATATTCATTGATGGTATGAGTGACAACTTTACAAGAGGATCATTATATTCAGCTACAATAAATGATCTAGAACACGCATTCGCAATTGCTCGCAGAATAGAACATGATAATGTGCACAGGCATTTACATCTCACTCAAGATAAGCACCACAAAAATATGCCACATGAACGCAGAAACGAAAGAAGACCAAATTATTCGAGCCAAACAACGAATTATCAACCCCAGAAGCAATACGATAATATGCAGCAACACAATCAAGGACCACAGCCGATGGAGATAAACTCGAGACAAATTGTACATGCACAGCGACAAAATTGGAATCAATGCAAACCCGATGTATATAATCCACCAGCGAAACGTGAACACAGCGGGAGTTTCAACACACACAACAGACCGCAACGATCTTATCAGCAGAACTTCAAGCAGCAGAGAGTAAATAACTCCCGACAACAACGCAGAGACGATGCCAGCAGTACATATGCAGAAGCAGATGAAACGGAATGTATGGTAAATAATAACATAAGAATAGATCATTTAAACTAGTAGACGGGTTGCCCTGCTTAAATTTAACTAGTACTATTCATAAGAAAATTTACAAAATTCTTATTGATACTGGTGCAACCCATAATTACATTAATAGAAAATGCGATTCTAGCGAAAAAATTAAAATTAAACCTATAAAAATAAAAACAATGCATGGTTATTCTATGGTAGATACAAAGAAAGTAGTTAGGATATTAAAGAAAAATATAACATTTTTTGAATTAGAGGATATTCAGTCTTTTGATATGATATTAGGATATGAAGGACTTAAAGTTCTAAACGCGGAAATAAATTTCAGTAATATGACTCTAACTACCATAAGCAGTGTCGAATCTATTCAGAAAATTAATTACATAATTGGGGAAAATAATATTTATAAAGCAGACATAGATAGACTGATGAAGATTAATAACAGCATAGGACCGTTACCCTTTACAGATACTATAGAAGCAAGCATTAGGACGACCAATGATAATCCGGTTTATGTTAAACAATATCCATATCCCATAGCAGATAACGAATTCGTAAACAAAGAAATACAGAAACTCTTACATGACGATATAATAGAAAAAAGCCATAGTCCTTATAACAGTCCCATATGGACAGTACCTAAAAAAGGTTTGGACGAAAAAGGAAAACCAAAACGGCGCATGGTTGTTGATTTCCAAAAACTTAACGCTCACACTGTAACAGACAGATACCCCATTCCGGATGTCAACATGACAATTCAAAATTTAGGTAAAGCCAAGTACTTTACAACGTTAGATTTGGAGTCAGGTTTCCACCAAATTAAAATCAAAACAGATGATAAAGAAAAAACAGCTTTTGCTATAAATGGCGCAAAATATCAATTTAAACGAATGCCTTTCGGGCTCAAAAATGCACCAAGCATATTTCAGAGATGCGTGGACGACATTTTGAGAGACTTTGTAGGTAAATTCGTACACGTTTACATTGATGACGTATTGATATATTCTTCATCTGAGGAAGAACATATACAGCACATAAGTCAAGTATTCGACGTACTCAATAAAGCCACATTAAAAATATCTGATGAGAAAAGTAAGTTTTTTCAAGAAGAAGTAGAATACTTAGGTCACATAATCAGACATGGTAGAATCACTACGAACCCTGAGAAAATAGCAGCTATAGAAAATTTTCCAGTCCCACAAACGGTAAAGGATTTGAGAGGATTTTTAGGTCTTACAGGTTACTATCGTAAGTTTATAAAGGGATACGCAAGCATAGCCAAGCCCCTGACATTATATTTACGAGGAGATAACGGTAAAGTAAACAAAAAACAAAGTAAAAATATTAAGTTAAATCTGAATGATTCAGCATTAGAAGCGATTAGAATTTTAAAAAATTATTTGAAAGAACAAGTCGAACTTTTTCAACCGGATTATAGTAAACCATTCGAGCTTACTACTGATGCATCCAACATAGCTATTGGAGCCGTACTAAGTCAGAATAAGCAACCTATACACTTCTTGTCAAGAACACTGAGTAAGACAGAAGAGAACTATAGCACAAACGAGAAAGAGCTATTAGCGATCATATGGTCCTTACAAAAACTCAGAAACTACATATATGGTATAGCAGACTTAACCATATATACCGATCACCAGAGCCTTATATATTCTGTATCAGAAAAAAATCCCAACACAAAGCTGAAACGTTGGAAGGGAATCATTGAAGACTTTGGAGCAAAATTAGTTTATAAACCAGGAAACCTAAATCTTGTAGCTGACGCATTATCACGTCAACGCATAAATACTTCTACCATAGAAACAGCACATTCAGCTGAAAGTTCTTCTAATGATATAATAAAAACTGTGAATCAGCCTTTTAATGCATACACTGCACAGTTCGAACTTATTGAAGATATAACAAATAATATCGAAACACAAATCTATTTTGGTAACAAAATAAGACTCATAATAAAGTTTAAGGACAAAGACTCTTTACTAAGGCAGATGAAAGAAGTTATACAACCCCAAAAGATTGTAGCTTTGCATACGAAATTTGAAAACATATACAAATATGGTGAAAACATAAAAAAAGAATTCCCACTAGTAAGATTTATATTCACACCAAGAAAACTTCAAGACGTGACAAATTTGGAGGAACAACTAAAACTTGTAAGGGTAACTCATGAAAGAGCACACCGAGGGTTACGTAACAATATACAAGAAATCTCAGAGAAATATTACTGGCCCGATCTAAATAAACAAGCAAAGAGTTTCAACAAAAAATGCATAGCATGTCTATTTGGAAAATATGAAAGAAAACCTATCAGAGAACCTCTGAATAATTCAGAAATACCAACACATGTGGGAACACACATTCATATGGACATATACTTCAACGACAAGTATACTTTCCTTGTAACAGTAGATAAGTATTCTAAATATACAATCCTTCGGGAAATCGAAACTCGAAACAGACTGTACGACGTTATGGAAGAGGTCTTATCTAATTATTTCCCAAAATGTGAACGACTCATGACAGATAACGAGAAGGGATTCAAAACAGAAATGGTGAACCAAATGTGTTTGAAATACAACATAACTAAAGTAGAAACTCCAGTATACAGATCGACAGCTAACGGTCAGGTAGAACGTGTAAACGGTACAATAACTGAACTGTCTAGAATATTCACAATTCAGAATAAAACAAGACTTATCGAAGAAATATTTAGAACAGTGCGTGAATTAAATAATTCTATACACTCAGTTACCGGTTTGAAACCTAGAGACATTTTCTTTAATCAAAATAAATATAGAAATAGTGAAATTATAATAAATAAACTAAACTCAGCATCCAAAAAAGTGATCGAACGTCTAAATAAAGGAACTCGACACAGAGAGTATAAAAAAGGAGATAAGATAATGGTAAGAATCACAGGTCTTAGAAAGAAATCTAACGCTAGATACATAACAAGAATAGTAGAAGAAGATAAAGGAGACACGGTAATCTCTAAAGAAGGAATAAAAATTCACAAGGATAACATAAAGAATTATCATTTTTCAGATGACGAAAATATTAATATTCCTAACATTACTAGGAATTGTACAGAGTCAAGAAGGGCAAGGAAACGTTCAAATAACTGAGATACTAAACAAGAAGTTTATACTTACACAAACAGATGACGTGTATTTATTCAAAGAACAAACTTATTTGTTACATGCCACCAACCTGACTTCGATATTTCAACCTTACGTAAATATCGTAACTAGTAAATATCAACCTACACAGGAAGAAAAAATTTGGTTAAGTAAAATTAAGAATTTAGCAGACCAATTACAAGAACATACTAGGCATACTAGATCAATTAACTTTTTAGGAACAGCTTTCAAATATGTGTTTGGTAATCCTGACCATTATGACTTAGTTAACATAGAAACGAGTATAAATAATCTCATAGAAAACAATAATAAACAAAAAACTATAAATTCTAGATTTGAACAAATTTTGCAACAATTCGAAGGTCAGAGCCTTAAAGAACATTTAGTAATAGAACAAGTGTACGAACAATTATTATTATTGACCAGAACAATTAATGCAGCAAAAAATAATGAATATTTATCAGAAAGCCTAGACTTAGATGACATTAAAAATATTATTCAACATGAAATAATTCAAGTACCCATAATAAATATACTTGAGTACTCTAAAATATTTTTAGCTAGAACTGATGAATTCTTCATCACAATATATAAATATCCAGTTCTAATTAAATCATGTAAATTGTATAAAGTAACACCTTTAAATTCAAAACATGGAAAAATCATTACAGATAAAACAATTGCCTTATGTAACCAAACTTATTTAAGAACAAGAAATTGTCAAAATCATCTAAGTAAAAACATTTGTGAAATTAACTTTGAAGAAGAAAATTGTCTTATTCCACTTTTAAAGAATATAACTTCAAAATGCAACATTAAACAAGAATACGATTACGACTTAGAAATTGAATCCGGTGTTATGTTATTAAGCGGTAAGCATAAGTTAAATAATCAAACAATTAATGGTATAAACTTAGTTACTTATGAAAATACTATAAATCTAGACGATAAAATATACAAAAACATGCATAAGCAAATTAAAGAAGTTATATTAAGAAATCATAATTCAGAGTCTTACATCGACCAAATAATTAAAGAAGATACAATGTACAAATTCGATAACATAGATACTTTAAAAAAACTAATTATTCCTTTTGAAGAAAAACCGATATTATCAACTATATACACAATTGTAACACTGATTGTTATTCTAGCATTTACGTACGTAATGATAAAAACTATACAATGTATAACAGATCGTCAAAAACAAAAAAAGATTGACGCATATAACAAAACTTATGAAAGAGAAATGTTAAAAATAGCGTCGAAAAATCGGGACGATTTCGTTTAACAAGGGGGGGAGTTAAGTATCCATAGCAAAACATATTGAGAAAAAAGATAACATTATTTGTATTCAATGATATCTTTAGCCTCTAGTACAGTCTTGCACACAACGCTACAATGATAACATATGTACAAGAGATAATATCGTTTGTATACAATGTTGGAATATTATCTCTTCTTCATTATCAAGCAAGACGATTGTACGCTTGGGTCTCCTTGTAGATAGATAAGAAAAATATATAAATACGACTGTATGATGAATTTATCGATAGTCTTATTGTAACTACATAGTAGCCTTAAGCTCCTTTTAGAATTAGTAAAAAGTATTTCAATAATAAAGGACATAGTTCCAAATAAATATTGTTTAATTTTAAAAGTAAGAAACAAGTGTTTTAATTCGCACACGCAACTGTTCTGTCACTAAAGAATTCGAATTCCGTAACTTGTTTTCCCTGAAAACAAGGCCGCTGACAATTTGTATGCGAAATAAATAATTCTAAGTGAATTAACACCCAAATTGTATTTAAATTCGCCCATAAAATTCCTCCCAAAGGCTTTCAAATGCTTATTAAAAGCAAAAAACGAAACACAATTTACGAAATCACCAAAAATATCAGCTGTTGTGTCAAAATAATTCGAAAAATCAGTGTGGCCATAGCGTAAAATTCGAATCCATTTTCACTACTATTTACAAAACACTTCCTACGATTTAAAATATCTTTGTATTAATTTCGAGATTGATAGTTATTCTAAAAAAAAATCCATTTCAGATTATAAAATAATAAGAACATAGTTTTTAGAAGTTTTTGTATTAAGTTGCACAGATAAAGATTCAATTATATCTAGTGTTTAACGTTTTTTTTTTGCTGTGTGTCAAATTAGAATGATCTAAACGACAAAAATATAGTTTCGAGAAAACAATGTACCATCATACGTGAATTTAACGAAACGCTTACAACCCAAATAAAAACAACGACTTTAAATAGTGCCAATATTTCAATTTTACTATTTATTTAATTTATTATGCTGATAATATTAAACTACGTTTCTGTTGTATAATTTGTTTAATGAGTGGATTTTATTGGCAGATATGTGGCGATTATCACAAACCTTGGTGTCATTAAAACACTGAACTCAGTTGCATGAAGAATATCGAAGTCCAATTGTACATAATATGGAGCATTTAAACATTAATACAAAATGTTTTTCCTAATACTGATAGCTTCTAAAATAAAAGATTACCTTCTTCAACTGATATTGCTTTTTTCATATACCTAAAACAAAAGTGATATAAATTACTGCAATATACTGAGGTATATATTTTTATACTTTTCAATTCGACCTTAAGGACTAAAATTAGTACAAAGAAAAACGGTCGCTACCATTTTTAAATACATATAAATACGTAGCTAGGTATGCATCTTTAAATACCTAATAAAATAAAAATTAATGCGTTAATTATAACCAACTTATTTTAACCAAAAATAAGTCGTGTTTGTTTTCCTAATATAAGTTGTTTAGTATTCACTTTTTTTGCTTCCAGCTCCAGTTTACTTTTTTAGTCGTTTATGTAACATCCTCGTCAAAAATTTCCAAATGATTCCTGAACGACCATATCCAATATTAATAATTGTCTTCAAAAGAAACTAGCTGTCATTTTCAATAATTTATTTCTAAATGAGTAGATGAATTATCGTGGTGTGCAAATTGAAAAAAAAAAGTACTAAGGCTAAATGGGAGAACTTAGAAAACATTTTTTATCTATTTAAAATGTTTGATGTCTTTATTATAAATAAAAGGAAGTTATTGAACAATTATTAAATTTGGATGTGAACTGTTTTACTTTTTTTTTATTCTCTCTGATTTTCCATTCAATCTACCGAATTTTTGCAATTATGTATAAGTGGCAACACTTGTGCTTCAAACTCATCGACATTACATTTGACGTTTTACAGCCACGGGTTTTCCCCTTTTAATAAAAGTCTTTATTATAATTTTTTCAATCTCCATATATGTATCATACCTATTCACTTTTGCATATGCATGTGTATGTGTTCCTAAATGAACGATTTTGTACCCCATTTACCAATAGCGTCTCCCAAAAAAAAATAGCCACACCCTTTCAAACACTAAATGCCGTGTTGTCAGGGGCAACGATCCACTGCAACTCGAACAATAAAGGTGAGTGGTTTGAAGGTAAGCGTTTATGTGGTGAATTGAAACATAGGTGGCTTTTAGGTTCCTGTCTAGGGTCGGGTGAAATGCGACCGGGTGAGTTGCGATGACCCCAATGGGGTACAAAATCGTTCATTTATGAACACATACACATGCATATGCAAAAGTGAATAGGTATGATACATATATGGAGATTGAAAAAATTATAATAAAGATTTTATTAAAAGGGGAAAACCCGAGGCTGTGAAACGTCAAATGTAATGTCGAGGAGTTTGAAGCACAAGTGTTGCCGCTTATACATAATTGCAAAAATTCGGTAGATTGAATGGAAAATCAGAGAGAATTAAAAAAAAGTAAAACAGTTCACATCCAAATTTAATAATTGTTCAATAACTTCTAAACGGAAACTTAAATATATTTTTCCTTTTATTTATAATAAAGACATCAAACATTTTAAATAGATAAAAAATGTTTTCTAAGTTCTCCCATTTAGCCTTAGTACTTTTTTTTTTTCAATTTGCACACCACGATAATTCATCTACTCATTTAGAAATAAATTATTGAAAATGACAGCTAGTTTCTTTTGAAGACAATTATTAATATTGGATATGTTCGTTCAGGAATCATTTGGAAATTTTTGACGAGGATGTTACATAAACGACTAAAAAAGTTAACTGGAGCTGGAAGCAAAAAAAGTGAATACTAAACAACTTATATTAGGAAAACAAATACGACTTATTTTTGTTTAAAATAAGTTAGTCATAATTAACGCATTAATTTTTATTTTATTAGGTATATATAGCTACATATTTATATGTATTTAAAAATGGTAGCGACCGTTTATCTTTGTACTAATTTTAGTCCTTAAGGTCGAATTGAAAAGTATAAAAATATATACCTCAGTATATTGCAGTAATTTATATCACGTTTGTTTTAGGTATATGAAAAAAGAAATATCAGTTGAAGTAGGTAATCTTTTATTTCAGAAGCTATCAGTATTAGGAAATAACATATCGCAAAAACATTTTGTATTAATGTTTAAATGCTCCATATTATGTACAATTGGACTTCGATATTCTTCATGCAACTGAGTTCAGTGTTTTAATGACACCAAGGTTTGTGATAAGCGCCACATATCTGCCAATAAAATCCACTCATTAAACAAATTATACAACAGAAACGTAGTTTAATATTATCAGCTTAATAAATTAAATAAATAGTAAAATTTAAATATTGGCACTATTTAAAGTCGTTGTTTTTATTTTGGTTGTAAGCGTTTCGCTAAATTCACGTATGATGGTACATTGTTTTCTCGAAACTATATTTTTGTCGTTTAGATCATTCTAATTTGACACACAGCAAAAAAAACGTTAAACACTAGCAGCCGTATTTATAAACGTGGCGTAGAGCCTGCTTAACTTTACGCACCCTCTAAAATGCCCTTACGCAGGAAAACGTTATTTATAAACATTTTTCGAACTTAAGCAACGTAGTTTTAAGGCCGCGTAACTTAAACACAAAAATGTGTGTTTAGAGGCTGCGTAGAGCTTGCGTAAATTGTTTTTTCTTTGGAAATGTCATTTTTGGGGTGGAATCGTGAATCGAGATATCACAAAAATTTGCATTTATTTCGAGTATTCTTTTAAATCGACCTGCGTTTTAGTTTTTCGCGTTGTAGTCTGAAAAATCTAATTATTATTTTCTATTTGAAAAGAATAAAAATGCTTAAACGCAAATCGTGTAGAATTATTGCAGCAATTTGTTTCATTCGTGCTGGTGATATTATTCGTTTTGTTTTGATACGCATAAATATCCTTTAGAAACTTTCATTTCAGCTCTAATTATTGGTGTTCCTCGCCTGTGATACAAAATTCTAAGAAATAATCTAGTTTTGTGTTTATGTGCCATGTAATAATTTTTGCAAAATGCCAAATAAATGGTCATCCGGTATATTCATACCTATTTGTTTTGTTTTTTTTTTATCTTTATAAGGCCATCAGGATCAGCAACATAGAGCTCAGTTGCTTTTAGGCACGGATTTTTTGAGTGAAAGTTTTCATTAGGTGCCTACCCCTACATATTATTTGATTTCTGCATTTCAAATATTTTTGTTTACACAAAAAATTTGTCAGAAAACAGCTGATGTCGGTTTCAGTGGAAGAAAGTACTAGTTTGCTGTATTTTTTGTAATAGTTTCTCATATATTTCCCCTTATCTGGACATCAACCCTGTTTAGTAAAGCAACAGTGGAAAAATGTTTATAAATAACAATTTCAGCAAAGTAGCGTAGAGGCTGCGTAAATTCTTACGCGATGTTTAACTAAACAAGCTCTCAGAGGCATTTTAAGGAAATCTAATAAATACGGCTGTAGATATAATTGAATCTTTATTTACTTAATACAAAAACTTCTAAAAAATATGTTCATATTATTTTATAATCTGAAATGGATTTTTTTTAGAATAGCTATCAATCTCGAAATTAATACAAAGATATTTTAAATCGTAGGAAGTGTTTTGTAAATAGTAGTGAAAATGGATTCGAATTTTACGCTATGGCCACACTGATTTTTCGAATTATTTTGACACAACAGCTGATATTTTTGGTGATTTCGTAAATTGTGTTTCGTTTTTTACTTTTAATAAGCATTTGAAAGCCTTTGGGAGGAATTTGATGGGCGAATTTAAATGCAATTTGGGTGTTAATTAACTTAGAATTATTTATTTGGCATACAAATTGTCAGCGGCCTTGTTTTCAGGGAAAACAAGTTACGGAATTCGAATTCTTTAGTGACAGAACAGTTGCGTGTGCGCTGTCATCTTCTGACATAAGACAAACGCAAAAGCGCCATCTATATATTAATCACATGCAACTTTTCAAAATAAGTCCAAGATGAGATGAGTTCCTGTACCACAACCAAATAAATTTAGCAAAAAAGAAACCATTGTCAAACGCATATTTTTTTATCGTTCCACAAAAAGAAACAATACACTGAACTGTTTGATGCAACATTAAATCGTAGTACTGTTGACAAATCAGATTGTTGGATTCCTGATTAATTATATTCACAATTCACACACTCACATTGTGTTCGAATGAGATTATGGGGTTTTGCAGCGTTGCCAGATGTGTGCGGTTTTTCCCACTTTGTGATTATTTCAATCAAATGGGAAAAACGAAATTATTCTTTTCGATTTTTTTATTCCACATTAAAAAAAAAATATCCATTTCAGCGACGACTCTTATTAAGACCCTGAAAATGTTAGCCTGTGGGAGAAACATTTTTTAATAGGTAGTCGTAGGTAGCGTTTGCTCCCAGCGCATGCAAACGCTCTTGTAGGTACTTTTCTCAACCACAAACCAGAGAGAATAGACCACCAGCTTCGGGCAAAAATGAGAGATCCATAGAGCCAGTTTTGAAATAAGCGCCTCCGCCTCTTTTTCTCTCTGTGAATACGTGTGAATAAGCAAAAACAAAAATAATTCTTAATGGCGGCAGGTGAAATAGGTAATTGAACTTTCTTCAAGCTGTCATAATGCCGTGTTGAATTTTTTCCCGTTGACAGTTCGGCTGAAATAAAAACATTTTATTTGTGAAACCAGTTGCATATTTTGTGCAAACGTTTTTTAAACTGTAAAACTGCCTCATAAATCATGAAATATTATAATGACGGTGACGAGAATCTAATGCTAGCCTTCGCCTCTCCAGGCTATTACGAAATATTCGCACGTTCCCTCTGTCTGATATCTAAAGAGTGTTCGATTTCGCCTTGCGCGGCTGTAAAATTAGTGAGGACATTAAGTTGATTATGCGAAAACGAGAAGTATTAGCAAAATCCTTCGGTAATTATTTAAAATACAATTCTCACTGCTCTTTAAATAATAGATTTTGGTTTATCCTAGACTTTTGAAGCGATCTCGAGATAGGTACATAGATATACTGAATCGCTGATATCAAGAGAATTATTTCAACAATAAACGTGTGATACATTACCACTGTTGCAGATCACCATGCATTGTACGATGAAAGCGATACAGAATTCAGCGGTAATACCACACATTTACTCTTAACTTTGGGTTTTTTTCTCACATGCTTAATTATGTGTTTTATACTTAAGTAAAAATTAAATTTCACATATCCACATATACGTAATGCTACGTTTCCACCGGAGATTAACTCCGAGATTAGGATTAATTTTCGTTAACCTCGTATAAATCTCAAGATTTATCATACAAAAATTAATCTCATAAAAAGGAGATTAAAAATTAATCTCCTAAGCTGACTAGGCTTACATGTAGAGTTCGGTCTCTGAACACACTCTCCACAGGTCGAAATGTCTAAAATTAAAAACAAACAGAGCTACATTTGACATGTATGTCATAGGTGAGTAAAAGAAAAAAATCGTGTTTTTTTTTTTTTTTTGTACCTACCCCTAATAGCGACTTCTTGCCAATGCAAGCGTTAAAACGTTCATACATATTAGTTTTGAGGACAAAATGATGCGGTAATAATATTTTTAGATTACTGCTACTCACTTTTTGTTTTTACTTTTAATTTCGAAAGTAGAAATTGTTTAATTTTTTATGATTTGTTACAATTCGATTGGACAGCTTATGCCAACATCTGGTGAAATGTCAAATTAATCTCTTCTTTTTTGGTGGAAACACTTCAGGATTAATTTTAAATCTCTTGCACTTAATCTCGGGATTAGCGTTCGGTGGAAACATAGCATAATGCTACGTCCGGAGATGAACTCCGAGATTAGGATTAATTTTCGTTAACCTCGAATAAATCTCGAGATTTATCATACAAAAATTAATCTCATAAAATGGAGATTCAAAATTAATCTCCTAAGCTGACTAGGTTTACATGTAGAGTTCGGTCTCTGAACACACTCTCCACAGGTCGTAATGTCTAAAATTAAAAACAAACAGAGCTACATTTGACATTTATGTCATAGGTGAGCAAAAGAAAAAAATCTTTTTTGTACCTGCCCATAATAGCGACTTCCTGCCAATGCAACCGTTAAAACGTTCATACATATTAGTTTTGAGGACAAAATGATACGGTAATAATATTTTTAGATTACTGCCACTCATTTTTTGTTTTTACTTTTAATTTCGAAAGTAGAAATTGTTTAATTTTTTATCATTTGTTACACTTCGATTGGACAGCTTATGCCAACATCTGGTGAAATGTCAAATTAATCTCTTTATTTTTTTGTTGGAAACACTTCAGGATTAATTTTAAATCTCTTGCACTTAATCTCGTGGTTAGCGTTCGGTGGAAACATAGCATAACTAAATTAAACTACTGCTGTCTAATTTTCCCTTAATTTTAACTTACATAAAATTATTTCTTTCTAAAAAAATGTTGAGTATTGTCATAACCAGCGACACAGTGTATTCCCGCGAAAATGTAAATTGTCAATAAAACGAATTTTGAAGTAAAGACTTATAAGTCTCGTACAACGTTTATTTTAAGGCTGATTCTCGGAATTTATTTCACAGTCAGCACTTAATTGCTGACAAATTTAATTGACTTGTATTTAATACCCACCTAAGAACTGAGTTATGTTTTCGGGAGCCTAGTTTTAGTTAACTTATCTAATATTTTCAAATTTAAAAAAAACTGAGGAATGTTTAGAGAAAAAATATGTATAAATAGTTATTCTTATTCATTCCTTTTTAATCTTGATGAAAATTAAGAAAAGATTGGAAAGTGGGTGTTCGGAAAACCATTCACACTGACATTTCCTAGGACTCGAAGCATATAATTTAGACAATTTCATTAACCGATTCCAATTAGCTGGGATAAAACAAGTAAATTATTTGGAGCCTGAAAATACAAAAACCGCGATATAATAAAAATATTGTATTTTCTTAGGTACCTATATTTGGTGTGTGTTTAGAAAAAAATCTTTCAAATCGTTAAACAACATAATTCAATCATTTATTGGAGCAAAGTGTAAGCCCACAAGTAGTTCAAAAACTTCTATAAACTATGTTCTCATTATTTTATAATCTGATATGGATTTATTAGAATAGCTATCAAACCTCGAAATTAATAGGTACAATACAAATGTATACGCGTATGAAGTGTTTTGTAAATAGCAGTGAAAATGGATTCGAATTTTATGCTATGGCCACACTGATTTTTCGAATTAATTTGACACAACAGCTGATATTTTTGGTGATTTCGTAAATTGTGTTTCGTTTTTTGCTTTTAATAAGCATTTGAAAGCCTTTGGGAGGAATTTGATGGGCGAATTTAAATACAATTTGGGTGTTAATTCACTTAGAATTATTTATTTGGCATACAAATTATCAGCGGCTTTGTTTTCAGGGAAAACAAGTTATTGAATTCAAATTCTTCAGTGACAGAACAGCTGCGTGTGCGCTGTCATCTTCTGACATAAGACAAACGCAAACGCGCCATCTATATATTAATCACATGCAACTTTTCAAAATAAGTCCAAGATGAGATGAGTCCCTGTACCACAACCAAATAAATTTAGCAAAAAGGCAACCATTGTCAAACGCATATTTTTTTATCGTTCCACAAAAAGAAACAATACACAAAACTGTTTGATGCAACCTAATATTGTAATACTGTTGACAAATCAGATTGTTGGATTCCAGCGCAGAGTTACCTTCGCACATTTTTCTAAAGTGTTCAAAAAGGTGTCTGCGAGGTAAAAAATTGTCTCATACAAATTTATATTAAAACGAAACGACATTGGAAAGAGAAAAAAGTAGGTAGTTACCTACATAATAATCCATGCAGAAAAACTTGTGGACGTTCGCTATGTGTCTGAAGAAAGAACATTTGGGGCTGAATTCAAATACAAAGATACAAATCATGTCAAAGGATAGTATGAAATTTATAGAAATAGATATAATTATTTTGAATGATTGATAACAGGCTGGGTAGAAATAATTTTTTGAAGAAATTATTATGTTTATTACAAAAAGTCTCCAAAAGTGCCTAAATTTCAGAAATGTGTGCTCGAAAAGGTGTCGCAAAGGTAACCCTGACCCATTTTTCTTTTCACTACACCCACATCGTGTGGGTTTGTGTTGGAATGAGTTTATATGCTTTTGCAGCGATGCCAGATGTGCGGATTTTTTCCCATTTTGTGATTATTTCAATCAAAATATGGGGAAATATACAATTGAAATGGGAAAACGAGGCTCTACGTTTTGGTTTATTTATAGTGTGTATTTAAATTAAAATCTTCTTCATTAAAAAACAAGAATATGCAATTCAAAGGCAACTCTTTTTATGAACCTGAAAAACATCAGCCTAAGGGAAAAACTATTTTTTAATAATTATTACCTATTGGTAGCGTTTGCTCCCTGCGCATGCAAAAAAAAAAAACGCTATGGTAACAGGTATAGTCCCTAGAAATGTATATCAAAAAGTCAAATGTTGATTTGATGGAATTGTCCCCATACCCCTAAGTATAATTATATAGGTACAGTGAAAGTGGAAGTGCAACTCTCAAAATGACAGAAAATAAATTCGAGTTATAGAAACTTCTAGTTAAAGAAATGTAAACGAAATGTGGCTATTCTATATAGGCTTAGAAAAATAATTTCATACGAATTTAATTCTATATAGATTTTGTTAGCCCGGATAATTATCGGGGCTTATTTCTTAGCCTCGATAAAGACTCTGCAACCAAACTATCATTGTCTTTAAAGTTATCGAAAAGTTATATCGATTTTGTCATAAAATGACAACTGACAAAACAAAATTCATTAAAAAAAATAGAAGCATTTTACCAAAAATATGCCTATAAAATACCGAATTTGTATTTTTCCATGTTTATTAACTTTCTCGTATACGTAGTAAGAGAAAGATATTGTTTTCGTACAAAATTTTGAACTCGAGATTTTGGTCAATTCTGATATTACGATGATAGGGGAACTCAAAAAAGCTTCAAACTTCGTATTTATAGTTTGTGGGCTTCTTGCTAGGGACGTTTTTTTATGCTAGCCCTAAATATAACGCTGCAGCGTTCCCGATGCCCAAAATAATAAAGTCGCCAAAAAGTAGCCAAAAGTTTAAAAAGGAACTTCATACAAATAAAACTTAATACTCGATGTATTTTCAACAAAACCTGGGAAAAGACTGTCAAAGTGGCATTTGTGGCCTGTGGGGATAAATTCTTTCTCAGAGATAAACTTACGAAAAAATTAGGAAACGCTTTCTTAAAAAAAATACATGCATTTTGTTTTTCCGTAAATTTAAGTAGGTATGTGATGTTTGTCAATTCATACATCTCAGTGGTAGAAAAATTTTTAAAACGTCTGATACACAAACAGGCGAATAATTTGCTACTTTATCATGCAAAATTGCGTGGCTTGGTAATGTAAAGCCAGTATAAATCGTGTAAAATGTTTTTAATACCCGGACGTAAACTTCATTCACAGGAGGGACCAAAAAGTCAAAAACTTGGAAAAATGAAAACGTATCTGGAAAACAAAAAAAAATGTATTTACCTACCCAAGAATTATTTTCCAAAGTAGGTACATACATATTGATACATATTTAAATTGGAAATAGTAAATACATATATACCAAATATTATATGCTGTCTGCATATCAATTACCTTCCTATTTTTTTAAATCTAATTTTTTATTCAATTTGTTCCTTTCAATCTAGTGACAACACTTATATGTATATCAAACTTCTCGCCATTATATTTGACGTTTCCCAGCCACGGGGTTTCTCACCTTTGGTTTAATTAAAATCTCTATTATAAATTCCACATCTACCTACTCACTTCCATAATTTAAACACATCCACGTGTGTACCTGTACGTATTTATAAATTAATATCAATATAAACGATTTTGTCAACCATTTACAAATAGTGTTACCCAAAAATAAATAAATAAATAAATAAATAGCGCATATAGCTAATTAAGCATTTTATTTTTTAATTTGGCATATTCCGTTAGAAAATTGCTGGCTACACTGCCAACATATATCTATTAAAATCATTCATGCTATAGATACTATTTTTCCTACTAACGCATTTCCCACCCCAACCTTATCCATACTACCGACAGCTACGATTACCCCTACTTGCGAATTGCGATAGTACCTACCTCCTACAACAACAAAACATTTCAAGTTCAACAAGGGCATCCATTTATAATAACTTAAACCGGGGGCGGTATATTTGTCATTTTAGTAATCGCAACACTAACCCACAACAATAAACACGCTCGACTACGACACGTTCCACTAAGGGTGAGTGATGCGAATATTCGCTATCGTTGCAAAGTTAAGATGTAGGCGGCGTTACTTGTCTCCGGATGACTTGCCACCGGATGAGTTGCACCCGACCCATCGCAACTCACCCGGTCGCATTTCACCCGACCCTAGACAGGAACCTAAAAGCCACCTATGTTTCAATTCACGACATAAACGCTTACCTTCAAACCACTCACCTTTATTGTTCGAGTTGGACTGGATCGTTGCCCCTGACAACACGGCATTTAGTGTTTGAAAGGGTGTGGCTATTTTTTTTTTGGGAGACGCTATTGGTAAATGGGGTACAAAATCGTTCATTTAGGAACACATACACATGCATATGCAAAAGTGAATAGGTATGATACATATATGGAGATTGAAATAATTATAATAAAGATTTTTATTAAAAGGGGAAAACCCGTGGCTGTGAAACGTCAAATGTAATGTCGATGAGTTTGAAGCACAAGTGTTGCCACTTATACATAATTGCAAAAATTCGGTAGATTGAATGGAAAATCAGAGAGAATTAAAAAAAAAGTAAAACAGTTCACATCCAAATTTAATAATTGTTCAATAACTTCTAAACGGAAACTTAAATATATTTTTCCTTTTATTTATAATAAAGACATCAAACATTTTAAATAGAAAAAAAATGTTTTCTAAGTTCTCCCATTTAGCCTTAGTACGTTTTTTTTTCAATTTGCACACCACGATAATTCATCTACTCATTTAGAAATAAATTATTGAAAATGACAGCTAGTTTCTTTTAAAGACAATTATTAATATTGGATATGTTCGTTCAGGAATCATTTGTAAATTTTTGACGAGGATGTTACATAAACGACTAAAAAAGTTAACTGGAGCTGGAAGCAAAAAAAGTGAATACTAAACAACTTATATTAGGAAAACAAACACGACTTATTTTTGGTTAAAATAAGTTAGTTATAATTAACGCATTAATTTTTATTTTATTAGGTATATATAGATGCATACCTAGCTACGTATTTATATGTATTTAAAAATGGTAGCGACCGTTTTTCTTTGTACTAATTTTAGTCCTTAAGGTCGAATTGAAAAGTATAAAAATATATACCTCAGTATATTGCAGTAATTTATATCACTTTTGTTTTAGGTATATGAAAAAAGCAATATCAGATGAAGTAGGTAATCTTTTATTTCAGAAGCTATCAGTATTAGGAAAAACATTTTGTATTAATGTTTAAATGCTCCATATTATGTACAATTGGACTTCGATATTCTTCATGCAACTGAGTTCAGTGTTTTAATGACACCAAGGTTTGTGATAATCGCCACATATCTGCCAATAAAATCCACTCATTAAACAAATTATACAGCAGAAACGTAGTTTAATATTATCAGCTTAATAAATTAAATAAATAGTAAAATTGAAATATTGGCACTATTTAAAGTCGTTGTTTTTATTTTGGTTGTAAGCGTTTCGTTAAATTCACGTATGATGGTACATTGTTTTCTCGAAACTATATTTTTGTCGTTTAGATCATTCTAATTTGACACACAGCAAAAAAAAACGTTAAACACTAGATATAATTGAATCTTTATCTGTGCAACTTAATACAAAAACTTCTAAAAACTATGTTCTTATTATTTTATAATCTGAAATGGATTTTTTTTAGAATAGCTATCAATCTCGAAATTAATACAAAGATATTTTAAATCGTAGGAAGTGTTTTGTAAATAGTAGTGAAAATGGATTCGAATTTTACGCTATGGCCACACTGATTTTTCGAATTATTTTGACACAACAGCTGATATTTTTGGTGATTTCGTAAATTGTGTTTCGTTTTTTGCTTTTAATAAGCATTTGAAAGCCTTTGGGAGGAATTTGATGGGCGAATTTAAATACAATTTGGGTGTTAATTCACTTAGAATTATTTATTTCGCATACAAATTGTCAGCGGCCTTGTTTTCGGGGAAAACAAGTTACGGAATTCTAATTCTTTAGTGACAGAACAGTTGCGTGTGCGCTGTCATCTTCTGACTTAAGACAAACGCAAAAGCGTCATCTAGGTATTAGTCACATACAACTTTTCAAAATAAGTCCAAGATGAGATGAGTCCCTGTACCACAACCAAATAAATTTAGCAAAAAGGAAACCATTGTCAAACGCATATTTTTTTGTCGTTCCACAAGAAGGAACAATACTTGAAACAGCTTGATGCAACCTAAAATCGTAGTACTGTTGACAAATCAGATTGTTGGATTACTGATTAATTCTATTCACACACTCACATTGTGTTCGAATGAGATTATGGGGTTTTGCAGCGTTGCCAGATGTGCGGTTTTCCCACTTTGTGATTATTTTAATCAAATGGGAAAAACGAAATTATTCTTTTCGATTTTTTTATTCCACATTAAAAAAACAAAAATATCCATTTCAGCGACGACTCTTATTAAGACCCTGAAAATGTTAGCCTGTGGGAGAAACATTTTTTAATAGGTAGTTATAGGTAGCGTTTGCTCCCAGCGCATGCAAATCTTGTAGATACTGTTCTCAACCACAAACCAGAGAGAATAGACCACCAGCTTCAGCCAAAAATGAGAGAAAAAACTGCCTGATAAATCATGAAATATTATAATGACGGTGACGAGAATCTAATGCTAGCCTTCGCCTCTCCAGGCTATTACGAAATATTCGCACGTTCCCTCTGTCCGATATCTAAAGAGTGTTCGATTTCGCCTTGCGCGGCAGTAAAATTAGTGAGGACATTAAGTTGATTATGCGAAAACGAGAAGTATTAGCAAAAATCCTTCGGTAATTATTTAAAATACAATTCTCACTGCTTTTTAAATAATCGATTTTTGTTTATCCTAGACTTTTGAAGCGATCTCGAGATAGGTACATAGATATACTGAATCGCTGATATCAAGGGAATTATTTCAACAATAAACGTGTGATACATTACCACTGTTGCAGATCACCATGCATTGTACGATGAAAGCGATACAGAATATACCACACATTTACTCTTAACTTTGGT
The DNA here is from genome assembly GCA_949372485.1 of Cheilosia soror. Classification (NCBI taxonomy): domain Eukaryota; kingdom Metazoa; phylum Arthropoda; class Insecta; order Diptera; family Syrphidae; genus Cheilosia; species Cheilosia soror. Next base: position 40,792,776 of record OX443562.1, read on the forward strand.
TTTTTTTTCTCACATGCTTAATTAGTGTTTTATACTTAAGTAAAAATTAATTTTCACATACCCACATATACGTAATGCTACGTTTCCACCGGAGATGAACTCCGAGATTAGGATTAATTTTCGTTAACCTCGAATAAATCTCGAGATTTATCATACAAAAATTAATCTCATAAAATGGAGATTAAAAATTAATCTCCTAAGCTGACTAGGCTTACATGTAGAGTTCGGTCTCTGAACACACTCTCCACAGGTCGAAATGTCTAAAATTAAAAACAAACAGGGCTACATTTGACATTTATGTCATAGGTGAGCAAAAGAAAAAAATTGTTTTTTTTGTAGCTGCCCATAATAGCGACTTCCTGCCAATGCAACCGTTAAAACGTTCATACATATTAGTTTTGAGGACAAAATGATACGGTAATAATATTTTTAGATTACTGCCACTCATTTTTTACTTTTAATTTCGAAAGTAGAAATTGTTTAATTTTTTATCATTTGTTACACTTCGATTGGACAGCTTATGCCAACATCTGGTGAAATATCAAATTAATCTCTTTATTTTTTTGGTGGAAACACTTCAGGATTAATTTTAAATCTCTTGCACTTAATCTCGTGGTTAGCGTTCGGTGGAAACATAGCATAACTTAATTAAACTACTGCTGTCTAATTTTCCCTTAATTTTAACTTACATAAAATTATTTCTTTCTAAAAAAATTTTGAGTATTGTCATAACCAGCGACACAGTATATTCCAGCGAAAATGTAAATTGTCAATAAAACGAATTTTGAAGTAAAGACTTATAAGTCTCGTACATTCTCGGAATTTATTTCACAGTCAGCACTTAATTGCTGACAAATTTAATTGACTTGTATTTAATACCCACCTAAGAACTGAGTTATGTTTTCGGGAGCCTAGTTTTAGTTAACTTATCTAATATTTTCAAAATTAAAAAAACTGAAGAATGTTTAGAGAAAAAATATGTATAAATAGTTATTCTTATTCATTCCTTTTTAATCTTGATGAAAATTAAGAAAAGATTGGAAAGTGGGTGTTCGGAAAACCATTCACACTGACATTTCCTAGGACTCGAAGCATATAATTTAGACAATTATTCATTAACCGATTCCAATTAGCTGGGATAAAACAAGTAAATTATTTGGAGCCTGAAAAATACAAAAACCACGATATAATACAAATATTGTATTTTCTTAGGTACCTATATTTGGTGTGTGTTTAGAAAAAAATCTTTCGAATCGTTAAACAACATAATTCAATCATTTATTGGAGCAAAGTGTAAGCCCACAAGTAGTTCAAAAACTTCTATAAACTATGTTCTCATTATTTTATAATCTGATATGGATTTATTAGAATAGCTATCAAACCTCGAAATTAATAGGTACAATACAAATGTATTTTAACGCGTATGAAGTGTTTTGTAAATAGTAGTGAAAATGGATTCAAATTTTATGCTATGGCCACACTGATTTTTCGAATTAATTTGACACAACAGCTGATATTTTTGGTGATTTCGTAAATTGTGTTTCGTTTTTTGCTTTTAATAAGCATTTGAAAGCCTTTGGGAGGAATTTGATGGGCGAATTTAAATACAATTTGGGTGTTAATTCATTTAGAATTATTTATTTGGCATACAAATTATCAGCGGCTTTGTTTTCAGGGAAAACAAGTTACGGAATTCGAATTCTTTAGTGACAGAACAGTTGCGTGTGCGCTGTCATCTTCTGACATAAGACAAAGGCAAAAGCGCCATCTATATATTAATCACATGCAACTTTTCAAAATAAGTCCAAGATGAGATGAGTTCCTGTACCGCAACCAAATAAATTTAGCAAAAAGGAAACCATTGTCAAACGCATATTTTTTTATCGTTCCACAAAAAGAAACAATACACAAAACTGTTTGATGCAACCTTATATTGTAATACTATTGACAAATCAGATTGTTGGATTCCAGCGCAGAGTTTCCTTCGCACATTTTTCTAAAGTGTTCAAAAAGGTGTCTGCGAGGTAAAAAATTGTCTCATACAAATTTATATTAAAACGAAACGACATTGGAAAGAGAAAAAAGTAGGTAGGTACCTACATAATAATCCATGCAGAAAAACTTGTGGACGTTCGCTATGTGTCTGAAGAAAGAACATTTGGGGCTGAATTTAAATACAAAGATACAAATCATGTCAAAGGATAGTATGAAATTTATAGAAATAGATATAATTATTTTGAATGATTGATAACAGGCTGGGTAGAAATAATTTTTTGAAGAAATTATTATGTTTATTACAAAAAGTTTCCAAAAGTGCCTACATTTCAGAAATGTGTGCTCGAAAAGGTGTCGCAAAGGTAACCCTGATCCATTTTTCTTTTCACTACACCCACATCGTGTGGGTTTGTGTTGGAATGAGTTTATATGCTTTTGCAGCGATGCCAGATGTGCGGATTTTTTCCCATTTTGTGATTATTTCAATCAAAATATGGGGAAATATACAATTGAAATGGGAAAACGAGGCTCTACGTTTTGGTTTATTTATAGTGTGTATTTAAATTAAAATCTTCTTCATTAAAAAACAAAAATATGCAATTCAACGGCGACTCTTTTTATGAACCTTAAAAACATCAGCCTGAGGGAAAAACGTATTTTTTAATAATTATTACCTATTATTAGCGTTTGCTCCCTGCGCATGCAAAAAAAGAACGCTATGGTAACAGGTATAGTCCCTATAAATGTATATCAAAAAGTCAAATGTTGATTTGATGGAATTGTTCCCATACCCCTAAGTATAATTATATAGGTACAGTGAAAGTGGAACTTCCATAAGTGCAACTCTCAAAATGACAGAAAATAAATTCGAGTTATAGAAACTTCTAGTTAAAGAAATGTAAACGAAATGTGGCTATTCTATATAGGCTTAGAAAAATAATTTCATACGAATTTAATTCTATATAGCCCGGATAATTATCGGGGGTTATTCCTTAGCCTCGATAAAGACTCTGCAACCAAACTATCATTGTCTTTAAAGTTATCGAAAAGTTATATCGATTTTGTCATAAAATGACAACTGACAAAACAAAATTCAAAAAAAATAGAAGCATTTTACCAAAAATATGCCTATAAAATACCGAATTTGTATTTTTCCATGTTTATTAACTTTCTCGTATACGTAGTAAGAGAAAGATATTGTTTTCGTACAAAATTTTGAACTCGAGATTTTGATCAATTCTGATATTACGATGATAGGGGAACTCAAAAAAGTGGGTCTCGCAATTCTGTTCGTCCGTATGTCTGTCTGTCCCACCCCTGGGGAAACGCTGGACGGATTTGCTTCAAACTTCGTATTTATAGTTTGTGGGCTTCTTGCTAGGGACGTTTTTTTTATGCTAGCCCTAAATATAACGCTGCAGCGTTCCCGATGCCCAAAATAATAAAGTCGCCAAAAAGTAGCCAAAAGTTTAAAAAGGAACTTCATACAAATAAAACTTAATACTCGATGTATTTTCAACAAAACCTGGGAAAAGACTGTCAAAGTGGCATTTGTGGCCTGTGGGGATAAATTCTTTCTCAGAGATAAACTTACGAAAAAGTTAGGAAACGCTTTCTTAAAAAAAATACATGCATTTTGTTTTTCCGTAAATTTAAGTAGGTATGTGATGTTTGTCAATTCATACATCTCAGTGGTAGAAAAAATTTTAAAACGTCTGATACACAAACAGGCGAATAATTTGCTACTTTATCATGCAAAATTGCGTGGCTTGGTAATGTAAAGCCAGTATAAATCGTGTAAAATGTTTTTAATACCCGGACGTAAACTTCATTCACAGGAGGGACCAAAAAGTCAAAAACTTGGAAAAATTAAAACGTATCTGGAAAACAAAAAAAATGTATTTACCTACCCAAGAATTATTTTCCAAAGTAGGTACATACATATTGATACATATTTAAATTGGAAATAGTAAATACATACATATACCAAATATTATATGCTGTCTGCATATCAATTACTTTCCTATTTTTTTAAATCTAATTTTTTATTCAATTTGTTCCTTTCAATCTAGTGACAACACTTATATGTATATCAAACTTCTCGCCATTATATTTGACGTTTCCCAGCCACTCCCCTTTGGTTTAGTTAAAATCTCTATTATAAATTCCACATCTACCTACTCATTTCCATAATTTAAACACATCCACGTGTGTGTACGTATTTATAAATTAATATCAATATAAACGATTTTGTCAACCATTTACAAATAGTGTTACCCAAAAATAAATAAATAAATAAATAAATAGCGCATATAGCTAATTAAGCATTTTATTTTTTAATTTGGCATATTCCGTTAGAAAATTGCTGGCTACACTGCCAACATATATCTATTAAAATCATTCATGCTATATGATACTATTTTTCCTACTAACGCATTTCCCACCCCACCCTTATCCATACTACCGACAGCTACGATTACCCCTACTTGCGATAGTACCTACCTCCTACAACAACAAAACATTCCAAGTTCAACAAGGGCATCCATTTATAATAACTTAAACCGCCCCCCTCCAACAGTATATTTGTCATTTTAGTAATCGCAACACTAACCCACAACAATAAACACGCTCGACTACGACACGTTCCACTAAGGGTGAGTGATGCGAATATTCGCTATCGTTGCAAAGTTAAGATGTAGGCGGCGTTACTTGTCTCCGGATGACTTGCCACCGGATGAGTTGCACCCGACCCCAACTCACCCGGTCGCATTTCACCCGACCCTAGACAGGAACCTAAAAGCCACCTATGTTTCAATTCACCACATAAACGCTTACCTTCAAACCACTCACCTTTATTGTTCGAGTTGCAGTGGATCGTTGCCCCTGACAACACGGCATTTAGTGTTTGAAAGGGTGTGGCTATTTTTTTTTGGGAGACGCTATTGGTAAATGGGGTACAAAATCGTTCATTTAGGAACACATACACATGCATATGCAAAAGTGAATAGGTATGATACATATATGGAGATTGAAAAAATTATAATAAAAATTTTTATAAGGGGAAAACCCGTGGCTGTGAAACGTCAAATGTAATGTCGATGAGTTTGAAGCACAAGTGTTGCCACTTATACATAATTGCAAAAATTCGGTAGATTGAATGGAAAATCAGACAGAATTAAAAAAAAAGTAAAACAGTTCACATCCAAATTTAATAATTGTTCAATAACTTCTAAACGGAAACTTAAATATATTTTTCCTTTTATTTATAATAAAGACATCAAACATTTTAAATAGATAAGAAATGTTTTCTAAGTTCTCCCATTTAGCCTTAGTACTTTTTTTTCAATTTGCACACCACGATAATTCATCTACTCATTTAGAAATAAATTATTGAAAATGACAGCTAGTTTCTTTTGAAGACAATTATTAATATTGGATATGTTCGTTCAGGAATCATTTGGAAATTTTTGACGAGGATGTTACATAAACGACTAAAAAAGTTAACTGGAGCTGGAAGCAAAAAAAGTGAATACTAAACAACTTATATTAGGAAAACAAACACGACTCATTTTTGGTTAAAATAAGTTAGTTATAATTAACGCATTAATTTTTATTTTATTAGGTATATATCACTTAGAATTATTTATTTGGCATACAAATTGTCAGCGGCCTTGTTTTCAGGGAAAACAAGTTACGGAATTCGAATTCTTTAGTGACAGAACAGTTGCGTGTGCGCTGTCATCTTCTGACTTAAGACAAACGCAAAAGCGTCATCTAGGTATTAGTCACATTCAACTTTTCAAAATAAGTCCAAGATGAGATGAGTCCCTGTACCACAACCAAATAAATTTAGCAAAAAGGAAACCATTGTCAAACGGATATTTTTTTGTCGTTCCACAAGAAGGAACAATACATGAAACAGCTTGATGCAACCTTAAATCGTAGTACTGTTGACATTGTGATGAAAATCGACTTTTCTCAATTGTACTGAAAACTGAAACAAAATTGTACTGAATAGTACTCAAATTTCTTAAATTTATAAAACCAAAGAAAAACAAAAAAAATGAATATTTTATTAAAAAAAAAAAAAAAAAAAAAAAACAAGTTAAAGTGTTATCATCGGCCTGGCCGATGCTTTGATACCCTCCACTACATAAAAGTCATGCAAAATGTTTGCCATGCGAGTATGTCTAATATTAGTTTTGTATGGGAGGTAGCAGAACCACTTTACCGACATAGACAATTTTCAATACCAACCTGACGACGGTTAAAAAAAGTACTCTCACAAAATTTCATTCACATAAGTCGGTTCGTTTGGACGCTAAGGTGTTTTCAGAAGACAGAGAGATACACGGGTCGAATATTGGCTTTGTATGGGAGGTAACAGAACTACTTGACCGACATGGATCATTTTTAATACCAACCTGACAACCGTAAAACTAAGACCTGTCACACAATTTCAATCGCCTAGGTCGATTCATTTAAACGCTCTCGTGATTTCAACAGGCGGAAAGACACATGGGTCTACTAATGGTTTTGTATATGAGGTGCCAGAACTACTTGACCGACACAGCCCATTTTCAATACCAACCTGACGACGGTAAAAAGAAGTCCTTTCACAAAATTTCATTCGCCTAGGTCGATTCGTTTGGTTTGACTCTGTTGTGTTTTTAAAAGACAGACGGGCGGATAGACGTACATGGCTAAATCGTTTTAGAATTGCATCCTGATTCAGAATATTTATGGCTTATAGGGTATAGGGTGACTTCTTCTTGGTGTTAGAAATGTAAGTGAATACTTATACCTTCCAGTGGAGGGTGTTATAAAGGCGCATTTAATTGAATCTAAAGCTTAATACGCAGTTCGAGCGAATCTAAATTCTAGCTGCTCTCCAATTTTTGTCTCCAAACATTAAATAAAATCTTAGCTAAATTTTGACATAGAGTGCGCTGTGAATATAAGTGTCACAGAAAACAGCTGTTCGTTGAAAATAACTTCCTTCAAAAATTCATCGACGCGAAAATGTATTATTTTTTCGTTGCACTTTCTTTTTTGCTATTCCTTAATATCAAATTTATGAATTTGAAAGAAGGTAGGTAGGTAGGAGGAAGGTATTCATTGAAAAACCTTATCTTTATTTACTTTTCCGCAACACAAAAGAACAGAAGAAAATAAAACATTATCTGCTCAGCTAAATTTTGGAGACCAAGCGGACCAAGCTCAAGGTAGGTAATATAAGTCTTAAAGACGCCGGATAGAAACTTTAGTCCATGTACATACAATACATATAAACAGATTAAGACTAATCTTTGTATAGTCTTGTTCAAAATCACTTGTCCAACGGTCGATTGAGTAAACTGTAAAATTTGTACAAAAAATCTACCTTTATCCAAGTGATTTGAACACGACTGTACCACATTCAGATAACAACCTACTATACAAGTTCTTAATTTTCAAGTTTATTTTGTAAAGATCTGTTTTATTTATAGAGCTGTGGCAGCCTTAATTTTTAATAAGATATTTAGGTTCTAATAGTGCAGACATTACGCCTGCATTGGATTCTTTAGCTTTGTTTTTTTTTGATCATGATTGATAATTTCAATACTTTTTTGTTCACCAGGAAAAAAACCTTAAGACAAATTGGACGATTGAATTTACTTGATCGTCCAAATGGCAGTTTGTGAAAAATGTTGTTATGAGTTCAAAAAAATGTCTCTGAAATCAAATCGTTTTTCCACATCTTCGAGAAATGTAGCAAATTTGCAAATTTATTTCAAACGAAGTACTGTGAGTAATGAATGCATTCAGAATTTTAAAACAAAGGAGTGCGTTCAGCGTTAATCCTTATATATGTCTGATTTGAAAGATTTAAAAATAAACTTTGAAAAATTAAAAATAGTACTGAAAATTGAGAAGTGGTTCTTGCGTACTCGGGAAAGTCAAATTGTACTGAATTCAGTACAATAGTAAGCCTTTTTGCAACTATGGTTGACAAATCAGATTGTTGGATTACTGATTAATTCTATTCACACACTCACATTGTGTTCGAATGAGATTATGGGGTTTTGCAGCGTTGCCAGATGTGCGGTTTTCCCACTTTGTGATTATTTTAATCAAATGGGAAAAACGAAATTATTCTTTTTGATTTTTTTATTCCACATTAAAAAAACAAAAATATCCATTAGTAGCTATAGGTAGCGTTTGCTCCCAGCGCATGCAAATCTTGTAGGTACTGTTCTCAACCACAAACCAGAGAGAATAGACCACCAGCTTCAGGCAAAAATGAGAGATCCATAGAGCCAGTTTTGAAAAAAGCGCCTCTGCCTCTTTTTCTATCTGTGAAGACGAGTGAATAACCAAAAAAATAAAAAATAATTCTAAATGGCGGCAGGTGAAATAGGTAATTGAACTTTCATCAAGCTGTCATAATGCCGTGTTGAATTTTTTCCCGTTGACAGTTCGGCTGAAATAAAAATATTTTATTTGTGAAACCAGTTGCATATTTTGTGCAAACGTTTTTTAAACTGTAAAACTGCCTGATAAATCATGAAATATTATAATGACGGTGACGAGAATCTAATGCTAGCCTTCGCCTCTCCAGCCTATTACGAAAAATTCGCACGTTCCCTCTGTCCGATATCTAAAGAGTGTTCGATTTCGCCTTGCACGGCAGTAAAATTAGTGAGGACATTAAGTTGATTATGCGAAAACGAGAAGTATTAGCAAAAATCCTTCGGTAATTATTATTTAAAATACAATTCTCACTGCTCTTTAAATAATCGATTTTTGTTTATCCTAGACTTTTGAAGCGATCTCGAGATAGGTACATAGATATACTGAATCGCTGATATCAAGGGAATTATTTCAACAATAAACGTGTTATACATTACCACTGTTGCAGATCACCATGCATTGTACGATGAAAGCGATACAGAATTCAGCGGTAATATCACACATTTACTCTTAACTTTGGGTTTTTTTTTTCTCACATGCTTAATTATGTGTTTTATACTTAAGTAAAAATTAATTTTCACATACCCACATATACGTAATGCTACGTTTCCACCGGAGATGAACTCCGAGATTAGGATTAATTTTGGTTAACCTCGAATAAATCTCGAGATTTATCATACAAAAATTAATCTCATAAAATGGAGATTAAAAATTAGGTAATCTCCTAAGCTGACTAGGTTTACATGTAGAGTTCGGTCTCTGAACACACTCTCCACAGGTCGAAATGTCTAAAATTAAACACAAACAGAGCTACATTTGACATTTATGTCATAGGTGAGCAAAAGAAAAAAATCGTTTTTTTTGTACCTGCCCATAATAGCGACTTCCTGCCAATGCAACCGTTAAAACGTTCATACATATTAGTTTTGAGGACAAAATGATACGGTAATAATATTTTTAGATTACTGCCACTCATTTTTTGTTTTTACTTTTAATTTCGAAAGTAGAAATTGTTTAATTTTTTATCATTTGTTACACTTCGATTGGACAGCTTATGCCAACATCTGGTGAAATGTCAAATTAATCTCTTTATTTTTTTGGTGGAAACACTTCAGGATTAATTTTAAATCTCTTGCACTTAATCTCGTGGTTAGCGTTCGGTGGAAACATAGCATAACTAAATTAAACTACTGCTGTCTAATTTTCCCTTAATTTTAACTTACATAAAATTATTTCTTTCTAAAAAAATGTTGAGTATTGTCATAACCAGCGACACAGTATATTCCCGCGAAAATGTAAATTGTCAATAAAACGAATTTTGAAGTAAAGACTTATAAGTCTCGTACAACGTTTATTTTAAGGCTGATTCTCGGAATTTATTTCACAGTCAGCACTTAATTGCTGACAAATTTAATTGACTTGTATTTAATACCCACCTAAGAACTGAGTTATGTTTTCGGGAGCCTAGTTTTAGTTAACTTATCTAATATTTTCAAAATTAAAAAAACTGAAGAATGTTTACAGAAAAAATATGTATAAATAGTTATTCTTATTCATTCCTTTTTAATCTTGATGAAAATTAAGAGAAGATTGGAAAGTGGGTGTTCGGAAAACCATTCACACTGTTCACACTGACATTTCCTAGGACTCGAAGCATATAATTTAGACAATTCATTATCCGATTCCAATTATCTGGGATAAAACAAGTAAATTATTTGGAGCCTGAAAAATACAAAAACCACTTGAATGTACACGATTAATAAAAATATTGTATTTTCTTATATTGGGTGTGTCGTCGACTGAGAATTACATAGTTCTATGTAGACCGACACCTCGTCGACTGAGAATTACACAGTTCTATGAGCCATTTTTGCAAAAAATGAGATATGGGTATCAATGGATTCGTATTTCCAAGCACTTTTGAACGAACCCGTGCACATTTACCTTAATTCAAGCTCTGTAGTGTAAATCGCAAAAAACAAGGTTCTATCATCCAAAATGTAGTTCAAATTGAGAATTATAAGGTTCCATGTAGCAAAATTTGGATATAGAACTATGTTGTTCTATTCATGAGCAAATAAAAATACAGGGTCTTCTTATTGACATAGAACTTTCTGTTTCTTAATTTTGTACATAGAATTGTATAATTGTTTTGAAATGTATGTAAAACACAACAAAGTTCTATATCCATCAATGTGCCGTTGCATTATCCTTCAGTATTTACTATTTAATCCAATCAAAGTTTCAGAGCAATTAGTGTTGTCTTGGCGTGGATTAAAAATTCCACATAACATAACTTGAAAACAAATCGTTCGATTTTCACGATTTTGGGCTTGATGGATTTGTAGGTATACTGGCCCAACGAAGGACAAAGGGGTGCACCTCCCAAATCCACTGAACTTATCGAGCTTAAATTCTGAGAAAATCTTTGCATTGGCACAACGGCTTTTTTGTGAAGTTTGGTCAAAATTTGTGAAGTTTGGTCACTTCTAATAAGCCAGAGGCTTACAGAGGTATTTGGATTGTCGAATAGTAGCTATACCTACATAATTTAACTGAATTATTTAAAATATTACCTAATAATTTTAAAATTATTAAATTATATTTCGTAATTAAAAACAAAAAAAAATGATATCTTTCTCTGGAGTGCACTATAACATTTTTGTATTAAAAACAATTTCAGGCAATCTCTTAACAAACTGAATTTTTTGTTGTTTATTTATAACCTATTAATATTGGAATGAAAACGGCATTAGGAACTTACTTTCGTGAATTATGGATGGGTACATATTTTATTTAAATACCATTTTAATATGCCCTGTTTTTAAAACCAAACTAGTAATCTTCATAGAACCTTCATCGAAGTTCAAACTACATTGAGTTGGCTTATAGAACTTTGAGAACTAAATTAAAATGGCGATTAATGAAAAACTACTGGATAAATCATCAAATAAAGCATTTTAAAATTAAAATTTACAAAGAATCTATACTTTCTCATAATTCATTAATTGACAAATTCCCATTTGATACAAAAATTGAGCATCAAAAACTGAAAAGTGGAATTTCTCAAGACAGTGTGTTAAGAAAAAAAATCTTTCGAATCGTCATTGATATGTTTTCTAAAGAAAAGAGTTAGAATTTTAGTGCCATAATTGATTTGAGCTTGATGGTCATCGAGGAAATTATTACCAATAATTCCATCAGTAACAATGGGAAAGTTTCTGTCTACTACATGAAATGGATACGTGATAGTGATATTTAAGGGTAAGTTTACATTCAAGTAAACAACACCCTGGGTTAATATAACGGATTCAGTAATTCCAGACAAAGAATGAATTAAGGAAGAGTCGATTGCTACTTCTGGCTTTAGTTTGTCGATTTTGATCAAACAGATTTCACTACCACCACACCATCGATGAGGAATTTGGAAGGATTAGGATTTAGAAGAGTTAATGAAGAAATCTCAATAGAGTCTACACGACTAACTTTGCTATTGAGATTGATATGGAAGATGTGGCGAGGAGAATTTAATTGTTGGTCCGGATCCTGCCAGTGGTTCCGGCCTCCGAGTGGTTTTCCGAATGATGATTATGATTCGGAGGAGGGGGATTCCGATTCTGAGGTTGAGAATTTTGAGATTGAGAATTTTCTTGACGGCGTCTATTGTTATATTCCCTTTTCCTACACTCTTGGAAATGATGTCCCGGGTTTTTACAGTAGTTACACGTTACACTTCACTTTTATCACGGGTAAATTGTCTTTATTTTGCTTCATGTAGCATTGGTTTATTGAGTGACCCGGCTTTTTACAATAAGCACACGAAATCTTAGTAGGTACAGGTTTACTGTGATTTGGATAGTGAGGGGGGAAGGAGGAGGAGCTTTTCTCCTCTTCTACTGCTGCTTCTACAGCTTCTGATAAAGTTTCGAATCTAGAGGCTTTAATAATCAAGCTGAATTTTGGGTTTAGGCCCCTTTCAAAGCTTTTTAAATCAGTTTTCGCATTCAAACTTTGTATGCACTCGGAATTTTTGGTGCCCTCACTGGCTATACAGGCGTCATTTAAATTCGCCAGGGTTTGCTCAACTCTGTTAGCATAATTTCGTACAGACTCAGACGGTTTTTGTGTTATTTGGATTAAATCCAATTGAAGCTGAGACAATGACTTTGTTTCTAGAAATTGTTGTAACAATTTATTCTTTAAGTCGGTCCATTTTTCAAATTCTGTATACTTGACGATGTTATACGCCGGACCGCTTAATTTAGTTTTTATAATGGTCATTAAAAGGGGCATTTCAGAGGTTGAGGTTTCTAAGGCTAGCAAATCACAAGCATTCATAAATTTATGTAAATGAGCCCTATTACCATCAAACTCGGGAATGAGTTTGAAGGCGAAAGAACGATCGAGCTTTGGGGCCATTTCGAGAAACGATTCTTGTTCGGTATTGGGTTCTGAAGAAGAGGAATTATGCACTGTGCTAGAATCTTCAGAATCAGGTATGGACACTAAACTATTGTCAGAGGACATATAGGAAGGATAGGGACTAGCTTAGGAGCATGTGATAAATGTATGTAAAAAAAAAATCTTAAGATCTAACTATAACTAAGTATCTAATTTAATTTAATAGTTTTTCGCAATACAAACAAAGATTACTCTTAGTACAAGAAAAGGTAATAACAATATATATATAATAATTAAATAATAGTTACTTATTAATACTCCGACGATGCTTGGGTTGCAGATTAAAGATGAGGATTGAAGTTGCAGATTAAAGTTGCAGATCGATCTTTGGTTCTTTTTTTTGATGACGACTGATGGGCCAGCTGGTGGTTTTCACTATATAGTTCTATTCACTTTAACTTTTTCCTTTTGTTTAGTTTGTTCACTTTTAGTCTTTTGATAGTTTTATTTGTTCACTGAATTGTTCACTTGTTTGGACTTTTTTACACTTTTCAGGCAGACCCCACATCTGACACCAAATTTGTGTTGTACTTTTTCTCTTTTATACTGAGAGGTACTACTCTCAGTTGGGTCTTACCTTTTTGTCGTGTTATTTTATGTGTTTCTTGGTATGTCCAAAACAATGAAACGCACAATTTCAATCGTATATTTAATTTTATTAATTTTAGTTCTTAAGTGGTATGTCTTAGAATGAGTATTATTAATTAACTAAAAAAGATTTACAATAATTTTGAAGGATTTAGAACTATTAACTTATTTAGTGTAGTAGGATGACGCACTGAATTTAGAAGGATTTAGAATTAATTGCATTAACTTATTTAGTGTAGTAGAAGACGTACTCGATTGTGGAACGGATAGAGTGACGATGTTGATGACTGCTAAGAACTGAGTCGATTCGCTGTGTGTAACCGAATCCCGCGTCATTGCCCAGTGACCAATATAAATAGCCTCCGGCCCGGCCCCAGCCAAACTAGCGCCCTGTGCAAGATTTACAGAAAGCGCCCTTTTTTCTTATATGCACACATGCATACATAAGTCTTTTTCACATCACTAAGGAAGTAGACTTACAATTAGTTTTTTTATTGAGGTATCTAATGTTGGCTTTGTATGGGAGTGGGAGGTAACCAAACTACTTTACCGATATTGAGCATTTTCAATACCAACCTGACGACCGTAAAAGTAAGCCATCTCACAAAATTTCATTCGCCTACGTCGATTTGTTTGGACGCCATCGTGTTTTCAACAGAAAGAGAGACAGACGGACATGGCAGTATTTATTCGGAATTTGATCCTGATCAAATCCGGTGACTCCTTCCTGACGTTACAAATGTAATGAAAGGGAGTATACAAAATGTATTAACTCATAAATGAACTTTAAAAAAATTAGATTCAAGCAATATTTGGTCTTCTTTTTATTTTTTTCTATTGCCACTTTTAATTTAAAAATGTATACTTATAGAAAAGAAATTACACGAAACATTTAAAAACAGTCAAACAAAATTCGTATCTAGCTAAAAAAAAAAGCTGCCTGGATTTTAAAATGTTCCAGCTAAACGCATATTAATCCAGTCAGATCTGACTGGAAAGCAGTCAAAATGGCAACGCTGCTGAGAGTTTGAAGTGGAAGAGAAGAGTATACTAAATTTTCATAATTCATATGCAAAGCTACTTGTAAGAGAAATTTGTTACTCTTTTTCGTAGATGAGAAATCCCATCCATATGTGCAGAATCAAAAACCTGCACGTTCTACACAAACAATTCCCTAGAATGAATTTTTTTGTTTGAAATATTTTCCTATGAAAATTTTGCGAGTGACTGTGCAAGAAATAAAACCTGCACATACGGGGTGGAACTTTTTTTTGTTTTGAGATTTTTGAACTAGGTTTTTTTGTAAAATGTAAGTGGATGTGCAAGAAATATATTTACACGAACTGGGTGGAATATTTTGAGATAAGGTAGGTAAGAAATGAACTTGTATAGGTTTAGTGGGATTTTTTATTTTGCGATATTTTGAGTTAGATTCTCCCTGAAGTTGCAACATTGCAAGTAATGTGAGTTAATGTGCAAGAAATAATTGAGCACAGGTGTGGTGGATGTTGTTATTTTGAAATTTTTTGAACAAGCTTTTTGTTTAAAATGCAAATGACAGTTTTAGTTCGCGCAAGATAAAATTAATTTTTCTTAGGCTTACTGTTACTGTCCGCGTAGCTGCGCTTCATTTCTTAGTCGCACATGCGACTTTGCCGCTCCGTGGACAGAGCTTCGTTGGTTTATATGCAATCTGCAAGCAAGCGTACAACAAGCTGCAAATGACGAATCGTGCGTATGAAGCGCAGCTACGTGGACAGTTGGCTTAAGAAAAATTAATTTTATCTTGCAATGCGCCCCCAGAACTTGGCGCCCTGTGCATTTGCACATCTTGCACATATGGTTGGTCCGGCCCTGAATAGTCTCGAATTGAATCATTCAATTCGAGGTTCGACGAACGAAGCAAAGGAAATAAAAAGAAAAGGAAAATCCGGAAGGGAATTCCCGGACAAGTCAAGTGGCTCATGTTGCTTGTCGCGCATATACGATCGCTCGTATAGTAAAAGAAATGCAACCACAGCATAATGAGTTGGTTGACTTGTGTTAATTGGTTTGTGTACTTAGTTACGCTAGGGAATGGAAAATAAATGAAATGAATGAAATTAAAAATGATGAGTGACCATAAATAAACATTGTTTATTTAGGTCGGAAGTGTTGGGCATTGACGCTGGAAGTGGCAAGCTGAAATAGCAGTTTGGGAGGATGTTTATTTGGGACAATCAATATGTTGTTACAAAGTTGCAACATTGATCGTAGGGTTAAACATCTGCATACAAAGTAAGAAATGGTAAAGAGGTTGTAAAGTGCTTGGTATGCATCAAGTGGTGCACTTTACAACAAGTCATTTAAACGGTTTAAATCATTTTGTAACGCTAAGACATCCGATATACAGTTTATTGTCTTGTAGATTTTTAGATCATCTGCGTACAAAAGACATTTTGAGCTTGATACGAAAGATGGTAAGTCATTGATAAAAAGAAGAAAAAGAAGAGGACCAATATGACTTCCTTGTGGAACACCTGAATAATTTCGAATTTCATTCGAAAACGCGGTTCCAATTTTAACAAATTGTTTGCGATTGGTCAAATAAGTGCCAATCCATTTTAAAATACTAGAATGAATTCCAAAAAGTTTAATTTTATTTAAAAGAACATTGTGCTGAACTCGATCAAAGGCTTTTGAAAAATCAGTATATACGCAATCTACTTGAAGACGTTTTTCAATATTTTCAAGACAGTAATTGGTAAAAATAACCAAGTTTGTAGCGGTTGATCTACCACTTACAAACCCGTGCTGAAGTTCAGAAATATAGTTGCGAACAACTGAGTACAACCTTTTTTAACAGCTGCCTCGAATACTTTAGGAAACAGTTGCAGCTTTGCTATAGGTCTGTAATTCTCGATACATCTCTTTGAACCCGATTTGAAAATTGGGGTTATGAGCGAATATTTCCAACAGTCTAGAAACTCGCCAGTAGATAAGGATAAATTAAATATAATCCTTAGTGGATCAACTAGGCTATATTTGCAATTTTTGAATAACAATGGTGGAAAGTTATCGGGTGCTACGCTGACACTCGAATCTAGTAATGACAATTCAGAGAGGATTTCATCATTTGTTAGAAATAAAACCTAGGTCAGTTATATGCTCAGAGTGACCCGAGAAACTGCAGTTATTTTGCTCACTAACAAAATTCGACTGGAAAAATTTTGCAAACATGTTACAAATTTCGTTTACATCACTACTTGAAATTCCGTTCAATGACATACAAGAAGGTATTCCTAACGATTTCCTTTTAGTATTTAGAAACGACCAGAGATCTTTAGAATCACGTTTTATATTAGTTTCAATGGTTGTAACATAGTTCTTGTAGACGAACTTCTTTAAAAAATCGTATTCTTTTTTCAAACGCAAAAATTCAAGACGCAGAGATGGATCGTTTTTACTTTGTTTACACATCTTATATGTATAGTTCTTCAACCTAGATAAACTCCTATTAAACCATGCAGGTTTATTAGATCTTTTTACATGTTTAGTTGGTACAAACATAGAAATCGCGCGTTCAAGTATTTTTTTAAATTGCAAAAACTCATTATTTAAATTACGGGAATCAATGATATTTTCCCATTCAACACCATTAAGAAAATTATTCATTGCATTATAATCTGCTTTTAAAAAATCAAATTTTGTATTTTCAATACATTGTTCAAGAGACAGCGGATTCAATACCGACATATTAAATGAAATTTGCAATGCATTGTGGTGAATGCTGTTAACAAGTAAGGGGAAATCGGCCTCAGTGACAGTAGCTTCAAGCTCTTCACTGACAAAAACTAAATCTAATACATTTCCCACTGTGTTGCGAATTTCATTTAGTTGACGGAAATTACCAGCTGACATAGTGTCTACTACTTGAACTTCATTAGCTCTGTAAACATTAAATGGGTTAATACATTTTTCTTCGTGAGAAAACAACCAACTTATATAAGTCAAATTAAAATCACCTCCTAGCACTACGGCAAACGAAGAGTCATCTAAATTTTTAACAATTTCAATAATATTTTTCATATGAGCTTTGTAAATTGCAATACCTGAGTAAGGTGGAATGTACGAAACAAAAAAATTTAAACGAATAAGATTGGCATTTTCAATATAAAAATCAACACACACACAGATTTGTTCAATCAAACCTGTTGAATCAGATAATGCAATTTCTTCGCTTTTAAAACATGAACGAACAGCAAACAATACTCCGCCACCTCTTTCAAACCCAGTTTGAATGGGACATCGATCCTTCCGGTAAACATTGAAGTCACCGGTGAATAATTCAGTAGAGGCTATTTCTTTATGCAGCCAAGTCTCCGTCACAGCAACAATAGCATACGAGCATTCAACGGTGTTAAGAAAAAAATTGTTTAATTTCGTTCTCAGTCCTCCCACATTTTGGTAGTAGAGATAGTAGTAGATATTTACGTTAAAAGCAGACGAAACATATTCGAGTATGGACTGACAAGTCGTACATGGCTTGAATGATGACAAATGAAGCCATTTCAGTTTGGTTACAACTTATAATTCAATACCATTATTATTAGAGCTTATGTTTGTTCCAATAATTGCAGCATTTTTCTTGAAGGTGTTTATAGTTTTGGTAGCGGCAGCGACAGCGGGGGCACCAGCAGTATTAGCAGCAACAGCAACCGCAGCAGCGGGGGTGGCGGTGGCGGTGGCAGAAGTAGCAGTGGATGAAGCAGCATTAGACGTAGTAGCAGTTAAGGCAATCGCATCAGTTTCGTTGACGATAGATATGCATGAGTCTGCGTTAGATTGCATGACAGAATCAGCAGATTTTGAGGTTGATTTAGTAGGCCTTGCTTTAATTTTGGTGGCAGTAGAAGCACTTCGGGGGATGTAAGAGCTATTATTCTTAAGTTGGGTCGTGGAAATGTTGAGTTGCAAGTTTAACGCGTTGGATCGAGTAGGTGCGTGGACTTTACTCGACGTTTGAGAGCGTGTGACGATTTGATTTTTTTCACTGACACTCGACGATCGCAGAATAATTTCCTTTAACTCCGAAATTTCTTTGAACAAAATATCGAATTTTGTGTTAATAAATTCATTACTTAACAATGAATGGCAACAATGAGGGCACTGCAATGCAGCCATTACGACAGATTTAAGAATTATTAACGAATTAAATCAAAAATAGAGATCAACAAGTAAAAGTGTTATCATCGGCCTGGCCGATGCTTTGATACCCTCCACTGAATAAAAGTCCTGCAAAATGTTTGCCACGCGAGTTAGTATGTGTCTAACATTAGTTTTGTATGGGAGGTAGCAGAACTACTTTACCGACATAGACAATTTTCAATATCGACCTGACGACGGTTAAAAAAAGTCCTTTCATAAAATTTCATTCACCTAAGTCGATTCGTTTGGACGCTAAGGTGTTTTCAACAGACAGAGAGATACATGAGTCGAATATTGGCTTTGTATGGGAGGTAGCAGAACTACTTGACCGACATAGATCATTTTTAATACCAACCTGACAACCGTAAAAATAAGACCTGTCACTCAATTTCAGTCGCCTAGGTCGATTCGTTTGGACGCTATCGTGATTTCAACAGGCGGAGAGACACATGGGTCTACTAATGGTTTTGTATGGGAGGTACCAGAACTACTTGACCGACATAGCCCATTTTCAATACCAACCTGACGACGGTAAAAAGAAGTCCTCTCACCAAATTTCAATCGCCCAGGTCAATTCGTTTGGACGCTATCGTGCTTTTAACAGATAGACAGACGGACAGACAGACAGACAGACAGACAGACAGACAGACAGACGGACATGGCTAAATCGATTCAGAATGTGATCCTGATTCAGAATATATATACTTTATAGTGTCTCCGGTGAATCCTTCTTGGCGTTACAAACGTAATGGCAAAGTGAATATACCTTCCTGTGGAGGGTATAAAAATAGAAAAACTTTGAGAATAGATAATCACGTCTAACTCGTGGGACTGAACAGTCGCAACTGAAGTCGATGAATAGGTGGTGAGTTTCGACTTGAAATTCGTTGGTCTTTTCCAAGATTTGCCTCAGTGTGAAAATTTGGTCTATAGTCGATCTGCCGGGCCGGAAGCCACACTGGTACGTGCCGATTAATGTGTTGCAGAACGGTTTTAGACGTTCACACAGTACGTTGGATAGGATCTTGTATGCGACATTTAGCAAGGATATGCCTCGATAGTTCTTGCAAGACATAGGATCGCCTTTTTTGTAGATGGGGCATATGGAGCTGATAGTCCAGTCATCGGGCATGTTTTCTTCCACCCATACTTGGTTGATGATTCGGTGCATGCTCCCTACCAAAACATTACCACCGTATTTAAAGAGCTCCGCTGGTAGACCATCAGAGCCTGCGGCCTTGTTGTTCTTCAGCTTTTTTTATAGCTAAGCCAACTTCTTCTATACTAGGTGGTGGAACTAGTTCTTCATTGACTGGACGTGGGTTCTCTTCTTGCCCTATTACTCTCTCTACATGATGCCCATTAAGTAGCTGCTGGAAATGCTGCTTGAACACATCTACTATTCCCTGCGCTTCGGTGACTAGGTTCCCTTCGCTATCTCGAAGAGCCTGCGTTCCGGTCTTGTAGCCAGCAGCCAGTTGCTTAGCTTTTTTATAAAACCTCCGGATGTTATTACGATCGCGCGACTCTTCGATCTCCTTGAGCTGGGAAGCTGCGTAAGCCCTCTTCTTTCTACGCAGGATCTTCTTTTCCTCCCTTCTCCTGGCTCGATATTCTTCTCTCGCTGCCCTTGTTTTGCGCTGCAGCGCTTTCTTGTGTGCATCTTCTGTCACCTTTTTCCTGTATACGCATTCATCATCATACCACGGGCTCTTTCTCTGGGGTGGCTGGTACCCTACGGTGGTTTCGGCTACCTCCTTAATGATGTCGCGATACTGGCACCACTGATTGTTGGCGTTTGTGGTAGGTGAGTGCACAGAAGAGAGTTTCATACTCAGGCGCTCGCTGTAGGCTCTGGCTACTCCAGGTGTGCTAAGGCGTCCAACGTCGAATTTCTTCTTCTGGGCAGTTCGCAGCTTCTTCTCGTTGGACAGTCGAGCTCTGAATTTAGCCGCGACAAGAAAATGGTCAGAGTCGACGTTTGCCCCTCGGAATGTGTGCACGTCGAGGATGTTGGATGCGTGCCTCGCATCGATTATCACATGGTCGATTTGGTTGGCGGTTCGACCGTCTGGAGAGCGCCAGGTTCCTGTGTGGATCCTTAGCCTTGGAAACCTAGTGCTATTTATCACCGTATTACGAGCTGCTGCAAAATCGATTAGTCGGTAGCCGTTGTCTGTTGTCGTTTCGTGGATTCTGTGCTTACCAACTAACCCGCCAAAGATGTTTTCCTTTCCGACTTTAGCATTGAAATCCCCGAGTACAACTTTTACATCATACTCCGGACAGGCTCCGTAGGCTCCATCCAGGAGGTCATAAAACTCCTCCTTGATGGGATCTTCAGCCTCGTCGGTAGGGGCGTGTGCACATATTAGGCTTATGTTTTGGAAAGTAGCTTTTATGTGGCGCTCACTTATCGGCTTGAAGTCAATAACTTTTGTCCTAAGCCGATTTTCCACGAATCCGCATCCTAATACATGCAGCCTTTTGTTGCAGCTGTAACATGCCTGATCCTATCCATCGTATCTCCTGGATCGCGGTAATGTCTGCCTTGTACCGCATGAGGACAGACTCAAGTTTTTGAGTGGCACCTGGGGTGTAGAGTGTTCTTACATTCCAGGTACATACTCTTAAATCATAGTCCATTGACGTTCCGGGTCTGGTTGCCAGTTGTGGAGTTCCGTTATCCGATGCTGGTTGCGTCTCTCTCATAACTATTTATTTTTTCCATGGTCGGGAAATTACCCCGACGGCACAACCCCCAACATGGAGGGCCAGGCCCTGTTTTGACCCTAGGACAGCGGGTCGGATATTCCGATGTCAGTAACCCAATTTTGGGATATGAGCGCTGCCGTTGACCCGTTTAGGGTTCGTCCGCCACCAACTCTTTTCCAACACCCTGGCTCAGTATTGGAGATCCCCATAGACCTGGTATCCAAATATGTCGAAGCAGCTCATACAGGGATTACACTTTAGTTCGACCTGACCGGAACTGTAGACGCCACCGTTGATTCCATCATCCGCTGCCGCCTGAAACACGAGGAAGTGTCTTAGTGCGTAGACACTCCTCCCCCCTCTCTCGTTCGCTGCCACCAACGACCTTCCACAGGGGTTGGTTACCCCATCTCCAGTCGAGGTACTAGGCACCCTCCAGTCACCAACGTGGAGGTGAGAGTAGGAGTTGATAGTGAGAGGCTAGAGTGAGAACGCTTGTATTCTCATATAATCGCATCACTACCCTTAAACCCTACCTTTATGTGGATATAGTAGGTTAGAAAAATTAAATCATTAGGAGAATTTGAGCCTGGTACCGAAAATTGATTATTAAATAATACTGCGTTTTCGTCAGATACTAAAAAATAGCCCAAGAGCGAAGGACGGCAACCAGCTCTGTAGGTAATTATGTGTAATACTAAGCCTACAGTTTACAGCAAAATCCTGCATCGAAATTAATTAAATATCATTTTGCAGCAGATTTTTATTAAAATCTCCACATAATATTATGTTTTTATACATTAAACTATAGTAGGATAATTCAGTCTCTAATTCTGTAAGAACAGTATCACGATGTGGAACGTACACTCAGCCAACGAGGCATTTCTGATTATTGTCAGAGATTTCAACTAGCAAAAACTCGATGCCGGTTGAAGGTGCATTCTTTTTAATAACATCGCACTAAAACGATAACCTATAATAAATTGCAACCCCACCATCCCTACTGGATCTAAGATTCCGATGAATTTTGTAGCCAAAAAGTTCTACAAGCTTATCACTATCGCCATCATTGTTTTCGCTTCTAAGAATTAACCACGTTTCAGAAACACATATTACGTCTACTTGCTGCGAAGAAAATAATTCTCTAAATTCGTCTATACTGGGTTTAAGGCTCTGCACATTAATGTGACAAATTTTCAACCCAGAACAATAGTTAGCAAAAATGTTTAGCATAATACAACCGTGGTATACATTGTTCATGCCATCTATTATGTTATCATTCATATAATTGAATGAAACCGAAAATAGGATAGACGAATAACTCAATGATTGTCTTCTCAAACCATACATAAACATCTTGAACACATATAATTAAAAACAAACAAGAACAACCCTTCAAGCAAGAGAGTCCGTTTTCGGTTCATAAACGGAGTCAATGACTCCGCATACGCAGGGCCGTAGCCAGGATTTTGGTTCGGGGGGGGGGGGGGTCTTGCTTCCAAGTCTTACAAAACAAAAAACCATGTATATTCCAATTCATTGATTTCTATTAGTCACATTTTTTCATTTTGATTTTTTTTTTATATGAGATCAATCACCTTATCTGGATTCACAATAATATCCGAATGAACAGATATCATAGCAAGTGGACTTAACCTTGCATTCTTCATAATGCTTCGGGACATTGTTTCAATCTTTTTCATAGCTAATAAAAAATAAATAGGTAGCGCTACAGGCGGTAGACACCGTAGGCCTAGCTTCATAGCTGAAAGTGTTCTTTCAAAACGCTGTGGTCACTGGAAGCGTTGCTAAAACCGTAAGCAAAAAATTTATAAGTCTAAAGTAAGTCTTGTCACATAATCAAGCAATTTCAAAACTTCGGTAGAAGGGTCACTCGACGATTTTTTTTTCGCACCAAAGAATGTACTCAGCTTTCACAGCTGATAACGAAATTGCATTATCAAAGTAAAGTGTTAACTTTTCCAACTTTTCGCTCATGCTAAACTGCAGCAAAACCTGGGAGAAGAGCTTGAAACGATCGATGGTAGGATGTAGGACGAATTAACGAATCTATGCTAGAAATCAGTATCGGCACTCTAAAATAGGCTTCAGAAGGAGAGGTTTCTGGATTGGAACGCGTTGTTTGTTTCAATGAAGTTCTTCAAATAAGTCCTCGGCAAGTAAGGATGCGGATTGAAAAGCCTTTCTGAAAAAATAGGCATTTCCTCTGATGTCCTTAAGAGAATTCAGAACTTCTTTTGTGCGGTCGATTGCAGAAACGAAATCTAAGGATTTGTTCTGTAGGGAAACTGATATTTTTTCAATACTTATTGAGATGCATTTGAAGAGCTCTACAAAGGAATTAATACTGTCATGCCTTTCAATGAATTTTGTTTCACAAAGCGTAGAAGTCGAGTTTTTCGCCTCTCTGGTGCATGTTTTTTTATGACAGTTTTCAAAGTTACATAATATGCATTTGAAAGGTTGCGGAAGAAATTAGCTATTTCACTAACTACACTAAGGCAATTGCTAATTGCAAGAGTTGACATGGCAGAGCCAGGTTAAAGCTATGGCTTGAACAGTGTACATACCTAGCGTTTGAAAACTATATACCTGTATACCTAGTCTCCTTATTTTTATGGATTTGAATTTATATTAAGCCCCATTACGGTCGTTTCAGTTTCAGTTGCAAACAAGACACAGCTCACAGCATTTTCTAGAAAAAATGCTTCCTCAGATCCAAATGGATGACCATCCAATCCATCCCAAGGACTCAATGCACATTTTAGGAGTCACAGTCAATTCAGGAATCACATGGCAGGATCGCATATCCTATATCGCACGATCGGCGTCCGCTAAGTTAAACTACCTAACCTATATAGAGCAAAGAGGTATTTTAGCCCCAAGCAACTTCTTCTACTGTACAAAGCACAGGTTAGACCAGGCCCGGAATATTGCTCTCATATATGGACCTCGGCCCCAAAACATTCACTTAACCTACTTGACAGCATACAGAGACGAGCAGTTCGGCTTATTGGGGACCCTTCACCAGGGGTGTAGCGAGGGGGGGTGTGGGGGGTGCGAGACCCCCCACCGTTTTTAAGAGTCGGCAAATCAAGGAAGTAACATTTTAACTTGAGCAGCTAAAAAACAAAATTATAAAAATTTCAAAAAAAATTAAAAAAATTTTAAAAATTGACTCGGAACAAAATGTTGAAAAATAAGAACTGAGTTTGGATTTTCATTAGGTATATGTTTTCAAACTCGTAAATGTATACAAGACGGCATTTTCAAAGGTTCCACCTTTCGGAAATGCGAATTTATATTTTTTTGACTGTATGTACCTTTTCCGAGTTTCGATTTTAAAAATGACGGTCAGCATCAGTGAATTTGCCGACTGAACACATTAAAATTTATCGATTTTCGATTGGGTTTTAAAAAAGATTGTCGGCATAGCTGAATTTGCCGACTGAACATAATAAAATTTAGCGAGTTTAGATTCGATTTTAAAAAAGATTGTCGGCATAGCTGAATTTGCCGACTGAACACATTACAATTTAGCGAGTTTCGATTCCATTTAAAAAAAGACTGTCGGCATCGCTGAATTTGCCGACTGAACACATTACAATTTAGCGAGTTTCGATTCCATTTAAAAAAAGACTGTCGGCATCGCTGAATTTGCCGACTGAACACATTACAATTTAGCGAGTTTCAATTCCATTTTAAAAAAGATTGTCGGCATCGGTGAATTTGCCGACTGAAATCCTTTAAATTTAGCGAGTTTTGATTCGATTTTAAAAAAGACTATCGGCATCGCTTGGATAAATTGCTGCAATATTAACATTAATTTATTTATTTCATTGTTATAAATTATTTATTATAAATAAATGCACCACTGTAATAAAAATGTCTCATATCGTCTTTAAGGAAAATGGATCGTTTAACTTGAAAACGACTTGACCAAATTGGATACTTCCTTCTGCTGGTTTGTTCGTAATTGCTACGCGAAGGTTTAGGAAAAAAAAAGTAGGAAAATTCTCAACAGGTGGCGCTGTAGCCCCACATTAGATATCTCGAAGACCACCAAATCGATTGAGCTCCAATTTACAGGTAGTATTAGGTATTGGCCCAAGAGTATTCGTGTTAAGATTGATCAAAATTGGACAAAGGGGCGTGGCGCCTCCCATACAAAAAAAAAAATTCAAAATCCTATATCTCGAAATCCACTGAACTGACTGGTCTCAAATTTTGAGGCAATTTTAGGTATTGGCCAGGGATTGTTCCTGTGAAAATTGGTCAAAATTGGACAAAGGGGCGTGGCACCTCCCATACAAAAAACATCTTCTATGGGGTGAAACTCGATGACGTTATAACTCGATAACCGCTGGCCCGATACAGTCAGCAAGTTCCTGAAATAAGTCGGCATTTCAATGAAAGTCACCATCCCAAGGCTCGAACCCTCGCTACGCCCCTGCCCTTCACTCACATCGAATCTACAACCCTTGGTGCACAGAAGATAAGTCGCTGACCTCTGCTTGTTCTATAGGTAAAGGTACTTCCATGGTAGATGTTCCGAGAAACTCAAAGACATTGTCCCTCGAAATGCAACTTTTGGGCGCCCCACAAGACAGGCTGCTAATGCTCATGAGCATACAGTACACTTGACAACCGCGAGGGCATAAACTTTCCAAAACTCCTTTTGTTACAGTACAAGCAAAATTTGGAACCTCGGGGCGCTGTTGAAGCGTTATAGGTCCGCCTTTCCCGGAAAAAGTATTAAAAAAAAAATTGAGCTATCAGTTAGAAAATTTTAGTTTTTGTCTTTTGTTAAAGACAAGGGGCTGAAGCCCCCCCCCCCCCCCTGGCTATGTGCCTGCGCATACGGATCCGATAAGCTGCGTTTGTCTTAAATTAGTAGTGAAATTAGAATCACCGTGGACCCTCTTTTGTATGTGTTGGTGAGAGAATGAGAGAGCGAGCTCGCCGCACTCAGCGAAAGATTAATCCAAATCGGATCCAAAAAAGAATTAAAAACGAGGCAATCGTTTTTATTATCGAAGGTAATTACTTTTTTCAGACGAAATACAAACAAGTTTGTTTACATTTGCATGGATTTTTTCTAGGAATTTATTAATTAGTTAAAATAACTATTTTCACTACAAAAACATTTGAGGTATTTTCTCCTGCCTCAAGATAGATAAATATATGAGTTGAAAGTTGTCACCACATTCGTCAACGAAAGATTAATCACAAACCAAAGAGAAATAGACCACCAGCTTCGGCCAAAAATGAGAGTTTCATAGAGCCTCCGCCTCTTTTTCTATCTGTGAATACGTGTGAATAAGCAAAAAAGATAAAATAAGAAAATTGAATCTGAGATGGCTTTGAAATAATTGAAATAATTGACCGCTATTGGGGCGTGTTAAACAAATTGTGTGTATTGTGTGGTGAATTAATTACCAATTTATATTTTTTATTAAAAAGCATAATAATATACTTGGGTGATAACTTTTTCTAATGATATAAATTCCTATGACATTATTACAAAAAAAATATTATTTTAAGCTGTAAAACTATAACTTTGCAATTTATACTCTTTCTTCTTATATTTTCAAGAAAATTTATTTATTTTCGATGATTTCGTCTGTTATTATATAAAGTATAATTAATATTTTGAAATAAACAATTATAAAAGTTAACGAAAACTATTTGGGTAATATATAATAGACATGTTTATTGTTTTATTATATCTGTGAGAAGAATATGATGAATGGATTTTGAATTAGGTTTTATAAAGAATTGGTTGTTCTAAAATTAAAAATTAACATTTGTCACTTAAAACATGGACTGCTTGTAATTTTTATACAAAACCTGCTAGAAAATGTGTTTTAAAACTGCATAGGCTCTACAGAATGCACAGCGTAGCGTATACACGTCAAATTTAAATAAAAAAATGCATTTTTGATTTTTCCAAATTTTTCGTTTCCATAGTAACGCGTAAACTAAATCGAAAAGTGAACTGCACTGAAAAGTGTAGGTACGTAGAATTTTAATTTCAAACACGTACCTAATTATCTTATTTGTTTTGTTATGTTATCATAATTTTGCTTTTTGTGTAGGTATTCTTTTGTTTTTCACAATGAAATTATTACATAATTTAATAATCCATACATTTTTAATAACATTCGCGTTTTTTACTATTTTGATTCTATCTAGTTTTAGAAAACCATTAAAAATATTTCTTGAAATTCGCATATTTGCCCTAGCGAAAGCATAATATGTATATTCCTTCCTTGTGTTATAAGCCGATATGTGATATGACAATGCGCACTTACGATTTGGTCTTATGTGTGCCCAAAACGTATTTGATTTTTAGAACGCACATTTTTTTTAAAATTCCGATGACCTTATTTGTTGGTTACCTAAAATAAATTCATTACATTTTTCTTGTAGATGTAGTATCCTGAATAAATGACATCCGTCTGGTTCTGTAGTCTCGTATAAAGTAAGTTTTATTTTATTAAATCTATGACAGTGTGAGCATACACTAAAATTCATAAAAAAATGTATACAGTATTTCAAGATACTATATTAGATGTAAATAAAACAATAAACATATTAAGCCTGACAAAACAAATGTCCTCTCTCCTTTTTTTAATTACTTATTCCAAAACTCAGTAGGTACATTTTAATAAAGCAAACAATCAAAGAAAATAAGTATGCATGTTGTGCCATGTGCCTATTATTTGTCTAACTCGTTCTTCCAATTCACTAAGAACACTATTAGTTCTCGGACCACCGCCAGTGCCACTCTCATATGACTTGATCTTGGCTGCTTTTTATCGGACATCATTCATCATATCGTGCCAACACTGGAAGTAGTACATAATTATGTGCCTAGGCTAGGGACATAATGAATATAACAAATATGAATCAAATTACCTTTCTCCAACTTTGCCAGTCTTTCCTAGATCCGGGAATTGAATTAAAATACTCGGCAGCCTGCTTTTTCCTACTTCAAGCTGGCATCCTTGTGGGTAAAATTTTGCGAGTATTTTCCTGTTGTAATTGCAGGATTAATTTCAATGAATTCCACAAGTGCCTGTTTTTGGTCGTTGGTCACATGTCCGGTATTTTTCCTTTGTTTACCTTCCATTATAATTAGTTTTGCTTTACAATAATTTATTTCACACACAAATTAAAAAAACAAACCGTTATTCGAAGTGTCAAACTCACAATTCCGTATGCGAGAATCAAATCCGCCTAGAAAAGGCAGACGAGTAACATTCGAAGAGAAATTCTCGTATGCGGATTTTGAGAATTGCAAATTTCAGTCTTTCGCATGAAATTGGAAATTTTGACAGATATTTGAATAGAATTTTTGAGAATTGACCCCCGGGTCCCTAACATAATCTGTCAAATTTTTCAGCGCCTTCAGTGCCCAAATGAGTCGAACGAACCCATTTTTCTCTTCAGAAAATTGTTTCCCTATTAAGCAACAGATGGCACTGGTGGAGAAAAATTTGTGGCGACTTCAGCAGAACAAATACGCAACTGCTAACTACCAACTAGTCACACCTAGATGTCGCTCAGAACTCTAGCGAGTGCTTACTAAAACGTTTTACAAAACGGCGGCGTCTAATTTTGTCATCCCGATCTCTTTGTGTAATTTATTAAATTTTGTTAATAAAGTATTTAGATAAAAGTGATTCTCATTGTTTTTATTACATGGGCACACAGTTCCCATAAATTGGTTTGTTCGATTCATTTGGGCACTGGAGGCGCTGAAAAATTTGACTGAACGATAGGTAAGCAGATAGAAACGATATCAAAATATGATAATATGCACGGTATTATACTCTGTCCAACAAAAATTGTCAGTACAGGCCTTATGGGGGAGCTTTTTTTATACCTAGGGTGCCTGTAGGTACTCTCATAGCACTCAAACACAAGAATTGCCACTGAAATACAAACCAAACCACTGACTTACCAAGGAATTACTGTCATAATTTTTCCAAAATTCGCATACAGCCAACCACAACCAGTCTGCCACACAACTGCGGGCCACAAACCAGAGAGAATAGACCACCAGCTTCGGCCAAAAATGAGAGTTTCATAGAGCCAGTTTTGAAATAAGTAGCTCCACCTTTTTTTCTATCTGTGAATACGTGTGAATAAGCAAAAAAATATAAAATAAGGCAATTGAATCTGAGATGGCTTTGAAATAATTCAAATAATTTAAATAATTGACCACTATTGGGACGTGTTAAGCAAATTGTGTGTATGGTGTGGTGAATTAATTACCAACGTATATTTCATTAAAAAGCATAATATCTATGTAATATACTATTTGGGTGATTCAAAATGACATTATTATACAAAAAAGAATATAATTTTAAGCTGCAGAACTAAATTGCAAGCACGACGTAATCAGCTAAACGCGATTCTTTGCAATTTTGTTGACATAAATTTTGAGCTCTTTCTTCTTATATTTTAAAGAAATTTAATTTATTTTCGATGAGTGTGTCTGTTATTAAATGATATTTTGGAATAAATAATTTATAAAAGTCAAACGAAAACTATTTTGTTCATCTATAATATAGGTATGTTTATTGTTTTATTTTTCTATGAGGAGAATATGATGAATGTATTTTGAATTAGGTTTATAAAGAATTGGCTGTGGAAAAAAATTAAAAATCAACATTTGTCACTTAGAACATGGACTGATTGTCATTTTTATACAAAACCTGCTAAAAAAACGTGTTTTAAAACTGCATAGGCGCTACGGAATGCACAGCGTAGCGTATACATGTCAAATTTAAATGAAAATGTGGCATTTTTGATTTTTCAAGAAAAAAAAAGTTCGTTACTATTTTAATTTAAAACACGTAATTATCTTATTGTGGGCGCAGTAGCGCAGTGGTTAGTGTGCTGGACTACTGTGCGAGGGATCGCAGGTTCGATCCCCGGAAAAACACAAATTACATCTTAAAGTTTTTTCTACTGCGCCACCTCTCGCGAACGTCTGACAAATATCCGAGAGTATGACTGTCATGAAAAAGCTTCTCAATTCAGCCGTTCGGACTCGGCATAAAATTGTAGGTCCCTTCCATTCGTCCCAGCCTTTCGAGACTGGATAAATATTTTATGAATTTATCCACGGATAGATAAATAAGTGTACATGTGCAACACAATTTTTACCTAATCAGCGGAATAGAGCTAAACAGTGAACAATAGAATAAATACTGCTGTCAAATTAGTTTGGTGCAAGTGGCCCTAAGTAGATATTCATAATCATAAATATTAGTAGGTATCGAAATTAAGAATAGATAGATGGAGCATATAATATGTATATTATGTACATTTGAAATACTACATGCTGAAAACATAAGCACTTATACACATTTTTACTTACGAGTAATACATCACTTTCTTTGATGTTATGTCCGGTTATGCATGTTGTGCCTATTATTTGTCTAACTCGTTCTTCCAATTCACTAAGAACACTATTAGTTCTCGGACCACCGCCAGTGCCACTCTCATATGACTTGATCTTGGCTGCTTTTTATCGGACATCATTCATCATATCGTGCCAACACTGGAAGTAGTACATAATTATGTGCCTAGGCTAGGGACATAATGAATATAACAAATATGAATCAAATTACCTTTCTCCAACTTTGCCAGTCTTTCCTAGATCCGGGAATTGAATTAAAATACTCGGCAGCCTGCTTTTTCCTACTTCAAGCTGGCATCCTTGTGGGTAAAATTTTGCGAGTATTTTCCTGTTGTAATTGCAGGATTCATTTCAATGAATTCCACAAGTGCCTGTTTTTGGTCATTGGTCACATGTCCGGTATTTTTCCTTTGTTTACCTTCCATTATAATTAGTTTTGCTTTACAATAATTTATTTTACACACAAATTAAAAAAACAAACCGTTATTCGAAGTGTCAAACTCACAATTCCGTATGCGAGAATCAAATCCGCCTAGAAAAGGCAGACGAGTAACATTCGAAGAGAAATTCTCGTATGCGGATTTTGAGAATTGCAAATTTCAGTCTTTCGCATGAAATTGGAAATTTTGACAGATATTTGAATAGAATTTTTGAGAATTGACCCCCGGGTCCCTAACATAATCTGTCAAATTTTTCAGCGCCTTCAGTGCCCAAATGAGTCGAACGAACCCATTTTTCTCTTCAGAAAATTGTTTCCCTATTAAGCAACAGATGGCACTGGTGGAGAAAAATTTGTGGCGACTTCAGCAGAACAAATACGCAACTGCTAACTACCAACTAGTCACACCTAGATGTCGCTCAGAACTCTAGCGAGTGCTTACCAAAACGTTTTACAAAACGGCGGCGTCTAATTTTGTCATCCCGATCTCTTTGTGTAATTTATTAAATTTTGTTAATAAAGTATTTAGATAAAAGTGATTCTCATTGTTTTTATTACATGGGCACACAGTTCCCATAAATTGGTTTGTTCGATTCATTTGGGCACTGGAGGCGCTGAAAAATTTGACTGAACGATAGGTAAGCAGATAGAAACGATATCAAAATATGATAATATGCACGGTATTATACTCTGTCCAACAAAAATTGTCAGTACAGGCCTTATGGGGGAGCTTTTTTTATACCTAGGGTGCCTGTAGGTACTCTCATAGCACTCAAACACAAGAATTGCCACTGAAATACAAGCCAAACCACTGACTTACCAAGGAATTACTGTCATAATTTTTCCAAAATTCGCATACAGCCAACCACAACCAGTCTGCCACACAACTGCGGGCCACAAACCAGAGAGAATAGACCACCAGCTTCGGCCAAAAATGAGAGTTTCATAGAGCCAGTTTTGAAATAAGTAGCTCCGCCTTTTTTTCTATCTGTGAATACGTGTGAATAAGCAAAAAAATATAAAATAAGGCAATTGAATCTGAGATGGCTTTGAAATAATTCAAATAATTTAAATAATTGACCACTATTGGGACGTGTTAAGCAAATTGTGTGTATGGTGTGGTGAATTAATTACCAACGTATATTTCATTAAAAAGCATAATATCTATGTAATATACTATTTGGGTGATTCAAAATGACATTATTATACAAAAAAGAATATAATTTTAAGCTGCAGAACTAAATTGCAAGCACGACGTAATCAGCTAAACGCGATTCTTTGCAATTTTGTTGACATAAATTTTGAGCTCTTTCTTCTTATATTTTAAAGAAATTTAATTTATTTTCGATGAGTGTGTCTGTTATTAAATGATATTTTGGAATAAATAATTTATAAAAGTCAAACGAAAACTATTTTGTTCATCTATAATATAGGTATGTTTATTGTTTTATTTTTCTATGAGGAGAATATGATGAATGTATTTTGAATTAGGTTTATAAAGAATTGGCTGTGGAAAAAAATTAAAAATCAACATTTGTCACTTAGAACATGGACTGATTGTCATTTTTATACAAAACCTGCTAAAAAAAACGTGTTTTAAAACTGCATAGGCGCTACGGAATGCACAGCGTAGCGTATACATGTCAAATTTAAATGAAAATGTGGCATTTTGGATTTTTCAAGAAAAAAAAAGTTCGTTACTATTTTAATTTAAAACACGTAATTATCTTATTGTGGGCGCAGTAGCGCAGTGGTTAGTGTGCTGGACTACTGTGCGAGGGATCGCAGGTTCGATCCCCGGAAAAACACAAATTACATCTTAAAGTTTTTTCTACTGCGCCACCTCTCGCGAACGTCTGACAAATATCCAAGAGTATGACTGTCATGAAAAAGCTTCTCAATTCAGCCGTTCGGACTCGGCATAAAATTGTAGGTCCCTTCCATTCGTCCCAAAGTAGAAACTTACACAAAACGAATAGTTGCGAGAAGACAAGCCTTGGGTGTCACCCGCCTGTTGCGCCACCTATTTATTTATTTTTTTTTAATTATCTTATTTGTTTTGTTATGTTATCATAGTTTTGCTTTTTGTGTATTTAATTGCATTAAAAAATATTTCCTGAAATTCGCAAATTTGCCCTAACGAAAGCGTAGGTAATACATAATTATATGTTAATAAATTCTTATTTACACCTGATGCAGATTCCTTGTATTATAAGCCGATATGTGATATGACAATGCTCACTTACGATTTTGTCTTATGTGTGCCCAAAACTTTTTTTTCTTTTTTTCTTAAATTCCGATGACCAATTTATTTGTTGGTTAAAAATTCATCACATTTTTCTTGTAGATGTTAATAAAACAATAAACATATTAAGCGTGACAAAACAAATGTCCTCTTTCCTTTTTTTTAATTATTTATTCCAAAACTCAGTAGGTACACTTTAATAAAACAAACAATCAAAAAAAATAAATAAATAGAAAAAGGTCTAAATTTATATCAGCAAAACTAAAAAATCATGTTTGATAATTTTTTTATCATCCATTTTAGCTTTCAATTTTAGCTAATAATGTCAAAGGAATTCCATTATGATAGTAACTACCCATTTATATTTGAATGCTATTTAATGAAATATAAGTTGGTAATAATTTCCCCACACCGAACACACAATTTGCTTAACACGTCCCGATAACGGCCAATTTATTTCAATTATTTGAATTTTTTCAAAGTTACCACCGAATAACTGTAAATGTTACTATGTGCCAGTGTATGCGTGACCAAATTCACCTTCCGTTTACTTTAACATTGCACGCATACTTAACCACGCAGTAACTTTTTGAAACTGGCTCTATGAAACTCTCATTTTTGGCCGAAGCTGGTGGTCTATTCTCTCTGGTTTGTGCTGCGGGCAGAATGAGCATGCATAACCATGCCATTTATCCTGTATTGTACAGGATACCCCTGTATTTTCAACGAAAATCCTGTAGAAAAATGACTCCTGTGTTTTTGAGAAAAACCCTGTAAATATCCTGTAATTATCCTGTTTTATTCCCATTGACTTAAGACCTTTGAAAACTCTGTTGAACGAGTGTTCGCAAGTATGTTAAAACGTTGAAACTCATTTTTAGGCCAAGTTCAATAAAATTGAAGCCGATCATACAGCGCAACATCAAATCGAAAAAGAAGTATGTATATTTGTATTTTGTCCGTTTAAAACAGAACGAAATCCTTTTCCCCTTTGAAAATTGGTGTCCGTGTGCCGTGTCCGGCTTTTTTTAATTTTTAATAGTGCGGTGCGTGTTCGTTGTTTCGACAAATGTTTACCTTATTAGGGGTAGCCACGAGCATTAGCCTTCTAGGGTTAAACTCTTGATCAAACAATTGGTCGATCTGAAAACGAATTAGACAAGGAAACCATTGACTTTTTAAATTTAAAATATTAAAATATTCATTCATTCATATTTACAATGTAATAGTTACTCTTACTTCTATATGTGGGGGCAGTGGCTCAGTGGTTAGTGTGCTCAACCAATGTGCAAGGGGAACCAGGTCAGATCCACGAACTTAAGGTGTTGTCCACTACGTCACATCTCACCAACTTCTGACAAATACCGAAGAGTACAAATAATATCATGTAGGTAAAAGCTTTTTAATTCAGTCGTCTCGACTCGGCATAAAGTTGTAGGTTCTTCCATTCATCCCAAAAATAAAAACTCACACAAACCAATGGTTGTAAGAAGCTAGCAAATAATATCATGTAGGTAAAAGCTTTTTAATTCAGTCGTCTCGACTCGGCATAAAGTTGTAGGTTCTTCCATTCATCCCAAAAATAAAAACTCACACAAACCAATGGTTGTAAGAAGCTAGGGTGCCTATACGGACCTGTTGCGCTACTATTTATTTTATTTTTTTAAGTTACTATATTATTCTTATATAAGATTTCGAAGAAAAAACTATCCTGTAATCTATACTGTATTCGGAAAAATAAATCCTGTAAAATACAAAATTTTCTCTGATTTTTCCTGTTTTTCCTTCAAAAATAAATGGCATGCTTAAGCATGCATGATCGTTTTTTGTTCGCTTGCTATTATCATACAAAATAAGCAGTGTGTGTGAGGAAAGCACATCAGAAGAGTGTTACCATGCATACAATGAAAACATATCATTAGTGCCCAGTTGCACAGTCAGAGTTTAAACTCTCGTTTTGGTTTAAACCTTCGTTCAGCAAATTTTCGGTTTCACTGTTTTCGTTTAAACCCAAAGTGGAGTTCAACTCTCGGTTTAAGTTAAACGCCTGCATTCTGCCGTTTAAACTTTCGTTTCGCATTTTGAGGTTTATTTTGAGAGCTGCTATTTTATACACGAGAGATAAAGAGACAATAAAAAAGATGAATTGTTTGGGTGCTGCACTTCATGAATTTATATGAGTGAAAAGTAGAGCTATGATTAGTTTCAGCATTAATTACTACGGTAAACCCACTGTTAAAAAATGTCATCAGAAAATTTCAATAGATTTTCAACCAATATATGTACTTTTCAAGGAAAACGCCTTTTTTCAAGTGAACATCAAGTAGATTTTAGCCCAAAAATAATGTAGACAAGCGTAAATTGTATTGAGGTTTTTTCAATACAAATTAATTATTTTCGTGTGTGGAAATGACGATTATTTTTTTGTAATGCTACTAGTGATTTCTTTAGATTCTTGGCAAACAAAATATATCTATACATACTCAAATCTTTCACATTTTGTTTTTTGCTGAAACAAGACACTACCCACTCTATTTTTTTTACAATGCAATTTGTTTTTCCGATTTTAAACACACTTCTCGGGACAATGCCTGCTCAGTTCAAAGGTTTCGGAGTTCGTACCATTTTTGTATACAGATCTAGATTACCTACATTTTTGTTTAAAAAAAAGTAAAACCTGAACAAGATAGCGCAGATTTTCGTAGAAACACCAGCAAAAAACTTTGCGCCTACCTATTACCAGACAATGACCCTAATTAGAGGCTCATAAAATCCTTTCAATATTCATTATCATTACTGTTGCCGAACCTGGCGAAGAGGAATAAATAAAACTCTGCCTTTGCGAGAATTGTTTTATTTCCTGTAAGGATATTTAAATGATAGTTTTACAATATATAAGTGGGAAATTTGGACTTACGCTTTTGTGCGTCCTCTCGCCTCTAGTGGTTAAGACAATTTGATTAAACGAAATTACAAAATGACAAGAATATAACAAGCATTGGAGACATTAAAGTTTATCTATTTCTCACAAGAGGACTCTGACATCGGCAAGAGGACGCACTTACAATAGTTAAAGCTGGAAGCAAATTATAAAATACATTTATGGTCTGCGGCCGTAACATCCCCACCTCCGTGAATCTACAGCTCGTCAGATTCACCAACGTCTAGCTTGGCCAACATACATGCTGGTCGTTTGAATGTCCCGGAGCTCGTTCTTACTTCGGCTATTCTCACTTGTTCATCTCTGCCCGGAAATACTTTTGATACTCTTCCCATGGGGCACTTCGAGCGATGAATAGAGCTGTCGCATACGAGCACTAGGTCGCCAACTTCGAGCGGTGTCACCTGTTGATACCATTTTGTGCGTCGGCATAGATCAGGTAGATACTCCGCGAGCCACTTCTTCCAGAATCTATATTGTATGTGTTGGACCTTTCACCATTGCTTTCTCGTAACTATCAGTCCTTCTTCGTGCGGGTGAGGGGTCTGCTCTGAGTTACTTGTACCTATAAGAAAGTGATTAGGGGTTAAGGGTTCATCGGTGGGCGCATCTAAGGAAATGTGGGTGAGTGGTCTTGAATTAACTAGGTTTTCAGCTTCACACATGAGACTATAAAGGCTATGCTCTTGAAGGCGCTCGTTATATAGCGCGTGACCCATCGCTCTCTTTACGCTTCGTACTAAGCGCTCCCAGCATCCGCCAGCGTGAGGATTAAGTGGACAGTTGAAGACCCATTAGATTTTTCGATTAGCTAGGGCATCCGCGATTTTCTTTTGATTGAACTCCTTAAGTTGTCGTTTTAGTTCCCGTTCAGCTCCAATAAAGTTTGACCCGTTGTCCGACCGTATACGTATAGGTGTACCTCGGCGGCTTGTAAAGTTCCTTATACACAGCAGGCAGGTGTCGGTGGAAAGGTCCCTAGCTATTTCCAAATGTATCGCCCTTGTAGTCAAGCATGTAAAAAGAACAATCCACCGTTTTTCACTATTCCGACCGTTGACGACAAAAAACGGGCCCATGTAGTCCATACCGGTATACGTGAACGGTCTGACAAACGGTGTTAACCTATCTTCGGCTAGCTGGCCCATCATCGGAGTAGTTGGTTTTGCTGTTCTTAATTTGCAGATTTGACAGTTCCTAGCATTTTTTCGTACCACGGACCTTATATGTGTGATCCAGTATCGACGGCGTATCTCGGCTATTACGGTGTCTTCGTTCTGATGGTTTGCAAGGCAGTGAAAATAATTAACGATAAGATAGGTCACGTGGTGGTCCTTCGGTAGGACTATCGGTCTTCGAGTGTGAGGAGCTGCAACTATAGCTTGGTCTATACGGCCGTTTACACAAATCAGTCGAAATTCGTTAAGACTAGGATTCAGTTTCCGCAGTTTACTACTCTTCCCTACCTGTCCCCCGGAGCATAATGCTTTGTATTCTTCAGCAAATTCCACCATCTGAAGACTACGGCACACCACCAGCTCCGCATACTCTAGTTCAGATCCCTGTCGTAGGGAGCCTTGAAGCAGTTGGTACGAAAACGCAATATCCATCCCACCACTCTTTTCAGCTTATCGAAGGACGAGAATCTCTTAAAGACATCGTTGCTTGATTCGATCAGAAGCACTGTACATTTAGTCCGTAGCTCCTCGTCAGTCGCTGTTGGAGGCTTGCCGGACGGTCACTCGGATTCTTCGTCTTCCAGAAACTTTGGACCGCTTACCCAGAACGACTCACGTTTTCCATCCATTAAGCGTGTACCAAAATCTGCCGGGTTCATCGCGCTTGGAACCCACCTCCATTCATTTCCGTTGCTGCTTTCCAGAATTTCATTTATACGGTGTGCTACATAAGGCTTGTAACGTCTGTGGTCCGAATTTATCCATGCGAGAACAGTCCGTGAATCAGTTTAATGTTATGATTTTGCAGAATAAGCTGGCGAAGTCGTGTAGCGAGCACCGCTGACTGCAGTTCCAAACGCGGAATGGACGTCAGTTTGAGTGGAGCGCATTTCGTCTTTCCCATCACGAATGCCAGTTTAGCTCCAGCCTTCTTTTCGGAAATTCTCCAGTATCCTACAGCAGCATACGCCTTTTCGCTGGCATCGGCGAATACGTGTAGCTCTAAAGAACTGGTAAAGATGGTAGCACCGTAGCAGCGTGGTATAGATATGTCCTCGAGGTCCTTTAGTTTGTTCAACCATTTTATCCACAACACATAGGCGTCATCAGAGATTATCTCGTCCCACCCAGTTTGGTTACTCCAAACAGTTTGTAGCAACACTTTTGCGATTAGCGAATACTCAGCAGCCAGGCCAAATGGGTCGAAAACCGACATTGTAATACTGAGGGTCTCTCGCTTCGTTGGTCTTCTACTTCCCTTCAGCAGTCTAGGATCTACTTTTCCAAATGCCATCAAGAATTTTAAAATATCTCGACTGGTATCCCAGTGCATGCCTAAGACCTTTTGATAGGTTCCTGTGGCGCCACGTTCGAGATTTATCATGGATGCTGCTTGTTGATTTTCGTTAAACCTCTCATTCAGCAACTTTGAGTTGGAGATAAACCGCTTTAACTCGAACCCTCCTTGTTTATGAACCCAGGCCACCTCCTCGGAGACTTTTATGGCTTCGTTCACATTCGCAAAACTATGAACGAAATCGTCCACGTAGTGGTTGTTCAATATTGCATCAACTGCTGCTGGGAACTGGCCTAGGAACTGCATCGCATTTCTGTCTTTCACGTATTGAGCCGAACAGGGTGAACACGTGGAGCCAAACGTCATAACGTTCATGACATATTCGCGAATGGGCTCGCTCTGGTCTGTTCTCCAGAAAAAACGCTGTGCATCTTGATCTTCTCGAATAATTCTTACTTGGTGAAACATTTCCACTATATCTGCGCATACCCCAACCGGCTTCTGTCTAAATTTCATCAGAATTGTGATCAAATCCGTATTCTGGTCGGGACCACTGAGGAGAGCTGAGTTTAATGAGATGTTATTCGCCTTCGCCGCTGCATCGAAGACTAGCCGCAGTTTGTCTGGCTTATTTGGATTGCATGTACCAAAATGAGGCAGATACCAGGTACGTGGCCCCCTCGTTAAAGCTTCGGCTACACTCAGCTTCCTCGAATACCCTTTCTTTTCATAGTCAGCCATAATGCGGCAGTACTCCCTGTGGTAGTTGTCGTCGCGCCGAAACTTATTTTCGAGAGCTAAAAATCTCCTCTCTGCTAGTCCTCGGCTTGGTGGTAAAACTGTATTATCCTCCCTCCACAGTAGACCGGTTTGAAAGCGATCGCCAATCCGCGAGGTGGTATGTTTCAATATCAACCTTGCACGGGTATCCCTCGACGACTCAACATGCTCCACGTCTCGAACACCGAGATTCTCATTAGTCACGTAGTCGTTGACAATCTTTTCTAAATGGTCGATTGATGTGTTGCTCGCCTGCGTGAAGTATGCATAATGGTTTCGCATTAGTTCATGGTTTTTATCAGCCCCGTAGACCACCCAACCTAGCTTGGTTAAGACGACTGCTGGCCCTTTCCAACCGTCGGCCACAACTCTTCGAGCTACCCCTAGGTGGGCATTGTCTAGCCCGATCAGCAGTCCTGGGGTTACTTGATTATAATTTTGAATAGGGAGTTGCCTTCTGTGACGATATTTCAAATGCAAGTCCTCTATGTTAAGCGTTTGAGAAGGTAACCTGAGATCTTTCACTGTTCTTACATTTTTAAGAGAAAATGTCCTACAATGTGAGCCTTCCCCAGAAATCTGCATGTTAACACGACTTGATGGCTCTGTTGTGCACGTATTACTAAACCATTGTAGTGTTAGATTTTCTTTATTACCTTTCAGCCCTAGCTGTTCTACTAAATTATCGTTTATTAAGGTGACTGACGAACCCTCGTCAAAAAATGCAAAACACCTAACCACCTTTCCTGTTGCATACAGCTTCACAGGCAAAATCTTAAATAAAAGTTTTCTATGCGAGGGATCCTCAACGGTACTCGTGAACACTTGCTGTGTGGTCCCGTAATCGTTTTCCGGTTCCACGTAACTGTCATTCGATGGCAAATTTGTTTCATGTAAGAGCTCGTGTATCTTCTTCGGGTAGTCCCTCACATGGCAATGGTGTTGTTGCCTACACTCACTACTTCTATGATCAACTAGCAAACAGTTAAAGCACAACCGACGCTGACGAACAATTCGCCATCGTTGACGGACGTCCATGTCTAAAAACCTTCTGCATGTGGACATGTTATGAGCCCCTTGGCACATTTTACACCGATCACCTTGCTGCGCACTAGTTGCAACTGCAATGCCAAATTCGTTAACGTGAAACAGCCTTCCTCGTGCACTATCCCTTGCATTCACCTGACGGTTCTCTTCGCTTGGAATTACACATGCTGCGTTAGCCATCTTCGCTAGGTTTTGTAGCCAGTCACTGAAGTGTCGCACGTTGGGTCGCGGTTTGATAGTAACAGCGTGACGACCCCAATCCATCCTTCTCTCCATTGGCAGCTTAAGAAGTAACTCGTCCATCAGTGTTGGGTTGGATAAGTAGTGATCACACTGCGCCGCTTCCAAAAATGAAGACAGATTTTGCACCTTGGTGGCGAACGGCAACAACAAGTCCATTCGGCGTTCCGGAATAGGTGCCAATTGGCGTACTCGATGGATTTGGCTTTTTACAAGCTGTTCAGGTTGACCGAAACGTTCCTCCAATGTATTCATAGTACGCTGCACATTGCTGCTGTGGATGAGCAAGCATTCAACCGCCTCCCTCGCCTTGCCTTTAATGGCTTTCTGTAGTCGCATCATGTTTTGTCGATCGTTATAAAAATATTCTTCCGTCGTCATCGTAAATGCCTCTTTAAACATTGGCCATTTCTCCGGGCTTCCATCAAATTCCGGTAAATCGTAAAGTTTTCTCTGTGTGGTGTGCTCCGCTCTCGACGATGACAAGGTTTGACTCAGCTGTCCCAATACAGCGGCAAGTGAAGTGGACTCCTCTTCCCCCCTGTTGACGACGGGCGGCCTGCTTGGATGCCGAATTTCATCGCGATGTTGTTTGTTTTCCCTAAAAGGCTGATGACTTTTTGACATTTCTTCTCGAAGGTCTTGAAGTTGGTTCATCATCTCATTTAACCGGTCTTCGATCGAAGTTGTCGCTACTGGAAGTAGCGGTGCTGGTAATGGTGGTGTTGTAAGTGCCGACAACGGTTCTCCTGACGATGCTGCAACGGTTTCTTGTTCGCGTATAGTGGCATTCAGTTCTTCGGCGCTATCAACGTCGCTCTCTACCTCACTTAACCCCCTTCTTCGCGTACCAACAGGCATATTTAATGGAGATGAACTACTTTTAGCCTAACCAAACAATTTTCCAATTTCCCTATCTACGCCACACTTTAGCCCCCAACCACAAATCAAATTCTCATAAAAAGGTACTCACCGCTCATTTACTAATTGCGTTGATGGTTTCTCGTCTTAGCTGGTGAAGTATCTTGCTGATTCGTATTCCCACAGTGATGATGAGTGTGCTCCGCTGGTGGCAAATTCTTGGTAGTGGTTTCGGTTGAATTTCCGCATCAAATGTGACTTCTGTCCGGCCCAGCGATACAGCTTACTTTACTCTGATGTTCTACTACCAGTGAGATCCTCCTCAGGATGGCTCCAAGATGTGCTCGTACTGATGAAGAAACGTTGATCAGGCACGTGTTTTTCGATTCAGAAATTTCGCTCCAGCTCAGAACAATGGCGTATAAAATTCTCGCAATAATGCTCGCGTAAAAGCGAAATAAAAGATGTTGCCGAACCTGGCGAAGAGGAATAAATAAAACTCTGCCTTTGCGAGAATTGTTTTATTTCCTGTAAGGATATTTAAATGATAGTTTTACAATATATAAGTGGGAAATTTGGACTTACGCTTTTGTGCGTCCTCTCGCCTCTAGTGGTTAAGACAATTTGATTAAACGAAATTACAAAATAAAAAGAATATAACAAGCATTGGAGACATTAAAGTTTATCTATTTCTCACAAGAGGACTCTGACATCGGCAAGAGGACGCACTTACAATAGTTATGCCCAATTCACAACGGCGCTTTGCCGCTTGCGTGCGTTGACAGGCGTTTTAAAAACTTTACCGTACTTTATGTCAACGCAGTTTTCCAAAACTAAATGCCGCTTCAGAGCTTTGGCGCGTTGAGAGACTAGAGTATGAGAGATTGAAAGTTCTGTTTGGTTTATGTTAATATACCCCAATTCAGAGCAGAATGCAAGTCTACTCCTTTTTGCTTATACCTGTTATTTTTAATGCACGATTTAAGAGGAAATTTGTTCAGAATAGTAAAAAATTCATAAATAAATAACTGTTATTGTATTTTCACTTTTCTTGTCGTGGAATATTTTTGTGGCAGAATTGTCTGGTGCATGAAATATACATAGATACACAGGTACAAGCCTTCCCATGAAAGTCCTTTCAGGCGAGGCAGGTAGATGTTTAGTTTGGTTGAGAAAATGTGGATAAATTACACCGAAAATCCCTTCCCTTTAAATTGTGAATTGATTACTTTGTGGAATACTTGAAAAACGATTTAAGTGTGCAAGATTACCAAATGGCCAGCATATTTTATCTACGCTGTGGAAAGAAGTTCAGTCACTAATATACAGAGGTGCAATTTTGTTAAAAACTTGCCTTGGCTATTTAAAAAAAAAAAATCTATTAATAAATTCTCAAATATGGATACCGACGATCTACTCGATTTTTTCAATTCATATTTATATTTTATTTCAGTTATATTTATACATCTGGTGGTATGCTGGACATTCATTCGGACGATTGCGACCGCAGGTACTGTTTTTCCCGTGAATTTGGGCAAAGTCGGTACGCATATTCATGTTCATTGTCCCGATAGACAATAAAAAAAATATGTAGCTAGGTATATCTACCTAAGCATTTCAATTCATTGGCACGAGCAAAAGAGCGGGTACACCAAGTAATAAATTAATACCCATCTTTTGCACATATCAGAAAATTAGATTTTCCCTCGACTAGAAAAAAAAGCTATAGATATTCTAAACAAAAATGTTTATTTCGTTTATCAATTGTATAAAGCACAGAGTAGTTTCGGAGAAAATTAAAATT
The DNA here is from genome assembly GCA_949372485.1 of Cheilosia soror. NCBI lineage: Eukaryota > Metazoa > Arthropoda > Insecta > Diptera > Syrphidae > Cheilosia > Cheilosia soror. The sequence continues at coordinate 40,836,464 of OX443562.1, forward strand.
TCAAAAGCGTGCACATAGCATTTGGGCACATATTTTTTTCTTCAACAATCTGAAGAAATCACTAGTAGCATTACAACAAAAATAATATTCGTCATTTCCACACAGTAAAATAATTAATTTGTATTGCAAAAACCTCATAATCTACTAAAAACGAGTACGTGTATACCCACGCTACTCCAACATGAACGGCATATGCTCTACCACTTTAAATATTATCAAATCGAACAAACCAAACCGAAAATGAAATGTCAAAGCCGCCCAAAGCACCTGAAAGTAGAGAGTTGCTCTACTTGGGCGTCGCGTTGGACTTTACGATATTTACGATCTAAACGCGACCCGAAGCCTGAAGCCGCATTTTGGCTTGCACCATATGAAAGCATTGGTTCTACTTTATCTGTCAACGCACGCAAGCGGCAAAGCGCCATTGTGATTTGGGCATTAAAGCTGGAAACAAATTATAAAATACATTTATGGTCTGCGGCCGTAACAATTACTGGCGACGGGTAATTGGATGTGGTAAAAACCCAGCGAGTGACAAGCAGCAGTACCTGTGATCGCATCCGTCCGAATGCCCACTACATTTCAACAACTAGATATTATTATAAAAAAAATAATAATAATAATTACTGCAATAATTAATTGGTGAAAGTAGATGACAGTTCAAACATCTGTCGAAAATAAATCAATGCACTTCGTTAATATACAATGTAATAATATTGCATACATTTTCTTTTATTTACAAATGGTAAAATAGATAAAGTAGAGAAAAGCAATAACCATTTATTTGGTCAAAAGTGCGCTGGTAGAAAAATATCCCCTTAACGGAAATTATTGTTCTGCGCTTCCACAACTGCCTTTAGTTAACTGGCAGATTATTTTGAAACTGAACGAGTTAAACCAAAAGTTTAAACTCTCGGTCAGGTTTAGTTAAACTTCAGTTTAAACTCTGACTGTGCAACTGGGCATAAGGGTTTTTCTATGGATTTTGTCAAAGAACTTTCGGTTTTGGTGCTTTTGAGAACGAATTATTATGTGGGGTGTTGCCATTCGGTTTTAGTTTGTTTGTATTTCTGAAGAATCCATAATCAGTTAAACCATTTTTTTTAATGTTGTCTTTTAGAAATAAGGTTTATTCGTGAGGTGTTTAAGTGCATTCATTTCATTAACGCAACAAGTGATCATAAGTGCGTTGTAGTGATATTGCGATAAATTAATAGTGATTAATATAGGGCAACCGGATTAATGCAAAAGCATGGTTTTTCTTTGGGATATCGTATAAAATATCTGAATATACAAAGCTAAGTACATACTTTCAGTCCTATTCGTTAGGGCATATTTCTGCATATAGATGCATATTTGGCTTTGAAGAGTATATTTTTGGCATGTCGAAATTAAAAAAATTTAGGTATGTACAGCTGCACATGTACCATGATAATGCCTTAAAAGAATTTTATGATCCTTTTTTTGCTACTGTTACCGCGAAGATCTGCAAGACATCCACAAGACATTTAATATGGCTGAAATAAGAGATTTATTAATGACAGTACTTACAAGGGTTGACAGTGAAAAATGGCATCGATGTGTCCAACACGTTGAACAGGTTATTGAGCTAAATATGTGGAAATGGACGTTTTCGCCGAGGAAGCAGTTAATAGGTTAATAATAGACCTATATAACGAGAGCAGTAGCAGTAATTACCCATCGGATTAGTTGATATTTTAATAAGTCATATTAGTATTTTATGTTTTACAATATTTATAACAAATTAATTGAATTACGATGATATATTTTTCGTTTTGATATTTTTTTTTGTGTTACGAAACTTTTATTTTTTGTTGGAAAACAAACTAAAGCGATTAGGCCTACTGGGGATACCCTTAAAAAAATACGCCTATTATGTTACCGGAAAATTAAAAAGATAAACGGAATTTATTTCGTTCAGCAATATTTTTATTTTAAATTGGAAGATGGTAACCCTAATAGTTTTGCTCTCTGAGTTATGGCGAATTAGTTTAGTTCAAATTAGTCAAATTTTCACAGAAAATAAAAAAAACTTTTTTTGAAAATATAAAAAAAGATATAAGTGAGTGAGCTGAGCTGTTCTCTTATGACATAATTGTCTTCTGTGTCTGGAACACACAAATGTCATAAAGAAGAAATCATGGATTGGTTTCTTTAAGCTAAGTACACACGATTGTGTCCCAAGTGTCGTATAACCGTCAGAACACAAAGAATGTACAGAGTGAATGGGGTTGTTGGATGCGCAGGGGACAAACTACCCAACGAAGCCCTGAGGTAAGAGGTCGCCGACGAGATCCACATTCAAAAGCCACCTCGACAAATACAAAAAAAAGTTGGGTCAATCTGCCAACGAATAAGCGAACACAATTTTCAACTTGACAACGTTATTTGGGACAAAATCTTACAACCGTGTGAACGGACAATTTTGTATTGTGAGATAGTTGGCTATTGTAAGCTCATTGTTTGTCATTGTCAGAGGATTGACAGATCTGACAATCGTGTATACTTAGCTTTAGTTTATTTATTTATTATCACTGCGCAGTACTAATGGTAATTTTTAGTGTCAAAGCTAAATTTTACGAAGTCACGAAAATTTCCATATCAAAATTACCTATTTTGATCCTCAAAATATAATTATATGTAATAATTTTTCATTCATTCATTCATTCATTCATTCATTCATTCATTTTCAATGGTCCGCTTGTCCATTAAGTGGGTCGCGGGTGTAGGTTGCTCAAGTGGACCCTCCATAGCTCTCGATCCTCCGCCATCGACTCTAAATCATCAAGGGCAATCCCCATACGGGTAGAGGAGAGATTATGAATTTGATCTAACCATCTCATCCTGGGTCTACCTAGGGGACGCCTGCCCGATGGTACGGATTCCATAGCACGTCGTGGAATCCTGGTCGGGGACATGCGTTTAACATGACCAAACCACCGAAGCATGGATCGCTCCGTCCGGAGAAGTAGCTGCTCGACATTGAGTTCCTCACGTATTCTGGTATTTCTGATGCGATCTCTACGGGTCACACCAGCAATACTACGGAGAAATCTCATTTCGGCAGCTTGTATTCGCGATCTTATTCTTTCGGTCATTACCCAAACCTCATGACCATAGGTAAGAGTTGGAACAAACACCGAATTAAAGACTGACAACTTAGCTTTGACACCAAGTTCAGTCCTCCTGATAACAGAATGACCAAGCTGTCTCAAAATCGATCCAGCCTGACCAATCCTACAGGAAAACTCGGCATTGCTCCTTCCATCACTCGTGAATAAGACCCCGAGATACTTAAACTTCTCCACCTGTTTCAATGGGACTCCACTAACATGCAGAGTGCATTGAACAGGCGTTCTGGAGACGACCATCACTTCAGATTTGTTCACATTTACCCTCATCTCAGCTTCAACACAAACGGCTACAAACCGATCGAGTGCGCGCTGAAGTTCAGTCTGAGAGGACCCAAGGATGACCAAGTCATCAGCGAAGAGCAAATGACTCATCCTCAGATCTTCCAATTCGAAACGTTCTTCGCCAAGACTGCGCTGTAACATCCAGTCCATATAAGTAATGAAAAGGAGAGGCGACAAGACGCAACCCTGGCGAAGTCCAACGCCCACGGTGAAAGGTATTGATTTAACGCCGTTTACCCGAACACAGCTTTTACAGTTTGTGTAAAGAGATTGAATGGCTCTCAAGAGAGAACCATCAATTCCATACTCCTGTAATACACTCCAGAGTTTTCCTCGAGGGACTCGGTCGTATGCTTTCTCCAAATCTACGAAGCACGCGTAAACAGGTGTAGCATACTCCCAAGCCTTCTCAAGTACCATTCTGAGAGTGAATAACTGGTCGGTTGTGCTTCTGCCGGGACGAAAGCCGCACTGCTCATCTCCTAATCGTGCCTCGTCTGGTGGTCGGCTTGTCACGCTCGGCAGTCGGCCGGGTTTAACCCGAAACGGCTACGAGCTTCCTGTCAATGGTCTCGCAAACCATTATGGGGGTCAGAGGGTGGATGCGCTATGCACCAATAGGGGCATAAGTGGACTTACGGTATGTAATAATTTTAAGGTTAAAAATGATTATTGGTAAGGCCCATTGAAAATAATAACTAATGAACTAAATGAACTACTGAACTAAATGTGTGAACTTAGTTCACTAGTTCACTATACTGAAATAGTTCTTTGAACTAGTTCGTTCGCGAACTACACAAGCCTACTTGCTGATAAGGAAATTGTCGAGAGTGTCCCTACTCATTATAATGGGTAGACTCTGCCTCCTGCGCACACGTGAACTCATAACATGAGTGTGTATCGGCAGGCATACTGGTTACCTGAATATGGTTCGTGCAAGGGACGTGTGTTGGTTAATTTGCCGGTTCCCCTTAGAACAAGAGGTTCTTTGGTGTATGTGGCGGGAGGGCGGGAGAGTACTTTTAGCATGATTGTGTGTGATGCTGATGACGCACACTAAGGCAGGAGCCACCGAAATTGAAAATAGAATTATTACTAATTATATATACACACTATAGTAATCTCATCCCATCGCATTGAATTACGCGTCTTCGACGATCCAGGTGGCGCTTCAGTTGATTTAGTTTGTACACTGCCAGCCAACTCCGAGCATTGGGGAAATGTGTATAGAGGAAACCAAAATAAACAAAGCAAAGTCAAACTGGTATGCCTCTTCTCTTTCTTCATTCATATCGCCATTTCCATCCATCATCATCATGTTGTAGGTGGTAGACAGGGACCCATCCCCTTGTCGCCCGGTGAGATACCACCACATCATGCTATAAGCTCCGTGAAGTAGTCTTGACTATGTTTCGGAGTTTGGCAGATGGGCCGGTGCAACACGGATGGGATGGTCGGGCACAGGCTACTGTGGGAACACATGTGGCGTATGGTGAACGGCCTGCAGATATGCAGGTTATAGCTGCGAAAAACCAATACGCAGTCCTCGACCAAGAGCGACAGAAAAGGAGGGCGTGGCTTAAAAGGTCACAGGAACCCCTATGAACTTTCTGTGACAAGACGTATAGGCACCGTCTTCAACAAAATGCCCCCCACCTTACAAGGTGGCTGCGATGGATAAAGACTAATGTAATTGACGAGACCCAGATGTACCCGTCACAACGTGGGATATATAAACATCTAATCTTGGAGACAGAAACGTATCTGCCCCTGGCTGATCAACCGTGTTCTATTTTAACACCTTTACCGTTTCACTTGAACACTGACACCGGTACATTTTCTTTTTTTTTCTGCATTAAGACTGAGTCCAGTAAGGTCTTAATTACGGTATACTGGAAAACGAATTTGAATGATAGCTTTGAGGGCTGACGCTTGTAGTATTCTGTTACCTCAGTAAGCAGGAGTGAAATCCTGTTAAAATGGCTTCCAGGCTAATGCTGCAAGCGCCCCCGTCCCGTTAAAACCCTGGCAGGCCTCAGAGAACGCTCAATATTTCGTCGCCATTAAGTTGATGGTGTAGGTACAGATGTAACATTCCTGTTTAACACCGATCTGGCTCTGGCAAAAGACCCCATAAGGGCTTGTGTCAACCCTCGCATGGCCTCACTGCTTGCATAGATAACCATGGGATCAAAAGGTGACTACACACTCGAATATTGATAACGGCTCTGAGTGGGGACCCAACAAACATGATCACATCAACAAATAATAATTTCAAAGGAGTAAGTGGAGATAATTGCGTGAACCCCTTCCAGAGAAGTTCGACGATGAAGAGGTCACCAATAGAAAAGGCGCCAACGCCTCAGAGGATGTCGGAGGAAGGCGTGATACAACCGACACACGTGACTTCGGAACCACAAGCATCCACCCAGCTGTCTGTCTTCCAAAAACTGGGAGAACAGATTAAAATTTTGGTGGAAATGTTAGACGACGGTAAGAGGCATTCCATTCACCAGCCAATGAGAGATGCCATTGAACGTATCAAGGCGTTCTACGAGCTCTCTGCAATTGAGATGCACGACGATAAAGCCAAAGAGGTCATACGAAAAAAAACCGCCTCGCAGACATCACCATGGCTTAAAATAGTAGTCGCGGACTCAAAAAGAAGACCGGAACCCAACGGCGAAACCCCGAGTTCAAAGCGCCGACAGAAAACACCATCGGCTACTAGGAACAAGGCATCACGGAGCAAAGTGGATAGCCAAAATAATGGCAAAGTTGAAAAAGGTGCTAAAGCTATACCCCCGAAGGCTGACAAAACCGCGAAGGGTGGCCAGGCAGTGAGCGATGACAACAACGCTTGGTCAAAAGTCCTTAATAAAAAAAGGAGCCCACGAAACCAAGGACAATAAAGGAGAATACACGACCCGATGCAATTGTGATAGCAGCCAAGGGAGAGCTCTCATATGCCCAAATACTATCGCAAGTTAAAGCCGACCCCAAACTTGGTACCTTCGGGGAATCCGTAACAAGGATTAGGCGAACGCAAAAAGGGGACCTGCTGTTCCAGCTGAAGGAGTCAGGTGAAAAAACCGAGCAGCTCAAGGGAATGCTCGGCGAAACTCTCGGCACTAATGCGGAGGTCCGGACGCTGACACACCGAACTACGATAGAAATCAAAGACATCGACGAGGTCACCACCAAGAGCGATATCTGTGAGGCCATAAAATCGCAGTTCCAGCTGAAAGAGGTATGCGGAGCGAACATATCGAGCTTAAGGAAGGCCTACGGAGGCACGCAAATCGCGACGGTCGGGTTGCCGGTGGACAGCGCAAACAAAAAGCTAAAATCGTGCAGAATTAAGATTGGTTGGGTGAACTGTCGCATTCGCGTGCAGATAACGCTAACAAAGTGCTTTAGGTGCTTAGAATTCGGGCACACGGCGCGCCACTGCAAGAGCGATCATGATCGATTCAAACAGTGTAGAAGATGCGGGGAAGAAGGGCACATTGCCAAAATTTGCACAAAGAAACAGCTATGCTTCTGGTGTAAAGAGGACAAGCCTGAGAACGCGGGACACGTGGCTGGCAGTGGGCAATGTTCGGTATTCAAGAAGGCCCTAACCAATAAAGTATGATAAAGGTCGTCCAGGCAGCGCCCCAAGCTAACAGGGCCAAAGTGGAAAGACACGTACTTCGACAGAGATGCGTTCGAAGAAATGATGAACACTCATTATACATACAGCAGCGAAGAAGCGGAGACCTTGGCCCAACAACTGATGCAGCAAATCACCACAGCGTGCGATGCAGCAATGCCTAAAAGATCAACTAGTAAAAGGGATGGACCTTGTTACTGGTGGAACGACGAAATCAGAACGCTTAGAGCAACGTGTCTTAAGGCCCGACGCAGATCCCAACGATCCAGGGGAAGGCCAGAATTCCAGGAACGATTGGCTACCTTCAGGCTAGCAAGACGGGATCTCGAAAAGGCCATTAAGGACAGCAAGGTAAGATGTTTTAAGGAACTATGCGACGGAGCAGACTTAAACCCCTGGGGGATGGCTTACAGGATTGTGACAAAAAAGCTGAAGGGTAGTAAGTCCCAACAAATATCCTGCCCGGCAATGCTGAGGAAAATAGTAGAGCACCTATTCCCACATAGGCGGTCTACTTCAATGACCATCATAAGGGAGATTAACCAAGAACGCATCCCTGCAATCACCACGAAGGAACTAAGCGATGCATGCAGGAATGTAGGCGACAACAAAGCGCCCGGACCCGATGGCATCCCTAATATGGTACTCAAAGCAGCTCTTCGAAAAAGACCAGACCTTTTTATTGCAACGAAGCAAAAGTGCCTTGAGGAGGGGGTTTTTCCTAAACCATGGAAACTTCAACACCTGGTTTTGCTACCAGAAGGAAAGAAGCCACCAGAAGAACCATCTTCGTATCGGCCAATATGTTTGCTGGATACAACGGGAAAAGTCTTAGAACGTGTCATAGGTGGGATAACACGGCAAAAGGCAGATGGACCCACAAACTGATCCCCACTATCGAGGTCTGGACAAAAAGAACAAACGGGGACTGCAACTACCACCTTACGCAGTTCTTATCGGGGCACGGCGGCTATCGGAAATACCTTCACAGATTTGGTCACGATAGCTCGCCTTTCTGTCCCGAATGCCCAGACGAAGAAGAAGATACGGAGCACGCAATGTTCCATTGTAGGCGCTTTGCAGGGGGAAGAGCGAACTTACCAAACCCTCAAAGTCTAATAAGCCATATGTTAAGGTCAGAAGATGACTGGCTGGAGGTATGCTCCTTTATAACGAGTGTACACGAAGAACTAAGGAGACTTGAAAGACTTAGAAGGGCCGAAATGGCGGACCCGGAGGATTTAGCATGAATTGCTAACCAGCCCCGCGAAGTAATACCTAACGGCAGTCCCGCGGGGAGAGTGGTTGAAGGAGATAGGGTGTGGATTAGTACGTCAGGCGCACTCCTGGCATCGATTATTCGGGCTCAGAGCCGTTATCAATATTCGAGTGTGTAGCCACCTTTTGATCCCATGGTTATCTATGCAAGCAGTGAGGCCATGCGAGGGTTGACACAAGCCCTTATGGGGTCTTTTGCCAGAGCCAGATCGGTGTTAAACAGGAATGTTACATCTGTACCTACACCACCAACTTAATGGTGACGAAATATTGAGCGTTCTCTGAGGCCTGCCAGGGTTTTAACGGGACGGGGGCGCTTGCAGCATTAGCCTGGAAGCCATTTCAACAGGATTTCACTCCTGCTTACTGAGGTAACAGAATACTACAAGCGTCAGCCCTCAAAGCTATCATTCATATTCGTTTTCCAGTATACCGTAATTAAGACCTTACTGGACTCAGTCTTAATGCAGAAAAAAAAAAAAAAGAAAATGTACCGGTGTCAAGTGTTCAAGTGAAACGGTAAGGGTGTTAAAATAGAACACGGTTGATCAGCCAGGGGCAGATACGTTTCTGTCTCCAAGATTAGATGTTTATATATCCCACGTTGTGACGGGTACATCTGGGTCTCGCCAATTACATTAGTCTGTATCCATCGCAGCCACCTTGTAAGGTGGGGGGCACTTTGTTGAAGACGGTGCCTATACGTCTTGTCACAGAAAGTTCATAGGGGTTCCTGTGACCTTTTAAGCCACGCCCTCCTTTTCTGTCGCTCTTGGTCGGGGACTGCGTATTGGTTTTTCGCAGCTATAGCCTGCATATCTGCAGGCCGTTCACCATACGCCACATGTGTTCCCACAGTAGCCTGTGCCCGACCATCCCATCCGTGTTGCACCGGCCCATCTGCCAAACTCCGAAACATAGTCAAGACTACTTCACGGAGCTTATAGCATGATGTGGTGGTATCTCACCGGGCGACAAGGGGATGGGTCCCTGTCTACCACCTGTAATACCCTATTCACACCAAACCGTTATGATCTTTTCAGATGAAAAAAAGTTCAACCTAGATGGACCGGACGGATATGATTATCTATGTTGAGCTTTACATATGAAAAGATCCCATTTCGTCAATCGTTTGAGTTGCTGCTGCCATCATTATTCCATGTCATGTGGTACTTTGCAAAAGTAAGCCCCTGTAGTTTACGCGCATTGTTTAGTGGTGGTTTTTTCTTCAGCTTTAGTCGCTTTAGGTGTCCAACACTTTTGTCAACCCGCCTTATGGTCATTTGACTAACTCCTAATCCAGCTTCATGTCTTATTTTATTCAAAGAGTGGGTGGAATTGGATCTAATCCCATGATTTTCCGCTTGTCTTGATTAGAAAGAACTGAAAAAGTGCGGCATTTCTAGTTTTTTCTATATAATAGGGGTATTATTACAGTATAATAACGGATGTTTTAAATAATTAATAATTACTTTCGGGCTTCGATTCATTTTATGAGCTACAGTGCGGTTAGAACGGTCTTGCCTCTATTTTGCCAATTTCTGCAACTGTTAATGATTTTTTTCTACCCATTTTAACAGTTAATACAAAGAAAAGATCCAAAAAACCCGTTTTATCACATCCCGATAGCTTTTCGACACTCACGCTTCCTAATTTCCGCTTAAACTGTGATTGAGGCTATTCTAATGGTACAAAAAAAAATGCACATTTTAGTGACTACAAACAAAATTGGTTTCGAAAGTTTCGTTAGCTTTAAGAAATTTCTCAATTTTTGACACAGTTTTAGAGAGCAGTCTTCTACCTTGTCCCTCAATATATAATTCCTCATGTAAGCATGAAAAAAGTAACGGAAACACCTAATTTTAAAAGAGACAAGGTGTGAGGCTATCCAAATGTTACGGACTGTATGTAGTCTTTATCATGGCCTATCCCAATAAACATCGAAATATACCTACACAGTACACACATAGCTACCTAATTATTTCACATTGCCATAGACACATTCCTTCAATATTAATTGCTGTCTTCATAAGGCACCCATCATCATCAGTTTTGTCATGCTTGTACCCTAGCACTGCCTATTTTTCTTCCTCCATTCTCCGCAACATGTTTTTGTATCTAGACACTATAGTACCATTGTACACACTATAATACTCTCATCCCATCGCATTGAATTACGCGTCTTCGACGATCCAGGTGGCGCTTCAGTTGATTTTAGTTTGTACACTGCCAGCCAACTCCGAGTCCGAGCATTGGGGAAATGTGTATAGAGAAAACCAAAATAAACAAAACAAAGTCAAACTCGTATGCCTCTCCTCTTTCTTCATTCATATCGCCATTTCCATCCATCATCATCAGTAGGTATAAAATTATTTCTGATGTGATGTAACAGGGTAGGGTAGAGAACTGCAACTGGTTTGGTTTTTCTTAGTGAGAGGAGAGGAGAATAGAGGAAAGGAGGTGCATGTGCAAGTGCAATATAATAGATAGTATTCTTGTCTATCAGCACAATGCATACCAATGTTACAAATTTTACAAACTTTGGCTCCCGTGATTGTCGAAGAATAGCGCAACATCCCTTTGTCCAATTTTGACCAAACTTCACAGAATAGCCTTCGTACAAAGATTTTATCATTTTATCAAAATGTGAGTTCATATACCTACCACGATTTTTAAATGGACGGTGCCACGCCCCTTTATCCAATTTTTTTTTACATACAAACCTGCTACAGAAGAATATAAAAAGAATCATCAAATTTTTCGCCCATAATAAAAGAGGAAGACTTTTTTGGCAGCAAAGCTGGAAAACATAGCCTACCTGGATACCATGTATGGACAAATTTCTAAGCTAATTGACAGTAAAGAAAACAATGGAACATGGCTTCCGCCATATCATTAAACCACTAATGCACTCCCCCAGTTTTCGGAATATCCAAACATTGCAAACTGAAGCTGCCATTTGGGAATTGAACGGTTCTTGAAGTGAACCTCTTATCTGGTAAATATATAATTTGGTGCAGCAGAACCGTAGGCCTATTTTTTCGCAACCAATTTAATTTGTTTGAGGCGAATGGAAGGGGCCTATAATTCTATAGTTAATCCGAACGGCTGAATTGTCTCAGACATTTGTCAGATATTCGCGAAAGGTAGCGCAGTGGCAATATCTTAAGATATAATTTGTGCTTTCCGGGAATCAGACCAAAGATTCTTCGCCCTAAGTATTCAGCCATTGCACCATCTTATATCTAGCATAACTTTTTCACGCAAAACAATTTTCCGTCAATCGAATTTACGCGCGCGATTTGAGGCCGGCGAGTTCCGAAGAACACAGGCTATTTGGCGACTCGTTGCACTGCGAATAGTTCCGATTCTCGGCAAAATTGGCGTATGGAAATATCTTGCAAAATGTTTGACTCCCAATGAGCATAAAAATGTCACCGTTATGACATTTCAGTCAAAAATGGGTACTAGACCAGTTTTTAGACGTATTATAGTCGTTAGTACGGTTGATAAATTTAGCTCCGGTACTAGCAATGTGAAGAAATACACAAGTTTTCGTTAGTACCGAGTATCAGAGCTAGTACCAGGGCCCTATTTCACCAACCACTTTTCACTTTGCATTTTGCAATTTTGCAATTTATCTTTGCGAATTCCGTTTCACCAAACGCAAATTTGCAAAGAGGAAATTATTTCTTTGCAAAGTTGAAAATTTTTCCTCTTTGCAAAATTCGTTTCACCAAAAACAAATTTTCAAAGTGCAAAGCATGTTTTTGCAAAGTGCAAAGTTTTGCGAATTTGCAAAGAATTCGATCATTTCGTTTCACCAAACAAATTAGATTTGCACTTTGCATTTAAAATCGTGAAAAGTTTGTCAATAATATGCAAAGAGAAAAAATCATTTGCAGTTGAGATTTTATTGAACAGTTGGTGGAAATAGTTAAAAAATATTTAATGAACCGTTTCGAAACACGCTTTAAAGACAAAGAGGATAGGTACTAATCATGATACAACAAGACAAGATAGCGCATTGAAGTTTTCATTTTTGATTTGTTCTGCGCATGTACGTCATAGTTGCGGAGTGTACATTTTGATTCTTGGTATTTACGTGTGTTTTATATGGAACGAGTTGTGTTGGTTCTTTAAATGTTTAAATAAAAAGGAAAATATAGAAGATATAGTTTCGGAATACTGTGAATGTGCTTGGAAAAACATTTATCGTCCATAACATGTGTCTTTTTTTTGTTGTTCCTTTCAGTTAAGTAGCAGAATTACTTATTTTATGCTCAGCTCGACGCGTCATATTAACAAAATTGATGAAAAAACTTGTGTTTTGAATCGAATGTGAATAAAATGTTAAAAAAAAACAAGTAGTTTCTTCAATTATTTATTCTATTTTGGTTTTCTTGTGTTTTTTCGTCCACTGTTTGTCTATTAAGGAAGCGAATGCAAAAGTGCATTCGCGAGCGGAAGAAGAGTGTTTTTGATACGGATATTGCAGTTAAATCAATTCAGTGGTTAATATAGTTTCACTATTGTCTTTCGCCATAGCTTCAGATGGCTTCGGAAGACCAACCATGCTGCAGACTCTAAATCCTACCAAAGAAAGTGCGTGTATAAGCATAAATGCAACTGCATTTATAATGCCAGTTTGCCTACCCTTTTCATGTTGAAAAATATTTATTAAGTCATTTTTCACAAAATGCAGTCTATAAAGTCCTTATTTTTGTATTAATTGGGTCTTATCGTTTAGAGAAAAAGATTCTTTGCCTTAAAAGATTTTTTTTTCTTAGAAAAGTTATGGAGCTGTTTCTAATGATTCTTTTTGTTTTTTATTAATTATATTTGCACTCAAATAAAGAGCAAATATCTCTTTTACAAATGTACTATTATTTGTTCAATTAATAACAATAATAATTTAACAAAATCGCAAATTTGTACTTTCGCGCCAATAGTACATCCATTCTCTCCGCAGCTACTACGTCATAATCTGTTGACAGATGAATACCGATGAACAGCAAGAATGAACGACATGCGCAATGCGATATCTTGTCTTTTTGTATCATGGGTACTAATAGTTTACAATGAGTCGTATTAAGGGAAACAAATTGTAAAAACCTCAAAAGTCGAAAAATTTAATAAATGGAGATTTCCACCACCAATAATAGCAAAATTCGAAAACCACCGAACCAATTGAACTCAAATGTTGAGAAAATATTTTTATTTGTCCCAAAGGTGATTCTGTTAGGTTTAAATTAGTGTGGAAGTCATCAGAATTACTTAACCGACAATTTTCAATACAAATCTGACTACACGGTAAAAAGAAGTCCTCTGACAAAATTTCATTCGCCTAGGTCAATTCGTTTGGACGCTACGTGTTTTCAACAGGCAAACGGACAGACAGACTTTATAGAGTCTCTGGTGACTCCTTCTTATCGTTATAAATGTAATGACAAAGTGAATATATATGTATGTACCTTACAGTGGATAAAAAAAAATTCGTGAAGGTATCTCGAAAACAACTGAAACGAATAAGCTAATTTTCTGGCATTCTTATTATATTCGCCCGGTTCGTACGAAGCTCCTCGGGTCATCTAGTTGCAAATTATTTTCAACCCTAGAAAGCTTCCCTTTAACAAAGACAAATATTGAATGTGTTTTGACAAAAATTGGACATAATCTAAGGTTTAACGGACAAAGAAATAATTGCTTAAGTCCCTTGCAAAAACTTTTATACGTTGGAATGGAAATGGAGGCCAATATCATATCATGGAGTACCTGCTATGCACCGAACAGTGTAGTTCCATGACGCGTCGTTTTTTATTGTCGACATCGACACTCTGATGTCGTTAGTGTCGTTAATTGCGTCGCTAATGTCGTCAATAGGATTGCCAATGCCATTCAAAACTGTCGGAAGTGAACAATTGTACAGCTGCTTTATTCTTTAGATTTTAGATTTCAGTAGTTCATGGTCTATAAGTTCGATTGAAATTTAAAATTAATATTATTCCTTTTCCAACTTTCTTCAATAGAAGACCTAAATAATATTTCTTTAATCTTACAGCGCCTTTTGACTGAAATAATAAAAACAGCTGTTAGTGAAACATCTCTTAGCTCTACTAGTTTAGTTACTAGTAATATTAAGCGTACTCACAGGTACAGAATAGGACTGATTGAAAATGAATTTATTAATAAACTAGCGAAGCCCTTGCACACTTCGTACTGCAAAATAGAAAAATAAACTGACTGTCTGTGAATTTGAGCTCAATGAGCCGTTGCGTTAATTATTATCCGACCGATGCCAGAGAACAGAAAAAAATGTATTTACTTTGCAATAATGTGCAAAGAATAATTATAATGCAAAGTTTTGTTTTTAGTTGGTGAAACACCTAGACTTTGCGCTTTGCAAAAAGTTGTCAAAAATCGCAAAATGCAAAGTCGTGAGAACTTTGCATTCTTAATGAAACACATCGCACTTTACTTTGCAGGAATTAAATTTTTTGAAAATTTGCAAAATGCAAAGTGAAAAGTGTTGGTGAAATAGGGCCCAGGTCTAGCTAGACCGGGTACTAGTACTAATGTGAAGAAATCGGCCGTTAATTTCATAGTAAGAATCTAATCTGAACTGTAAGTTTCTAAATACATATACCTACCTATTCATCAATTGCCTACATAATACAATAATCAATATTTTAAATGTATAGGGATGATTGCTGCATTCATAGTAGCACTGCGACCTGCGTAAAGCTGGTCCTAAAATAATTGTATCTAAATACATAAGGTTAATTTTGGGTTTAAAATTAATATAAACAAATGCACAGTTTGAAACAAACAACTACTAGAGGTACAAACGAATCCGTCCTGTTGTTATGAATACAGCTACCTACCACCACGCAGACAAACAGGCAGACAACAGAATTGCGAGACTCAGTTTTTGAGCTGTACCTAGTATCATCGTAATACCATAATTAATTAATCTACAAATTTGGACTTAAAACAATATCTTTCTCACACTACCTACCTACAATATGAGAAAATTGAAAATTTGGATCGATCTGGGTACGTGATTTTATTTGCTAAGATCCAACCAAACTAGTGCACCTCACAATATGCTCACCCACCCCATAATTTTCAAATCATCATATCATAAACTACCCTTGACACCTAAGTCCAAAAGCCACGATCATGACACCACTGCTGCCCATAAATCCAAGAAATACAAAATATGTATTGTTAAACATCCGATCTATGATTTCATATTTCTCCTTTCCACATTGTTATCCTCTTAAATATCATTTCCAATCGTCATCACTCAACAGCATCACACTCATCATCATGCTAAAAGTACTCTCCCCACACACCGCACCACTATATGCGAAAAGTATAAATCTATCCGATCTTTCATTTCATATTCCTTCTTTTCATATTGTTATTCTCATAAATGCTAAAAGTACACTTCGCCTAACCTACACACCACCACCACTAACTACCTGCGAAAAGACCCACTTACTTCCACTCCTTACTACTGGAGAATAAAAGACAACAAAAATAATAATTGTTCTTTCTCTTTCATCTGCATGTTGTCAATGAGACGAATAAGAAAAGAAGAAGGCATCATTTAATTTCGTTTCAAATAATCCAATACAACTACCATGTTCGATGTGAGTAGTTGGTCTCAGAGGTGGTTGGTGGCGCTAGTGCATAAATGCGAAGTGATAGTACTATCATTGTATATAGACACAATGGGCCGAATAGCGGCCTAAGTGTTTCTCTCATCGAGAGCCACTTTAAACTAACTAACTAACTAACTAGTAGGTAGTGCCTACATTGTTAGAAAAACATACCTACTCTTATTTAAATAGTTCCGCATAAATCCCCTGAATATGTACCTATGTACATGTATCTACTCTTTAGATTTAATGCCCTATATTAGTTTTATTAAAATGATTATATATTAGCTTTGTATATACATTCCTATAGTAGCGCCAATCCAGTAGTACCAGTATCCTAATAGGTGTCGCTACTCATACCAAATCGAGAATTAAATGACAGAGCTTTTGTGTCTTTGATAATTTTTTTCCTTATAAAAAAGCATTCGTTGAGATTTTATATACAAAGATATTAGTGGTTATGGGAAAGGAACAATAATTGCAGTATGTACATTTCATATAAAGATAACCGGCTTTGCACGTGCCTAGGAATTGTATCTATTCTATTGCACAGATATATTTTTGTCCATCAGCACAATGCATATCAATGTTCCAAAGTTTTAAAACTGTTGAGGAATAGAGTTTAATCTTTTTTGTTTGTATTGTCTAATTTACCAGACTTCATAGAAATACCTATACCTTTACGTTTGGTTCGGTGGTTTTCGAGTTTTGCGATCATTAGTGGTGTAGGGTAGGTACTTATATTCTCATATAAAATGGAAATTCAGATTTTTTGCAATTTTTCGGCTTTTCATTTGGGGGTTTCCGAATTTTCTTTTTTTGCCAAACCCTGATTCAAGACGAACAAAACAATCAATCGTTTCGTCAATCGTTTGAGTTGCTGCTGCCATCATTATTCCATGTCATGTGGTACTTTGCGAAAGTAAGCCTCTGTAGTTTACGTGCATTGTTTAGTGGTGGTTTTTTCTTCAGCTTTAGTCGCTTTAGGTGTCCAACACTTTTGTCAACCCGACTTATGGTCATTTGACTAACTCCTAATCCAGCTTCATGTCTTATTTTATTCAAAGAGTGGGTGGAATTGGATCTAATCCCATGATTTTCCGCTTGTCTTGATTAGAAAGAACTGAAAAAGTGCGGCCTTTCTAGTTTTTTCTATATAATAGGGGTATTATAACAGTATAATAACGGATTTTTTAAATAATTAATAATTACTTTCGGGCTTCGATTCATTTTATGAGCTACAGTGCGGTTAGAACGGTCTTGCCTCTATTTTGCCAATTTCTGCAACTGTTAATGATTTTTTTCTACCCATTTTAACAGTTAATACAAAGAAAAGATCCAAAATAACCGTTTTATCACATCCCGATAGCTTTTCGACAATCACGCTTCCTAATTTCCGCTTAAACTGTGATTGAGGCTATTCTAATGGTACAAAAAAAAAATGCACATTTTAGTGACTGCAAACAAAATTGGTTTCGAAAGTTCCGTTAGCTTTAAGAAGTATCTCAAATTTTGACAAAGTTTTAGAGAGCAGTCTTCTACCTTGTCCCTCAATATATAATTCCTCATGTAAGCATGAAAGAAGTAACGGAAACACCTAATTTTAAAAGAGACAAGGCGTGAGGCTATCCAAATGTTACGGACTGTGATAATTTTATTTAAAGTAGGCCTATTTGATTCGAAATAGACAATGTACATTTCTTTGGTTTTTTAACTAACATTTCCTCTTCTCTTAATTTCTATTGTTATTTCCAGCCATACTTCCCTTTCTTTTATTTTTTTTTTCGGGATCAAAAAAAATTTCTGTAGAGACCCAATATTCCATAGCCGATTGCTCTATATTTAACTATCAATTGACTTCTATTTTCCGTATTTTTATATTTTTAAGTTAGACTTTATTTGCATTGTTTTACATTTTATATAGTTAAGTGTTGGCATTGCACAGTGCCGATAATACATGTACTTTCTTAATTTTATTTTTATTTTTTAACTGTAAAACAGTTTTAACAATTCCATATTATTTCAATCCTGAATTTCTTATACAGCATTTAAGCAAAACATTAAATCATTCGAATTTAATCTATGATTTAAGCAAAACATTAAATCCGGAATATTCACTTCAAGTTATCTCGAATTTAATCTATTTCTTCCTCTTCTTTTCTTTTTTTTTTCTCTTACTGCATTTAAGCAAAACTGTTATACTTTAAGTTACATTTCCACCTGAAATTTGTAAAACATTTACTTCGATTTTTCCTTTTACTGCATTAAAGCAAAACATTTATTTTAAGTTATTTTCTTTTTTTTATGCACATCATTTAAGACATTTAATTTCGATTTTTTTTATTATGCACTTCGCTATTTCACTTTTGAATTACTAATTTTTGGTTGTTATCTTCTTTCTTACCTTGTATTTCATTTGTCGCCAATTGTTGAGATCCAATATTCCATAGCCGATTGCTCTATATTTTACTATCAATTGACTTCTATTTTCCGTATTTTTATATTTTTAAGTTCGACTTTATTTTCATTGTTTTACATTTTATATAGTCAAGTGTTGGCATTGCACAGTGCCGATACTACAATGTCATCTCAGGAAAATCTTTCGATTTTTTACTGCACACAACATATTTTATCCTCCACTCCACTGATTGCATAATAATGATTGAGGAGTGGAAGTGGAATATGCAAGAAAAATTAAATCATTGTCAATGATCTATACATACATTACACAATCTTAAAATCCTCGGTAATGTTAGGAGGGAAACCAAAATCATTAATATACCTATATTCAATTTTGTCTTCCCAACTGATCACCCCCTGCATCGTCCTCACTCACCATGATATTGATAGGTAGATACTTAATGATATCATAACATTGCATATCATTTTCTTTGTTCGACTCCTCTTCTTCTGTCCACTATAAGAAAAACCAAACCAAAACCAGTTTCGTACCCTGTAACGTCATATCAGAGTCATATCAGAAAGAATTTTTTACTGACAGATGGGGATGGCGATAATGAATAAAGAAAAAGAAGAGGCAAACCAGTAGCATTGTATCAGAGTATATCCATTACAATGAGGAGGGACACTCTCGACAATTTCCTTATCAGCAAGTATTACTGTGTCACACAGACATGAGAAATAGACGGATATATAAAGTGTGTATCGTATTGGCATACGAGTTTATTGTATAAAAGAATTTGTATGTTAATGTACACAGATCCAAAGAGAGAGTATCGTCTCTACGTATCACTTCACTTCTGGACAGCGGCTAATAAACATGGGTTTTTTTGAGAGCTTGTTCTTTTTTCCCATAAAAAAATATCTCGTGTTTTTATTTCCTAAAATTACAGTCCATTAATATACAAAGTGGGTAGTGAGAGAGAGAAAAAAGAGGAGGAGTATTTTTAACTTGTCATACATTATTATTTACAAAATTATAATTACATGTGTGTTACGCTAAGATATTTATGCTTGTTGTTGGTTTTTTTGATTATTCTATTAAATTTGTTGATAAAGTCATGCTCTCAAACACGTGCCTACATATAATTTTATTAGAAATTCTTTGTTTTGATTTTTACAGCCAGTCAATCACATTTATTCTTTAATATGTAGGTAATACATTTTCATTTCAAAATTATTTTTTTTATTTTGCTATAAACTTTCTAATGCATCTAAAAATTCTTTAGGTGAACGTGTTAAATGCGCACTTTCATTTTCCTTAAAAATCTGTAAATATGGAGGAAACACTTTGTTGCTGACTTAGTTCCAACTCACACTTGCGTTTTTGACGTTTTTTAATTTAGCATGCAAAATAATAAAACGCCTCTACCGAAATCAGCAGATTTATAGTCAGATTCAATTTTGAAAGCGTTTATTTCAACGCCAGAAAGCTCTAAATTTGCAGTTGGCTCGCAACTATTTTCCCCATGTAGCTACTTTGATGAAAAAGATCTTTTAAATTCACAAATGAATTGAAATGGAGTCAGCAACTTATTATTTCTTCGTCTGTTGCGTTAAAATATCAGTTAACTCAATTGATATACCAATAAGACTATTTATATTCTGCTTATCGAAAAAAGCAATACTTAAAAAATGCATTTCATAAGAAATTGATTTGCTCTTCATTTTCCAAAAATGGTCTTCTGAATTTGTTGGGGGTCTTTAAATTTATATGAATTAATGATTAATATAACATAGGTACGATCCCAAGTCAACGGACTGGAGAATGTATCGAGGACTTGATCTCTCTAAGACCGATATGCTTGTTTCGTCAATTGAGTCTACGTGGGATCTTGATGAAGCAGCATACCAGCTAAATAAAGTGTTGATAACCTCCTACCAAAGTAGTTGTGTCAGTAAAACCAGCCTGTGTAAACGTAAGGTTCCCCGGTGGAATGACCAACTTCCTAAACTCAGGAAGAAGGTTAGAAAACTCTTTAACCGAGCTAAACAAACCAAAATGTGGGACGAATATAGGTTCGCCCTCACAAAATACAACTCAGAACTGAGAAGATCGAAAAGAGCATCATGAAGAAAATGCTGCGAAGACATAGCAGACATGCCGGTTGCAGCACGTATCCATAAAGCTCTGCGTAAAGATCATACCAACTGTATAGGTTTGCTAAAGAAAACTGATGGTACCTACACGACGGACCGTACGGACACAATCAAAACCTTACTTCAGGTTCATTTCCCAGGTTCGTCTCTCCGAGAAACACACGATAACTCGAACGATATTGACACTAAGGTCTCTACTTCAAGTAGGGTTAATAGTCTATCTGGCAAGATCTTCAGTCCAGACAAGGTAAGATGGGCAATTGGCTCTTTCAAACCTTTCAAGGCCCCTGGGGGTGACGGCATATTCCCAGCCCTAATTCAAAGGGTTATAGACGTTATACTTCCTGCGGTTATTGCCTTATTTAGAGCAAGTTACAACTGGGGATACATTCCATTCTCCTGGAGACAAGCGAATGTAATCTTTATTCCAAAAAATGGCAACAGGCCAAGCGAACTGCCTAAATCATACAGACCTATCAGTCTAACATCCTTTGTTCTTAAAACCATGGAAAGACTCATCGATGTTCATATTAGAAGACAGTTAGAACTATCTAACTCTCTTCACTCAAGTCAATTTGCGCACAGAAAGGGTAAATCCACTGAGGGTGCTCTTCATTGTCAGAAAGGTGGAAGGAACTTTCAGATCTAAGGAAATTGCCCTTTGTGCATTTTTGGACGTTGAGGGAGCCTTCGACAATACCGGCTACGACTCGATCGCTAAGGCAATCAGATGCAAAGGTATCGAAGACCCGACCAACCAATGGATCAGAGCCTTGCTGGAAAGTCGGATAATTACATCCTCCTCCGGAGGTGTGTCGGTGTCTGTGACGGCAGCAAAAGGCTGCCCCCAAGGGGGAGTACTCTCTCCTCTCCTGTGGTCACTAGTCGTCGACAGTCTACTAGTCAGTCTGCATAGCCTAGGCTTTAGTGCCATCGGCTACGCTGACGACTTAGCGATCATCATTAGTGGTAAGCTCAGCGCTACCATTACCTGCAGGATGCAGAACGCACTTCTACATGTCTCAGAATGGTGCAACTTGGAAGGACTTTCCATAAATCCTAGTAAAACCATTCTAGTGCCTTTTACAAGGAAGAGATTGGTTAATCTTAACACTATAAACGTAAACGGCACTACTTTGAGCTACTCCAATGAAGTCAAATATCTCGGAATTGTCCTTGATAAGAAGCTCAACTGAAACTCACAAATCAAGTCCGCCACAGAACGTGCCACTAGAGCCATGTGGCCCAGTAGGCAACTTTATGGCAGAACTTGGGGTTTAAATCCCAAAATGATACACTGGCTGTATATCATGATGGTAAGGCCCATTATCACATACGCGGCAATTGTCTGGTGGCCGAAAGTTCTTCAACGGACAACGGCAAATAGACTACAAAAATTACAGCGTATTGCCTGTCTCGGCATCACGGGTTCGATGCGCACTTGCCCTACTACAGCATTAGAAGCTATTACAGGGCTTTCACCCCTACATATATTTATTAGGAAAGTGGCAGCTAGATGTGCTATTAAGCTACAGCTAGAATACAAGTTTAAAACAGCTGACCATGTGGGACACCTGGAAATACTTAACTCAATCCCAAATATGGACATGTTCTGTTCCACCCCCGACATTATGGTTAGGGAATATAGTTTTGGGAAATTATTTGAGGTAGAAATACTGGACCGCGCGAAATGGGACAATGGTGTTCCGACACTAAACCCCAAAAGTTTGGTCTGGTACACGGACGGATCGAAAATGGAATCTTGAGTTGGAGCTGGTGTCTCAGGACCCAATACCAAAGTCTCAATACCTATGGGAATGTGTCCCACGGTTTTTCAGGCTGAAGTCCATGCCATTGAGGTCTGCGCCGATTTAATCTCCAGTAAGGGAATTAAAGGCGCCACAATACAAATCTTCTCAGATAGTCAAGCGGCTTTACAAGCTCTTTCGTCCAACACGATGGACTCAAAAACAGTAAAGTGCTGCTACGATGCCTTGCAAGTCCTATCCAAACACAACAAGGTTAAACTTGGTTGGGTACCTGGTCATCAAGGTATTGAGGGCAACGAATCGGCGGACCAATTAGCTAGGGCTGGTTCGGAATCCGCGTTTTGTAGACCAGAACCTTATTGCAGAGTCAATTGGGCTACTGCTTTAGGTCTAATTAACAACTGGGAACATCAACTTCGTCTAAACCACTGGGAAAATGTTCCGGGCTTAAGACAATCCAAAAGTTTAATTAAACCTTACTCCTACAAGAAAATCCTCAACCTAAATAAGGATAATATCAGAAGGCTGGTGGACTTTCTCACAGGCCATTGTGGCTTGAGATATCATCTTAACAAAATTAACTTGTGCCCGGAGATAGAATGTAGGTTGTGTCTTGAGAATGTAGAATCCTCCGAACACATTCTCTGTGATTGCCCGGCACTTCATTGGTTAAGAAAACGTATCTTCAACAAGGAGTTACTTTTACCAGCAGAGCTCAGGAACTCCGCTACTAAGGACATAGTGGCCTTCACTAGGGAAGTCACACGTCCCTTAGAATAACCTTATCCCTTCCGATACCATAGATCTTTTAGTTCGCAGTGTCAGCCAAATGGGCAGGGAATTTAAAATAAAAAAAAAAAAATATAGGGCACATTTTGACCACAAGCAATACTATTTATTTTAAGGCCAAAGGGCGTAGATATGTATTTTAAATGTGTTTAAGCAAAACAAAAGCAAAATAAACAGCGCGTAAAAAATTGTAATGAAAAATTACACCCCCAAAAAAAGGAGTCAGAAAAGGGATAGTTTCAGGAGTTATCACTAAAAAAACCAATAAAGTTAAACTTTTCCCTCCATTATCGGCACATAAAAATGTTTTCCACCTGCATTTACTTTTTGTTCCCGACCGCGCAGGCTAAACACTTCAAAATTTGTTTTCCCATTTCCTATTTAAATTTCTATTTAATCCAAAAACAATTGCACTGTAGTTTGTTCGCACCGAAAACTATCACGGGTCACCCTGTATTGTGTTTATTTCACTTCTTTCGCACAAATGATAAGCATTCGAGTTTAAAAAAAAAAAAAAAATAAATAAATAAATAGGTGGCGCAACAGGCGGGTGACACCCAAGGCCTAGCTTCTCGCAACCATTCGTTTTGTGTGAGTTTCAATTTTTGGGACGAATGGAAGGGACCTACAATTTTATGCCGAGTCCGAACGGCTGAATTGAGAAGCTTTTTCATGACAGTCATACTCTCGGATGTTTGTCAGACGTTCGCGAGAGGTGGCGCAGTAGAAAAAACTTTAAGATGTAATTTGGGTTTTTCCGGGGATCGAACCTGGGATCCCTCGCACAGTAGTCCAGCACACTAACCACTGCGCTACTGCGCATTCGAGTTTACCGCCTTTAAAAATGCTTTATGAAAAAACCTACCCATTGACATACTATACATGAACTGCGAGTGAAATGTCAGTTTCATACAAACCTGCGAGGAAAAATGAAGCAAACATAAGCACTAGCCCTTTTGGTTCAGTGCGGCGAAAGTAGGAAAGAGATTTCAACCTCTGCGCGCCTTTGCTATTTTTTACATAGAACACCAGTGCCATCCATTGTGGAAACATTGCAACTGCGTAAAAATAACGACTTATTCAAATTATTTCAAACAAACTATAACAGAAGGCAGTATGGCACACTCAGCACACAAACCTCGCCACAAACCAAATCGCACGAATTGCTCGATGACATTTGAGTGTTTTCGTTTCTCTCCGCCGTGAACCAAAAGAGCTAGTGCTTATTTTTGCTTCAACGAAAAATTGGCTGCTAGCAGCACAAACCAGTAAGAATAGACCGCCGACTTCCCGTACACCTACCCGATTCCCCCCGGAAAGAATTTCCTGTCTGTGGAATACGTGTAAATGTCAAAATTAATGGCGGCAATGTTTTTCTGTGCAATACCATGCGACCAGGATTTTTCAAGTATGCGTGCGTTAATGGCGCCCCTTTGATTTTGTACAGCACCAATACATGAAAAATCCTGGTCTCGCCGGCAGCTTGTAGGCAAAGTCCGTTATTGGGAGGAGTCGACGGTCTATTCTTACTGGTTTGTGGCTAGCAGTCCATGTATAGTATGTCAATGAACCTACCCTATCGTCACTGCAGAACCAGTGTGACCAGTTAGTATAAAAACTATCAATTATGGAATGAAATCATTTTTATTGCTACTAGGCCCTATATCGGATTGCATTATTTTAAGCGAAGTCAGAACAAAGAAGAAACATTTATTTTCATATTTTAGATAGAAATATTAATGGTAGGAGTTCAGAATTAGGTGTAATTCCTGGAAAAAATAATCATAAAAAATCATTTTCCAAAAAGCAAAGCAGGTCACACTGCATAAAAGTGAAAAGGTACACACATCGAAATCGAGTTTACTGCCTTTAAAAATGCTTTATGAAAAAACCCACAATCGTTTCTTTCGACCTGCTTCCACTAATTACACGATTTTTTCTGCGTTTTGCTTTGTGGTAGTATGAAATGCATATGTAGAGAGAGTGTCCCTACTCATTAATAGATATTCTGCATTGTATAGGTATACACACTATAGTACTCTCATCCCATCGCATTGAATTACGCGTCTTCGACGATCCAGGTGGCGCTTCAGTTGATTTAGTTTGTACACTGCCAGCAAACTCCGAGCATTGGGGAATGGGGAAATGTGTATAGAAGAGAAAACCAAAATAAACAAAACAAAGTCAAACTGGTATGCCTCTTCTCTTTCTTCATTCATATCGCCATTTCCATCCATCAGTAGGTATAAAATTATTTCTGATGTGATGTAACAACAGGGTAGGGTAGAGAACTGCAACTTGTTTGGTTTTTCTTAGTGCGGGGAGAGGAGAATAGAGGAAAGGAGGTGCAAGTGCAATGTTATGAGCAAGAGCAAATATAATTCAACAGCATGGTTGTGTAGGATAGGATGTTGGTGGTGGTGGATTTGTGTGTTTGGAGAGGGGTGCACGATGCAAGGGGTGATCAGTTGGGAAAGACAAATTGAATAAAAACTGAATTTGGCTTCCTTTCTGTCGTTGCAGAAGATTTGAGGATTGGGCATAAAATAATGTACATATGTTAGACTCTCACTATTTTGCCTATATTTTTGTCAAATATGCATCGATTTAAGTGATTCTTTTTTTATTTGATTCTAAAATATTATAGGCATGTGTCTACTTTATGAGGTTTATAATGTAGAAGCATTTTGTCGGTAAAACGAGCAGCTAACTATTATATGTATCTACATTCTACATCTCTCTCTATATATAAAAATCAATAATTGTTGTGCATTAGTCTCGAAATTCGCAAAACTCGAGAAAGGCTAGATGCTAGACCTATTTGGGTGATTCTTTTTTTTGTTTTGTTCGTCTTGAATCAGGGTTTGGCAAAGAAAAACTCGAAAACCCCCAAATGAAAAGCCGAAAAATTGCAAAAAACCTGAATTTCCATTTTTTATGGGAATAGGTATAAGTACACCAATAATGATCGCAAAACTTAAAAACCACCGAACCAAACCCAAAAGTAGTTATTTCTGTGAAGTGTGGAAAATTAGACAATACAAGCAAAAAATTTCAAACGCTATTCTTCAACAGTTTTTAAAATTTGGAACATTGATATGCATTGTGCTGATGGACAAAAATATATCTGTGCAATAGTATAGATACAATTCCTAGGCACGTGCAAAGCCGGTTATCTTTATATGGAATGTAGTGCAATTATTGTTCCTTTCCCATAACCACTTATACATAATCATTTCGATAAAACTAATAGTATAGGGAATTAAATCTAAAGAGTAGAACTATTTAAATAAAAATATGTTTTTCTAACAATGTAGGCACTAGGTACTACATATGTATTTAGAAGAAGTTCTAAGTTTGATTATCATTATAGTAGGTACTAGCGAACTTCGCATCGCAATGCAAAATAGAAAAATAAAAATATCAGTTTCAAATTCATTTAAATAAGTGATAAACAGCTTTTATTGTAATGCTCCATGGTACACATTTTTGGGGTTTTAAGGAATGGTATTGCATAGATAGTAGGTATTCTTGTCTATCAGTACAATGCATACCAATTGTACAAATTTTACAAACTTTGGCTCCCGTGATTGTCGAAGAATAGCGCCACACCTCTTTGTCCAATTTTGACCAAACTTCACAGAATAGCCTTCGTAACAAAAACAAAGATTTTATCATTTTATCAAAATGTGAGTTCATATACCACGATTTTTAAATGGACGTGTTAACAAATTCTCCTTCATATTTTTATTCCTTTTTGATTTTCATTTTCCCTCACTTTCATGTGATCGTTGATCAATGGTTAGAAAACGGGCTTAGATTATCCGTTTTGGGCTGTGCGTTGATGACTTAGTTATTTAAAACAAACAATAGCTTACTTAATTGCACAGCAAGAATCTTCTAATCTGAACTGAAAGTTTCTAAATACATATTCATCAATTTCCTACACACTACAATAATCCATATTTTAAATTTATATAGGGATGATTTGGATGATTACTGCAATAGCATTCAGCGTAGCACTGCGACCTGCGTATAGCTGCTCCTAAAATAATTGTATCTAAATGCAAAAGGTTAATTTTGGGTTTAAAATAAACAAATGAACTCAAACTGTCAGCCTACAAATCGCATACCTACTTATGCACAGTTTGAAACAAACTGCTAGAGGTACAAACGAATCCGTCTTGTCGTTAAGAATACAGCTACCTACCACCACGCATTTGTGGGGGCAAGATCTTCAGGTAAGAGGATCAGGGGTGTAGACACTTACTCCCAAGACCGTCCGTACGTGGCGAAGAACCACATCCTGCACGAGGTGTCCCTGCTTTAAACTGAATATGGCGGATCTAGAGAGGACAACTCTAATCAAACCCGTAGGTCTGAGATATTAACATATCATTGGATCATAATGCACCACGTGAGTGTGTATTAAACCCCGTCATTATCCTCCCCATTTCCTTCTCCTTCCCCTCCTCTTCCACTGGGGCTGGGTTAGTGGTGTTAACCGAACCGTGCCGACGACCGGCCAGGCTGGGGGCCCCATAAAACTAGCTCGGTCTCTAACGGCGTACTCCGGATACAGGGCGACATCCGGTTTCATTTAGCCTTGTCTGCGCATGCGGGGCTCTGTGCGGATGGACAGATTATTTCCCTAGCTACTCGTGGGAACAAAATAGATCCTTTAAAATTAACAACAAACCCAACTGATGGAGATAAGGACATCCTTATCCCTGTCTGTCAGCCAACAGCTGAACCACATCGGGATGAACGGAAAGTCCGTTCTGAACGACCGCTAGTCGACAGCGACGGTGAATCCGTCGGCACTGTGAGCTCTGCGCACACAGAAGACACCTACAGGAGCTGCTCCGACGCCCCTGAAACCGAATCCATTAAAGGATTAGGGATGGAAAGACTGTCCCTACGACGCAAACGATTAAGCACGTCCAACAAGAAGAAGCTAAGGCGCCTTATTGCAGACGGCCTATCGTACAACGAGGCATTGGAGAAAGTCCTCAACGAACCATCCTCCAGTGAAACAAATGCGACCAACAAGCGTCCACGGTCTAGTACCAACTCACCTGCAGGTCCCAACAAAAGAGCAAAACCAAATGCCCCACTGTTTGCGGACGTAGCATGAACTATAAAGGTAGGGCTCCTACTGGACAACTTCCCAGAAGGTCACCTTGAGACTGTACATCAAAAAGCAGTGGAAGAAGCCATCATAAGGGAGGTGAATAAGCTCCCCGAAGATGGCCCTCAGATACGTTTTCTAGGCTGCTCGTACAAGCCAGGGTGGCTAACGGTAAATTGTGCAGACGCAAGCACCAGAGACTGGCTAGCTACCATAATCAACAACATCTCGCCTTGGGAGAGTGCCAAGCTACGTATGGTTGAAGGAGACGACCTTCCCAAACCCTGCGTGGCCACGGCATACTTCCCTGGCACTGACCGCTCCACGGAAGACATTCTGCGTTCGCTAAGACTGCAGAACAGAGTTCTACCAACCAAGGACTGAAAGTTCTACGGAAAGTAGAGAACCCCCAAGGCCTAGCTTTGACCATTTCGATGGACGAGTGTTCTGCGAAACTCCTTGAGGACCTGAACTGTCAGCCGTTCTATAACATGAACCGGGTTCAGTTCAGGATCAAGAAGAATCCTTACTCTCGGACGTCATCCAATCCCAAGGAGTCAACCAGCAGCGAACAAGTGCCAAAGGAGGCTGCCCCACCGCTTCCCACATGCTTCACCGCCGCCACTCCAGGAACTACCGGACTCGCTAAATCAGAGTCAATCATTGTGACTACAAAGTCTGCTGAAGGAACGGTCAAGCCCGGTCCCTCGACAGCTCTGATGCCTAAGATGCAACAGTCAGGAAAAGGAGATAAGTCCTCCTCTGCCCCCACTGCTAGCTCTAAAAATCCCAACCCGGCTCGGAAACAAACGCGACAAAACCCCAGACAAACATTGCCTGGCTCTGCCCGTAGCCTTCTGAAAGGCAGACTACAGCAGATACGAGACGGCGGAAGAGGAGGGAGCTCACACACAAGAGTTCCTTCTAATAATAAACAAACATGAAGGTTGTCCAGATCAACCTCCACCACGCCAAGACGGCCTCGGCAGTCTTGATCAAGACCATGAACTCAAACGGTCTGAACATCGCTCTCGTGCAGGAACCATGGACTAGCACGAAAGGCACAATTCTAGGACTGTCAACACCAACAGGTAGGATCCTATATTCTACCACATCCACTAGACCTAGAACATGTATTATTTTTAATAATAACAAAAATTTCTTCCCATTGACAGAGTTCATTTCCAGTGACCTCACAGCAGCCATTGTGAAGACCAACAACACTAAGGAAGTAATAATAGCATCCGCTTACTTCCCTGGTGACTCAACCGCATGCCCTCCCGTGGAAGTCGAAAACCTGATACGATTTGCACAGCGATCCAAGACAGATATTGTGCTTGGCTGTGACTCTAATGCGCATCACACCATATGGGGGAGTACGGATATAAACAACAGAGGTGAGTCCTTACTTGATTTTATTACATGTAATAACCTAAACATATGCAATGTCGGGAGGGAACCCACCTTTATAAATTCAATTAGAAGGGAAGTGCTTGACATGACTCTAACAACCTCTCCATCTAACCACCTCGTCTTCAACTGGCATGTGTCCTCTGAACCATCTTGCTCAGATCACCGACACATTAAATTTGAAATAGACGAACCCAACCCTACTAACATTCAATTCCGTCCAAAGAGAAACACCGACTGGGCCTCCTACAAAGAGCACCTAAGTCATTCACTTAACGGAAAACTACCTCGAATTGACACCAGAGAAAAACTAGAATATTCTGCCGAACTAGTTAGATCCTCCATCATCTCTGCCTACGAGGACAACTGCCCACTTAAGTCTAAAAAGATTAAAAGGGAAACAGTATGGTGGAGTAAAGATCTCGAAAAACACAGATCTAGAGTAAGGAAACTCTTCAACAAAGCGAAACGCAATGGTGATTGGCAAACCTACTCTACTGCTCTTACCAACTACAACAAAGAAATAAAAAAGGCAAAAAAAGAATCATTCAAGCGGTTCTGTGAAGACATATCTGATATACCTTCCAGCTGCCGGCTACACAAAGTTCTTGCCTCTGACAAAACCGTCACATTAGGAACACTAACCGATGAGAATGGCCGTCAGACACAAAATAAGAAAGAAACACTTGAACTCTTACTTAAAACACACTTTCCTGGATCAATAATTTTTGATTCTCTCACTGCAAACCTATCTCCTCGACTCGAGCGGAACTGCCTGCCGACGAGAGAAGACTGGAAAACTGCGAGACAAATATGCAAAACCGATGCCATAAAATGGGCCTTATCCTCACTGAAGCCGTACAAAGCAGCAGGAGATGATGGCATATTTCCGGCACTACTACAGAAGGGAGCTGACACGCTAGCACCCATCCTGGCCAAAATGTTTACTTGTAGCCTGACCTATGGTCACATACCGGAAGCCTGGCGAAAAGTAACAGTCAAATATCTACCCAAGACAGGAAGAAACTCGGATTCAAGTCCGAAATCCTATCGCCCCATCAGCCTCATGTCTTTTATCCTCAAAAGCATGGAGAAACTAATTGATAGACACATAAGAGACAAAGCACTGCGAAACTTTCCGCTCAGCAAATCCCAACATGCCTATCAACCAGGTAAATCTACCGAGTCAGCACTCAATGACTTAGTAACTAAAATTGAGTATTCCATCAATCGAAAGGAAATCTGCCTTGTCGCTTTCCTGGATATTGAAGGAGCCTTCAATTACACATCCTTTGAGTCTACCAACAGGGCTCTCAACAACATGAATCTGTCCCCAATTATAGGAAGATGGATAATGGCTATGCTCAATAAAAGAGTAATCCAGACCCGCATCGACGATGTGGAACTTTCGGCGTTAACGACCAGAGGGTGTCCTCAAGGGGGCGTCCTCTCCCCACTCTTATGGTCCCTTGTCATTGACGACCTACTCCAATCCCTGGCCAATCTAGGGATTGATGCTATAGGATATGCCGACGACGTAGCAATCGTTGTCAGTGGCAAATTTGAAAGCACGATCTCAGAAATACTGCAGCATGCACTATCCATAGTTGAAAGATGGTGCAACAAAGAAGGTCTTTCTGTAAATCCTAAAAAGACGACTATCGCACCTTTTACCAGACGGAGGAAACTAGATCTCCTAACTCGACCCAATATGTATGGCGAAACCATTGAATTTTCACGCGAAGCCAAATATCTGGGAATCATCCTTGACAGTAAACTATCATGGAATCCACAAGTAGAACGCATCGCAAACAGAGCCACCAGATCTCTTTGGATCTGCCGTCGAGTCTGCGGTAACAATTGGGGTATAAGTCCCCGGATGATGTACTGGCTATATTCGCTTGTGGTAAGACCAGCGATCACCTACGCTGCCGTGGTCTGGTGGACAAAGACTAACGAAGTCACTACAGTCAAAAAGCTAGAACGGATTCAACGTATAGCCGGAAACTGCATGACGGGCTGTCAACGCTCCACACCGACCACTGCACTGAATGTCATCCTAGGCTTATTACCTATCCAAGTACACATTCAAATGGAAGCAAGACTAAGCATTCATCGCCTATTCCATTCGAATAATATCGACCCCCATTCCTACCATGGAGGTCACCTGTCTTTAATTGACACTATGGAGCCTGAAAGAGCGTTCAGCATGTTTCTAGATGACATGTTACCAGAATATGGCTTTCATAAAAACTTCTCTATCATCATTCCGCCAAGGGAAGAATGGGAAAAATATAAACCCAATCCATCGCAACTTGATCTAGTCTGGTACACAGACGGCTCCAAGATGGATTCAGGGACTGGATCTGGCATTTTTGGAGAATCTCCACAAGCGAACTTCTCAGTCAGCCTAGGCAGGTTCTCGTCCATATTCCAGGCTGAAGTCCTTGCCATCAACCACTGCGCTAGAATAAACTTACGTTCTAACACAAGTGGTAAAACCATATTTATCTTCTCAGACAGTCAAGCTGCTCTTAAAGCTCTGAACTCATCTGTTATAAAATCGAAGCTGGTCCTAGAAACTTACATGGCCATCTACGAATTAGCAAAGAAAAACCTAGTCATCCTACACTGGATTCCAGCCCACAGGGGTTTTACTGGAAATGAAACGGCTGACTCTCTGGCCAAAGTCGGCGCGACAACTCCACTCGTCGGAGCTGAACCCTTCTGCGGTGTCAGTAAGGGATGCTTCAGGGAATACATTAGGAGCTTATCTCAAATCGAATCTAATGAACTCTGGCTTAAAATACCTGGGCAGAACTGCACTAAACAGTTCTTCCCAAAATTCTCCCAACGAAAATCCTATTTTCTAACTAATCTGGGTAAAAACAACCTAAGAATCCTGACAGGAATTATTACTGGCCATGGTCTTATGAAAAAACATCTTCACCGAATCGGAGTCTCACCAGACCCCACATGCAGACTGTGCCTAGAGAGTGATGAATCCTCTCTTCACATTCTCATGGAATGTCCGGCTCTCTTCCGCCTTAGAAAGAAAGTCTTTGCCGACAAAATACTTACCTCGGCAAATCTTGCTGAATTACCCCCAGAGAAGATCCTTGTCTTCCTGACTGTCTCCGGAGTAAAAAGATGGCTCTAGGACCCTACCAGGGATGGCACAATAGGCTCCTGTAGAGAGGCCGCAGTGCCAGGGCCGGTTAAGGCTCTCCCGATCAATCATCTAATCTAATCTACCACCACGCAGCCAAACAGACAGACGAATGCGTCAGTTTACTTAGTTGGCGGTCAGGAGTTGGAACAGGATATTCGTCTGAATGAAATCGTTGAGCAGTTCTGGAAGTTGGAAAGCTTAGATAGCAAAAGGGGTTATCTCAATCCAGAAGAAGCTAGTTGTGAGGAACACTTTTCAAAAACAGTTTGCCGCAATAAAGATGGTCGCTTTGTAGTTAGGCTGCCATTCAAAGAGAATCCTAAGGTATGTTACGGATGTCAAAAAGTATTCCAACTACATGACCAACATTCCACCTTACCGACATTGTGAAAATCTCTATCATTTGGAACGCACCCAAGAAAATGCCCTAATCGGGAAACATAGAACAGGAAGTAAAGAAAAGTAGAAAAAGAAAAAAGTTCTGTGGGTGGTACTAGCTCGATCTGCTTGGCGTGTTTGTTCTTTTCTATTTTGGCGGTGAAGCCGACTGATCGTGCTCCATAAGTACCTAATAAATCTTTGCTTAAAATATTATAAGTGCCAAGAGTTTTTTATTTATAAAATAAAAGCACATTTAAAACACGCTAGTACGTATTCCCGAAAAAAAGTGAGCTTATTTAAGATTCATGCATGCACTATTTGCCTATGCCAAATGCCTAATTTAAATTTCTGCAGGACGTGTGCCCTGGTGAATTTTCTGGAGGAGTATTGATACGCAGCAGCTATCATACTATCCAATCCAATTTGACTGTTATCAGCTTACAAAAGATTAAAAATCTGTTTATCAGTAGGAAATGCTCATATTTCTTTTCTATACACCTGTTCTTAATCAAAAATTCACAGCAAATTTTATCAACGGGATAACAAGTGCATCAGAATACACCAACTAACGGGTAACACACCAGCACTTCACACTCACAAGTTTAATTCGCTCGCAAATCATATCATCCACGCAGATCGATCTTAATCGATCTTTGCACGAGAAAAAAACAAAAAAACCACAGCTCATTGTGTCATACCAACCAACAGAGTGTACCCTGGAAGGATACCGTAACAAGGCAAAATTGATTTGCTTGCTGGGAAAAACTACGTACGTTTGACAGGGAATTACGACGCGATCACGAGCAGTTGTTTTAAAATCGCCGGTTAATTAACACGGTTCATCGTCATCAATTTAGTGCAAAAATCCTAAATTCGGGTATTGTGTGCATGTTTTTCTTATAGGTCAAGAAGTGAGTTTTTTTTTATGATTGTATGTATATATTATAAAATAATAAGTTTCTAATATCCATCTTAAATATCTGCTCATGCTAAATTTATCTTAACAACAACAAAAAAAATTGCAGTTAATGAATTAAGTGTCTGTATAAGGTTATATATTATAATATGCTAAGTGGTAATATCAGTGACAACCTAAGTTACCCGATTAGTATTACATCAAGATCCAGAACGAGAGCCTCTACGTCGTCGTCCAGGCTGTGCGCACATCCAGAACGAGAACTATTAACATCCAGCGGTAAACAAAGTAAGTTCATTATGTATTTTATCATTTTGTTGCATATCAAAGTCCTGATACTATCATAGTGTGTCCCTAAAACCATATGAGTTTTGAAAGTTTTTTTTTACTATTTACTTACTTTAAACCTAAACAATATAACTTTTTGAATATTTAAACTGAAACATAAGTACTTACAACTAAATTAGATAATTTTAACATCATTTGCATACATACATACTTACCGGTGATCAATTAAATACTTAAAAAGCCTACATTATAATTTAGTGACCTATATAAATCAAGCACACATCCACACATTGAATTAAATTATCGTTACATACCCACATGCACCCCATTCAATTATAAATTTCTAAATGAATACATCATGAATTACTACGATAACTTAAAACTATCTTGCACCAATAAAAATGTTTAAATTATATTTTAACATAATGAAAGCCTAAGCCTTTTCCTTTAATGGGGGTTGATTATTGTATAGATCTCTCACTTTCGCACTAATCTCCAGAAAGATCAATTTCGGGACAATTATTAAACACGGGTACCTATAATTGTCAAGGTGATTCACTACAGG
The DNA here is from genome assembly GCA_949372485.1 of Cheilosia soror. Taxonomy (NCBI): domain Eukaryota; kingdom Metazoa; phylum Arthropoda; class Insecta; order Diptera; family Syrphidae; genus Cheilosia; species Cheilosia soror. The sequence continues at coordinate 40,871,482 of OX443562.1, forward strand.
TGAATGGGTGGGTAAAGTGTATCCCAGGTGACAGTCCATCAGTCACCCTAAAGTGAAGCAGTAATTCAGTTAAGAGTACAACATTAGGTCCGTCCGTTTTACACCTGTTATATTGTCCGTTGACATCAAGTGATTAGGAATCTTGGAATGAATTTTTTTTGTTTACGATGTGTGTATTTACCTAAGATACAAGAACCCTCCCATATCCGGCGAGCTCTGCCGTGCCTCAGCCGCAAGCATGTCAAGTAGCGTATCTTAGGCAATTACCAACTAAGGCAAATTGTCATTTGCCCTAAACATAGTAACAAAAATGTCGCCCAACGTGTTTGCATAGTAAACGAGGATTAGAATTCGCGATCTTATTATGCATGCTTACTGTTTAGACAATAATCATCATTTTATTCTCTTTAGATTATGTTAAATTTCAGAATAGTCCCGGTACTTGGAATCCAAATTTCGATCCGCGTTGCGTCTGGTAATTTAACTGAGCCGAATTAGAATTTTTTTCTTTTGCTTTAGTCCAACTTATTCGAAGACAATTCGATTAGTTGTTGCATGCAAAAGCTAATTAAATTTAAAATCTAGTTTAGTTAGACCTTAGTTTGACGAGATGAAATCGAACTTAAGTGCAACTAAGTGCAGAACGTGTTAGACATATTCAATCTTGAAAATTTGCAACTTTGTTCTGCGTACAAACGCTTAATTACTGCTTCCCTGTCCGTCCGATTTTATAAGATTTGTGCAATTAGTGAGAAGGAGATCAATGTTAACCCCCAGAAAGGTCCATGATAATATTAGAAAAGTTTATCGATTACTTACTAGAAAAGTTTTGAAAATAAAATGGAAGGAGATTCGTTACCAAATAAGCGATTAAGAAACAAAAATATTTACTATACAAAACAGAACACTTCAAGAGGTCGTTTTTCGAATAGTGGCAGAAGAGATCAGTCAAATGCTGGTGATAGTATGTCTGAAGCGAACTGATGCTGTTCACTACCAAAACCAAAATACCCGATTTTACCCTACCCCGTCTAAACGATCAACTACTCACACTGTCATCCAGCGCTAAGTATCTAGGTATAATGCTCGATCCAAAACTTAGCTGGAAACATAACATTGAACACAGAGTAAGGAAGGCATCGGTCGCTTTCTATGCTTGTAGCAAAACCTTTGGAAAGAAGTGGGGTCTTCAACCAAAGATGACCTTGTGGATGTACACAGCCGTAGTGCGTCCTATTCTCACGTATGGATCACTAGTATGGTGGCCTGCGTTGAGCAAAGTCTACAACCTCACGAAATTGAAAAGACTGCAAAGAACAGCCAGTATAGGTACCACGGGGGCAATGAGGTCGGCCCCAACAGATGCCCTTACTGTGCTCTTGCATCTTCTACCCCTCGACCTACACACAAAATATACCGCATTATGCAGTGCTATAAGACTCAAGCAGTCGGGATGCTGGACTGCAAGGCCGTATGGCCATAGTAACATCCTGGATTCGCTACCAAGCGGCATGGTCACGTCTCCAACCGACTACATGACACCCAAATTAAGCTTCACGAAAGGCTTCCACGTCGGTTTCCCAACAAGGGACCAATGGAAGAGGGACGAAGTAGTGAAGGGCTTCGACACGGTCATATACACCGACGGATCTAAGATGAGCTGTGGTGTAGGGGCCGGTGTCTACTCGGAATCACCTCAAATATCGATTTCAGTACGCTTACCGGATTTTGCCAGTGTTTTCCAGGCGGAATTATTGGCCATTCGAGAAGCTTGCACGCAACTAGGGCGTGACACAACGCTTAAACAAAGCATTGCTATCCTTATAGATAGCCAAGCCGCCATCAAAGCAATCGACTCGGCTACCATATCCTCCAAACTGGTGCAGGAGTGCCGGAACGAACTTGCCTGTCTGAGCGAGCGCTTCAGGGTCACACTTCTCTGGGTTCCAGGGCATAGTGACGTAACAGGCAATGAGCGTGCAGATGAACTGGCCAGGAAGGGCTCAGCACTACATGCCTCGCTCTCAACGAAGGTCCACATTCCGTTAGGAACGGTAAAGGGACAAATACATTCGCATTTTCTGCAGAAAGCCAATTCCCGATGGTCGGGGTTGACGAACTGCGTCATATCAAGGAAGATATGGCCTACCTACAACCAAAGCAGAACAAATAACCTGCTAAACAGAACCCGCCCCGATATCGCCAGACTCACGGCAATAATCACGGGGCATTGGCCAATTGGAGACCATGCGGCCAAGCTAGGTATCCCTTACAACCCGCATTGCCGCAGTTGTGGTAATATAAATGAAAAAGAAACTCTGTCTCACTTCCTCTGCAAATGTCCAGCTCTAGCGAGAGCCAGACTGCGCGCACTGAACCAACCATTCCTTGACGACCTTAGCGACATCTCGGGCAAAGGGATACAGGATCTTATCCGTTTTCTCACATCCACAGGTTGGCTATAGGCACCGACCGGACCACACCCTCAACAACCACCAGAAAACAGGTAACACGAGTCGTGGTAACAAAACGGCACATTATAGTGCTAATTACCTACCTACCTACCTACCTATGTCTGAAGCGATACATTCAAAACGTACTCAGCCTAAAGTTTTGAGAACTCCTCAGAAATCTGGGCAATCAAACGTTCCTAGGAATTCCACATTACCAATGTCGCACAGTAGTCCCTCTGCTTCACTGCCGCTAACACAGATAGAATCTAACATGAACAAAGACTTACCGGGTTCTAGTCAAAATGTCCAAAATGTAGCGATACAAAATGTGTCCGAACCGGTTGTACAAATAGTTGCCGATGTTAGTAAAGAAGATGACTTACCCTGTTGTAGTAGTAGTGTTCGTAATGGAGGTATCCGACAAGTCCCTGACAATATGGCTGCGATACACCATGCAGTCAATGATGTTAGTGTATCATCACAAGCACCAACTCCTAACAATAATATAGGTGTTGAACCTGTTGTTGCTGCTTTTCAACGAATTTTAGAAGCAAACCAAAAAGTTTATATCAATGAGCTAAAATCCATCAAAGATACGTTAGTCGATCAATTCGATAAGCTTCAGATTAACAGACAAGCAACAAGACCGACAGAAGAGCATAGGGTTCATCGGAATCCGCCATCGGAGTTTGAGCAGTTCTTAAATGCTTCTATGTCTACGGCACATAATCGTAAATACGAATTGCCCAGTCAAAATACTAGTCCCTCTACTTATTCCCAAATACTGAAAATTGAAAAATGGCAAATATGTTTTGACGGAAGCGACAATGTGCATGATTTAAGGTGGAAACTTTAAAAGAGAAATCTATGTGCACTTGGAGCAATGTTATGGCAAATTTCCATGTGCTATTGAAAGGTAAAGCTGAAACTTGGTTTTGGCTGTTCCTTAAAAAAAATCCACATGCCACTTACGAATCACTTAAGTATGCTATCGTTAAAGAGTTTGGAGATATAGATAATGATCAAGATATGATCATAAAAATGTTAGGTAAGCGGCAAGGTTATAAAGAAAATTTTGATGATTTTTATAATGCTGTGATCACTATGAATAGTAGACTTCGTGAACCAATGCACGATATAAAACTGATAGATTTACTTAAGAAAAATGCAAATGAAAGTGTTGGTGCTTTACTTTTTTCATCCCAAGCTAACAGCCTGGAACATCTTCGCGATATTGCAAGAAAGGCTGAGCTATTTCTGCAGCATCAAACTTATCAGAGATTTCAACAACCGAAACGCTATGTGAATGAAATAGAAGATGCTGATTCATATAAGGGAAAGGTTGATGGGAGTTATTCGGAAGAGGAAGTGGCAGCATTTTCGCCAGTGCGAAGGACTTATCCAATAAAGTATCCCATAGATACGTCAAAATTTCGATGTTGGAATTGTGACCAAACTGGTCATTCGTTTTACGACTGCCCTTCAAACATTAGAAACCTGTTTTGTTTTCTAACAAAATATCAAAAAGAATTCAGAATTGCCGCAATAGATACAAATGTCGCAAACAATACAGAAAAGTCCTTGAAAGTACATATATTAATGAAAACACCGATCAAAGACCATTCGTTAACGTAAAACTTGGTTCAGAAACAGTATACGCATTGCTCGATTCAGGTGCATCCGTTAGTGTTCTTGGTAAAAATTGTTTTGAGTTTCTCAAAAGAAATGCAATTGATATTATAAGCATTAGATCTCACTTGAGCACTGTAGCGTACGCCTTTAAACGAAATAATATTGTCAACGAAATAATTCCGAATAATTTTGCTCGATACTTCGTTACTCGCTAGTTCACCATGCCATAAAACAGTCGCTGCATTTAACAACTGCAATAAATGCCACCCACTTCACGTCGGAAGTGCAACGTCTATCAATGCACATGCAGTGGCTGTATAAAAAGCGACTGCATTAAAGCTCGCCCTTTCTTTTTCTAATTGTCAATGGCTGTGGTTGAAAGTGCGTCGCCATATTGCGCAAATCTTAATTCGGCAATTCAAAAGTCACTCTGTGCGGGAAAATTTATAAATTAAAAATACATAATAGTGCGTAAAGTGCGAAAGTCGTTAATAAACTATATTTAACGAAAATTAATACGACAAAAACGCAAAAAAACAAAATCCCGAGGGAGAATTCCACCCTGAATCGACAACAAATTCATCAGTGCACATCAAAGGTTGCGACCTAATTGCAAAATCGTAAGCATTCCCCAGGTAAAATTAATTTATAGTTAGTTAGAAAAAAATGTGAAAGTGACCGTGTACCTATCACCCTTTCAGATAAGGCGGCCTCAGGTATCGCAATCTACCACCACGCGGACTGCTAAATCTGGTAGTGAGATACCTGCAGCGCACCTTTTCTCCATTTTTTTGGCCCACGTGCAAAATTACGCACCGGCGAGGCGGTACAACTTACCACTAATACGTACGTACTCCGATAACATATATGTATGGACATACAGATCTATATGATTCGTATGACGACCATTTCGATTGAGTACCAAAAAAAAAAAACGCCACAGCTTCGTCACCACCATTCATTTATGTATGGAAGTAGTCAAATATCAGTGAGCTCAATTTACATCTGCCACATGTTGCTGCCCCTGTGCAGGCCGAAGAAAAAAACGAATCCACGTGTGTCGTAATTCCCCCACGCGAACAAACATCACGTCACCAATAAGGCGATCAGCACACGATCAACGAATTCACCGCAGTTGAGTTCGCAAGTTACCTGCTCTGCTGGACCAGCCAGCCACCATACCAACACCTGTATGGTTAACCCACCGAAGGCCATACGCATCGACAAGAGAAGAGGACCGTAGTATAAGATAAGCAAGTAGTTTTAGTTATCATTCATTCATTCATCCATTCATTCATTTTCAATGGTCCGCTTGTCCATTAAGTGGGTCGCGGGTGCAGGTTGCTCAAGTGGACCCTCCATAGCTCTCGATCCTCCGCCATCGACTCTAAATCATCAAGGGCAATCCCCATGCGGGTATAGGAGAGATTATGGACTTGATCTAACCATCTCATCCTTGGTCTACCTAGAGGACGCCTACCCGATGGTAAGGATTCCATAGCACGTCGTGGAATCCTGGTCGGGGACATGCGTTTAACATGACCAAACCACCGAAGCATGGATCGCTCCGTCCGGAGAAGTAGCTGCTCGACATTGAGTTCCTCACGTATTCTGGTATTTCTGATGCGATCTCTACGGGTCACACCAGCAATACTACGGAGAAATCTCATTTCGGCAGCTTGTATCCGCGATCTTATTCTTTCGGTCATTACCCAAACCTCATGACCATAGGTGAGAGTTGGAACAAACACTAAATTAAAGACTGACAACTTAGCTTTGACACCAAGTTCAGTCCTCCTAATAACAGAATGACCAAGCTGTCTCAAAATTGATCCAGCCTGACCAATCCTACAGGAAAACTCGGCATTGCTTCTTCCATCACTCGTGAATAAGACCCCGAGATACTTAAACTTCTCCACCTGTTTCAATGGGACTCCACTAACATGCAGAGTGCATTGAACAGTCATTCTGGAGACGACCATCACTTCAGATTTGTTCACGTTTACCTTCATCTCAGCTTCAACACAAACGGTTACAAACCGATCGAGTGCGCGCTGAAGTTCAGTCTGAGAGGATCCAAGTATGACCAAGTCATCAGCGAAGAGCAAATGACTTATCCTCAGATCTCCCAATTCGAAACGTTCCTCGCCAAGACTGCGCTGTAACATCCAGTCCATATAAGTAATGAAAAGGAGAGGCGACAAGACGCACCCCTGACGAAGTCCAACGCCCACGGTGAAAGGTATTGATTTAACGCCGTTTACCCGAACACAGCTTTACCAGTTTGTGTAAAGAGATTGAATGGCTCTCAAGAGAGAACCATCAATTCCATACTCCTGTAATACACTCCAGAGTTTCCCTCGAGGGACTCGGTCATATGCTTTCTCCAAATCTACGAAGCAAGAGTAAACAGGTGTAGCATACTCCCAAGCATTCTCAAGTACCATTCTGAGAGTGAATAACTGGTCGGTTGTGCTTCTGCCGGGACAAAAGCCGCACTGCTCATCTCCTAATCGTGCCTCGACCACAGCTCTGCAACGCATTTCCAGCACCTTGGCAAAGACTTTTCCGGGGAGACTTAAAAGTGATATACCCCTGTAATTGGAGCAATCCCTTTTATCCCCTTTCTTGAAAAGAGGCACAATCACCCCAATCTGACAATCGCTGGGAGTTTCGCCGCATTCCCAGGCCACTTTAATGACACGAGAGAGCCATTTGACTCCCTCTTCACCTAAGGCCTTTAGCGTTTCTGGCCGGATTTCATCCACTCCGGCAGATTTGCCAGCTTTTAGCGATTTGATCGCAAGAGTGACTTCCTCTACCGTGGGACTATTTTCCGCCCTGCTTAAGGCGATGGATGTGTCATCCTCAATGCCCTGGATTGGATTGAGCAATTCGGAAAAGTGCTCGCTCCATCTGCGCAAGATGTCCTCCTCATTAGAAAGAAGTGTACCATCTTTGGATTTGACTCCTTCGATAATGTTCCACTTCCTTCCTCTAAGACGGCGGATGGTCTGCCAGAACACCTTGCTTGCAGATCTGTGATCACGGTCCAATTTTTCGCCGAACTCCTTCCAAGACTGTTCTTTGGCTGCTTTAACAGCCAATTTGCAAGTTCTTCGCGCCTCAATTTACCGGTTTCGAGAAGGAGAGTCCCCCAAGTGAATCCACACCTTGAAAGCCTTCTTCTTCTCTCTGATAGCTTCTTGAACTCCGGGGGTTTTAAACCACGCAGTTCTTTTCTCACCACCAGCCGCCACACCGAGCCGCTTCACTCCGCAAACATGTCCTGCAGAGGCAATAACTGCTGTTGAAAACAACTGCCATTCTTCCTCTACATTCAATGGAACATTTGGAATTTGTTCAAACCTTTCAGATACCTGCCGTGCAAATTCCTCCCGTATCTCATCGTTCTGCAGCCCCTCCCACCATATGTGCGTAACCATTCTTGGTTTACGCTTTGGCAGGATAGGTATTTGATCATTGAGATACAATTTGCATAGCACCAGGTGGTGATCAGTTGACAGTTCAGCCCCTATCAACACACGAACATCACAAACCATCCTTTTAATACACGACGGTACCACAAAGAAATCTATCAGCGATTTCTGCTGCAGACTTCGACGGTACCATGTGTATTTATGGATATCTTTGTGTGGAAAGAAAGTGTTCCTAATGGACATTCCATTTGAGCAACAAAAGTCCAACAACTTCTCTCCGTTCGCGTTCTGATCGGGGTCACCGTGTTTCCCAATCGCGCTGCCCCATGTCGAGAAATCCGCACCCACGTGAGCATTGAAATCACCCATCAGGATATAAGAATCCATATCTGCAACCTTTTCAAGGGCTGTATCAACTTCATCTAAGAAAGCTGCGTACCCTGACTCCAGATTCGGTGCATACACCTGCACTAGAGCCAGAGTTGATCTTTCAAGCTTAAGCTTTAAGATCGCAACTCTCCCTCCTAATGGTATCCACTCCAATACTCTGCCTGCCAGCCTGGGACTTGTGAGTATCCCCACTCCCGCCTGAGCAGACATTGAAGGTGCTACTCCCGACATGAAGAGTTTCCACCCATCCGCAAGGTCCACAGTTCCAGAACCCCTTTGCTTTGTTGAGGAAACACCAACTATATCTAGTCGATATTTGACAGCCTCCCCAACAAGCTCCAGGTCTTTTCCCGTGAGCGAAGAGATGTTCCACGTGCCTATCCTAAGTCGATGCCGTTGTCGAGTTGTCGAAAGTCCACTTATGCCCCTATTGGTGCATAGCGCATACCCCCTCTGACCCCCATAATGGTTTGCGAGACCATTGATAGGAAGCTCGTAGCCGTTTCGGGTTAAACCCGGCCGACTGCCGAGCGTGACAAGCCGACCACCAGACGCTCGCAAACTGCCACCCTCCAGGCCTGGCTCCAAAGGGCGCCCTATTATGACAGGCTTGGCAATATCCGAGGCTCTTTTAGTTCTTCTTGTCATCGTTGGGTGTGTGCTTCGTCAGCCATGTCTAGGTAAACCTAGACATGTTGCCCGCCCCCCACCGCGGGGAGGTCAGCTACATGAGGGGGCTGTTTTAGTTTAGTTATTTTTTTTTTAAACTTCAAATCGTATTTTGTACATAAAAAAAAAAGAACAAAGGTAATGTCAGTATGAAATCAATTGGAGTCATTCATATTTATGGTTAGGATGCCTAAAGAAAATATAAAAATAATCTTAATTTCAGCCAAGTATCCAAGGTACAACCTTATTGCAACATCGCAGACACATCCAGACGATTTGTGCGCACAAAGCGGAGGAGCAAGCTGTATTTTACCGGCCGACAACTGCAGTCACAAGACTAAAGAAACCAAATTGTAAGTTCGACATTTTTTTTATATTATCTTTTGGCATATATATTTTTCGTAAGAGACCTAAAACCTTTTTTTTTTTGAGTTAAGTCATATCATAGTATCTATCTAAATTCTCACGGTAGCGAATAAGCAAAAACCCTTGAAATGTTATTTTTGTTTGGAAAATTATAATCCTTTGCTATGAAAGATACTCACTTTAAATACAATATATGTACTAGATTTCCATTTTTTTTTGTAAGGTTCGGTCTCAAGTTTTAAAATTAATACGATAATTTTCAAACAAAATACTGACACACAATAATGCAACCTAATAATTTATTATTCAAAATTGTTGTAATAACTATATCTACTGCGTTTACCTTGCCCTTTATAGCCATATGGGCTTAAATATACTTTTTTCAATTCGAATTGTAACAAACAATTTCAGTCGTTCTTTTTCCTTCAATATGAAATCTCATATAAGGATGGTTTAAGTTTTCTTTCATTTTGGTGATAGTGTTGTGATTGAAACAGGGATGTAAATACGGCGTAAACGAATTTTATTAGGGGTTACCAACAAATATGCATCGGCACTTGGTAACCATGGTGACAATGCCCATTGGACATTGGATAAGGGTGGGATCCGCCGAAAGATGACCTTAGATCATCGCCTGTCAATAACAGCCGACAGTTATATGTTTCCTCTTGTATCGTTTACGTTTTTTTCCCCTTGCTTTGTTTTGGGTTCGGGTTTCCTTACCTCATGCCTACATGTATTTAACCTTATGTTATATTACAGCATTAGTACAGGTCTCTCATAGGAACTACTTCATCGAAACTAGATATTGCAAAACTTAATTTTTTTTCGGCACGGTAATTTTTATTTTGTGGACCAAATGGACAGCAGAAAAGAACCACCCCCACCGACGAGCTAATTGCCGGAGCCTTTCGCAAGCGTGCCGACCCTCTGCCCAGGAGATGGAACCTCGTTTCCAAAACATCTTCTCTCCTCCCAGTCCTGTGTAAGATGTGAAAACTTCATCATCATATCTGATTTTTCTACAGCACAGCGGATGGTACGAAACAAAACATCCATGGCTTCTGCAAGATACCGGTTTCATTTAATAATCTTACAAAAACCTTGAACTTTTAGGTATATTGTTCCAAACCTTCAACAAGAAGTCTATCTTGGGATAAACTTTTGGAAGGAGTTCAAAGTCGCTCCCCAGATAGTTTCGGAACTGACTGTTATCGAAAATAATTTAATTCCTGACGAATCCAAATTTGACGATTTAACTCCAATACAACAGTATGAAATGGAAAAAGTAATTGCACTTTTCCCTTCATTCTCAAAGATTGGACTCGGACGTACAAACCTAGAACTACATTCAATTGACACGGGGGATGCTGTACCCATAAAGGCCAAGCAATTTCCGCTCTCACCACCTCGTCAGGCTCAGGCATATCAAGAGTTAGATCGAATGCTTAGTCTCGGCGTCATAGAAGAAAGTAATAGTCCGTGGTGTTCACCAATTGTTCTGTTAATAAAACCAGGAAAAGTTAGACTTTGCCTGGACTCACGCAAATTAAATAGTGTGACAAAAAAGGATGCTTATCCTTTGCCACACATTAGCGGACTGTTAAGTAGATTAAAAGACACACATTTCATAAGCGGGATTGACTTGAAAGACGCCTTCTGGCAAATCCCACTTGAAAGTGAGTCAAGAGAAAAGACGGCATTTGCTGTGCCCGGTCGGCCACTGTACCAGTTTACAGTTATGCCTTTCGGTCTATGCAACGCCCCACAAAGGATGAGTCGACTTATGGATCGGGTAATACCTGCTCGTATCCGTGAGAACGTATTCATCTATTTAGATGATCTGCTGGTGTGTTCGGCAACGTTTGATGAGCATCTTAGTTAGTTACAGGAGGTAGCAGCATGTTTTCACAGAGCCAAACTAACAATAAACGTAGAGAAGAGTACATTTTGCCAAAAAGAAATAAAATTTCTAGGATACATTGTCGGTCAAGGGTGTTTAAAAACAGACCCAGGTAAACTAAAAGCGATAACTAAATTTCCCATTCCGAAAACTGTTCGGCAGATTCGGCGATTCATCGGTATGGCGGGGTGGTACAGGCATTTTATCCATAACTTCGCAGATTTAGCTGCTCCCCTAACTGACTGTCTCCGTACATCTAAGGATTTTGCATTAACCGAAGCTGCGACTATTGCCTTCCATAAATTAAAGGATGCATTAACATCTGCTCCTGTACTAGCACAACCAGATTTTTCCAAAGCATTTACAATCCAATGTGATTGCCTCAACGACAGGTGTAGGTGGTGTATTATACCAAGTAGATGAAGAGGGGCGTGAGAGGCCTATAGCATTTGTCTCGCAAAAATTAAACCCAGCTCAAAAGAATTACACCGTGTCTGAATTAGAATGCCTTGCTGCGATAGTATGTGTAAAAAAATTTAGACCTTACGTGGAGGGGCTTCCTTTCAAAATCGTAACAGACCACTCCAGCTTAAAATGGCTCATGGCACAAAAAGATCTTACCGGCCGACTTGCCAGGTGGAGTTTGAAGTTACAGAGTTACGATTTTCTTATGGAGCACCGTAAGGGGTCATTAAATGTTGTGCCAGACACACTTTCTCGTGTGAATATGGACGAGTTAACAGGTACTCACACGCATTATGAAACAGATTTGAGTTCCCCATATTTTTTTTCAGGTGACTATGCTAAATTAAAATTAGAGATAATAAAGAATCAAGACAACTTGCCCGACACCTGTGTATCGGATAACCTAATCTACAAAAGGGTTATGTTCCGAAGTGGGTCTGATGATGAAGAATCATCCCTGTGGAGACTGTGGTTGCCGAAAGAGCTGACGGCAGAAGTGGTAGCAAATGCGCATGATAAAGAAGGTTGTCATGGAGGTTTTGCTAAAACCTTGTTCAGAGTTATGCAGAAGTACTTTTGGCCTGGAATGGCAAAGCAAATCCGGTCATATACAAACCGGACCAAACGCCACACTTCGTCCTCCAATGGGCAATCAAGTGATTACAGAAAGACCGATGCAGCGTTTGTATATTGATTTGCTAGGGCCATATCCAAGAACCAAGCAAGGGAATTCGTCAATTTTCATTGCAATCGACCATTTCACAAAATTTATCTTTCTTAAGCCACTCAAGAAAGCGTGTTCTATAGCTATCACTAAGTTTCTCGAATCTAACATATTCCACCTTTTTGGCACCCCACAATATATCCACAGCGATAACGGTAAGCAATTCGTTTCGAAGGAATTTGCAAAACTGTTAACCACTTATAATATCAAACATATTAGGACAGGACTATATAGCCCACAAAGCAATGCCTCCGAAAGAGCCAATAGGGAGATTTTGTCAAAATTACGAGTCCTAATTAAAAAGGAGCATGGAGAATGGGATAGATACGTATCTCTAATCGAATGCATTCTTCGGAGTGACTACCACTCCTCTACTAAATGTTCTCCATATTACGCTCTCTTCGGACAGAATATGATTCTCGATGGTTCAGAATATAAGCTACTAGAAAGATTGAACTGTGTAAATGAGTCCGAGATGCAAACAATTCCTAATGCTGTCAAGATGGATTTGATAAAGCAACGTATAAAGCAGAATCTCCAAAGCTCTCATGTAAAGGCAGAAAAAACTTATAATCGTAGGTCTAAACATATAAACTTTGTTGAAGGTCAAGAGGTATTCCGCAGGAACTTCGAACACAGTTCATTTGCCCAAGGAAAAAGCTCTAAGTTTTTACATAAGTTTATAAAATGCCGAATAAGTCGAAAAGTAGGAACTTGTCTCTATGATCTTGAAGATCTCAAAGGGAAACCAATCGGACGCTACCACGCAAAGGACATTCGTCAATAAGCACGTAAAAACCTGACATCTCGATTTTCCTTTTTGTTTACTGCTTGCTAACTGTAAACCAAGAAGGTTTGTTACGGATGTCAGAAAGTATTCCAACTACATGACCAACATTCCACCTTACCGACATTGCGAAAATCTCTATCATTTGGAACGCACCCAAGAAAATTCCCTAATCGAGAAACATAAAACAGGAAGTAAAGAAAAGTAGAAAAAGAAAAAAGTTCTGTGGGTGATACTAGCTCGATCTGCTTGGCGTGTTTGTTCTTTTCTATTTTGGCGGTGAAGCCGACTGATCGTGCTCCATAAGTACCTAATAAATCTTTGCTTAAAATATTATAAGTGCCAAGAGTTTTTTATTTATAAAATAAAAGCACATTTAAAACACGCTAGTACGTATTCCCGAAAAAAAAGTGAGCTTAGGTAAGATTCATGCATGCACTATTTGCCTATGCCAAATGCCTAATTTAAATTTCTGCAGCACGCGTGTGCCCTGGTGAATTTTCTGGAGGAGTATTGATACGCAGCAGCTATCATACTATCCAATCCAATTTGGCTGTTATCAGCTTACAAAAGATTAAAAATCTGTTTATCGGTAAGAAATGCTCATATTTCTTTTCTATACACCTGTTCTTAAACAAAAATGCACAGCCTCTCAGGTAACACGCAATTATTCACCTGGCGGAGTCTTAGCAAGTGCGATCATACTCCGCCAACATTTTTACTTTTGGGCCTATCAAACACACGACGGCAACTCTTGTCCCAAGAATAGGAGAAATAGGAGAGCGACAATAAACCATTTATAAAATTTCATCAACGGGATAACAAGTGCATCAGAATACACCAACTAACGGGTAACACACCAGCACTTCACACTCACAAGTTTAATTCGCTCGCAAATCATATCATCCACGCAGATCGATCTTAATCGATCTTTGCACGAGAAAAAAAAACAAAAAAAACACAGCTCATTGTGTCACACGCGATCACGAGCAGTTGTTTTAAAATCGCCGGTTAATTAACACGGTTCATCGTCATCAATTCATTCATTCATTCATTCATTTTCAATGGTCCGCTTGTCCATTAAGTGGGTCGCGGGTGTAGGTTGCTCAAGTGGACCCTCCATAGCTCTCGATCCTCCGCCATCGACTCTAAATCATCAAGGGCAATCCCCATACGGGTAGAGGAGAGATTATGAATTTGATCTAACCATCTCATCCTGGGTCTACCTAGGGGACGCCTGCCCGATGGTACGGATTCCATAGCACGTCGTGGAATCCTGGTCGGGGACATGCGTTTAACATGACCAAACCACCGAAGCATGGATCGCTCCGTCCGGAGAAGTAGCTGCTCGACATTGAGTTCCTCACGTATTCTGGTATTTCTGATGCGATCTCTACGGGTCACACCAGCAATACTACGGAGAAATCTCATTTCGGCAGCTTGTATTCGCGATCTTATTCTTTCGGTCATTACCCAAACCTCATGACCATAGGTAAGAGTTGGAACAAACACCGAATTAAAGACTGACAACTTAGCTTTGACACCAAGTTCAGTCCTCCTGATAACAGAATGACCAAGCTGTCTCAAAATCGATCCAGCCTGACCAATCCTACAGGAAAACTCGGCATTGCTCCTTCCATCACTCGTGAATAAGACCCCGAGATACTTAAACTTCTCCACCTGTTTCAATGGGACTCCACTAACATGCAGAGTGCATTGAACAGGCGTTCTAGAGACGACCATCACTTCAGATTTGTTCACATTTACTTTCATCTCAGCTTCAACACAAACGGCTACAAACCGATCGAGTGCGCGCTGAAGTTCAGTCTGAGAGGACCCAAGGATGACCAAGTCATCAGCGAAGAGCAAATGACTTATCCTCAGATCTCCCAATTCGAAACGTTCTTCGCCAAGACTGCGCTGTAACATCCAGTCCATATATAATGAAAAGGAGAGGAGACAAGACGCACCCCTGGCGAAGCCCAACGCCCACGGTGAAAGGTATTGATTTAACGCCGTTTACCCGAACACAGCTTTTACAGTTTGTGTAAAGAGATTGAATGGCTCTCAAGAGAGAACCATCAATTCCATCGAGGGACTCGGTCATATGCTTTCTCCAAATCTACGAAGCAAGCGTAAACAGGTGTAGCATACTCCCAAGCCTTCTCAAGTACCATTCTGAGAGTGAATAACTGGTCGGTTGTGCTTCTGCCGGGACGAAAGCCGCACTGCTCATCTCCTAATCGTGCCTCGACCACAGCTCTGCAACGCGTTTCCAGCACCTTGGCAAAGACTTTTTCGGGGAGACTTAAAAGTGATATACCCCTGTAATTGGAGCAATCCCTTTTATCCCCTTTCTTGAAAAGGGGCACAATCACCCCAATCTGCCAATCGCTGGGTGTTTCGCCGCATTCCCAGGCCACTTTAATGACACGAGAGAGCCATTTGACACCCTCTTCACCTAAGGCCTTTAGCATTTCTGGCCGGATTTCATCCACTCCGGCAGATTTGCCAGCTTTTAGCGATTTGATCGCAGAAGTGACTTCCTCTACCGTGGGACTATTTTCCGCCCTGCTTAAGGCGATAGATGTGTCATCCTCAATGCCCTGGATTGGATTGAGCAATTCGGAAAAGTGCTCGCTCCATCTGCGCAAGATGTCCTCCTCATTAGAAAGAAGTGTACCATCTTTGGATTTGACTCCTTCGATAATGTTCCACTTCCTTCCTCTAAGACGGCGGATGGTCTGCCAGAACACCTTGCTTGCAGATCTGTGATCGCGGTCCAATTTTTCGCCGAACTCCTTCCAAGAATGTTCTTTGGCTGCTTTAACAGCCAATTTGCAAGTTCTTCGCGCCTCAATGTAAAATAAAAAATATGGTTGTCCGATCGTGTCGGCTGTTAATTCCAATCTATTTATTTCCCTGATATCCAAATACAATTCGACTTAATAAAACTTAACTAAATACATTTTTGTTTACTTAGCATTTCCGGCAGAACGGAAACCAATATTATGTTGCTGATTCAATTATTGATGTAATTGCACTTTTATTATTTAATGCCAAAGTGCAATTACCTTTTATGCAAGAAGTGCAATTTAAATACTTGAACATGTACTGGCGTAGGTCGTTGCTATTGACTCCATCCGGTTGTTTGTAAATACTGGCGTAGGTCGTTGCTATTAACTCCTCCCTGCGTTAGGTTTGAACGTCTCTGTTCAATATTTTATAAACTTGCATTCGAATTGCTTCCGTATCAAGTGGTGTTTCTGCTTGGGGTTGCGTGGTCGTTATTGAAATGTTTTTAGGCTTTAGTTTGATGTATAATATCACCAAAATGATCATTAGCAGCGTTCCACTAACTCCATACCAGGTCCATTGGCTGTTTTCCAGTGTAACTTTAAATTGTTGTTCAGGAGTTGGGAAAGGCAAGTATCTTCATTATTAATTTTACAGTATGTGTAGGAAATTGCTTTTTTACAATTGTGTAGGGGAAAATGATTTTCGTTGCAGTTCGCAGTTAAATTGTTTTTTAAGTCTAGTATCTTATTATTATGTATTACTGGAGCTATTTCATAAAATTTACAAGTTTCCTTAACTATAGGGATCTTAATTAGGTATACAAGTGTTTCATTGTAGTAATACATTTTTACATCAGCAATAAGTAACAGTTCACGTATGGATGTTGCAGTGTTTTCTTTAAAATTAATGAATTCTATTTCTTCTATATTTAACATTAAAGGATTAACAATATTATGTTTTGATAATGCGAGAGCATACAAATTATTTTTTAAGTTATCAATAATTATTCTGTTTCTTCTCGTCACCAACATTGTTAATATTTGATGATCTACTGTAATTTGGTTATGGTCGGTATTTTTTATGTTATTAATTCTGTCAGTGATTTCATCTAATTTATCTTCTATTTCTTTATTGATTTCTATTTGCCTATTATTTCCTCTGACTAATTCATTTTCTTGTAATCTAAGAATTTCGAAATCTTGATGATCTGGTACTCCTGCAACAAATTTTATTGCGGATCCAATGAAATCAATAGATCTACGAATTTTCGTAGGAGATTTTAGGACTCGAAGTAAGCGCTCTATTTCTTTAACATCCTGTTGCAGTATCTCCCTATCTCTTTCATCTTTAAGAGAGTTTATAATTTTGGTATTGTCGGTAATGATGGCATCGAGCTCAGAAAAATTGGTCGAATGTTTTAAATAAAAGGAATGTTCAAAAATTGCTACCTCGCCCGTAGGTATTGGGATAAATTCTGCATTTGAATAGTCCATGATTTTCGTATGTACTAAACGAAAAATAGTTAATCTGCAAATAAGAAAATTTATCTCAAATTATTTTTGTGTGCCTGTCTTCCGTCAATTACTACCGCGGTTCCTAAGTCTGCCTGAACTGTTTTTTCATTGTAAATTTTGGTGAACTTATTTCCTATTCTTCTATTTGCTTTTAAATAAACTCGCCTGGTTTGAATTCTTTAGGTGTAGTCTTATTGTTGTGATAAGATCTTTGGCCTGTTTTGTTTTGAGTTTTAAAATAATTTCGTTTTTCATTTGTTCAGAAATATTGTGAAAAATATCTACCGGTTTATAACCGGTGACTGAATGGATAGTGTTATTGTATTTGTGAGTTGAAAGAAGCATCAGTTCAGCAACGCCTGTCGTTGTTTCTTTTGTACAGCGAGCAATTTCAGCAAGGGTTGAGTGAAATCGTTCAACTTGGCCGTTACTTTGACTATGAAGTGCTGGTACTGAGTGTGTTGAAATATTGAACTCGTTTTCTAATAGTGCCTGCGTTGAAATGGATGTAAAAGCACCTTCATTATCTGTGACTATTACTTTCGGATTTCTAAATTGCGAAATGATTTCTATTAAGGGTTTTCTTATATCAGTAGAGTTTCTAGAAGCGATGTGTTTTATGATAGCAAATGTGGAGAATTTGTCGATACATGTAATAAAATATTTTTGTCCTGTATTGTAAATATCTAAATGAAGGATTTCTCCTACATTAGTGGGAATTGGCGTCGCACCGATTGGATGTTGTTTTGGCCTACGATGATATTTATTTTCTTTGCAAATCTTACATTTCGATGTATATTCTTTGCAAAGTTTTTTTTAAATTGGGAAAATAATAGTCGGAAATTATTTGTTTGTAGTTCTCATTTGGTCCTCTGTGGGCTCTGTTGTGTTCGGTTACTAATATGTCGTCTTGGTCGTTTTTGTTAAACACGTCTTGTACAAGTTTGTTGGTATATTTCATTTTAACGTTTGGAAATGAATTCATTAACTCATTCTGTATGTGTCCTAATGTTTCGAGATTGCAATAAATTCCATTGTTTATTTCAGTATTAAGAGCGTTTTTCAGTAATTTTATTAGCTCTGGTATTGATGCAAATGTTACTGTATGTCTAACTTGCTTTTGGAAAAGTAATTTTGTTTTTTTATTGCTCTCTACTCCTGGAAGAATAAAGATTTGGTTCTTGAAGCAATTTATTGGGTTTTCTACTGATGGGATTATTTTTGTTAAAGATTCTTCGCTGTGAACAGTTCCTTCTGAGTCAGTAATTATATTAATGTGCTGTCGCGATAATGCGTCAGCAACCTTGTTTTCTTTACCGGGCTTATAATAGAACGTAGGAGAATATTCCTCGATAAAGGCTCTCCATCTTTTTAGTTTAGTATTTGGATTTTTTTCTGATATCGCGAAGGTTAGAGGTTGATGGTCAGTATAAATATTAATGTTTGGGGCACCATAAAGGTAGTTTCTTAATGTTTGTAATGCCCAGACAATAGCCAGCATTTCTCTTTCGTTGGTCGCATAATTTTCCTCCGTTTTACTCAATGTACGAGAAATCATTGTGATTGGTCTCCCTTGCTGAGACAACACAGCGCCAATTGCATGCGATGAAGCATCTGTTGTAAGCTCAAACGGTTTTCGAAAATCTGGGTATAATAGCAGGACATCCTCTGATGCTAATATGTTCTTGATTCTATTGAAAGCACCTATTGCTTCAGCGTCGAGTTCGATTGTTATCTTTTTTGACTGGTTTGCTTTAATGTTACCATTTTCTCCCCTAAGGTATTTAGTCAAGGGTTTCGCTAGGGACGCGTAGTCTTTAATAAACCGGCGATAATAGCCGGAAAGGCCGAGAAACGACCTCAAACCTCTTAGAGACTTTGGCGTTTCGAAGTTTATTATATCTTTTACCTTGTCGGGACACGTTTTGATACCCTCACTGGACACTAAAAATCCTAAAAACTCAACCTGTCGTTTAAAAAATTTAGATTTCTCTATTGAAATACGCATATTAGCGTTGTAAAGCTTGGAAAATATTCTGTCAATGGCCTCCAGGTGTTCACTTTCGGTTTTTGAGAATATTATTACGTCATCAATGTAGACGTGACAACTCTTCCCAATTTCTGATCTTAATACATCGTCTATAGCGCGTTGGAATATGCTTGGACCATTTTTACCCCAAATGGCAACCTACAAAACTCATATTTCCCGTTGTTAATTGAGAATGCTGTTTTTTCTCGGTCTTTCTCCTCGAGAAGGATTTGGTGAAAACCCGCTTTTAAATCAATTGTAGTGTAAAAATTAGCTTGGCCTAAATTCGACAATATCACTGAGATTTCCGGAATCGGATACCTATCCGCTATGGTACGTTCGTAAAGCTTCCGATAATCGAAAACTAGTCTAAATCTTTGACTACCGTCCTCATCTGTTCCTTTCTTAGTTACCACCACTATAGGAGTATTATACGGTGACCTTAAAGGTTGAATAATACCGTCGTCTAACAGTCGTTGTACTTCTGCATTGACAAATGACACTGCAGCCATATTATAAGGTCTTGGCCTAGAATAAATTGGTTCTGCATCAATAGTTCTTATGGATGCTTTAATATTTGTATTAAATGGCAGTTTTTGGTCTGACTGTGCAAAAACACCTGCGTGTGCCTTTATCATTTTCTGGAATTCGCTTTCGATATTATTAGGGACAGATTCTATGTCTATTTCTATATTATTTGTTTGTTCGCAGTGTAGAAATTCCAAGGGCTCGATACCCCCCTCGTATATCAGGATCGCGTTATCGGTATCTATTTTGGCTTTAATTTTTGAGAGAAAGTCGTAACCTATAATGGCATCAAATGTTTCTAAATGTGGTAATATAAAAAATTCTGTCTAAGCCCCCAAAACGAACGTCTCACATTTATGTGTAATTTGATTTGCACCATTCAGAGTTTTTGCTATAAAATGCTTGTTGTTTGGTTTAATATTTCTTAAGTGAGGCAAATTTTTGATGTAGTTCTTGGCACTTCCGGTATCAATTAAGATTTTCAACAAGGTTGTGTTGTTAAGTCTTTTCTTGATAAACGGCAATGCCGAAGTTATCCTAAAAAATTAATCTCATCGACGTCATTAAAACCTACTTCTTCATCTTCACTATAACCTTCTGATTCAAATTCGTTTCTATACAAACTATCGCAATCATCTAGTTTCTCAGCTTGTGGCTGGATTTGGTTTATACGCTGCAATTTAGCTGTGTTTTGCCGGTCAGATTCTCTTGGTCTCTTTATATTTATATTTTATATATTATTTGGATTTGGGTAGGAAGGTGCGGGGCGACTGTAAGTAATTTCTTTTGGAGTAAACTTCAATTGCTGCTGATATGGTTTATTTTCACTACTGCGTAGTCTGGAAACTGATGGATCTACATCCATAGGTTTTACCTTTTGCTGTTCATGATTTTGGTAGGAAATTTTGAGAGTGTCGTTCGTCCTTCTCCTATACTGAGGGTTGCCGCTGTAGGAAATTCTATCTCGTCCTTGCTGGGCATCGAAAGCTCTGGCAAAGTCGTAACGATGCTGGTTTGCTTCCAACTCTTGGGCTTTAGCAAGAGCAGATGGTAAATCTTGACATCCGGCAGAAAATAAAATGTTACACCAAGGCTTATTTAGACCAGATATAAAAACACGTAAGGCATCGGACCGATATTTCGCTGCCAATGAGTCTTTTACTTCTTGGTTCCCTGAGTATTCCATTGTTATTTTGCTAATTATCAGCGTTAAGCTTTTTTCAATTTGATCATAAAAGTCTGAAATACTCATACGAACGACCTTGACATAGGATGGAGAGTTGGTTTTCAAGAACATGTAATGGACGTTTATCGGAATACGTATGATCGAGACGTGCAATTATGGCATCGAAATTTAAAACTGTATTAAAAGAAGATAACACTAAATCAGCCGATCCTGTAATTTTATTACGGATAATGGCTACTGCCTGATAATATTTTTCTGTTCCCACATATGATTTAAATAATTCTATGGCCGTATTAGCCGCTTGTCTCCAAGAAATATATTTTGCCTGTTCACCCGAGAATTCTGGTAAAGATTTTATTAAGTCGAGCGAAATCAGACATTCTACGTCGGAGGTGCTTACAGAAATAGGTTCGTAAGTTACAACTGTGCAGGAAGATAGTTGCATTGAGTTCAGTTTCACTGTTAGTTCCTCGATTTTTGCATTTACACTTTCCTTGACCGTCTTATTTTCTGTCATTAATTCATTCATTTTTCTCATTACCGCACCACACGCAGTTTCAACTGCAACTTCTACAGCTGAAGAAATAATTTGCGAAATATTCTCCGCCATGACTAATTAAATTGTTAACCACAGAAGAATATTAACTCGAAAATTTTACTACAGTAACCACACTAATAATTCAGAACTTAACTGCTTAAATTTACACTAGATATTTTTAAATTATTTATAGAATAGTGTTTGGGAAATGTGCAAGGTTAATATACCTAAATGAATCACTTGGTTCACTATTTAACTTAACTATTTTTATGTTAAACTCACAGTATTAATAATTTTCTCATGATTTTACTGCTTCTGTGTCCCACGATGTGAATGGATTTTTCCCACGATGAGGAATTTAAAGATGTGTTGTTTGATGTTGTTGCTCCTGCGTCCCACTATGAGGATGTGAAGGGATTTTTCCTGCGATGAGGAATTTAAAGATAAGTTGTTTTGATGTGTGGATCCGTGCTCCTCCACCAGTACGGTTTGGCTATCGACGAAAATAAAGTATCCTTACTATGGGGATTTCTGTTACTCTATTATCCTTTATAAGGACTTTGGGAGTATTACTTTCTGATAGCCCCACGTTGGGCGCCAAATAAAAAATATGGTTGTCCGATCGTGTCGGCTGTTAATTCCAATCTATTTATTTCCCTGATATCCAAATACAATTCGACTTAATAAAACTTAACTAAATACATTTTTGTTTACTTAGCATTTCCGGCAGAACGGACACCAATATTATGTTGCTGATTCAATTATTGATGTAATTGCACTTTTATTACTTAATGCCAAAGTGCAATTACCTTTTATGCAAGAAGTGCAATTTAAATACTTGAACATGTACTGGCGTAGGTCGTTGCTATTGACTCCATCCGGTTGTTTGTAAATACTGGCGTAGGTCGTTGCTATTAACTTGTACCGGTTTCGAGAAGGAGAGTCCCCCAAGTGAATCCACACCTTGAAAGCCTTCTTCTTCTCTCTGATGGCTTCTTGAACTCCGGGCGTTTTAAACCACGCAGTTCTTTTCTCACCACCAGCCGCCACACCGAGCCGCTTCACTCCGCAAACATGTCCTGCAGAGGCAATAACTGCTGTTGAAAACAACTGCCATTCTTCCTCTACATTCAATGGAACATTTGGAATTTGTTCAAACCTTTCAGATACCTGCCGTGCAAATTCCTCCCGTATCTCATCGTTCTGTAGCCCCTCCCACCGTATGCGCGTAACCATTCTTGGTTTACGCTTTGGCAGGATAGGTATTTGATCGTTGAGATACAATTTGCACAACACGTCATCAATTTAGTGCAAAAATCCTAAATTCGGGTATTGTGTGCATGTTTTTTTTTATAGGTCAAGAAGTGAGTTTTTTTTTATGATTGTATGTATATATTATAAAGTAATAAGTTTCTAATATCCATCTTAAATATCTGCTCATGTTAAATTTATCTTAACAACAAAAAAAAAATTGCAGTTAATGAATTAAGTGTCTGTATAAGGTTATATATGGGGCGCAGTAGCGCAGTGGTTAGTGTGTTGGACTACTGTGCGAGGGATCCCAGGTTCGATCCCCGGAAAAACCCAAATTACATCTTAAAGTTTTTTTCTACTGCGCCACCTCTCGCGAACGTCTGACAAACATCCGAGAGTATGACTGTCATGAAAAAGCTTCTCAATTCAGCCGTTCGGACTCGGCATAAAATCGGAATCGGATATCTATCCGCTATGGTACGTTCGTTAAGCTTCCGATAATCGAAAACTAGTCTAAATCTTTGACTACCGTCCTCATCTGTTCCTTTCTTAGTTACCACCACTATAGGAGTATTATACGGTGACCTTGAAGGTTGAATAATACCGTCGTCTAACAGTCGTTGTACTTCTGCATTGACAAATGACACTGCAGCCATATTATAAGGTCTTGGCCTAGAATAAATTGGTTCTGCATCAATAGTTCTTATGGATGCTTTAATATTTGTATTAAATGGCAGTTTTTGGTCTGACTGTGCAAAAACACCTGCGTGTGCCTTTATCATTTTCTGGAATTCGCTTTCGATATTATTAGGGACAGATTCTATGTCTATTTCTATATTATTTGTTTGTTCGCAGTGTAGAAATTCCAAGGGCTCGATACCCCCCTCGTATATCAGGATCGCGTTATCGGTATCTATTTTGGCTTTAATTTTTGAGAGAAAGTCGTAACCTATAATGGCATCAAATGTTTCTAAATGTGGTAATATAAAAAATTCTGTCCAAGCCCCCAAAACGAACGTCTCACATTTATGTGTAATTTGATTTGCACCATTCAGAGTTTTTGCTATAAAATGCTTGTTGTTTGGTTTAGTTCTTGGCACTTCCGGTATCAATTAAGATTTTCAACAAGGTTGTGTTGTTAAGTCTTTTCTTGATAAACGGCAATGCCGAAGTTATCCTAAAAAATTAATCTCATCGACGTCATTAAAACCTACTTCTTCATCTTCACTATAACCTTCTGATTCAAATTCGTTTCTATACAAACTATCGCAATCATCTAGTTTCTCAGCTTGTAGCTGGATATGGTTTATACGCTGCAATTTAGCTGTGTTTTGCCGGTCAGATTCTCTTGGTCTCTTTATATTTATATTTTGCATATTATTTGGATTTGGGTAGGAAGGTGCGGGGCGACTGTAAGTAATTTCTTTTGGAGTAAACTTCAATTGCTGCTGATATGGTTTATTTTCACTACTGCGTAGTCTGGAAACTGATGGATCTACATCCATAGGTTTTACCTTTTGCTGTTCATGATTTTGGTAGGAAATTTTGAGAGTGTCGTTCGTCCTTCTCCTATACTGAGGGTTGCCGCTGTAGGAAATTCTATCTCGTCCTTGCTGGGCATCGAAAGCTCTGGCAAAGTCGTAACGATGCTGGTTTGCTTCCAACTCTTGGGCTTTAGCAAGAGCAGATGGTAAATCTTGACATCCGGCAGAAAATAAAATGTTACACCAAGGCTTATTTAGACCAGATATAAAAACACGTAAGGCATCGGACCGATATTTCGCTGCCAATGAGTCTTTTACTTCTTGGTTCCCTGAGTATTCCATTGTTATTTTGCTAATTATCAGCGTTAAGCTTTTTTCAATTTGATCATAAAAGTCTGAAATACTCATACGACCTTGACATAGGATGGAGAGTTGGTTTTCAAGAACATGTAATGGACGTTTATCGGAATACGTATGATCGAGACGTGCAATTATGGCATCGAAATTTAAAACTGTATTAAAAGAAGATAACACTAAATCAGCCGATCCTGTAATTTTATTACGGATAATGGCTACTGCCTGATAATATTTTTCTGTTCCCACATATGATTTAAATAATTCTATGGCCGTATTAGCCGCTTGTCTCCAAGAAATATATTTTGCCTGTTCACCCGAGAATTCTGGTAAAGATTTTATTAAGTCGAGCGAAATCAGACATTCTACGTCGGAGGTGCTTACAGAAATAGGTTCGTAAGCTACAACTGTGCAGGAAGATAGTTGCATTGAGTTCAGTTTCACTGTTAGTTCCTCGATTTTTGCATTTACACTTTCCTTGACCGTCTTATTTTCTGTCATTAATTCATTCATTTTTCTCATTACCGCACCACACGCAGTTTCAACTGCAACTTCTACAGCTGAAGAAATAATTTGCGAAATATTCTCCGCCATGACTAATTAAATTGTTAACCACAGAAGAATATTAACTCGAAAATTTTACTACAGTAACCACACTAATAATTCAGAACTTAACTGCTTAAATTTACACTAGATATTTTTAAATTATTTATAGAATAGTGTTTGGGAAATGTGCAAGGTTAATATACCTAAATGAATCACTTGGTTCACTATTTAACTTAACTATTTTTATGTTAAACTCACAGTATTAATAATTTTCTCATGATTTTACTGCTTCTGTGTCCCACGATGTGAATGGATTTTTCCCACGATGAGGAATTTAAAAATGTGTTGTTTGATGTTGTTGCTCCTGCGTCCCACTATGAGGATGTGAAGGGATTTTTCCTGCGATGAGGAATTTAAAGATGAGTTGTTTTGATGTGTGGATCCGTGCTCCTCCACCAGTACGGTTTGGCTATCGACGAAAATAAAGTATCCTTACTATGGGGATTTCTGTTACTCTATTATCCTTTATAAGGACTTTGGGAGTATTACTTTCTGATAGCCCCACGTTGGGCGCCAAATAAAAAATATGGTTGTCCGATCGTGTCGGCTGTTAATTCCAATCTATTTATTTCCCTGATATCCAAATACAATTCGACTTAATAAAACTTAACTAAATACATTTTTGTTTACTTAGCATTTCCGGCAGAACGGACACCAATATTATGTTGCTGATTCAATTATTGATGTAATTGCACTTTTATTACTTAATGCCAAAGTGCAATTACCTTTTATGCAAGAAGTGCAATTTAAATACTTGAACATGTACTGGCGTAGGTCGTTGCTATTGACTCCATCCGGTTGTTTGTAAATACTGGCGTAGGTCGTTGCTATTAACTTGTACCGGTTTCGAGAAGGAGAGTCCCCCAAGTGAATCCACACCTTGAAAGCCTTCTTCTTCTCTCTGATGGCTTCTTGAACTCCGGGCGTTTTAAACCACGCAGTTCTTTTCTCACCACCAGCCGCCACACCGAGCCGCTTCACTCCGCAAACATGTCCTGCAGAGGCAATAACTGCTGTTGAAAACAACTGCCATTCTTCCTCTACATTCAATGGAACATTTGGAATTTGTTCAAACCTTTCAGATACCTGCCGTGCAAATTCCTCCCGTATCTCATCGTTCTGTAGCCCCTCCCACCGTATGCGCGTAACCATTCTTGGTTTACGCTTTGGCAGGATAGGTATTTGATCGTTGAGATACAATTTGCACAACACGTCATCAATTTAGTGCAAAAATCCTAAATTCGGGTATTGTGTGCATGTTTTTTTTTATAGGTCAAGAAGTGAGTTTTTTTTTTATGATTGTATGTATATATTATAAAGTAATAAGTTTCTAATATCCATCTTAAATATCTGCTCATGTTAAATTTATCTTAACAACAACAAAAAAAATTGCAGTTAATGAATTAAGTGTCTGTATAAGGTTATATATGGGGCGCAGTAGCGCAGTGGTTAGTGTGTTGGACTACTGTGCGAGGGATCCCAGGTTCGATCCCCGGAAAAACCCAAATTACATCTTAAAGTTTTTTTCTACTGCGCCACCTCTCGCGAACGTCTGACAAACATCCGAGAGTATGACTGTCATGAAAAAGCTTCTCAATTCAGCCGTTCGGACTCGGCATAAAATTGTAGTTCCCTTCCATTCGTCCCAAAAATAGAAACTCACACAAAACGAATGGTTGCGAGAAGCTAGGCCTTGGGTGTCACCCGCCTGTTGCGCCACCTCTTTATTTATTTTAAAAGGTTATATATTATATGCTAAGTGGTAATATCAGTGACAACCTAAGTTACCCGATTAATATTACATCTAGATCCAGAAAGGGATATAAATCTACGTCGTCGTCCAGGCTGTGCGCACATCCAGAACGAGAACTATCAACATCCAGCGGTAAACAAAGTAAGTTCATTATGTATTTTATCATTTTGTTGCATATCAAAGTCCTGATACTATCATAGTGTGTCCCTAAAACCATATGAGTTTTGAAAGTTTTTTTTTACTATTTACTTACTTTAAACCTAAACAATATAACTTTTTGAATATTTAAACTGAAACATAAGTACTTACAACTAAATTAGATAATTTTAACATCATTTGCATACATACATACTTACCGGTGATCAATTAAATACTTAAAAAGCCTACATTATAATTTAGTAACCTATATAAATCAAGCACACATCCACACATTAATCGGGTAGGTACCTATAATTGTCAAGGTGATTCACTACAGGTGAATGGGTGGGTAAAGTGTATCCCAGGTGACAGTCCATCAGTCACCCTAAAGTGAAGCAGTAATTCAGTTAAGAGTACAACATTAGGTCCGTCCGTTTTACACCTGTTATATTGTCCGTTGACATCAAGTGATTAGGAATCTTGGCATGCATTTTTTTTTGTTTACGATGTGTGTATTTACCTAAGATACAAGAACCCTCCCATATCCGGTGAGCTCTGCCGTGCCTCAGCCGCAAGCATGTCAAGTAGCGTATCTTAGGCCAACTAAGGCAAATTTTCATTTGCCCTAAACACAGTAACAGGTATTAGGAAATTCGTTGGAGATAGCGCTGAAACGTTTTTATGCTTTAGAGAGGAGGTTGGAAAGGAATTCAGAACTAAAAGAGCAGTACTGTAGATTTGTGAAGGAGTATGAAGATATGGGGCATATGCAAGTTGTTCCGGAAGATAAAATTGGGGACATGGAATATTTCTGTCCTCACCAATGTGTTATTAGACCAGACTCTTCTACAACAAAGTTAAGAGTTGTTTTTGACTGCAGTGCCAGTACCTCCTCCAATATCTCTTTAAATGAGATTCTGATGAAAGGCCCCGTCATACAAGACACGCTATTTTCTTTGATATTGCGCTTTCGCTGTTTTCGTTTCGCTCTAACCGCGGATATATCTAAAATGTATAGACAGATACTCGTTGATACGAAAGACCGCAAGTACCAATGTATTTTATGGAGGTCTAGCACATTAGATAAGTTAAAGGCGTATCAATTGAATACCGTAACTTACGACACTACCTCGGCGCCATACATAGCCACTAGGTGCTTAAAAATGCTCGCCGATATTATGTTTCCGGGGCAAATAAACAACAAATCGGTTCTATGGTTGAGCTTAGACCAGCGTTGCCGCCGAAAATAAAAAAGGCGTGCCACTTTTTTTAGAGGAGCGTGCCCTTAGCGTCTCCAAAGAAAAAAAAATTTTTTTCACTCACATTTACACCGCCAAGCCAACGCCAAACAGAAACAAAAACCGAAGAAACAGTTAAGGGCCATTCACATGAGAGCGAACGAACGAATTGCTGAAATGCGCAATAAACCGCGTTTTAAGCATTTACAAACAGAAAATTGCACATTTTATTATTCCAAGAGGAGGATAATTAATTATCTCAACAAACTGTACCTATTAAGAAAACAAGTTTATAAACAGTTTAAAAAACGAAATTTCGAGTTCCAAAATTTTTGGCGCGAACGAAAACACCCTTGGCGAACTGCCGCGACCTAGAAATGTGTTCATGTGAACGGAATGTCAAAAGTCTCGAATATTCGTTTGTTCGTAGATAGTTGGTCGCTAGCTATCATGTGCATGATCCTTTAACCCTCCAGAGCAATCTGAGATGATGATACTTTCCCCTGAAGATGAATCAATTCACTTCTATCTAAACTGACGGCTCAAAAACCAAAGACGCAGTTGGTGGGAGTGTTTTCTCCGAAAGTCTTAATCTTAAGCTCTCCTTCCGCCTACCAGATTACTGTAGCGTGTTCCAGGCGGAAATAATGGCGATTAAAGAGGTCTTATCTTGGCTCAAGAAAAACGTCATATCCGCCAACGATATATTTCATACTTCATATTTGCATATTTTCGGATACCCAAGCAGCCATCAAATCCTT
The DNA here is from genome assembly GCA_949372485.1 of Cheilosia soror. Lineage (NCBI taxonomy): Eukaryota > Metazoa > Arthropoda > Insecta > Diptera > Syrphidae > Cheilosia > Cheilosia soror. The sequence goes on from OX443562.1 coordinate 40,900,493, forward strand.
GGAATCGGTCTCTATAACTTCTCTAGTAGCCCCCGACTGGCGATCATCTCTTACGGAGATGGCCGAACAGTTCAACATTCACCTAATCTGAGTTCCGGGGCGTAGAGACATTCCAGGGAATTGTATAAGGCCGATGAACTCGCTAGAATAGTAAGAACTCAACTCATTCTGCCGGATAAAGGCACCCTAGGGATACCCATCGCTACTTGCAAACAAAAATTTAAGCTGAATGCTATCGAGAGTACAAATTTTATGTTGACAAGTGCACCTAGAAGCCTTCCATTACAACGAGTTTGAGCGATCTGACAAACACAGACATCAGAAGCCTCTTACGCTTTATAAAGAGTTCAAATTGGTTTAACTAGTAAGGAGATCTTATGATCCTTTTTCGTGGTATCACAAGGGACCTATGCTGGTCTAAGTGTGTTGGCGTTTCCCAGCTGGCAGTCACTTTCAACCAACCAACCTACACTTTGCTTGAATTATTTTTGTAAGGTTAGAGAAATGAAGATAACGTGCCATTTTCAAATTTTGCGTGCCACCGTGCCACAAATAAATTTGCGTGCCCAAAAAGCACGATCGTGCCACTTCGGCAACGCTGCCTTAGACTAATTTTATTAAGGAATACCAAAAACGTATAACTAAGAGCTTTTAATATATATAACTTATATACTAACTAGCCTATACCTACACCTGACATCTTAACTTACTTATTAACTTAACTTAATCTAATATCTAAATCATCAAATTCAGACCTCTATGATTTTTGGTTTGACCGTTATAAGATGTTGCCTATAGGCAACATCGGGCCATTGAGATACATTTTCAAAACAATATGCAGATATATATTTCAAGTTAAATTTATTCATTTTTATTACAAATTAGGTGTGGTATGACACGAAACAATTTTTTTGTGGATTAGAGCATAAATATACATTACATTTAGTGCACTTTGACCGCGGAAATCCAGTGTGGCATAACCTACACCTTCCTTTTGCTCCCCATTCAATCCAGTGGCTGGTTTGGTCATGACGTGTGGCTTTTGGAGGTTCCGCAATGTAGGATCGTTTATTCCTAACTGTTGATGAACACGGTGATGATAGAGCTGATGAAACTTCTGGTGATGATGGATGTTGGGATGAAGACACTGGTGATGATGCACCTGATTGCATGTTTGAAAGAATTGACGATGGACGACCTCTTTTGCGTGGATTTGTCGGTGTTTGCACATTTTTAGATGCATTTAGTAGCTCGTTTGCTATTTCCATTTGAAAATTTAGCAATGGCATATGCTTCGTTTCTCCGCTTGCGCTTTTGATGTCCCTTCGGTATAGCAGCCAGCTATTAACTACCGCTGTGTTGATGCACCAATAGACTATGCGCATATACCATTTCTTAGAACGGTGGTTGATTTTGTACAACTCCATCAACATGTCAGCAAGATCAACACCTCCCATATGTTTATTGTAACATTCAACAATAGCTGGCCGAGGTATGCTTATGTACTTCTTCTCCTTACGACACGAATATCATTTGAAACCAATAATTTGAAACCAATTGAACGCTTTTGTTGTCGTACCAGCGACAAGCAATTATATTATGTGTAGATTCATATTTGAAATCGCACGATCCTCGTCCTTTTTTTAGAAGGTCTTTTTCATTAGTTAGGTGGCAGTTTTTTAATCGATTGCTTCTAATTGTTCCTACGGCTAAAATACCTTTTTCTTTCAAGGCAATCATTAGGCTTATGGAAGAGGACCAATTATCGAAAAATAATTTGAAGTTTTTGTTTACCGGTATATTGGAAGCTAAATGCAACACGATATCTGACGATATCCCTAATCCGAGGGATGGGCAAGTTCCTTCTCCAACGTATAGACTAAAGTCATAAATAATACCTGACACGCCTGCTCTTGTAAACATTTCAAAACCCCACTTGTGAGGCTTTTTGGGCAGGTATTGTTTCAAACTGTGACGTCCTATTAAAAATACAAAATAAATATTTTATGTTATTTGATTACACCAGAATACAAGTACCTTTATAAGTAATCATTTGTTCATCAATGCTTTGATGTTCCTCCTGGGGCCTATTTCATAAAACTATTAGTCTAATAATTATTAGCAAATTTTCTAATATTTTGCGTTTATTAGTAAAATAGTGTTTCATAAATATTTTTCCTACACTAATATCTTATTTGTACAGCGCCAATAAATATTAGTGGGAAATTATTACTGTAGCAAGATTTTGTTTCAAACGAACAATTTTATTAGTAATTATTTCTGCTGTACTAATAACTAATTTTTTTTTTCTATTAGTCGAGAAACATGGGTAACATTTTTCTAGTAAGAAAAGTGTGGTTAGTCAAATACGATTGGCCGTCAGGAAATGTGCTTAATCTTAATTTGTATCCATCATCGTGTATTTAAATTATTATCGTGTATTAATTTATTAAAAAATTAATATGTTTTCGAGTAGTGATGATGAGTTTAATGAATACGATTTTATAAGAGTACATCGCGGTCGGGTATTCAAACAAAGAATTAATTATGTAATAAATAACAGCTACGAATTCAATGAAAAATTCAGAATTAATAGTGAATCTCTGGAATATTTGTTGCAACGTATAGGACCTTACCTTGAAACTCCAACAAGACGAAATTGTGCTTTGTCCCCTAACCAAAGACTACTTACAGCACTTCACTGGTTAGGAAACGGATGTCAATACCACGGATTAGCAGATATGCACGGCGTTTCAAAAGCAACTGTTTGCCGTGTAATCAAGGAAGTAGTTAAACTAATTAACGAAAAGGTTTTCCCATATATTGTAAAATGGCCCAATGCAATGGACGGCGTTGTAAGGAGATTTTACTCAATAAATCAAATGCCTGCTGTTATTGGCTGTATTGACGGTACACTTATCAACATTGATGCACCCAAAAATCATGAAGACCGTTTCATCGATCGTCACGGAAATCATTCCATTAACTGTATGTTGGTTTGTGGACCGGATCTACAATTTTATTATTGCAGTGCTAAATGGCCCGGCAAAGTGCACGATGCTCGCGTGCTAAGGAATAGCATACTCCACGAAAAAATGGAAAATGGTTGGCGCCCACACCCACGATCAGTGCTTTTAGGTGATTCGGCTTACCCTCTTAAAGAATGGCTAATTACGCCTAAGTGTAATGCTTTAGAAGATCCCGCAGTGCAGATGTTCAATAGGGCGCATAAACGTACACGGTGTTTAATCGAAAATTCTATAGGTATCTTAAAAGAAAAGTTCCCCTGCCTTAACCACTTAAGAGTACAACCCATATATGCTTGTGAGATAATAAAAACATGCGTTGCAATTTGTAATTTGACCTCTCGCACACATGAAATTTCAAATATCTACGACGAGCAAATATTTGATGAAGAGGGATCCACTAACGACGGAATAGAGACATCATCAACGTCAGGTGTTTTAAGGCAGCAAGAACTTGTAAATTCATTCAGATAATAAAACAAAAATCTATATATGTTAGTAAATAAAGATATTTTATTTAAAATTCCTCTAAACAAATAATTTTATGAAGATCGTCGTGTTTTTCGGATCCATCTGCAACTAGCTTTTCAAGAAGTTGGTTTTTCAATTTTAAGTTTTCTATTTCTAGGTCCTTTTTAAGGCTGTCCTTCTTCAAGCATTCTATTTCGAGTTTTAGTTTTTCTTCTCGTAAACGGAATATATTTTGGTCATCAAATTTCATTTGCTTCCTTTTTGGTTCTGCAAGTATATTATGTATGTATATTGTATGTACATATAACCCTTTTATTGGTTGCGCTTTTGTATTTCGTTTTTTAATTTATGTTACCTAAAGTTGAGAAAATTTGTCTCCGTGATGTTCCTGTTTCCTTTGGTAGGCCATTAACATTGCCTTCGTTTCGTCCGTCAATCACTTCTTCCGCGGTCTGCAAATAGTCTTCCTCAACGGCCTCCATTGACTCCGTCACTGGTAACCCAACGACATCCGGAGCGTCTTTACATAAGATTTCGAGAACTTTCTCGTCGATTTCCGTTAATACACATTTCTTGCCTCCGCCTGACCCAGTTTTTCTTGCATTGTCCACTTTCAACTATTTCAATTCTATTCAGTACTTGCATAACTCAATTATTAATAAGTTCTTACTCACCATAGTGCATTTTTTAACGTTTGGCCAAAAAGCGTCACGGATATATCCCCATTGCTTACCCTGAAATACACCACTTGCAGCGGCTTCTTGGTGAATTTTCTTCCAAGCATCACTTTTATCTTGCTTGCAAATTTTATTAGAAAATGCTCCAAATAGCACGTCTTTCTGTTTTAAAATTAAGTTTAACAAATGCAATTTTAATTCCTTGGAACACATCGCTTTTTTAATGGACGTTTTTTCTTTGATTGGGTATCACTTAATAACTTTAGACGAATGTGAATTTAAAAACGGTAAAATTATAAACAAACGTGATTATTTACACACAGCATACTTGAGAATTAATAACGGGCATATATCGCAGGCTGATACTTATTTGTCAGCAATGCACTAATAATTCCTATATATCAATCATAAGGGAATTATTAGAACCCGACAATATTTTTATGAAACACAATTTTATTAGCCCATACATTATTAGAGCTAATAACTTGCAAATTATTAGTATTAGACTAATAGTTTTATGAAATAGGCCCCTGGTCTATTTCGTTGCACTTTTGTTTTATTTTCTCCAACAATGGACGTATTTTATGCAGCTTATCGTAATTAGGTTCTCCTCTTTGGGCTTGTTGGGAGTTATCGTTGATGTGGAAGAATTCTTTTAGTTTCTCAAAGCGGTTGCGGGATAAGGATTGTGCTACAGCTGATAACTTAAAATTGGACGCCCAAGCCATCCGCATATGAGGAATATTTATTACTCCTAGATAAAGCAATATCCCCAAGAATCGTCCGAGAGTTTCACATTTCAATTCTACTCCTTTGGTTTGCAACGCATATGCATTTGTTTCATCACAAATTTTTTGTATAATTGCATCATCGATGAAGTGATTGAAATAGTTGATGGGATCTTTGACTTCTCTGCAAACCATTTCATTTTTCCATGTAGTATCGCAAACATTCATGCCAGTGCTCCTCCACCTCAAATTGTCCAAATTAATTTTTTCAAAAACCTCCTGCGCAGTTTGTTCTGCTACGCTCTCATCTTCAGCCTCCTCTTCTTCGACAATTTTTTCAAGTAAATTTATATCAATTTCGTCGCCATTCTCGACTGCATTTTGAATGGTTTCTTCAATGACATTTTCTAAATTTACACCGTCGTACTCTTCCTCATCTTCAATATCTTCGTCCGCGGAATCATTCCACTCAAATTCCATTATTTTTTTAATTTCCAATTGGGTCAAACCTTTCGGACGCATTTCTAATAAAAAAAAATATATACATAAAATATGAACACTATGGACCAATGTTGCCTATAGGCAACATTGAGTTTGGTAAATTACTAAGTTCAAACTAAAAGCTTTTATATCACTTTTATTTTTTCATCTCACTTTCTTACCTGTTTCAGAAATAAAATTCACTTTTGAAGACAAAACTATTTTGTGTAACACTTTTTATTTTTAATTTATAAACAATCACTTTTTGCAAATTTTGTCACACTCAAGTAGCCAATCTGTCATATGAAAAAAGCCGTTGGGAAAAAAATTAGATTTACGGGATTTAGAAGCTGAAATGTAGAATGTTGCCTATAGGCAACAATGGGCATGAAAGGGTTAAAATAATTATTATCGGGAGAAGCTCTATTATCAACTTCAGGCATACAATTATTTTCCAAAACATTTCTCCAATCTTCCTTAGCGACTTTTCTTTCAATTTTATATTTTTCTTTTAATTTTAGCAAACTTATCGGCGTATTTATTGAATGTTTAAATATCATTTCACATGGTGTCAATTTAGTTACTGTCGAAGGCGTATTGCGATATTTAAAAAGGAAGTTATCAACTTTGTGCTGTATGCTAAGCCTGTTAGTTTTACAATCCATTAAATACTTTTTTAACCCAATCTTTACCGTCTGAACCGCCCTTTCGGCCAACCCATTGCTCTCAGGATGGTAGGGAGGAGATTTCAAAACTCTTATTTGGTTTGCATGACAAAAATCAATAAAGAATTTCGAATTATATGGTGGCCCATTATCACTAACTAATTCAATAGGGAGTCCAAAAATCGCAAAATTCGTTCGTAAAATATTGTCAAGTGTATCAGCCCTAGTATTATGCATTAAATGCCCATCAATCTACTTAGAATACGAGTACACGAGTACTAGAAAATTGTTCTGTTTAAAATGAAAGAAATCGACGTGTATCCTCTGATAAAAACTAGTTGTAGAAGGCCACGTAGATAACTTGATTTTACTAGGTTTATTAGAAGAAAAATCACAAACCTTACACTCACCAACGTAATTCTCTATATCGCCATCGATACTTAACCACCATACAGCAGATCTAGCCAAAGACTTCATTCTGACAATACCAAAATGCCCAGAATGCAGAACAGATAAGACTTGATCACGTTTGGACCTCGGAATTACAATCCTGCTACCATAAAATATGCAACCGTCTTCCGTTGACAACGCAGATTGTTTTTGAAAAAACTTTTTCAGTTCGGGACGTGGAGGATTCTTCCAAATACCCGTATCTACACTTTGGTAAACCTCACTTAAGAGTACATCTTCTCTAGTAGCCTTTGATATTTCTTCTTTTGAAATACTAACTGCGTTTTCTACCGAAAAGAAGTTAATACGAGCCTTAGACCATCAGCATTCCCGATACTTGTTCCCTTCTTGTAAACTACTTTGTATTTATACATCGAAAGCTCTATTGCCCAACGTTGAAGTCTCTGAGCAGCAACTGGCGAGGATCCCTTTTTCTCACCTAAAATCTCTCTCAACGGTTGGTGGTCTGTATAGAGAGTAAATTCTAGGCCATAAATGTACTTATGGAACCTCCGTATCGCAAATATTATAGCCAGGGCTTCCTTATGAAGTTGAGAATATCCCTTTTCGGCTACTGACAAAGTACTCGAAACAAAGAGCACTGGTTTTTCTTGACCATTAATTATATGCGATAAGACAGCACCTACACCATAACCACTCGCATCACAGGCTATTACAATCGGCTTTGATGGATCGTAGTGAGCAAGCAGATTATCTTTCACGAGCCACTTTTTACTTTCGTTAAAAATCTTGTCACATTCAGGTGACCAAACAAATGGAGTCTCTTTGCAAAGTAATCTATAGAGGCAGCTTAGCCGCGTTGAAATATTTGGAATAAATTTCGAGTAGTGGTTCAACATCCCCAAGTAAGATCGTAGTTGGGACAGATCTCTGGGAGCTGGGGCCTTAGTAATTGCCTCAATCTTCCTACTATTAGGTTGAATTCCCCTCTCGGAAATTGTGTGTCCCAAGTACTCGACCTCAGATCCAAAAAATTTACATTTTTGAAAGTTAACCTTCACATTATATTTTTCCAAACGATTCAAAACTGCAAACAAATTCATTTTACACTCTTCTAAACTTGATCCTCCAACCAGAATATCATCTAAATAGCACTTAGTTTTGGACAATCCGCTTAAAATCTGGTCCATGACTTGCTGAAAAATGCTTGGGGCAGAACTCACTCCGAATGGTAACCTCGTATAGTGATATAAGCCCTTTGATGTATTCACCGTCAAGTATTTTTGCGACTCTTCGGAAACAGCGAGTTGCTGGTATGCGCCTGCAAGATCTAACACACAAAAACAACTGCAAGAATGAAGATCTGTTAAAAGATCGTCTATCCTAGGTAAAGGGTACACATTCATTTCAACTATCTTGTTTATGGACACTTTACAGTCCATACACAAACGAATACTGCCATCCGATTTAGGAACAACTACCACTGGCGAAGCATACGAAGCATGATTACAGGCTTTAAAATTTGTTTTCACACAAGCGCTGAATTTCTTTCTCAACGGAATCTCTTAATCCAAATGAAACCGTGTAGGCTTTATAAAAAAATAGGACAAGTGTTTGGTTTAATAATTATATCCGCCGTAAAATGTCGTATTGGAAGAGTATAGTCAGTATTAAAAACATTACTATACCTTTCCAAGACTTCCTTCCTATATAACGCAACAGGCCCACTTACACTGTTCACCCTATTAATTAAAAAATTTGAACGCCATTTTTCATATAAAATATCAATCCAATTTCTCCCCATTAAAGAAGTAAAATGTTTACTTGTTTTGATCACCACTATTGGTAGTTTCACTTTGGCCCTTTATATATTATCAACATGCGAGACAGTTACATGCAAAACACCTATAACTTTAATTAGTGAACCAGTTACAACATATAGGAATTGATCTTGTGCATGCAGTAATGGAATGTTGGAGAAATAATTTTCATAATCCAAATAAGAAATTACAGTCGGAGCTGCTCCCCAATCAATTTCCATTTTAATCGTACAATTATTTAGTATCATAACTTTATACAAGGGATCTGACTTAGTTTCACCAATACTATAAATTGTTTTCAAGTCCAGGTTATTTAAATGTTCACAACACTCTAAATCACTATTATTATCAATTTGATTCACCCTGCTTCTACTTTTCGATCTCCCACGCTGTTGACTTTTTCCTGTTCTACCTCTGAAACAATTCTTCGCATAGTGGCCCTCCAGTCCGCAATTAAAACAAATCACGCTGCCTTTCTCCTGACGAAAGCTCGCTTGTGCTGGACTTCTCCTGCTATGTTGCTGTGTCATTCGAGTTGCTCTCCCACGCTGTTGTTGCAAATTATATTGCCCACGGTTTCTTGCTCTACCGATCCAGTTTGTAGAATGTAGATGCGGCGGGGTTAATGTTTAGCATTTCCTTGCTGGTAATCTCTAAAGTTTTTGAGAGTTCATCAAACGGGTAATCTTTTTCTAATAGACGTTGTTGAATACGGGAATCTTTCACGCCGCAGACCAGTTTATCGCGCAAAGCTTCATTTAAGAAAGCTTTGAAGTCACATGTTTGTGCTAGTGACTGTAATTTTATTACAAATTCCCCTATCGTCTCACAAAAGAGTATTGTGATGCTAAGTGAATAGACGTGCTTGAAATTGCTCCGTCAATAAAGCAATTGTTTAACCATTTTTTGTGAGAAATAACCAATATTTAGTTGTTCTAATACAATCCAATATCTATTTGATTTACTTGAACTCTTTGTGTTTTATTACTCTGTGATTTGTGTTACTGCCTATCAAAATATGTCAACTACTCGCCAACAAACTCTTAAAGAAAAATCCGCCTTGGCCGCTGCAGTGACTCCAGATAAATTCGAGTCAGGTTACAGCCAACTGAAATCTAATACACCGCCTGTGAAGCCAACAGATAAAAAAGCATCCCTATCTGAGCATCTCCGTGTTTTGGAAACCAGTTTAATTAATAAATTTAAATTGTTGCTTTCTGAATTCGAACAAAGTTTTAATAACAAACTGTGCGAAGCCATTGCTTCTCTTAATAACAGAGTGGCACAGTTTGAGAGCGACATCATGGAGCTACGAGACGACAACCGCAAACTAAAAGAGGAATTAGCTGACTTTCAGCGAAAAGAGCGCCTTCGTGATGTGATTGTTCGTGGGATACCACAAAGACCAAAGGAAAATCACATTGAATTGGTAAAAAAAATCGCCGATAAACTGCAGTACAACATTACTTCCCACTTTGAAGCTTTTCGGCTGAGAAATAAATCTAATGATGGTCGAAGCCCACTGCTGATCAGGCTCTCTTCTCAGACCGAGCAAAGTGCACTGCTTGCTGCTTTTCGTGCGAATAACGGCCTTACTCTCTCCCAGCTAGAGAACGAATCACTTACTGAAAACAACACAGCCTCCACTTCCGCTACCACCTCCACTACATCTCGTATTTACATCAACGAGAGTTTAACTAAGGAGAACAGCTCTTTGCTTCGACATGCTCTTCAGCTACGCCGTGAGGGTATATTATTCTCCGCAAGAACACGCAATGGATTGGTTTATGTTAAGAAGAGTAAGAATGATGCTGAATTAAAAATTACTTCAACTACGACACTTTCCTAAGATCTGCATATTTGTACAACATACATCATTGTTTTTTGTTTTATTGCTATGCTGACTGGAGCAATTCTATTATGTTATAATTTATTCATTTTTATAGTTTTCTTTAAATTTTTTCTTTTTTTTTATAATGTTTAATTTATAATCAAATTTATTTTAATTTATAATCAAATCAAATGTTATGCTTTTGTGATACCCACCCCTTTTCCCCTTCTCCATCCCATTTTCATATTTTCTCGTTATTCTTCTCTTATTTGTTTCTATGTTTTCTTCTCTTCTTTTCTTCTACTGTTTTTCTTCTTTGTAGATTACACATCGCTAGACAAAAGTACATCGCGCTACTATTATTTGTTGATGGGATGGTAATATATATTTTTATTTATGATGGCCCATAATAGGGTTTTATCTGGTGTGAGTGATGAGGTTGAGGTGCGAACGTTGGTTAATATTTTATCCAATGCTTATGATGGTTTCAAAGTATGTCACTTTAACGCTCGCAGTCTTAGCTTGTCGAAATTAGACTATGCTCGACATATTTTTATAGATTCGGGAGTAGACGTAATTTGTGTTAGTGAAACTTGTTTTAAAACAGTATGACCCTGGAGAGATACCCCCTATTTATATAAATTCTTGTAGGCTTAAATTTTCCGATACAGTTGTAAACCTTGGGTACAAATTGAATAGATCCCTTTCCGCTATTGACCATGCAAATTTGATCGTAGCGCGTATTTATTCAGGGTTACGTAAGCTTTGGATGTTTTCCAGTTTTACACCTGTGGATACTAGACTCAGGTTAATTAAGACTTTGCTTGTGCCAATATTTGATTATGCCAAAGTTGTATATCCTAAATTAGACTCCCAATCACAACACAAGTTGCTTGTTTGTTTTAATGATATGGTGCGATATGTCTATGGAATGAGAAGATATGACCATGTCTCTGTCTACCACAAACTTGTCCTTGGTTGTTCATTTCAAAACTTTGGGAAATTAGGTGCTGTGTATTCATGCACAAAATAATAAATAATCGTTCACCACAATATCTATTCGAGAAATTGCAATTTGTCCAGTCACCACGTACATTCAACCTAATAACTCCTTCCTCTAACTTTTTAAACACTTCACGCCTCTTTCTTGTCCACACTGCCAGACTTTGGAATTCTCTACCTGTCTCCATTAAACAAATAATAGGAGCCGAAAAATTTAAAAGTGCACTATTTGCACATTTTTCACAGTAATGTAATCTACTTCGTTTTTTATTTTTTATTCTTTCTCTTTCTTTCTTTTTGTTTTTTCACTGTTTACTGTACTACTTTCTTTTCTATCCTAATTTTCTCCCCTCTTCTCTCTTGTCCTCTCCTTATTTTATTAGTCCAATTCCAACATCCCTGCATTATTTCTATTTAGACGTAGATTTTTTTTACTCAATTTTTATGTATTTAATTAGTTTTTCTTACTTTGCTCATTGTGTAAATTAATGCAATTTTAATGTATCTTTGTTGAGCCTTAATGTACTATAAAAGACTTTTGTTCTTACTTGTACTTTGCCAAATAAAATAAACTGAAACTGAAACTGAAACTCTGAATCTTTTTGGTCCCGCTTCCAAAAATTTATACCCCTCCGCCACAATGATATTTTTCGGTCTAAGATTTTCCATGAGCTTCGAAGTCATTTCCTCATATGAAAACGCTGTAGTTTTTTTAGGTGCCACAATTGATTTAAAAAGTTTATATATATCGCCGTCAGCACAGCTAATAAAAAATGCCACTTTCATTTTGTCTTCAACAATTTGGTTCAGCGAAAGAAGTTGTTCCATACGTTCCATACGACGCCGACTGTACAACTTTCGATTGATCCGATTATAGGCACTGCATTGGATCGAACGCTAAATGTATCTTGCACTTTCACTTCTCCTGTTGCCATTTTGAAATATTATTATTATTATTACATATTTGTTGAAACAAAGAATTGCTCTAAATTATCGTTCTTTTTCCTCGTCGCCAAACTATTATGTTTCCGGGGCAAATAAACAACAACTCGGTTCTATGGTTGAGCTTAGACTAATTTTATTAAGGAACACCAAAAACTTATAACTAAGAGCTTTTAATATATATAACTTATATACTAACTAGCCTATACCTACACCTGACACCTTAACTTACTTATTAACTTAACTTAATCTAATATCCAAATATTAAAAACATATCAGCCGACAGCAACGTTCAAACCCATCCAGTAGGATCAAAAGTATTAGGAAAAGATTTTTATATGGACGATCTTATAAGTGGAGGTGATTCTTCGGAAAAAATTGTAGAAATCTATCACGAAGTCAAGACAATTCTGAGAAGTGCTGGATTTGAACTGCGAAAATGGGGAACTAATGATAGAGTTCTATTAAATCAAATTCCTGATTCAGATAAGGAATCAATGATTCGGATGTCATTATAACGCTTGGCATCAAATGGAATCCGTCCTCGGATCACCTTCAATATATGGCTCCAGACATTGTTCCTTCGAGGGTCATTACCAAAAGGATAATACTTTCGGAGCTATCCACACTCTTTGATCCTTTAGGGATAATCAATCTAGTGATTGTTAAAGGAAAAATCATTCTGCAGAGTCTCTGGGTGCATAAGACAAACTGGGATGAATCCGTACAATCCCGGATATACGACGAATGGAAGATGTATATAGCTCGTCTTAAGGAATTGGGCGATATTAAAGTGCCGCGGTTTATTTTATTGTCGAATTATCAAACCATCGAAATCCACGGTTTTGCAGATGCCTCGTTGAAAGCATATGGCTGTTGCATATATCTTCGAACGACGGATGAAAATCAACAGGTAACGTGTAACCTATTAGCGGCAAAGTCGAGAGTCTCTCCCATAAAAACACAAAGCTTGCCTAGACTGGAATTGTGTTCTGCGGAAATGCTAGTAACGCTGTTGGAGACGATTTTACCGAATTTGTCGCATCTGTTCATTGATCAGATATCTATATCTGTGGACGGACTCGGAAATAGTTCTATGTTGGTTGTCGGCACATCCCTCCACTTGGGATGTATTTATTGCAAATCGAGTGTCAAAGATTTAATCGACTATACCAGCTGCCCATTGGAGGCACGTGAGCAGTAAGAAGAATCCAGCGGATATAATATCTAGAGGAGCTTATGCAGATGAATTAGGGAAAGCATTTGGTTTAAGGGGCCAGATTTTCTCTACAGGGCAAAAAGTTGTTGGCCAGAACAGAAGGACCTGTCCGTGATTAGTAAGGACACACGTGGAAAACGTAAAGGAGACACAGTACTGCTCACGACTAATGGCTCGTCGGAATTTGCGGAGCATTATCTACGGTTTAGAGATGTCCAAACTACTTGTCGAATCTTTGGCTATGTAGTAAAATTCATATACGCCCTGAAAAATTCCAGGTTGGTAGGCGTTAAAAAAGACCGAAGGAACGAGGATCCTCATGTAGAAATTCCACCCCTGACCGTTAGAGAATTGGATTACGCACTTCTGCGTATAATATGGCACATCCAACGCCGAAACTTCAAAGAAGAAATAAAGTCACTGAAAATGGATCATCTGATTAGCCCAAAGAGTTTTGTCAAAAACTTCAATCCTTCTTAGACGATTCTTCTTTAAAACTCCTCAGAGTTGGTGGGCGTTTGCAGAATGCAGACATCCCTTATTCCGCTAAATGTCCTATCCTTCTCCCTAAGTCCCAACCCTTTATATTTAATTATGTTCTTGGGTGGTTGTCCGAGACATCCTCTAGATGAACAGCCTTGACCAGCCAAGCTTTTATTGCGGCTTTGAGCAGGTTCATTGCACGGCGAGGACTATGCCGGGAACTGCGGTTAAGTCGGCGAAATCGCATTTACTGCGAACAGTGGGCCAAGATAGTTTAATTTCCGAGGAACTTTCTACGGTGGTTGCGGACATCGAAGCAATTTTGAATTCTCGTCCGATATGTGCCATGTCGAATGATCCCAGTGACGAGCAAGTTCTGACACCCGGCCATTTTTTGATTGGATGTCCTCAAAATGCGGTAGCGGAACCATTGCTTGGCGACGAAAAGATTTCCTGCCTAAAGAGATGGCGACGCTTAATGCAAATAAAACAGCATTTCTGGACTCGATGGTCGAAGGAATATCTACTAGACCTTCAACGAAGAACGAAATGGAAAACGTCGTCGAACAATGTTAAAGTTGGTACCCTGGCGTTAATATCTGAAGACAACACTACTCCTCAACAATGGTTGGTCGGCAGGATCATCAATATTGTTACCTCATCAGATGGCAAAGTTCGAGTCGTGGATCTGAGGACGAAAAATGGAACTCTTCGTCGAGCCATTCATCGACTAGCACCAATACCTATTGAGATTTAATTTATTAAAGTATCTGCTCACCGCCGATACTTCAAGGCGGGCAGAATGTTCTCAGTTCATGCATAGCAGCTTAAGATAAATGAAATTCTTAGAGTTTGTCATTAAAGAAATTATTTCTATTAATTTGCAATAATTTTAAAATTTCACCTCAAAATATTGTAATTAAACCCATATGATAAGATTGTGAATTATTCAACATATACATATCTGGAATCTTCAAAAGGCGAAGTAGCGTTCTGTATCTCTTTTGAACAGATTCTCTCTTAAAAGTTCGAGCAGCTACTTGGCGGAAAAGAACAAAGGAGAAGTATGCCACTCTAAGACGAGCAGTTGAACGAGATTGTTGAATTTTAAACTAAAGAATACAAATTATAACGAATTGTGACAGCTCTTTTATTGCTCGTATATTAGTTGCAAACTAAGAAATTTCCAGAGTGAAGCCTTCTACAAAAAATTATAGTGGAGACATCCTAAAAACTATTAGGATTAAACGATTTTAAAAAAACTTAGGTAAGTGTTGACATTGCTTGCAACACATCTTCAGGGTTATCATTAGATAATAAACCTTTTGAAATTTTAAAGGTTTCTCCCAATTCCGTAGTAATTACTGCTAACTCCGCGGTAAATGTATTTTCAATTTTAGGATAACGGTCAGGAAATTTAGTACTATTTTTCTCTATCTCATACATTACATATTCTTTAAAACAACAACAGCATCAGGCGAGAAAGGGTCTATCTTTTTGACCACAAACTCGAACTTGAGCATGTCGTCAGAAAGATATTTGGGATCAATACCGGTGGCAACCATCATTAAATAAAACTCAATAGAACAGGGCAAACAAGAAACAGAGAGAGAAAAAAAAATCAACAAGAGTAATCAATTATTTAAAACAAAGGATAAATAAAGAATTTAAATTTAAATTAATATGTTGTTAATAAAATTTTAAAAAAATTAAAGAGCATTTGTTGTTATTTTTCTTTGTAAATCAATCAATTAAATATAAACCCATAGATCTCTCGGCGTAAGTACATCGAGATACACAAACAATCCAGACAAATTCCGTCCTCCAAAGACCAAAACTGAACTAAACCAAGACATTTAAAAATATTTTGATAAATTGATGCATACGTTTCAACTATGTTAAAACCATAAGGTCTATCAAATTACCAGAATATCAAAAAGAATGTCAACAGTACTCTGTGGTAATATAAATTAATTTAAATCAAATTTAGCAATTAGTCACACAGAATACTTCATAATGCACAAGAGAACAAATACAACTGATAAAGAATCTATAAGCTGCATGTCGCTAAGCATTACATTATTTCCAATTTCGAATTAATTTTAATTATGAATAACCGAATAAAGATGTTCAAGATAATTTTAAGTTGGGCGCCATTTTTGTAACTATGCTTTGGAGAAGGGTCGCAAATCTTGCTGGTAAAGCAATCCCGGCTAAGGGCTGGTTCACGCAACGGCATAGTACAAATTTAAAAATCCAAATAAATAATTTCAAACTCTAAATTTAAACAAAATCCCAGGTTTAAGGCGGAAGGGAAACCGTCTGGATTGGGATTCCATAATGTTGGCGAAAGAACTCCTTGGCCACCCACCCCATCCATGTAGATACTATGGCCGATAGTCTATCGTATCTACCCTAAATTAGACGCGTGCATCTCCTCCGCGACATACGCCGACTATGGGTAATGAAAAATTAAATTAAACCGTCATCTTTCCAATTTCAAACAATCATATTTATTACTTATAAGTAAAATATAAGAAATTATAAGATTATAAGAAACATGATTATAAAAAAAATAAATAAACTATTTACTTACTTACTTAGATGGCGCTACAGTCCGGGGTGGACCTAGGCCTCAACCAACACGCCTCTCCAGTTAGCACGATCTTTGGCTAACTGCCTCCAGTTGCGCAAGTTGGTTGAGGTCCCCGTCCACTTGTGCGCGCCACCTAAGGCGAGGTCTTCCTCCACTGCGTTGTCCCTCCGGGTTGGAATCGAAGACACTTCGGGCCGGAGCGTTGGTGTCCATTCGCTCTACATGTCCTAGCCATCTTAGTCGACTGATACGTACTTTTCTGACCAAGTCGATGTCGCTATACAGCTCGTAGAGTTCGCTGTTAAATCTCCTCCTCCAAAGCCCGTCAACGCAAACGGGACCGAAAATCACTCGAAGAATTTTGCATTCGAAGCGCCCAAGGAGATCTTCATCCGCTTTTGACAACGTCCATGATTCTGCGCCATAAAGCAGGACTGGGATGATGAGGGTCTTATATAAAGTCTCCTTGGTGTTTCTCGACAAGGCCTTACTAATCAATTGCCTCCTTAGGCCAAAGTAACAGCAAATGAACTCAAACTGTCAGCCTACAAACCGCATACTTATGCACGTTTTCCTCCTTCCTTTCACTAAAGGCCTGTGAAGGGAACAATCACGTGTGGATGTGGTTGACGACGATTACTCACCTTGCCGCGGTGTGGAGGCTTAAGTAGAGTAACATGGTAGGCCGGCATGGATGGCAATCGCCATTCGCACTGCCAATTAGCCGCCAGCTCTACGAACTAAGAGGTAATCACCGTCCCGTCCTACCCCTTCCCTCCTTTCTCATCCCTTCACTCCCCTGGGCTGGATCAAGGTGTCAACCGTACCGTGCCGACGGTCTACTAGGCTGGTGGGCCCAGGTCTCAACAAAAATAGCATCAAGTCGCTAACGGTGTATCCAGATACCGGGCGCCCTCTGGATCAGATAGCCTTGTCTGCATAATGCGGGGCTCTGTGCAGATCGACTTTTCTTTCCCTAGCTACTCGTGGGAACAAAATATCAACCTTAAACAAAAACAACAACTACGGACGGACAACAACTTAGACGAGGAGGGCAAAATCTCCTACGAAAAATGGGGGGTTATCGAAAATCTGGTAATGAACCACCTATGTGAGTACCTGCTCAGGATAGCATCAGGGGTCAGTCAAACTGATTGCCTGTGATGACCAGCGGTTGGCCGACTTCATTAAAGCAGCCATCGGCAGCCTTGGTGAAGTTTGGCCAGGACCCAGGCTCGAGGTTGTGAACCGGAGTTCGATCCCCCACCGACCGAGAGCCAGGGTCTGGGTTCCACTCGAACCACGCGATCCTGCCAAGGTACTTGCCCTCATGGGCTTCCAAACTCCTGGGGACTCATTCCGTAACTCTGAGAACGATAATCGTCCGCGCGATAGTAGTCGACGATCTCGCCATCAATTTGCTTTCCGTAACTCTATCGCCATCGTCTCGTATATCGTTTATTTTATAGAAAGTTTTAAAATCTGCGGCATCTTTCAGGTGCTGATTCTGGTAAAAGTATGCAATTATTTGCTATAAAAGTGAGAATTGGTAAAAAAATTGGATATTCTGTAATTTTTTTTCTATGCAAAAGGAAGTGTTGGTTTGTGCATAAGATAAGTAAACCAATTGGTATGCGTCATCTACAAAATGGTTTTCATACCATAATATAGTATGCCTAGAAGTCCTCTTCCACATTTTTTTATTGTGTCGGTCTTCGTATGTTTGCAATTTTCGTTTTCTTTGTCATTTAGTGAAACAAAATTGATAATTTATAATGTTGGATGAGTTTTTATATTTTGAATATATATATTTTGAGTCTGTAGTCAATTATTCACTTTATAATTCATGCAAAAAAGTTAAAATTGTCTGCAAAATATACAAATCAATGCAAGACGATACCTATTTAGCTGTCGTGCAAACGCTATCGTCTTGACGATTGTGCTCTGTCGATTATTGAGTTACGTGAAGCAAATGTGGAACCGTCAAAACGATATCGCCCGGACGATAGACGATTATTGAAGTTACGGAAAGCAAAGCTATCGTCGAAACGCTATCGTCTGACGATAATCGACATACGGAATGAGTGCCCTGGTCTTCCGGTCAAAGACTGGAAGATCATTGAAAACTCCAAGGTTCCCAACGAGGAACCCAAAAAAACTGGCCGCTCTCTGGTCATCTCTATGTCAGCCGATAGGAACTTCCTCATTAAATACGGCCTGAAGGAAGTTGAGATAAAGCTGTTCAAGAAAGATGACATACTAACCGCCGAAGCCAACTTGTCCGGCTCCACTAAGTCATCCTCGGCAGACACCGTCTCGCTACCAGAGGATCTCGACGCTACCATTGTGGAGAAATCTGGATCAGATAGCAATGCCGCTAAACCTGATTCAGATTAATCTCCACCACTCAAAATTAGCATCTGCTAACCTGCTGGTCCGCCTCATCGAGGACGGACTGGATATCGCCCTAATTCAGGAACCGTGGCTGACAAAAGGCAACGTGACTGGGCTTAGGGCTCAAGGCTATACTCCTTACTACGCGGAAGGTAAAGGTAAAATTAGAGCTTGTATTCTTGCTAAAACATCGTTAAAATTAACTTTCATCCCCCAGCATAGTACAGGCGACCTTGCAGCAGCGCAGCTTACTCCAGCAAGCGGCAATCCGGTTTGGCTGGCGTCCAGCTATCTTCCGTATGAGGAAGATGACCCGCCATCAGTTGAACTACGACGGGTTGTCCAAGAAGCGGAGGAAAAGAAGGCCGGAATCGTGCTAGGGTGTGACACTATTGCACACCATGACCTATGGGGCAGTACAGACACTAACCCTAGAGGTGAATCTTTATTTGAATATTTAGTAGGAACTAACCTAGTAGTATAATTCACGCGAACGCAGCTAGCAGAGCAGTGTTCAGATGGAAACATTTAGGATACTGCGATACTGCCAAGCTCACCTGGCCAGCTCTGGACGCAAAGCGATCCAAGGAGCTTCTTCGATTTAAAAGATCCAGCATCTCGAAAGTCGTTAATGTGATCTCCGGACACTGCATATTAGGCAGACGCGCCCAAAGGCTTGGCCTGCCTTACAATGACTTCTGCAGAAGCTGTAGAGACGAAGAGGAGGACGAGTCCGTCACTCACTTTCTTTGCAGTTGCCCTGCCCTGGCCAATCTAAGAAAGGCCCACTTAGGAAACTATTTTCTTAATGATCTCAGTGATCTAGGTAACACCAGCGCCGCTAACATTCTTAGCTTCATAACCGGCACCAAATGGTTTACATGAGTAGCCAGTGAAGAAACAGCTCCCCAAATCCCAGTGGTATGCACAATGGGCCGAATAGCGGCCTAAGTGTTTCTCTCATCGAGAGCCACTTTAAACTAACTAACTATGCACGTTTTGAAACAAACTACTAGGCACAAACAAATCCGTCCTGTATGTCGTTAAGAATACAGCTACATACATACATAAGATCTTGTAGGCGATGTTAAGAAGACTAATACCTCTGTAGTTGGCGCAGTTCAGAGGATCTCCTTTCTTGAGGATCGGGCAAACAATGCTAAGGTTCCATTCATCGGGCATACTTTTCTCCGACCATATTTTACAGATGAGTTGGTGCATGCTCCTAACCAAGTCATCGCCTGCTGCTTTGAATAGCTCGGCGGTTAGGCCATCTGCCCCAGCGGCTTTGTTGGACTTAAGCTTAGATATCGCTATCTTCACTTCGTCCAGGTCGGGTGGACGGAATTGTTGGTCTTCATCGTCCAGGTTGAATGGTTCATTCTGCCTGACAGCGGGATTTAGTTCGTCATCGCCGTTAAACAGTCTGCAGAAGTAGTTCTTCCATATCCTCAGCATCGACTGCGATTCTACTACGATGTTCCCTTGTTCGTCCTTGCAGGCTTCGGTTCGGGCTCTGTAGCCTTGGCAGGTTCTTTTTACCCTTTGGTAAAACTTCCGAACCTCATTCCTGCTGTAGCATCTCTCTATTTCCTCGATCGCGCGCTTCTCGTGCTCTTTCTTTTTTCTCCTGAGAAGCCGGTGTTCGTCTCTTCTTTTCTGCGCGTAGAGCTCACGAGCAGCTCTAGTTCTTCTTTGCAGCGCCGCTTTGTATGCCTCTTGTTTTGCTGCATGTGCTTGCCGGTACTCGTCGTCAAACCAGGGGTTTCGTTGTGGTGGTCGAGTGAAACCAAGCACATCAGAGGCTTTTTGGAAATGTTGCCACTGGTCTTCAATGCTTGCTGCTGGCTGCATAGAACCTCTTGAGAGATTGAGAGAGACTCGATCGGAGAAGGATCTGGTGATCTCTTGCGATTTTAGCCGTCCGACGTCAAACCTTTATGAATATCGAGATGCGGGAACCGCGTACTTGCTATGACAACATTTCGCCCCGCCGCGAAGTCGATCAGCCTAAATCCGTTATCGGAGGTGGTGTCGTGTAGGCTGTACCTTCCGACAGTACTACCAAAGATGCCCTCTCTTCCTATCTTTGCATTAAAATCACCTAGGACAATTTTAATGTCATAGATAGGGCACTGCTCGTATGTCTTGTCCAAGAGCTCGTAGAACCTCTCTTTGGTGTCGTCGTCTTTCTCCTCCGTGGGGGCATGGGCACATATTAGGCTAATGTTGGCGAATTTAGCCTTGATGCGAATTGTCGTGAGGCGCTCGTTCACGCAGTGGAAAGTTAAGACTTCTTGCCTAAGTCTGCCGCTTACAACGAATCCGCATTCGAATAGACGCTGGAATCTGTTCTCTGTAGCAGTCGCCATAGTATATGTCGCAGTTCTTCATCCTCTTTTTGCCGGGTCCATCCCATCGCACTTCTTGGATGGCGGTTAGGTCTGCTTTATAGCAGTCCAGGGCCTCCGCTAGCTGTTCGGCTGCACGCGGTCTATTAAGGGACCTAACATTCCACGTGCAGATCCGAAATTCGTAGTCCTTAATTCGTTTGCCAGGTTCGCCAACAGTAAAATCATCCGTATCCGAGGCTTGTTGTAGTTTCGGAACTATTGTTGTTTTCCGCAGTCGGGCAGTTACCCCGGCGTACAACCCCCAACCTGGAGGGCCAGGCCCTTTGTTGGACCATTTGGACGAAAGGGGCCGGATTCCTCCGGTGTCAGTAACCCACTTTGGGGATGTGAGAGCTGCCGTTGGCCCATAAAGGGTTCATCCGCCTGTTTCATCTCTGTTTCAGCACCCTGACTAGTCCTAAAAAATCCTCACTGACCTCAGCTCCAAATATGTCGAAGTAGCTCAAGTAAGGTAACTGTCATCTTGACTGTTGACGACACCGTTGATTCAGGCTAATGAATTCATCCGCCATACGTCCTCTTTCTGAGGGGCTCATGTAAGACTTCTGAGGCTCGATCAGTCAGTCTTTCCGACAGAGCATTATAGTGTTGCTATTTTCTTCGTGTTCAACACTCGCGCTTATAAGTTCAGCAAGTCACACCCGGATGGGCAGACCAGTACCCGGTGGTTACCACTAGGAGGTAAAATAAGCACAATTGATGTGTACGAAAAGTTACAACAGCTGGGGACCGCCAGGTTGATGCCGATCAGCGCCTACCCGATTCATACACACCCAACCACCCGATTTATACTTACCGATTGAAAATAATGGTACTTTTGATGAGGCTGGTTGTGTTGTGTTGTGTTTCAGTTGCCATTACTGCCTGCATTGCATTCGATACGGCCTTTTATATCGCGTAAGGGACTCCAGCATTTCACGAGATAAGGTTCCTTATCCTACTACTTCTACTTCTGACACCACTGTTGTGTATGTTGTGTATGTAATAAAACACTCACTACCAATTTACAAAAGAACCTTTATTAAAGAAACAATTAGTTTAATTTAATCAAAGCCAAAGATACAAAACATAGAAGACGTTACTCAAAAAGAAGCTATATGAATATGAATTATCTCAGAATGACCGATAAAGATAAAAACAAAATGGAAGTTCATAATGATTAAAACGTTACGCTGGAAACACAAAAATTAGTAAAGGTTGGAATACAATTTAATTGAAGGGAAGAATGTAGGTACGCCTACTGTAACGTAATTTTAAACATTTTTCGAAAAAATTGTATTGCAGAAGACATAAAATATAATTGTCAAAAAGTAGATAGTGAATAATGCTGGGTTTCCACTTGTCGATTTGAAATTGACAATTGACGTATTTTTATGCCAATCAAAAAATTGGCAAGTGGAAATAGCGAAAAATTGCTTGTCAATGAATTGACTAACAGCGTTTGTCAATAACTGACAAAGAAACCACTTGACAAGTGGAAATAGCTGAATTGTCAAACAAAATGTCACTTTGTCTATAGGTAATTGACAGAGAAAATTTAATTGGCATCGAGTTCATAAGTTGGTCAATCAACTGACAAACGATTTTTTGCCAGTAATTGGCATACGTGGAAATGAACTGACGTTGGTATCGTTCAATGACATAAACGCGAGGTCTGTCAAACTTTGTCAATCAACCGACATGTGGAAACCCACCTTAAGTCTTTGAAAACAGTAATGTCAATTGAAGTATTCGATTAGCTTTTACATTATTAATTATTGACATGTACAATAAAAAATCCTTTAGATAAACCTTTTTCATTTATTATATAAATATAGCTAGATATGTATACATTTTAATAGCAGTGTCAATATTACTGCTTGAACAACAGCGAGATGTTTTATCTACATTCATGCATTTATCTAAAACAACCCTTCGATTTCACCCGATTCTGTATTTAAGTCAATATCATAAATACATGGTCTAGTTGGTAAACCAGGCATTTTTGAAATATCCCCACACATAGCTACAACAAATCCAGCACCTGCAGAGACATACATGTCTTGAACAATCAAAGTAAATCCTCGAGGTGATCCCTTTATTGTTGGATCTCCAGTTAAAGAGCTCGAAGTCTTAGACATGCATATTGGTAGATTTCCAAACCCCTAAAAATAAATTAAATTATAATATTCTGTGATGCCTGTATATCAATTGCTTACGTTTTTGATTAGGAAATTCATCGCTTCCTCGGCTTTTGTCGATAAAATAACAGAAGCAGCCCCATACATGTTTTGTGCAATTACGTTAAGTTTTTCTAATATCGGAAGGCAGGTTTCATACAAAAACTGGAACACAGAACGATATTCGCATGCCTCGATAACTGCATTTGCGAGCTTAAGAGCACCAGCACCACCATCTCCCCAATGAGAACAAGTAACTGCATCAAATGCTCCGGCCTTTATTGCAGCTGATTTAATTAATTCATGTTCGGCTTTCGTATCAGTTCTAAAAGTATAGAAAAATATTATTGGAAAATGTGTTGAAGTTGTGGATATATTAAACGCAGGCAAATTCACTATGAAAATATATATCTTTATTCTCCAAAACACATGGAACGAGAACGAGAGAATTAAGCTCAGGTTCTCCACCTTAGAAAAACTAAAAAATAAAATGTATGAATAACAGAGATGGTTATCCTAATTCAGATGCCGCTAGGTGGCGTCAGTGGTATCGCCACAGTACTCCCCTTCCAGACTTCTTTAAGTGTTGAAACGAGTGGGAAGTCGAATAATGCGCCCTTTGCGATTTGTAGTCGGAGTGACTGGTATTGAGTCATCGCTGGTCGTCTGACTTCGATTTCCAAGATTCTGATTGTCGTTGTTGCTTTCTTGACTCGATGTATCTGGCTGGGAGTTCCTATGTGATACTGCTAATGGATCGTCGGGTGTGTAGGTGAAGTCGTCATTAATGATGTATGCTGGTTTGACACGATCGATGGATACATTAATTAATTTGTTGTTGTTCCAAACTTTTACGGTCTTTGATGTTCTTTCTTTGACCTTGAAAGGTCCATCGTATGGTGGTGTAATGGATGGTCTGATGGTATCATTGCGGATGAAAAAGTGAGTTGCATTTTCCAATTTGGAATGGATGAAAAGTTTGTTCTTCTTGTGATGTGCTGTCTCAGTCGGTTGAAGGTTCTGCATGACGTTAATCAAGTCCTGGACGAAAGTTGTTTGCGGTGTGTGCTTCGATGAAGTGAACATGTCGCCTGGTAGTTTAAGTGTAGTACCATAGACGAGTTCTGCAGGTGTTGTGTTGATGTCAGGCTTGAATGCGGAACGTAGTCCAAGAAGGATAATTGGCAACTGTCGAGACCAATTAGTTGTATTAATACACATGATTGAACTTTTAAGTGTGCGGTGGAATCTTTCGATGATACCATTTGCTTGTGGGTGGTAGGCGGTGGTACGAAGATGTGTGATGCCAAGTGCGCTAGACAGTTAGTTGAATAAATGCGATTTAAATTGTCTACCCTGGTCAGTCGTGATGCGCAGTGCTATACCGACATTTTTAATCCACCCTTCTATCAAGGCAAACGCTACCGTGTCGGCATTCATGTCGTTGATTGGAATCGCTTCAGGCCATCTGGAGAAACGATCTATGATGGTTAGGCAGTATTTGAATCCGTTTGATGGTGGTAGTGGACCAATCAAGTCAATATTTTTGTGCTCGAATCTCTGGGATGGTAAGGAATATCTGGTTAGTGGCGAAGACATATGTCTACTCACCTTTGCGCGCTGACATGGCACACACTGTTGGACAAATTTTCCGATATCACGATCCATACTAGTCCAGACGAAACGTTGTTTTACAATTCGTGATGTGGCTTTCTTTCCGACGTGTGCGATGTTGTGGAATTTAGTGATGACTTGTAAGCGGCAAGCTTGTGGAATGAATGGGCGTGCAGTTGAACCGAAAACGTCACAGATTATCGTTGAGTTGCATTGAGGAAGTTGAATTGCTTTAAGTTGAAGTGATGTTGTATTTGATCGGAGCAATTTTTGTAACTCTTCACAAGACTTTTGGTTTGAGACCGTCTGGAGTGATGAGATGTCCCAAGAACTCAATCTGCGGTTGACCGAAAACGCATTTTGATATTGTGAGTTGATATTTTCTGAGTCTTTCAAATACCAAGCGAATGTGCTGTTCGTGCTGTTGTTGTGTCTCAGAGGCGATACAAATGTCATCGATATAACAAAACACGAAATCGAGACCTCGAAGAGCTTGATCCATATACCTTTGAAAGGTTTGAGCTGCGTTTCTCAGTCCGAATGGCATTCGTAGGAATTCGAAGAGGCCAAACGGTGTCGTAACAGCAGTCTTTGGTATGTCGTTCTCTTCCATAGCAATTTGGTGGTACCCGCGAGCTAAATCTATTTTAGAAAAGAATTGCTTACCGTGCAAGCCATTTGATAGGTCCTGTAAATGTGGCAACGGGTACCGGTCCGGAATTGTTTGGGCGTTAAGTGCACGGTAGTCGCCGCAGGGTCTCCAGGTGTTGTTTGCTTTGCGAACGACATGAAGCGGTGAAGCATATGGGCTTTTCGATGGACGACAAACTCCTATTTTCATCAGATATTCAAATTCATCCCTTGCCGCACAAAATTTCTCCGGTGTCAATCGACGAGACTTCGCAAAAACCAGCTGACCTTGTGTTTCGATGCAGTGTGTTACGCTTGTTGTTGTTGCAGAGGTTTTCGCTGGGTTGACTTGTTTTATGTCCTTGAATTCGTTGATTATTTGAGAAAATTTGTCGTTTGCGTTGTAAATCTTCGGAGAGAGAAATTGGGTGGCTATGATGGAGCAAATAGCGTGACTCTTTAGTTTGGTGTTGGTGTCTATGATCGAACAATTTTTCATATCTACCAGAAGATTGAAATGGTGGAGAAAGTCTGCGCCAATAATGTTGTGTGAAGTATCTGCAGCGATGAAAATCCATTCGAAAGGACGTCGAAGTCCGAAATCCAGAGTTAATCTGACGTGTCCATAAGTGTCGATGGTTGAATTATTTACTGCGAATAGTTTTGTTGCTGAACTGCCACGTTGAAGATATTGGTTCTCTCTTGCACTAATAATAGATATATCGGCGCCTGTATCGATTAAAAATTGTCGCTTCGAACGACGATCTTGGATGAAAAGACGGCTGCTCGGCTTTAGCGTGTTGGTTGTGCTATTGAGTTGTTTTGCAGCAACTCAACGCAGGCAAATTCACTATGAAAATATATATCTTTATTCTCCAAAACACATGTAACGAGAACGAGAGAATTAAGATCAGGTTCTCCACCTTAGAAAAACTAAAAAATAAAATGTATGAATAACAGAGATGGTTATCCTAATTCAGATGCCGCTAGGTGGCGTCAGTGGTATCGCCACAAAGTAAATAAGCATCGGTTATTTATTAACTTAAACAAACAAAAATTCAACATGGAAATAGATAAGTTATTAAATAATGTAACCTAACAAAAGTACCTCTATAGAAATTATATAACTACGAAGACCCAGGTAACCTATAGTGTAGCCCAGATCCAAACAGCTTTATTATTAATCATTGTATAAATAATGAATTTGATACTGTAGTTAGTAGATATTTAGTTTAGTTTATTTTATTCATTGAGAAAAATGCCATTAATTATTTTGCATTTGATAAAAAACAAGTAAAAAGGTTAAAAGAAAATGTCCAACTTTTAGATACAGTCCATAGACTTTGCCGGTTTAACTTTCGAACATAGTTCTACCCAGTGGCGTAGCGTGGGTATCAGCCGCCCGGGCGGAAGAAAAATTTTCCGCCCTCTTATTTAGATATTGCAAAGACTACATAATAATATACAGTAATTCCGTGAATCATGTGTTCTCTTTCTTTCATATACCTAAGCAATTTCAAATATACTTTGTTCCTTTCATTGATAAACAATCCAAGCACAAAATAAAATACGATGAATCCCTGCAAGTTAGTAGCAGTACAGACGGGTTGCCATTTTGCCAATCGCTACATGAGCAAGCTGTCACTATTATTCACTTGTACTCTTCTGGACTCTCTCCGAGCAGATGGAAAACTGCGATTGTCCGTTCCTAAAAAAGGTGAGCGTTCTTCACCCACCAACTACCGAACCACATAGCACTTACGTCCCTTCTTTCCAAGTTCATGGAAACGCTGATAAATCATCAGCTTATGAAATATCTTGAATCATGAAATCTTCTTAATTACCCGGCAATGTGGTTTTCGTTAAAGCAGGTCCATTTTTATTAATGGTCTCTTGTCTGTCAGTTCTTTCTAATCCAATACATTCATTCTCTGATGATAGCACCCTCAGTTTTTCATATTAATTTAATGATACACGTCCGAGCTCTCCGGCTGTGGAACTGGACCGGCTCCGTATCATCAACGGAAAGCAAAATTGGTCTAAGTCACAAAAACGAAATTTTACAGGGGACAATAATTAAGTTTCAAATACAATTATAGCCATTGGCTGCGTTTTAGCTTATATAATTTTTTTTAGTTCTCTTTCCAATGTAGACTCCAAAAATGAAAAAAAAAATTATTTATAAATAACATTCTACTATTTTGTAATAATTTTAAAAACCCAAGAATGGACATAGAACAACTCCCATACAAGTGTGCATCATCATAGAATAAAAAATGAACTTGAACAAAATATGGTAGGTAGGTTAGAACAATCAAGAACTACTTTGTTGGTAATTGAAGTACATGACTCACCCCTTCATGTAGTGTTCTATGTCCAATTTTAAATTCAATTTTGTTAAAAAAAACGCATTTCTGATTATTTCCTCAGAAAAAACACAAAACGTGGCATTTGACAAAAATGTATTTATTGAAATAAACAAAAATAAAAGCCTGCTTAACATCGTTTGTCTATAAAGAAATAAACTATAAAGATAAAAAGGTGATGATGTGTTGTCCGGCTCCACTAAGTCATCCTCGGCAGACACCGTCTCGCTATAAGAGGGCTACCGCTTCTCTTACGGCATGGACGAGTTAGTACTCAGAGTTCAGGAGAAGGATGAGAGAATTCTGTCGGGTGTGGTATCCTCGCTAGGGGAACTTGGCCTGGATGCCGGGCCTGATAGTCCCTCACCCTACTCCCAGGAAAAAGAAACCAGCCAGGCGGAAGTCAGGCAGCCAGCTGTTACGGATGGCGCCAAGACTAACGTGGAACCCTTGACGATAAACGTCAGTAGCGAGCCATCATCTGATTCAGATGATGGCTACACGTTACTATTTACAAAAAACGAAGGTAAACGCAGATCATGCATCTTGGCAAAGAAAAGTTTAAAAGCTCGTCTTATACCTAATTTCAGCGATCTAGATTTTGTCTGTGTACAACTAGACAGAGGCAGCAACGAAAAGCTATGGCTAGCATCGGCATATATGGCCTACGACGACATAGGGCCCGTCCCCGCAAACATCGTACGCAAAACCATAGAAACGGCCGAAAAGGACTCTATTCCCCTTGTGCTGGGCGCAGATGCCAACGCTCACCACAGCGTTTGGGGCAGCAGTGACATAAATAACAGAGGTGAGTGTCTTTTTGATTTCCTTATGACAACTAATCTCATTGTGTGTAATAAAGGCTCAGAGCCTACTTTTATCAATAGTATTAGTAATAGTAATAGTAAAGATAAAAAAGGTGATGGTGTGTTGTCCTGCTCCACTAAGTCATCCTCGGCAGACACCGTCTCGCTACCAGAGGATCTCGACGCTACCATTGTGGAGAAATCTGGATCAGATAGCAATGCCGCTAAACCTGATTCAGATTAATCTCCACCACTCAAAATTAGCATCTGCTAACCTGCTGGCCCGCCTCATCGAGGACGGACTGGATATCGCCCTAATTCAGGAACCGTGGCTGACAAAAGGCAACGTGACTGGGCTTAGGGCTCAAGGCTATACTCCTTACTACGCGGAAGGTAAAGGTAAAATTAGAGCTTGTATTCTTGCTAAAACATCGTTAAAATTAACTTTCATCCCCCAGCATAGTACAGGCGACCTTGCAGCAGCGCAGCTTACTCCAGCAAGCGGCAATCCGGTTTGGCTTGCGTCCAGCTATCTTCCGTATGAGGAAGATGACCCGCCATCAGTTGAACTACGACGGGTTGTCCAAGAAGCGGAGGAAAAGAAGGCCGGAATCGTGCTAGGGTGTGACACTATTGCACACCATGACCTATGGGGCAGTACAGACACTAACCCTCGAGGTGCATCATCTTCGACTATTTACCTTGACGTGGTGTGGATGCTTAGTAGGTACCTATTGATACCGGAGGGCGATTGCAGCAGGTATTCCCATACTGTAAGGTCTCCGGAGGAGGGTAGTCCGAAGCTAAAGGATAGTCAACCCAAATCCAGTGGTGGTGTGAGCGTTTTATGCAAACCGTGCCGAGGGATGAAAGACTGCGGGTTTCAGCCAGTCATTAACGAGCTCCTTCAGGTGCCTTGGCAGGGCCTGTCGTATTTAGTGCCTTACCCCAGCAGAACCGGCTATGTTGGGGCGGACCTTTCTTCACCGGCTTACTCGTGGGAACATTTATGGACTTTCAAACAAAATCAAACAAAAAAAAAAACACACTTCAAAAATCAGGACACATAGACGACGAAAAGGACAACGTACCGACTGACAAGACGAACTATAGGACACTAAACAATGACGATAACGAATCTGTACTCCCATCGGATTCGGATTCCAAATCCATCGACGCGTCTGCTTCGGACGCGGAATTTGGAACTACAGCCAAATCGGCTAGACGGGGAAAAAAGTCCACCCCCAGTGCCATAAAATCGAAACAGCTTCGCGCAGCTAGGCATAGATTGGCGGCAGTCCTGGCGAAGCCGGACAGTTCATGGGACGAAAAGAATAGGGAGACCATCCGATGGGCGGGCGCGATACTGAATGAGGAGGATAGTCAACCTGATGCGGGAGAACTTCCTTCCTCTACCAGAGGTCGTAACCAACCGTCGGACAACAAACAACGACAACGGCCTTCCCTCAACAGAACTAACCCGACGACCAAACCGACGACGAGTGCACCTGCTACAGGAGCACAGATTGCTCGTAGCAAGCAGAGAAGTCCTACTGGTACGGGAGGACCCTCTGCGACAGCTGCCAAGAAGGACTTCACGTCCAAAAGACCAAGGCCAACTTCATTGGAAGAAACTCCGATGACCTCAAAGAAGGCGAAGAATGCTGATGCGGCGCTCAGACCCTTCAATGAGGTCGTCAAGGACCATATGCTCTATGGCATCTGCGACAACAGTCACGATGAGGGCAAGATGAGTGGGGAGAACTGGTTGTCGCTCAAAGCGACCCTAGCCGGAGAGGTCCTTAAATTCTTGGACACACATCCTTCGGCTGAGCCACCGTCCTTCATGGATGGTGGTTACTACACAAACGGGGTAAAACTCATAAAGTGCAAAAACAGCAGTGCGGTCGACTTTCTTAAAGTAACGATCCCAAAGATTAGTCCCCTGTGGAACAACGCAAAATTGCAGCTACTGCATTGGAGCGACATTCCAGTTCGTCCAAGAGGACGCGTGTGGCTACCCCCGGGTCCCACCAAGGAAGCAGACATCCTTAGACTAATTCGTCTGCAGAACCCTGATCTCCCAGTGAACAACTGAAAAATCATTAAAGCCGGTGAACCGGAAGAGAAGGGAAGGCTGGCTTCTTTTCTCATGAACAAGGAATCTCTCGACCTGCTTAGTAGGAGGGGCTACCGCTTCTCTTACGGCATGGACGAGTTAGTACTCAGAGTTCAGGAGAAGGATGAGAGAATTCTGTCGGGTGTGGTATCCTCGCTAGGGGAACTTGGCCTGGATGCCGGGCCTGATAGTCCCTCACCCTACTCCCAGGAAAAAGAAACCAGCCAGACGGAAGTCAGGCAGCCAGCTGTTACGGATGGCGCCAAGACTAACGTGGAACCCTTGACGATAAACGTCAGTAGCGAGCCATCATCTGATTCGGAGGATGGCAATAAAACAGTGATAGAGGTGTCTGTACCGGTTAGCAATGCTGCTACGTCTAGTACAGATTAACCCCCATCACTCCAAGATAGCTTCGGCTAATTTATTGCGCCGCCTGCAAACGGGTGGAGAAGACATCGTCCTTATCCAGGAACCGTGGGTTAACCAAAAAGGCCACATACTTGGACTGAGGACAAAAAACTACACGTTACTATTTACAAAAAACGAAGGTAAACGCAGATCATGCATCTTGGCAAAGAAAAGTTTAAAAGCTCGTCTTATACCTAATTTCAGCGATCTAGATTTTGTCTGTGTACAACTAGACAGAGGCTAGCTATGGCTAGCATCGGCATATATGGCCTACGACGACATAGGGCCCGTCCCCGCAAACATCGTACGCAAAACCATAGAAACGGCCGAAAAGGACTCTATTCCCCATGTGGTGGGCGCAGATGCCAACGTTCACCACAGCGTTTGGGGCAGCAGTGACATAAATAACAGAGGTGAGTGTCTTTTTGATTTCCTTATGACAACTAATCTCATTGTGTGTAATAAAGGCTCAGAGCCTACTTTTATCAATTGTATTAGGCAGGAAGTACTAGACATCACTTTAGCTACTAACTCTCCTAAACTTAAACTCAGCAATTGGATGGTATCGAAAGAGGTTTCATTCTCGGACCACCGTTATATTCAATTCAGAATTGAACACTGCATGCCTCCAATCGTACCCTTCAGGAATCCTAGAAGGGTCAACTGGCAGGCATATAACTCTCTTCTCACGCAGAAGCTAAGCCACGTACCCAATCAACCGAATTCACTATCGGATCTAGATTTCATGGTGGACAAGGTTACCAAATCCATGAACGACGCCTTCAGAAGAGCTTGCCCCATCAGCAGGCACAAAAATGGCAACAAACCACCTTGGTGGAACAACCACTTAGCAATACTGCGAAAAGATAGTAGGAAATGTTTCAATTCGGCAAAGTCCTCGAGACTTAAAAAGGATTGGGACAAATACAAAAGCAGTCTCAAAATGTACAAAGCTGAGATTATAAAAGCTCAACGAGATTCATGGAGATTATTCTGTGGCAACATAGAAACCAATAGTGACTCCAGAAGACTGAGGAAAATCATTTCCAAATCACCAGATATGCCCAGCTTCATTCAAAAATTGAACGGGGAATGGACTACATCTAATGAAGAGACTTTAGATCTCCTCATGAATACCCACTTTCCAGGTAATACCATAGACGAAAACCGGTCTACAGTAACCCATCACCTAGTCCAAGAAATACCGGAGGAGATAGTGAACACCCGCAATATAAGTTGGGCCGTTCACAGCTTCCTTCCGTACAAGTCTCCTGGACCTGATAATATAACACCAGTGGAGATTCAAAAAGCACTTGAATTATTAAACCCTTGGTTAGAAGAAATTTTCCGCTCATGCCAGGCTTTAGGCTATACTCCAGACTCATGGAAAAGGGTCGAGGTAGTTTTTATACCAAAGAGCGGCAAGGCTTCGCATGTCTCTCCAAAGGACTTTAGGCCGATCAGCCTCTCTTCGTTTCTCTTAAAAACTCTAGAAGGACTCATCGACAACTATATTCGAAAGAAACTAAAAGCAAACTCACTATGTAATTCCCAACACGCATATCGTAAGGGTTTCTCGGTAGAGACAGCTTTACACTCGCTAATAAGCAACATTGAAAAATCGCTCGCTAACAAGCAGTTCTCGATGGTATCCTTTTTAGATATCGAAGGTGCCTTCAACAATGTCAAAACAGAGGCTATCTCCAATGCACTCCGCAGACTAGAGGTTGACAACTGCCTACGCTCTTGGATAGAAAACATGCTAAATAGCAGAAGGATTCTGTCCGAGCTGGGGAGTTGTCAAACCAAAAGGTCAGTGTGCAGGGGTACACCCCAGGGAGGCGTACTTTCCCCACTTCTCTGGATTTTAGTGGTGGACGAGGTGCTAACCATTCTGGAAAATGGGGGGTGCAAGGTTATAGCCTATGCGGACGACATTGCCATTGCCATTTCTGGCAATTTTCCTAATACCATAAGAGATCTCATGGAATCAGCTCTCAAAAAACTAGCAAAATGGACGGATACGGTTGGACTTGATGTCAACCCCTCCAAGACAGAACTAATACTCTTTACAAAGAAATACAAAATCCCTTATATAGCTCCACCTAAACTTAGAAACCAAGAGCTAAAATTCACAAAACACGCCAAATATTTAGGTATAATTCTAGACAGTAAACTGAGCTGGAAACTAAACATCCAGGAACGTGCAAGAAAGGCCACAATAGCCATGTATGCATGCAAAAAAGCTTTAGGCCCTAGATGGGGTCTACAACTTAAAGTAACAAACTGGCTCTATACAGCGGTAGTCAGACCTATTCTACTTTATCTGGTGGCCAGCGCTAGAGAAAAAATGCAACATTAAATCCATAGAACGCATACAAAGATCTGCTAGTATATGCACACAGGGGCCCTTAGGTCCACCCCCACGGCCGCTTTAGACACATTATTACATCTTCTTCCCGTCGGCATCTACGGGAAATTAGTTGCGTCTACAGCGGCATTAAGACTCAGAGAATCTCAAAAATGGACCCACTCTCGGGTTGGTCATATGAGCATTCTACCCAACACAATTCCGAACAGAAAGGACTATATAATTCCTTTCGAAGACTTTAATATAAAGTACAACACAAGAATCCCAAATCGATCCGAATGGGAAAATGGAACTATAAGCAACAACTCCGCAATCGAAATCTATACAGACGGATCAAAAATGACGGAAGGCACGGGGTTGGGAGTTTTCTCCCAATCACCTTCACTCAACCTTGCCCTACGCCTCCCCGATCACTGTAGCGTTTTTCAAGCGGAAATTATGGCCATTCGCGAAGCAGCATGCCGACTTGTCTTATATGAGATAGATGGAAAAGCTATCACTTTTTATATAGACAGCCAGGCAGCCATAAAAGCCTTGAATACACCAACAATCAGATAAAAATTGGTAAAACAATGCCGGGAATCTCTAAACGAGATTGCGGATAGATGTTCAGTCACCCTGTGCTGGGTTCCAGGTCACAGTGACATTCCTGGCAACTGCAAGGCGGATGAACTAGCCATACAAGGCAGCGGCCTTCATATAACTGATATCAGCGAGGAACCGTATGCTCCATTGCAATCAGTAAAGACCCTGCTCCTTGATGAAGCACTTAAAATCACTAACAACAGATGGAACAGGATTAGCACCTGCATAACATCCAGAAAAATCTGGCCGAAATTAGACGCCAAAAGAACTAAGAAACTCCTCTGTATTGGTAGAAACAAAATTAGCTCCGTCGTAGGAGTATTAACGGGACACTGCCTGATAGGCAGACATGCCCACAGAATGAGAGTACCCCACAACGATTTCTGCAGAAGCTGCATGGACGAGGAGGAAGAGGAAACCACCGTTCACCTCCTCTGCTCCTGCCCTGCTCTCGCCTCCTTGCGCAAGGCCACCCTAGGGGCTTATTTCTTTGAGGACCTTAGCGATCTGGCACGCAGCGATATCTACTGTATCAGCAAGTTCATAGCAAAGTCGAACTGGCTTCACTGAAAGAAAGTAGAGCTGACTAATGACTTTGTCAGTCAACCTTCACACCTTCACACTCCGTCAGGGGTGATAGAGGGGGGGTTAGACTGTTTCGGTCACTCCTCGTCGCTCTCTCTTGCCACAGTCTTCCTATACGATCTGTACCAGCCACCCTCGTTACTAACGGACTGTCGGAAGGGACAGACGGTAGGTTGAACTGTTTCGGTCACCCTCTGTCTGTTTTCTCTGAAGACTAACCGCCAACGGGATGGGCTGAACACGTCAGTCAATTTCTCCTCCACACGTAGAACTTTCCGAATCGGTCAGGGGGGATAACGGGGAGTTAGACTGTTTCGGTCACCCCTCGTTACTCTCTCCTGCCGCCGTCTTCTTATATGATCTGTACCAGCCACCCTCCTTACTAACGGACTGTCAGAAGGGATAGGCGGGGGGTTAGACTGTTTCGGTCACCCTCTGTCTGTTTTTCTCTGAAGACTAACCGCCAACGGGATGGGCTGAACACGTCAGTAAATTTCTCCTTCACAAGTAGAACTTTCAGACTCCGTCAGAGGGGACAAAGCGGGGGGTTAGACTGTTTCGGTCACCCCTCGTCGCCCTCTCCTGCCGCAGTCCTCCTGTCTGATCTGGACCAGCCACCCCCTCACTAACGTAGGTTACCACCAATAACCTCTCTTTGAGATAATCTACCCAATTTTCGCAAATAGCAACGATACTCCCACTGTAATGGCCGGCACATAGAATATTTCTGGCCGATTCCCCCCCCCCCCCCCCCCCCTCTGTGGTATCACAATGGACTAATCAAATTTGGTCTAAGTGTGTCCCCGTTTCTTTCTGGGACAGCCACCTTACCTAACCTAACCTAACCTAACCCTCGAGGTGAGTCTTTATTTGAATATTTAGTAGGAACTAACCTAGTAGTATAATTCACGCGAACGCAGCTAGCAGAGCAGTGTTCAGATGGAAACATTTAGGATACTGCTATACTGCCAAGCTCACCTGGCCAGCTCTGGACGCAAAGCGATCCAAGGAGCTTCTTATTCGATTTAAAAGACCCAGCATCTCGAAAGTCGTTAATGTGATCTCCGGACACTGCATATTAGGCAGACGCGCCCAAAGGCTTGGCCTGCCTTACAATGACTTCTGCAGAAGCTGTAGAGACGAAGAGGAGGACGAGTCCGTCACTCACTTTCTTTGCAGTTGCCCTGCCCTGGCCAATCTAAGAAAGGCCCACTTAGGAAACTATTTTTTTAATGATCTCAGTGATCTAGGTAACACCAGCGCCGCTAACATTCTTAGCTTCATAACCGGCAGCAAATGGTTTACATGAGTAGCCAGTGAAGAAACAGCTCCCCAAATCCCAGTGGTATGCACAATGGGCCGAATAGCGGCCTAAGTGTTTCTCTCATCGAGAGCCACTTTAAACTAACTAACTAACTATGCACGTTTTGAAACAAACTACTAGGTACAAACAAATCCGTCCTGTATGTCGTTAAGAATACAGCTACCTACCACCACGCAGACAAACAGATAGACAGAATTGCGAGACTCAGTTTTTGAGCTCTACTATCACTTTAATATCATAATTAATTAATGTAAATTTGAACTTAAAACAGTATCTTTTATTTTATCTTATACTTTGTAATAGTGTTAATTGTATAAGAGTTTTCGTATATCGTTTCAATTATTGTTTTATTGTGTGTCTTTGCTTTAGTGTATCTACGTTAGTTTGTCTGGTGTTTTTGGACATACTAGTATTTTTAGAGCATTTTCCAGCTCTCCTCCCATATTCACCACCTACTCGAGCGTAGTGATACTTGATAGTGTTCAGTATCAGCATCAGGTACTTAGTTGAAGTGCCGAATCGAAACGTTTGAAATAATCTCCGACCGAAGCTGAGTCAGACGATTTATACTCACCGATTGAAAATAATGGTACTTTTGATGAGGCTGGTTGTGTTGTGTTGTGTTTCAGTTGCCATTACTGCCTGCATTGCATTCGATACGGCCTTTTATATCGCGTAAGGGACTCCAGCATTTCACGAGATAAGGTTCCTTATCCTACTACTTCTACTTCTGACACCACTGTTGTGTATGTTGTGTATGTAATAAAACACTCACTACCAATTTACAAAAGAACCTTTATTAAAGAAACAATTAGTTTAATTTAATCAAAGCCAAAGATACAAAACATAGAAGACGTTACTCAAAAAGAAGCTATATGAATATGAATTATCTCAGAATGACATAATGCAGAGAGCACCACTTATGGCAGCTCTCGAGCTCGACCTCGAGCGCAGGCATCTCATGCGTGGCTG
Organism: Cheilosia soror; assembly: GCA_949372485.1. Taxonomy (NCBI): domain Eukaryota; kingdom Metazoa; phylum Arthropoda; class Insecta; order Diptera; family Syrphidae; genus Cheilosia; species Cheilosia soror. The sequence continues at coordinate 40,937,594 of OX443562.1, forward strand.
AACAGCTCTCAAAATAACTCAAATGTTCAATTCAGCAGTCCATCCAGCAACACTACAAACAACATTGATAGCAACATCGCTAGCAACATCGCTGGCAACATCCCAAGCAACACTGCTGCTGGCAGTTATATGAGTACACTATTTACAGCGGAGGAACTTAACTCTCTAGCCATGGAAATGATCATGCAATTATCTGTTTGTAAAACAAAAATTGAACAATTCAATGTTATCACACATTTAGCTACTAAGTTTTTGTATCATGATGTTAAATAATATGATAGATAGACATATAAATATTATAACTTGGAATGCGAGGGGTATTCGCAACAAAATTACAGAGTTTATGCATTTTTTAGATACCAGAAACGTTGACATTGCTTTAGTGACTGAAACATGGCTTAAGCAAGACTTACGCCTATCCACAGCTGATTTTAAATGCTATCGATATGATAGAATCGGTAGGGTAGGGGGTGGTGTAGCAATCTTAATAAGAAGGTCAATTCAACATTCGCTTTTACCTGTTGTGAGAACTTCGTTTGTAGAAAATCTGGGAATTGAGTTAGAATTACTCAATCACAGAAAAATCAAAATATATTGCGTCTATTTTCCTGGCGGTAGAATATCAACCGAAAAAAGACTAGGTCTTAAAAATGATCTCCGAAAACTGTTCACACTTAATGGTGAATTTATAATTGGAGGAGACTTAAATTGTAAACATAGAGATTGGGGTTGTTTAAGAGCAAATGCATGGGGAAATATTTTGTCTAGTCTATCTCTTACTGTACCATTTTCTCTCCTATACCCTTCTAGTCCAACATATTTTTCTGGTCCTGGTCGTCGTCCTTCTGTCCTTGATTTGTTTATAACTAACATGTCGAGCGATATTACACAACCTATATCATTAAGTGAACTGAGCTCTGACCATAACCCAATTTTTTGTAGACTTTTAAAGTCAGGGGTAAGAAAAGTGGAATATGTGCAAGATTTTAAAAATGCAAACTGGAAACGTTTTCAGTCTGAACTAACTGGTAGTCTACAAAATATTCCAAGTAACTTGAATGATATCACATGCGAGGAAGATGTTGATGCTGTGGTCGCACTTTTTACAGACAAAATTTTGGGAGTTGTTGACAAAAGTGTCCCTAAAGTTCCGAAAAAATTTCGTCCCGTTAAGCTGCCTTCTAATATTTTGGAACTTATTAAGATTCGAAACATTTACCGTAGACATTGGCAAAGATATCGCCTGTCTAGCTTAAAATATCAAGTATCGTACCTGAACAAACTAATATCGAAGCATATTTTTATATATCGAAACAATGAGTGGAATACAAAATTAAGTTTTCTTGAAAAAAATGCAAAACCTTTTTGGAACATTGTAAAGGTAGTAAAAAGTAAAAACAGACAAATTCCTTTTCTCAAAGATTCAACCAACACATTTTGCACAGACCTTGAAAAAGCAAATGCGCTGGCTTCAAATTTTAGAAAGAACCATTTGGCTGCATCTAATTTAGGAGATAGTGATACTAATGTACTAGTTAATATTGCCGTTCAAAACTTGTTAAATAATAATACCAGTCAATCATCAAGAAATGTCTATATCTCTAGAGAAGACATTGAGTTTATAGTCAATGACCTGCGAATACATAAAGCTGGAGGCACTGACTCAATAAAAAATATATACATAAGGCAATTGCCCACAGCTGGTATTAGCTATTTAACATTTATAATAAACGCTTGTCTAAAAATGGAATATTTCCCCGATGAATGGAAAATTGCTAAAGTCGTACCAATAATAAAAGCTGGTAAGCCCCCTGAAAAGACTGATAGTTACAGGCCAATTAGTTTGTTAAGCAGCCTCAGTAAAATATATGAAAAGGTCATAAAAGAAAAAATTTCAAAGTACATTTCTGAAAAGAATCTATATCCTGTGGAGCAATTTGGCTTTAGACGCTTTCACAGTACATCTCACCAAGTGCTTAGAATTTGTAATCACGTTAAAACATGTCGTTCTACAGGTAAATCAACTGGTATGATCCTACTGGATATTGAAAAAGCCTTCGATACCGTTTGGCATGACGGATTAATATTTAAAATGATCAATTTCAATTTCCCCTCACATATCTGTAAAATTGTCCATAGTTTTTTGTCTAATCGTCGGTTCAAGGTGCACGTTAATAGTGGTGTCTCTAATATAGTCTATTTTCATTCAGGTGTCCCCCAGGGCTCAGTTCTTGGACCCGTTTTATATAATCTGTATACGTCCGATTTTCCATCTTTGCCTTATTGCGAAACAGCTATCTTTGCCGATGATACTGCGATTTTGTCATCTCATGAACTCGCTCTCAACATTGAGAGGAATCTCCAAAATGCGATGACGATATTAAAAGAATATTATAACAAATGGAAAATTAAAGTGAATCAAGAAAAGATACAAGCCATCTTTTTCACGAGAAAAAGAAAAGCTTGTTATCTACCCAGTGGACAGTTACAGGTTAATGGTGCAAACATAAGTTGGGAACCTTGCGTCAAATATCTGGGCATATATTTGGATACCAAGTTGACTTTTGGAACCCACATTGCAAATACACTTAGAAAAATTGCAATTGCCATTAGGATGTTGTATCCTTTCATTAATCGAAAGTCGCAGCTCTCTAATGAAAACAAAATAATTATCCATAAAGTAATTTTTCAAGCAATTCTGTTATATGGGTGTCAAGTATGGGGAAATTGTGCAATGTGTCATATTAAGAAATTACAGGTTTCTCAAAACAAATTATTAAAAATGATGCTTAACCTACCGTGGCATCACTCGACTCTAGATACGCACGAAAGGGCGAATGTTGAATTGATCTTTCAAAGAATTCAAAAACTGAAGCAACGTTTTCTGGAAAGGTGTGATTTTGCTGATAATCCCCTTGTAAATACTTTAAATATGAATCAATAGTTGATAAGCTTGATATAACTTTTTGTTATTTGTATATATTTTTGTTACTTATTGTTTATTTATCCTATATAAATATATATATTTTTTTTATGTTATTTATTTATTCGTTTACATATCGTTTGTTTATTTATTTATTCGTTTATATATATCTATTTATTTATTATTTATTTTTTTTTAAATTATTTATTTATTTATTTATTTATTTATTTATTTATTTATTTATTTATTTATTTATTTATTTATTTATTTATTTATTTATTTATTTAATTATTTATTTATTTATTTATTTATTTATTTATATACTTGACTATTTCAGTTGGTTTCATTTTCAAATTATTATTTGTACCTGATTTTTTCTTTTTTATTGTCTAGTAATTATATTATTATTATTATTTTTTTTTTTTTCTATTTCAATTGAAGGTTTTTTTCGTATTTTCCTTCAGAATTAATTAATATTGTTTTTTCAATCCAATTCTTAAAATTACCCTAATGTATAATGTTTCAGAAGAAAGATATAATTTATCATATCTCTGTATTGTAAAATGTGTGGTAACAAAACCTATTGTAAATTTGCATACGAAATAAAACTATCTATCTATCTATCTATCTATCTCAGAATGACCGATAAAGATAAAAACAAAATGGAAGTTCATAATGATTAAAACGTTACGCTGGAAACACAAAAATTAGTAAAGGTTGGAATACAATTTAATTGAAGGGAAGAATGTAGGTACGTTTACTGTAACGTAATTGACGTATTTTTATGCCAATCAAAAAATTGGCAAGTGGAAATAGCGAAAAATTGCTTGTCAATGAATTGACTAACAGCGTTTGTCAATAACTGACAAAGAAACCACTTGACAAGTGGAAATAGCTGAATTGTCAAACAAAATGTCACTTTGTCTATAGGTAATTGACAGAGAAAATTTAATTGGCATCGAGTTCATAAGTTGGTCAATCAACCGACATGTGGAAACCCACCTTAAGTCTTTGAAAACAGTAATGTCAATTGAAGTATTCGATTGGCTTTTAGATTATTAATTATTGACATGTACAATAAAAAATCCTTTAGATAAACATTTTTCATTTATTATATAAATATAGCTAGATATGTATACATTTTAATAGCAGTGTCAATATTACTGCTTGAACAACAGCGAGATGTTTTATCTACACGCATGCATTTATCTAAAACAACCCTTCGATTTCACCCGATTCTGTATTTAAGTCAATATCATAAATACATGGTCTAGTTGGTAAACCAGGCATTTTTGAAATATCCCCACACATAGCTACAACAAATCCAGCACCTGCAGAGACATACATGTCTTGAACAATCAAAGTAAATCCTCGAGGTGATCCCTTTATTGTTGGATCTCCAGTTAAAGAGCTCGAAGTCTTAGACATGCATATTGGTAGATTTCCAAACCCCTAAAAATAAATTAAATTATAATATTCTGTGACGCCTGTATATCTATTGCTTACGTTTTTGATTAGGAAATTCATCGCTTCCTCGGCTTTTGTCGATAAAATAACAGAAGCAGCCCCATACATGTTTTGTGCAATTACGTTAAGTTTTTCTAATATCGGAAGGCATGTTTCATACAAAAACTTGAACACAGAACGATATTCGCATGCCTCGATAACTGCATTTGCGAGCTTAAGAGCACCAGCACCACCATCTCCCCAATGAGAACAAGTAACTGCATCAAATGCTCCGGCCTTTATTGCAGCTGATTTAATTAATTCATGTTCGGCTTTCGTATCAGTTCTAAAAGTATAGAAAAATATTATTGGAAAATGTGTTGAAGTAAATAAGCATCGGTTATTTATTAACTTAAACAAACAAAAATTCAACATGGAAATAGATAAGTTATTAAATAATGTAACCTAACAAAAGTACCTCTATAGAAATTATATAACTACGAAGACCCAGGTAACCTATAATGTAGCCCAGATCCAAACAGCTTTATTATTAATCATTGTATAAATAATGAATTTGATACTGTAGTTAGTAGATATTTAGTTTAGTTTATTTTGTTCATTGAGAAAAATGCCATTAATTATTTTGCATTTGATAAAAAACAAGTAAAAAGGTTAAAAGAAAATGTCCAACTTTTAGATACAGTCCATAGACTTTGCCGGTTTAACTTTCGAACATAGTTCTACCCAGTGGCGTAGCGTGGGTATCAGCCGCCCGGGCGGAAGAAAAATGTTCCGCCCTCTTATTTAGATATTGCAAAGACTACATAATAATATACAGTAATTCCGTGAATCATGTGTTCTCTTTCTCTCATATACCTAAGCAATTTCAAATATACTTTGTTCCTTTCATTGATAAACAATCCAAGCACAAAATATAATACGATGAATCCCTGCAAGTTAGTAGCAGTACAGACGGGTTGCCATTTTGCCAATCGCTACATGAGCAAGCTGTCACTATTATTCACTTGTACTCTTCTGGACTCTCTCCGAGCAGATGGAAAACTGCGTTTGTCCGTTCCTAAAAAAGGTGAGCGTTCTTCACCCACCAACTACCGAACCACATAGCACTTACGTCCCTTCTTTCCAAGTTCATGGAAACGCTGATAAATCATCAGCTTATGAAATATCTTGAATCATGAAATCTTCTTAATTACCCGGCAATGTGGTTTTCGTTAAAGCAGGTCCATTTTTATTAATGGTCTATTGTCTGTCTTTCTTTCTAATCCAATACATTCATTCTCTGATGATTGCACCCTCAGTTTTTCATATTAATTTAATGATACACGTCCGAGCTCTCCGGCTGTGGAACTGGACCGGCTCCGTATCGTCAGCGGAAAGCAAAATTGGTCTAAGTCACAAAAACGAAATTTTACAGGGGACAATAATTAAGTTTCAAATACAATTATAGCCATTGGCTGCGTTTTAGCTTATATAATTTTTTTTAGTTCTATTTCCAATGTAGACTCCAAAAATGAAAAAAAAATTCTTTATAAATAACATTCTACTATTTTGTAATAATTTTAAAAACAAAAAACCCAAGAATGGACATAGAACAACTCCCATACAAGTGTGCATCATCATAGAATAAAAAATGAACTTGAACAAAATATGGTAGGTAGTTAGAACAATCAAGAACTACGTTGTTGGTAATTGAAGTACATGACTCACCCCTTCATGTAGTGTTCTATGTCCAATTTTAAATTCAATTTTTAAAAAAAAAACGCATTTCTGATTATTTCCTCAGAAAAAACACAAAACGTGGCATTTGACAAAAATGTATTTATTGAAATAAACAAAAATAAAAGCCTGCTTAACATCGTTTGTCTATAAAGAAATAAACTATAAAGATAAAAAGGTGATGTTTCATTGTAGGGGGTAAGGTAAATAGGCTATTTATTTTTTAATTGGACAAAATCGAGGAAGAAAAAGAAGATGACGAAGATGATAGTAATTGCTCCAAAATTAAGTCCATGTCCATTATTTACGTTTTTGTTCTGAATAATTGCTTTACACTTAGATTTTCGTAATTTTGTTTTGAAAACAAATTCTGAATGACGTAAAACAGCTGTGCAAGGTACATTCGTATTAGTGATAGTATGCGTTAATCTCGAAAATTATCGAGATATGCAAAAAGTGATCCGGATCAAAAAAAGATTGATTTTATGTCCCAATGGAAAACCACATTAAACAATTTGTTATGAAGTGAAAAGTGCACGTGCCATCCGTTAGATAGCGCTGAATACCCAAATCTCAAAATTATACAATCTGCATTTGTTAATTATAATAATATGGAAAATTCTCCAATTTCATACTAATGGGGGGATTTTTGCTTCGAGGTATTCTTCCAAATATGTAGACGCGTTTTGCGTTCCAATAGCGTTTTTGACTGATATTTTTGACAGCTTCTTACGAATTTATTTCCGATATGCTCCGAATGGAATTGGTTGCGGAATTAGCTTATGATTTGCAGAGAAATATTGATAAATGAAAGCAATAAAGAAAAAACATTTTAACAAAGTAATTGATGTTGCTTAATTTTTTGTTTCCAGGGCAAAAGCAAACGAAAAAATAATAAGGACCAAATAGGAAAATACGCATGTAGCACGAAACAACATCATGTCATATATATTCCTTTCCGAAGACGGATGCTTTGAATGTAATATGTTGGTACTTATGAATATGATTATGACTTATGAGAGCCACCGACGGAGTATGCTATGCGGATTCACCATTGCGACGCACGGATACCTCGCTAGGGTCGTATTTCGTATATCTTAACATTTTTGGCAGTCTTGAAATTTTGTAAATAGAGGTTCATTGCCTGTTAAGATCATTTAATAAAATGTGAGCGGGATAAGGAAAAGGAAAAGGAGTTTGTAACTTTTCATACAAAAAAAAACACTGTAGTGTCTCACTCATGAGTACTAAAGTTGTATAAAAGTTGATTTGGAATTCCATTGCCTTAATAGACAAGAACATATTTCGGCAAAATACAACTAAATAAATACCTATCATGCTGGTATACTACTTCTTATTTAAAACCTGTTTATAAAATTTACCATCTTCTGTGGGCATCCAATTGTACATTTATTTTCCTTTTCTTAGAAATAAAACCTCCGATTGATGTTATTATTATTTGAAGCAAAACATTTACTTTCTTTTGATTTTTTAATTTTTTGTTGTTAAGAAAATAAAGAAACAGTTTCTAATATTACGCTTGCCCCATATTCTTCACGGTAGTGTACGTATATATCTACGAAGAAGATTTTTCTTCTGTAAATTATTTCTTTGCATTTTGAGAATGGGATGAAGTTGAGCCGAGTCTTTGAAGCAAATTAAAGAATCCACCGATTCATCAAGGGGAGAATGTGTAAATAATGAATTTGATACTGTTACACTGGGGTGTGAGATATCCCACGATAAATGTTAAACCGTGCCATTAGCGTAACAATTTTTTGTTCGCCATGCCATGGCTATGTAAATTCAGATTAACATTTTCTGTAATAGTTGGAAGCTCTTTTGAGCAATTTGTATGTATGTATGTTTTGTATACAATTTTAATTTTGTATACATTATTATTATTATTGCTTCTTCCACAAAAACTTCATTTTTACGGTACTGCAAGGGAAATCGGGCTACAAATGGAGCTCGGTTGCATCTGAAAGACGCATCCGATGCAAAATTTGATTACCGAATTAGTGTGTGTGACAATGTCACCAGCCTATGTGCGAAGATCATCGAACGCTGAATTGTGTAGAATGGAATACGTAGATAAAAATTGCATTCCGTTACATGCATTTACATACATTTACATATTTAAGCACTCCGCTAACAATGGTTTGCAACAGTTTTTTTCTTTAATAAGTATTTTTTTTTATTATTGTATGTGATATATTGTACACTATAGTAGTGTACTAAAAACATAAAAAAATAATAAAACAAAACTTATATAACAAAAACAGTTTTTATTTATATATGATTGGATTGTGTCACACCCCAGAAAGAGGAATGTATAAGAAAAAATAGGTTGGAGGACAGAAGGTTAAGTTTTTTCTGTTCATTGAGAAAAATGCCTTTAATTATTTTGCAAGAAAATGTCAAACTTTTAGATACAGTCCATTGTCTTTGTCAGTTTGCATTTTGAACAATCATATTGAATGAGTACTTCAAACTGAATTAATATCGGGTTTGGTTTTAAATATACCTATTAAAGAAAATCGATCAACGAAATACCAAAAAAAAAAATATCATGCGTGCTGCCCCCTGCTTGTAGTAGGCGCAAAGTTGCGTATATGCAAAGTTTAATTATGTATGTTGTTTGCTTAATTTTCTGGGTGAAGTTAAAATGAAGTTACAAGAAGAAAGACCGGCATTTCACAAAAAAAATCCACATTTTAAGTGTCGAGAAGCTTTCGATATTCTTAAAAGTCGATAAAAACTTTGTCGAGATTTTAGCGAACTGCAAAATTAACATTACTTTTCGACATTTTTTGCCGGCAATTGGTATATCTCCCTTCAAATCACAAAAGGAAATTTATCAAGGAAACAATGGGTTGAATGCAAAAAGATGAGCACGATCTCAGAGTCAGAGCTGACGAGGTGAGTTCATGTGAGATAGATTGTCTAATCCGGAACTAGGGCTCAGTTTATATGCAAAAATAATGAGATCGTTCTGAACAGCTGTGACTCGATGAATTTGAGATCGATCTCAAAGGGAACGCAACTTTTCACTGAAAAAAAAACTCGAATGGACAAAATGTCGAGATTTTTGTAAGATTTTCGCGAAAACAATATCACGAAAACCAAAATCTAAAAAAAAAAATATGAAAAAAATCTCGAAAATTTTCGAGATTTTACAAAAAAAAAGTATTTTGGTGAAACCGGTGTCAAATCCCTTAAAATTAAAACTACGGCAAATCGCTTAGTTTAACTAAACGTAGAAATTAAGCACTATTTCTATTTGCGATAGGCTCAATGGAACCTATGGACGATTAAGTGTACCTACCTCAGGAAAATCGATGAGGTTTTATTAAGTCACATCCCCTACTAACATTTCTCCTTTACATGTTCGCTTTCTTAAGGAATCTTAGGGAAATTTTAAGCCGAAACCAATCTTCTAATGAGTGGAGTGTTGTATCTCTAATTTATCACTGCTATGTATTTCATATGTGTAGTAATATACTTATCTCGTGCATTGTGTCGCAGTGTAGTGTCCAAAGCCATACTGGTCCGATTAAGCCATACTACTGGAGTACATCGCGGGCTTTTGATATTTTAAGATATGGTTAAAAGTGGCCAAACCCATCGGGGCTTATTCCTTACGATAAAAACTGTCCAACAAAACTATCATCGCTTATATTAACGAAAACTACTATTGATTCTGTCATAAATTTCATCTGACATCACAAAATTCATTATCGTAAAGCTATATAGAATAAAAACAAAAAAAAACACACCTAAATTTATTATATAGAGAGGTATCTGCCCAAAAACAAGCAGTTAACATTTTTGAATTAAAGTTTGTAATACTCTTTTTCTCCTCTCAGAAAAACATGTTTGGAATATTAATAAGCTTTGCAATAATTAAAATTAAAATTAAACCCTTTTTCCCAATTGCTAAACGTTTTGTTTGTTTTGTTGACCACTATTTTGCTTAAACGAGCCTTCATATTGCCTTTCTATACCCTCCACAGGAAGGCATATTCACTTTGTCATTATATTTGTAGCGCCAAGAAGGAGTCACCGGAGACCCTCTAAAGTTATATTATGAATCAGGATCACATTCTGAATCGATTTAGCCTTGTCCGTCTGTCTGTCCATCTGTCTGTTGAAAACACGATAGCGTCCAAACGAATCGACCTAGGCGAATAAAATTTTGTCAGAGGACTTCTTTTTGCCGGCGTCAAGTTGGTAGGTATTGAAAATGGTCTATGTCGGTCAAGTAGTTCTTTAACCTCCCATACAAAACCACTATTAGACCCATGTGTCAATCTGTCTGTTGAAATCACGATAGCGTGCAAACGAATTGACCTAGGCAAATTACATTTTGTGAGAGGACTTCTTTTTACCGTCGTCAGGTTTGTATTGAAAATTGTCTATGTCGGTTAAGTAGTTCTGATACCTTTCACACAGAACCAATATTAGACACATGCGTACATCCTAACTCGCATGGCAAACATTTTCCATGACATTTATGCAGTGGAGAGTATCAAAGTAGCGATGATAACAGTTTTACTTGTTTTATTTTATTTTTTTACCAAAATTGATTAAAGTAGATATTTCACCATCACCATTTAAGATCATACCATCTTTTATTCTCAGAAAACATACTCACTTCTTTTACTTAACCTGCTACAAAAGCTGCAAATACAACTAAATACGTCGTAGAGAACGATCTCAAATCCATCGAGTCACAGCTGTTCAAAATGATCTATTTTTTTTGCATGTGAAACTGAGGCCGTGTTCCGGATTGTACAATCTATCTCACCTCAACCTCGTCAGCTCTGACTCTGAGATGGTGCTCATATTTTTGCATACAACATCGCTATTGTTAGTCCTTAAAATTTACTAAAATGTTAATGACAATGGTAATAATGAGTGACGTCGCAAGAAGTTATTGTCTTGAATCCGATAAGTGATCGCCTGGCAGTGATCTGCATCAAAGCCACCTCTCAAGCCTACGGAGCCTGTCCGGAGTTTGATGTGAAAGCTGTGCTCGAAAATTTCAATCCTGAAGTCAGAAAGGAAAACATCTTGGCCAGGTTCGTTATTAAACACAGAATCAACGAAACGACAACAGATAACGGCTACTGTCAAATCGATTTTTCATCAGGTCTTAATATGGTGATAAGTAGGACAAGGTTTCCAATTTTACAGTTCCACAAAGCAACCTGGCGATCTACAAACGGTCGAATTGCCAACCAAATCAACCATGTGCTAATCGATGCGATGCACGCATCAAACAACAACAACTACAAACGTCGATTTTAAGACTAAAGTCCAACGAGGGGAATAGACCACAAGAAGAAATTCAACTTCGTTCGGACGCCTTAGCACACCTGGAGTAATGCACCGCACATTAACCCCACCGCTTAATCAACATCAACACCACATCCGCACCCGAATCATCATTTTCATAATTTCACAATGCACCGAACATTAACCCCACAGCGCAACCAACACCACATCCGCACCCGAATCAACACTTTTGTTTAATCGACCTAGTTCATAAAGTAGAATTCAGCCAATACCACATCCGCTCCCGAATCAGCATATTGACATAATGTTAAGTTAGCTTTTGTTTAATTAATTCTTTGACCTAGTTTAAGTTCATAATGTAATAGAAATTGTAAGGAATAAAAATAAAGTTAGTTGCATTCTAGCAGGTGAACAAATTGGTTGCAACATACCACTGCTGCTTCAGTCCCAACACATCGACTATACAGACCAATGGCGATAGCCGAAGTTGGGATCCCAGCAAAAGTGATCCATATGTGTCCCATGACGCTGGAAAGCACTCGTTGCAATTTGGAAGTAGCTCATCCATAAGCAAACGAGGACAAGACTAAATACATGCATGCTATCAACAAACCGGTTAGGACAAAACGTCACTAGGCGTATTTTGTTGACTCTTTACTATATTCACTTTACGTCTCAAAAAAAAACACCCCTAACTCACATTTAGCTTACTTTGATTTTTATTTGGAAGTTGGTACGCGTGTTTTCAACTTAACATATTTTGTTCACCTTTGCGCCATGTTTTCTTTGCTTCTTGACAGTAATTGAATAAGGGTATATTCAAAAAGTTGATACTCATTGGAGAAACTGAAAATCGTTATTAAATTGTATCGATTGCGTTCGTTAACTAAAACTGAATGAACTTTATTTCGAAAATGCAGCCGTATTTATACTGTTGGCTTGGCAGAGTGCCAGGAATACATGCAAATGTATGTTGATCAGTGTCCTTCGCTAGGTTTCATGTCGCCAGTAACGAGAATCTTTAATTATCCCTAGCAGTGATGGTGCAGATGTTTTATTGTTTGGTGTTATCGCTACGATATTTTAAAACTAAATAAATTACTAACTTTTTAAAAAATATCTTGTTTGAAGTTGAACTAAAACAAAACAAAAATTATAATATTCGAAAATAAATCGCGTCTAACTTATTTAATGCTCACGTTGCATTTTGTTACCTTATATACAAAAAATTGCAGTAACTACACATTAACATCAATTTTTCAACAAAGTCTGTGTAGCATTTTCCCCGTTTTTTAAATATTATTTAAGAATATAAAGTATTAAAAAGTATAAAAGCATTTCAACCTATCAATAATTACAAAATATTTACCAATTCAGACAACAATCAACGAACACAACTCATATCTGTGACAAATAAACAGGCTCACAACGTTCAAGAAGAAAAATAATTCCTCCTTATTTACAACACCGCCATCTATGAATGAAATTTTTCAACTTTCCTATCTTCACTTTATTACTGCGTTAAATATAGGCACTTTTATACTGACTTTTGGTTTTGCATGTAAAAGTGAAAGTGAGCCACCTATAGATTCCCAAAAAAATACGCCTACTATTGACAGCAATAGTTTTGAGGTAGTTAAGGAGTTCACCAAACTCGGAGTAAACTTGAACTCCTCGAATGATACCCTGATAAAGATCCGGTGAATAACTACCATAGGAAACCGCTGCCACTTCGGTCTGTCAAAACAATTGGGTTCAAAAGTTTTAACTCGAAAGACGAAAAGTATGCTTTACAATACCCTTGTCTGTCTTGTCTTGTCCTGTCTCTCATTCAAACTATTCAAACAATCACTTAAAAGGAGTCTGATGATGAATTAGGTAGTTGTGTAGTTCGAAATATAGCTATCATTCCTACCAAAGTGACTGTGTCTACGAGTTGTTGCTAATGTTATTCTCTCAAACTATAATTCATAGATTTTATTAGTACCGCGCGTTGACTTTTAACAATAAAAGTAGCGTAAAAAGAAGCAAACAAGAAAGCAAATTATAAATTACGAAAAATAATACACTATTAGACTGAGAGCTACTGAATGTTTTGCTAACCTCATCGTTAAATGGGAAATTTATAAATATTATTGTTAATTGGAGTCTTGCGTTCGCAGAAATCGCCGTCTGGCACTCTGGAGCTGGGGCATTTGCAAGGGGCAGTGCCCCAACCAAACATGTAAAAAAAAGTGACCAATTACCTCACCGTTGCACGGCTAATTTTTTGTCAGGGAATGGTACTCGTACCCAGAAAACATTTTCATATAATGCCAGACGTTTTTGACGGGTCCTTAAGGCTGCCACACGCTCATAAAAGTGCAGAAAAAATCGCCTCATTTACGTCATCGTTTCATGGAAATAATTTTTTTTATTTAATTATACAAGTATCCCTGAGTCCTAATATAGTTGCCAGACGAAAATTCCGGGCCTTTCGTCCTGCCAGATGCAGGGGAAAATGCATTATCAACATTTATTCCTCTAAAGTGCTAAAAATAATACTTTAAAATCATAAGATTTAAATAACTTTCGACCATTAATTTTGGAGCTTTTTTAGGTAATTGGTTACAGAAATTATTTACAGTTTCAAATTAACTATCAGAACCTCTTATCCGCTTTAAAAAGGAAAGAAAGCGGTCCTTTTTAATATCATTTCAAAATATTTAGATATTAATTACTTTCTGCTTTTCGCTTTTAGATGCTATTTTGAAGGGAATTATTATACACTTATTAAAGCTAACTTTTTGATAAAATGTTAGCCCAATGTTATCCACTGCGATACAACACTATACGGCTCACAGTGGGAAAAAGTTGTCGATTTGGCGATCAAAAATCAATTTTTGTGTTGCGAAAATTCTTAAGCCCATTTTTTTTAAATGTTCAGGTGAAGACTACAATGTATTTATGGTGCACAGTGTTGCACAAGTTTAAGTTCTGGAAACAATGTTGTGTAAAGTTATCGCACATTCAATTAAGCTATCTACACCTTTTTATGTTATTATGCGCAAACTAAAAATATAAGGGGAATAGTATCTGCGTAGGATTAGGACCAATATAACTAAATACGTAGGTACATACAAAATGTTTCAATTACAATGATGAATTCATCTTTTTTTAATTTAAGAAATTGATTTTGTACAATAATGAGTGTTTAAGTGTTTAACGATAAAGATGAAATAGGATGTAAAGTATAGCTTTAAACCAAGCAATTTTAGTAATAACAAAGTTAACAATAATTGAAATAAATAAACAAAAATTACTAATTAACTAGTTAGATAAAAAAAAAATATTAACCTCGAACTAAATAAATAAGAGATGAACAGTACCGTTTGAATTTCTAAGGCCAATTGATCTCTTATGCTAATTTCGATTGGCAATCTGAGATTTCTTGAGATTCCTTTAGATTTCGTGTGGCCAATCGAACAAAAAAAATTATCTGAGCTGTTCTTTGTTGGTGTTGGTGGTGTGCCTGCCAAAAGTTGTTTACCTTTTTTGTTGTGAAGATTTTTTTTTTCGTAGAGTGGTTGCAAATTGCAAGTTTTACATACATTTTCAAATAACTATAACAGAAATCTCATAATAAATTTTCTGAATATATGTTCACCACGTCTTCCACAAAATTGCAACCGCGATGCTTTTTCTCCCTTACAAATAACAAATACTGCAACTGCACAAATTGCTCGTATGACGGAGACGAGCCAATATTATCCGAAGAGGACGACGAAGACGATGAAGATGTGCCACATGATGAAGATGAAATTTACACCTCTATTATTTGTTCCGTATTTATCAAATGTTGGTTTAAATTATTTATTTTAGTATGGTTTTTCAGTAGCTCTAACTTTTTCGACCGACTTCCATTAAACGTAAACAAACAAATGTCAAATCATGTGTAAGTGTATTGGTAAATCTCGAGCGACTCTGAGAAAAAATCTAGATTCGCAAAAGTGCTCTCGACTCTGAAAAAGATTGCTTTTTTTTGTACCAAACGAACGAAAAAAGTGATCTCGGGAAAGAATAAGTGCTTTTTTCTGGCGAATCGAAACTAACATTAGCAATTTCGAATGTTTCATGAGAGTGAAAAAAAAAATGCACACCATTTCACAACTCACAGAATTAAAATCGAATACCTATGCCATCTTGCAAAACTTAATAAAACGTATCCAGGTACGTCCAATGTTAGTACACAATATGTACTTTTGATGTGGTAATAAGTGTGCTAAACCGAAAGCATCGGTTAAACAATATCTGCAAATTTTCAGGACTGAGGACAAATAAAGATTTATTTGGAATGATGCTGATATCATCATAGATCATACCCCTTTATCTACAGAGAAAATTACTCCAAAAAAAAAATTTAAAATAAATGGCTGAAGAGTGAAGACATTCAAGAAATTTTTGAATAACAATAGTGCTATGCTTTTTTTAAATGTGTAATAATTTTGTTTTGTTTTTATTGATTTTTTTAATAAAAATACGTACTATACTTCGATAATGTGAACCTCGAAAATGTGAACTATTAAAAATGTGAACCAGAAAATCGGACAAAGTTAGCATAGTTAGTACCTACATAACGTAACATGTGAACTCAAAACAAATTCCTGATACCCAAATAATTTATGTGAACTTTTATTTTATAATTTACCCCTATTTTGGTTTAATTGTATTCAAAAAGAAAAGACAAAAACTGTATATCTATGTTGTCTTTTCTTTTTGTTTGGCGAGGCGTGAGTGTGCGCTGAGACCTCAGTTTTTTTGTTTTGTTTGTGAATACGGCGCAATTAGTACTATATTTTTGTGGCTTTTCTTTTATTTTCAAAAAATCAAGTTACAGGTCATTCTGAAAAGCACGAAATGCAACGAATTTGTTGGCATCCAGCAATGTGAGCCCCTCCAAAATGTGAACTGCACATATTTTAACTAGTTCACATTAAATATTGTGATAGTACTGTAACAAATATTTTAAAAATTAATAAGTTTAAAAATTAAAAAATACGCCAAATCGACAATTTTTTCCCACTGTGAGCCGTATAGTGTTGTATCGCAGTGGATAACATTGGGCTAACATTTTATCAGAAAGTTAGCTTTAATAAGTGTATAATAATTCCCTTCAAAATAGCAGCTAAAAGCGAAAAGCAGAAAGTAATTAATAAATATTTTGAAATGATATTAAAAAGGACCGCTTTCTTTCCTTTTTAAAGCGGATAAGAGGTTCTGATAGTTAATTTGAAACTGTAAATAATTTCTTTAACCAATTACCTAAAAAAGCTCCAAAATTCATGGTCGAAAGTTATTTAAATCTTATGATTTTAAAGTATTATTTTTAGCACTTTAGAGGAATAAATGTTGATAATGCGTTTTCCCCTGCATCTGGCAGGACGAAAGGCCCGGAATTTTCGTCTGGCAACTATATATTAGGACTCAGGGATACTTGTATAATTAAATAAAAAAAATTATTTCCATGAAACGATGACGTAAATGAGGGGATTTTTTCTGCACTTTGATGAGCGTCTGGCAGCCTTAAGGACCCGTCAAAAACGTCTGGCATTATATGAAAATGTTTTCTGGGTACGAGTACCATTCCCTGACAAAAAATTTGCCGTGCAACGATGAGGTAATTGGTCACTTTTTTTCCCATTTAACGATGAGGTTAGCAAAACGTTCAGTAGCTCTTAGACTTATGGTGGTTAGGCTAATCTTGATATAGGTGAATGGTTCAAAATATATAAACAATTGCTTACCTGTGTAGATTTATGGCGACAACAACGGGTAAACCGTATTTCCGTCCATTTTCAATGTGTTTTAATAAATTGGGCAATCCTCTTTCTAGAAGTTCAAGGTTTTCCTCACTATACTCCTTCTTCAGTGGAGCACCAGATACTACATTTGGGCCACCACCGTGCATTTTTAGAGCACGAACAGTTGCTACAAGTACAACAGCATTCGGAACTTTTCCTGATATGCGGCACTTAATATTAAAAAATTTTTCCATTCCAATATCAGAACCAAATCCCGCCTCAGTTACTACAAATCCTTTTTCTCCAACTAGCTTAAGTCCAATTTCGTCAGCAACTACTGATGAGCATCCGTGAGCTATGTTGGCGAATGGTCCGGCATGGACTAGAACCGGTGTTCCTTCCAATGTTTGCATTAAAGTTGGTTCAATAGTATCTTTCAGTAGCACGACCAATGCACCTGTCATACCTAAATCATCAGCAGTAACTGGATTTCCCGATTTGTCAAAAGCTACTACCATATTTGAAAGCCTATTCTTCATATCTGCAAGGTTAGTCGACAGCGCTAATACAGCCATAATCTCACTGGCAACTGAAATGCTAAATGATGTTTTTCGAGTTAGACCTTTTTCAGTTGGAGACTGCCCAATAGTTATTTCACGAAGGTATCGGTCATTTACATCGACAACTCTTGACCACATTATTGTACTTGGGTCAATGTCTAACCGAGAGAACCGTGTTATCTCTTCTTTTGTTAGTAAGTTGGGATCAGTTTCGCGTATTCCTAGTTTGTTCAATCGCCTTAACTGGATTTTAGAAAAAACTCGTTTTCCTTTAATGGTTGGTACAAGCCTGTCGTACAAAGCTAAATCTTTTTGGGTTGCTTCATGGAACATTCGGGTATCCAACTGAGCCGCCAATAAATTGTTCGCAGCGCTCACGGCGTGAATATCGCCTGTTAAGTGCAAATTAAAATCTTCCATTGGTATCACCTGTGAATACCCTCCACCAGCCGCACCTCCCTTAATCCCGAATGTTGGTCCTTGTGATGGTTGTCGCAGACAAGCGATTGAATTACGTTTCTTATGGGCACACAAAGCCTGAACTAATCCCACTAATGTTGTGCTTTTTCCTTCACCAAGAGGGGTAGGTGTTATGCTAAACCCGGAAGAAATTAAAAAATATATATATTGTATTGTATATTTATATTATATCAGCCCGCATACCTATGCGTTATCCAGCAAGCATACCTATTATCATGAATCTACAGTGGTTTATGATGCGTTAAAGCAATAGCAATAAAAGTCAATATTTGCGACATAAATATGCTATAAAAGCATGATACAACATGCAACAAGACAAGATATCGCATTGCGCATGTCGTTCATTCTTGCGTAGTTTAGTTTTAAGGGTTGAAAAAATGCCGATGCTACAGCACAGCCCCAGACAACTTCGCATTTGGTTGGATTGTCCTTTATTTTATGATATGATTATTGATTATAGGCTTATGCATTCCGAGTGTGGATGGGGTAGGTCAGGTCCAGGTGTAGGTTTTGTAAATATTTCTTTCTGTTGGATGAGTTGAGTAGGCAGTTAGGTACATTTTACATTCTTTAAGTTGAGTTATTTTCTCAAAAAACTCCATCCAGGTGTGGGATTGGATTGGGCATTGGGGTTGGAGCAGTGTTGTTATGAAGAGTGAATATCTTCTCATCTGAAGACCAATGTCTTAGAAAATAAGATAATTAGGATCATATAACAACGCTGGGTTGGGGATAATTATGAGGTTTTTTTTTATTTCTTTCTTGGTGTTGATAGTTGATTGGGTTTTCTGAGCACCCCCCCCTAAAGTAGGGAATCCGAAAATCGGGATAAAAATTCAATTGCTGAACACCAATCCCATGCACCTATGATCAACGCCCAAAAAGGGTAGAGCTAGGAAGAATTTGAAAAGAAATTTCCTTTTATGGCCGAAGTCAGCACTAAGAAGCGAATTGGCGAAATTCTAACTCCAAAAGGAGAAAAAAAGGGTGGGCGGTCAAATTTTGTACTGGAAAATTCTTATTTCTCACCCGATCGGCTTCAAAATCGGTTTGTGTAGCTACTCTATAAAAGAAATAAAGAAAATTGTGCTACTTCTATAACGTGAGCGAAGCCGCGGATAATGCTAGTCTTTCAACCAAACAACTAATAGCTAGTTACAGTGACTATAACTTATATATTATATTATTATATATTTTAATGCTATATGAACTATATTGTTAAATTCAATATAATACAATCTATCTATATATATAAAAATAAGTTGTATTGTGTTTGTCGCCAATGTTCTCTGTAATGCGTGAACCGATTTTGATTCTGGAAATTTCCCATGAAAGGTGGCGTTAATACCATAGTTTGTAAGTATATACGGTCTATGTAGGTTTATTGGTTCATGAGTTATAGGGGCGTGGCAGCTCCCATACAAAAAATGCATTCAAAATATTATATTTCAAAAACCACCCATTCGATTAAATTAAAATGTACACACAATCTTAAGTATTGGCCCTGGAGTATTTCTGTGAAGATTGATCGAAATCGCACAAATCCCATACAAAAAGTACATTTAAAATCGTATATCTCCAAAACTACCCAATCGATTGAATTTAAACTTTGATAATCTTATTATTGGCCCTGGAGTGCTCCTCTGAAGATTGGTCAAAATTGGACAAAGGGGCGTGGCACTGCCCATACAAAAAACATTCAAAATCGTATATTTCGAAAACCACCGAAACGATTCAGCTCATATTGACAGATAATCTTAGGTATATAAAGAGGTGTGGCGCTATTTTTCGACAGTCATGGGAGCTAAAGTTTGTAAAACTTGTAAAATAAAATATGAATTATAAAATTTGCAACACCCTGTTAAACACTATTGCTCTATGGATTCAAGATTCCACTTGAAAAAATGTATTCAGAATTCCATGATCAGAACTAACCGCGGATAATAATATAATATAATAATATGAAATATGTAAATCCATAGGCATGTGAAATCTAATAATTTTATAGTCATCGCTTTCGGCGAAAAATACACAAACACAATTTAAGAACAATGTTCTTGTAAAGAAATCATTTGTAGGGATAGGGAGTAGGGACATATCCACATATTCATACATATCCACATTTTACTCGAATGGAGTAAAATTTGATTGAGTGGGGTAGATTTCTTAAGTTTGTCTTTGAGTGTTTCTCTCTCTCTTTCGATTATATTAAATTTTTCCCGATTTGGTAATGGTAGCGACATCTATTATGAGCATTGGATAACCAACATGATTCCTCTATGTGTATAAACTCAATGGTATGAGTCATTTTATTTTATTCTATTTTCATTATTATT
Organism: Cheilosia soror; assembly: GCA_949372485.1. Lineage (NCBI taxonomy): Eukaryota > Metazoa > Arthropoda > Insecta > Diptera > Syrphidae > Cheilosia > Cheilosia soror. The sequence continues at coordinate 40,958,157 of OX443562.1, forward strand.
CTTTGGTTTATCCCTAAATAATATATGGATTAATAAATATAAATATATAATGAAAAAAACTAAAATTTTTACTGAATAAATGGATTTTAAATTCCTGTTTCACTGTGGACTATGCACTGATTCAGTGTGTACACCCCATGTACACAGTGGATCAAATGGGAAGGGTAATTCCAAATAATTTATTCACTATCTGAGCATTAATAAAGCATTGAGATTTCGTGCTTTAAATGAAGATAAAACATTGAAAAAGCTGTGAAAAAAATGTCATGGCTATACTATTATAAATGCGAGCTCAACGTCGCAAAAAGTAAAAATTGATCCACTGTTGACACCTTTACCCTACGATTAGTTGTATAGTAAAAGCTATTTCTTGTCAGACAAAAATTGTGAGAATAATAAACTAGCGTACCTATCAGCAATGATTAACAGTTTATTGTCGAATAGGAAAAAAAAGCTTAACATTGATAAGTTGATCTCCACAAAATGTATTCAAAACGTGATTACGCGGAAATAGTGTTTGTAAACGGGTTTAGCCATGGAAACGCTTCGTTGGCAAGATAGGAGTACCAACGCCGATACCCAAATCGTAGTACACCATAATAGTACGTACAGCCGGCCACATACCTGGTGAGCTCCTCGAAATAAAAAGGAACGACGTTCAGGCGCAGCGCAGCGGCGGCGGCCGAAATTAAGGGTGGGATTTTGCGTACTGACGAAATTAAGCTTTTAAGGTCCACAGACTAGCTGTGCAGTTGGAACTTCCCAGAATCAGGATTCACAGAACTCTACAAAGTAATAGATTACACCCTTTCGCTTTAGCACTGGTACAGGATTTACCAGGACCTGCGCAAAGAAGGGTGGCATTTTTCCAGTGGCTATTAAGCAAACAGGCACAAGACCGGCACTTCCTTAAGAACATTCTGTGGACTGACGAAGAGCAATTCACAAGAGATGGGGTTACAAACCTCCATAATTAGCACCATTGGCATTGGTCAGACCCCAATCCCCATTTAATGTGCACAACATCCTTTTAAAGGTAAGAATTTAATTATTGTTAGCAACTTCTTCAAAATGTGTTTCAAAGGAGGTTTAGCGCAAATGTTTCAAAACACTTCAGTAGGCCCGCACGTTCTTTCCCATTACTACCTGGAATTTCTTAAAGAACGATTGCCGGAGGTATGTGAACATGTTCCTCTTGTTCAGAGAAATGCGATGTTCTTTCAACAAGATGAAGCACCTTGTCACAGTAGCAGTGGGGTAACTCCATTCCTTAACCATACTTTTGATGAACAGTGGACTGGTCAATTTGGCCCCAATCCTTGGCCACCCAGATCTCCTGACCTTAAAACCCATGGATCTTTTATTCTAGGGTGCTATGAATAACCTTATTTTTGAGAAAAATCTAGTCTTTTTTGACCATTTTTGTCTGACAAAACACGGCTTTACTACAACTTCTGTTGATCGTACGTAAAAAAGTTACTTCACATAATTTTTAGGAAATTTTTCAAGGATAAACATTTCATAAAAAAAATAAAAAAATATGAAGTAAAAATTTTGAGAAAAAAGCATTTTTAATTAAAAAAATTTAACAACAAATTTTCAAAATTTTGAGACTAAGGAGCCATAAATTTTTTGTAGCTGCACAGATGTACCCAAAGTGCTAATACCTTTATGCGCTACTAAATTCTCTTTTCAAAATGTAAACATTTTTATACCTATAACAGTTTAGAAGTTATAGCGTTTTAAGTGTTAACACATCCAAGTTAGAGGTCACCCATTTTGATGGGCTATAACCTATAACTGTGAGAATAGTCCTTTTCTTTTCGGTGGAACTTCAGGAATCACCCCTTACAGGATTATACTTCTTAACTGGGACGCCCTCTATGAAAATCGTACTTGTAACGATTTAACAAATTTCAAACGGCACGAAATTTATAACAATTGTTTGTAAAATTTGTTTCTACCTTGTAGCTTTGTGGTACAGAAAGTGGAAAAATTTAGAAATTCCCAATAGTTAAGGTTTGCCTGTACAATAATTGTTAAATTGGCATGTAGCTTTGTGGTACAGAAACCATTGTTATTTGTTAAAATTCGCTTGTTATACAATACTTGTGGTTTTATGGTATAGGCCACTGGTGGCGTCAGAGCCACATACGTATGTGACTTTCTACATGACATGTAGGTACTACAGCCTTAACGGACCTACACTTTTATAATCGCGTTCGAACGAATGCATTGAAAGGTTTCGTCATAAAACTGTTCTTATACGATGCTTGTTTGACATTCGCAAGAAGTGACGAAGTGGAAAAATCTTAAGGTGTAATTTGTGTTTTTCCGAAGATTGACCTGAGCTCCTTTCCTTGCTCAATAGTAAAATTGTTTATTTTGCTAGTATCTTATATTAACAGCATCCAGTCTAGTGATTATCAGTTTATATTGCTTAGGTATGCGGGATAACGTAATTTTTTATATTATATTGGTACTGTAAACTAAGAACATACCCGGCCACAACAACGTATTTTCCGTCGACTCTCTCTTTTAATCGGTTGATTGTGCTCAAAGCAATTTTCCCTTTCGTGGTACCATACAGCGAAATTTCATTGGGAACTAAACCGATTTCTTCCGCAAGTGCTGATATATGTTTAGGCTGCTGAGATCGTGCGATCTCTATATCACTAGAAAATGTACATTTACATAGTTTATTTAAAGCAAATACGACAACAAATTACTACTTACGATGGTACAGGTTCAACTGTTATTACGCTGAGTGGACTGATATCCCATTTAGTTTGCAACAATTTCTTCGCTGTTCTTTGTGCAGATATTATTGTATTTTTCATAAGCATGGCAACAGTCATGGGTCCAACTCCGCCAGGTACTGGAGTTATATAGGATGCAATTTGTTTGGCCTCTTCAAAGCAGACGTCACCTACAAGCCTCTTGCCTGTTTTTCGAGAAGGATCTGTTGATGAGAAGGAAAGTAGGAATAGTAGTTTCCAGTTAGTAGTTTTTTTTTGCGGTGCGGTGCTAAGGAAAAAATCGGCGCGTCAAATATTTGAATAATACGTTCGTGCGTGTGCCAAATAAGTATTCTTATCCAATACCAATTAAGGTGCTAGTACACGATATGTAGCACGTCACATATATATGTGGCTCTGACGTCACCATTATAGTCTCCACATATAGCACACATTTCGTTATTCGTATGAAGCGCTGTGGCTACATAAAATTGTACCTACTAGTACACGGAATGTAGCACAGCGCGCACATATCGGTTGGCTGTTGGTTATTCGTTTTTGTTTATGCTAATCGCAGTTTTATTACCCTGTGTGCAGTCTTGCACCAGAACTGTATGTAATAATTGTTTTATTGCTTTGCTTTGCATTTATGTTTTCAGGATGCTAGTTACAAAGTTTGCCTGTTTTATGCTCTTCTCGCAATTGTTAAGGTTTCAGGAGAAGTACATTAGTTGTATCATATGTTACAATGTCTCAAAATACATATGGCGCATGTCTAGGAATAACTAAGTTTCTCAGAATATATGCCTACAGAACGGTTAAAGGCTTGAATTAGGTCCCAATGGTCCCTACTTTGGCTGGCTCCCGTGGTATAGTGCTAGTAGATTATTATCTTAAAAAATATTCCCTGCAAAAAATATGTATATTATATCTACCATTAATTGCTGAGTTATTTGTTATTATAGAAAACTGTTATGAGAATGATTACATTTTTTTAAGGTTTTGTTCAATTTTCGTTGGCATTTTTACTTTATAGGATAATTGAATGGAATTTGAGTGTTAGCGCTCCAGGAATTGGAATACCTTTTTTAATTAATTATTCTTAATGAACTTACTGTCGCTATAAGGAATTGACTTTCGATATTGCTCATATTTTGTTTTGGTTTTCTGTATTTGTTTGGGTATGTCTTCTGTTTCCAAATTTAAAACAGTATCAAATTGTACATATACACAACATACGTTGGACTGCATTTCAAGTCCTCCAACTCTAAACGTCATAGTGTAGCGAACTTCTCTACTTATAATCAGTGCCGTAAATAGGGCGGTGCCAGCGGTGCCCAGGCACAGGGCGTAGGCCCAGGAGGGCGCAAAAATGACCAGGACATACTTTTAGGTAATTCGCGTTGAACGATCTTTAAACTCTGACATTCGTAAGTCTCGCAACATTACAAACCCAAATAAGATAAGTTTACTATTACCTATAAAAAGGTTGCGGGTGTTATGTATTTATTACATTTAAATTTTTTTTGATTTAAAATGCAATCCATTTTGCGGCAGTCGAGAAGCCGAAATTACATCGAAATTACATTTTCCTACCTCTCATGAATCTAATGCACGTAAATGTTTGTCTATTTTTTTCCCCACTTTAATTAAACGCATACGGCAAAAGTTAAAAAACAGAATATTTTTGATGTTATTGCAAGTGTGGGACTGGGACTGTGTTCTTCAGGCTTTTTTTCTTTCAGTTACACTTCGTTCATATCACAGTTTCGTTTTTGGGAATGTTAAATTGTTCAAACTGTTCATATCAATTATAATTGGCGATGTAAAAGAATATTCGCATAAGAATGAACGAATAATATGCGAGCATTTATATAAAAAAAAATTGCTCATTTTACTATTGCAAGAGTACCTAGAATAAAAAATAATCCATCAAAATATGGGAACAACAAGTTTGAAAAGAGTTTAAACTGTTGGAGTAGAAATACTGTTCCTAAATATTTTTATATACCTTTGACAATATGTCAATTTATTCTATTTAATTTTTGGAAATAAATATTCATTCTTTCTTAAACATTCAAACAAACCAGTCTCCTTTCATTAGGTTATGGGCCGTAACTTAAGGAATTGGTAGGAATATAGAAAGATTAATGATAATATCTACAATATAGAGCAACGTTTAATGAAAAAATGGCCTTATCGCAAACAACATTCGAGAAGTTGCAGGGAAGATCCAACTATAGTGATTGGAAGTTTGCAGCGAAGAATCTTCTAGTTTGTGAAGGATTGTGGAAGTCGATCCTAGGAACGGAAGCTGATGCTGGAAAAAACGAGAAAGCCCTGGCCAAATTGGGAATGCTAGTGGAGTCGATCAATTATTGTCACATCGAGACGGCAGTAACAGCTAAAGAAGCATGGACGAATCTCCAAACAGCATTTGAAGACCAAGGATTGTACAGAAGGGTCAGTCTTTTGAAAACTCTGTTGACAACGTCAATGGAAAATTCCAGTTCTATCGAAGAATATGTCAACAAAATAATATCAACGGCTCACAAATTGGGATCAGTTGGAATGAATGTATCCCAAGAATGGGTTGGAATCATTCTCTTAACTGGATTGCCTGATAGTTATAAGCCGATGATCATGGCGATTGAAAATGCCGGTATAACTATCACAGGAGATACTATAAAAACCAAGCTCTTCCAAGAAGTTGACACAAATGGAAATGACAATTCATCAATCGTCGTGTATATGAGAACACCGCACAACTAACATTTTATAAATTGTTCAGGAGACGCAAAAAACTGTTTTCTGCGAAAGAATTTCAAGTTAAAACTAATGCGAAAAACACATCAATAATATTTTTAGGTTGGAAATATGTTCATTAAATTCATCTTAATAAATAGTATCTATTTGTATTTGAAAAGACAGTGTTGTGTGATGCAATTTATGTTTTTATACATTTTTGGAGATAATGTCTGATTTTATATGGTACGATTTGTTAAGGAAACGCCACACAAGTACTTTAGGGGAACTGGTAAAAGCACACATCTGCAATTTAAATTTTAATTTTCATTTACGTTATTTAAGAGCTTTAAAATACAAATAAAAACAATAGAACTATCAAAAATATTCATAAATAGCTTACCAATGAATCCAAAATATTAGTCAAACACAAAATAATTCTAACAGAAATCGTAAAGCAAAAATACCTTAGCCAAATCACATATCATATGCACGGGAAATGTGCAGATGTGCTAAATTTCTTAAACAAAAAATGCTGAGGTTGCATTTGTGCGGTATTTCAAACCAATTTTTTCACTTAAATATAGATGTCACCACCACAAATAATGACTTAAAATGTGTATTTTGAGTAGTAGATGACGCTGATAACAAAAAGTGGATTTTCGAAAAAATTTCAGTTGTGCGGTGTTCTCATATACACGACGCAATGGCACTTCACACTAAAAAGAAGAATTTTGGAAAGTCGCGTAAAAGTGATATTATTTGCAACGAGTGTAATAAAACTGGCCATCTAGCGAAGAATTGCTTCAGAAGAAAGTCAAAGCAGAACAATGGCGACAAGAATAAGCAAGAAAGTAAGCCAGGAGGATCAAAAGGATTATACACTTCGTTTGCTGCTCAAGAGAATTTACGTCATGATGATTGGTACATTGATTCTGGTGCGTCAGGACACTTCACAAAAAATAAATATTGGATGACTAATATTACCGAGATCCAGGAATCTATTACGGTAGCTGACAATTCAAAATTGAAAGCTGAAGCGAAGGGTGACGTTGTTGTCAATATAAATGTCAATGGTAATTCAGAAGAAATAACCATCAGAAACGTTTTGTATGTCCCGAATATCTGCGCCAATTTATTATCAGTTGTTCAGATTGCAAAAAACGGGAATGAAGTATTCTTTGACGGGGATAAATGCAAAATTATTGACAAGTCCACGAAGCAGCTTATTGCAACAGGCACCCGTGAGCTTAACTTGTATAAACTCGATATGAAGAAGGAAAGTGCATTCATGTGCAATCAAGAGCTCTGGCATCGACGTGTTGGTCACTGCAATGAAGAGGTGTTGTCAAAAATGAAGGATGGTTGTGTGAAAGGAGTTAATTTTTCCAACAGAAATTCAAAATTTTTCTGTGAAGTTTGTATTAAAGGAAAACATTCCAGGCAACCATTTTATCACTCAAATTCATCTACCAGTGGAATTCTGGAGCTCGTTCATTCGGATTTATGTGGTCCGATGGATACACCCTCATTTGGAAATTCTAGATACATGTTAACATTTTTGGATGACTTTTCTGGAAAACTATTTGTATATTTTTTGAAGAATAAGTCGGAGACTTTTGGAAAGTTTCGAGAATTCAAAATTATGATTGAAAGGAAAACCGAAAAGTTTATCAAGACCCTCAGGACTGATAATGGAGGTGAATACTGTAATGGTGAGTTCGAAAATTATTTAACTTCTTGCGGAATTGTTCATCAATGCACAGCACCATACACGCCACAACAAAACGGGAAAGCAGAGCCAATAAATCGCACTATAATAGAAAAAGCTCGTTGTTTAATGATCGATGCTAATATGGCAAAAGAGTTCTGGGCGGAAGCAGTTTCGACTGCTGTACACATCTATAACAGAACGTCAAGTCGTGTTTTGAACTTCAAAAGTCCAGAAGAAGTTTTTTCAAACCGGAAGCCAAATCTGAAATACATGAGAATTTTTGGAGCTAGCGCCATGGTACATGTACCCAAAGAGAAGCGGAAAAAACTGGATCCAAAATCGTTCAAACATGTCTTCGTAGGTTACTGTGAGAACACTAAGGCTTACCGACTTTACAATACCGCCTCAAAGTCTTTCACCATTAGTCGTGATGTAATATTCAATGAAGATGAATCATATTTTCGAGTTCTGAAGGATTCGAAAACTCAAAAGGATTACTGTTTTTATCCTTTATTCGATGAAAAGCCTTTGGATAACCAAGTTCACGAAAATGAAGAAGCTCATGTTAATCAAATCAATGAGAATTCAAATGAAAATCAACCGAATCCAGTGGATGAGGAAGATGAAGTCTTCTATTCTGGTGACGATGATGCAAGTAATGAATCACCTATTCTTGAACCGCAGTTAAGAAGATCCAAAAGAATAGCAGCGAAACAAAATTCCTGCATGATGGTGAATGGACACGACGATCCATTAACGTATAGTGATGCCATGAAAAGTCCTGATTCTGATCTCTGGAAAGAAGCAATACAGAAGGAATATGATTCAATGCTTAAAAATGGGACCTGGGAGCAGTCAGTCTTACCAGGAAGAAAAGCTCTGAATCTCAAGTGGGTATTCAAGAAAAAGTATTTGTCGAATGGAGACCTTGAACGCTACAAAGCTAGACTAGTAGCAAAAGGATATAACCAGAAAAAAGGTATAGATTTCACAGAGACATTTTCACCAGTAGTCAGGTATGAGACTATTCGATTCCTCATAGCTATGGCAGCTAAATTCGACTTGGAAATATTCCAAATGGATGCTGTGACTGCATTCCTACAAGGGGAGTTATCCGAGGTGATTTTTGTGAAACAACCCGAAGGATTTCCTCAATCTGAGGGGAAAGTGTTGAAGTTGAAGAAATCCATTTACGGATTGAAGCAGTCTTCGCGAGTATGGAATAAGAAACTTCACAAGTCGTTCGAACAAATGGGATTAGTTCAATCAAAAGCTGATTCATGTTTATATCATCGAATGGATGGAGAAAAGGTATTCATCTTGACTGTTTATGTGGATGACCTTTTAATCTTCACTAATGACATAAATTATATGAAGTTTTTCAAGAAAAGCCTTATGTCATTTTTCGACATGAAAGATCTTGGCGCAGCAACTAGTTTCCTAGGTATACGTCTCACAAGAGACAGAGAAGCAGGCACCATTTATATAGATCAAGAAAAATATATAGAAGATTTGCTGAATAAGTTTCAAATGGCAGATTGCAATCCAATATCAACACCTATGGATTCGCAATGCAAGTTTGAAAAACCTGACAAAAAAGACATAATCGACGTACCATATCAAGAATTAATTGGAAGCCTCTTGTTCCTAGCAAGAATCTCTAGACCTGACATAATCTACTCAGTCAACTATTTGAGTAGATTTAATACTTGTCCCGGAAAAGAACAATGGGCAGCTGCAAAGAGAATCTTAAGATACCTGAAAGGTAGCATCAACAAAAAGATCGTCTATTCACGGCACGCAAAAGCTGATTCTGAAGTCTATGGATACAGCGATGCAGATTTTGCTAGTGACTCAATGGATAGAAGATCAACAACAGGATTTGTCTTCATCATGGCAGGAGGAGCTATCACCTGGAATTCTCGCAAGCAGCCTACTATAGCTTTCTCCACAACCGAAGCGGAATATATGGCGATGAGTTTAGCTGTACAAGAAGTTCTTTGGTTGGAAACATTGAAGAAAGAGATTTTACCAGAAGCTGGAAAGATTATTCTTTATATAGATAATCAAAGCGCTTTGCAATTGGCCAAGAATGCAACTTTCCATAATAGGACCAAACATATAGATGTCAAGCATCATTTCGTACGAGAGGTACTTAAAGCTGATAAGTTGGAGCTGAAGTATGTTTGTACCTACTCAAAAAATGACAGCTGATATTTTTACAAAAGCTTTAGCTAAGCAAAGCATAGAACATCATTCAAGAGCTATGGGAATCATAGACGACCGTATTTCAGGAGGAGTGTTGGAGTAGAAATACTGTTCCTAAATATTTTTATATACCTTTGACAATATGTCAATTTATTCTATTTAATTTTTGGAAATAAATATTCATTCTTTCTTAAACATTCAAACAAACCAGTCTCCTTTCATTATAAACAACAAAATTTGATCTAAAAATGTTTGCCTCGAAGGAAAACACCCTTGGTGCGAATTGTCACAAGTTTATTCAAAATGCACGTCATTTAAAACAAACTATCAAATAAAAAAATCGTTCGAACTTAAGCCACATCCCATTCAGGAAAATATTAAAAAAGTAAACAAAGTTACAAAATAATATTATTTCTCCCTTTATCACATAAACTACTTTCTATAATTCTAATGGTGTTTTTGCAGCCATCAGCTTGATTGTTCTGTGATTGTTGCGGCATATTTGCCCCGATCTTGGCCTCACCAAAGATGATGTTTGTGTCACTGTGGTGATTCTTGTAGGTACACATCGGGGTTGTTTATGACGAAAATATTGTTCTTCGACTTGCGACGAACACGGTTGACGCCTTGGATTTGCTTCAAATCCAATTTCAGCATGATTTTGCGTGCCTTCTTTTCGCCGCGTGACTGCTTGGCCTTTGAAACTAAATCAATTGGCTGGTTGCACCGTCATCCAGCAGTTGCGTCCTCCAACTCGGGGATAGGGTCATTCAGTGTCTTTTTCCACTTTTGACCAACATTTGACACTTATGACAAGTATAAAAAATTAAGCCTGCCATATTTCTTGACATCTTTCAAGTGCCAAGAAAGAGCTTTTAGGAAAAACTCTTTGCGATAGATGTCGCATAAATATGCGTGTGTTTTTTAATTTTTTTCACTTTTCTAACTTTTTTAACATTTGTCTGAATGTGATTGTGCCTTTAAACTCAAATCAGAGATTGTTAAGTAGTAGAAGTTGATGTGACATAAATGCCACAGAATTTTGGGCCGAAATAGAAACTTTGAAGAATCAAATTGAAGCGACTTTGAAAAATGAGAATGTAAATCAAGTCTAACTGCTAGGTTCCACATTTCACTTTCACTCGAAATGAAATCGGAAATGAATTTTTGTGTTCTACATTTCACTGTATTCAATTTCGATTTCAAAATGTTCGGAGTTAAGACAAAGTGAAATTGTGATTTCAATAAAATTTCGGAGTTTCCGAATCGCTCGAAATGCAGAACACTGAAAACGAATTCACTCGATTTGCAATTTCGATTTCACTCGATTTCTGGAACCTAGCTGTAAGTCTCTTAAGAGGATAGTACAACTGGACTTAAAGGAAATGTTTCCAAGCGTATTAGTAGCTATAATGTAGTTTCTTGAGAAAGATTATTCAGTAAACTCAATCTGATAAAGGCATACTAGCGCTCAACAATGAGTCAGGAAAGGTTATCTGGCCTAACAATGTTGTCGATTGAAGCTGGCATAGCACGACTCCTGTCGTATGATGATGTCATTAAGGACTTCGCTATGAGGAAAGCCCGTAAACGTAGAGTAAGGCGGCTCTTAGATTGAGGCAACAAGCAGTAAGCAACTAAGCAACTAAGCAACTAGCAACTATCAATAAGCAATACGCAATTTTGTTTTAACATATTCTTACATTGAAGCAAAAAGATTGCCTAAAATTTCTACCTATCAGGAATATTTTTCTACAACTTCAACGAATTTTGTGTTGAAAACAGGATCGTCCAACATATTTTCCAAAACTTTGTAGAACGTAGTAAGCGCAAAAGTGTGAATAATCACAAATATTGCCACTAGGAAGCTTGTTGCTTTTCAATATGCGCTGTGTATCGCTAGCGATAGTATTATTGCCACAATCAGGTTTCAGGCTGGTTTCCTATTGCCAGTTGTTGCTTAATGATTGTTGCCTCAATGTGAGAGCCGACTAAATCTTAAATAGTAGTCTTATTTTGTTTACGTTTACTGGTGTTTTATGTCTGTTATACTTAGCTGTATGTACATATTTTGGCAAATATATTTGTTTTGTTTGCCTAAAGTTAATATATTTTTAATTCTAACAAGTAAAATAAACAAAAATTCAGATATCCGAAAAATCAGTATATTTTTCGAGGGCGCAAATATAGAAGCTCGCACAGGGCGCATAAAAGCCTAGTTACGGCACTACTTATAATAAGAACTGCTTCAGGTTATTGATCGTTATGTTGCAAGTTGCTGCAATTGGTGTTCTACTTCTTTATCTTTTAGCGTTTTCACTACATTACACAATTTTATTCGAAAATTATATTCTGTAAGAAGACTCTATTCAAGGAGTAGCTATATTTAGCATTTTACGGAAACCAGTGCGTTATCCGTTATTTTTATTCGAAAAAAACGCATATATTGCATTACCAATTGGCCAATTTGCAAGCGTTTTTCATGTTTATCACGGTTATTAATCATCGTGCAGTGTTTGTATTTTGTGTCGCAGATGCGACTATAAAAGAAGAAAACAAATCGCTTGGATTCCGCTTTCTTTCACTGGTAGTAGAACTACTCATTACCGCTTCCAAGGCATTGAAAAAACGCAGTACGCAGCCGTGTAGACTCATCTTAAAGACGGATTGTGTTTTTTTAGTAGCGTAGCGGTGGGGTATAGTTCTAATAATATTTTTAGTGTCCATATTCGTTTTTTTATCTCAAAATTGCCCAAATATCTTGAGAATTACAGAATATTTAAGGTGAGAGATTAAAATGATTATTATTAAGTGCCGAAGTTTTGCATACTGTTAAACATGCTCGTAGGCGCGCTCTCGAAGAAGTTAATATTAAGTTGTTCTAAAAATTCACAAAAAAAGATGGTTGTTGGACATAACCGCCTTGAATGCGGGAAGTGGGATTAACCCAGTTTTTTAATTGCTGGTCGTTTGCGAGTTCAATAACACTGATGACTTAATCGAATTCGATATCAAAAAATATCAATTTCGCAATTTAGGGACTAAGTTTGAACATTTAGGGAAAGTGAAGTTGCCTCAGTACCACTACTGTTGTTGAAATTTATAAGAATACTGTATACTTTAGAAGGTTCGCACCCAAGTAATGAAAACCAAATTTTTAGGTAAGTACTAAAAGCTATGGTTGGTTTTAGGTGGTCCTCAACGAGGTGCACTTTAAACAAGAATATGTCCATTGTGCTGCCATTGAAAAGTATAGGTCTGTTTACACTGGGTAGGGGTCATCTCGCGGATTATTTTGACAATTTATCATTTCGCCATAATCATTTCGCAATTTGTTGTCTTGCTTTTAATTTATTTCGTATTTCATCAATTCGCAATTTTTGTTAAGCAATCTTTCATTTCGCGTTGCAATCGTTTCGCAAAAACATCATTTCTCATTTTTCATCTCGCAAATGATAATAAATTTCGCGGCGAAATTTATTATCATGTAATATATTGTAAAACAAAACATTTCGAATACAATGCGGAATAGTAAAATGCGAACAAATCACAACGCAAGATACAAATAACGAAATGGTGAACTACATAATACTATACTTAAAAAAATTAAAATTCCGGAACAAATCACAACGCAAGATACAAATAATGAAATGGTGAACTACATAATACTATACTTAAAAAAATTAAAATTCCGGAATGAGAATTTGCGAAACAAGTATTGCGAGATAAACTAAATGCGAGTCGATAAATGCGAAATAAAATTTGCGAAATGAATTTTGTCGAAAAGACCGGTACCCGTTTACACTGCTTGCTCCTGGACTTCTGCGACTTCTGCAAAAATGGGTAGGTATACTCAGAGCCAGCCTTTGGGCATACCTAGCAATTGCATGTGTCCGCTTATAATATTCATTAGAATTGTACATCTTTCTAAGTACCCTTATAAGTACCCTACCCTATACTAACTTATACACATTTTTACAAAATACGATAATTACGATTTTCACAACTCCAAAAACACGATTTTCAGAAAAAGTCCATAACAACACTGAGCATGGGAAATATATACCTAACAATAACCCTCTCCTCCACCAACTGCCAGCTCCCAAGAAACGAAACAGCGTAAACCCAACTTATTCAGAAATCATAAGAAAACAAAACGAAAATGGAACAACAAAACAAATTAGCACAAATCAAATCACTTCTTCCTCAGCCTCCCTTACTTCCGACATTCATCTCCATCCAACATAGAACAATTATTCAAACATCAAACCATCCATAACTCCAACTCCAACATCAACCAAAGCCACAGAGAACAGTCCGAATGAAAGGAATGTAGATACAACTAGTACAAAAGCAACCAACAAACTCTCCTATACAAATAGATGATAAATAGTTCCATTTCCAGCAATCTTTTACTCTCTCAAAACCAAATACCAGTAAACACAGTACACTTTCTCCCCGTTCAAATCCCCGGGAGGCGACGGGATTTTTCCAATCATGCTCCAGAAAGCAAAGACCATTATTACGCCGGTCTTAAAAAGACTTTTTATTCGCAGTGTAGAATGTGGCTACATTCCTAAAGCCTGGCGAGAAGTCAAGGTCGTCTTCATTCCGAAGGCGGGGAAATCTAGTCACACTACCGCAAAAGATTTCAGGCCTATAAGCCTAACATCCTTTATGATGAAAACCTTTGAAAAACTAATGAACGTCTTTGTACGCAGTCGACTGGATGACAGCGCGATTTCCAAATCTCAGCACCGCGTTGCATGAGGTCGTTAGCACTATAGAGAGGCCATTAATAGTCAAAGAATATACGCTAGCTGCGTTCCTAGACGTTGAAGGAGCCTTTAATAATGTTAAAACGTGCGCAGTAAAAAGGGCACTACAGAATCTAAACGTTCACCAATCTATCACTAATGTGATTGTTAATTTACTTAGTGAAAGAAACATCAACGCGAAACTAGGTGACACGGTCCTTAGAGTAACCGTTTCGAGAGGCACTCCACAAGGAGGGGTCATCTCCCCCTTACTCTGGGTACTTGTCATGAATGAGATACTAATGAAATTCAATAACATGGGTATCACGGTAGTTGCATATGCAGACGATGTAGTCTTGCTTGCAAAAGATAAATTCATACCGACCATAAGCGAGCTACTAGGAAACAAAAAACTGAGCTTGTCCTGTTCACAAACAAGAGAATAATACCACTATTCGAGCCACCAACTCTCGAGGGAATACCTCTAAAGGTGTCGGATAGGGCGAAATATTTAGGAATGATTTTAGACAGAAAACTTAATTGGAAGCCGAATGTCAATGAAAGAGTGAAGAAAGCAGCTAATGCTTTTTACGCATGTAACCGCATCTTTGGCAGGAGTTGGGGACCAAACTCTAAAACAATCCTGTGGATGTACACGGCAATCGTGCGGCCTATACTCACATATGGCAGCGTAGTCTGGTGGCAAGCCGCGGGTAAGGCGACCAATCTCAAGTCTATGACAAAAATACAAAGACTAGCATGTATAGGGACAACCAGTGCGATGAGAACCTTCCTGACAACAGCAGTGTCTTCCAAGCAGAGATTCTGGAAATCGCGGAAGCGGCCCGTAAGGTGTCATTGTTGGCAATAGCAAAAAATGATATTACCATTTTCATTGACAGCCAAGCGGCTATTAAAGCAGTTTCTGTTATTGAAATAAAATCAAAGTTAGTTCAACGCTGCCGCGAAGAGCTAAAGGTTCTCTGCTCGCAGCACTCCACGGTCCTCTGCTGGGTCCCTGGGCACAGTGACAAAGCCGGCAATGAGAGGGCCGACGAACTAGCAAGAAATGGGTCTGCAATGGATCATGATCAAGCACTGCAGTCGATTAAGCCACCACTCTGTAATCTTAGAGAGAGAGTGGAAAATAAAATTTGAATGAAAACCAACAACAGGTGGAAGGGACTAGCTACCTGCGAAGTATCACGGAAGCTTTGGCCAAAATACGACAGTGGCCGAACCATCAAACTTCTACAGTTTGACAGGTCATCGCTGTCTAAATTGGTAGGGGCTCTAACGGGTCATAACTTCCTAAGAAATCGCACAATGAAACTAAATCTCAAAGATGACGATATATGTAGAGGATTTGGAGACGAAGAGGTTCATGAGGACACACCTCACTTCCTCTGTCACTGCCCGAGCCTCTGTCACTTGAGGAACAAAACACTTGGAAGTCATTACTTCCATGACCTACAAGAACTTTCTGATGTCTCACTTTCTGATCTTTACAGGTTTTTGAGGATATCAGGATGGCTGGACAGCGTCGAGTAATCGCTAGAAGAAGGGACACGAGGCTACCCATCCCAACATCACTGGTTAACCTACATCAAAAAAGGGCATCACAATGGGTCCACAAGGACCTAAGTGTGGCACAGCAGGTTATACCTGCTTTGTCAACCCGTTAACCTAACCTAACCTAACACAGTACCCACTACCCACTAACAATGCAACGGATTCTTCAAACTTAATTAACAAAAATTTCACAACAATCGCTTCCGAGCCCGAAATATCATTAGACACATACATGTTTGACACCTCTGCTGAAGATGAAGCTGAATGCTCATCTCCGAAAAAAATACATGTTAATAAAAACACGCCCAATACCACTTTAACTTCTACTCACTTCCCATCAATACATACATACAGCACCCAAACTTACATGTTACATACCAAAGCAATATACCACACCAATAATGGCCCCCTTAGATATAAATTTTGTAATTCTCCAATGAAATATGCAAGGCTTTTTCAAGAATAAACCAATGCTCGAACGATTAATTGCAAAACACCAGCCAGATATAATCGCTCTGCAAGAAACCCACATCTCCAAAAAACAAACACAATATTTTAATATTAAAAACTATACACCTTTCCCCCATAATAAAGATTTTGATTATTCCAAATCAGGTATAAAGTTTCCTTCTAAAAAATCACATTCCCGTAAAGTCCCACATTACTTCGCGTACTGAGCTATTACAGCAAACCATTGAAATTTGCACAAGAACTCCTTTGAAGTTCACAAAGGTAGACAGAGAGCATGAAGTCCGTTTAACTGAAGATGTTTTGGAAGATATTCCTCAGAGCACCGACTGCCACCAAATTACAATTGGAGATATTAACGGAGCCAACACAATATGGGGTTCAAGTTCAACCACCACCAACTCAATTGGGTCTAAAATTGAGCTCTTTGCAAATGACCGTAATCTTATCTGTCTAAATGATGGTTCACCTATCCTACACACACATCTGAGCACCAAAACCACTTTTACATCTACTGATGTCCAAGCAAATTGGAATCTATTCAACTCCACCACACAATTGCTCTCATCCTCTACCCCCGTTTCATCCAACATAAATCAAGAAGCTTGTAAACTCAAGAAAATCATTAGAACAGCAGCTTCAAAATCCATCCCTACCTCAAAACAAAACTGTTCCAAACAGAATCCCTGGGTTAATAGCCAACACATTTGCGGATAAATGGGGAAACTACAGTGCGGAGAAGAATTATACGGATCAGACTATTCTTAAGAAAACAGCTTTTAGAGTCGAGGACCTACAAATCATAGCATCTGTTGGAAAAAATTACAATTATCGAATTTGATAACACACTTATAACAACAAAAGGCACAAGCCCAGGTAATGATAAAATCACCTACAATATGATTAAATTTTGTTCGACAATTGAAAAACGAGAATTTGCGATTTGTTTAACAATATCCTAAGCACGGGCATCTTCCCACATGATTGAAAAAGGCCCAGCTCAAACCTATTCTCAACAAGTAAAAGTGCCTGGCCGATGCTTTGATACCCTCCACTATATGTACTGTATAGGTACACGCATGTGTCTAATATTGGTTTTGTATGGGAGGTACGAGAACTACTTGACCGACATGGACAATTTTTAATAATAACTTAACAACTGTAAAAACAAGTCCTCTCACAAAATTTCATTCACCTATGTCGATTCGTTTGGACGCTATCGTGTTTTCAACAGACAGACAGACGGACAGACAGACAGACAGACGGACATGGATAAATCGATTCAGAATGTGATCCTGATTCAGAATATATATTTTTTATAGGGTCTCCGGTGAATCCTTCTCGGCGTTACAAAAATGTAATGACAAAGTTAATATACCTTTCTGTGGAGGGTATAAAAACTCAAATAGCCGCCATTCCTACGATGGATACCGCCCTATCTCGCTGCTGCCAGTTCTCACAAGGTTTTCGAGAAAATCATTGCTAGACGAATTGCGCGGTTAATGGAGAAAAAACTAAATGCCGAACAACATGAATTTAGGGCAAATAGAGGAGCACACACTCTCATACACCTCCTTGAACATAATCTCACATTCAACCTATCAACATCGCAGCATAGTATAGTCAATAGTCATGTCTTCTGACCTGCAAAAGGCTTTTGACAGAGTCTTAGCATAGCCTGCTATTAACCAACTACATGTATGGGGTGTTCCGAAGGCTATCCATAAGGTCATCCAATCTTTCTTGTCAGGTAGAACATTCCATGTCAATATTTCTGGTTTCTCATCATCTCTTGTAACAATTATAAAATGGAATTCCGCAAGGATCACCCTTATCTGTCGTCATCTGTAATGCCTACATTGACTCGCTAATTATTAAGATTAAATCACAGGAATTCAAGCTTGATTTTATAGGAATCTACGCCGACATACTGTAGCATCTGGCGATCCGATAGAAGCCAAGAAAATTTTAGAAGCAACTGGCTTCAAAATTTACAACTGGGCTCAAGAGATAGGTTCCATTATCCCAGCTTCCAAAATTCAAGCCCTCCATATCTGTCGAAAAAGAAATTGCACTCCACTTCCTCTCATTATCCGTGGATGTACAATTAAGAGAATTAAAGATACTAGGGGTCATCTTTAGTAAAAACAATGGAACCTATACACGCTAAGCACATAGTTAAGGCCAGGGTTGCCAGAATTTAGTTGGCTTTAAGCGCCCAAACCTTAAAAAAATTTAGCCCAATATCGTTGCCCAGAAAGAAGCCCAAAAATCGTTGAAAATAATTTGGTTCTTTTATTTTATTATTTTATTATAAAACAGGTAAACATGTATTATTTTTATTAAAGTAAACAAAACTTTAACAAAGAAAAAAAAACAACAACAAAATGTTCGGCCCTAGCGTGGTTGAGGCATCCGTCGGAACGGAAAATTCTCCGATTTCATACGAATCGGGGGATTTTTGCTTCGAGGTATACTTCGGAACAGCTTTTCGGAACTTTGTTCCTACAAATATGCAACGCACACTGGCGGTTTGCGTTTTAGTGCGATCAAGTGCGTTTTTACTGATATTTTTGACAGCTTCATATGAATTTTCTTACGATATGCTCCTGCAGGAATTGGTTGCGGAATTTGTTTACGATTTGCAGTGAAGTGTTGATAAATGAAAGCAATAAAGAAACAAAACCTTTTAGCAAAGTAATTAGTTGTATTTGTTGCATAAATTTGTGTTTCCAGGGCAAAAACAAACAAAAAAACAAACACTAAATAGGAAAACCCCGATGTACACCACGAAACAACATCATGTCAAATCAATGCGTCGTCTCGTCGCATTTTAATTATTCTTTCCGAAGGCGGATACCTATACCTACCTCGAATGTAATTTGAGTCTCCAACGGAGTATGCGTTGCGGAGAATTCTTCCTTCCGACGGATACCTCGCATTGTTCGATGCTACTTGACTGCAAGAGTGCTGCTATGTTTTTAAAGTGAGGGTTTGTTGAAAATATTTATTTTTTTAGTTTTGTGAAAGAGTAAAAAAAACAAAATTAAGACAAAATTTCTAAAACGATATATAGCCCTAAATTGTGTTGGGCGCTCATGGAAGAAATTTCTATCGTTTTTTAAGACAAAAGAATGCCCAAAATACGGCAAAGCGCCCAATCTGGCAACAGTGAGTTAACCAACTAAAAATGCGAAACAATCTTCTAAAAATGATATGTTCAAAAAAAGGGCCCTACATGGAAACTGCCCTACGGATAGGTCACGTTCATTCACGTAAATTATATTACTACAGCTATCAACGATTGCTTTAGAACTGCTACCGGTGCTCTTAAATCGACGCCAATTGAAGCGCTCAGAGTCGAAGCTGGATATACAACTGTTGAACATTTAGGTATAAAAAAAAAGAGGAATCAATTTGATCAGTAAGGCGTTAGTAAATTGCACCCATCCATTTCACAAAGAAATACGCAAATTCAACATATCGTCCAATACTAGCTTAACTCATCTTTCTCCCTTCCTCAGGTTACTACTCCATTTGCCTTTAACCCTCCCCCGACTTGGAACGACATTTATTGCATATAAACACCAGCCTTCCCAAATACCGAAAAGACGGAACGCCTATTAATTATACAAGTTCATGCTCTACATCAAGAAATGATCAACGAGAGCAAAGCGAACATTTTTCTTTACACGGATGGCTCTATACCAAGGATAAAATCTCCACTTATAGCGTCATTGAGCTTAAACCAAATGGACAAACAAAAAATATACACCAAGGTTTACTTCCAGAACTATCGGACAGCTATATTGCAGAGCTGACTGCAATCCATAGAGCCATCTCACATTCACTAACTTTAAGTGGACGTGTTCTAATTCTTAGTGACAATTTGAGTATCCTGGCTGGACTAAGAAACGGGAACAATAGGTAAGTGCTGCTCCTTAGAAATGATCAGAAATGCACTTAATTTCCATAATAACATCTCCTTGGCTTGGGTACTTGGCCATGTTGGTATTAAGGGGAACGAAGCTGCAGACTTAGCCGCGAAGGAAGTTACAAATTATCCTTTAGTAGCCGAAACGCCGGTTTACTAAATTTTATGAAGCGCATCTTCCTTGAGCCAGAAGAGGCCCTACTTCCTGGGATATAAATAGCCAGACTTTTCTTCGCACCCACTATCCAGACGTATACTAATGATACCAACTCTTGCTCGATAGAATCCAGTATATTTATTATTATCGGTTTTTTTTATTAAAATCTTATTTATTCGAGTATATTCAGTTCATCTACTTTTTCATTTTCATTCAAAAAGAGTACCTACCTGCCCATGCTTGGTGGGCCAATGTGCGATTTTTATGTAAGCCTTAGGGGTTAGTGCCTTCCTGTTTTTTTTTATAATAGACACGCACTAAAGAGATTATGACTACTCTTTTAATGTAGAGTGAACTACACAGCACGGGCGTTAGGGAAATGAGGATAGATGTGATAATAGAAACCGATGCACACTGGTTTTAAATGTCTGTAAATTGTAACAAGGAGGAAAAACAGAGTTTGGTAAAGCATTCCACATTCGTGCTGTATGGCTTATGAATGAATCTCTATATTTCATATTACGTCCGAAGATAGGCTGAATGGTAAACTGATGAGCATTCCTAGCATGGCGAGTATTGCGGTTGAATTGCTGAAGGGCTGAAATGCAGCTGGCAATTTCGTTTGAGCACTGTTTTTTAAGAAAGCGATAAAACAGCGAGACGCACGTAACATTTCTGCGATGTTCAAGCGAATTAATAGAGTTCGCGATATTTATGTCTCCGATAAGTTTTAACGCACGATTTTGGATCCTATGCATCAGTAGGTGCAATATGGTTTTGGGCGCACCAGACCAGATATGAAAATAATTGTACTCAAGTTTTGGATGAATGAACGCCTTGTATATTGTAGCCAGATCAGAAGGGGTAAAATATTTCTTGCACCGTTTGATAAAACCTAGACATTTCGCAGCATTCTTGGCGACTTCGTGTACATGGTTGTCATGGACGCACATACCGAGAATGGAAAGTCTTTCGTTTTCGGTGATGCAAGTGCCATTCATGGATAATGGCTGTAGGTTCGGGTTTCGCTTTAGAGACAGCAGACAGCATTGTGTTTTTGAAGCATTAAATTCCACTCTATTAGCTGAACCCCATTTTAAAATGCTGTCAAGGTCGGAATTTAATGAGCTTAACATACGTTGCCGTTCCAGTTCTACAACCGAAGAGCAGGGACGAGAGTCTTGGAAAGAATATGAGCAGATAAGAGTGTTGTCATCAGCGAAGGAATGAATTGGATTTGAAGAGTAGCTGCAGACAAAAGATCATTTATAAAAATGAGAAAGAGAGTCGGAGACAAAACATAGCCTTGGGGAACACCAGCATTTATACGGTGAGTTTCAGACTTGAAACCATCCAAAACAACTTGAATTGAACGGCCAGAAAGGTAGTTTCTAATCCATTGAATAAGAGACGCATCGATTCCATAAGCACGCATTTTCGACAAAAGATCTTGGTGCCAAACTCTGTCGGCTATATGGGTCGGTAATCGGTGGGAGAAGAAGATTCGCCTTTTTAAGGGACGGGCTGGATAAATTCTGTTTTCCACCTACTCGGAAAGAGTCCAGAAGAATAGGACAGATGAAAAAGCTTACGCAGTGGTTTTGCCAGCGTGGAAGAACACCTCTTCAGAACGATGGGGGAAATACAGTCTGGATTTATTTATGTTGAGATCATAAAGTACTCTTGCAACTGTACGAGTGCGAAAATGGATTGGTCCCATGGTAGATTCGACGCTCTCAAGTACAGGTGGGGACAAAGCGCATTCTGGGAGCATAGAGCTGGCTGCAAGATGTGCAGCGAGCAGATTAGCTTTGTCTAAAGAGCTGACAGTTGGAGTGTCATTGTAAATGAGCGTTGTAATTGTAATATTGACATTGTAATATTTTTTGCCTCAATTTTTGGTCATATGAGAATTTGACACGATTTATAAGGGCATTGCAGTCATTTATGGCTCGTTTAAACTTCTTTCGGTTTTCCTCAAATGGGTTGGCTTTGTAAGACCGAAAACTCAATTCCCTTAATCTAATAGCCTCTTTACAGCTCAAGTCGTACTACGCGTTTTCTTTTGGTTTGATACTCTATCCTGTTAGGGATAAAGGATTTCATACCTAAGCTGATTATATTTGTTACCATATCAGCGGCGGCATCCACGTCGTTATCGAGGAAGCATAACGAGGGTTAAAACTCCTAAAGAAGCTGTTAAGTCCGCTCCAGTTGGCTTTCTCGTATTGCCATACGGTTCTATTCGGAGTTTTTTCTTTAATTTTGTGGTCGGAGTACGAGAAATTAGCTGATATGGTACAGTGGTCTGACGAGCCTAGAGGCGATAATACTTCAATGGAGTATTTATTAGGGTGGGAGGTGAGAAACAAGTCCAGTGTGTTGGCATTTTGACCGTCAATGTCTGGTACACGTGTTGGCGCATTTACAAGCTGGGTTAACTGGTTTACCTCAGCAAAGATCTGAACATAAATTCCTTCCGGTGTTGTCTGTCCAGAATGTCGAATGCCAGTCAGAATTGTGAATATTGAAATCACCCGCAATGACGATCTCAGTATGAGGGTACAGGGAAACAATTCTTGTTATGGAATCAGACACCATATCGAACTCGTTACAAGTCGAGTTGCTGTCTAAGTTGGGGCTTCTATAAAAAAAACAGTTATGAATTACTTGCCTACGGACATGGAATTTGAGCCATGGACAAGCGGACCATTGAAAATGAATGAATGAATGAATGAATGAAATTAAATTCCGGATTGGAACACTGGCCATAATCTTGAGGAACTTGGTAGGCCACATCATTACGCACATAAATGGCGAGACCGCGATGTAAGAAGAATAATGGCACTAAGCGATACCCAGGTAGATCAAATTCTGATGTATCGGACTTTCCACCCACCTGGGTCTCGCCCAGTGCCAAAACAGCTGGTTTATATTTGGCAACGTGGACGTACACAGAGAAGAGATTTGATCGCAGCCCACGAATGTTGCTAATATCAACCCTGAAATTCCTCATCGTAACAAAAAACAAACACAACTCCGACGTTACTACTAAGCAGAGTTGTGAAGTGAAGATCCTAAGTTGAATTTTCCAAATCAAATTGCCGTAGGTGTTATGCCCGTACGACAATTAGCTTTGGTCCACCAACAAAATCTTCACACACAACCCGCTCTCCGCCAGATGATGCACTCACTCAGTCATTGCAAACGAGTGTATGCGTAGAAAATCATATGGCGCAATGACCGACAGAGGTCAACAGCAAACGAAATGGAGTGGGACAAGAAGGAAGCCCAACGCTGGTGCTTAAATCACTGAATTTTTTTTTTTGCGGGTTATTTATTTTGTTTGATTTGTTTCGGTCACTGGCACTGCACTGATTTTAATTTTTAACTTTCTCGTATACGTAGTAAGAGAAAGATATTGTTTTCGTACAAAATTTTGAACTCGAGATTTTGATCAATTCTGATATTACGATGATAGGGGAACTCTAAAAAGTGGGTCTCGCAATTCTGTCCGGCCGTATGTCTGTCTGTCCCACCCCTGGGGAATCTAAACGCTTGGACGGATTTGCTCCAAACTTCGTATTTAGAGTTTGTAGGCTTCCCGCTCGGGACTTTTTTTTTTATGCTAGCCCTAATATTAACGGTAGGTACCTCCCATATAAAAATTTTACGAAATATTACGAAATATGCCTAAATTTAGATTTTTTTCGAAAACGGCTCTAACGATTTGAACAAAAATTGATCGTTGAGTTAATCTAGGCATGCTTAACATGACTGCATACCAGTGGCGTGGCGTGAATAATTTTAAATGGTAAGTCGAAATCGAAAAATATCAAAATGTCGAAGGGGACATGTAGTAGTAGTTTTTTTGAAACCATAAAATCGAAAACTATAGGAACAAATTAAATTGGATAATGAAGATATTTTTTCATCTTGATTCAATAGTGTAAAACTTCCATATTTCGATTTGTTCAATAAATCGAAAAAACTATTTGGGTGAACGATTGATATCTTGTTCTATAATATTTTCCTTTACTTTTACATAAAAGTTCTTGAAATGAGTATCTACCTACTCTTTGAAAAATTTCGTCAAACTTATTTAGTTACGCAGATCATACCCAAGACTCAAAACACTCTTGATGTGTCACTTAGCGACTTGTTTATAATCTTTATAAACACATCAGTTTGTTTATTTTTTACAAGATACAAAATCTCCCCAATAAGTCGGAAAAAAGCGTGTTATTTTATTGCAAGAAAGCGGTCTTTGAACAGAGTATACTCCCCTCAGAAAAAGTCAGAAAATCAGGTGAAGGGAACTGACGGAATTACTTATTCTATATCACAGCACAGCGCAGCGATAGGAGATACACACACAATTCAAATTCACCAAATACAGAAATATGTGCTCAATTACACCACAGCGCAGCGATAATAACCCGATAATAACCCGAAGAAAAGCGGGTTATTTTTTTTAATAAGAAAGCGGGCGTTGAACAGAGAGGACCCAACTCAAATAATCGCAAGTGTACAAAAGAGAAAGGAGACAAATTTGTTCTATCCAGCGAGAGATTTTATAACCCGACTTATTTCGGGTTATTTTAGCTTTGGGTTATGCTCAGAGAGTGTGGGCAGTTCTATAGTACTAATGATAATGTGTGTGTTTCCGTGTGTGCTTATAAACAAAAATGAATTGAGTTGGTGGAGTGTAGCTTGTGCGGGTTAATGAATAGATACATATTATGTGTATCCCATGTGTTTTATGTTTAGTTTAGTTTAGTTTAGTTTAGTTTATTTCATCAAACAAAGTTACAATACTCCAGTGATTACTTGATACAATAAATATTAAATATTAAACATTACCACCATTAAAGTTGTATAAAATTAATAACAGATTTGTTTTGAATAAATATCTATTAAGATTAAAATCTATCATGTCGCAAACAGGACATAATCGCGGAATATTTCATTCGTATGCGTAAAGGCAAAATTCCGAATAATTTACATCTCGTTTCATATGAAGGCATGTCTATATTCCAACGGAGTCTTTTCACTGCAACTCTAGTAAATCGTTTTTGGATTTTTTTCAATTCTAAAAGAGTGAACTGCATATGTGGGATTCCATATTATATTGCAGTACTCTAGATTAGATCTCACAAATGCGAAAAATAAGCATTTCAAAGTTTGTGGATCAGAGAAGTCTTTTGAATTCCGCAGGATGAAACCCAACATCGAATTGCTTTTAGCAACTACAAAATCGATGTGTCTCAAAAAATTAAGTTTTTGGTCAAAAATTACACCAAGATCTTTTTTAAAGGTTATTATAGATAATTCCTTATTGTTAATTTTATACTTAAAGTTAATTGGCGAACGTTTGCGACAAAAAGTTAAACTTTGACATTTGGAAATATTAAGATGGAAGGAATTAATCTTACACCAATTTGATAAACTGTTCAGATCATTTTGCAATAGAATGCAATCTTCTTCAGAATTTATGCAACGAAAAACTTTTAAGTCGTCGGCATACATCAAGCACTTTGAATTTGAAAATATATCAGGAATGTCGTTGACAAATAAAAGAAAGAGAAGAGGACCGAGATGGCTACCCTGTGGGACTCCCGA
The DNA here is from genome assembly GCA_949372485.1 of Cheilosia soror. Lineage (NCBI taxonomy): Eukaryota > Metazoa > Arthropoda > Insecta > Diptera > Syrphidae > Cheilosia > Cheilosia soror. The sequence goes on from OX443562.1 coordinate 40,984,072, forward strand.
TGTAACATAAATCGGTGAAGAAAAATGATTATTAATTCGAATGTATTGAATACGGTCGCGTAAGTAAGCACTAATCCATTTTATGAAATTCGAATGAAATCCAATTTTACCTAGCTTCATTAATAGAGTATCGTGATTGACTCTGTCAAATGCTTTCGAAAAGTCTGTGTACACAACATCATATTGAGAGCCCTTCTCAAGTCCATTTAAAACAGAATTACAAAAAAGTGTAATATTAGTGGTAGTAGATCTACCGGCTACAAAACCATGTTGGTAGGGAGAAATAATTCTTTTGAGAGTAGGAGTTAATTTATCATAGATTATTTTTTCAAATATTTTAGGAATTGTAGAAAGTTTACAAACTGGACGGTAATTTGAGATCTCTTGCCTGCTTCCTGATTTGTAAATCGGTGTAATTGTTGAACGCTTCCATGTAGTTAGAAATTCGCCATTTTCCAGTGAACGATTAAAAATCATATTCAAAGGTACAACAAATGCATTCGCACACTTTTGTAGAAGAATTGGGGGGATTCCATCCCCATCAGGTCGTTTGTCTGCTTTAAGCATAGTCAAAGCTAATTCTATTTCTGAGTTAGATAAATGTAAACTACCAATATTAAACAAATTGAATGCCGAAATACTATCGGCATCAACAGGTATAGTAGTAGAGTTATTCAAGTAAACACTTTGAAAGTGTTTAGCAAATAAATTACAGATAACTGAGATGTCAGAGGATGCAATGCCTTCATGACGCATAAGATTGGGGATACCATTTGACTTTTTTTTACTATTTAGGAATTTCCAAAAACTCTTACTATTTGTCTTCAATTCGCACTCGACAGAAAAGACATATTGTTTATAGAGAAATTTATTCAATGTATCAAATTCTTTTTGTAACACACGATACCGTTTATAGAGGGATTCATCGTTATTGGACTTGCGAAATTGCTTGTAAACCTTGTTTTTTATGTTATTAAGATGGATAATCCTTCTATTAAACCACACTGGCTCTATGCTACCAGTAGTTTTTACTTTGGGAGTGAACAAATCAATCGCAGTATTTATTACTTTCAAAAATGAATCATAACATCCATTTAAATCAGTATTATAAAATAAAGCTTCCCAATTAGTAGTATTGAGAAAATTTATAATTGCATTGAAATTGGATTTAGCAAAATTATAAATAATATTAGAGTCTGAGACTCGTGGTGGAAAAAAATTTAAAAATTCAAAATGTAAACTGAATGCAACATGATGTATTGTATTAGGAAAAACAGGAATCATTGAATTATTGATACTAACACTCAAATCGGCATCCACAAAGACTAAATCAAGCACATTGTTAAAGGAATTCTGAAAATGATTGATTTGTCTTAAATCAAATTGTGCAAAGGTATCAACAACTCACAATCATGATTAAATACTACATTAAATAGAACTAGAATTTTCTCATCCGGATCATATATCCATTTTATATTCGGTAAATTAAAATCACCAACAATAATTATTCGTTGATTATCTTTCAGATCTTTTAATAATAAACTACAAATGTTAACGTGAGCTTTATACAATTCAAAAGAGCTACTTGGTGGAATGTAAGAAAGAATGAGAAAAACTTCATTGACAGAATCAAATTTTATGCTCAGCACTAATTGATCGATATCAGGAGCGGGAGCACCAGTTAATGTAGACAACTCAACTTGAGTGCAATGAAGTGACGTACGAACGGCTGCCAGCACACCACCTCCTCTCTCACAATCCAGCACTTCATAGTCACGATCTTTGCGGAAAACGGCATACGCATACCTACTGCTCTTTATTAAACATCTCAGCATCGTTATGTTTATCATTTAGCCAAGTCTCTGTGAAAGCAATTATGTCATACTGGGCCGATGAGGAAAAGAGAAGCACTTGCTGCATTTTGGTGCGTAGTCCACCGGTGTTTTGATAGTAAATGAGAAAATAATTTAGATGAGAGTGAGAGAAAGAGGCAGTTTGCAATTGAATTAAATTAATTGTAGTTGGTGTTGAATTATGTTCTTCTCCTTCGCTTCTTCGTTTTTTGGATGTGAAACAAATAATTTAATTTGAACAAAGCAGGGCCATATAGATGAATTCATGACAGTGTCCACTTTATTAGATGGAATGCTCAGTTTAAAGTTTACATGTTTCATGGAAGATAAGTCAGCATCTTTTTTTATCAACTTATAGCACTGCATATGTTCTGTTTTTATGCCTGTCTTTTTTGAAATGTGTTGCACAATATCGCTCGGATTAGTGTCAATACGAAACTTAGATATGTGAAGCCACTTTATTGACGGTAACACATTTAGGAACGAGGTATTCTCAGAACCAATAATTTTTTTGGATTTGTTTTGAGCTACTGAAAGAGAACTTTTACTTTTTTTAGTTTTAGAAATATTATTCTCTTTGTTAGCATTTTTTTTGTTCATATGCACTGAAACTTCACTGGTTGAGGGAAGATTTAGAAGAGATTCATTAGAAATTATCGGCACGGTTGGTAATTTGTTTTGATAATTAATGTCATTACTAATAGATTTAGAATTATTTTCAAGGGCATTATGTGCACCATTCTCAACTTTCATGGTAGAAATGTCATTTTTAATTTCAACCATACACTTTGAACTACTTTCGATCTGGCCTCTTAAGAAGGAGATTTCTCTTTTAAGGTCGATGAGACAATCAGAAAGTTCCGTAACACGCAAGATGAAATTAGAAAAGTTAGATTGAGAGCACATATTACATTTCCAGAAGAAATTCGAATTTGTCAGAATATTTTGCTCGTTATTTACCCAACATTGTTGTGTAGCTGAAACTTTAAAAGGTAACCCGGTAGGAATCGGGTTATATGGACCCCACGCCACTGCTGCATACCCAGTTTTTCTCTAAAAAGTCCAGCAACGGCAGTTTTTAAAATTGGTTTTTTCTCGAAAACGGTAAAAACGATTTCAAAAAAAAACTTATTTTTAAGATACTATTGTCATTCTTAACTTGATAGCAAACTCAGTTTTTCTCTAAAAAGATTGCGTCCTTTGATATCCACCCAAATCCCTAATAATAGTACTTTAAAAAACCGCTCATATCTCAAAAACGCCATTTTCGATTATGATAGAAATGTTACTTTCAGGTAATGCTTAAATCCATAGTAATACCATTTGCTCAGTTTTGAGCTAAAAGGTTGCAAAACAGTGTTTATAAACATTTTACGAAATATTAAACAATTAAAATTTTTTCGAAAACGGCTCCAACGATTTGAACCAAAATTGATCGTTGAGTTAATCTAGGCATGCTTAATATGACTGCATACCCAGTTTTTCGCTAAAATGTCCAGCAGCGGCAGTTTTAAAAATTGGCTTTTTTTCGAAAACGGTAAAAACGATTTTTAAAAAAAAATATTTTTAAGATACTATTGTCATTCTTAACTTGATAGTAAACTCAGTTTAAAAATGTTACTGTCAGGTAATGCTTAAGTAATACCATTTGCTCAGTTTTGAGGTAAACAGTTGAAAAACAGTGTTTTTGAACCATGAATGCGTCCTTCGATTTCCATCCCAATCGCTAAAAACGGTACTTTGTAACGAACAGGCTGTATGTCACAGCGTTAGCTGGTTCCCCTGGGTGATCGATAACGAAACAGACAGAAACAAAGACTCGCACTGAAAGGACTCGATTAAGATTCCAACGGTCGAAGAATTCGGGCCCCCACACGTTGAACGCCACCTGTATCGAACGCGCTACAGATGGAACCGCACAAACGTGGGAAAGGGTAAATTAAGGATGCCAGCTGGTATAGCATAACCTGTGCGGGCCGCACGTTGGTCGCCACCTGTAACGAACGCTACAGAGGGTAGAACAACTGAGGAAAAATTAAACTAGTTCTCATGGGACCTAGGTGTTCGGACACCACGCTGGTGACCGACCGCTGTTGAAGAACGGAACGTTACCAATGAGCCCCACCTTGGGATCCCCAGTAACTTCCGTTGCTCCGTCGGAGTGCCACTATCACCCATACTCGTACCAGCTTATTTACAGAAAATATAATACGATTTCGCTTAACTGAACACAGCCGCACCCTCTCACCACCTCTATCCACCCTTATGACACAAGGTCACAGGACCCTTGGGTCAGTCCAGGCGGACTGGTAAAAGGGGTGTCCAGGCCTCCTGTGGCTCAGACATGATCTCTCTCCACGCGCTAGCTCAACGGCGGGCGGGGATCTTGCCACAGGCCCTAGACTTCGGTTACATTATGATTTTACATGCCTGAGAAAAAGATCTAAAAACGACGCGTAACCTTACATCCCTAACAATAATAATTGCGAGGCCCGAGTTTCGTCTAATTTACTTTCAATGCAATTATTAATCATCCACGCGATAAAGAGGCGGAGAGTCCGATGTAATATACCCCCGCGAGCTGACCCACCCCTAGCTATATCATATCTATATATATATAAATCAACCGTGGCTACCGTACCGCTCTGTTGCGATAGCCCCTTAATTGGACGGGGGTATCTACCCTACCAAAAGGTTATATACCCCTGATTCCACTTATCTACCATTACCTACGTGTGTTCATTTCCATTTCAGCAAATCACCTCCCCTGTAACTTATCCTTTACAACGACGACATGGTCTTATCTCTGAAATTCACATACTTACTATCGACGTCTATACACACAAAAGTAGATCCAACTTTTCAAGATGTCAACAAGACATATACGAAATATTTATTGTATTTATTTATTGTAGGGGAGGCCTGTGGTGCACCGCATTCCGTCCTTTGAGATGATATATCTAAACAAATATGCTCGCGCTCGCAAAGAGAAATATCAACCATTTGAAAAAACAAGTTTACACTAGGATTAATTCAAAATCTACTAGACCACTATCGATACAAAACAAAACCCTAACAAAAGATAATAGAACTTTATGTTGCCTACGCCCTCTATGGAGCGTTAGGATCATACTCCGGGTATGATGTATCAACTGCGATGTTCTGGATGGTGGTGAACTTGGATATTGCTGTTTGATGGTTGTACCGGCTATGCGGTTATGGCGATTATAGCGCTGGTGAATGTCTAGGAGCGATGTCTCGACTAGGTTGAGTTCGCCGACAGAGAATTCGCTGTCACTTCACTATTAGTGGCACCATTGAGTTTATACACATAGAGGAATCATCATTGCGATATCGAAGTTTTCTATTCTTGCCGATGAACCGATGATGTCGCTTCAATCGACGACTTTCTCCTGGTGGATGAGTACATTCTTTAAGTTGAGTTATTTTCTCAAAAGAACCAAAGAAGAAAGAAAGGGATGAGCAACACCAGCCAAGCCAAATGGATCTTTTCTGTTGTTATTCTTTCTTCTTTCTTGCTAATACTTTGAGCGAAATGCAGGAAAAAGTGAGTTTTATGATCATTATTTTTATTGTATTTAGTCATATTCTTCGTCTTGCTGGTGGAGGTTGTGCTGGATTCGGCGCGTAGTTTTAAGGGTTGAAAAAATGCCGATGCTACAGCACAGCCCCAGACAACTTCGCATTTGGTTGGATTGTCCTTTATTTTATGATATGACTAGCAGACCCGACAGACGTTGTCCTGTCCAAATTTCAAAAAAATTGTTTGTGATCGTTTAGTGAATTTGTGAAAAGCTATTGAAAATGTGTAAACAAAGTAAAAAAAAGAAAAAAAAAATATTTTTCAGAGATAGTTTTATGAATTTTAATTTTTATTTTTATATAGATTTTGGTCATGTTTTATTTAGAGTTGAAATTGAATCTCCAGGTAACTTATTTACATTTCGATTGTATCGTCGATATTCAAGTAACTAACCAAAGCAAAAGAAAGACTTTTTTTCGATTGGTTTGCTGTGACCTCACAATTTCTGTTATTGCAATGCTTTATGATACACGACATTTTTTGTTTTGTTGTCTGGCGCGTAAACAAACAAATCGGATGGTTTTCCGATACGGGAACAGGCGACATACAATTGACCGTGCGAAAAGCATGGACTTTCAAGATTTATGTCAGGAAATGTTTGGAATCTGTTCCTGTCCCAGAAACCAATGAGCGCAATGGCTCTGGTGGTGGAATCAATGGCGCCAATTTCACTTTGCCACTTGAGCAACACAATCCGGGAGTTTCATTTCTATATTTTAATGCCTTACAATATGGACACACAACGCTCATCGATCCAATAGCAAAGGAAAGGTCTGCGCTGTAATCTATTGTCGAGTTATAATGGAATGCAGCTCGATGAGTGTTCGAAGGAATATTTGTCTGTCTTCTTGCACGATTATTCGAGTTCATAGACACGCGATTGGTTTCTATTGAACGATGTTGTCTCATTCGATGCATATCTACTTTGTTTGCATTTTCTCTTTCTTCTTGTGGACGTGCTGAGCGTGTTTCTGATAATCGATTACGTTCAATTTCATTTCGCTCTTCACGCTGTTCTGCTGTTCGATTAGATCGAAAATGCGTTTGATGCGTAGCATTGCGAGATCTGCGACCTAAATTGCTGCGTCTTATTGCCGGCATTGCAGTGCGAATAAATTGATTCACTTTGTTCTTACCTTATAATCGTTTTTAACTTCAAAACTCACCGGCAATCGCAAATCTATAAATTTGTTTGAGATGAAACGATGAATCTTATTTCATTTCATAAAACTATTACCATGAACTTACAGCGGAATCACAACTCAATATAACTAAACACCGTTGGAAAAAATCACTTTTTTGGAAACACTTTAATATTTCGTCACTATGTAACCGATTAGTTTGATTCACAATTTCACAATAAGTGGTTCAAGAATAATTGCAAATTGTGGAAAAAGTTAATTGGAATGTAAATGCATTTTTAAGCAACTCGCAAAACAACAAAAATTAAAATAAATGAGTTAGTTCTATTCCGAAATCATAACAAACAAAACAAAACAGAATCAAGCAAATATGTTGTTCTTATTATCAGTTATGATGGAGAGTGCACACGAAAATTATTTTTGTAAATTGACCGAATTTAGAACTTCTTCAGGAATATTAGGCACAAAACAAATAGAATAACGCGCGTGGAAATAAGTGGGCGTGGAAAAATTTGCTTTCCGCAAAAACCTTATTAGAGGTATTCCGAACATTCTGAAAATTAGCCAAATCGGTTCGGCCGTTCTCAAGTGATGCACGTATCAACAAACATTATTTCATGATTTTTAAGGGTAAAAATAAATTTTAGATATATTGAAAAAAGTGGGCGTAGAAGGGGGCGTGGACAAATTTTTTGTCCGTAAAAACCTGGCTAGGAGAATTACGAACATTTAAAAAAAAATCAGCCAAATCGGTCCAGCCGTTCTCTCGTGATGCCCTTACCAACGAACATCATTTCATTTTTATTTATATAGAAGATTATTGATTTATAGGCTTATGCATTTCGAGTGTGGATGTGGATGGGGTAGGTTAGGTCCAGGTGTAGGTTTTGTAAATATTTCTTTCTGTTGGATGAGTTGAGTAGGCAGTTAGGTACATTTTACATTCTTTAAGTTGAGTTATTTTCTCAAAAAACTCCATCCAGGTGTGGGATTGGATTGGGCATTGGGGTTGGAGCAGTGTTGTTATGAAGAGTGAATATCTTCTCATCTGAAGACCAATGTCTTAGAAAATAAGATAATTAGGATCATATAACAACGCTGGGTTGGGGATAATTATGAGTTTTTTTTTTATTTATTTCTTGGTGTTGATAGTTGATTGGGTTTTCTGAGCACCCCCCCCTAAAGTAGGGAATCCGAAAATCGGGATAAAAATTCAATTGCTGAACACCAATCCCATGCACCTATGATCAACGCCCAAAAAGGGTAGAGCTAGGAAGAATTTGAAAAGAAATTTCCTTTTATGGCCGAAGTCAGCACTAAGAAGCGAATTGGCGAAATTCTAACTCCAAAAGGAGAAAAAAAGGGTGGGCGGTCAAATTTTGTACTGGAAAATTCTTATTTCTCACCCGATCGGCTTCAAAATCGGTTTGTGTAGCTACTCTATAAAAGAAATAAAGAAAATTGTGGTACTTCTATAACGTGAGCGAAGCCGCGGATAATGCAAGTCTTCCAACCAAACAACTAATAGCTAGTTACAGTGACTATAAATTATATATTATATTATTATATATTATAATGCTATGTGAACTATAATACAATCTATCTATATATATAAAAATAAGTTATATTGTGTTTGTCGCCAATGTTCTCTGTAATGTGTGAACCGATTTTGATTCTGGAAATTTCCCATGAAAGGCTCCGTTAATACCATAGTTTGCAAGTATATGCGGTCTATGTAGGTGCATTGGTTCATGAGTTACAAAAAATGCATTCAAAATATTATATTTCAAAAACCACCCAATCGATTAAATTAAAATTTACACACAATCTTAGGTATTGGCCCTGGAGTATTTCTGTGAAGATTGATCGAAATCGCACAAAGGGGCGTGGCATCTCCCATACAAAAAGTACATTTAAAATCGTATATCTCCAAAACTACCCTATCGATTGAATTTAAACTTATAGATAATCTTAATTATTGGCCCTGGAGTGCTCCTCTGAAGATTGGTCAAAATTGGACAAAGGGGCGTGGCACTGCCCATACAAAAACATTCAAAATCGTATATTTCGAAATCCACCGAAACGATTGAGCTCATATTGACAGATAATCTTAGGTATATAAAGGGGGGTGGCGCTATTTTCGACAGTAATGGGAGCTAAAGTTTGTAAAATTTGTAAAATAAAATATGAAATATAAAATTTGCAACTCCCTGTTAAACACTATTGCTCTATGGATTCAAGATTCCACTTGAAAAAATGTATTCAGAATTCCATGATCAGAACTAACCGCGGATAATAATATAATATAATAATATGAAATATGTAAATCAATAGGCATGTGAAATCTAATAATTTTATAGTCATCGCTTTTGGCGAAAAATATACAAACACAATTTAAGAACAATGTTCTTGTAAAGAAATCATATGTAGGGATAGGGAGTAGGGACATATCCACATTCCCGATGTGGTAATGGTAGCGACATCTATTATGAGCATTGGATAACCAACATGATTCCTCTATGTGTATAAACTCAATGGTGGCACTGATATAATATATTACGGGTAGTTTTGGATGACGATTTTTAGGTTAATTTCAGCGTTTCTAGGATCTCGCGGTTTGATTAGGCGATATCCAAACGACAACCTGGATTTACTCGCTGGCCAAAAGGGATGGCTGAATTAAAGAAATTCCCTTAGGCGTGGAATTTGCTCGAACGACGTACGGCTTTTTGCGGTGAATTTGGGCGGGGTAGAGGAATTGCGATTGCGATGGATGAATGATTTTATTTTATACTTTTTATATGTTCTTTTTAGTTTTTTTTTATGGTTTTTATATATAAACACACACGAATTAAACATGTTTTTAGGCCTTTTGCCACAATTAGAACGACAAACACTGGGGTGTTTTATGTTATTTCAGCTTTGGCGACTCAACTGCGCGACCATGCGATGTACATGCGACGCCGCAGGAATATATACGAGAAATACGAGAAATACGAGGATAATACGAGAAATCGTATTATTAATAATTCCGACTTGTGGAATTAATTTTTTTATCGTGTACTTGTGACTTATAATGACTTTTGCCACGAGGTATTTAAACAAAAAAAACAACTCACGCGCACAATCCTCCCGCTCGCGCGCAACCGTGCGACCGAGTCGATGTTCTAAAGTCTAAACCAAACTGCTACTGAACTACTTTTCGTTCTTTTTTTTGCGCGTCATGTACGCCAAGAAAAATACTCATGACTACCTTACTATAAAAATGCTACCTGTTGACATCTCGCTCTTACACATGGCAAGTGATAAAGACGAATTCTTTAATTTGATCATAGCTCTCGATGTTTAATTAGGAAAATTCGGATTTCCGTATGAAAACATTAAGTGGAATTTTTCACATATTCTAGGCGTTTATTTTAGATATTTTGAATTACAATTGACGAGATATGATCAATTATAAATTCTGCCATAAACTATGACACGTTAGCGCCATGATGAACCAAATTCAAATTTTGGACGTTGGAAGGCAGTTTCCTACAACTTTACACACTAAACATGATCACATACTTAGTTTTTCTCAAAAAACTCGAATGTTGCCTTTTTATGAATATTTCTCAAAAATGACTACCCAAATCCCGATCTGTACTTACACACGGTATATTTTTCTAAAGGCCAAAACTTCAGTGGCAATATAATTCGAAATTCATCGCCTACTTGCCACTTAACGAGAAAGTTACGTGCGACCCAGTCGTGCACATTTTTTTTTTTTTTTTTTTTTAATTATGCGCGGCGCGCGAGGTTTTCTCTTTTACTGATTTCTCTTCTTTTTATATAATATACATCTGTTTGCTAGTTTTTGCTATGCAAGTGGGAAGCAGGCGATTCAAGCGTGCGTAACTGCGTACGCGTCGGGATGTAGATCGGTACTAGAAATGTGTTGTTGTGTTCTAAAGACGCCAAATGTTTTTCGATGTCCGATTTCCCAGCTAAAGTTTTCTTAATTTCGAATTAACGCGCACTTTTCACGGGTTGGTACTATTTTTTTGAATTGAAATAAACCGTTGAAAATTGAACGAGAACAAAACGATGACAAAAATGCAAAAATTTAAGTTTGACAATCACATTTAACAGGATCATTTGGCATATTGCGTGTGGTTAATGTGTGCGTTGAACATACGTCCGAGTGTTAATTTTTGAAAAAGCTTTTTCAACCACCCTTATTCCGAGCGATAGTATACTTTTACAACGTTTGTCATAATTTAAGGCATTTCGTTTTACAAGACTTATTCAACAAATTCGAAGATAGGGTACGACGTCGTCGGTAAGTAATTCACATTCCACGTACGATCCGAACCGTTTTCGAAATAAATGTTCAGTTTATATCTTAAAAAACAGTATTGTAGCAATATTTTGGAGTGGTAATGAAGACAAGGTCATAAGACAAAATGATCTTATTCGCATCCGAAAACAGATAGCGACAAAATCCTATTTGATCTACCAGATATAAGTCAGAAAACGGACAAACATTCCTTTGAAAAACTCAATTTAATAAATTCAAAATAGATTCAAAATGTTTTTTAGAATGTGTAATAAAATCTACATTGGACAAAATAAAATAGATATAAGCTCGTGGAAAGTGCAATGTCCCATTTATTTTTTAATTTTAATTGAGGACTAGCCCAGCTCACTCCACAAAAGCTTTAAAGCGATGCTAACAAAAAGTGTCAGCCAATAATTTCCATCTCCTGATGGTGGTAAAGACTCGATTGTAGCTATATAGTCCCATTCGATCTTGGCGACCACATTTAAGACTCCCCATTTAAAAACCCTTTTCCAACGAAGGATTTTTTCTATCAATTCCACCAAACTCTTTAATGGTTTTTATTTTGTTACCTTTAACCATTGCAAATAATCTTATTTAATTTAGTTTTTTTAATAAATTAGCAATTCAAGAAAAGTTACATTTTCAGTCACTAATTGTTAACAACAAAAACCGTCGTTTTCTTGTCGTTTTCTGGCGTTCATAGCCTTAAAGAATAAGGGCGAATATTCGTAGTACGCATTCATATAATACTGATAGAATTTATGAAATTCCAGTATAAAATCCAGTATTGAAATTTGTCCAGTATCTGGATATTGAATCCAATATGGTACCGGAAAATCCAGTACAGTTATTATCATTGCGTAGACCGTACAACAGATCTTTTACCAGGGAAGAATGTATTATACTATTACACTTTAGACTAGGTAAGACTCTGCTTTCCAGTAAACACTTCTACGACCGCCAACCTCCAGAAGAATGCCGCAATTGTGGAATTCCGCTCTCCATCCAGCACATAACAGTTGAATTCCCCCTATCTAGCCAAGTTCAACAAAGTTCGATAGATGTTGACCAACATTTAACAAAGGCTATCCAATTAGTTCAATGCGTTAAAATTGCAGCATCTGCCCATAATAAATTAGATGATATTTAAAAATTTGTATAAGACATCCTTCAATTAAATAATGTCATTTCATTAACATGTTACAACTAATTTTTTTAAATTTATTTTGTGAATTACTTTTGTAAATAAAATAAATAAATAAATGGAATGCATTTTAAATTTTGATAAAAGAAACAAATTTGAATTTGAAGGTTCAGTTTCCGGTCAAATTGTTCGTTAGTTTTGTCATTTTAATTTTTGTGTATTAAATTTAAAATTCAACGTTTTCAGCCGATGAATTCCCTAGATAGAATCAAGGGTGGCGTCTACAGTGGCAGTCAGATCGAACTAAAGTGTAATCTCTATATGAGCTGCTTCGAAATATTTGGATACACAGATCATACAACACATACATTGTATGATTATGAAAATTCTGCTGTATGATATCTGTTTCGCAGAAATGATGTATGATTTGCTGTCACAACAACAGAAAAGGAACAAAAAAATTTCATGGTATTTGCTTTTTGGGGAAGTTTGCCGCTTTGACTTGTCAAAATTTCTGCCCAAAATATGTAATATTACTTATATTACGACAGAATGAAACAGGCGGTGCCAGTGATGCTTTTAGTAAGGGTCTCCTAGAAATATAAAGAAAGCTTACTGAGATCTTCGAAAACGATTGTGGCCGATAAGGTATAAAGTTTTTTCTTTCGGGTAATAGATAGTGTATGGTCTGGAGGCTTGCATCGTCACTTTTTGCTTCAATCATCATCGGATGAAGGACTCTACCAGGGAAAGGTAGGAAAGGTGGAGGCCGCAGTGCCAGAGCCGGTGAAGGCTCTCCCGACTTTTATAATCTAATAATCTAATATTTACTTTTAGAAATAGCTAGTCTTCTAAAATTCCTTTATTTCATTTTTATTTCTGATAATTTGTATTTACATTAATTTTTGAAAGCTTTTCGCAATAAAATTTATAAAATGTCAAAATCATCCATTTCATAGCGAGTGTCGGCTGAGTTCTTAAGTGTTCAATCTCCAATTTTTCCGAAAATGGGATTATTATAGATTCTTAGGTTTTTGGGGACGCTCTTTCGATTGGCGCAGTCAGAAATAATCTGATATTTTGGGAAATGTTTTATTTCCATTTTGTTCAATAGACCAAAAATATAAGTTTTTTAGCCCACCGATTGGTTCTTAAGAGGCCTCTACCCAGAAATCGAGGAAAAGTGCCAAAAATGACATTTTGTTTCCCTCCTAGAGAAGTCAATACTGAAGCGATCGAAATGATATTGGATGCATTGGAAAGAACAGAATATGTCCTTTGAAAGCTTTGAAGCATTTTTTTTAAGCGACATCTCGTTTTTCTTTTATTGAAAGAATTCCCAGCTGTGTTTGGGAAAATTGGCATAAAACCGACTTTTTGTTTGCCAACGCATGATATGATAGAGTTCGAAACAGTCTAAGATAACTTGTCCATCTTAAAGGTCATATGCAAAACACAAATGAGTTTAAAATAAATCTTAAAATTTCATCCTGGTTTAAAAAAAACAGGTGTTTTAAAACAAACAATTTTTTGAATTAAAGAACAACGTTTTTCCTGTATATATTGATTTATACTTGATGCAATTTTTACTCAAAACAACAAAGTATCATACCAGCTATCGGATGCAAAAAAAAAAATTATGTATTTACATGTATTTTGTTGCAAAATACTGAGTTTAAATTTTATATATTTTTCAAGAAAAATACACTGCATGTGTCATAGTTGTTGCACATTCTCAGAAAAAAGTTCCAAGTTTCTCATTTAGATGGCGGTAGTTCTGTCGTCTGATTTGATTAGCCAATCAGAATGACACCCAAGCTTATAAGGGATAAATGTGTAGTTTGTCAACTGCATTGAGAGGTGTGTTATAAATGAAACAGGTTTGGCGTGAAGTGTGATCGAAATGGAATCAAGGATGCGTGTGTTGATATGTGTGTAAGCAGATGGGGATTCTTTATTCAAAGTGATTTTTGCTTCATTGGGATTCAAAGTAATTTTTGCTTCTTGAATAAAAATGAAAATGGGAGAGGGGTCGACAGAAGCACTTTTCAATATGTTGCTATATTTAATAAATTCTTATTGAAAATGCATTTATTTGTTTAAACAAAATTGCTTAAACTTCATAACAAAAATTATAAATTAATTTAAACGATGAATGTACTCAGATTTTTACAAATTCTATATATTTTATGTATAGCAAATTTGTATCTTGAAAAGTGCTTGCCGGTCACACCGTGATCAGGTGTAAAGCAGATAATGGTTTGGTTTGTGTTGGTAGGAAAATAGACGAAACGGAGAGGGTGAAATGGTGGGTTAGGCTGAAAGAGATATAATTGAAAGCAAATTGTAGTATGCACCAGCAGCATTGCGCTGTTGCCATTTACAAGGAAATATTATGCAATTTTGTTTGCGCTGTTGCCATTATCTTACCTTTTATGAGCTATGGTAGGGTAGGTGTTTGGTTTTTCGTATGAAGAGGGGGACAGAGGAAAGAATTTGCAACATTATGAAGATCACCAAGGTAAGTAGCAAAAGCTACACCGGGATTGTGAGAGGGGATGATGCAAGGGGTATTCAAGTGGGGCTTAGTTGGGAAGGAATTGTGGGTTCTGCTAAAGAGAATATATGTACCTGTGCATATTCACTCGATTATATGCAGGATCCAATAAAAAGATTTATGTGTATTGGGAATTTGTTGACATGTGGAAGCGATTTTATTTTTTTACCAGCCATTACCTAACACAATAGTACATTTACTACCTCACCTGCTCCCCTTATACCATTAAAATCTTAAAACTACCCTTACAAAAAACTCAATGGATCACAGAAATACAAAATCCTATTGCAAAGTATCCGATCTGCATTTTTACATTCCTTCTCTCCACGTTGTTATTCTTTATCATCATCAACCTTGCCATGCTGAAAATACCCTACCACACACACCATCTATATATATGCGCAGAATACCTACCCCATCGTTGATTTAATTTTCCCTTGCACATTCAAAGTCATTATTATGTAATCAATGGAGAATGGATTCTTTGTCTTATGCTTATCTACATTTTCCTCTCACTCCAACATTCATTTGGATGCAATGCTCAGCAAGAAAAATAAAACATCCCCCACACCACACACGATCAATAAATGACACAAAACCAGTTTTCATATCCAAGTATGTATTATATGATATCCCACCTAAGTTCCGCCTCCTGAATTGATTTCAAAAGTGAAATGAATGACGAGAGTGGTTTCACACCATGATAAGAGCTTCGCAAATCAAAAATAGATGGCGCTTTGAGTTCCACTTTATGTTCTACAATATGGGTAGAGGCCTCTTAATTAAATGTTCAAAGTGCCACTTTACTTCCTGTTTGAACAAATTCACATGGGAAATGACAAATCGTCTAATTAATTCACATTTGTTAATTAAGTGAAGTGAATTTTCTTTACTTTATTAATTTGTAACTTTGTTCAATCTCCTTTTTCTTTGAGTGTAGGTACTTAATCGTTTGACAGACATTTTGGCGGGAGTTCATTATTATTCTTAAAACAGTATGGCAGATTTATTAAAATTATTTGGCAATAAATATTGGATAATGAATTCACAAAGTGCTCAGAGGTAGGTAATAGAATGTAAAAGGATTGTAGAAACTCTAATTCATGTTATTAATATTTTTATTTATTTATTTATTTATTTATTTAATATTTTTCTAGCCTCGCAACGACTACATAAGAAAGACTTTCTTCAGCAGTTCCATTTATACCAGAAATCAATCAATACTAATTTTTCTTGTTAATTAATTTGTTGTTCTTGCTTAGTAATGAAGGTATAATTTCAGGAAATTGAACTGTATTATTAATGATCTGGACTCTGAGGAAGGCGGTTGTGACTTTGGTTTGGGAAGTGAACAAACGAAAGTGAAATATGGATTCAGGGATGGAACTCCCAGTTCAGTAGAATCACACGACCAAGATCAGTTAAGAATTCTGATTTATGTAAGTTCAAAGAAAAAAATCGCGTAATTGGACACATTGGAAAAAAAACCTTATAAAAGCAGACATCTTCTACAACTTCGCGTAGAAATATACATTTAAATATTATTTTGAGAATTTTGATCAGCCTTTTCAAGTTTTTTTCTTTGCAACATTAAATATTTCCCAAAACAGAATTTATTTTTTTGAAATAATAATAATAACAAGCCCCCTCATGTAGCTGACCTCCCCGTGGTGGGGGGCGGGCAACCTAGACATGGCTGACGAAGCACACACCAACGATGATAAGAAGAACTAAAAGAGCCTCGGATATTGCCAAGTCTGTCATAATAGAGCGCCCTTTGGAGCCAGGCCTGGAGGGTGGCAGTTTGCGAGCGTCTGGTGGTCGGCTTGTCACGTTTGGCAGTCGGCCGGGTTTAACCCGAAACGGCTACGTGCTTCTGTCAATGGTTTCGCAAACCATTATGGTGGTCAGAGGGTGGATGCGTTATGCACCAATAGGGGCATAAGTGAACTTTCGGTTACTCGACAACGGCATCGACTTAGGATAGGCACGTGGAACATCTCTTCGCTCACGGGAAAAGACCTGGTGCTTGGTGGGGAGGCTGTAAAATATCGACTAGATATAGTTGGTGTTTCCTCAACAAAGCAAAGGGGTTCTGGAATTGTGGACCTTGCGGATGGGTGGAAACTCTTCATATCGGGAGTAGCACCTTCAATGTCTGCTCAGGCGGGAGTGGGGATACTCACAAGTCCCAGGCTGTCAGGCAGAGTATTGGAGTGGAATCCGTTAGGAGGGAGAGTTGCGATCTTAACACGGTGACCCCGATCAGAACGCGAACGGAGAGAAGTTGTTGTACCTACTTTTGTTGTTCAAATGGAATGTCCATTATGAACACTTTCTTTCGACACAAAGATATCCATAAATACACATGGTACCGTCGAAGTCTTCAGCAGAAATCGCTGATAGATTTCTTTGTGGTACCATCGTGTATTAAAAGGATGGTTTGTGATGTTCGTGTGTTAAGAGGGGCTGAACTGTCAACTGATCACCACCTGGTGTTGTGCAAATTGTATCTCAACGATCAAATACCTATCCTGCCAAAGCGTAAACAAAAAATGTTTACGCGTATAAGGTGGGACTGTGGGAGGGACTACAAAACGATGGGATACGGGAGGAATTTGTACGGCAGGTATCTGCAAGGTTTGAACAAATTCCAAATGTTCCATTGAATGTAGAGGAAGAATGGCAGTTGTTTTCAACAGCAGTTATTGCCTCTGCAGGACATGTTTGCGGAGTGAAGCGGCTCGGTGTGGCGGCTGGTGGTGAGAAAAGAACTGCGTGGTTTAAAACCCCCGGAGTTCAAGAAGCTATCAGAGAGAAGAAGAAGGCTTTCAAGGTGTGGATTCACTTGGGGGACTCTCCTTCTCGAAACCGGTACATTGAGGCGCGAAGAACTTGCAAATTGGCTGTTAAAGCAGCCAAAGAACAGTCTTGGAAGGAGTTCGGCGAAAAATTGGACCGTGATCACAGATCTGCAAGCAAGGTGTTCTGGCAGACCATCCGCCGTCTTAGAGGAAGGAAGTGGAACATTATCGAAGGAGTCAAATCCAAAGATGGTACACTTCTTTCTAATGAGGAGGACATCTTGCGCAGATGGAGCGAGCACTTTTCCGAATTGCTCAATCCAATCCAGGGCATTGAGGATGACACATCCATCGCCTTAAGCAGGGCGGAAAATAGTCCCACGGTAGAGGAAGTCACTCTTGCGATCAAATCGCTAAAAGCTGGCAAATCTGCCGGAGTGGATGAAATCC
The DNA here is from genome assembly GCA_949372485.1 of Cheilosia soror. Lineage (NCBI taxonomy): Eukaryota > Metazoa > Arthropoda > Insecta > Diptera > Syrphidae > Cheilosia > Cheilosia soror. The sequence goes on from OX443562.1 coordinate 41,001,950, forward strand.
GGCCAGAAATGCTAAAGGCCTTAGGTGAAGAGGGAGTCAAATGGCTCTCTCGTGTCATTAAAGTGGCCTGGGAATGCGGAAACTCCCAGCGATTGGCAGATTAGGGTGATTGTGCCCCTTTTCAAGAAATGGGAAAAAAGGGATTGCTCCAATTACAGGGCTATATCACTTTTAAGTCTCCCCGGAAAAGTCTTTGCCAAGGTGCTGGAAACGCGTTGCAGAGCTGTGGTCAACACATGATTAGGAGATGAGCAGTGCGGCTTTCGCCCCGGCAGAAGCACAACCGACCAGTTATTCACTCTCAGAATGGTACTTGAGAAGGCTTGGGAGTAAGCTACACCTGTTTACACTTGCTTCGTAGATTTGGAGAAAGCATACCACCGAGTCCCTCGAGGTAAATTCTGGAGTGTATTACAGGAGTATGGAGTTGACGGTTCTCTCTTGAGAGCCATTCAATCTCTTTACACAAACTGTAAAAGCTGTGTTCGGGTAAACGGCGTTAAATCAATACCTTTCACAGTGGGCGTTGGACTTCGCCAGGGGTGCGTCTTGTCCCCTCTAATTTTCATTACTTATATGGACTGGATGTTACAGCGCAGTCATGGCGAAGAACGTTTTAAATTGGGAGATCTGAGGATAAGTTATTTGCTCTTCGCTGATGACTTGGTCATCCTTGGGTCCTCTCAGACTGAACTTCAGCGCGCACTCGATCGGTTTGTAGCCGTTTGTGTTGAAGCTGAGATGAAAGTAAATGTGAACAAATCTGATAGTCGTCTCTAGAACGCCTGTTCTAGATGCCTGGGCATGTTAGTGGAGCCCCATTGAAACAGGTGGAGAAGTTTAAGTATCTCGGGATCTTATTCACGGAGCAATGCCGAGTTTTCCTGTAGGATTGAACCGCGGAAGTCTTAATCCACCGTACAAGGGCCCATTCGAAATACTTAAGCGATGCGATAAAACGTTTTCAGTATTAATAAACGGTAAAGAACAGGTCATATCGATTGATCGACTAAAACCAGCGTTTTATACCAAACACAGCGATGCGGAACCAAGTTCTAAACATGTCACTTTTAACTTACATTGAAACACAGAAAAACAATATAAATAATGTTCATTGCTATTTTCCTTTTTACTACAATATGGTCTTCAACCAAAATTTCGATGTCACATTCATAAAAACATTTTTATTTTTTCTCTCTCTTTGTGCTGAAAATGTTAAATCAATAATTTAAATTATCTAACTACATTTGCATTATATAAAGCTAAAACTACCATGTAAATACTTTTATACGGCGGGGAGTGATGTGGCACCCTGTGCACAGTATGGAATTCAAAATAAAGTTTCAGTCCATACTGTACACACGATTGCCACTACGCCGACCGTACACTGAACTGAATTGTTGCTGCCTACGTGGCAAAAGAAAAAGGAACGAGAGTTGAGTTTAATACGGACCGCCACACAGAGCTAAGTGGTTTTTGTCCCGCGTTGGATCGTAGTAGTTACAACAAAGAGTTGATTTTTATCCCGTGTTTGGATCGCGTTAATTTAATTTATGCTGTAATAATTATAAGAAGAATATTGAAATAAACTTAAATATATAATACATTGTGTCGGCATAGTCAGGCTGGATCGATTTTGAGACAGCTTGGTCATTCTGTTATCAGGAGGACTGAACTAGGTGTCAAAGCTAAGTTGTCAGTCTTTAATTCGGTGTTTATTCCAACTCTTACCTATGGTCATTCGGTAATGACCGAAAGAATAAGATCGCGGATACAAGCTGCCGAAATGAGATTTCTCCGTGGTATTGCTGGTGTGACTCGTAGAGATCGCATTAGAAATACCAGAATACGTGAGGAACTCAATGTCGAGCAGCTACTTCTCCGGACGGAGCGATCCATGCTTCGGTGGTTTGGTCATGTTAAACGTATGTCCCCGACCAGGATCCCACGACGCGCTATAGAATCCGTACCATCGGGTAGGTGTCCTCTAGGTAGACCCAGGATGAGATGGTTAGATCAAATTCATAATCTCTCCTCTACCCGTATGGGGATTGCCCTTGATGATGATTTGGATTCTCGATGGCGGAGGATCGAGAGCTATGGAGGGTCCACTTAAGTAACCTACACCCGCGACCCACTTAATGGATAAGCGGGCCATTGAAAATGTATGTATGTATATAATAATAACAATGGCTTTCAAAAACCCATGGTAAAGGGCAAAACCGATTCACGAAAAAATGATCCGGAGAAACTTAAAAAAGTTAGACAACATATTGAGAGCTCTCCGTGTATTGATTCCCATTATGTACGGCAAAATACTCAAAGGCAGTATCTTGAATCGAATTTAGATCTGTGCAAAAGGTAGGTACCAATTTTGCAAAAACGAAGTACCTAATCACGTTACGCTTTATACGTACAGGTTGGTTATTTAACTTCATATTAAGAACATTTGTATAATATTCTGTTATTTATTAAATTATTGCAGAAACATCTTTAACACAGAATATAATTTCAGTTTCTACAAAAAAAAAAAAAAAAAAAAGATTTGTGCGACATTTGCACGAGGTTTCACAATAATCTAGACCACACAGGCGCAGTAGCGCAGTGGTTAGTGTGTTGGACTACTGTGCGAGGGATCCCAGGTTCGATCCCCGGAAAAACCCAAATTACATCTTAAAGTTTTTTCTAATGCGCCACCTCTCGCGAACGTCTGACAAACATCCGAGAGTATGACTGTCATGAAAAAGCTTCTCAATTGAGCCGTTCGGACTCGGCATAAAATTGTAGGTCCCTTCCATTCGTCCCAAAAATAGAAACTCACACAAAACGAATGGTTGCGAGAAGCTAGGCCTTGGGTGTCACCCGCTTGTTGGGCCACCTATTTATTTATTTATTTTTACACAGATAAAGATAAAAAGAACACACAAGCAGTTGAATGAAAAGGCTAAACTTCGACGACTTAGGGCCGTTTTATTCACTATTGTTCAACTTGCCGAAAACTAAAAAGTTGGCCAACTTCGAAGTTGATCTTAAATCGAGAGTTGAATGGCAAGTTCAAAATTGCTTTTATTCACTACCTACATTAATTTGCAACTCCGAGGTTGAAATCCTAAAGTTGGCCAACCTGCAGTTTGTAAAATATCCCTGGGATATTTGTGGCAGATGACACATAATACGTCAGTTCCACCTTAGATTTGCATTTCGCGCGTAATTTCATCTGTGCATTTCAATGTGAAATTAATGAAAGCAGATTAATCTGCTTCTGTAAATAGCTATATTAGTAATTACTCCATTATTAGATAGTACATCAGCTATGCAAATTGTTTTTGTTTGTCAATGAAAACATACGAACTTAATAAGGATAATCATATCGACGAAAAATCGAGAATTATAGATGAAGAAGAAGATGACGAATATGCTCCAAAATTAAGTCCATGTCCAGTCCATTATTTACATTTTTGTTCTGATTCTGAGTATGTAATTGCTTTCACGAGGCTTTTGTTGGAATGAGATTGAGCTGCGCTGGACAAAGAACGTTCGGTCATTGAATTGCAACGGCAATTACATCCAACATTCCAACACCAGCAGCAAAAATATTATATTTGTTCGATTAAGTTTATATTTCCAGATATTTAATAAACTTCTAGCATAACAATCATAACAATACAAATTTGTCTGTTTATTATTTTTCTCATTCACTCCTCTATTACATTCAATGAACAGTTTTGAGCAGCATCTAAAGGCGTAGCCGACGGAACATATGTGGCCGCCAGCATATCAGTGAATCCTAGTACTTCTGGAGGTGGTTGCGAATCCTCACTCCAATAAAATCGGCAACCGCCAATTGAATTAATGCGAGTGCATAGTACCTACCGCAATATGAAAAAAAACACGTCACTCAATTCTATTTTTATAATTCGGACTAATTCGTACAATACATTCTCTCATCACACGGCAATGAATTTAAAGTTGAAATCGTCCCATTTTTACAGTCCAAACGTGGTAGCATCTTGTATTGCCGCCTCTTACGTATCAAATTATCTATCTCCTCATCATCTTCGCTTCTCGAAGACGATGGCCAATTCTCCCAGAAATAGTTTGCATTTTATTATTTATTATTTTCGTTACTTAAGAACACAAAAATAAAAAATAAAAACATTTTGACGTTTGACGTAAAACCCCAAGTTTGCTTTATAACTTCTACTTTTTCGTTGAGCGAATCCAAAGTTAATCAACTCTTGGTTTTCTCAACTTCGGAATATCCAAAGTTGAGTGAGTCAACTTCGAGTAAATAAAAGCAATTTCTCTAGTTGAGAATAAAAATCCCCAAGTTGTGTTCAACTTGAAGTGAATAAAATGGCCCTTAGAGATCTAAATCTGGCAGTTGTATCATACGATTTACAAAGTGTTTTTGCATTGCCGTATTCAAATGTGTCAAACTTTTATTATAAAAGGAAGCTCAACATATTGTATAATTTGACTGGACTGTGTAAACTTAACAAAATACCGTATTCTGCGGTTTGGTATAAATCTCAAAGCGGACGGATTGGTCGACATTGCTAATACACTAATCAAAATACTGAAAGCTTTACCTACTGGTTGACAATCCAGATATTATAACTGGAAACATATTTTTTTATTACAGCCCTTTGTCACTTATTCGTGAACTGAAGGACGTGAGTTACGCAATAATGTGTCGTTAAAAATGATGCAGTGTACGGCAAAAGATTTTTTTTAACTATAGCGCATCTACTAACGGACTACAATTATCCCATATATATTCTAATCTTCTATCTTCTATCTTCTATCTTCTATCTTCTATCTTCTATCTTCTATCTTCTATCTTCTATCTTCTATCTTCTATCTTCTATCTTCTATCTTCTATATTCTATCTTCTATCTTCTATCTTCTATCTTCTATCTTCTATCTTCTATCTTCTATCTTCTATCTTCTATCTTCTATCTTCTATCTTCTATCTTCTATCTTCTATCTTCTATCTTCTATATTCTATCTTCTATCTTCTATCTTCTATCTTCTATCTTCTATCTTCTATCTTCTTTCTTCTATCTTCTATCTTCTATCGAAAATCACCAAATTGTTTGAGCTCAAACTTACAGATAATCTTAGTTATTGGCCGTGGAAAACTCATGTAAAGGTAAGTCAATATTGGACAAAGGGGCGTGGCACCGCCCATACAAAAAAACATTCAAAATCGCATATCTCGAAAATCACCAAATCGATTGAGCTCAAACTTACAGATAATCTTAGTTATTGGCCCTCGAGTTGTCCTGTGAAGTTTAGTCAAAATTGTACAAAGGGGCGTGGTACCGCCCATACAAAAAAAAACATTCAAAATCGTATATCTCGAAAATCACCAAATCGATTGAGCTCAAACTTACAGATAATCTTAGTTATTGGCAATGAAGTGGTCCTGTGAAGTTTGGTCAAAATTGGACAAATGGGCGTGACACCTCCCATACAAAAAAAAAACATTCACAATCGTATATCTCCGATATAAAAAACAACTTCTATGGGTTGAAACTCGATCACGTTATATCTCGAGAACCGCTGGGCCGACTTTCATGATTCTTTTTTTGTTTTGTTCGTATTGCTGTATTTCAGGTTTAGGCAGAAAGAAAATTTCAGCAAATCAATTTATGCTTATATCTCGCATTTTACGAAAGAACATTATTTTCTAAGACCTAAGCAATACAATTCCTGTACGGCTAGTCATATATATGTACCAAAACAAATTATTTATGACAAATCGCCACATATAAAATTTCGTGAGAGTTGCGGTGAAGAAGCTAATATACTTACAGCCTTATTTATTAGAATTCGCTATAATGCTTCTAAACAATTGTATAGTTAGGCAGTGTATATGTATTTATTTTTAAGTTTATGCTGCCTCTATAGAACAACAGAGTATAATTTTTATAAATAAGGTTTTTGCGTTTGGAGTTATTATAAAGAGTGTATAAAGTTTGTAAATTAGGCTGTTATGGTTTCAGTTATGCCACGACGTATTAAAACGAAGAAGAGTACCTACAAATAAATCAAATGAAATAATGTAGATATATGATTGGTTGTTTTTCTTTTTTTATTATCGCACATATGGAAATGCACTTCACCAATTCGGTAATTGCAATTTAACATGAGTTCGGTAGATTGCACCGATTGTCCGTGGAGACTATGCAAAGCGATAAAATGCAGCAGCGGCCACCCCCTGTTCTACCAATGTTGCTGGCATTTGAATATATCCGTCCAAATGGTTGACACGCCATACATTATACTTTTGGCAGTATGCGAACATAAACTAGCGGCTGATCCGCGAATGATGTCAGCAACCGCTGTTTACGAATTACTGTTTGAGAGAATTACATTAACAACAACTCGTAGACACAGCCACTTTGTTAGGAATGATAGCTATTTCGAACTACACTAGATTTTTAAATTTTGAATCAGGGCGAAACGCATTACTGGAGTCGAGGCCACTTCAAATTTAAAAATTTGTGATGACAATCGTACACTCCACCACTATTCAATTCATAATATGTTTATGATTGAAAATAGTTTGATTAAATACACTAGATTTTATTTTTATCAACAGAGTATAGGAACATAATATACTTTTTAATTACAAAAACACAGCAGAACTTGGATTTCAAAAATCAGATTGATAAATTTTTGCAGACATGTCTTCATTTTCACACATAGGTAATTATAGAGGCCGAAAGGCACATTGAACTTTTAAGCAATTTTAAATTCTGGGTATAGTTTGTACGGATGCATGTGATTCGGTAGATTGTACTTTTCTCTTAAAATTGTATGAGCTCCTGTTCAATAACAGAAGCATTGGCTGTGCCAATTCTAATTAGATTTTTTAAATATGTAATTTTATAGTGTTGCTTCAACTTTTTTCTGTGATGTCACTTCCATATCTAATAAAAACAGTCTTTGAAACAATTAAAATTAATGCGTAGATATAGTTACTGAGCAGATGCAGTAGTAATAAATAAGAAAGAGATATCCAAAAAACGGGAATTTACATGAACTGTAGGGCGATGTCATGTTAAAGTTCCGCCAAGAGCTAAAACTTGTTAATGCACGCTGAATACATTAAAAAAGCGCCAGATCTGGCACCGTAACGCTAAGCTGACAGCACTGCTGGGGATTAGAACGGAGGAGAAGACAACCTCTGTGCGTTGATGTTGCTACGATTTTTTTTTATTGTCGTTCACTCGGTTTTCTTCACTTTTTCCTCTCTATATTTTTTGCAAGCGGTGAGATTTTCAACAGAATCATACGAGTAGAGAGGCTATAATTGGGAAGAATTCGTTGGCTAATACCCAGGCCATGGTTTTTTAATTACACTTTGGTAGGAGTGATAGCTATTTCGAACTAAACCACTAAGCTCGAAATAGCTATTATTCCTACCAAAGTGACTTCGAGTTGTTGTTAATGTAATTCTCTCAAACAATAATTCATAGACTAAAATTCGACAAAATTTCCCAACAGAAATTGTCAGGGTCAATCCCAAACAAGCGAGAATCGTTGTTACTCCTCGCTTCCCCACTCACCGCTATTTACATCGATCCGGGTATGGTACGTTTTCCCAAAATTCTTTCGTGAATTGACATTTCGCCTGGGTTCATTTCCCCGTTTTTTGTTATGCATTTTGTTTATTAAGCATTTCGCTGTTTCGCATTTTAAGTTTGGCAAGTTTTGTTGTGATTTTTAATTGATTTGACCAACCATCGCTTCCCAATTTTCATTTTGCTTTTTGTTTGATTGGCAATTTTTTATTTGGAATTTAGTTGTTTCGTTATTTTTTATTTGGCATTCAATTGTTTTGCGAATTTTTGGCTTGCAAAAATTACATATCTTAAAATTTAGCGCGAAAAATTTAAGTGGGGGGTTGTGCCGTCGCGTCGGGGTAACTTCCCGACTATGGAAAAAAACATATAGTTATGAGAGAGATGCCACCAGCATCGGATAACGGAACTCCTCAAATGACAACCAGACCCTGAACGTCAATGGACTACGACATTAGAGTATGAACCTGGAATGTAAGAAAACTCTCTACGTCTCAGGTGCCACTCTATCCTTGTCCTCAAGCGGTACAAGGATAGAATCATATGATGAAAAGAAAAAATTGTCACATTTATTATAGCTGCAACAAAAGACTGCATGTATTAGGATGCAGATTCGTTGTGGGAAATCGGCTTAGGACAACAGTTATTGACTTCAAGCCGATAAGTGATCGCCTGGCTGTGATCCACATCAAAGCTACTTTCCAAAACATAAGCCTAATATGTGCACACCACACGCCCCTACCGACGAGGCTGAAGATCCCATCAAAGAGGAGTTTTATGACGTCCTGGATGGAGTACGATGTAAAAGTTGTATTTGTGGACTTCAGTGCTAAAGTCGGAAAGGAAAATAATCTTTGGCGGATTAGTTGGTAATCATAGAATCCACGAAACGACAACAGACAACGGCTACCAGCTAATCGAATTTTGCTGCAGCTCGTAATACGGTGATAAGTATAGCACTAGGTTTTCAAAGCTAAAGATCCACACAGCAACCTGGCGCTCTCCAGACATTCAAACCGTTAACCAAATCGACCATGCGCTAATCGATGCGAGAACAAGCTGCTAATCGCCCAGAAGAAGAAATTCGACGTTGGACGCATTAGCACACCTGGAGGAGCCAGAGCCTACAGGGAGCGCCTGACTATGAAACTCTCCTCTGTTAATTTTTGTCTATACCATGCAAAAAGGTATGCATTTTTTTTAGTTCACTTGAATAGACGCACCGGTTTAATGGGTTAGTTAAGAACAAGTGCTAGGACATTTTCGGACAAATTCACTATCACCCACCTCTAACAGAACCCACTTTTCAAATTTGTACTGTGACAGCACCAAAGCTTTTCAACCAATTGCCATAAAATATAAGAGTTACAAAAGTACGATGTTTGTTTTTATCCCACGTAAAAGAGTGGCTATTTTCATTGGATATTTCAACTGTCAAAAATCTACTTATTAATGTAGTGTAAAAGTCTCACCAATGTCTTAATTTTTGTAATTAATTGTATTCGCTTGTTTTATTTTTCTGATTATTGCTTTTTTGTTTTTTCGTTTTTTGTTTGCATTTTTCTTTTTCGTATACCTACGTAGTAAGAGAAAGATATTGTTTTCGTACAAAATTTCGAACTGGAGATTTTGATCAATTCTGATCCGTCCGTATGTCTGTCTGTCCCACCCCTGGGGAATATAAACTGCGTATTTAGAGTTTGTGGGCTTGCCGCTAGGATAAGTTCTTTTTTATGCCAGCCCTAATATTAACAGTACTTCCTATATACAAATTTTACGAAATATTAAACAGTTTAGATTTTGAGTTAATGTAGGAATGCTTAACATGACTGCATACCCAGTTTTTCGCTAAAAACTCCAGCAACGGCAGTTTTGAAAATTGACAGTTTTTCTCTAAAAAGACTGCGTCCTTTAATATTCACCCAAATCCCTAATAATAGTATGTACTTTAAAAAACTGCTCATATCTCAAAAACGCCATTTTCGATTATGTTAAAAATGTAACTGGCAGGTTAAATTCATATTAATACTATTTGCTCAGTTTTGAGCTAAACAGTGGTTTTTGAACTATGAATGCGTCCTTCGATCTCCACCCCAATCGCTAAAAATTGTACTTTAAAAACTGCTCATATCTCGAAAACTCCATTTTCGAATTGTATGAAAATGAAAATATAACTGCTAGGTAATGTTTATGTACTGAAAAATACGTCGTACTCGGTTTTCAGCTAAACAGTTTAATAACAGTGCCTTTCGAATCCAAAAAGTGTAACATTTGTCACCATAATTTTACAAAATAACTACCACTCTAACGATTTTGATCAAAATACATATTTAAGACAACAAAAGCATTCTAAACATGATCACGTACTTAGTTTTTCTCAGAAAACTTGAACATAGCGGTTTTATGAATATTTCTCAAAAATGAATACACAAATCCCGACCATTAAGACCACTTTTTTTAAATAATCAAAAATGGGAATTTGAAATTCATCGCCTACTTGCCTCCTTTAGGTGTCATTTGTTCGTTGTGAAATTTGAAAGTAAGCAATAAAGTGTTGTAGTAATTGACATTATTATACATGGACTGCTAGTGAAATGTCATTTTCATACAAGCCTGCGAGGAAAAATGAAGCAAACATAAGCACTAGCCCTTTTGGTTCAGTGCGGCGAAAGTAGGAAAGAGGTTTGAACCTCTGCTTGAAATTGCTATTTTTTACATAGAACACAGTGCCATCCATTGTAGAATCATTGCAACTGCGCAAATAAAACGACTTATTCAAATTATTTCAAACGTTCCATAACAGACGGCACACTCAACACTCAAACAAAATCACACGAATTGCTTGATGACATTTGAGTATTTTCGTTTCTCTCCGCCGTGAACCAAAAGAGCTAGTGCTTATGTTTGCTTCAACAAAAATTGGCTGCTAGCAGTCTATGTATAATATGTCAATGGCTGTAGTGAATTGGTATGTTTATGTAGTATGTATTACTTTTTATTTAATTAACAAGGGTTCAGTTTAAGCGTTGCCAAAAAGTACCCGATCGGGCCATTTGGTACAATGGCCCGTAAGTCTTTATGTTTTGATTTCATAAAACATAGATGCTTACATTTCATACATAAATAATAAAATCCTAAAATCGATCTCAAATATTGCATTGTGTTTGCAACCTAAACAATTTCGCATACTAAAACTGATAGATACTAAATGCATCCATTCACACACTATTTCGGTTTAATCATGTTTTTAATACATTTTGTGGAGATCAACTTACCAATGTTAATCTTTTTTTTTCATATTCAACAATTAACTGTTAACCATTGCTCATAGGTACGTTAGTTTATTATTCGGACTCAATTTTGTTTCACCATTTTTGTTTGACAAAAAATGGCTTTTACCACAACTTCTGTACGTAAAAAAGTTGCTTAACATAGTTTTTAGGAAATTACTCAAGGATACAAATTTCATAAAAAATAAAAATTTATATCGTACCTAAAAATCTCGAGAAAAATTCATTTTAAGAAAAAAAAATTAAACAACAAATTTTCAAAATTTTGGGTTTGAGGAGCCATAACTTTTTTGTAGCTGCACAGATGTACCCGAAGTGCTTAGGACTTATATACATCTATAAATGTATGTACCTACAATAGTTAAGAAGTTATAGCGTTTTAAGTGGTAACACCTTCAAATTAAAGGTCACCTACTTTGATGGGTTATAACTGTAAATGGGGTGAGAATAGACCTCCCCCTGCCATACAATTTTTTGTTCGGCGGTGCTTCAGGAATCTTCCCTTAAAGGATTATACCGCTCAACTGGCACACCCTGTATGTTGTCTTATTATTAAATTTGAGTTTAATTTTTTGAATAGGTACCTAATTTTCTTTGATGAAATGTGGCGGTGGCCCTAACTATTTGCAAAAGGCCCTCAAAAAGGCCCGCACTTTCTTTTCTTTGCGGCAACATTTGTTCAGTTACTAAACCTTAGTACATCTTAAGTAGGTAGATAAGATTTTAAACGTAAAATTTGCTGAAATGACTGAGATTCTGCGAGATTCGCAATAAACGTGAAAGTTACGTGCGACCCAGTCGTGCACATTTTTTAAAATCTTCATTCTGAAGTAATTAGCTACACGCTTTTCTTTTAACTCATCATTAATTTCAATAAATCAATACATAGTTTGCTTTCAATCTGAAATTACCCCACATTATTCATGTATGTACATATCTATATTTTGCTCTATTTGTTAAATACCTAGTGCATTCAATTCTAGTTTTTTTTATTACCCTCACTATTTTACAGTGTCCTGGTAACCAACACAATTTGACATATTACTGCGCGCTTAATGCTCTGAGCTCATATTGTACCTTGATTTGAGTCTATCGTACCCATTAACACACAAAACCAGAAGGTTTCCGATATATTTACTCACCATCTATAATATTGATCCCACAGTCTATCACAACAGCTCCAGGTTTAATCCAATCTCCTCGTACCATTTCAGCGCAACCAATGGCAACGATTAAGATATCTGCAGATTTTGTCTGAAAATTGTAGATATTATTTTTAAAAGCTTTTACAGAACGTAAAGTTATGTTTATAAACAAATCTTCAATTTGCACCCACATCCTAACTACTGAGATCTAAAACTTTGCAAACATGGGTAAGCATCGTAATAGGGTACAAACTTCTTTTTACATTAAATTCAGAACATCTTAATAAATAGGTACCTACAAAAAAAATGTTTTCAGGCAATCGCATAACTGAGCTTGAAGCTAAAGCTGAGCTAACTACCATAAACTAGTAAGAATAGACCGTCGACTCCTCCCACATAACGGACTTTGCCTACAAGCTGCCGGCGGGCCCAGGATTTTGCATGTATTGGTGCTGTACAAAATCAAAGGAGGGCCAAAAACGCACGCATACTTGAAAATTCTAGACCCATAGTAGGTATAGCATGGAAAATGTATGCCGCCATTAATTTTAACATTTACACGTATTCACAGACAGGGCAATTTTTCCGGGGAGAATCGGATAGGTGCACGGGAAGTCGGCGGTCTAGTTCTTACTGGTTTGATCTAACTACATTAAATCCAAATACCATTTTATTAGGCGTTTTCCTTTAGAGCTCGAGCATTATGAGCGCGCTCTGAACCGGCATGCTCAGATCATCTGAATGATCTGACATCTGAGTCAGATGTCAGATCATTCTGATTTGTTTATGAAACATACAGTCCGTAACACTTGAATAGCCTCACGCATTGACTTTTTTAAAATTAGGCGTTTTCGTTACTTTTTTCAAGCTTACATAAAAATTTATATATTGAGGGACAAGATAGTAAACTGCTCTCTGCGACTTTGTCAAAAATTGAGAAATTTCTTAAAGCTAACGGAACTTTTGAAACCAATTTTGTTTGCAGTCACTAAAATGTGCATTTTTTTTTGTAACATTAGAATAGCCTTAATCACAGTTTAAGCGAAAATGTTTAAGTATGAGTGTCGAAAAGCTATCGAGAAGTGATAAAACGGCTTTTTTGTATATTTTCTTTGTTTTAACTGTTAAAATGGGGAAAAAAATCATTCAGTTGCAGAAATTGCCAAAATTGAGGCAAGATTTTTTTTTTTAGCTGCTCAAGTTAAAATGTTACTTCCTTGATTTGCCGACTCTTAAAAACCCCCCTCGCTACGCTCCTGGTGGAAGAGCATGTTCCTTTCAATTAAGTCGCAGAATTACTTATTTTCTGCTCAGCTCGACGCGTCATATTAACAAAATTGATGAAAAAACTTGTGTTTTGAATCGAATGTGAATAAAATGTTTAAAAAAAAACAAGTAGTTTCGCCAATTATTTATTCCATTTTGGTTTTCTTGTGTTTTTTCGTCCACTGTTTGTCGATTAAGGAAGCGAATGCAAAAGTGCATTCCCGAGCGGAAGCAGAGTGTTTTTGATACGGATATTGCAGTTAAATCAATTCAGTGGTTAAGAGGCCTCTACCCAGAAATCGAGGAAAAGTGCGAAAAATGGCATTTTGTTTCCCTCCTAGAGAAGTCAATACTGAAGCGATCGAAATGATATTGGATGCATTGGAAAGAACAGAATATGTCCTTTGAAAGCTTTGAAGAATTTTTTTTAAGCGACATCTCGGTTTTCTTTTATTAAAAGATTTCCCAGCTGTGTTTGGGAAAATTGGCATAAAACCGACTTTTTGTTTGCCAACGCATGATATGATAGAGTTCGAAACAGTCTAAGATAACTTGTCCATCTTAAAGGTCATATGCAAAACACAAATCAGTTTAAAATAAATCTTAAAATTTCAACCTGGTTTTAAAAAAACAGGTGTTTTAAAACAAACAATTTTTGGAATTAATGAACAACGTTTTTCCTGTATATATTGATTTATACTTGATGCAATTTTTACTCAAAACAACAAAGTATCATACCAGCTATCGGATGCAAACAAAAAATTATGTATTTACATGTATTTTGTTGCAAAATACTGAGTTTAAATTTTATATATTTTTCAAGAAAAATACACTGCATGTATCATAGTTGTTGCACATTCTCAGAAAAAAGTTCCAAGTTTCTCATTTAGATGGCGGTAGTTCTGTCGTCTGATTTGATTAGCCAATCAGAATGACACCCAAGCTATAAGGGATAAATGTGTAGTTTGTCAACTGCATTGAGAGGTGTGTTATAAATGAAACAGGTTTGGCCTGAAGTGTGATCGAAATGGAATCAAGGATGCGTGTGTTGATATGTGTGTAAGCAGGTGGGGATTATTTATTCAAAGTGATTTTTGCTTCATGGGGATTTAAGGTAATTTTTGCTTCTTCAATAAAAATGAAAATGGGAGAGGGGTCGACAGAAGCACTTTTCAATATGTTGGTATATTTAATAAATTCTTATTGAAAATGCATTTATTTGTTTAAACAAAATTGCTTAAACTTCATAACAAAAATTATAAATTAATTTAATCGATGAATGTACTCAAATTTTTAGAAATTCTATATATTTCATGTATAGTAAATTTGTATCTTGAAAAGTGCTTGCCGGTCACACCGTGATCAGGTGTAAAGCAGATAATGGTTTGGTTTGTGTTGGTAGGAAAAGAGACGAAACGGAGACGGTGAAATGGTGGCTTAGGCTGAAAGAGGTATTATAATAATTATAGTATAATTGAAAGCAAATTGTAGTATGCACCAGCAGCATTGCGCTGTTGCCATTTACAAGGAAAGATTATGCAATTTTGTTTGCGCTGTTGCCATTATCTTACCTTTTATGAGCTATGATAGGGTAGGTGTTTGGTTTTTCGTATGAAGAGGGGCACAGAGGAAAGAATTTGCAACATTATGAAGATCACCAAGATAAGTAGCAAAAGCTACTCCAGGATTGTGAGAGGGGATGATGCAAGGGGTATTCAAGTGGGGCTTGGTTGGGAAGGAATTGTGGGTTCTGCTAAAGAGAATATTACTGAATGCAAAGTTATACATATACCTGTGCACATTCACTCGATAATATGCAGGATCCAATAAAAAGATTTATGTGTATTGGGAATTTGTTGACTTGTGGGAGCGATTTTATTTTTCTACCCGCCATTACCTAACACAATAGTACATTGTTGATTTAATTTTCCCTTGCACATTCAAAGTCATTATAATGTAATCAATGGAGAATGGATTCTTTGTCTTATGCTTATCTACAGTTTCATCTCACTCCAACATTCATTTGGATGCAATTCTCAGCAAGAAAAATAAAACATCCCCCACACACGATCAATAAATGACACAAAACCAGTTTTCCAAGTAAGTATGTATTATATGATATCCCACCTAAGTTCCGCCTCCTGAATTGATTTTAAATGTGAAATGAATGACGAGAAGTGGTTTCACACCATGATCAGAGCTTCGCAAATTAAAAATAGATGGCGCTTTGAGTTCCACTTTATGTTCTACAATATGGGTAGAGGCCTCTTAATATAGTTTCACTATTGTCTTTCATCATAGCTTTAGATGGCTTAGGAAGACCAACCATGCTGCAGACTCTAAATCCTACCAAAGAAAGTGCGTGTCTAAGCATAAATGCAACTGCATTTATAATGCCAGTTTGCCTACCCTTTTCATGTTGAATAATATTTATTAAGTCATTTTTCACAAAATGCAGTCTATAAAGTCCTTATTTTTTCTATTAATTGGGTCTTATCGTTTAAAGATAAAGATTCTTTGCCTTAAAAGAATTTTTTTTCTTAGAAAAGTTATGGAGCTGTTTCTAATGATTCGTTATATTTTTAATTAATTATATTTGCACTCAAATAAAGAGCAAATATCCCTTTTACAAATGTACTATTATTTGTTCAATTAATAACAATAATAATTTCACAAAATCGCAAATTTGTACTTTCGCGCCAATAGTACCTACATCCATTACCTCCGCAGCTACTACTTCATAATCTGTTGACAGATGAATACCGATGAACAGCAAGAATGAACGACATGCGCAATGCGATATCTTGTCTTGTTGTATAATGGTAGGGTATATACCTACGTACTCGTTTTTAGTAGAACATGAGGTTTTTTCAATACAAACATTGAGTTTATATACATAGAGGAATCATCATTGCGATATCGAAGTTTTCTATTCTTGCCGATGAGCCGATGATGTCGCTTCAATCGACGACGTTCTGTATTTCAGAATTCTGTATTTCAAAATGCTATATGTATATCAAAAATGCTGTATTTCAAAAGTGCTGTAAATGCAAAATTCTGTTTTCCGAAATGTTGTTTATGCTCCAATTTTATATTTTGAAAAAGAGTTTGCATACAAAAAGGAAGCTTTGATATAATTTTTAAAAATTATTGAGAAAAAAATATGTAAAATGAATGGCGTAGCGGTGCGGTGGCATGGCGCGGTGACCAAGTGGCAGGTGGCATAGGCAGGGCCGGACCAACCATATGTGCAAGATGTGCAAATGCACAGGGCGCCAAGTTCTGGGGGCGCATTGCAAGATAAAATTAATTTTTCTTAAGCCTACTGTCCACGTAGCTGCGCTTCATACGCACGATTTTCGTCATTTGCAGCTTGTTATACGCTTGCTTGCAGATTGCATATAAACCAACGAAGCTCTGTCCACGGAGCGGCAAAGTCGCATTTGCGACTAAGAAATGAAGCGCAGCTACGCGGACAGTAACAGTAAGCCTAAGAAAAATTAATTTTATCTTGCGCGAACTAAAACTGTCATTTGCATTTTAAAGAAAAAGCTTGTTAAAAAAATTTCAAAATAACAACATCCACCACACCTGTGCTCAATTATTTCTTGCACATTAACTCACATTACTTGCAATGTTGCAACTTCAGGGAGAATCTAACTCAAAATATCGCAAAATAAAAAATCCCACTAAACCTATACAAGTTCATTTCTTACCTACCTTATCTCAAAATATTCCACCCAGTTCGTGTAAATATATTTCTTGCACATCCACTTACATTTTACAAAAAAACCTAGTTCAAAAATGTCAAAACAAAAAAAATTCCACCCCGTATGTGCAGGTTTTATTTCTTGCACAGTCACTCGCAAAATTTTCATAGGAAAATATTTCAAACAAAAAGATTCATTCTAGGCAGGGTTACCTTTGGGACACCTTAGTGTCAATTAGACACCTTTTCGAACACTCGGACACCAGGACACCTCTTTTTAAAAATAGTCGATTTTGGACACCTTTTTGAAATGTAAGAACTTTTGTAATAAGTAATAACCATATAATTTTTTCAACAAATTATCTCATCTTTGACATGATTTGTATCTTTGTATTTGAATTCCTAAATGTTCTTTGTTAGCACACATAGCGAAGGTCTGCAAGTTTTTCTCCATGGATATACGTACTGATTTAATACATATTAGCCCGTTCGTGTTCGAGGAACTAAATCATCTAAATCTTACTAAAGCATTTTAAGTCTTCAAAATGGCCAACATAGTCAAACTAGAATCAGATAATCAGACATAATTTTCTTTCTAATGTCGTTTTGTTTGAATATTAGTTTGTATGGGACACTTTTTTACCTCGCGGACACCTTTTTGGACACTTTACAAAATTTTTCGGAGGTAACCCTGATTCTAGGGAATTGTTTGTGTAGAACGTGCAGGTTTTTGATTCTGCACATATGGATGGGATTTCTCATCTACGAAAAAGAGTAACAAATTTCTCTTACAAGTAGCTTTGCATATGAATTATGAAAATTTAGTATTCTCTTCTCTTCCACTTCAGACTCTCAGCAGCGTTGCCATTTTGGCTGCTTTCCAGTCAGATCTGACTGGATTAATATGCGTTTAGCTGGAACATTTTAAAATCCAGGCAGGTTTTTTTTTAGCTAGATACGAATTTTGTTTGACTGTTTTTAAATGTTTCGTGTAATTTCTTTTCTATAAGTATACATTTTTAAATTAAAAGTGGCAATAGAAAAAAAATAAAAAGAAGACCAAATATTGCTTGAATCTAATTTTTTTAAAGTTCATTTATGAGTTAATACATTTTGTATACTCACTTTCATTACATTTGTAACGTCAGGAAGGAGTCACCGGATTTGATCAGGATCAAATTCCGAATAAATACTGCCATGTCCGTCTGTCTCTCTTTCTGTTGAAAACACGATGGCGTCCAAACAAATCGACGTAGCCGAATGAAATTTTGTGAGATGACTTATTTTTACGGTCGTCAGGTTGGTATTGAAAATGCTCAATATCGGTAAAGTAGTTTGGTTACCTCCCACTCCCATACAAAGCCAACATTAGATACCTCAATAAAAAAACGAATTGTAAGTCTACTTCCTGAGTGATGTGAAAAAGACTTATGTATGCATGTGTGCATATAAGAAAAAAGGGCGCTTTCTGTAAATCTTGCACAGGGCGCTAGTTTGGCTGGGGCCGGGCCTGGGCATAGGAGTGGTGTAGCGATGGAATGGGGGTAAACCGGTATATGAAAATTATTTAAGTGGCAAACAACGTATAGTCCCAACCGCTAAAGGTAAGGCTTTGATTGCAGTAGCAAAAATCTAAAGGTATTCGACTCAATTTGTTTTCATAAATCTATGCTGAAATTCACGGAGCCAGTAAATAAAACTAAATAAAAAAATGTATTATACAAGAATTCTGTATTTTAAAAAAATGGTTTTGATAATGTAAAAAAGTGCTCACTTTTTTACATTTTTTTTAAATACAGAATTTTGATATACAGTATTTTTAAAACAGAATTTTAGCCATACAGTATTTCAACCCCAACCCATGATTCAGATATTTCTTTTTTAAATATCAACAAATTCTAGAGCAACCACTGGATGCGTTCTAAAATTGGGCGACATTTTTTAGTTTTGAATGTTTTGAAATCTTAGTTTGAATTTGTATAATTATGGTCTTTAGTTGTGTCTCACTTTAATTGATTTTAAGTAGTTAAAAAAAATTTTAATTTTTAAGTGCTTAGGTACCTACAAAATTTTAACAAGAATGTTATGTTATTTGTAAGCTTGTGGCCTCTTGGGCCGGGGCCCTCTCGAGTCGGGGGCCCGTGGCATTTTGCCAGCCCTGCCACCCTATAGTTACGCCACTGCCATGTACGTATGATCAACGCCCAACAAGGGTAGAGCTAGGAAGAATTTGAAAAGAAATTTCCTTTTATGGCCGAAGTGAGCATTAAGAAGCGAATTGGCGAAATTCGAACTCCAAAAGGAGAAAAAAAGGGTGGGCGGTCAAATTTTGTACTGGAAAATTCTTATTTCTCACCCAATCGGCTTTGAAGCGGTTTGTGTAGCTACTCTATAAAAGAAATAAAGAAAATTGTGGTACTTCTATAACGTGAGCGAAGCCGCGGATAATGCTAGTCTTCCAACCAAACAACTAATAGCTAGTTACAATGACTATAAATTATATATTATATTATTACATATATATTATAATGCTATATGAACTATATTGTTAAATTCAATATAATACAATCTATCTATATATGTATATAAAAATAAGTTGTATTGTGTTTGTCGCCAATGTTCTCTGTAATGCGTGAACCGATTTTGATTCTGGAAATTTCCCATGAAAGGTGACGTTAATACCATAGTTTGTAAGTCGTATATACTCTATGTAGGTGTATTGGTTCATGAGTTATAGGGGCGTGGCACCGCCCATACAAAAAATGCATTCAAAATATTATATTTAAAAAACCACCCAATCGATTAAATTAAAATTTACACACAATCTTAGGTATTGGCCCTGGAGTATTTCTGTGAAGATTGATCGAAATCGCACAAAGGGGCGTGGCATCTCCCATACAAAAAGTACATTCAAAATCGTATATCTCCAAAACTACCCAATCGATTGAATTTAAACTTATAGATAATCTTAATTATTGGCCCTGGAGTGCTCCTCTGAAGATTGGTCAAAATTGGACAAAGGGGAGTGGCACTGCCCATACAAAAAACATTCAAAATCGTATATTTCGAAAACCACCGAAACGATTGAGCTCATATTGACAGATAATCTTAGGTATATAAAGAGGTGTGGCGCTATTTTTCGACAGTCATGGGAGCTAAAGTTTGTAAAACTTGTAAAATAAAATATGAAATATAAAATTTGCAACACCATGTTAAACACTATTGCTCTATGGATTCAAGATTCCACTTGAAAAAATGTATTCAGAATTCCATGATCAGAACTAACCGCGGATAATAATATAATATAATAATATGAAATATGTAAATCCATAGGCATGTGAAATCTAATAATTTTATAGTCATCGCTTTTGGCGAAAAATATACAAACACAATTTAAGAACAATGTTCTTGTAAAGAAATCATATGTAGGGATAGGGAGTAGGGACATATCCACATATTCATACATATCCACATTTTACTCGAATGGAGTAAAATTTGATTGAGTGGGGTAGATTTCTTAAGTTTGTTTTTGAGTGGTTCTCTCTCTCTTTCGATTATATTAAATTTTTCCGATGTGGTAATGGTAGCAACATCTATTATGAGCATTGGATAACTAACATGATTCCTCTATGTGTATAAACTCAATGATACAAATTAATTATTTAAATATAGCAAAAAAAATGTTCGTGTCTTTTATTAATATAGCAGTAGCACTTTATTTAAGATATATTTTTTTCTCTCAAGGATTTTTGATCGCATGAAATTGTTAATGCTTTTCTCTACTTTATCACAAAGTATACCGAAAATTCCATTTCAACCCTTTTTAATACACGCTGTTATAATAAAGTTACTCAGAAATCTGGCTTTCGTTACTAAACACATAGCTACTTGAGAAGTGCAACACCTAGCAAATTTCCCTCTTCTTTAGGGTGGGTAAATGTGTATTTTTTGCATAAGCCAACGACGCCGACGGTGTGCTGTGCTATGAATCGATCATCGATCGAAAGAGATGTCTTCGCAAGCAGGGGTATGCTTGTTGTTTGAAATGCGCACATATTTTTTTTAGCTGTAGTTCTGGTTGGGAAAGTTGTTTTGTTGTCGCTAAGAGAATAAAATCCCTGATTTGAAGAGACCTGCGCAACAAATTTTCACTTAAGTTGGGACGGGCTATACCAAGCAATGACCCTAATTAGAGGGACATAAAATGATTTCAATATGCAATGTCATTACTGGCGATGGGTGACGGGATGTGGTAAAAACCCAGCGAGAGACGAGAATTTATTACTAGTGTAGTATGCTATAAAATACAATGTAACAGTAGACTAAAGTATTGAGCTACTCCGATTGCATATCGGGTGTGATTTTATAAACAACCACCAACTTCATGTTGGGTGTGGTCGTGGTAATTTGACGTAGACAATTTGCTGAATGAGATCATTTTTTTTTTTTGTAACTCGTAGTAGTAATAGTCGCATTTTCTTTTCTGTAAAAAACATTGTTCGTTTAATAAAACTTTTTTAATTTTACGTCACTATAATTCAGATGTGGGGTCGGCCTACTTAAAAAGAAAAAAATATAATTTTAAGTAAAAAAAAAACGGAATAAGAATAAATTCGGTGTGAAAATGTCGAATATGTTAACCAGAGCGCATGTGGTAGCTACGTTGAAAGCAGCCGGAGCAGTGTTCGATGAAGAAGCCACAATGAACCAGCTGCGGGTTATTTATGTCGACACAGTCGAAAACAGTGTCCGTGTGTCGGTCAACGCAGAGGAACCAGAGGCAACAGAGAAACCAGAAGCACACGAAGCAACAGAGCAACCAGAAGCAACAGAGAACAAAGTGCCAGAAGTCCCAGTCGGAAGAACAGAGGAAGAGGCAAGTGGTGAGAGTTTGGCAGCAGAGGAAGCGCGCATCGATCGCCAGCTGTCTATTCTGAGGAAAAAACGAGAGGTGATGCGATTGCAACAAGAGGTGCGACAGCTGGAAGGCTGGAGCATCGATTTGGGGGTTCTCGATGCAATGATCCTCAAATTCGATGGCTCAGATGCTGCAGATGTGACGAAGTGGATCGACGATTTGGAGAACGTCTTCAGTATGTTCGGCTACAGCGAACGCGACAAATTGGTCGCAGCACATCACCTATTGTGTGGACACGCTAAGAGATTCGTGGAGGTATCTGTAGTCCGTTCGTACAATGAATTGAAAGAAGCCTTAGTGGGGGAGTTCAAGCGCACAGTGACCATCCAGGACGTTTACAATCAACTAAGAGCACGCACTATCAGAGCTGGTAAGTCACCGTGGTATTATATCATCGAAATGCAACACATTGCCAGCCGTGTAGATGCCCCAGAAGTAGACGTAATCGATTTCATAATCGATGGACTAAACGACAAGTCAGCCTTAGTGTCAGTGTTGTACGGTGCTCGAAACATACGTGAGCTAAAGGTGTTGATGGACCGATACGAGAAGAAAAGGCGCACTAAAGTCAACAACAGTGTCGTTCCAGTGTCCCAGCAGCAACCAGTCCAGCCAGTGCCAGTGCAGAAGAAGCTGAAGTAGCTGTTTTGGGTAGGCAGCTAGCTGAGTTGAATATGGTAAGTGTTGCCGTCTACATACCGGCAGCCCCGTTAGTTTTTTGAGCCAGTCGATGGTGCCTTTTGCAGTGAACAGCAGGTCAAAGCTAACCAATTATCGTGGGATGGGAAAGAAAAGATTAAGTACGTATGGCTTTATAAAATGTAGATGTATTTTTAGAAAATATGATTTAATACATGACTTTATTGTCTTGCCAGAAATGCAATGTCATTACTAGTGTAGTATGCTACAAAATACAATGTAGCAGTAGACTAAAGTATTGAGCTACTCCGATTGCATATCGGGTGTGATTTTATAAACCACCACCAACTTCATGTTGGGTGTGGTCGTGGTAATTTGACGTAGACAATTTGCTGAATGAAATCATTTTTTTTCTTTTTGTAGCTCGTAGTAGTAATAGTCACATTTTCTTTTCTGTAAAAAACACTGTTCGTTTAATAAAATTTTTTTAATTTTACGTCGTTTACGTTACGTTTTTTAATTTTACTATACTAGGTTTTTTTTTTAAATAGCCAACGCAAGTTTTGAACAAAATTGCAGCTCTGTACTTTAGTCTCTGAACTTCTTTCCATGGCGCAGATAATGATAATGCTGTCCATTGTGTAATACAGGATATTAATATATAAATTGAAAGCACACACCCATGTGTTATGCAAAATATTTGTATTATTGTTATTTCTACACTTTCTTGCTCACTTAAATCTTTTTTCAATTAGTATCCCACAAATTAATCAATTCATAATTTTAAGGGAAGTGTTTTTCGGTGTAAAGGTGCTAGTACACGATATGTAGCACGCCTCATATTATATGTGGCTCTGACCTCTGACGTCAACAGAGAGTGAACAAAGAGAGCTTGTACACGGCATGTACCCATTGGGAACATTCGCTGACGTCAAGGACGTCTTTCAGTCCTTCGATGTGAGTACTTAGTCTGAAAAGTGGTTGGTGGCGCTAGTGCATAAATGCGAAGTGATAGTACCTAATATAGTGTCTATATACAATGACTAGCGTAGCCCGTGCACACTTCGTAGTGCAAAATATTTAAATAGATAAACTGTTTTTATTGTAATGCTCTGTGGTACACAACTTTTTTATTTTTTCAGAAATCGTATTGCATAGAGCATAGACAATGCATTATTTATATCAATGTTACAAATGTTAAAAACTTTGGCTTGGAGAATAAATCGACTTGATGGAATTTACTTTCTGCCTGAACCAGAAATACAGTAATACGAACAAAACAAAAAAAGAATAATGAAAATGGGCCCAGCGGTTATCGAGATATAACGTGATCGAATTTCACCCCATAGAAGAATTTTTTTGTATAGGAGGTATAAGATTTTGAATATTTTTTTTGTGGGTATGTGAAGTGCCGCTCCCCATTGACCAAATTTGACCAATATTCACAAAGCACTCCTGGGCCAATAATTAAGATTACCTGTAAGTTTGAGCTAAATCGATTTGGTGGTTTTCTAGATATAATATTTTGAATGTTTGTTTTGTATAGGCGGTGCCACGCCCCTTGGTCCAATTTTGATCAATATTCACAGGAGCACTGCAATATTCGATTTTGAATGTTTTTTTTTGTATGGGCGGTGCCACGCCCCTTTATCCAATTTTGACTAAACTTCACAGAAACCGTATATGGACCAATACCAACGATGTGTGAAAGTTTGGTTAAAATCGGTAAATGCGTTAAGGCGTGAATCGACGACAAACATTTTAGGCCTAAATTTTTATATATAAAGAAGATAATAGGTTTGGGAGGAACAGTGCATCTAAATTAAATACAGCAGTAATCTAATGATGATATGTATCAACAAAAATATGCGCGCGAAATTAAAATTTCGTATTTATTGGTCTGACAACTCGTCATTGTGGTGCGGAGTGCAATTCTGCAAAGAACGGAACGAAAACTAAACTCATTTCGACTTGCTTTTATATAACTGTGGAGTGTTTTCAAGGTACCTACCTACATGAAGCAGAAAACAAAATACAATACAGCTTTTAGCTTTAAAGTGAAATAGCTACCTACATTCTGTTGTCAGATTCTGACAAGAGGCGAATGTACGAATCGTATTTAACAAACAAGGATTAATTTATCGATGGGGATACGATAAAATGCAGTGATAAAAACAAATAATAAAAAATGAAAAAAAAATAAAATAAGAAATTAAGTACAAAAATGTTTTAAAAACTTAGAAAAAATATAATCAGTAACAAAAAGAAAAGAAAAAAAATTAAACCATAGGAATCAGCAAGTCACCAATAATATCGTAGTTTAAAGAAAAAAGCCAACGCTTAACATTTTTAAGGAAGACGTATTTAACTCTCAGGCATCTTAGACTACTAGGCATTTTGTTAAATAAACGGGGCGCAGTAACACTATAAAAACGAGAAAAATGCGATTTTTTTATAGTGGGTACATTGACGAAATTTCTGGTGTTAACACGTAGATTTTGATTATCATAAACCCTTGAGGAGTTATAGCCGGAATTTTCAAAAAATATTTTTAAAACCTTATAACAGTATAAATGCCTTAAAGGCAGAAAACCAAGACTTTTAAACAGCTTAAAACTATGAGTTCGACGATTAACCCTACATAAAATACGGACAGCATGTTTTTGTTTGATTAGTAGAGGCTCTATTTTATTGGAGTGTGTACCACCCCAACAAGCTATACCATACTGGAGTTTAGATTTAAGTAGACCGTTATAGACTAGCTTTAAGACACGCAAACTGCAATATAGACTAAGATGGTAAATATGCCTAACAGCACTGTTTAGATATTGCTTCAATGACGTGGTATGTTCTTTCCAACTGAGCCTGTAATCCAAAGTAATACCTAAGTACTTAAAGTTGTCTACGCGTTCGATTTCAAAGCAATCGGCAGAGCAATATGCATGGCAATCAAAATTGGGTATATTATTATCGTGTGTACAGGAATTGATTAAACGGAATCTATTGCAATTGGGTGAGTGGTAGTGTAAAGGCATGTCTTCACAGATTTTACCCATTATGTTGAAAAACATGAACTTCGTTTTATTGCTAATGACCAATTTGTGAAGTTTGAACCATCTCCTCATTAAATCCAGATCATAATTTACATCCAAAAAAATGTTGAAATAGCACTTACCGTGATAAGACAAGGCGGTGTCATCGGCAAAAGCTGTGAGTTTACCTTTGAAATGTTGAATGAGAAGCGAATTTACAAAAATTAAAAACAGAATAGGACCTAAAACAGATCCTTGTGGAACACCTATGTTGATAAGAACTTTTTCACTCAGACAATTTCGAATTCGAACTCTCTGACTCCGATTTTCTAAATAAGTAGTAAACCAGTCATGGATAAAACCTCTGAAACCTGCGTTATAAAGTTTATTAAGCAATATCTTATGATCAACCATGTCAAAAGCTTTAGTGATGTCTATGAAAAGAGAAGCAGAGACATTAGATTCATTTAGACTATTATAAATTTCACCGCACAGCTTTAATAAGGCATCTTCAGTCGATTTGCCACTACGAAAGCCAAACTGCGAATCACTAAAGAAATTTATTTTATTTAAGTAAGACAGCATTCTTGATTTGACCCCCTTCTCGAAGACTTTTGAAAAGACAGATAAAAGGGAAATTGGACGGTAATTATTCAAAGACATTGTATCACCTTTTTTATGTAGTGGAATTACAACAGCTGTTTTAAGTGAATCTGGAAAAATACCCTTTTGTATACTTAGATTGAAGATATGACATAATACCTACATCTGAAACAAGAAGAGATATATTTTTCAAAACGTTACTTGAAATTTGATCACATGAAGTTGAATTAGATGCTTTAAGAGACTGTATGTACGTGTGTATTTCAAATGAAGAAAAACATTTAAAGAAAAAACTTTGTCTTTCGAAAGGTTCATGAGTAAGAGGGCTGTCACATACACAATCAGAATCATTACTAAGAGTGGAATCCCGAATGAACTTTGTTACATTGGCAAAATAGTCATTAAACACAGAGGCAACTTCAAAAGGCTCAGATATAATCACGTTATTATTATTTGAGACCGCGATATCCACGTTAGATTTAGTTTTGTTCAAAATGTCGTTGACAACCTGCCATTCTTTTTTAGAGTTACCAATATTATTAGCTAATATATTACAATAAAAGGTATCCCTTTGAAGAGGTATTTCCATTTTTAGCTCCTTACAGATCTTATCATAATATCTTTTAAGCCTTAAGTTACTTGGGTGTTTTTTTAAACGCTTATAAAGATGTTTTTTCTGTCTGATTTTGTTGACTAGAGCAGTAGTCATCCACTTCTTTAGGGGTTTCAATTTGTTGCTCGTTTTTATTTGTGTACACTACGCGAAGTAAGTGCAATTGTAATTTATTAATAAACAAATCAAAGGCCATAGATGGATTTTGCTCTCTGTAGACTTCATCAAAAAACAGGGATCTTTAATGAAATTATGTTTTTTTTTGCTTTCGCGGAAACGAAAATTGCTCATTTTCCAGTCGTCGCAGTTTGTTGTTATATGACAGCAAGCAAACCAAAAACGACATCGACATGGGGAAAGATATGAAAATTCCATTAGACTATTTAATTTTGTGCTTATTGAAATTTTGAAATATTGTTTGCAGCAATCGAATTTGTGTATTGAATACGGATAACAAAATTAATGTTTTAAATTGGCCCGTGAAAAGTCTCGACTTAAACCCAATATTGAAAACTTGTGGGCCGACGTCAAAAGAGTTTTAAAAGCTAAAAAAAAAATCAATAAATGCCGAAGAGCTATTCGAAAAAATCTAAGACGCCTAAGATAATGTACCACGTACCACCATGCCGTATTTTAGTGGAAAGTATTCAGGTAACATTTACTGTCATTTTAAAAGATAAATTTCACTAAATACATTTATGGTATTTTTATACATTTCGCACTTTGAAATATAATTGTACTGGAATTTTATAGTTCTTGTTATTCTATGACCAAATCGAAAATATATAAGTTAAAAATGGTTTTGAATTTTTAAATATTCGTCAAAATGCTATAAATATCTTATTTTAGTAATCACTTCTGTATATATATAAAAGAAAGTGGAAAAAACTGTTTCCCTCTGTCGCCCGTAATTTTCAACCAATTTTGTTGATTTTTGTTCAAATGTCGGAACTTATGGTGATTGGGCGATAGGCTAAACAAATTCAAAATCGAACAAAGGGGCGTGGCACCGCCCATACAAAAAAAACATTCAAAATCGTATATCTCGAAAACACAGAATCGATTGAGCTCAAACTTACAGATAATCTTAGGTATTGGCCGTGGAGGTGGAGTGCTTCTGTAAAGATTGGTCAAAATCTGACAAAGCGGAGTGGCACCGCCAAAAAAAAAAACATTCAAAATCGTATATCTCGAAAACCACCAAATTGATTGAACTCAAACTTACAGGTAATCTTGCGTATTGGCCGTGGAGTGCTCCTGTGAAGATTCGTCAAAATTGGGCAAAGGGGCGTGGCACCTCCCATACAAAAAAATCATTCAAAATCGTACATTTCGAAAACCTTCGAATCGATTGAGATCAAACTTACAGTTGGCACCGCCCATACAAAAAAAAAACATTAAAAATTGTATATCTCGGAAACCACAAATCGATTGAGCTCAAACTTACAGATAATCTTAGGTATTGGCCCTAGAGTGCTCCTGTGAAGATTGGTCAACTTCAATACAGAAAAAAAATTGTCGCCCGTAAATAAATAAAAAAAAATTAAAAAGCAAAAAAAAAGGCCTGGCGAAGCTAGCGGGGGTTCAGCTAGTTATTAATATACCTAATCACTTTTTCCTCTGAAGGTTGTATCTAATAAAAAAATATTTTGTTTATAAATGATATAAACACATCATTTCTATTCTAATTCATTGGTCACCACGGTAACTATCTCTCTCTATCTCTCACTAGAATAAAACTTTCGGAGCTATGCCTATGATATGTCATCACATCATATTTAAATACCACATTTATGTAAAGATTAATAAATTCCTTACATAATATTATTTTTAAGTTACATAATATTATTTTAAGTTACTTATTTCTGTGTTGTAGTGGGCCTTAGGTAAAAATGAAACAGTTCATTTCGTTCACCACGTTTCATGTCCATCGAAATAAACGAAACGTAGTAAACATAATAGGTATATAAACTATTTCATTTACTACAACCCCATTATTTATAAAAGAAAAGGTCACATCGCATACCTCTACATGTTACCTACTTATTGCTTCAATTTAATAAAATTAAAAAAAAAAATCGGAAAATAGGTAGTTATTGCGTCTTTTATAACTCCTAAAAATTGCTCCGCTACCGAAAAAGATTAGGAGCCACTGGTGTAGAGAGTCTAGTCCAGACGACGAACATTTGATAAATTACGCAAAAAGAGCCCAGGCTATAATTACAGTAACCGATAATATAATATACATATTATACTCACTATTTTATTCAAGCTTTTTGTTTTTGAGTGGCATACTGTCACAGTAGCATTTTCCCACTTAAGAAGCTCAGCTACCGGCGTTCCAATAATCTTACTACGTCCTAGCACAACAGCGTGGGCTCCAGCTATCTGAATTCCGTTGCATTTCAGCAGTTCCACACACCCAAGTGGGGTACAAGGTAAAAATCCGCCAAGATCCCCAATAGCTAGCCGCCCTTCGTTTAGTACATGCAATCTACCAAAAACAAACGAATTAACGTGGGTATACTCGTATATTTGGTTAACACATTTAAGCTTACCCATCAACGTCTTTTTCTGGACAAACTGAATTAGTAACCTTATGTGAGTCAATTGTATAAACTGAATCTAATGGCATTTGAATAATTATTCCATGGACACTAGGATCAATATTTAACTCATTTATCTGGAGTTATATAATCATTAATCAGACAGATTATGTAGGTATATAAACGATTAATTTACTTTTGATATTAATTCACTTTCTGTAATAGTGTTCGCAAATGTAATATGTTTGGCATCGATTCCAACTTCGCTTGCGGCTTTCATTTTCATACGAATATATAAATTCGAATCTTCTCTACCGCCGACCTGAACAATTCGGAGACCGGGTTGGAAATCGTGCAGGTCGTTACGAAGTTTTATTACATCATTATTCAATTGTATCTTGATTTTACTACAAAAAATACAAATGTAATCTTTAAGCATAAAAAGCAATAAACAAGTTAACTATTCAATACTTAGCTGCTTCGGTTCCACTTATGACAACAGCTGCACACATTTTTCTTTTTAAGATTATTTTACTGGAGGAGTACGAATATGCACGTTATCTATCAGAATGCTAAGTCTGACTGACTTGAGAAACAAGCAAATAGATTTATTATTCCCAAAAAAATGGTAGGGATATTATATATGTTATATGTTGATACATATAGGCTTAAGATTATCGCTGGGGTCATTTAATCATCATTTTAAATGTTAACATATTGGAAAAATTTTTTGATAATACATTTTTGTTTTGCTCAATGTTCAAAAATAGAACCTAAGATAACAATTATTGATTAGTATTAATTATCATACAGCTATATACTGCCAATACTAAACAGTTATTCAATCAGAAGAACGGCTATGTGTGCCTTGTTTTGATGGATAGTACAAATAAGATTTTAAGTATGTATTTCCCATTAACATTTAATCAAAAATTATAAATTATATTTGACATCTATATTTAAAAAGGACAGTGTGCGATATGGTTGTCGTTGTCCAGCTTTAGTAAAACATTTTGTTCTTTTTAAATATTTATCTTTGTTTGCACTTTTCCAAATTTTGTCGGTAGGTATTTAAAGTTTGAGCTACTGTTTTTAAGTATAAATTATTTATTTTAATGTTAATTGATCCATTTATTTATGGATAGGTAACAACAAAAATGTATTTACCAAACTAATATTAGCTCAACTTAAATGTTATTTTTAATATTTATGTTTTTGAGTAGTTTTCAATTATGTTAATTTTATTAGCAGATACTAATGATGTTGAAATTCTTGCCATTTCACCTTTTCCTATTGCCAAAGGGAACCAATACGCGGTATAGCCCGTCCCAAAGCAAACGAAAGATCCCAACATGCGCAGTAGCAATTTATTTAAGGCATATTTTCTCTCTTAAGGTATTTTTGATCGCATGAATTTGTTGATGCTTTTCTCTACTTTATCACAAAGTACAGGGTGTCCGCCGGGAAGGTATACTCGTACTACTTTGTTTGTTTATAATTTTTGATTAAATAAAAGGGAATGGATCTTATATTAATAAATGTTTTATTTAATGTATAATTATGTATGGAATACAATATCAGGTAAATGTCCGCCTCTGTTAGTGTCACAAATGCAAGCCCTTTTGAGCACATTTTTCATTACATTCTCACACATTTCACGCGGTATTTCATTATTTTCATCACGAATATTTTGTTTGAGTTGCTCAAGCGTTTCTGGTTTTTTTGCATAAACCTTGCTTTTCAGATATCCCCACAAAAAGAAGTCCGGAGCAGTCAAATCAGACGACTGTGGAGGCCAATCAACATCACCATTTCTTGAAATAACTATTTGTGGAAACAGGTCTCGCAGTAATTCCATTGTAATCCTGGCTGTAGCGATGTGGCACCGTTTTGTTAATACCACATGTTAATCAAGCCCAAAGCATGGAGTTGTGGCGTTAAAAAGTGCAAAATTGTCGCCAAAGTTGTTAATAAATTTGCTACGTGTGTACTTCACGACTCCCAAATATGAACTGTCAAGACTAATGTTTACCAAAATGGCGGCAAAACAAAGTAGTATACCTTCCCGGCGGACATCCTGTACTTTGTGATAAAGTAGAGAAAACCTTCCATTTCCCAACCATTTCAAACCTTATTAATAGTGGGTTTTACGCTGGTGGGTATGTAAATGTGTATATTTGGCATACGCCAACGACGACGGTGCTGTGTGGATCAGTCATGCATCGATTGTCAATCTCGATCGGGAGAGAAATCTACGCAAGTAGGTGTATGTTTGTTGTTTGAAATATGCACATATTATTTTTAGCAGTAGTTTTGGTTGGAAAAGTTTTTTGTTGTCGCTAAGAGAATAAAATCCCTGATGTGAAGAGCCCTGCGCAAGAAATTTTTACTTAAGTTGGGACGGGCTATACTACTTCCATACATAGACGAAAAGGGGAATCGGTTAAAGACATTGCATTTTTTTTATATTTTACGTTTGCATATATTTGATTTATTTATTTATTTATTTGAAATAAAGTGGTTTCGTACAATTAAGAACCAAGTTCTTTTACTAGTACATAAGACAAGGAAGAATAAAAAATGATAACAATATTAATACGTAAATTATAAATAATAATAATATTTAGGAAAAACAGAATACAATAAACATTTTAACATAGATTTGGAATTTTAGAAAAGACTAACAATTATAGATACCTACCTATTTTTAATTCTTATTTTACAATACAAAATTTGAGAGCAACAAGTGTGTTTTGTTTAGTTTTAAATCCATATATGTACTTAATTTGTTTACTTTATTTATGACTATTTTTGTGTCCAGTCTGCTGTAGATATTTTAAAAATGATTGAATAGAGAAGCGCTGAAATTTCGTGGCCCTACCATTATACGTCTAATTACATATGGCAGTGAATTCCATAACCTTATAGCATGAACAAAAAACAAACGGCTACTTTCCAAATAGCGATAAATTACTTACTTTACTTTAGATGGCGCTCACAATCCGGGGTGGGCCACGGCCTCAACCAACAAGCCCCTCAAGCCAGCTCGGTCCCTAGCTAGCTGCCTCCAGTTACGCACACCAAGTTGGTTGAGGTCGCTCTCCAATTGTGCGCGCCACCTGAGGTGGGGTCTTCCTCTGCTTCGTTGTCCCTCAGGGGTGGACTCAAAGACTCGTCGGGTTGGTGCGTTGTTGTCCATACGCTCCACGTGACCCAGCCATCTCAGCCGCTGTATTTTGAGCTTTTGTTGTTTTGCGAGGTAATTGTAGAGCCTACGTACCCAAAGTCTTTAACTACTTCGAAGTTATATCTGTCAACCGTGACGTTTTGTCCGAGTCGCCGATGTGGAGAATCCTTTCTCGATGACAGCATATACTTCGTTTTGTCCTCATTAACAGCCAGACCCATCTTCGCCGCCTCCGTTTCAATGCTTGCAAACGCGCCATTGACAGCTCGCTGAGTTCTCCCAATAATATCAATATCGTCTGCATATGCAAGTAGTTGAACGGACTTCTGAAAAATTGTACCTCTGATGTTGGCTTGCGAGTTCCGTACAATTGCTTTAAGAATGATATTAAAGAAGTTACATGAAAGCGCGTCGCCTTGTCTTAAACCTTTTTCGACATCAAAGGATTCCGTGGTGTTCTTTCCCACTTTGACGGAGCAGCGGGATTTCTCCATCGTCATCCTGCATAGACGGACGAGTTTTCCAGGGATGCCGAAATTTAACATGGCTTTGTATAATGCCCCCCTACATACGCTATCATAGGCGACCTTGAAGTCTATAAAGAGGTGGTCGTGGTGTGTATCAATCTGGAATTCCTGCGTTTTTTCTAAGATCTGCCGGAGTGTGAAGATTTGGTCGATGGTTGACTTTCCGGGCCTAAAACCGCACTGATATGGGCCCATCAGGTTATTTGCGAAAGGTTTTAGGCGTTCACACAGTACACCCGACAAGATCTTGTACGAAACATTCAAGAGACTTATCCCTCTGTAATTGGCGCAGTTCAGAGTGTCTCCCTTCTCGTGGATGGGGATGCTGAGGTTCCATTCATCGGGCATACTTTCTTCCGACCAAATTTTGAAGATAAGTTGGTGCATGCTCCTTACCAAATCATCTCCCGCCGCTTTGAACAACTCGGCCGGTAGGCCATCTGCTCCAGCCGCCTTGTTGGATTTAAGCTTGGATATCGCTATCCTTACCTCACTTTGGTCGGGTGGACGGAAATTTTGGCTACCATCGTCCGGAAAGAATGGATCGTTCTGCCTGACAGTGGAATTATGGTCGTCTTCGCCATTTAAGAGTCTGCAGAAGTGGTCTTTCCAAATCCTCAGCACCGACTGTGGGTCTACCACCGTATTCCCATGCTCATCTCTGCAGGCTTCAGTTCGGGCCTTGTATCCTTGGGTAGATCTTTTTACCATCTGGTAAAACATCCGAACATTGCTCCTGCAATATCTTCCCTCAATAGATTCGACCGCTTGCTTCTCATGCTCTTTCTTTTTCCTTCTGAGAAGTCGGTGTTCCTCCCTTCTTTTTTGCCGTAGAGCTCGCGGGCGGCTCTCGAAGCAGCTCTGGTTTTAGTTTGCAGCATCGACTGATAGGCTGCGGTCTTGGCTGCATGTGCTATCCGGCACTCCTCATCGAACCAGGGGTTTCGTTGCGGTCGCTTAGTGAAACCCATCACTTCGGTGGCGGCAGATCTGATGGCGCGTTGACAGTGTTGCCACTGCTCCTCTGCACTTAATTCTGGAGATGCGTTTGCTAGGAGGTTAAGGGAGACGCGGTCGGCAAAGGTTCTGGCAGTCTCTTGCGATCGTAGTCTTGCGACGTCAAATCTTCTAACTGCCTCCGCCGGGTGTTGTTGCGCAGTGGATATCCACATCCGTACTTTGGCTACTACCAGGTAGTGGTCCGATTCTATGTTGGCCGCTCGGAACGTTCGGACATCCAAGACACTGGAAGCATACCGGGCATCTACAGCAATGTGGTCAATTTGGTTTACTGTTGCTTGGTCCGGAGACCTCCATGTCCCCTTGTGTATATTGAGGTGTGGGAATCGTGTGCTGGTGATGACAATGTTTCGCCCCGCACCAAAGTCGAAGCCTGAATCCGTTTCCGGAGGTATTGTCGTGCAGGCTGTGCTTTCCGACTGTAGAGCCGAAGATGCCCTCCTTTCCGATCCTGGCATTAAAGTCGCCAAGAACAATCTTGACATCGTACTTTGGGCACTTGTCGTACGTCTTCTCGTAGATCGTAGAACGCTTCTTTGGCTGCGTCATCCTTCTCCTCTGTGGGGGCGTGTGCACAGATCAGTGTGATGTTCTTAAATTTGGCCCTGATGCGGATTGTGACCAGTTGGGGGCTTGTTACGGAAGCCCAAGACTTCTTGCCTAAGTCTTCCTCTGATCAGAAATCCACATCCAAATAGACGCTGACCTTGCTCCATATAGCAATTGCCGTGGTAGATCACACAGTTTTTTTACCTTTCTTGGGCTTTCCCCATCCCATCTTTTCCTGAATAGCTGTAATATCGGCTTTGTACTTGTCCAGGGTCTCTACTAATTGCTCGACTGCACGTGGTCTGTTTAAGGTCCGGACGTTCCAGGTGCAGATCCGAAGCTCGTTGTCCTTAAATCGTTTGCTAGGGTCGTCAACATTTGGATCATCCATATCCGAGGCTTACCGTTGTGTCGTAACACGAGTTGTTTTCCGTGGTAGGGAAGTTACCCCGACGCACAACCCCCAACCTGGAGGGCCAGGTCCTTTGTTGAGCCCCTTGGACAAAAGGGGCCGGATATTCCGGAGTCAGTAACCCACTTCGGGGATGTGTGAGCCGCCGTTGACCCATAAAGGGTTCATCCGCCACCATCTCTGTTTCAGCACCCTGACTAGTGCTGAAAATTCCTCATTGACCTCAGCTCCAAGTATATCGAAGTAGCTCAAATAAGGTACCTGTCATCCTGGCAGTGACGACACCGTTGATCCTTCCAATGAATTCATCCGCCGTACGTCCTCTTTCTGAGGGGCTCATGTTAAGACTTCTGAGACTCGATCAGTCAGTCTTTCCGACAGAGCATTATAGTGTTGCTATTTTTTCGTGTTGAACACTCGCGCTTATAAGTTCAGCAAGTCACGCCCGGATGAGCAGAATGGTAAATGTTTGAGTTTCTATGGGTAGTTTGGCGAAATGAAATTGAGTAATATTTGGAGCTGATACTGGAATGGCAGATGAGATAAAGTTTAAATTTGTATCTGTTTCATAATTAGTTTTGGAAGTAAGGGACTGATATTTTGTGTTTGCTACACAAGTAGAGTCTAGTTTTGTTTTGTAGATCGATGATTTCGTATGAGGTTACTGGTTGGTTATATAAAGACATTGGAGAGGTAAAATATACGAAGGTGCATAGGATGAGGAGTTTTACGAAAATTCCGTCCATTTCTAGGAAGACATAGGAATAATTTCTTTTTATTAAGAAGAAAACAATTTGAGTCTATTGTTGTGAACTTTTATAGCTCGATTTTTGTATTGTATTATGGAATTAACTCCAGAGGAAGATAAAATTTCATATGGGCCATTCCATATAGGAAGTAACTTTTTTTTTTGTTCTTAGGACAACTTTCGTTTTTAAGTAAAACATAGTCTCCTTCTGTGAAAGTTACAGGATTTTGTTTCTTGTCATATTGAATCTTGGAAGATTCTTTACTTTTAACTAAGTTTTCTCTAGCAATATGATGAGCGTGTTGTAATGTGATTTCAGCTCATTCGCATATAAATCATAATTATAGCATATTTCAGGATTTTTAGTTAAGCTAGTAGGAAGTTCAACTTGTCTTCCAAAAACTAACTCAAAGAGTAAAAGCAGTAGAATTATTAGGGGTAGTGTTGTGGACAAATACGGCGTATTTAATCCAAGAGTCCCAATCATCTTGAGACTTGTTTATAAAACAGCGGAGATACTCCACGAAGTTTCGGTGACTTCGTTCACAGGACCCATTTGACTGAGGTCGGTAAGCTGTTGTTTGAAGTTTAGTGATCTTTAAAAGTTTACAAACGTTTTTAAATATGTCACTAAGGAAGTTTTGACCTTGGTCGGATAAAACGTATTTAGGGGTACCGAAGCGAAAGATTTTCTTTGACGAATGCTTCGGCGATAGTATTAGCTTCCTGATTTGGTAATGGAATAGCATCGGTGTATTTAGTTAAATCATCGATGAAGGTTAGAAGGTATTTGTTTTGGTTAGAAGTGGTAGGATATGGGCCAACGATATCAATAGATATCTTTTCAAAGGAATGTTTGGCAGTAGAAGTGATTACCATAGGTTCCATGCTGTATTTTGTGACTTTGTTTTTCTGACAGAGTTCGCAGTTTTTGATATACGTTTTTATATCTTGGAACATATTTTTCCATTTGTGATATAATTTTATACGTTTGAAAGTTCGGTTGACTCCACAATGTCCTACAATAGGATTTAAGTGGAATTCCTTAAGTATAATTTGGATTTCTTCCGGAGTTGGCTCGCGACTTAAGGAAGGAATAGCTAATGGATTAGTGATTGAAGAAGAAGTACATGGATCCGGAGACGAGGTAGTAAACGGATTTGGCGACGAGGTAGGAGACGAATTAGTAAGAAACGAACTGGTAGACGGATTGGAACAAGAGTTGGTAGACGAACTAGTAGACGGATTGGAAGAATTAGTAAACGAATTAGTAGGCGAGTTAGTACATGAATAAGAACAAGAATTAGAACACGATTTAGGAGATGGACTAGCGCACGATTTAGAAGACGATTTGGTACAAGATTTAGTAGATGAGTTAGTACAAGAATTGGAACACGATTTTGGAGACGATTTCGAACACGAGCTAGAAGCCGATTTTGAACAAGATATAGTAGACGAATTAGTAGACGATGTAGGAGACGAATTTGTAGACGATGTAGTAGACGAATTAGTAGACGATGTAGGAGACGAATTTGTAGACGATGTAGTAGACGATGTAGAAGACGATGTAGTAGACGAATTAGAAGATGATCGAAGAGTCATTTTAGCAATTCTGCTAAGGCAATCGGCGTTCGTATTTTGTTCGCCTTTTTTGTGAATGATTTCATATTCAAACTCTTCGAGTTGCAGGCGATATCGCATTAGTCTTGAACTAATGTCTTTGCAATTATGGATATAAATGAGTGGCTTGTGGTCTGTGATAAGGAGGAATTTTCTTCCATACAGGTAGATTAATAAGTTTTTCTTTTAATCCATGAAAAGAATTAGTACAAAGAGGAGTCCAATCAAAACGGACGTCCTTGCGAAGAAAATTGGTAAGGGGTTTAGAAATTTTGGCGAAATCTTTGATGAAACGGCGATAGTATCCAGCAAGACCCAGAAAACTTTTTATGTCTTTGGCGTTTTTTGGTTGAGCGAAGTCTTTGACACACTGGATTTTTTTGAGGATCTGGTTTAATACCAGATTCGTTTATTACATGTCCCAAATAAGTAAGTTCTGATCTCAGGAACTGACATTTCTCGGGCTGCAGTTTGAGATTGTGCATTCTCAAACGATCAAAGATTTCGGCTAATTTGGAATTGTGTTCTTCTAGTGTTTTTCCATAGACCACGATGTCATCCATGTATACGAAGGTTTTTATACCTTGAAGACCAGTCAAAACGTTATTCATTAACCTTTGGAAGGTAGCGGGGGCACCTTTTAATCCATAAGGCATTCTAATGAACTCGTAATGACCAAACGGCGAGGAGAAGGCTGTCTTCTCTCTATCTTCAGGCTTAACTTCGATTTGGTGGAATCCACTAGCGAGATCTAGAGTGGAAAAGAATTTAGAACTCCCTAACTGATCTAAGATACAGCGTTACCAGATTTAGCAGTTTCCTGCGATTTTAGCAGGATTTGATCATCAATTTCACATGCAGCAGATTTTTTAGCATTTTTGTAAATATCAGCAGTTTTTAGCAGTTTTTAAAAATATTCATAAAACATTTTGAAAAAAGCACATTTAGCAACATTTAGCACCATTTTCATACATTGGCTACCTCTATAAAAAATTGATAAAACTCACAATTTCAAGACATAAATGAAGCTTTTTAAAATGCAGCAATGTGTTGTGGAATAACAGAAATCAGCTCAAATTACATTCGATGTATCCGTTTTCGAAAAAGAATAATTTAAATGTGATAACGCATTGATATGATAGATAGAGTACGGGTTTTCAAAGGTAAATTTGCTAAGAACTAAAGACCGTAATAGATTTAGTATAATAAAAATGTTGCATTAATTTTGCAAGTAGGTACAGCAGGCGTTTCTATAAGTGGAAGCTGTACAACTTTATTCCAACAAATAAAATGTTGCCTTTAATAAATTCGAATGTTCTTTATAAATATTCAGCGTAATTGAATTTTTATTCATTTTGTAGGTAATACATTTAAATGTAGAAAATATAGTCTTTTTTATGATGACTATAAATATCGTTATCGGTATCGTTATAACAATAACGTTAATGACAAATGTAGTCGAACTCCCATAA
Source organism: Cheilosia soror (assembly GCA_949372485.1). Classification (NCBI taxonomy): domain Eukaryota; kingdom Metazoa; phylum Arthropoda; class Insecta; order Diptera; family Syrphidae; genus Cheilosia; species Cheilosia soror. The sequence goes on from OX443562.1 coordinate 41,040,841, forward strand.
GTCCAACTCTCAAAATGACAGACAATAAACTCGAGTTATAGAAACTTCGAGTAAAGAAGGCCAAAAGTTGAAAACGAAAAACGTAGAGTTCGAGTAATAGAAAAATTCGACTGAAAGAGGTTAGAGTTATGGAAGTTTGACGTATACAAATATGAATTTTTTGTAAATGTAAAATAATTCACTAGAATTTACATTCTCTATCGCAGTTTTTCCAGCATTTTTTACGATTTTGTTTAGCAGTTTTTGCAGTTTTCCGCCCCCGCTTTAGCATTTTTGGAAAAAATAATCTGGTAACGCTGCTAAGATATCAGTTATATTGGGAAGAGGGTAAGCATCACCGACAGTTTTGTCGTTGAGTTTACGGAAATCGACTACGATTCTCCATTTCTTGTTACCATTCCTATCAGGTTTCTTAGGGACTACGATAAGAGGAAAATTCCATGGACTATTCGATGGTTGGATAATATTATCGTCCGTCATCTCATGAATTTGTTTATTTACCTCTTGGCGCTGAGCTTCAGGTAATCTGTAAGGTTTAATATAAGTAGGGGTAGAATCGGGGGTATGTATAGAATGTTGAACGGACGTAGTATGAGTTAGTTTATCACCCTTTAGGTAGAATAAATCACTATACAGAAGACAAAGATTTAGAATAGAGTCTCGTTCATTTTTAGTCATGTGGTCAGTTATGACTAATTCTTTGATAGCTTGAATTCTATCGTAAGAAGAAGGATATTGTTGGATTTGAAATATATTGTAATTAGAGGCATCATCAAAGATTAATTCGTCTGTGTTAAATTCGATAGGGGATTCAGATGAGTTGACCACGGATATGTAGGAGATAGTACTATTGGCAGGGGTAATACTATTGCCAATATATAATCCATTGGGAAATTGTTGAGCTAAGCATATTCTATCAGCTTTAGCTTCCTTTAGTACTGGAAGTAAGATTTCTGTTCTAGCAGGAATCTTAACGAAGTTGGAAGGGATTAGATCATATTCGATGATATGTTTTTTAAAGAAAAGAGTTAGGATTTTAGTGCCATAATTGATTTGAGCTTGATGGTCATAGAGGAAATTATTACCAATAATTCCATCAGTAACAATGGGAAAGTTTCTGTCTACTACATGAAATGGATACGTGATAGTAATGTTTAAGGGTAAGTTTACATTCAAGTAAACGACACCCTGGGTTAATATAACGGATTCAGTAATTCCAGACAAAGAATGAATTAAGGAAGAGTCGATTGCTACTTCTGGCTTTAGTTTGTCAATTTTGATTAAACAGATTTCACTACCACCATCGATGAGGAATTTGGAAGGATTAGGATTTAGAAGAGTTGATGAAGAAATCTCAATAGAGTCTACACGACTAACTTTGCTATTGAGATTGATATGGAAGATGTGGCGAGGAGAATTTTATTGTTGGTCCGGATCCTGCCACTGGTTCCGGCCTCCGAGTGGTTTTCCGAATGATGATTATGATTCGGAGGAGGAGGATTCCGATTCTGAGGTTGAGAATTTTGAGACTGAGAATTTTCTTGACGGCGTCTATTGTTATATTCCCTTTTCCTACACTCTTGGATATGATGTCCCGGGTTTTTACAGTAGTTACACGTTACAGTGACTGTTCTCACTTCACTTTTTATCACGGGTAAATTGTCTTTATTTTGCTTCATGTAGCATTGGTTTATTGAGTGACCCGGCTTTTTGCAATAAGCACACGAAATCTTAGTAGGTACAGGTTTACTGTGATTTGGATAGTGAGGGGGGAAGGATGAGGAGCTTTTCTCCTCTTCTACTGCTGCTTCTACAGCTTCTGATAAAGTTTCGAATCTAGAGGCTTTAATAATCAAGCTGAATTTTGGGTTTAGACCCCTTTCAAAGCTTTTTAAAGCAGTTTTCGCATTCAAACTTTGTATGCACTCGGAATTTTTGGTGCCCTCACTGGCTATACAGGCGTCATTTAAATTCGCCAGGGTTTGCTCAACTCTGTTAGCATAATTTCGTACAGACTCAGACGGTTTTTGTGTTATTTGGATTAAATCCAATTGAAGCTGAGACAATGACTTTGTTTCTAGATATTGTTGTAACAATTTATTCTTTAAGTCGGTCCATTTTTCAAATTCTGTATACTTGACGATGTTATACGCCGGACGGCTTAATTTAGTTTTTATAATGGTCATTAAAAGGGGCATTTCAGAGGTAGAGGTTTCTAAGGCTAGCAAATCACAAGCATTCATAAATTTATGTAAATGAGCCCTATTACCATCAAACTCGGGAATGAGTTTGAAGGCGAAAGAACGATCGAGCTTTGGGGCCATTTCGAGAAACGATTCTTGTTCGGTATTGGGTTCTGAAGAAGAGGAATTACGCACTGTGCTGGAATCTTCAGAATAAGGTATGGACACTAAACTATCGTCAGAGGACATATAGGAAGGATGGGGACTAGCTTAGGAGCATGTGATAAATGTATGTAAAAAAAAAAATCTTAAGATCTAACTATAACTAAGTATCTAATTTAATTTAATAGTTTTTCGCAATACAAACAAAGATTATTCTTAGTACAAGAAAAGGTAATAACGATATACATATATAATAATTAAATAATAGTTACTTATTAATACTCCGACGATGCTTGGATTGCAGATTAAAGATGAGGATTGAAGTTGCAGATTAAAGTTGCAGATTAAAGATGAGGATTGAAGTTGCAGGGTAAAGTTGCAGATCGATCTTTGGTTCTTTTTCTGATGACGACTGATGGGCCAGCTGGTGGTTTTCACTATATAGTTCTATTCACTTTAACTTTTTCCTTTTGTTTAGTTTGTTCACTTTTAGTCTTTTGATAGTTTTATTTGTTCACTGAATTGTTCACTTGTTTGGACTTTTTTACACTTTTCAGGCAGACCCCACATCTGACACCAATTTTTGTTGTGCTATTTTTGTTTCTACTGAGAAGCACTAATCTCAGTTGGGTCTTACCTTTTCTCGTGTTCTTTTAAAAGTAAAACAAATGGTTGTTCGTTCCTTTTTCACTTATTTTATTAATTAATAAAGGTTTTATTCAGTAATTTAAACTTAGGTCTATTATTATTGTCTAAAATTATATGTATTACTTTAATTTTTAATCTTAAAGGTACTGTCAGACGACTAGGATGTCGACCTATTATTATCTTTGAAGACGACGGCGATTAAACGATTAGACAATGGAACACGATATAGTAGGATTGGTTGGTGATGAAACTCGATATAGTAAGATTGGTTAGATATGGAACTCGATATAGTAAGATTGGTTAGATATAGAAAATTTAGACCCTAGCCGATTGACTGTTTGTAACTGAGTGACTGCACAAGAGTGTCGCGTCATTGCCTAGTGGCCAATATAAATAGCCTCGATTGAATCATTCAATTCGAGGTTCGACGAACGAAGAAGAAAGGCAAAAAGAATTGGGAAATCCGGAAGGGAATTCCCTGATAAGTCAAGTGGCTCATGTTACTTTGTCGCGTATACGATCGATACATAAAGCGATCGTTCGTATGGAAAGTGAAGTGCGACATCAGCACAACGAGTTAATTGACTTGTGCACTTAGTTGCACAAGGGAAATAAAGAAAGACCATAAATAAGCATTGTTTATTTAGGTCGGAAGTGTTGGGCATTGACGCTGGAAGTGGCAAGCTGAAATAGCAATTTGGGAGGATGTTTATTTGGGACAATCAATATATTGTTACGAAGTTGCAACATTGATCGTAGGGTTAAACATCTGCATACAAAGTAAGAAGTAGTAAAGAGGTTGTAAAGTGCTTGGTATGCATCAAGTTGTACACTTTACAACACCTCCCCCCTTAAGTACGAAACTTGTACCTAGGATTGGTACGAGTTTCGGTTGAAGAAGAAGAAGAAGACGGACCATTAATGGTTTGAGTTTTTGGTAAGGGAAGAGAACGAGAGAGATTTGATGACGATTTACGTGGAGTTAGAAATGGAGGAGAAAGATTTGTGGATGATCGTGGTTTTGGTAGAGGCAGAGGCAGAGAGTCAGAAATCACAAGATCTTTGTGTATCTCTTTCTGTTTATATAGTTTCGTTAATAAAGCGATAACGATGGACATCATAAGGAAGAGTATGGCCAAGAGAATATAAATAGTAGTGATATGTTTGTTGTTTGAGGAATTTACGAAGGGCTGAGAAATTTGTTGATAATTTATATCGTCTAAACTCTTACTTATAGCGTTTAGATCATTAATTTGGTTGCGAATGGTAAATGTTTGAGTTTCTATGATGGGTAGTTTGGCGAAATGAAATTGAGTAATATTTGGAGCTGATACTGGAATGGCAGATGAGATAAAGTTTAAATTTGTATCTGTTTCATAATTAGTTTTGGAATTAAGGGACTGATATTTTGTGTTTGCTACACAAGTAGAGTCTAGTTTTGTTAGAAATCGACTACGATTCTCCATTTCTTGTTACCATTCCTATCAGGTTTCTTAGGGACTACGATAAGAGGAAAATTCCATGGACTATTCGATGGTTGGATAATATTATCGTCCGTCATCTCATGAATTTGTTTATTTACCTCTTGGCGCTGAGCTTCAGGTAATCTGTAAGGTTTAATATAAGTAGGGGTAGAATCGGGGGTATGTATAGAATGTTGAACGGACGTAGTATGAGTTAGTTTATCACCCTTTAGGTAGAATAAATCACTATACAGAAGACAAAGATTTAGAATAGAGTCTCGTTCATTTTTAGTCATGTGGTCAGTTATGACTAATTCTTTGATAGCTTGAATTCTATCGTAAGAAGAAGGATATTGTTGGATTTGAAATATATTGTAATTAGAGGCATCATCAAAGATTAATTCGTCTGTGTTAAATTCGATAGGGGATTCAGATGAGTTGACCACGGATATGTAGGAGATAGTACTATTGGCAGGGGTAATACTATTGCCAATATATAATCCATTGGGAAATTGTTGAGCTAAGCATATTCTATCAGCTTTAGCTTCCTTTAGTACTGGAAGTAAGATTTCTGTTCTAGCAGGAATCTTAACGAAGTTGGAAGGGATTAGATCATATTCGATGATATGTTTTTTAAAGAAAAGAGTTAGGATTTTAGTGCCATAATTGATTTGAGCTTGATGGTCATAGAGGAAATTATTACCAATAATTCCATCAGTAACAATGGGAAAGTTTCTGTCTACTACATGAAATGGATACGTGATAGTAATGTTTAAGGGTAAGTTTACATTCAAGTAAACGACACCCTGGGTTAATATAACGGATTCAGTAATTCCAGACAAAGAATGAATTAAGGAAGAGTCGATTGCTACTTCTGGCTTTAGTTTGTCAATTTTGATTAAACAGATTTCACTACCACCATCGATGAGGAATTTGGAAGGATTAGGATTTAGAAGAGTTGATGAAGAAATCTCAATAGAGTCTACACGACTAACTTTGCTATTGAGATTGATATGGAAGATGTGGCGAGGAGAATTTAATTGTTGGTCCGGATCCTGCCACTGGTTCCGGCCTCCGAGTGGTTTTCCGAATGATGATTATGATTCGGAGGAGGAGGATTCCGATTCTGAGGTTGAGAATTTTGAGACTGAGAATTTTCTTGACGGCGTCTATTGTTATATTCCCTTTTCCTACACTCTTGGATATGATGTCCCGGGTTTTTACAGTAGTTACACGTTACAGTGACTGTTCTCACTTCACTTTTTATCACGGGTAAATTGTCTTTATTTTGCTTCATGTAGCATTGGTTTATTGAGTGACCCGGCTTTTTGCAATAAGCACACGAAATCTTAGTAGGTACAGGTTTACTGTGATTTGGATAGTGAGGGGGGAAGGATGAGGAGCTTTTCTCCTCTTCTACTGCTGCTTCTACAGCTTCTGATAAAGTTTCGAATCTAGAGGCTTTAATAATCAAGCTGAATTTTGGGTTTAGACCCCTTTCAAAGCTTTTTAAAGCAGTTTTCGCATTCAAACTTTGTATGCACTCGGAATTTTTGGTGCCCTCACTGGCTATACAGGCGTCATTTAAATTCGCCAGGGTTTGCTCAACTCTGTTAGCATAATTTCGTACAGACTCAGACGGTTTTTGTGTTATTTGGATTAAATCCAATTGAAGCTGAGACAATGACTTTGTTTCTAGATATTGTTGTAACAATTTATTCTTTAAGTCGGTCCATTTTTCAAATTCTGTATACTTGACGATGTTATACGCCGGACCGCTTAATTTAGTTTTTATAATGGTCATTAAAAGGGGCATTTCAGAGGTAGAGGTTTCTAAGGCTAGCAAATCACAAGCATTCATAAATTTATGTAAATGAGCCCTATTACCATCAAACTCGGGAATGAGTTTGAAGGCGAAAGAACGATCGAGCTTTGGGGCCATTTCGAGAAACGATTCTTGTTCGGTATTGGGTTCTGAAGAAGAGGAATTACGCACTGTGCTGGAATCTTCAGAATAAGGTATGGACACTAAACTATCGTCAGAGGACATATAGGAAGGATGGGGACTAGCTTAGGAGCATGTGATAAATGTATGTAAAAAAAAAAAAATCTTAAGATCTAACTATAACTAAGTATCTAATTTAATTTAATAGTTTTTCGCAATACAAACAAAGATTATTCTTAGTACAAGAAAAGGTAATAACGATATACATATATAATAATTAAATAATAGTTACTTATTAATACTCCGACGATGCTTGGATTGCAGATTAAAGATGAGGATTGAAGTTGCAGATTAAAGTTGCAGATTAAAGATGAGGATTGAAGTTGCAGGGTAAAGTTGCAGATCGATCTTTGGTTCTTTTTCTGATGACGACTGATGGGCCAGCTGGTGGTTTTCACTATATAGTTCTATTCACTTTAACTTTTTCCTTTTGTTTAGTTTGTTCACTTTTAGTCTTTTGATAGTTTTATTTGTTCACTGAATTGTTCACTTGTTTGGACTTTTTTACACTTTTCAGGCAGACCCCACATCTGACACCAATTTTTGTTGTGCTATTTTTGTTTCTACTGAGAAGCACTAATCTCAGTTGGGTCTTACCTTTTCTCGTGTTCTTTTAAAAGTAAAACAAATGGTTGTTCGTTCCTTTTTCACTTATTTTATTAATTAATAAAGGTTTTATTCAGTAATTTAAACTTAGGTCTATTATTATTGTCTAAAATTATATGTATTACTTTAATTTTTAATCTTAAAGGTACTGTCAGACGACTAGGATGTCGACCTATTATTATCTTTGAAGACGACGGCGATTAAACGATTAGACAATGGAACACGATATAGTAGGATTGGTTGGTGATGAAACTCGATATAGTAAGATTGGTTAGATATGGAACTCGATATAGTAAGATTGGTTAGATATAGAAAATTTAGACCCTAGCCGATTGACTGTTTGTAACTGAGTGACTGCACAAGAGTGTCGCGTCATTGCCTAGTGGCCAATATAAATAGCCTCGATTGAATCATTCAATTCGAGGTTCGACGAACGAAGAAGAAAGGCAAAAAGAATTGGGAAATCCGGAAGGGAATTCCCTGATAAGTCAAGTGGCTCATGTTACTTTGTCGCGTATACGATCGATACATAAAGCGATCGTTCGTATGGAAAGTGAAGTGCGACATCAGCACAACGAGTTAATTGACTTGTGCACTTAGTTGCACAAGGGAAATAAAGAAAGACCATAAATAAGCATTGTTTATTTAGGTCGGAAGTGTTGGGCATTGACGCTGGAAGTGGCAAGCTGAAATAGCAATTTGGGAGGATGTTTATTTGGGACAATCAATATATTGTTACGAAGTTGCAACATTGATCGTAGGGTTAAACATCTGCATACAAAGTAAGAAGTAGTAAAGAGGTTGTAAAGTGCTTGGTATGCATCAAGTTGTACACTTTACAACACCTCCCCCCTTAAGTACGAAACTTGTACCTAGGATTGGTACGAGTTTCGGTTGAAGAAGAAGAAGAAGACGGACCATTAATGGTTTGAGTTTTTGGTAAGGGAAGAGAACGAGAGAGATTTGATGACGATTTACGTGGAGTTAGAAATGGAGGAGAAAGATTTGTGGATGATCGTGGTTTTGGTAGAGGCAGAGGCAGAGAGTCAGAAATCACAAGATCTTTGTGTATCTCTTTCTGTTTATATAGTTTCGTTAATAAAGCGATAACGATGGACATCATAAGGAAGAGTATGGCCAAGAGAATATAAATAGTAGTGATATGTTTGTTGTTTGAGGAATTTACGAAGGGCTGAGAAATTTGTTGATAATTTATATCGTCTAAACTCTTACTTATAGCGTTTAGATCATTAATTTGGTTGCGAATGGTAAATGTTTGAGTTTCTATGATGGGTAGTTTGGCGAAATGAAATTGAGTAATATTTGGAGCTGATACTGGAATGGCAGATGAGATAAAGTTTAAATTTGTATCTGTTTCATAATTAGTTTTGGAATTAAGGGACTGATATTTTGTGTTTGCTACACAAGTAGAGTCTAGTTTTGTTTTGTAGATCAATGATTTCGTATGAGGTTACGGGTTGGTTATATAAAGCCATTGGAGAGGTAAAATATACGAAGGTGCATAGGATGAGGAGTTTTACGAAAATTCCGTCCATTTCTAGAAAGATATAGGAATAATTTCTTTTTATTAAGAAGAAAACAATTTGAGTCTATTGTTGTGAACTTTTATAGCTCGATTTTTGTATTTTATTATGGAATTAACTCCAGAGGAAGATAAAATTTCATATGGACCATTCCATATAGGAAGTAACTTTTTATTTTTGTTCTTAGGACAACTTTCGTTTTTAAGTAAAACATAGTCTCCTTCTGTGAAAGTTACAGGATTTTGTTTCTTGTCATATTGAATCTTGGAAGATTCTTTACTTTTGACTAAGTTTTCTCTGGCAATATGATGAGCGTGTTGTAATCGTGATTTCAGCTCATTCGCATATAAATCATAATTATAACATATTTCAGGATTTTTAGTTAAGCTAGTAGGAAGTTCAACTTGTCTTCCAAAAACTAACTCAAAGGGAGTAAAAGCAGTAAAAGTATTAGGGGTAGTGTTGTGGACAAATACGGCGTATTTAATCCAAGAGTCCCAATCATCTTGAGACTTGTTTATAAAACAGCGGAGATACTCCACGAAGTTTCGGTGACTTCGTTCACAGGACCCATTTGACTGGGGTCGGTAAGCTGTTGTTTGAAGTTTAGTGATCTTTAAAAGTTTACATACGTTTTTAAATATGTCACTAAGGAAGTTTTGACCTTGGTCGGATAAAACGTATTTAGGGGTACCGAAGCGAAAGATTATTTCTTTGACGAATGCTTCGGCGATAGTATTAGCTTCCTGATTTGGTAATGGAATAGCATCGGTGTATTTAGTTAAATCATCGATGAAGGTTAGAAGGTATTTGTTTTGGTTAGAAGTGGTAGGATATGGGCCAACGATATCAATAGATATCTTTTCAAAGGAATGTTTGGCAGTAGAAGTGATTACCATAGGTTCCATGGTGTACTTTGTGACTTTGTTTTTCTGACAGAGTTCGCAGTTTTTGATATACGTTTTTATATCTTGGAACATATTTTTCCATTTGTGATATAATTTTATACGTTTGAAAGTTCGGTTGACTCCACAATGTCCTCCAATAGGATTTAAGTGGAATTCCTTAAGTATAATTTGGATTTCTTCCGGAGTTGGCTCGCGACTTAAGGAAGGAATAGCTAATGTATTAGTGATTGAAGAAGAAGTACATGGATTCGGAGACGAGGTAGTAAACGGATATGGCGACGAGGTAGGAGACGAATTAGTAAGAAACGAACTGGTAGACGGATTGGAACAAGAGTTGGTAGACGAACTAGTAGACGGATTGGAAGAATTAGTAAACGAATTAGTAGGCGAGTTAGTACATGAATTAGAACAAGAATTATAACACGATTTAGGAGATGGACTAGCGCACGATTTAGAAGACGATTTGGTACAAGATTTAGTAGATGAGTTAGTACAAGAATTGGAACACGATTTTGGAGACGATTTCGAACACGAGCTAGAAGCCGATTTTGAACAAGATATAGTAGACGAATTAGTAGACGATGTAGGAGACGAATTTGCAGACGATGTAGTAGACGAATTAGTAGACGATGTAGGAGACGAATTTGCAGACGATGTAGTAGACGAATTAGTAGACGATGTAAAAGACGATGTAGTAGACGAATTAGAAGATGATCGAAGAGTCATTTTAGCAATTCTGCTAAGGCAATCGGCGTTCGTATTTTGTTCGCCTTTTTTGTGAATGATTTCATAATTAAACTCTTCGAGTTGCAGGCGATATCGCATTAGTCTTGAACTAATGTCTTTGCAATTATGGATATAAATGAGTGGCTTGTGGTCTGTGATAAGGAGGCATTTTCTTCCATACAGGTAGGGACGGAAATGCCGGACTGACCAAACAATGGCAAGCAATTCCTTATCTGTAGTGGAATAGTTCTTCTCACTCTTATTCAGCGTGCGAGAGGCATATGCGATAGGTAAGTCATTTCCTGGCTCACCCTGAGAAAGCACACTGCCAATAGCAACATCTCTAGCATCTGTTGTAAGGATAAAGTTTTTAGTAAAATCAGGATATTGAAGAAGGGGTGGATAGTGGATCAATAAGTTTTTCTTTTAATCCATGAAAAGAATTAGTACAAAGAGGAGTCCAATCAAAAGGGACGTCCTTGCGAAGAAGATTGGTAAGGGGTTTAGAAATTTTGGCGAAATCTTTGATGAAACGGCGATAGTATCCAGCAAGACCCAGAAAACTTTTTATGTCTTTGGCGTTTTTTGGTTGAGCAAAGTCTTTGACACAATGGATTTTCTGAGGATCTGGTTTAATACCAGGGCCCTATTTCACCAACCAATTTTCACTTTGCATTTTGCAATTTTGCAATTTATCTTTGCAAATTCCGTTTCACCAAACGCAAATTTGCAAAGTGGAAATTATTTCTTTGCAAAGTTGAAAATTTTTCCTCTTTGCAAAATTCGTTTCACCAAAAACAAATTTTCAAAGTGCAAAGCATTTTTTTGCAAAGTGCAAAGTTTTGCGAAATTGCAAAGAATTCGGTCATTTCGTTTCACCAAACAAATTAGATTTGCACTTTACATTTAAAATCGTGAAAAGTTTGTCAATAATATGCAAAGAAAAAAAATCATTTGCAGTTGAGGTTTTATTGAACAGTTGGTGGAAATAGTTAAAAAAATATTTAATGAACCGTTTCGAAACACGCTTTAAAGACAAACAGGATAGGTACTAATAGTTTACAATGAGTCGTATTAAGGGAAACAAATTGTAAAAACCTCAAAAGTCGAAAAATTTAATAAATGGAGATTTCCACTACCAATAATAGCAAAATTCGAAAACCACCGAACCTATTGAACTCAAATGTTGAGAAAATATTTTTATTTGTCCCAAAGGTGATTCTGTTAGGTTTAAATTAGTGTGGAAGTCATCAGAATTACTTAACCGACAATTTTCAATACAGATCTGACTACACGGTAAAAAGAAGTCCTCTGACAAATTTTCATTCGCCTAGGTCAATTCGTTTGGACGCTACGTGTTTTCAACAGGCAGACGGACAGACAGACTTTATAGAGTCTCTGGTGACTCTTCTTATCGTTATAAATGTAATGACAAAGTGAATATATATGTACGTATGTACCTTCCTGTGAATAAAAAAAAATCGTGTAGGTATCTCGAAAACAACCGAAACGAATAAGCTAATTTTCTGGCATTCTTATTATATTCGCCCGGTTGGTACGAAGCTCCCCGGGTCATCTAGTTGCAGATTAGTAATTAACGCAATTAACGACACTAACGACATCAGAGTGTCGATGTCGACAATTAAAAATGACGCGTCATGGAACTACACTGTTCGGTGCATAGCAGGTACTCCATGATATGATATTGGCCTCCATTTCCATTCCAACATATAAAAGTTTTTGCAAGGGACTTAAGCAATTATTTCTTTGTCCGTTAAACCTTAGATTATGTCCATTTTGTGTCAAAACACATTCAATATTTGTCTTTGTTAAAGGGAAGCTTTCTGGGTCGGGTGCAACTCATCCGGTGGCAAGTCATCCGGAGACAAGTAACGCCGCCTACATCTTAACTTTGCAACGATAGCGAATATTCGCATCACTCACCCTTAGTGGAACGTGTCGTAGTCGAGCGTGTTTATTGTTGTGGGTTAGTGTTGCGATTACTAAAATGACAAATATACTTTTGGAGGGGGGCGGTTTATGTTATTATAAATGGATGCCCTTGTTGAACTTGGAATGGTTTGTTGTTGTAGGAGGTAGGTACTATCGCAAGTAGGGGTAATCGTAGCTGTCGGTAGTATGGATAAGGGTGGGGTGGGAAATGCGTTAGTAGGAAAAATAGTATCATATATCATGAATGATTTTAATAGATATATGTTGGCAGTGTAGCCAGCAATTTTCTAACGGAATATGCCAAATTAAAAAATAAAATGCTTAATTAGCTATATGCGCTATTTATTTATTTATTTATTTATTTTTGGGTAACACTATTTGTAAATGGTTGACAAAATCGTTTATATTGATATTAATTTATAAATACGTACAGGTACACACGTGGATGTGTTTAAATTATGGAAGTGAGTAGGTAGATGTGGAATTTATAATAGAGATTTTAATTAAACCAAAGGGGAGAAACCCCGTGGCTGGGAAACGTCAAATATAATGGCGAGAAGTTTGATATACATATAAGTGTTGTCACTAGGTTGAAAGGCACAAATTGAATAAAAAATTAGATTTAAAAAAATAGGAAGGTAATTGATATGCAGACAGCATATAATATTTGGTATATATATGTATTTACTATTTCCAATTTAAATATGTATCAATATGTATGTACCTACTTTGGAAAATAATTCTTGGGTAGGTAAATACATTTTTTTTTGTTTTCCAGATACGTTTTCATTTTTCCAAGTTTTTGACTTTTTGGTCGCTCCTGTGAATGAACTTTCCGTCCGGGCATTAAAAACATTTTACACGATTTATACTGGCTTTACATTACCAAGCCACGCAATTTTGCATGATAAAGTAGCAAATTATTCGCCTGTTTGTGTATCAGACGTTTTAAAAATGTTTCTACCACTGAGATGTATGAATTGACAAACATCACATACCTACTTAAATTTACGGAAAAACAAAATGCATGTATTTTTTTTAAGAAAGCGTTTCCTAACTTTTTCGTAAGTTTATCTCTGAGAAAGAATTTATCCCCACAGGCCACAAATGCCACTTTGACAGTCTTTTCCCAGGTTTTGTTGAAAATACATCGAGTATTAAGTTTTATTTGTATGAAGTTCCTTTTTAAACTTTTGGCTACTTTTTGGCGACTTTATCATTTTGGGCATCGGGAACGCTGCAGCGTTATATTTAGGGCTAGCATAAAAAAAACGTCCCTAGCAAGAAGCCCACAAACTATAAATACGAAGTTTGAGGCAAATCCGTCCAGCGTTTCCCCAGGGGTGGGACAGACAGACATACGGACGAACAGAATTGCGAGACCCACTTTTTTGAGTTTCTCTTACTACGTATACGAGAAAGTTAATAAACATGGAAAAATACAAATTCGGTATTTTATAGGCATATTTTTGGTAAAATGCTTCTATTTTTTTTAATGAATTTTGTTTTGTCAGTTGTCATTTTATGACAAAATCGATATAACTTTTTGATAACTTTAAAGACAATGATAGTTTGGTTGCACAGTCTTTATCGAGGCTAAGGAATAAGCCCCGATAATTATCCGGGCTAACAAAATCTATATAGAATTAAATTCGTATGAAATTATTTTTCTAAGCCTATATAGAATAGCCACATTTCGTTTACATTTCTTCAACTAGAAGTTTCTATAACTCGAATTTATTTTCTGTCATTTTGAGAGTTGCATTTATGGAAGTTCCACTTTCACTGTACCTATATAATTATACTTAAGGGTATGGAGACAATTCCATCAAATCAACATTTGACTTTTTGATATACATTTCTAGGGACTATACCTGTTACCATAGCGTTCTTTTTTTGCATGCGCAGGGAGCAAACGCTACCAATAGGTATTAATTATTAAAAAATACGTTTTTCCCTCAGGCTGATGTTTTTCAGGTTCATAAAAAGAGTCGCCGTTGAATTGCATATTTTTGTTTTTTAATGAAGAAGATTTTAATTTAAATACACACTATAAATAAACCCAAACATAGAGCCTCGTTTTCCCATTTCAATTGTATATTTCATCTTTGCATCGACTTAAATAATTTTGCTTTGGGTAGTATCTCAGCCTAAAACATACGCGTTAAAATACATTTGTATTGTACCTATTAATTTCGAGGTTTGATAGCTATTCTAATAAATCCATATCAGATTATAAAATAATGAGAACATAGTTTATAGAAGTTTTTGAACTACTTGTGGGCTTACACTTTGCTCCAATAAATGATTGAATTATGTTGTTTAACGATTCGAAAGATTTTTTTCTAAACACACACCAAATATAGGTACCTAAGAAAATACAATATTTTTATTATATCGTGGTTTTTGTATTTTTCAGGCTCCAAATAATTTACTTGTTTTATTCCAGCTAATTGGAATCGGTTAATGAATAATTGTCTTAATTATATGCTTAGAGTCCTAGGAAATGTCAGTGTGAATGGTTTTCCGAACACCCACTTTCCAATCTTTTCTTAATTTTCAATAAGATTAAAAAGGAATGACTAAGAATAACTATTTATACATATTTTTTCTCTAAAGATTCTTCAGTTTTTTTAATTTTGAAAATATTAGATAAGTTAACTAAAACTGGGCTCCCGAAAACATAACTCAGTTCTTAGGTGGGTATTAAATACAAGTCAATTAAATTTGTCAGCAATTAAGTGCTGACTGTGAAATAAATTCCGAGAATCAGCCTTAAAATAAACGTTGTACGAGACTTATAAGTCTTTACTTCAAAATTCGTTTTATTGACAATTTACATTTTCGCGGGAATACACTGTGTCGCTGGTTATGACAAAACTCAACATTTTTTTAGAAAGAAATAATTTTATGTAAGTTAAAATTAAGGGAAAATTAGACAGCAGTAGTTTAATTTAGTTATGCTATGTTTCCACCGAACGCTAACCACGAGATTAAGTGCAAGAGATTTAAAATTAATCCTGAAGTGTTTCCACCAAAAAAATAAAGAGATTAATTTGACATTTCACCAGATGTTGGCATAAGCTGTCCAATCGAAGTGTAACAAATGATAAAAAATTAAACAATTTCTACTTTCGAAATTAAAAGTAAAAACAAAAAATGAGTGGCAGTAATCTAAAAATATTATTGCCGTATCATTTTGTCCTCAAAACTAATATGTATGAACGTTTCAACGGTTGCATTGGCAGGAAGTCGCTATTATGGGCAGGTACAAAAAAACGATTTTTTCTTTTGCTCACCTATGACATAAATGTCAAAGGTAGCTCTGTTTGTTTTTAATTTTAGACATTTCGACCTGTGGAGAGTGTGTTCTGAGACCGAACTCTACATGTAAACCTAGTCAGCTTAGGAGATTCATTTTTAATCTCCATTTTATGAGATTAATTTTTGTATGATAAATTTCGAGATTTATTCGAGGTTAACGAAAATTAATCCTAATCTCGGAGTTCATATCCGGTGGAAACGTAGCATTACGTATATGTGGGTATGTGAAAATTAATTTTTACTTAAGTATAAAACACATAATTAAGCATGTGAGAAAAAAAACCCAAAGTTAAGAGTAAATGTGTGGTATTACCGCTGAAATCTGTATCGCTTCCATCGTACAATGCATGGTGATCTGCAACAGTGGTAATGTATCACACGTTTATTGTTGAAATAATTCTCTTGATATCAGCGATTCAGTATATGTATGTAGCTATCTCGAGATCGCTTCAAAGGTCTAGGATAAACAAAAATCGATTATTTAAAGAGCAGTGAGAATTGTATTTTAAATAATTACCGAAGGATTTTTGCTAATACTTCTCGTCTTCGCATAATCAACTTAATGTCCTCACTAATTTTACTGCCGCGCAAGGCGAAATCGAACACTTTAGATATCGGACAGAGGGAACGTGCGAATATTTCGTAATAGCCTGGAGAGGCGAAGGCTAGCATTAGATTCACGTTACCGTCATTATAATATTTCATGATTTATGAGGCAGTTTTGCAGTTTAAAAAACGTTTGCACAAAATATGCAACTGGTTTCACAAATAAAATATTTTTATTTCAACCGAACTGTCAACGGGAAAAAATTCAACACGGCATTATGACAGCTTGAAGAAAGTTCAATTACCTTTTTCACCTGCCGCCATTTAGAATTATTTTTTGGTTATTCACTCGTATTCACATATAGAAAAAGAGGCGGAGGCGCTTTTTTCAAAACTGGCTCTATGGATCTATCATTTTTGCCTGAAGCTGGTGGTCTATTCTCTCTGGTTTGTGGTTGAGAACAGTACCTACAAGATTTGCATGCGCTGGGAGCAAACGCTACCTATAACTACCTATTAAAAAATGTTTCTCCCACAGGCTAACATTTTCAGGGTCTTAATAAGAGTCGTCGCTGAAATGGATATTTTTGTTTTTTTAATGTGGAATAAAATAATCGAAAAGAATAATTTCGTTTTTCCCATTTGATTAAAATAATCACAAAGTGGGAAAACCGCACATCTGGCAACGCTGCAAAACCCCATAATCTCATTCGAACACAATGTGAGTGTGTGAATAGAATTAATCAGTAATCCAACAATCTGATTTGTCAACAGTACTACGATTTAAGGTTGCATCAAGCTGTTTCATGTATTGTTCCTTGTTGTGGAACGACAAAAAAATATCCGTTTGACAATGGTTTCCTTTCCTTTCCTTTCCTGCTAAATTTATTTGGTTGTGGTACAGGGACTCATCTCATCTTGGACTTATTTTGAAAAGTTGCATGTGATTAATATATAGATGGCGCTTTTGCGTTTGTCTTATGTCAGAAGATGACAGCGCACACGCCAAAAATATCAGCTGTTGTGTCAAATTAATTCGAAAAATCAGTGTGGCCATAGCGTAAAATTCGAATCCATTTTCACTACTATTTACAAAACACTTCCTACGATTTAAAATATCTTTGAGTTAATTTAGAGATTGATAGCTATTCTAAAAAAATCCATTTCAGATTATAAAATAATAAGAACATAGTTTTTAGAAGTTTTTGTATTAAGTTGCACAGATAAAGATTCAATTATATCTAGTGTTTAACGTTTTGTTTGCTGCGTGTCAAATTAGAATGATCTAAACGACAAAAATATAGTTTCGAGAAAACAATGTACCTACATACGTGAATTTAACGAAACGCTTTCAACCGAAATAAAAACAACGACTTTAAATAGTGCCAATATTTCAATTTTACTATTTATTTAATTTATTAAGCTGATAATATTAAACTACGTTTCTGTTTTATAATTTGTTTAATGAGTGGATTTTATTGGCAGATATATGGCGCTTGTCACAAACCTTGGTGTCATTAAAACACTGAACTCAGTTGCATGAAGAATATCGAAGTCCAATTGTACATAATATGGAGCATTTAAACATTAATACAAAATGTTTTTCCTAATACTGATAGCTTCTGAAATAAAAGATTACCTACTTCAACTGATATTGCTTTTTTCATATACCTAAAACAAAAGTGATATAAATTACTGCAATATACTGAGGTATATATTTTTATACTTTTCAATTCGACCTTAAGGACTAAAGTTAGTACCTACAAAGAAAAACGGTCGCTACCATTTTTAAATACATATAAATACGTAGCTAGGTATGCATCTATATATACCTAATAAAATAAAAATTAATGCGTTAATTATAACTAACTTATTTTAACCAAAAATAAGTCGTGTTTGTTTTCCTAATATAAGTTGTTTAGTATTCACTTTTTTTGCTTCCAGCTCCAGTTAACTTTTTTAGTCGTTTATGAAACATCCTCGTCAAAAATTTTCAAATGATTCCTGAACGAACATATCCAATATTAATAATTGTCTTCAAAAGAAACTAGCTCAATAATTTATTTCTAAATGAGTAGATGAATTATCGTGGTGTGCAAATTGAAAAAAAAGTACTAAGGCTAAATGCGAGAACTTAGAAAACATTTTTTATCTATTTAAAATGTCTGATGTCTTTATTATAAATAAAAGGAAAAATGTATTTAAGTTTCCGTTTAGAAGTTATTGAACAATTATTAAATTTGGATGTGAACTGGTTTACTTTTTTTTAATTCTCTCTGATTTTCCATTCAATCTACCGAATTTTTGCAATTATGTATAAGTGGCAACACTTGTGCTTCAAACTCCTCGACATTACATTTGACGTTTCACAGCCACGGGCAGGGTTGCCAGAACTTAGTTTGCTTTAAGCGCCCAAACCTTAAAAAAATTTAGCCCAATATCGTTGCCGGGAAAGAAGCCCAAAAATCGTTGAAAATAATTCGGTTCTTTATCATAAAACAGGTACACAATCATGTATTATGTTTATGAAAGTAAATAAAACTTGAACAAAAAAATATATATATATCGTCACCTCTCTCCAATTCCCTTTACGTATGTAATCGATAATACCCCATTGTCCATTATTTGCTCCAAAAAAGATCTTGGAGTTATTTTTGACATTAAACTTAGCTTTTGCAAGCACATTGAGTTTTTGGTTGCCAAAGGTAATCAGATGCTAGGTTTCTTATTGAGGAATTCGAAAGACTTTCAAGATCCGCATACTCTGAAATGTTTATTTTTTGCATTTGTCAGATCACATCTCGAATACTGTAGTATAGTATGGAATCCATTTTACGAAGTACATTCTTTTAGAATTGAGAAGATCCAAAAGCGTCTGACTAGAGTAGCTGTTCGTAGACTACGATGGAATATTGAAATGCCATCTTACGAGACCAGATGCAAATTATTTGGTATCTTACCTCTTTTCAGACGGAGGCAATATTTCTCCATTATGTTTATTCGCGATTTGATAGATGGT
Source organism: Cheilosia soror (assembly GCA_949372485.1). Taxonomy (NCBI): domain Eukaryota; kingdom Metazoa; phylum Arthropoda; class Insecta; order Diptera; family Syrphidae; genus Cheilosia; species Cheilosia soror. The sequence continues at coordinate 41,059,928 of OX443562.1, forward strand.
CATATCGATTGCCCTTTTCTATTATCATTAGTTGGATTTTATGCTCCTGCGAGAGTTCTAAGAAATCGCTTTTTATTTCATATACCCTATCATAGGGTTAACTATGGTTACAATGAACCAATTTCTAGATGCCTTAGGCTTAGAGAATCGAATAAATATTGTGATGTTATTGATTTTCATACTAGTAGAGATTCATTTAGGAATAAATTACTCCTATTGTTAGGCTTTGGTGGTAATTTTTAAGTATAATTTTTGTATTAACTATCTAATCTAGCGAGAACAGTAGATGTACTCATTTGATTGAAATAAATATATAAATAAATAAAAAAAAAACAATGAATATGTTAAATCCTTTTTCCGGAAGATAAACTTAATATTTATTTGAAGTGACTGGAAAAATATAGTTTTTAAATTATTTTGAAACACTCGAAGATGAACATTTCAGAATTCGATTCCGGCTTACCAAAACGGCCGAGAACGCGCCTGTGTATTAATTTTTTTCCTAAATCTTCCTACCACGAAGGGGCGGTCACCTTGCCTTTGCGTCCTTTACTGGACGTTGTTGGCGTGGAGGCTTAAGTTGTTATGATTTAACAGGCTATGCTGTCGGCGGCTTTAGTCGCCAAGGGTCTCCTATAACAGACAGGTTGTTTTGATGGACAACGAACTAAGAACTGCCAAAAACTTAATTAGAGTGCTCGATAAGCCGGGAAAGCGCATCTACTTCCCCCTTCTTTTTCTACTCCTACCCACAAGTCACTCTTCTAACTGGGCTGGACGAAGGTGTTATACGACACAAAACCGAGTATCCGCGGATACCTGTTCGCCTGTTCCAGTTCTACTGTTAAAAATATTTTTATTTTTTTATTTTTGCTGCTTCAATTTTTTCTTTCGATAATTTATCAAAGGTCTTTTTTCTCTTGGCTTTCCGAAAACAACAAAAAATATTAGAAAACACGAAACAAACAAAGGCAACAAATTTACATGTGAATCGAAACAAACTCAGAGACTTTGACGATGAAATGGAAAAAAAATATCAGCAGCTAACTATCCGAAACTTTATCGGGAACCTTTGAAACCATTATTGCTTTCTTCAGTTATAAAATATTCACTGTCATCATCATTACTACCCTCTGTATAAATGTCTGATGTAAATTTGCTGATCATTTCCAATGTTGGTATAAAATAATTACAACAAAGATTTTTAACAGTCGAATTGATGTGTATGCGCATCAAAGCATCGAGAGATTCCGTTTGGCATTTTGGCATTTGGGTTTCACATAAACGCAACTCAATTGCTTCATTGGGCCCGTTTCTTATATGTTTGATAACACGTAAGCCCAAAAACGTTCTGGATTTTGTGGTATCTCAACCGGAAACACAACTTTCCAGTCAAATCATATCAATTTATTCCACTGATCCTGCAAAAGATCAAGGTATTATGTATTTCTCTTCGTCTGGGGAAGCATTTTGATCGGAAGTTTTCTGAATCCGGGACGCGTATAATTTAAGTTGATACTCGGACCTAAATTCCGAATTTGTCTTCAGATTTAATAATTTTCTGGAGTTAGCTTTTTTAGTTTTGTGAAAGAATAAAACAAACAAAATTAAGACAAAATTTGTAAAACGATATATCGCCCAAAATTGTGTTGGGCGCTCATGGAAGAAATTTCTATCGTTTTTTAAGGAAAAAGATAGCCCAAAATACGACAAAGCGCCCAATCTGGCAACCGTGGCCACGGGTTTTCCCCTTATAATAAAAATCTTTATTATAATTTTTTTAATCTCCATATATGGATCATACCTATTCACTTTTGCATATGCATGTGTATGTGTTCATAAATGAACGATTTTGTACCCCATTTACCAATAGCGTCTCCCAAAAAAAATAGCCACACCCTTTCAAACACTAAATGCCGTGTTGTCAGGGGCAACAATCCACTACAACTCGAACAATAAAGGTGAGTGGTTTGAAGGTAAGCGTTTATGTGGTGAATTGAAACATAGGTGGCTTTTAGGTTCCTGTCTAGGGTCGGGTGAAATGCGACCGGGTGAGTTGCGATGACCCCCATCTTGGACTTATTTTGAAAAGTTGCATGTGATTAATATATAGATGGCGCTTTTGCGTTTGTCTTAAGTCAGAAGATGACAGCGCACACGCAACTGTTCTGTCACTAAAGAATTCGAATTCCGTAACTTGTTTTCCCTGAAAACAAGGCCGCTGACAATTTGTATGCGAAATAAATAATTCTAAGTGAATTAACACCCAAATTGTATTTAAATTCGCCCATAAAATTCCTCCCAAAGGCTTTCAAATGCTTATTAAAAGCAAAAAACGAAACACAATTTACGAAATCACCAAAAATATCAGCTGTTGTGTCAAAATAATTCGAAAAATCAGATTGGCCATAGCATTAATTTGACATTTCACCAGATGATGGCATAAGCTGTCCAATCGAAGTGTAACAAATGATAAAAAATTAAACAATTTCTACTTTCGAAATTAAAAGTAAAAACAAAAAATGAGTGGCAGTAATCTAAAAATATTATTACCGTATCATTTTGTCCTCAAAACTAATATGTATGAACGTTTTAACGGTTGCATTGGCAGGAAGTCGCTATTATGGGCAGGTACAAAAAAAAAACGATTTTTTTCTTTTACTCACCTATGACATAAATGTCAAATGTAGCTCTGTTTGTTTTTAATTTTAGACATTTCGACCTGTGGAGAGTGTGTTCAGAGACCGAACTCTACATGTAAACCTAGTCAGCTTAGGAGATTAATTTTTAATCTCCATTTTATGAGATTAATTTTTGTATGATAAATCTCGAGATTTATTCGAGGTTAACGAAAATTAATCCTAATCTCGGAGTTCATCTCCGGTGGAAACGTAGCATTACGTATATGTGGGTATGTGAGAATTAATTTTTACTTAAGTATAAAACACATAATTAAGCATGTGAGAAAAAAAAACCCAAAGTTAAGAGTAAATGTGTGGTATTACCGCTGAATTCTGTATCGCTTTCATCGTACAATGCATGGTGATCTGCAACAGTGGTAATGTATCACACGTTTATTGTTGAAATTATTCTCTTGATATCAGCGATTCAGTATATCTATGTAACTATCTCAAGATCGCTTCAAAAGTCTAAGATAAACAAAAATCGATTATTTAAAGAGCAGTGAGAATTGTATTTTAAATAATTACCGAAGGATTTTTGCTAATACTTCTCGTTTTCGCATAATCAACTTAATGTCCTCACTAATTTTACTGCCGCGCAAGGCGAAATCGAACACTTTAGATATCGGACAGAGGGAACGTGCGAATATTTCGTAATAGCCTGGAGAGGCGAAGGTTGGCATTAGATTCTCGTCACCGTCATTAAAATATTTCATTATTTATGAGGCAGTTTTACAGTTTAAAAAACGTTTGCACAAAATATGCAACTGGTTTCACAAATAAAATATTTTTATTTCAGCCGAACTGTCAACGGGAAAAAATTCAACACGGCATTATGACAGCTTGAAGAAAGTTCAATTACCTATTTCACCTGCCGCCATTTAGAACTATTTTTTGGTTATTCACTCGTATTCACAGATAGAAAAAGAGGCGGAGGCGCTTTTTTCAAAACTGGCTCTATGGATCTCTTCTTTTTGCCTGAAGCTGGTGGTCTATTCTCTCTGGTTTGTGGTTGAGAACAGTACCTACAAGATTTGCATGCGCTGGGAGCAAACGCTACCTATAACTACCTATTAAAAAATGTTTCTCCCACAGGCTAACATTTTCAGGGTCTTAATAAGAGTCGCTGAAATGGATATTTTTGTTTTTTGAATGTGGAATAAAATAATCGAAAAGAATAATTTCGTTTTTCCCATTTGATTAAAATAATCACAAAGTGTGAAAACCGCACATCTGGCAACGCTGCAAAACCCCATAATCTCATTCGAACACAATGTGAGTGTGTGAATAGAATTAATCAGTAATCCAACAATCTGATTTGTCAACAGTACTACGATTTAAGGTTGCATCTAGCTGTTTCATGTATTGTTTCTTCTTGTGGAACGACAAAAAAATATCCGTTTGACAATGGTTTCCTTTTTGCTAAATTTATTTGGTTGTGGTACAGGAACTCATCTCATCTTGGACTTATTTTGAAAAGTTGCATGTGATTAATATATAGATGGCGCTTTTGCGTTTGTCTTAAGTCAGAAGATGACAGCGCACACGCAACTGTTCTGTCACTAAAGAATTCGAATTCCGTAACTTGTTTTCCCTGAAAACAAGGCCGCTGACAATTTGTATGCGAAATAAATAATTCTAAGTGAATTAACACCCAAATTGTATTTAAATTCGCCCATAAAATTCCTCCCAAAGGCTTTCAAATGCTTATTAAAAGCAAAAAACGAAACACAATTTACGAAATCACCAAAAATATCAGCTGTTGTGTCAAAATAATTCGAAAAATCAGATTGGCCATAGCGTAAAATTCGAATCCATTTTCACTACTATTTACAAAACACTTCCTACGATTTAAAATATCTTTGTATTAATTTCGAGATTGATAGTTATTCTAAAAAAAAATCCATTTCAGATTATAAAATAATAAGAACATAGTTTTTAGAAGTTTTTGTATTAAGTTGCACAGATAAAGATTCAATTATATCTAGTGTTTAACGTTTTTTTTTTGCTGTGTGTCAAATTAGAATGATCTAAACGACAAAAATATAGTTTCGAGAAAACAATGTACCATCATACGTGAATTTAACGAAACGCTTTCAACCGAAATAAAAACAACGACTTTAAATAGTGCCAATATTTCAATTTTACTATTTATTTAATTTATTAAGCTGATAATATTAAACTACGTTTCTGTTGTATAATTTGTTTAATGAGTGGATTTTATTGGCAGATATGTGGCGATTATCACAAACCTTGGTGTCATTAAAACACTGAACTCAGTTGCATGAAGAATATCGAAGTCCAATTGTACATAATATGGAGCATTTAAACATTAATACAAAATGTTTTTCCTAATACTGATAGCTTCTAAAATAAAAAATTACCTACTTCAACTGATATTGCTTTTTTCATATACCTAAAACAAAAGTGATATAAATTACTGCAATATACTGAGGTATATATTTTTATACTTTTCAATTCGACCTTAAGGACTAAAATTAGTACAAAGAAAAACGGTCGCTACCATTTTTAAATACATATAAATACGTAGCTAGGTATGCATCTATAAATACCTAATAAAATAAAAATTAATGCGTTAATTATAACCAACTTAATTTAACCAAAAATAAGTCGTGTTTGTTTTCCTAATATAAGTTGTTTAGTATTCACTTTTTTTGCTTCCAGCTCCAGTTAACTTTTTTAGTCGTTTATGTAACATCCTCGTCAAAAATTTCCAAATGATTCCTGAACGACCATATCCAATATTAATAATTGTCTTCAAAAGAAACTAGCTGTCATTTTCAATAATTTATTTCTAAATGAGTAGATGAATTATCGTGGTGTGCAAATTGAAAAAAAAAGTACTAAGGCTAAATGGGAGAACTTAGAAAACATTTTTTATCTATTTAAAATCTTTGATGTCTTTATTATAAATAAAAGGAAGTTATTGAACAATTATTAAATTTGGATGTGAACTGTTTTACTTTTTTTTATTCTCTCTGATTTTCCATTCAATCTACCGAATTTTTGCAATTATGTATAAGTGGCAACACTTGTGCTTCAAACTCATCGACATTACATTTGACGTTTTACAGCCACGGGTTTTCCCCTTTTAATAAAAGTCTTTATTATAATTTTTTCAATCTCCATATATGTATCATACCTATTCACTTTTGCATATGCATGTGTATGTGTTCCTAAATGAACGATTTTGTACCCCATTTACCAATAGCGTCTCCCAAAAAAAAATAGCCACACCCTTTCAAACACTAAATGCCGTGTTGTCAGGGGCAACGATCCACTGCAACTCGAACAATAAAGGTGAGTGGTTTGAAGGTAAGCGTTTATGTGGTGAATTGAAACATAGGTGGCTTTTAGGTTCCTGTCTAGGGTCGGGTGAAATGCGACCGGGTGAGTTGCGATGACCCCTGCTGACGCGTTAGCAAGACTTCCACTAAATGAGAAGACAGGTGATGATTTTTTTATGATAAATTGGTTCAATGTGTCTAACGATTTACCTATTAAATTAGGAGAGGTGGCTGATGCTACTAGACAGGATCCGACGCTAAGCAAAATATATGATTACGTAATGAGTGGGTGGCCGGAATCAATTACTAGCAAGGACATTAGATGCTATTTTCAAAAACAAGAATGTTTGGCTGCGGAAAACGGTTGTTTGTTTTAGGGAGAAAGAGTAATAGTTCCTTCAAATCTGAAAACTCAAATTCTAGGGTATTTACATGATGGGCATATTGGCATGGCTAGAATGAAGGAATTTGGAAGAGCGTATGTTTGGTGGATAGGTATAGATAGTGATGTGGACAGTTATGTGAAAGAGTGTAAAGTTTGCGCTATGACTGAAAATAAAAAGAAGTCAGCCGATCCCAATCCGTGGCCTAGAGCAGAAGAACCTTTAGAGAGGATTCACTTAGATTTTTGTCAGTTGGGAAGTTATAATTTTTTGGTGTTAATAGATGCTTACTCAAAATTTATGGATGTCAAGTTATTTAATCGCACTACGGCTCTATCACTTATATCAACTTTGCGAACAATATTTGCTTATTTTGGACTGCCAAAAGAAATAGTTGCTGACAATGGGCAGCCATTTGCCTCGCATGAATTTATAGAATATTGTAATAAAAACTCAATTAAAGTTTTAAAATCGCCACCATACCATCCGCAATCTAACGGATTAGCCGAGCGAGCAGTGCAAACTTTTAAAAGTTCTTTAAAAAAGTTTTTGATAGATTTTAAAACGAAAAGTCTGCCGATACAATGGAAGATTGACAATTTTCTTTTTCAATATAGAAATACCCCGACCACAACGATGCATAAATCTCCAGCACAACTAATTTTCAAATTTACGCCTATTACATTGCTTAATAACTTAAATAGAAGAACATTTAGTAATGAATTAAAAGGGAAGAGAAATGAGAATATAAGTGAGGAACGTAATACAGAAGTAAAAACTGAAATTAGGAAAGCCAAATAGGTTACTTTAAATGGAATTTGTAAATTTAAGCCGAATGAGATTGTAAGATATAGAAACGTTTATAAAGATTATTGTAATTGTGTACTAGCACAGATAATCAAGCAGTTAAGTAGAAGCATATATGAAATAGACATAAATGGTGTTAGGAGAACGGCACATGTAGGTGATTTGAAAAAAGCATATCATGTAAAAAATGTTAGATTTTTACCGTCAAATATTAGAATTCCTATAGAGTACCCAATAAGAATTGAAGAAGAATTGTTAAATAAAAATAAAAGAAGCCGAAAAGAATTAGAAAACAATTCCGATAGCGATAATGATAACCAAGGCAAAGAAAAAACGAAACAGAAATATGTTACACTCAGACGTTCGAAAAGAATAAAATTAAAACAACAAAATAAGAAAACAGTTTACAGATAAAACAATATTGTACATTTAATTAACTATTAAAAAAAAATGAATTATGAACTTTTATTTTAAGGCTGTTGCTATTCGCACGTTGTTCGGGACACGACTCCGTAACGAAATGTCAGAGTTTATATTGCGTCAAGTTGGGGTATGTGGCTCGCTACGCTCGCGGCAAGGACTCTAAACTCCAGTATAATCATTTTCGGACATTATGCCGTACGTTTTGGATCCAACTTTTCTATTTATAAAGAGATTTTAATGAAAATAGGATTACGTTACGTTGATTACGTAGTCGTGTCCCGAAAATCGGTAAACGTCAGTTCAGTACAAAATCTGTCAAAATGAACGTGCGAATAGCCACTTCGTTATTTTAAAATGGAAGAAGTGTTATATATGGAATTATATGAAGTATAAGAGAATTAGTATAGTTGTATTGGTAAGCATAGCATGTAAGTTTAGGCTAAGTTAGTTTTAAGATTAGACAATAAAGTCAGTTGTCGTCTAACAACCAAGCGTGTTCTTTTATTTGGTCGGTCGTCTATTCTGTCCCTAACACTGCATAATGCGGGGCTCTGTGCAGATCGACCTTTCTTTCCCTAGCTACTCGTGGGAACAAAATTTCAACCTTAAACAAAAACAAAAAAAAAAAAAAAAACAAAACAACAACTACGGACGCCAGCGGCGCCACCCCATGCAACGCGTGGAAGAGCATCTACAGGATCTCTGTATAGACGATGCTGCTGTCAGTGAGTGTTCGATGTTATCGGACGAACTCACTGACAAAACAACTGCTGCATGCTGCAGCTACCCCCGTCCCACTACACCTACCCCGGCTGACCTGAAGAACAGGTCGCTTGGTCGAGAGACCAGGGCCCTATTTCACCAACACTTTTCACTTTGCATTTTGCAAATTTTCAAAAAATTTAATTCCTGCAAAGTAAAGTGCGATGTGTTTCATTAAGAATGCAAAGTTCTCACGACTTTGCATTTTGCGATTTTTGACAACTTTTTGCAAAGCGCAAAGTCTAGGTGTTTCACCAACTAAAAACAAAACTTTGCATTATAATTATTCTTTGCACATTATTGCAAAGTAAATACATTTTTTTCTGTTCTCTGGCATCGGTCGGATAATAATTAACGCAACGGCTCATTGAGCTCAAATTCACAGACAGTCAGTTTATTTTTCTATTTTGCAGTACGAAGTGTGCAAGGGCTTCGCTAGTTTATTAATAAATGCATTTTCAATCAGTCCTATTCTGTACCTGTGAGTACGCTTAATATTACTAGTAACTAAACTAGTAGAGCTAAGAGATGTTTCACTAACAGCTGTTTTTATTATTTCAGTCAAAAGGCGCTGTAAGATTAAAGAAATATTATTTAGGTCTTCTATTGAAGAAAGTTGGAAAAGGAATAATATTAATTTTAAATTTCAATCGAACTTATAGACCATGAACTACTGAAATCTAAAATCTAAAGAATAAAGCAGCTGTACAATTGTTCACTTCCGACAGTTTTGAATGGCATTGGCAACCCTATTGACGACATTAGCGACGCAATTAACGACACTAACGACATCAGAGTGTCGATGTCGACAATAAAAAACGACGCGTCATGGAACTACACTGTTCGGTGCATAGCAGGTACTCCATGATATGATATTGGCCTCCATTTCCATTCCAACGTATAAAAGTTTTTGCAAGGGACTTAAGCAATTATTTCTTTGTCCGTTAAACCTTAGATTATGTCCAATTTTTGTCAAAACACATTCAATATTTGTCTTTGTTAAAGGGAAGCTTTCTAGGGTTGAAAATAATTTGCAACTAGATGACCCGAGGAGCTTCGTACCAACCGGGCGAATATAATAAGAATGCCAGAAAATTAGCTTATTCGTTTCAGTTGTTTTCGAGATACCTACACGAATTTTTTTTTATCCACTAGGTACATACATATATATTCACTTTGTCATTACATTTATAACGATAAGAAGGAGTCACCAGAGACTCTATAAAGTCTGTCTGTCCGTTTGCCTGTTGAAAACACGTAGCGTCCAAACGAATTGACCTAGGCGAATGAAATTTTGTCAGAGGACTTCTTTTTACCGTGTAGTCAGATTTGTATTGAAAATTGTCGGTTAAGTAATTCTGATGACTTCCACACTAATTTAAACCTAACAGAATCACCTTTGGGACAAATAAAAATATTTTCTCAACATTTGAGTTCAATTGGTTCGGTGGTTTTCGAATCTCCATTTATTAAATTTTTCGACTTTTGAGGTTTTTACAATTTGTTTCCCTTAATACGACTCATTGTAAACTATTAGGACCTATCCTCTTTGTCTTTAAAGCGTGTTTCGAAACGGTTCATTAAATATTTTTTAACTATTTCCACGTTCCACCAACTGTTCAATAAAACCTCAACTGCAAATGATTTTTTCTCTTTGCATATTATTGACAAACTTTTCACGATTTTAAATGCAAAGTGCAAATCTAATTTGTTTGGTGAAACGAAATGATCGAATTCTTTGCAAATTCGCAAAACTTTGCACTTTGCAAAAACATGCTTTGCACTTTGAAAATTTGTTTTTGGTGAAACGAATTTTGCAAAGAGGAAAAATTTTCAACTTTGCAAAGAAATAATTTCCTCTTTGGAAATTTGCGTTTGGTGAAACGGAATTCGCAAAGATAAATTGCAAAATTGCAAAATGCAAAGTGAAAAGTGGTTGGTGAAATAGGGCCCAGGGCAGCTCTTCGCATCCTGGCCCGTCTACATTCAAAGGCCGAAAAAGAATGGAGCGAGTCGGATGAGGTGTCCAACGCTTCCAAGAAGGCCCGCTCCACAAAGAGCTCAAAATCCTTTTTGGAAGCGGTCAAGGATAACCTGATAGTCGCGGTGGTGGACCTCTCAGACGAGGAGGGCAAAATCTCCTACGAAAAATGGGGTGTTATCGAAAATCTGGTAATGAACCACCTATGTGAGTACCTGCTCACCAATCAACATCCCATCTCATATACGGACGCAGGATGGCATCAGGGGTCAGTCAAACTGATTGCCTGTGATGACCAGCGGTCGGCCGACTTCATTAAAGCAGCCATCGGCAGCCTTGCGGAAGTTTGGCCAGGAGCCAGGCTTGAGGTTGTGGACCGGAGTTCGATCCCCCACCGACCGAGAGCCAAAAAAATTCATTTGTAGTTGAAACCCGATGTCGAACCAGTGATTGATTGTCCGCGGCGAATACCATTTAGTCTCATGAAGCCACTTAAAGAGGAGCTGAAAAGAATGCAAGATATTGGAGTAATTGTCAAAGTCGAGGAACCAACTGAATGGGTAAGTTCTATTGTGTTAGTCCAGAAATCCAATGGAAAACTGCGATTGTGCCTGGATCCCCGAAATTTAAATAAGGCTTTGCTAAGGTCTCATTTTCAATTCCCGAATATCGATGAATGTAAAACTCGCGCGGCTAATGCAAAATTTTATTCAATTCTTGACGCTAATTCGGCCTTCTGGGTTTTACCTCTTGATGAAGAGTCATCAAAACTCTGTACTTTTATGACTCCTTATGGAAGATACCGATTTTTAAGATTACCATATGGCATTAATGTAGCGCCCGAAATCTTCCAATCCGAAATGGAAGAAAACTTTAAAGATATTGAAAATATATTTATATACATGGACGATTTTTTTGTATTGGGATCAACCATAGAAGAGCACAATAAAACGCTCAAGATCGTGCTCGAGAGAGCAAAGTCAATAGGGCTAAAATTTAATATATCCAAGTCGAAATTCCTCCAAAACGAAGTTAAATTCATTGGTCACGTATTAAGTCCGAAAGGGTTACGTCCCGATGAAAATAAATTTGCAAAATGCCACGTCCCGAAAATGTGTCAGACCTCCAAAGATTTTTGGGAATGGTCAATTATGTAGGATCATTTCTTAAAAATCTGTCTACGCAAACTTCAAATCTGCGTCAACTGTTGAGAAAAGATGTATTGTGGCATTGGTCTTCTAAGCATAATGAAGAATTTGAAAATTTGAAAAACCTTGTCTGTAAAGCACCAGTCTTACATACTATGATCCGAAAAAACCTCTTTCTTTGTCTGTAGACGCTTCTAAGAACGCACTAGGAGCAGTCATTTCTCATGATTCCTCTCGGATCGCGTATGCTTCTGCAAAGCTGACATCATGTCAACAAAATTATGCTCAAATTGAGAAGGAGCTCCTCGCAATTCTTTTCGGTTGCACAAAATTTTACCAATACACCATTGGTAGACACGTAGTTGTGGAGACCGACCACAAACCCTTAGTCCCTTTATTTAGTCGCCCTCTGTATAAAATACCGGTGCGCCTGCAGAGATTCATGCTTCGGCTTCAGTCCTACGATTTAGAGGTAGTCTACAAACCAGGAAAATATCTTTTTGTTGCCGATACATTGTCAAGGGCAGCTCTTCCGGAAAATGCCTTAACAAATTTTGACCATGAATTACGTCTACACTGCAATCTTCTCACTAAAACTTTGTCCGCAACCGAATCAAAAATAAAATAAATTCGCTGTGCGACTTTGAATGACAAGGTTCTTGGCCTAGTCAAGAAATACCATCAAGATGGCTGGCCTGTATCTAAAAATTCGGTTGATGAACTAGCTATGCCCTACTTCAATATAAGAAACGATCTTCAAGTGATAGACGAGTTAGTTTTTAAATGTAACCGTTTGGTCATACCAAAGTCTATGCGTCACGAAATGCTCCTACTACTACACGAAAGTCATATGGGCATAGAACGTTCTAAAAACCTAGCCAAAGATTATATGTTTTGGCCAAACATAAATCATGATATTGAAAATGTCGTCAGCAATTGTGAAACTTGTATTCGTCACAGGAATGCAATTCCAAGAGCACCGTTAAAACCTCACGAGGTCATCTCAATTCCGTGGTTTAAAATCGGCATTGATTTATTCGAATTTAAAAAGAATACCTACCTATTACTAGTAGATTATTTTTCGAAGTACATAGAAATAGCACTTTTGAATAATGGCCACTCGAGTCGCTTTGTTATCACCCAATTAAAGTCAATTTTTGCCCGCCATGGTATACCTGAGGTTATGATAAGTGATAATGGTCCACCATTCAACTCCGAAGAGTTTAAACATTTTTCTTTGGAATGGAACATTGAGCACTTAACGTCAAGTCCGTATCTGTCACGCTCTAATGGGCTTGCCGAAAGATGTTTCCAAACCATTAAAAAGTTATTTTTAAAATGTGAGGAAACAAACTCGGATCCTTACATAGCACTTTTGCACTATAGGACTACCCAAAAAGGAAATACGAGTTCTCCTTCGGAGCTTTTAATGTCACGAAAACTACGAACAAGGCTTCCGGCTATTGAAGATACTTTCAAGGCCCAGTTAGTTGATGTTAAAAAATATGAAAAGCTTGCGAAAGAAAAACAAAAAAAAAGTCGAATCGTATTATAATCAAGGCACAAAAGCACAAAAACCATTGCATGAAGGCGAACGTATATTTTAAAAGAAAACTTTAAGTTCAGAATGGTTTCCGGGAACAGTTTTATCCAAATGTCGAGAACCGCGATCATATATGGTTAGTGGAGAGAATGGTATTCATTACAGGTGATCTCGTCAACACATTTTTGAATCTCCTATCGATGTTTCCGCTGAGGAGAATACCAGTAATATACAAAACAATCAATCATCGGAAGAAACATCGGGCACTCAAAAGGAAACTATATGTTCTCCAAAATCATCTACGAATAACGACTTTGTTACACCTCGCTATGGAAGGCAAGTAAAACCTCCTGACAAATTTACTTATTCCAATTTTAATTAATAAAAAAAAAAAAAAAACAACTACTTTTACTTTTATTCTACATTACCTGAACTACACAGTGTATTATTAAATTTTGAAATATTATGTTAAAGTTAAATTTATTTTTTGTTATAAAAAAACTTTTACTTTTCTTCCAAATCACTTGAATTTGAAATATTATAACCATTATGAAGGTAAATCTATTGTAGTTATAATTATAAATAATCACCCCTATTCCCGTTGGCGTTTGTCGTAAACGCCTAATATTTCATTTCGGTTTTAAGTCAGAGTTTGTAACTTTTTTGAGACAAGCGATTTGAAAATACAGTGAACACATAGAAAAAGAAGCAAAATCGTTAACAAAAGTTTGAAAAAAAATCTGAATATCGTTTTTATAACGTCACGACAAAAGAGTCGTATTCGTATATGACAAACGCCAACGGGAATAAGGGTGAATATCTGCAGAGGGAGATGTTGTATAATGTAATAGTATACGTATACCGCTTTATGTATTAGTATGAATGTGAATATACTCTCTCATGTATATATCTTATATAGCTGGCTCTTAACAGCCAGTCTTTGATAAAACTTAAAACAGACCAGTCGTCTTTTCATTAATACAACAGATAATAGACATCACCTTCGTAAGTACGTCCCTTCTACGGAACTTGAAATGGCGGGTCAGCGAAGAATATACCCAAAGCGACCATCAGGCAATAATTTTTGAAACCACTGAAAGGAGAAAAGTACAACAGCCTAAGCCAGTATTGGAGCCAAAATGGAAGGACACACTCTTTGACGAGGATATGTTTGAGGAAGCGATCAGCACCGGCAACCAAGGTAACAATGGAGCTGCAACTGCAAAGACCCTTTCGCTTCAACTAATCCGCACCATCACCACAGCCACAAACCAGTAAGAATAGACCGTCGACTCCTCCCACATAACGGACTTTGCCTACAAGCTGCCGGCGAGACCAGGATTTTTCATGTATTGGTGCTGTACAAAATCAAAGGGGCGCCATTAACGCACGCATACTTGAAAAATCCTGGTCGCATGGTATTGCATAGAAAAACATTGCCGCCATTAATTTTGACATTTACACGTATTCACAGACAGGGAAATTCTTTCCGGGGGGAATCGGGTAGGTGTACGGGAAGTCGGCGGTCTATTCTTACTGGTTTGTGACCACAGCGTGTGATGCAGCAATGCCCAGAAGAGTAGGGAGTAAAAGGGCCCAACCGTGCTACTGGTGGAATGAGGAGATAAAAACACTTAGAGCAGCGTCCAACGATCCAGAGGAAGACCAAACTTCCAACAACTCTTGGAGCGCTTTGGAACCGCGAGGCACGCGCTTAAAAACGCCATCAAAGAATAACAGCATACAGGATGGTTATGAAAAAGCTGAAGAGCAATAGGTTCCCCCAAAAAACATGTCCAGTTATGCTGAAAGCAATTGTCGAGCACTTGTTTCCGCAAAGGATGTCGACTGCATGCAATATAATAAGAACAAATACAGTGGAGAATATACCAATCATTACTCAGGACGAGCTCTTTCAGGCTTGCAGAAAGATAGGCGATAAGAAAGCCCCTGGACCGGATGGAATCCCAAATAAAGCACTGAAAGTCGCTGTTCAAAAACGGCCGGAGCTTTTTGTAAAAACAATGCAAAAGTGCCTAGACGAAGGTATTTTCCCTGATCCGTGGAAACTGCAACACTTAGTACTGCTACCGAAAGGGAACAAACCGCCTGGAGAACCATCTTCATACCGTCCAATATGTCTACTGGACACAATGGGGAAGATCCTTGAGCGTATAATATACAATAGATTGCTCACTGTTGCAGAGGAAAAAGGAGCATTGGTAGGAAATCGCGATCTACCGTAGACGCCATAAAATCGGTAGTCGATATAGCTGCTAAAGCGATAGAAGGAGAAAGATGGCGATTTTGAACCAAAGAGTATTGTGCTGTAGTAACGCTGGATATAAGAAACGCTTTTAACTCGGCTAACTGGACCTTCATTAGGAGATCACTATCCAGAATGGATACACCATACTACCTGAGAAAAATAGGTACAAACTACTTCACCAACAGGAAGCTAAGGTACGAAACTGAGGAAGGAGTGAAGTACTACAATGTCTCCGCGGGGGTTCCACAAGGATCGGTTCTGGGTCCCCTCTTATGGAACATAATGTATGACGGAGTCTTTCGACTATCACTACCTAAAGGAGTCCAACTCATAGGATTCGCTGACGACATCGCTGTTGTTACTGTAGCAAAACAAATACGGGAAATAGAATTAGTTGATCCCTATCATCGAAGTGTGGACAAACCGAGCACACGGCAGCTGCAGCTACCACCTTACACAGTTCCTGTCTGGACACGGCGGCTATCGGAAATACTTGCACCGGTTTGGACACGATAGCTCACCACTTTGTCCAAAATGCTCAGAAGAAGAAGAAGATACCGAACACGCTGTGTTCTACTGCGAACGTTTCCAACAATGTAGAAATAACCTGCCCAGTCCGCAACAAATTATAAACGACATGGTGAACTCGGAAGATACCTGGACGGAAATCAGCACACTAGTTATTAGTGTACAAAATGAGCTGCGACGAATTGAAAAAAGAAGGCGAGAAGAAACAACGAACACTGTGACTAGAGCATAAATTGCTAACCAGCCCCGCGAAGTAATACCTAACGGCAGTCCCGCGGGGAGAGTGGTTGAAGGATGTCCTGGCATCGATTATTCGGGTTTCCGAATCGTGCATGTTGGTAGCACGGGCTACCGCATCTTTAGAAGATTACGACATCCATTGGCGCAACTAAAAAAAAAAAAAAAAACACACACACATAATTTCATCGATGGACGCGAGCCAAACAAAAAATCATCAAAACCAAATATAATATAAACACAATGAATTCACACTTTAATCGTTTAAATTTTAATTCCACTCACCTGAATCACACTGGATCACAATTATTTCCACATTGAATTACTTTTAAACTTAATAAACACTCGATTTAAATCCCGAACCACCGTCACTTTATCAACGACAACGACATCGACACAACCTTCCGTAATTAGATAAGGCAATATTGTTGTACTACGAAAGCTTCACCGTCAGCAGCAGCAGCTGCTTTTACAACACAACAAGCAAGAACAGTGCACTAGCCCAGCTGCATGCAAGAACCATCCTCATTATTATTGAATGAGAAAGGCTTACGGTTCTATATATCATCAAAATACTATTTGAACGACAACGGAACTATGCGTAAAACTGGCTGCAGGCTGTATTAACTTAGTTTTTTATCCTTATAATTATAGATAGGGCTTCTTGCCTCAATTACAAAAATCAATTTTTCTCCATCTACGTCCATATTTGTTAAAATTTGCGCACGGAGTAAACATAGAAGCAAATAAAGGTGAAAAGTGCAACGAAAGAAGAAAATAAAAACAACGGATTTTAAATTTTGTTTCGCAAAAACAACAGGTTAGCTATCGGCAACGAAACATGTTTTTCTGATTTGCTTTGGTTTTTATGTTTCGTTTCATTTGGTGTGTGTTGCGCCATAAAAAAGTATGCAATTATCAACAACGACGCTGATTCGAAACAGTTTTGTTGTATTCGGTGTGTGTTGCTCGTATGCAATGGCATGTATTTTCGACAACCACAACCGAAAGGCTTCAAAACAAAAACGTGTGTTTTGTTTCGTTTGATTTGGTGTGTTTTGTCTCATAAGAAACCATGTTCTCTTGTTTCAGGAAACAAAAAAACACGTTTTGCTTTATCCGGTGTGTTTTCAGCCTTAGGTTTTTGATTCTTAAATCAAGAAAACGTTTTTTATTTGAACACACACCGAGCACCGAACACACAGTGTGCGTTGAAATAAAACAAAACGGAATTTCCGATGCTTTTAGTGCTTTTTCAGTTGCTATTTCTTTCCACAGCTTATCAATAGTAAGTTTATTGGCATGTTCCTTATCCTTATAATTATAGATAGGGCTTCTTGCCTCAATTAAAAAAATCAATTTTTCTCCATCTACGTCCATATTTGTTAAAATTTGCGCACGGAGTAAACATAGAAGCAAATAAAGGTGAAAAGTGCAACGAAAGAAGAAAATAAAAACAACGGATTTTAAATTTTGTTTCGCAAAAACAACAGGTCAGCTATCGGCAACGAAACATGTTTTTCTGATTTGCTTTGGTTTTTATGTTTCGTTTCATTTGGTGTGTGTTGCGCCATAAGAAAGTATGCAATTATCAACAACGACGCTGATTCGAAACAGTTTTGTTGTATTCGGTGTGTGTTGCTCGTATGCAATGGCATGTATTTTCGACAACCACAACCGAAAGGCTTCAAAACAAAAACGTGTGTTTTGTTTCGTTTGATTTGGTGTGTTTTGTCTCATAAGAAACCATGTTCTCTTGTTTCACGAAACAAAAAAACACGTTTTGCTTTATCCGGTGTGTTTTCAGCCTAAGGCAAGAAGAAGCATCTGATGTGAAATCAATAATGGGTATGGACAACCACAACAACAAGAAGAAAGAGACTTCGACAATCGTTACACCGCGTCTCCACGAGCAATATTTCATAGCTTGCCATCTGTCATTTCTCATAGAAAGAATTAGAGGATAGTATGCAATAAAATGTAGGGTGGGCATTTCATATCTTACTATTTCCATAGCCATCACACGAAAACACATGCGTCACAACAAAAAAGTACGCCCCATAGAATACTATCGATAGCAAGCTATGAGCTGAGCAATATATGGAATACCATTTTTCATAGAATACTATTTGTGGTCTCCACGAGAAATTTTCATAGCATACTATATGGCAAACTATGAAATATTGCTCGTGGAGACGGGGTGTTAATACACTGGCAGGGGGGAGAATGTTGATCTTACGAATTACGATCCACAAACAAGAAAGCATACCTACGTCCCAAGTGCTGAAGTGTGGAACGCACTCATTCATCAAAAATGTCCCATTGGGGGATATTTTCATGCACCTGTCAAATTATGTAAATATTGTATATAAACAAATCTATAAAAGACAATCGTTTTTCGGCAAATACGTATATTCAATTTTATAACGTAAAAGAAGTAGGTAGTTGCATTTTTATTGGATAGCGTTATTACGGATTTTTCTTTTCTTTGGTTGAACAGTTGCAGTTGGCGAAACAGTTTTTATATAATTCTTGGTTCAAACAAAGAACAGTATTATTTGAGACTCATTATGTTGTAATTCATCAGTTAGTAAAGTAAAATAATATATATGTCCACTTTTGCAAATAATTAATCACCCCTATCGTGGAATCCGCCGGGGGGAATTTGTAACATATTATAGTATTACTAATCCTACATAAAAATATAGATGGTAACACGTATGATATATTATTTGTAGGTATTGTACACAGTAGGTATTGGGTCGGTTGAGTATGGGAATTCGGCGCTAGAAAGAGACAGAAAATGTGCGAGAGAGCGATAAAGCGAGATGGAAGATTGGCTGTGGCTGGGTGCCTGTGGCTATGCGTAGGTGGTAGGTAATGAGTTGTTGATTTTGTTGGTTTTTTTTTTTTTTTGGCTGTGTAGGTTTGGTTAAGGTGAGGTGAGTCATGGCGGGCGAGTGTTGGTTTTTTTTTGCGGAGGGAGAGGGGTTCATATGCTGGCAATGGGTTCAGATATGTTAGCGATGTTCAATGTAGGCGAAGGCAATAATCCAGCCCATGGTTGGACGACGTAGCGATAGTCTCATCTTTATCATTGTCATGGGCGAATGTAGAACAACAAACATAAATACGTAATCAATAATGCGCAGGCTGGTCGGTGGATTTATTTTGTTTATTATTATTGCGAAATCAATACCTAATGCGCTGGCTGGTTGATGGATCTATTTTTTAGATTTGTGAGGGTGGTCGGTTTACTTGGGAGATAAGGGAATTATTTTGTTGCATTTAGTTGTGCGGTTGGTTATTGTTTAAGTTTGATGGTTTGTTTACGGGATGCTGACAAGGGGGAGAAAGATTCATATGCAGTGAGGTTGAGATGGCAAAATTGTTATCTTTGCGAACACATAATCCAGTCGATGGTTGGACGACGTAGCGATAGTCTCATCTTTATCATTGTCATGGGCGAATGTAGAACAACAAACATAAATGCGTAATCAATAATGCGCAGGCTGGTGGTATATCGGTAGTTGGTGGATCTACATATTTTTGTTTATTATTTTTGCGAAATTAATAATGCGATGGCTGGTGGGATCGGTAGTCGATGGATTTATTTTGTTTATGATTATTTGCGAAATTAATAATGCGCTGGCTGGTTGATGGATCTGTTTTAAGATTCGTGAGGGTGGTCGGTTTGCTTGGAGATAAGCGTTGCATTTAGTTGTTCGGTTAGTTAAGGTTCAAGGTTGATGGTTTTGTTTACGGGATGTAGGCAAGGGGAGGTTGAGATTTTGAGTGCTCTTGGTGGATAGGTTGAAGAATTGCATAATTGGCAAGGAGGAATATGAGTATAGGTATATATAAAAGAATATACTTTTATGAATGTTCATTATATATGTTGCAATGATTTATGAGAGCAGAACAAATGAAATTGATATAACTGCAACAGAAATAAGAGGGAAATCCAAGATGCAATATAAGAGACATTTCAAAGATCGAGCGATAATGTTCAAGTTGACATTAAGACCGATAGGAAGATTTTTCCAGAGTGTGTTGACCTTCTGTAGAAGGAAAAATTGATGAAATAAAATACTTTTTTTTTCTTTCTATATCAATTGTGTTTTATTTATCCAAGAATTATGGGTATTGGGAAAACCAAGCCACTTAACATATACTTTTTCGCCTTTTGATTGTAACACTTTCTCCACAAGGAATGTAGTGGGAAATTTGGACTTTTGTAATTCTTCTTCGTAAAAGCTTCCGCTTACAGGTTGACCTTGATAGTCTTCTAATAAATACGTGGTTGGTCTGGTTGGATTTACTTTTCGTACTTTGAATATTTCTGTTGTCCAATTTGGGGTGTAGCCTTTTTCAAAGACATGTTTAAACTTGCTGATGCGAACATTATTGCCAACTTTAAATTTTCCTTTCAGAGCAACTTTTATATGGTTGAAAACGGTTGATTGTAATTCTTTTTCATTTGTCTTATCCACATCAACAGGACGTCTTTTTATGGTTCTATGCGTAGAGTGATTGTATGCCTTTACTATATCACTCAAAATAGGTATCCATTTGTAATTACCATTAAAGCTGAATTCTTTCCACATCTTCTCCTTGAGGGTGCGATTAAAACGTTCAACAATTGATGCTTTTAATATACTATAGGTTGAGTAGTGGTTAATTTTGTATTGTGCCATTAAATCCTTAAAGCTTCGATTGAAAAACTCTGTACCATCATCGGTTTGTAGATTTTTTGGTTTCCTGTGCGAGCTGTCAAAAATTGATTTCATAGCTCCCAGTATAGAAGACGAGGTTTTATTTTGTAGGGGAATTGCCCATGCGTATTTTGAAAATGTATCAATCACAGTCATGATATAGATATAACCATTGTTCTGCTTACTATGAGGTAACATCTCAACGAGATCGGCCTGCCATAAATCATCAAATCCTTTAATGATAACCCGCCGACGATTGAAATTTCTCCGCGCAGGTTTGTGTAGTTCCTCAACAACATTTCTCTTACTCATATTGTAACAGAATGAATAAAAAACGAAAGAAAGTCACATTAAAATAGTATTTTATTTTTCTAACTTTTTATATAATGATATTAATTTCTTAATTCTAATCAATTTGTTTTCAACCATATAACATGCGCAAGTATCTGGTCCTTCTTGACATAGATTTGTAGACCAAGGGCAATTGAAAAAATGACATCTATGAACAGAAGTGGTAGAAGATACGTTATCAAAGTTCCTTAGAAAAATAATACAATCTATCATTTCGCTGTAATGCTCATCCAGAAGAATGTGTTGATTTGATTTTAGGAACTTTAAAATCTCATCAAAGATCGTAGAAGTATTTATTGCAGACATGATTTCAAGTCGAATTCCCAATACGTACTAAACAGGTGGGTGCTTGACATTAGATACCGTGGTATATTTATACCTCTCGAGCATATCCGTCATATACTTTCCATTCTTATTGACCAGTTCAATAGTCTTCAAATTTTGTTCATCAGTGTATGATCGTAAAGTTTTATCCATTTTTTCCAGTTTGTCTTCGATGTTGCGCAGTTTTAAAAACTCATCATTTATGGTCGCCATGATAGCATTAAAACTGTTACCTACGTACTGGCGATGATTGTTTAAGACTTTATCTTGAACGGATACTTTGTTATCTACGTATTCCTTATTGGTAGCCTGATGAGGTAAAGTAGGAACACCTACATTGCTTAGACATTTTCCATCAATGTTAAAATCTCCATTTGGTAATAGTTTAAAACCTCCACCTGGAGGTCCTTGAGGGCCAATTGTTGATCTTGGGAAACGACCGGAACTCCTTCCGAACTTGTCAACACTCATTTTGTTAATAATAGTGTATTGTAGGGAGAGGCTTTAATAAATGATGTTTGATTCACGCAGCTCTTCCACTATAGAGTTTATTTCATTCTGAAGATTATTATTGCCAGCTTCTTGGGATGCGATCAAAAGTCTTAGTCTATCAACTAGTTCATTGGCATTATCCCAATAGACATAATCAACTGGATTATTAGAGTACACAGAGTATGATTTTCCCACTTTCTCTGTTAGACGCTTTAGTAGAGGTTGAATAACATGCTTGTACTTGTATCCTTTATTACCGTTGACTTGCAGAGTACTATCATGGTTTCTTAAATGGGCTTTTGTTTTTTGTAATATCCTAAGATATTCGTTCAAGTCTGAATCGGTATACCTATCTTTTTTAGGTTTCTGTCGAAAAATTAGTTCCTTAAGTCCATCCGTTCCAGGGAAAATTTCATCATCGATAACAAAATCCGCTTGTTCGTTAATTGAAAAGTTTGCACTACCTAATTTCACAGAGTTTGACTGTATATCGAAATATGGGCCATAGATTTTGTCACGATTAGAATCCGAGTATGACAATTGGTTGAATGGGGTACTTTGGTTGGTTGGTGTGCTAAATGAAACATCTTCTCCTGGTAGAGTTGATTCTGGAGATGAAAATTCCAAACTCTTCTTTATACCATAAAGTTTGCTAGAGGGACTTTGAAACTGTAATTGGCGTTTGACAGTTTCTTTTACATCTTCCACTGTATCATTATTGACTGCCTCAGTCTTAATGTTTCCAGTAAATAATTTTAGTGGATCAATTAAGGGCTTAAAAGTATCTTCAAATTCGGTTTTTCTCATAATTTTCCCCGTCTTTAGTAACATTTACTTTCTCTTTAAGGCCTTCTTTGTTTTTATAAGATTCTTCAATAATTTTTCATCTATATTCATATTTGAGCAGAATTCTTTAACAGGTAAACAGATTTGGTGTAATTCCAAACGGGGCTGTTGTATTTTCAAACGGGGCTGTTTCACTTTCAAACGGGGCTGTTTCACTTTCAAAGGGGGCTGTTGCACTTTCAAACGGGTCTGTTGCAGTTCCAAGTAGAGCGGTTACGGTTTAGATTCTATTCGCTTAGACGAATGCTTGACGACTGAGCAGTGCAATTGCTTCAAATGATTTCTTATACCTTCCATTATCATTACTTGAATCCTTATCAATAACCAGGAATCCATATGTATCTTTCCAGCATGTTGAACACAAGTTTCTGAATTGTTTAAATGTCATATCACAATTTACATGATCATTATATATATGTTTTAGATTAAGTTCATCTTGCTTGAAAAGAATCAAATAATTCGCATTATCTCGAATCAGGTGTTTCGGAATATGGGTATATGACTGACACAGGTAGAAGCTATCCACCTCGTTATGGCGGCCCATACAAAAATAGTCCCGTATATTATTTTGCTTATCGCATGCTACATCATCAAATATAAATATGGAATTTGGCTTTGCTTCAGAGGGTGGTATAATTTCGCTATTATTTGAAAATTCGTTATATTCCATGCCACTGATGGACTTTATTAGTCTTCTCAAATATGAATATTTCGGTTGATGTAGAGACTTTGAATAAATATAAACGTTTTCAAATTTTAATCCATTCGGGTCGAGGAGAATGCTTAACATGACATTTGTTTTTCCACAGTTTGATGGGCCCACAATTATCCCCGGAATACTATTGGGAAATAATGAGCCATGTTTCCTTTTCTCTTTGGTTTTACTATCGAAATTCTGTACCTTTATGGTGCCTGCTTGCTTTATAAACTTCATGTTACTAAGTGAAGACATTTAGTATAAAACGGCTTGTTTTATAGATAATCATTTCATAACCAAACCACTCAGCACGCGGTGATATAAAAATGATAGATTATCAGGTGCATCCTCTCAGTCGAAAACATACATTCCAAGGGTACGGACTAGTAAATTCCCTAATCAATAAACTACCTTTTGAACTGCATCTACCTTCATATAATTTTTGTGGTCCTGGAACTAAATTAAAAGAACGTCTTGCCAGAGGAGACCGTGGAATTAACCAATTGGATGAAGCTTGCCGTGAGCACGATATTGCATACTCAAATAATAAAAACTTGAACGATCGCCATATTGCTGACAAAATTTTAGCTGAGAAAGCCTGGCAAAAAGTAAAGGCTAAAGATTCATCACTATCTGAAAGAGTAAATAGTCTATTGGTCACGGGTACGATGAAGGCTAAAACTAAGCTCGGTATAGGTGTACGCACGAAAAAAGCAAAGCGAAATAAAAAAGTCAATTTATTCAAGAAGGCAGTTAAGGAAGCAAAAATTGCTATACGTGAGCCAAAAACCGGAGATCCAAATGAGATTGTACTAGTCGCCTTAAAAGCTGCGAAAAATGTCTTAAGAAATAAACAGAGGAAAAATATTCTAGAACCTCGAGTAATACCATTACCAAAAATTGGGGGTTTCCTACCCCTGTTACCCATCTTTGCCGGATTGTCAGGGCTTGGATCTCTATCTGGAGGGGCTGCTGCAATAGCAAAATCAATAAGAGATACAAAAATTGCCAGGGAACAATTGGAAGAAAATAAGCGACACAATCAGTTCATGGAGGCTGTGAAAATTAATCATGGCAAGGGGCTTTACCTACAAACATATAAAAAAGGCTTTGGTCTTTTCCTTAAACCTCAAGATTCAAAAAACTATTAAAATCGCTACCTAATCATCCTCTCACCAATGTCGATATAGGAGCTTTCGGAAAAATGAATATACCCCATTTTCGCGGTGTTTATATGAGAGATGCATTACCAGTAAAACCTTTTAGTAGAGAATGTGGAATAATTAATTTGGATAATGAAAGCGGTCCAGGTACTCATTGGGTAGCATACTTCAAAAATCGAGAAAACATCAGTTATTTTGATAGCTTTGGTAATCTGAGGCCACCTTTAGAAGTTGTAAAATATTTGGGCGGAAACATGGTTTATAATTACAATAACTGTCAAATTTTTAATACGTATATATGTGGCCATTTATGTTTAAAGTTTTTATTAGATCAAATAAATAACTGAACAAAATCAAATTGTGTTTCATTTCCTTTCAACAGTAATGTCGTTAACACTCACGCTAAGCGGTAACCAGTCAACTCTCACTGCAGAGTATTTCCCTCCCATCATCCTAAATTTTGATTACGTATGTGGGTTGGTTGACTTCCAGACCTACAATTCTATACCTAATGTAGATCAGTTTAATAATTTATTTCATTTTGGTACTGATGTTATAACTCTGCCTACTGGTTCCTACGAAATTGAAGATATAAATAATTGGATACAGGAGAATGTCAAAATACATAATAAGGAGCACCCTGATAAAATATCAATTCAAGTTAAACCAAATAATAATACGTTGAAATGTGAAATTTATAGCAACATAGAGCTGGATTTCTCTCAGCCACACTCTATTGGAACACTTTTGGGTTTCAGTAGGAGAAAACTAGAGGCAAATAAACTTCACGAATCGGATCTTTATGTTGACATCAATAGAGTGAACATTATCCGGATAGAATGTAATTTAATCGATGGAACATATATCAATAATCAATCAGCACATATACTACATGAGTTCTCGGTGAATGTTAGCCCAGGCTATAAAATAATTGAAGTTCCCCAAAACGTCATCTATTTGCCGGTGAACGCCAAGAGGATAAGTTCTATAACCTTGAATCTCTTTGATCAGGACGGCAATCTTATAAATTTTCGAGGTGAAACTATAACAGTTCGATTGCATCTCAAACCTGAATAATGATAATATACGACTCTTAAAAAAGAATCGAAAGTCCTATTAAACCAGTCAATATACCTTCGACATCTGGACGGAGAACACCACAACATCTTACCACACAAAATCAACAATTTCTATTGTCACAGGGGTACAGATTGAAGAAGAAGTAAGACATGCTGAATATTTTTGAAGAACCAAGACTTGAGGAGAGTATCTCAAGGTACGAATATCACACCTACTCACCATACTTGAACAATTTCGACAAAAATGATATTATTCAAATTTGCGTACAACATCAAAATCTTAATATACTACCTTCAGAAAGTTATATTTATATTGAAGGAATTCTATCAAAAAGTGATGGAAAATCGTTCAGCAAAACAAAACTCGTAAATAATGCCGTTGCATTCTTATTTGATGAGATTCGCTATGAACTGAATGGAATAGAAGTCGATAGCAATAGAAATGTTGGCATCACATCCACAATAAAAAACTACATTTCTTTAAATAAAAACGAAAGTGAAATGCTGTATAACGGAGGCTGGTCTCCTAATTCCCACATAAATGTTAATGGGTTCCATTTTAATTTCTGTCTGCCGTTAAATAAACTATTAGGTTTTGCTGAGGATTTCAAGAAAATTATTCCTAATGCTCGACATGACTTAATTTTAACACGTTCTCGTACAGATGACAACTCTCTAATATCCGAAGAAGATGAGAAAGTAAAGATAAGCTTACTTAAAGTTCAATGGAAAATACCGCATGTCAATTTAGCTGATTCTGTTAAATTAAATCTATACAATTCCATAAAAGATGGTGAATCGATGAAGATTGCATTCCGAAATTGGGATCTGTATGAGTATCCATCATTACCTGCACATACCAATCATCATGTTTGGAATGTTAAGACAACTTCACAAATGGAAAAACCTAGATACATCATTTTCGCATTACAAACCAACAAACGAAATACTCTTAAAGAAGATCCAACCCTCTTCGATCATTGTAATATTACAAATTTGAAGGCGTATTTGAACTCGGATGTTTATCCACATGAGGATTTGAATTTGGCATTTGACAAAAATAACATTGGCATACTATACAGCATGTATGTAGAGTTTCAGAAAACCTACTATAATCGGATGGTTGCTGAACCCTTGTTAACACGAGATGAATTCAAGTCGAAAGCTACTATTTATGTAATAGACTGCAGACATCAGAATGAAATGATGAAAAATGGTCCAGTTGACATCCGTCTGGAAATTAAATCATCCAAACCAATACCAGAGAATACATCCGCATACTGCCTGATGCTGCATGACCGTATCATCAATTATAATCCTCTAAATCAAATGGTTTCTCGTGATGTATAGTCAGTTGGATTTAATCAGTCATCGAAGAAGCAACAACCGAAAAATGGCTTTCATTATTGATGTTCAGGGATTTCGAGGACCGAATAACGAATTTATCGTCAAGGAAGTAGCTGTACTCCATAATAATAGCCATCATCATCATTTCATTTTGAAGCCGCCATTTAAATTTAACCAATTGTCATCATCACTAAGAAAGCAAGCAAACTGGCTCTATCTGAATCATCATGGCTTAACCTGGGATGGAGGATTTACGAAATTCAGCATAGTGAAGCAATATCTTCAAAGAGAAATCAAGCATACATTCGTCTATACTAAAGGAAATGAGAAAGCACAATGGTTGAGAGGACACTTTGACGAAAATGTTGAGATCATCAATGTGGAAGACATGGCCTGCCCCAATATGGATGAATTAAAACGGGCATATCCGAATGAAATTAAATGCATGTTACATAGTAAATGTTGCGCCCTGCAGAATGTCTTTTTGATAAACAGATTTTTATATGATGATAATAAAGAAAACAACATTTCCATCTTGTGAATTATTTTATTATAAAATGAAGATTTTTAAAAAGAGTCTGACTTATTATTTCTGTCTTTTATAGCCGTATGGTAGGGAGCTATGATCATCAAGAAATCTCCGCTTCTCCGCTCGGGGTTTGTATGTTTTAATTTCGGCAACAGTGATGATTTCATGTTCTCGTGTTCGGCGTATATTTTCAGATAAAATTTTTATATCCTCAGCATTTTCAGCATTAAGCACTGCTTCCTTAATAGACTCAAAATTTACCTTCTTTGTTGCTGAATAATTCAAATTGATCCCTTTGACTTTGCATACAATTTTTTCATTGCCGTCTTTTGGACTATAGACTTTGTAGGCGTAATTTTTTGGACCGCCGCTTACAAATTCAACAATATAACTTCCGTGACCATAACACTCCAATTCATTAGTCATATCACCTATGAATTCACCAGTCTGGGGTTCAACTTCTCCCTCACGACTTTTGTAAATTACCGAATCGGTGTCATAGTATAAAACTCTATCACCCAGTGATTCTAGGTAGCTGTACAGTTTCAAACGAGCTAGAGTGGTTGTATAATCTGCAATACATACGTTAACAGTTGACAGGGCCTCTGCTTCTTCTTCTTTATATGACCAGTTTACTACAAGAGTGTCCTCATTAATAGGTAGTATATGACATACTTCAACAGTCGGATCTAAAAGCATTTGGTATAGTTCATCCGGTGTATTAACTATGCAAGTTTTTTGTTGGTTTTCTCTTTGACCGAATTTGCCCCAGAACGAATTCAATATGAGCTTAGCAAAAGATCTCCTCCCCGGGTTATTGGATATGTTCTATAACCTTGAATCTCTTTGATCAGGACGGCAATCTTATAAATTTTCGAGGTGAAACTATAACAGTTCGATTGCATCTCAAACCTGAATAATGATAATATACGACTCTTATAAAAGAATCGAAAGTCCTATTAAACCAGTCAATATACCTTCGACATCTGGACGGAGAACACCACAACATCTTACCACACAAAATCAACAATTTCTATTGTCACAGGGGTACAGATTGAAGAAGAAGTAAGACATGCTGAATATTTTTGAAGAACCAAGACTTGAGGAGAGTATCTCAAGGTACGAATATCACACCTACTCACCATACTTGAACAATTTCGACAAAAATGATATTATTCAAATTTGCGTACAACATCAAAATCTTAATATACTACCTTCAGAAAGTTATATTTATATTGAAGGAATTCTATCAAAAAGTGATGGAAAATCGTTCAGCAAAACAAAACTCGTAAATAATGCCGTTGCATTCTTATTTGATGAGATTCGCTATGAACTGAATGGAATAGAAGTCGATAGCAATAGAAATGTTGGCATCACATCCACAATAAAAAACTACATTTCTTTAAATAAAAACGAAAGTGAAATGCTGTATAACGGAGGCTGGTCTCCTAATTCCCACATAAATGTTAATGGGTTCCATTTTAATTTCTGTCTGCCGTTAAATAAACTATTAGGTTTTGCTGAGGATTTCAAGAAAATTATTCCTAATGCTCGACATGACTTAATTTTAACACGTTCTCGTACAGATGACAACTCTCTAATATCCGAAGAAGATGAGAAAGTAAAGATAAGCTTACTTAAAGTTCAATGGAAAATACCGCATGTCAATTTAGCTGATTCTGTTAAATTAAATCTATACAATTCCATAAAAGATGGTGAATCGATGAAGATTGCATTCCGAAATTGGGATCTGTATGAGTATCCATCATTACCTGCACATACCAATCATCATGTTTGGAATGTTAAGACAACTTCACAAATGGAAAAACCTAGATACATCATTTTCGCATTACAAACCAACAAACGAAATACTCTTAAAGAAGATCCAACCCTCTTCGATCATTGTAATATTACAAATTTGAAGGCGTATTTGAACTCGGATGTTTATCCACATGAGGATTTGAATTTGGCATTTGACAAAAATAACATTGGCATACTATACAGCATGTATGTAGAGTTTCAGAAAACCTACTATAATCGGATGGTTGCTGAACCCTTGTTAACACGAGATGAATTCAAGTCGAAAGCTACTATTTATGTAATAGACTGCAGACATCAGAATGAAATGATGAAAAATGGTCCAGTTGACATCCGTCTGGAAATTAAATCATCCAAAACAATACCAGAGAATACATCCGCATACTGCCTGATGCTGCATGACCGTATCATCAATTATAATCCTCTAAATCAAATGGTTTCTCGTGATGTATAGTCAGTTGGATTTAATCAGTCATCGAAGAAGCAACAACCGAAAAATGGCTTTCATTATTGATGTTCAGGGATTTCGAGGACCGAATAACGAATTTATCGTCAAGGAAGTAGCTGTACTCCATAATAATAGCCATCATCATCATTTCATTTTGAAGCCGCCATTTAAATTTAACCAATTGTCATCATCACTAAGAAAGCAAGCAAACTGGCTCTATCTGAATCATCATGGCTTAACCTGGGATGGAGGATTTACGAAATTCAGCATAGTGAAGCAATATCTTCAAAGAGAAATCAAGCATACATTCGTCTATACTAAAGGAAATGAGAAAGCACAATGGTTGAGAGGACACTTTGACGAAAATGTTGAGATCATCAATGTGGAAGACATGGCCTGCCCCAATATGGATGAATTAAAACGGGCATATCCGAATGAAATTAAATGCATGTTACATAGTAAATGTTGCGCCCTGCAGAATGTCTTTTTGATAAACAGATTTTTATATGATGATAATAAAGAAAACAACATTTCCATCTTGTGAATTATTTTATTATAAAATGAAGATTTTTAAAAAGAGTCTGACTTATTATTTCTGTCTTTTATAGCCGTATGGTAGGGAGCTATGATCATCAAGAAATCTCCGCTTCTCCGCTCGGGGTTTGTATGTTTTAATTTCGGCAACAGTGATGATTTCATGTTCTCGTGTTCGGCGTATATTTTCAGATAAAATTTTTATATCCTCAGCATTTTCAGCATTAAGCACTGCTTCCTTAATAGACTCAAAATTTACCTTCTTTGTTGCTGAATAATTCAAATTGATCCCTTTGACTTTGCATACAATTTTTTCATTGCCGTCTTTTGGACTATAGACTTTGTAGGCGTAATTTTTTGGACCGCCGCTTACAAATTCAACAATATAACTTCCGTGACCATAACACTCCAATTCATTAGTCATATCACCTATGAATTCACCAGTCTGGGGTTCAACTTCTCCCTCACGACTTTTGTAAATTACCGAATCGGTGTCATAGTATAAAACTCTATCACCCAGTGATTCTAGGTAGCTGTACAGTTTCAAACGAGCTAGAGTGGTTGTATAATCTGCAATACATACGTTAATAGTTGACAGGGCCTCTGCTTCTTCTTCTTTATATGACCAGTTTACTACAAGAGTGTCCTCATTAATAGGTAGTATATGACATACTTCAACAGTCGGATCTAAAAGCATTTGGTATAGTTCATCCGGTGTATTAACTATGCAAGTTTTTTGTTGGTTTTCTCTTTGACCGAATTTGCCCCAGAACGAATTCAATATGAGCTTAGCAAAAGATCTCCTCCCCGGGTTATTGGAAATTTCAGCAATATCTAATTTAACATCTTCATTATTTAGAAAATCATCTATATACTGGTTTCTTTCTTCCTCAGTAACACATTTACTAGGCCACCCCGATGCCTCCTGTTTTATTTTAATAAATTTATTCATCATCTGTGTGAAAAGGCCATCTGATTTTACAGTTTTATCATATTGTACCATTGAATATTCCCATATTTCGAAAATATCTAGTATCTCATATCCTTTCTCTACAGCTTTCAGGATCTCATCTATAACCCAGGTTCCTTGTAAGGCTCTAGCATCATCACTATGATTGCAGTATTCTTCTTGAGATAATTGATCGCTGCATGTTCTGCATAGGGTAAACATGAGTTTATTATTTTGCTTTATAGGCAATACAGGATGTAGTAACTGTTCTGGTGGTAGTATTCTACATTTAATAATTCCGTTGGTGCTTTGCAAATCTATTTGAGAACAATCAGTAGTGTGAACCTTAGGATGACCCACTGGAAATTTACCATATTTGCAGACCCATGGATATAGGGAGCATACATCTATATATTTAATTTTTTCACCTTCCTTACATTTGTAATAGTTGTATGTATTGCCAGTTCGTCCACCATAGAACGCGTCGCGTGGATTTAACGGGGTACCATAGATTAGAGGATGTGTTTCTAAATATTTGATGTCATCTACACTCTTTAGCTTTTCAAAATCACAAGCCCACATTTCTATCACTTCATAGCCTAATTGCCTTAGTCGTGACGATTTAGAAATGGTGTTTTCATATCGACGATTTAGGGTATCATATGGATTATCGGTCAAGGCTAAATTGCGATCTTTTTTCATCAAACATGAATGTCCAGTCCATGATAATAGCAGCCATGAAACTCGAAAATCTGTTTAGTTTCCTTACAAAATCCATCAACTTTCACACCACCCACTATCGCCTCTTTCTCTTTAGCTGCATGTTGAATGTCACAACCACGTTTCCTTTCCTCCAAAATAAGCCATTCGATTGCCTGGCGTGACTGATTATCAGCATATCTGTATCCGTTTCTAGGAATTAATCCTATTGTATCGGACTTGAGGAAATTACGTCTATACACTAGATTACATGCCGATGCTATAGTCACAGATTCCAAAAATGGTTCCACATTGCATTGATCAAGAAAAATATTT
Source organism: Cheilosia soror (assembly GCA_949372485.1). Classification (NCBI taxonomy): domain Eukaryota; kingdom Metazoa; phylum Arthropoda; class Insecta; order Diptera; family Syrphidae; genus Cheilosia; species Cheilosia soror. The sequence continues at coordinate 41,092,325 of OX443562.1, forward strand.
CTGAATTTTATACATGCTTCTGTTAGAATTTGTACATCGTTAACACAGTATTCAACAAGATCGTTCTGCATATTAAATTCAGTTTGTTTATTTTCTTCGTACCATTGAAAGAATACATTCCGATCATTTATCTTCATGGCGTCTGGATTGTAATATTCTACGGGTGGTAAAGGACCAACATAATTTTCATTTTCTATTGTATTGAAGAAATGTGGAAAATAACCCTTTTTTAGCGTCTGTGTTAAATCAAAGGCTTTTGGAAGAGCTGATAAAGCCATAGGGAAATAGTTTAACGAATCTATAAATTTCACATTATCAAGCTTCATGAGTATTATTTTAGTTCCTCTCATAATCAATTCTGGTGTAAATTTAGTTTTTTGCAGTATATAATGTAGAATGAACTGATGATCATACGCCTGTCCATTGTGAGCCAGTACAATAATTGTTTTAAAAATTGCTCGATCACTAAGAACGTATTCTATGAAATCTGCTATGACGTTTTGGCCTTTCTTTATATTCATTCTGAATTTACATTGTTGGCAAAAGTATAGATTGTTTTCATTTAAACACTGGTCACATCTTTGTTGGAAAACACACAAATTCGGTTCATGAAGTTTAATGGGTCCAGTAAAATCTCGAATTACCTTTTCACCAATAACTTTTTCTTGACGACTCTCCAAATCGTAAAACACATACGGAACACTTTCTAGTTTTGGTCTTCTTGTATCGGGTTGAATATAGCACAAATGTTCTTGAGGACCATGTTTATCGCAAACTTTACAAAAGTATTCGCCGCATATTTGTTCTCTGTTTGCTTTATATGTTTTTGAACACATGGTACATATTTTAACTGTTTCACATTTTTATTTATTTTTTAATAAAATTTAAAAAAAAAGGTTGTGAATAAGGAAAGCTAACCTCTGCTTCCTCCTCTGCTATTTGATGGAACTCCAGCTCGAAGGAATTTCCAACAGGCCGCACCACCTCCATCTCACACCTAGTAAGCTTCTCCAGGGTTTTATCGTCCACTTCGTTGAAGCGTATGGGTAAAAACACCTTGTTTGCCTCCAACTCCACCAGTACCCTTGGTCCGTACTTTGTTTCACACCTCATAGTATGAATAATGCGGTACTTCTTCTTCAGAGCAAGCACTTTCATGCTCTCTAGCGGCTTAGCTTTGCCAAATTTGTTGAGTACTTCCATTTTCGATGTAGGATTTAATAAAACTGATGGTTTCTTGCTGCAATACCGGGGTTTTTATATCCGAATCTTAAAGCTTCGTTAGCATTGAACATCTGTGGTTGCACAGACCCAAAATCAATAAACGTTATTCCAAACAAAGAATATTGCTATCGTCAGCATTGAACATCTGTGGTCCTACAGACTCCAAAATCAACAAACGTTATTCCAAACAAAGAATATTACTAGTGCTGTTGGGTGGTCGCTTGGATGCGTTATTGTCATCAATCCTACTGTTGATTGTTATGACGACTTCATCTTGTGAGGAATGCTGATTAACCAACCGTACAACTAAATGCAACGCTTATCTCCAAGCAAACCGACCACCCTCACGAATCTTAAAACAGATCCATCAACCAGCCAACGCATTAGGTATTGATTTCGCAAATAATCATAAACAAAATAAATCCACCAACTACCGATCCCACCAGCCATCACATTATTAATTTCGCAATAATAATAAACAAAAATATGTAGATCCACCAACTACCGATATACCACCAGCCTGCGCATTATTGATTACGCATTTATGTTTGTTGTTCTACATTCGCCCATGACAATGATAAATCACTACGTCGTCCAACCATGGACTGGATTATGTGTTCGCAAAGATAACAATTTTGCCATCTCAACCTCACTGCATATGAATCTTTCTCCCCCTTGTCAGCATCCCGTAAACAAACCATCAAACTTAAACAATAACCAACCGCACAACTAAATGCAACAAAATAATTCCCTTATCTCCCAAGTAAACCGACCACCACGAATCTAAAAAATAGATCCACCAACTATCGATCCCGCCAGCCAGCGCATTAGGTATTGATTTCGCAATAATAATAAACAAAATAAATCCACCGACCAGCCTGCGCATTATTGATTACGCATTTATATTTGTTGTTCTACATTCGCCCATGACCTTGATAAATCACTACGTCGTCCAACCATGGACTGGATTATGTGTTCGCAAAGATAACAATTTTCCATGGGCTGGATTATTGCCTTCGCCTACATTGAACATCGCTAACATATCTGAACCCATTGCCAGCATATGAACCCCTCTCCCTCCGCAAAAAAAAACCAACACTCGCCCGCCATGACTCACCTCACCTTAACCAAACCTACACAGCCAAAAAAAAAAAAACCAACAAAATCAACAACTCATTACCTACCACCTACGCATAGCCACAGGCACCCAGCCACAGCCAATCTTCCATCTCGCTTTATCGCTCTCTCGCACATTTTCTGTCTCTTTCTAGCGCCGAATTCCCATACTCAACCGACCCAATACCTACTGTACACACGTACTACTTTACATGTATTGAATACTTTGTTGAAGTATTATGTATAAATATGTAAATCATGTACTTTGCCATACTCAATAATATAGTTTAAGTTTGCCTCTAGTGTATCATATTGAATTCTAATAAAGCAGTCTTGAAATCGAACTCACTAGTTAACATGGTGTCAGATGTCATCTACCTCAATGAGTGACCAAGACCAAGAAGATAGTGACAGTGAGATTCAAATTGAAGAACTAGAAAGAGATAAACCTGTTACTAGTAAAATTGTTATAAACAAAAATCTACATCGTGAAATAAAAATGGACAGTGTCAAAGTGCAGAGAGAGTTTAATTTTCAAGTTCTAAATTTATTTGAGGAGTGGACCTTTTGGAAGCAAAAAATGGAATTATATCTCCTAGCAGTTGGCCTCCAAATGACAGCGACTCAAGGAAAATCGCAATAGTTTTAAATTGCATTGGAGATGAGGGCTTGAAACTGTACAACACATTTAAATTCGAGAGTAACGCAAAATTTAGTGAAGTTATGGCTATATTCTAAAATCATTTTGAACCAAAAAAAAAATTTGGTATATAACCGATATAAATTTTTGTCAAATAGACAAAAACCGCAACAAAGCTCCGATAATCTCTTAACTGAGCTAAAAGTGTTGGTAGCATCATGTGACTACACATCTGAAGAAGAGATGATCAGAGACGCCTTCATTATTGGCGTAGTGGAGGAAGTGTTAAAAGAGAAGCTGTTAACGCAAGAGAACTTAACTCTCACAAAACGAGAAGAGTTAGTTAAAGCATATGAAGCCAGCAAGCAGCAAATCTCTGACATGACCACCGAAACTCACAAGCAAGTCCTAGCAGTAAACGAATACAACAAAAACAGGAAACTACGGCAGTGAACCATCATCATCACGAGACCAACAGAACCGTTCAACAAGCAGCAGACGTCATCAGAAAAAAGATGCTCGAAATGTGGGTACATACATCATTACGCAGGTTGTCCAGCTGTGGGAAGAACATGCAAACGATGCGGTAAGCTAAATCATTTTGCCAATATGTGCTTATCAATTTTTTATAGGAGCAATACATATTTACAAAATTAATGTGAAGGACAATAAAAATGTTTGGCTAGAAGAATTTGAAATTTGCAACAACAACGTACAATGTCAATTAGACACAGGCGCGCAAGTAAATCTAATTTCACTTAGAATATTGAAAAAATTAAAGAAAACAAATATTATAATAAATGTTTGTAAGGTAAAATTAAGAACATTTAGTGGAGAAAACATACCGGTAATAGGAAAGTGTAATTTAGGCCTTAAGTGCATGAAGTCGAAACGAACTTTTAATTTAGAATTTATCGTAACAAATCTTAATGCTAACACTATTATTGGTTTAGAAGATTGTGCACGTCTTGGGTATATTAATTTTGGTTCAACTATGAAATCTTCATCTGATAGTGGTGGTAATAATGGTAATTTGCATGTTATTCATAGTTCCAGTGACTACTCGGTTATTTTCGAAAGGTTTAAAAATGTGTTTGATGGCTTAGGTTGTGTGCAAATGAAGTGTCACTTAGAATTATTAGACAGTATTACACCTAGCGTTGATCCACCTCGTAAAATTTCTTTTAAACTGCACAAACCATTAAAGGAAGAGTTAGAAAAAATGGAAGCAGGTTGAGTTATTGAGAAAACTGTGGGTGCAACTGATTGGGTCAGCTCAATAGTGTTAGTCGAAAAGAAAAATAAACAAATAAGGGTTTGTCTCACTCAATCCACGAAAATTAAATTTAGCAATTAAACGATCCCAATATATATTTCCAACGCTCGATTCAATAAAAAATGATTTAAAAGATTCGACAGTATTTTCGGTTCTTGATGCCAACAAAGGGTTTTGGATGATACCTCTTGATGACGAAAGTAGTAGGGTATGTACTTTTAACACACCATTCGGCAGGTATTCATTCAGGCGACTTCCATTCGGCATCAAATCAGCTCCGGAAACGTTTCAGAGCATAATGGTCAACATTTTTGGTCATTTAAATATTCCTATTTATGTGGATGATTTATTAATTTACGGTCGGGATAAGGAAGAGCATGATGCGCGTTTGTTTGCAGTCTTAGAAACAGCGAAAGAAGCAGGCGTGCAGTTTAATAAAGAAAAAAGTCAATTAGGTCTCACTGAGGTAAAAGTTTTTGGGCACATTTTCAGTAAAAATGGTGTTTCAGCTGATACATCCAAAATTAAGGCCATCATCGAAATGCCATCCCCAAAATGTGTGAAAGATGTGCAGAGATTTTTAGGAATGCTTATTACCTGAATCCTTTCATTTCCAACATTTCAAACAATTCGCAGACATTGAGGAACTTGTTAAAAAAAAATGTGGTCTGGGATTGGAATGACACATATGAAAAAAGCTTCAATGAACTTAAAAGAGAGATATCATCTCCACCTATTTTAGCATACTTTGATCCACATATCGAAATTACTGTGTCAGTAGACGCATCTCAATTTGCTGTAGGAGCGGTCCTAAAGCAAAATAAACCCATTTCATTTTAATCAAAAACTTTAACAGCATGTCAACAAAGATATGCACAAATTGAGAAAGAGCTTTACGCTATAGTTTGCGGGTGCAACAAGTTTCACCAGTATATATATGGCCAGACGGTTACTGTAGAGACCGATCACAAGCCTCTTATATCGCTTTTCAAAAAACCATTAGCCAAAATACCCCTGCGCTTGCAAAGAATGATGTTATGCATTCAAATTTATGACTTAAAAGTAATCTATAAGCCGGGTAAACTTATGAAGATTACAGATACCTTATCTAGAGCTCCATTACCTGAGACAGAAGTCTTAGATAGTGAAAAAAATATAAATGTTCACGTAGGTGTTATTACAGCCTCTCTATCAATATCTGAAGATAGACTCCAAGAAATCCAAGAGAACACAGCTAACGATGAGACGCTACAATTAGTTAAAGAGTACACACACAATAATTGGCCAGAGCACAGGCGACAGACTAATGAATTGGTACTCCCATTTTGGCCTATACGTAACGAAATATTCTTTCAAGATGATTTATGCTTTAAAGGAAGTGGTTTGTGGTTTTTCCTAAAAAGTTGAGGGAAAAACTGTTGTTGCTCATCCATGAAGGCCATGCCGGTAGTGAGAGTATGAAACGTCGGGCTAGGATGTCTATCTATTGGCCGGGCATCAGCCAAGACATAACTAAATTTGTAGATAGCTGTGATGTCTGCCAGAAATTTCGTAACAATAATCCTAAGGAACCACTTCTTTCACATGAGGTTCCTAAGCTACCTTGGGATAATATTGGCATGGACATTTTTCAATTGGAAAATAATTTTTTTCTTTTGATCGTGGATTATTTTTCCAAATATATTGAATATTTCAGACTATCGTCATGTACTAGCTCAGTCATTATAAATAAGCTAAAAGAAACATTTTCCAAATTCGGTATACCAAGAATCGTTATGTCAGACAATGGACCTTCATTCGTTAATTTAGAAATAAAAACTTTTTTCAAAAGCTGGGATATTACTCACAAAACCAGCAGCCCATATTTTCCGCAGTCCAATGGGCTTGCAGAGCGATCTGTTCAAACAATTAAAAAAATGATTCATAAATGTAAAGAAACAAATACAGACCCATACATAGCTTTGCTAAATTTAAGAAATACACCCAATAGCTGTGTGCTAACCCCTGCTCAACTACTTCTTGGAAGAACTTTGAGATCAAAAATACCCATGCAGATGCAACAACTTCAGCCAACAGCCATAAACAGTCACTATTATAGGAAAATGTTAAAGAAGAAACAAAAAACAACAAGACAACAAAAAACAAAACAAACAACATTATTACCATCGCTGCGCATAGGAGACATAGTACTTTTTAAAATAAACCCAAACGATTTGACATGGACCAATGGTACGGTATATGAAAAATGTAAAGAACCAAGATCCTTTATAGTAAAGTCCAACAATGGACGTCTATTTAGAAGAAACAGACAGCAACTGATTTTAAGAAAGGATTATAGTTTTACTAGTAACGAAACAGAAAAAAGGAAAATTGATAAACCCGAAGATTTCATGCGGTTAAGCTCTCTGGAAAGATAAAATTTGCATAAACTAGGAATTTAGATGTCTTAGACTAAGTTTGCTTAAGGCTTTAGTTGTTACACACAAATTACAAAACAAAACAATGTATACCCAAACAACATTCTACTAATGAAATAATAACAAAGAAAAAAAAAATAAAAAATGTATATAATATAGGTATAGGTATATGTACATATATATATATTTATGTAAAAGGGGACATGTAACATATTATATTATTACTAATCCTACATAAAAATATAGATGGTAACACATATGATATATTATTTTTAGGTATTGTACACACGTACTACTTTACATGTATTGAATACTTTGTTGAAGTATTATGTATAAATTATGTAAATCATGTACTTTGCCACACTCAATAATATAGTTTAAGTTTGCCTCTAGTGTATCATATTGAATTCTAATAAAGCAGTCTTGAAATCGAACTCACTAGTTAACAGAATTATTCACGGAAAATAATATTTTGATATCGTCGCATTCTCAAAGTGAACAGTTCTTCGAGTGGGTACTGTGAATAAGTTTTACTGTATCCCTAAAAACGTTCAAATCGAATTTTTCCCGAACGGGGAACTGTTCACTTTGCGGATTCGACGATACACGATACCAAAATATTATTTTCCGTGAATAATTCCCCTCCCGGCGGATTCCACGATAGGGGTGAATATTTAAATACCGAAGATCTCTAATTTTGATATGGATTTAAAAAATCCTACTTTACTTAGAAAAATAATAATAATATATTGATGTTTTACCTTATTGCCAATAATTTAACAATAAAATGAAGTAATAGTAATAAAAATAATAATAAATATATACCTAGTTAATTTTGAATAGAAAACAATTTTTTTTAATTGCGAATTTCCGAATTCTTTTAAAGAGTAAAACGAAACACATGTAAATGCCAAATGTCAATGAACGATGACGTATGGATGCGCAGAACAAATCAAAAATGAAAACTTTATTGCGCTATCTTGTCTTGTTGTTTCATGTATCCCACATCCCACGTCCCTCTGTTTCAGGTTAAGTTCGAACGAATGTTTTATTCGCTAGTTTGTTTAACGCGGATTAAAAAAAATGTGGATTGCGAATAAACTTTGGCAATTCGCGCCGACGTTATTTTCGTTCGTAACAAAAAGTTAGAATTTCATTGTTAAACTGTTTTTAAATTTGTTTTCTTAATACATTTGGATGGGATAATAGTAGGATAACTCTTGGAATAGTAAAATGTGTGATTTTCTGTTCATAAATGCATCAAAAGTGGTTTGTTCGCATTTCAGCAATTCGTTCATTCGCTCTCATGTGAATGGTCCTTTTTAGGCAAATGAAATTTTGTGAGAGGACCTCTTTTGCGGTCGTTAGGTTGGCATTAAAAGTGGTCTATGTCGATTATTAAGTAGTTCTGGTACTTCCCATATCTACAAAACTACATGGCAAACATTTCGTATGACCTGTCTGCAGTGGAGGGTATCAAAGCCAATGAAAAGACTTTTACTTGTTTTAATTGAACGTAGTATAGTGGTTCACATTCTGACCACCTTTAGAAATGCGACAAGAAAATTTGTTTAAGCCAATTTACTGAAAAGGTTGACTAAAATGAAAAATGTGTCATTCCCAATAATGTTATCTCTGTAGCAAAGATAATTTATTGGAGAAACTGATAAAGGCAATCAATGATCAATAGGTATACGCAATCGATCTTAAGTTCAGTTTTTATTTATATACCGACTGAGGTACATTAACAAAGCTGAGTTTAGTGAATACGTTTTTAATATAAAATAATTAGGTTGTGTAACTATTTACTGTTTAAATCGATATTTTTTAATAAATCAAAATTAGCAGGTCCAAAGTTTACAGGTAACGCTAACATATTTATCGTGCGACCGCCCTATGCAAACCTAAATCGAAAATGTGTGTTCTTTTTTTGGTATCACGATTAACAATAAACATTTCACAAATTTTATTTATTAGCTCTTTCTGACAAAACGTTTATTCAACACGTCACGAAAAGCATTTGAAGGCTTTGAGTTAACGAACATTTTATAAAATTTCATGTACCTAGTGGAAGTTAGTATGAAAAAAAAATCATATTTCTGTGTAAAAAATCACACTATTTTTTAAATGTTGGTAAAATCTTAATCGTTAAAATGTGTCATTTTCCATACCTATGTAGTGCACTTTAGATAGCCAGAATTGAAATACTTTGGCATTCATATTTACTTACGAGTACATATAATGTGATATCATTTTATATTTCTAATCAAATTGTTGATAAGGTTTTTTTTAGATTGGAGAATTTTCGGCTCAGAATTCTTTGAGGATCAAAATGATTTCTGTAATTATTTTTGGAATATCAATTATTGGAGTTTCAAATGCTGGTAAAAATGGAATGTCTAGCTATTTATAATCTTTCTGAAACTTTTCTATTTTTGTTTTATTCAGAAAATTGGTCTAAGCCCTACTTTCTGGATGCTAATTCCGATGTAATTTTACAGAATTACGACGTATATCAAAGGATAAGTCTTGATGAAGAACTTTTGGTTCCTTTCGCATTAGCTAAAATCAATTACAATGGTAAGTCGTTATTGAATGTTAAACGTACATCGCATAGCTACAAGCTGCTCTTATTACATTTAATAATTCCAGAATAGGTACATTTAATTTGAGTGGTTACGAGTACCTCTACGAAAGCTAGAAGTATCTAATCACGATTGTCGATTCTTGTAGTTTTTGAAAGTTTTTTACTCAATTAATATTATAATGCATGTAATATAATAATGGGTGTTTCGTTTTTTTGCTATTCTATACATGTTAATTATTGGGGCTGATTCCCTAGCCTCGATAAAAGCTGTGCAATCAAACTATCATTGCTTTAAATGTTATCGAAAATTGCTTTAGACTGTGTCATAAATGACATTTGACATCACGAAATTCGACTAGACTTACTTAACTGCACATTCGAAAAAATTGGTTTTCTTATTTCGATTAACTTTAATGCGGCAGCACAAATCTGAAAAAAATGGCACTCTTTTACCGTTTGGGCGTGGCACGCCCGAAAGTTTAAAAAATACCTACCATATGAAATAGTACATACCAATATTTGAGGAATGAAGTGTACATTTTTTTCAAAATTATTGTTTTTATATAATTTTTTTTTAAATCAATCGGACTGTGAAAAAAGTCCTTATTTTCGAATAGGGAGGAAAGTAAACTCTTGCTCGAAATTCATATAAAAAATAAATTAAGACCTTGGAACATTTTTTTTTGTGAAGCCATACCTGTATGTATAATATTACGAAAAAAATGCCTAATACTTATTTCGGTAATTAACATTTTCGTTTTGGTTTTTAGCTGTTTAAAAAATCAAAAATCAATATACCTACTAGCTTATTCTTTGCCGTATTACCATTTAATCAAAGTTATATCTTTGTATTCTGACAGTCCATCTATATTATTTTAAAGGCTTTTACTTAACTTCGTGAGGAAGGAACTTTTAGAAGGATTTGTTTGATTTTGACTTCCCCGCCCCTTTAAGGAAGGTTTTTTCATAACACATGGACCATTAGCCGTATTAACTTGAAACTTTGTATGTCAATAGATAAATCAAAAAATAGATAAATATCACGCGACTAATATTTTGTGGTCATAGTAAAAAAAAAAAAAACACTTTAGGTATATTAGTAGGTTCAATATTTTATTTAACGTATGTAAACAGTATGTGGGCGCAGTAGCGCAGTGGTTAGTGTGCTGGACTACTGTGCGAGGGATCCCAGGTTCGATCCCCGGAAAAACGCAATTTACATCTTAAAGTTTTTTTTCTACTGCGCCACCTCTCGCGAACGTCTGACAAACATCCGAGAGTATGACTGTCATGAAAAAGCTTCTCAATTCAGCCGTTCGGACTCGGCATAAAATTGTAGGACCCTTCCATTCGTCCCAAAAATAGAAACTCACACAAAACGAATGGTTGCGAGAAGCTAGGCCTTGGGTGTCACCCGCCTGTTGCGCCACCTATTTATTTTTTTTTAAACAGTATTCGATCCAATCGAACGTAAAACAAGTATTCTATTCAAGAGTCAATTCGTAATAGAATTGACTCTTGAATAGAAAAGACTTTCCACTATGCCTTTCAATTCTGGGTGGCCAACGCCTCTGCACCGATAACGAAAAGATCTTTTGCGAGTGAATTTGCTACTCAGCAAATGATCTCTTATTTGTATCCAATATCGTAAACAAAAGAAGTCCAGTTGCAGATAAGGCAACTGAAAAAATGTAATTAAGATACCATGGAGATCGTTTGCGAGTGAGTTTGCAAACTCGCCAACGATTTCCGTATGTATCGAATTTCGTAGTAACCTTCAACTTATCTGCAACGGCAACTAAGCATTATATAACTCCTCCCCTCCCAGATTGACGGTACTCCTGGATCGTGTTTTTATATAAAAAACTTTCTGATAACAATATTGAATATTGAATAAAATTTATAAAATGTGTGTATTAGTAATATAACATGTATAAAAAAACTAAATCTAAAATCTTAATATACAATTTTATTTTGGAATTTCTATACCCCATTCATTTAGAAAATCCCTGGATTTTTTCGACATTTTGTCTTTGTCATTTTTAATACTGATTTCACTTAACTCTACTTCTTCAATTTCATTTGATTCAATTTTAGTTATTTTCATCGGTAATAAATTATGTGTAACATTCCGTTGCCTTTGGCGATATATAAAATATACATTCAAAATAATTACTAGTAACAAAAGCAATGCTAGAAAACTATAATTAACATTTTTGTGTGTTCTTAATTCATCAATTTTCTTTATATTTTCTTCATTATTTAATACCATTTCCTCAAAGGTAATTTTTGGAGTAAACGATAAGTCTATATCTATAGGTACTATTATATAAAGACGTAACTGATAAAATTATGTTCGCAGTGTTCTCAGAAACTACCAAACGGATTTTTATGAAACCTTCGTTAAAATATTCTTTAAGCACCTCTGCGTGCAGTAAGCTATATTTAATTGCGTTTTATTCCTTTAATTATGCAGAAAAAACAAATTTCATTTTGTACGCTATTATACATATTCCATTCCATTCCATTTATTTTGACTTTGCTTCATTCAACTTGCCAGAATATTCATAATTCTCAACCAATACAAAAAAGCGTTTAACTGTTTATATGCAATTCTTTCCCGAGTATTTTGAGCTATCATTCATCTTTCTACTCCATCCAGAAGATGAGAAACAATAAGTTAAATATTAGATCTTAGTTGATAAAATGCGAAATCAATGCTAAACCAATAATTTTCTGTTGTTGCTCTGTTTTGGGGTGCAATCATGAATTGATGTGGCTTATGTGTGAGTCGGATGTACGGTGCATAACGCTTGGTAGAAAGAATGAGAGGTACATTGCGTTCGTTATTTATACCTTATTTTTTAGAACAGTTAATTATTGTGTTGAAGCTTTCAAGGCAATATATTTAACGTTCATTTAGCACATAAACTGCAGTGAAAAACAGAAATTTATTTTTCCGGTAAGTCGTTACATTATGGCAATCATCGAAATTCTGTCTGTTGGTCGGTCTGTTTATTTAGTGAACTTAATTCTTCTTTCTTCAACAGGAAAGTGCACAAAGTCTTAACAAATCGTTGTTGTTGTTTTTTATAGAACCAACAAAAGTATACACTTTCCTCATATTTACTAAATGTTTCATCCTCTGTTGTTATATTATAAGCAAGTAGTAAAATGTGCCATATTTTATTTTATATATTGTGGTATAGATTGGGGCAGACCTTCGGGAAAGTCGGGAAAGTGTTTTCTTCCACGGGCAACTATACAATGAGCGTCAAAAGTGAGTGAACACCAATGTGGTTTTTATCTGGCTTTGGAGTTTGGATACAATTTTGTTTAAATTTTTTAGTATTTTTTGCTGTCGACATGAAATATGTTTATGTATTGCTATATATTTAGACCTGTTTTCAGACACTAAAGAAAACTCAAAGAAGCATCGGTGTTTACCAGTGGCGTGGGGTCCATATAACCCGATTCCTACCGGGTTACCTTTTAAAGTTTCAGCTACACAACAATGTTGAGTAAATAACGAGCAACATAAAACACACGGGATACACTTAATATGTATTTATTCATTAACCTGCACAAGCTACACTCCACCAACTCAATTCAACTTTATTTACAAGCACACACGGAAACACACACACGTCATTATCATTAGTACTATAGAACTGCCCACACTCTCTGACCATAACCAAAAACTAAAATAACCCGAAATAAGTCGGGTTATAAAATCTCTCGCTGGATAGAACAAATTTGTCTTCTTTCTCTTTAGTACACTTGCGATTATTTGAGTTGGGTCCTCTCTGTTCAACGCCCGCTTTCTTATGCAAAAAAATAACCCGCTTTTCTTCGGGTTATTTGGTGGGTTTTGTGTGTATCTTTTATCTCTGCGCTGGGGTGTAATTGAGTATTTCTGTAAAATAATACGCTTTTCTCCGAGTTATTTGGTGAATTTGAATCGTGTGTGTATCTCTTATGCATGATAGGCATCGCTGCGCTGTGATGTAGTAGGTCCGTCAGTTCCCTTTTTACCTATACTCTGTCCAACAAAAATTGTCAGTACAGGGAAGATAGGGTGTTTGTCTCTCAGTCTGGTTGCAATCACTTACATAAATCGGTCCCTCTTTAAAGCTCTTACAGGGTTGCCATAGTTTGTATGATAATTCGCCATAACTCAGAGAGCAAAACTATTAGGGTTACCATCTCCCAATTTAAAATAAAAATATTGCTGAACGAAATAAATTCCGTTTATCTTTTTAATTTTCCGGTACGATAATAGGCGCATTTTTTTAAGGGTATCCCCAGTAGGCCTAATCGCTTTAGTTTGTTTTCCAACAAAAAATAAAAGATTCATGACACAAAAAAAAATATCAAATCAAAAAAATATATCATCGTAATCCAATTAATTTGTTATAAATATTGTAAAACATAAAATACTAATTTCTAATGTGACTTATTAAAATATCAACTAATCCGATGAGTAATTACTGCTACTGCTCTCGTTATTTAGGTCTATTATTAACCTATTAACTGCTTCCTCAGCGAAAACGTCCATTTCCCACATATTTGGCTCAATAACCTGTTCAACGTGTTGGACACATCGATGCCATTTTTCACTGTCAACCCTTGTAAGTGCTGTTGTTAATAAATTTTTAATTTTAAATGTCTTGTTTTGGCTTGCTACAAACCCTTTCACTTGAGCCCAAATCAATTCTATTGGATTAAGGTCACAGTGATAAGGCGGCAAGCGAAGCACTTTATGTCCCGCATTATGAGCCATTTCATCCACGACGTATGTTTCATACTTGGCTTTATAGCGTTTAACGATTTCAAGCAACACTGTTTTAATCATATCATCCTCGAAACTTATCGCATTAGACCTCAACCACTTCTTTATTTCATCCTTTTTTTTAATTTAGACATAGATACCTAGATTACATAATTGTTAAAAAATGATTACCCGGCAGTGCAGATCTTCGCGGTAACAGTAGCAAAAAAAGGATCAGAAAATTCTTTTAAGGCATTATCTTTACTGCGGACGGATGTGGTAAAATCCAACGACCGACAATAAATAATATGTATAGGTTTACCTGCTTCGTCATTTTGATTTTTTAGTGTGAAAAACTATTTGATGAAACAATAGACAAATAAAAACAGAATACAAAATTATATAACCACGACGCAATGTCATATACCTAAACAGATGGTAAAAGGACTGCACATGTGCAGCTGTACATACATACATTTTTTAATTTCGACATGCCAAAAATATACTCTACAAAGTCAAATATGCATCTATACCCAAATATGCAGAAATATGCCCTAACGAATAGGACTGAAAATATGTACTTATTTTTGTATATTAAGATATTTAATACGATATCCCAAAGAAAAACCATGCTTTTGAATCCGATTGCCCTATTGTAATCAGTAATCACTATTAAATTATCGCAATATCACTACATCGCACTTATGATCACTTGTTGCGTTAATGAAATGAATGCATTTAAACACCTCACCTTATTTCTAAAAGACAACATTAAAAAAAATGGTTTAACTGAATATTATGGATCCTTCAGAAATACAAACAAACTAAAACCGAATGGCAACATCCCACATAATAATTCGTTCTCAAAAGCACCAAAACCCAAAGTTCTTTGACAAAATCCATAGAAAAACCCTTAATGATATGTTTTCATTGTATGCATGGTACCACTCTTCTGATGTGCTTTCCTCACACACACTGCTTAATTTCGTGGATGATAATAGCAAGCGAATACAAAACGATCATGCTGATTCTGCCCGCAGTTGTGTGGCAGACTGGTTATGGTGGGCTGTATGCGAATTTTGGGAAAATTATGACAATAATTCCTTGGTAAGTCAGTGGTTTGGTTTGTATTTCAGTGGCAATTCTTGTGTTTGAGTGCCGTGAGAGTACCTACAGGCACCATTGGTAGAAAAAAAGCTCCCCCATAAGGCATGTACTGACAATTTTTGTTGGACAGAGTATAGTTAATGATTTTCGGAGTTTTTCTGAGGTAAGTACTCTCTGTTCAAACTTCAAAGCCCGATTGCTTATGAAACAAAATAACACGCTTTTTTCCGAGTTATTTGGTGAATAGTGAATTTTGTTTGTATCTTCTATCGCAACGGTTTGGTGGATTATTTGACTAGGTCAGTTTTGTTACCGTTTGAATTTTGAAAAACAACAAATTCAGTTGGTGATTTGAGTGCAATGTGTTCAAGGCTAATTTGTTGTGAATCGAAAATAAAATAATCCAAATCAAAATAAAAACAGTGAAAAGTTTGTTGGTAAAACCATAGTTTCAAGGAATTGTGTTTTTTTTTGGTATTTATAGCTATACAAATTACAGATTTTTCTTAGCTAAAAATGACATTTTTAGATTTAGATTGTTGCTTAACCGATTTTCTTTTGGAGGAAGCGAATGAGTTTAGCAAACTAAGTTTTTTTAAAAAAAAAAGTTTTAGAGTTAGGCCGCGCTACTCCTTCTATGAAAATAGATTATAAACGGAAGGATGATTTTATCTTGCATTTTAGTAAATCCATTTACCAAAAATACACTTGGTTGACTGGTAGTTGCAAGATTAATAAAATGTTTTGCTTTCCTTGTTTACTTTTTTCGAATTCTCCCAGTGTTTGGAGTCGCACAGGCTACGCAGATATAAACATCTTCATAAATAGTTCAAAAAAACATTTAAAGACAGAAAAACATATTCGTAGCTGTTTATCTTTGTACGAATTTGGGGCAAACCGAATTGAATCTTCCTTAGGTAATACCTTTGTAGCTCACAATAAAAAAGTTGACAAAACCGTAGACTAATGGAGCGTTTCATAGACACAGTTGTTCTTTTAGGTAAACAGGAGCAAGCATTTCGGGGTCACGATGAAAAACCCGATTCCGAAAATCGTGGCAAATATTTCGAAACCATATTATACTTATCTAAGTATGACACATCAATGGACTCCCATTTAGAGCAGTGTTCAAGTGAACAAAATCCAATTTTTTCGGGCTTATCAAATGATATACAAAACGATTTGATACATAGTATTGCTGCGGTTATAAAATCAGAAATCAAATTAGAAATTAGTAAGACCCGATTCGATGAAACACCAGACGTTAGCCATAGGGAACAACTAAGTGCCGTATTGCGATATTTATCGGATGAGGGAATAGAGGAACGATTTCTTGGGTTTATTGACGTGAGTGAGAGTCGTAATGCAGATGAACTGTCAAAACATATTCTTAATATTCTTGAGTTATATGTCTGTCGAGAAAAGTTAATTGGACAATCTTACGATGGTGCTGCAGTAATGTCCGGGGAAGTCGGTGGTGTTAAAAAAAAGTCCTCGATGTGTGTCCAATGGCCAATTTTGTTCCTTATTATGCCCACGTTTTAAATTTGGTACTGTCCCGATCGTTAGAAAGTATACCAGAGTTAAAGGCATTTTTTGGCAATTCAAACACCATAGTTCTTAACAAATCTACAAAACGTTCAAATCTTTTAAAACAAATAGCCAACCGACGCATGCCGGGTGTATCGGAGACTCGATGGCATTATCATTCGCGAATAATTAACGTAATTTTAAATTGCAGATTAGATATTATAGAAACTTTTACAGAAATATTAGATAACCCCACTGAATGGGATAGTGAAGCGCTTTCTATGGCAGAGAGAGCAATTATTAATTAATTAATTAATAATTAGAGAGCAAACATTTTTGTTTTTTGCTAAATACTTTATCTGAAATTTTTGCAAAAACTGATGTTCTGTTTAATTTGGTACAAAATAAACAAACTGATGTTGAAGTAGCTAGGCGCGAAATCGAGTGTTTTGAGTCTTGGTTATGCTCTGCATACCTAAATAAATTTGATCAAAATTTTTAAAGAGTAGATGATTTGGCTGAACCTCCACGAAAATGCCGAATGATCGATTTTGATTTAAAGACTCATTTCAAGCGCCTTTATGTAGAAATAAAAGACAATATTATATACCTACCAGCTTAAGACAAGATATAAATCTTTTACGCAATTAATTTTTTGGATTTATAGAACAAATCGAAATATGATAGTTTTGCGCTTTGAATCCGGATGTAAAAATATTTTCATTTATTAAATTTTTTCCTGGAGTGTTCGATTTTACGGCTTTAAAAAATGAACTGAAGATTTAGTATACTACATTCTCCCTTCGACATTTTGATATTCTTGCACTGCACAATCATTTGAAAAGTGAAATATTGCGAGATACGTTTCCTCAAATTTTGAACTTAAGTGGTTTATTTCCAACACTTCCGATAACAGTCGCATCGGTTGAAAGATCGTTTTCAGCCCTTAAGAGAATTCATACTTATTGAAGGAATTCTCAAGGAGCAAACAGGCTTTCAGATTTAGCACTTATTTCCATAGAAAAGCGGCTCCTTTTAAAAATTAGGAATAGACCTGGCTTTTATGAAAGAGTTCTAGCAGATTTTATAAAGAAAGATCGTAGAATAGCTTTAGAATATAAAGGGTTTTTCAACATGCACGCTACAAAAGTAGAGCGACAGGGACAGCAAACGACGCCGAATTTCTTGCCGCTCTTTTGACATTTCTCTTCAGTAAGGTTTGCCATTTCATGATGGATTAGGGATCCAAACGATACATCGATGTTTTAAAAAATCGATGTATCGTTCATCAACATGTTTTAACATCGATGTCCAGACCCATAAAAACATCGATATATCGTTCTTGATGAACGATATTTTATGAACGATGTTAGTAGGTAGTTCCAATGTTGACGCAGAAAAATTTCAAAAAGGGGTTAAAAAGGTGACTCGAGCCAAAAAAACGCCTCTTTCTTCTGTAAAATTTTTGAGTTCCAAATGTGGATGGTTTAGATGGATGCTTTTATCGACGAAAATAAAACAGCGTCAGTACCTACCTACATTTTATTTCTTATATATATTTATTGGTGTTTCGTTATTTTTAATTTGTTTGCACTATTTTCCTTTCAATAAAGGATAAAATCTAAACTGAAAACGGGCCATTTTGATAAATTTTAATCAAGTGGAGCCGAGTGTGTTAGGGAAATTTCATGTAAAATTAGTTTTGCGTTCCCAAGTATTAGCTCTCAGGCTCTCAAAACTAATGTTCCTAAGCTCCCTTATGAGGAATAAATAAAAAATGTATTTTTTAAATATTTTTTTTAAATAAATGCAAATACATATCTACATTATGTATGTATGTGTACTAGTTCTGGTGGTTGGGTGTGTATGAATCGGGCAGGCGCTGATCGGCATCAACCTGGCGGTGCCCAGCTGTTGTAACTTTTCGTACACATCAATTGTGCTTATTTTACCTCCTAGTGGTAACCACCGGGTACTGGTCTGCCCATCCGGGTGTGACTTGCTGAACTTATAAGTGCGAGTGTTGAACACGAAGAAAATAGCAACACTATAATGCTCTGTCGGAAAGACTGACTGAACGAGCCTCAGAAGTCTTACATGAGCTCCTCAGAAAGAGGACGTACGGCGGATGAATTCATTAGACTGAATGAACGGTGTCGTCAACAGTCAATACGACAGTTACCTTACTTGAGCTACTTCGACATATTTGGAGCTGAGGTCAGTGAGGATTTTTCAGGACTAGTCAGGGTGCTGAAACAGAGATGGTGGCGGATGAACCCTTAATGGGCCAACGGCAGCTCTCACATCCCCGAAGTGGGTTACTGGCACCGGAGGAATCCGGCCCCTTTTGTCCAAGGGGTCCAACAAAGGGCCTGGCCCTCCAGGTTGGGGGTTGTACGCCGGGGTAACTGCCCGACTGCGGAAAACAAACCCAGTTCCGAAACAACAACAAGCCTCGGATACGGATGATTTTACTGTTGACGAACCTGGCAAACGAATAAAGGACAACGAATTTCGGATCTGCACGTGGAATGTTAGGTCCCTTAACCGACCACGTGCAGCCGAACAACTAGCGGAGGCCCTGAACTGCTATAAAGCAGACCTAACCGCCATCCAAGAAGTGCGATGGGATGGACCGGGCAAGAAGAGGATGAAAGACTGCGATATTTACTATGGCGACTGCTATCGGCAACAAAAACAGCGCTTATTTGGATGTGGATTCGTCGTTGGAGGCAGACTTAGGCAAGAAGTCTTAAGCTTCAACTGTGTGAACGAGCGCCTCACGACAATCCGCGTCAAGGCTAAATTCGCCAACATTAGCCTAATATGCGCCCATGCCCCCACGGAGGAGAAAGACGACGACACCAAAGAGAGGTTCTACGAGCTCTTGGACAAGACATACGAGCAGTGCCCTAACTATGACATTAAAATTGTCCTAGGTGATTTTAATGCAAAGATAGGAAGAGAAGGCATCTTTGGTAGTACTGTCGGGAGGTACAGCCTACACGACACCACCTCCGATAACGGATTCAGGCTGATCGACTTCGCGGCGGGGCGAAATGTTGTCATATCAAGTACGCGGTTCCCGCATCTCGATATTCATAAAGGCACTTGGAGATCTCCCGATCAATCAACCGTCAACCAGATTGATCACATTGCGATCGACGCAAGGCACTCCTCCAGTATTATGGATATCCGAACGTTCCGAGGGGCCAACATTGACTCGGACCACTACCTTGTTGTAGCCAAGGTACGCCTTCGGATATCCCGAACACCGCCAAGACAAGTAAATACTGTGAGGAAGTTTGACGTCGGACGGCTAAAATCGCAAGAGATCACCAGATCCTTCTCCGATCAAGTCTCTCTCAATCTCTCAAGAGGTTCTATGCAGCCAGCATCAAGTATTGAAGACCAGTGGCAACATTGCCAAAAAGCCATCAGAGACGCCGCCTCTGATGTGCTTGGTTTCACTCGACCACCACAACGAAACCCCTGGTTCGACGACGAGTGCCGGCAAGCACATGCAGCGAAACAAGAGGCATACAAAGCGGCGCTGCAAAAAAGGACTAGAGCTGCTCGTGAGCTCTACGCGCAGAAAAGAAGAGACGAACACCGGCTTCTCAGGAGGAAAAAGAAAGAGCACGAGAAGCGCGCGATCGAGGAAATAGAGAGATGCTACAGCAGGAATGAGGTTCGGAAGTTTTACCAAAGGGTAAAAAGAACCTGCCAAGGCTACAGAGCCCGAACCGAAGCCTGCAAGGACGAACAAGGGAACATCGTAGTAGAATCGCAGTCGATGCTAAGGATATGGAAGAACTACTTCTGCAGACTGTTTAACGGCGATGACGAACTAAATCCCGCTGTCAGGCAGAATGAACCATTCAACCTGGACGATGAAGACCAATTCCGTCCACCTGACCTGGACGAAGTGAAGATAGCGATATCTAAGCTTTCCAACAAAGCCGCTGGGGCAGATGGCCTAACCGCCGAGCTATTCAAAGCGGCAGGCGATGACTTGGTTAGGAGCATGCACCAACTCATCTGTAAAATATGGTCGGAGGAAAGTATGCCCGATGAATGGAACCTTAGCATTGTTTGCCCGATCCTCAAGAAAGGAGACCCTCTTAACTGCGCCAACTACAGAGGTATTAGTCTTCTTAACATCGCCTACAAGATCTTATCTGCTGTGCTGTGTGAACGCCTGAAGCCTTTCGTCAACAACCTGATTGGTCCCTATCAGTGTGGCTTCAGGCCAGGAAAGTCTACCATCGACCAAATATTCACACTGCGGCAGATCTTGGAGAAAACCCAGGAAGTTCAAATCGATACCCACCACCTTTTCATCGATTTTAAGGCCGCCTATGACAGCATTTATAGAGACGAGCTATACAGAGCAATGTCTAGTTTTGGCATCCCTGCCAAACTCGTCCGTTTGTGTAGGATGACAATGGAGAATGCACGCTGCTCCATCAAGGTCGGTAAAGAACTCACCGAGACCTTCGATGTCAAAAAAGGATTTAGACAAGGCGATGCGCTGTCATGTGACTTCTTCAACATCGTTCTTGAAAGAATAGTGCAAAACTCAAACGCTAACACCAGAGGCACTATCTTTCAAAAGTCCGTCCATCTACTCGCCTACGCCGACGATATCGACATAATCGGGAGAACGCAGCGTGATGTCACTGGCGCGTTCGTGAGCATTGAGACGGAGGCGGCAAAGATGGGTTTGGCGGTCAATGAGGGCAAGACAAAGTATATGCTGTCATCGAGAAAGGACACCCAACACCGACGTCTTGGACAGAATGTCACTATAGACAGATATAACTTTGAGGTGGTAAAGGACTTTGTCTACCTAGGCTCCGCTATTAACTCAGACAATGACACCAGCGCTGAGATTAAGCGAAGAATAACTCTTGCCAATCGCTGTTTCTTTGGGCTAAGAAAGCAATTGAGTAGCAAAGCCCTCTCTCGAACAACTAAAGTGACCCTTTATAAGACCTTAATCATCCCAGTCCTAGTTTATGGTGCAGAGGCATGGACTCTATCAAAAGCGGATGAGTTTACTCTTGGTTGCTTCGAGAGGAAAATTCTTCGAATAATTTTCGGTCCCGTCTGCATAGACGGTGAATGGAGGAGGAGATACAACGACGAACTGTACGGGCTGTACAGCGACATTGACCTAGCCAGAAGAGTGAAGGTCCAACGACTGCGGTGGCTGGGTCATGTAGAGCGAATGGACGTGAATGCTCCGGCCCGGAAGATCTTCGAATCCACACCCGAGGGACGGCGCAGTAGAGGAAGACCGCGACTCAGGTGGCGCACGCAAGTGGAAGGGGACCTTAACCAACTTAGCGTGCGAAACTGGAGGCAGCTGGCCAAAGATCGTGCTGGCTGGAGACGCTTGTTGGTTGAGGCCCAGGTCCACCCCGGACTGTAGCGCCACCTTAAGTAAGTAAGTAAGTGTACTAGTTCTTCTCAATAATAAATCTGTTTATAAAACATCGGAAAAACATCGATGTATCGATCATTAGCACCGATGTTTTTGACATCGATGTTTCACTTTTAAAAACATCGATGTTCGAACATGCAGCCCTTGAAAAGTTTGCAGATATGGATTCTTACATCCTGATGGGTGATTTCAATGCTCACGTGGGTGCGGATTTCTCGACATGGGGCAGCGCGATTGGGAAACACGGTGACCCCGATCAGAACGCGAACGGAGAGAAGTTGTTGGACTTTTGTTGTTCAAATGGAATGCCCATTATGAACACTTTCTTTCCACACAAAGATATCCATAAATACACATGGTACCGTCGAAGTCTTTAGCAGAAATCGCTGATAGATTTCTTTGTGGTACCATCGTGTATTAAAAGGATGGTTTGTGATGTTCGTGTGATGAGAGGGGCTGAACTGTCAACTGATCACCACCTGGTGTTGTGTAAATTGTATCTCAACGATCAAATACCTATCCTGCCAAAGCGTAAACCAAGAATGGTTACGCGCATACGGTGGGAGGGACTACAGAACGATGAGATACGGGAGGAATTTGCACGGCCGGTATCTGCAAGGTTTGAATATATTCCAAATGTTCCATTGAATGTAGTGGAAGAATGGCAGTTGTTTTCAACAGCAGTTATTGCCTCTGCAGGACATGTTTGCGGAGTGAAGCGGCTCGGTGTGGCGGCTGGTGGTGAGAAAAGAGCTGCGTGGTTTAAAACGCCCGGAGTTCAAGAATTTGTCAGAGAGAGGAAGAAGGCTTTCAAGGTGTGGATTCACTTGGGGGACTCTCCTTCTCGAAACCGGTACATTGAGGCGCGAAGAACTTGCAAATTGGCTGTTAAAGCAGCCAAAGAACAGTCTTGGAAGAAGTTCGGCCTTGCAAGCAAGGTGTTCTGGCAGACCATCCGCCGTCTAAGAGGAAGGAAGTGGAACATTATCGAAGGAATCAAATCCAAAGATGGTACACTTCTTTCTAATGAGGAGGACATCTTGCGCAGATGGAGCGAGCACTTTTCTGAATGGCTCAATCCAATCCAGGGCATTGAGGATGGCACATCCATCGCCTTAAGCAGGGCGGAAAATAGTCCCACGGTAGAGGAAGTCACTTTTGCGATCAAATCGCTAAAAGCTGGCATATCTGCCGGAGTGGATGAAATCCGGCCAGAAATGCTAAAGGCCTTAGGTGAAGAGGGAGTCAAATGGCTCTCTCGTGTCATTAAAGTGGCCTGGGAATGCGGAAACTCCCAGCGATTGGCAGATTGGGGTGATTGTGCCCCTTTTCAAGAAAGGGGATAAAAGGGATTGCTCCAATTACAGGGGTATATCACTTTTAAGTCTCCCCGGAAAAGTCTTTGCCAAGGTGCTGGAAACGCGTTGCAGAGCTGTGGTCGAGGCACGATTAGGAGATGAGCAGTGCGGCTTTCGTCCCGGCAGAAGCACAACCGACCAGTTATTCACTCTCAGAATGGTACTTGAGAAGGCTTGGGAGTATGCTACACCTGTTTACGCTTGCTTCGTAGATTTGGAGAAAGCATATGACCGAGTCCCTCGAGGGAAACTCTGGAGTGTATTACAGGAGTATGGAATTGATGGTTCTCTCTTGAGAGCCATTCAATCTCTTTACACAAACTGTAAAAGCTGTGTTCGGGTGAACGGCGTTAAATCAATACCTTTCACCGTGGGCGTTGGACTTCGCCAGGGGTGCGTCTTGTCCCCTTTCCGTTTCATTACTTATATGGACTGGATGTTACAGCGCAGTCTTGGCGAAGAACGTTTCGAATTGGGAGATCTGAGGATAAGTCATTTGCTCTTCGCTGATGACTTGGTCATCCTTGGGTCCTCTCAGACTGAACTTCAGTGCGCACTCGATCGGTTTGTATTGTAGCCGTTTGTGTTGAAGCTGAGATGAAGGTTAATGTGAACAAATCTGAATGATGGTCGTCTCTAGAACGCCTGTTCAATGCACTCTGCATGTTAGTGGAGTCCCATTGAAACAGGTGGAGAAGTTTAAGTATCTCGGGGTCTTATTCACGAATGATGGAAGGAGCAATGCCGAGTTTTCCTGTAGGATTGGTCAGGCTGGATCGATTTTGAGACAGCTTGGTCATTCTGTTATCAGGAGGACTGAACTAGGCGTCAAAGCTAAGTTGTCAGTCTTTAATTCGGTGTTTACTCCAACTCTTACCTATGGTCATGAGGTTCGGGTAATGACCGAAAGAATAAGATCGCGAAAACAAGCTGCCGAAATGAGATTTCTCCGTTGTATTGCTGGTGTGACCCGTAGAGATTGCATTAGAAATACTAGAATACGTGAGGAACTCAATGTCGAGCAGCTACTTCTCCGGACGGAGCGGTCCATGCTTCGGTGGTTTGGTCATATTAAACGTATGTCCCCGACCAGGATCCCACGACGTGCTATGGAATCCGTGCCATCGGGCAGGCGTCCCCTAGGTAGACCCAGGACGAGATGGTTAGATCTCTCTCATAATCTCTCCTCTACCCGTATGGGGATTGCCCTTGATGATTTGGAGTCGATGGACGAGGATCGAGAGCTATGGAGGGTCCACTTGAGCAACCTACACCCGCGACCCACTTAATTGACAAGCGGACCATTGAAAATGAATGAATGAATGAATTTTTTTGTATTTATCTATTAATTAAATATTTTTGAAGTTCCTTATTTTTTTATCATAGCATTACTTTAAATTTTCCAAAATGTACTGCATTTGCATTTGCCAAAAACGGTTTCTTTAGAAGCCACTTTTATTATGCTTTAAAATCATTGTTAATATATAAATTAATGATTTGAAGTATAAAATATTGGCTTGAATTGCTTCGATTGTTTGTTCTGGAAATCAGATCTGCAATGCATTTTTTAATTTTGGTTACTTATCAATATGTTTTCGAATTAATTTACGTTTGCAGGTAATTAGTTTTTACTTCGACTTACCTTTTGAAATAGTTCACGCCACGCCACTGGTGTTTACTCACTTTTGACGCTCACTGTATGTGGCAGTATCGCGCATGGGTTCAAGATCTAATCAATACCTTCTTCTTCCGGATAATAACAAGACTTTAAAGGTTGTTTATAGTTTATCCCGGAGCTTTAATGTAAACTCTTAAAAATGTTACGCAAGAAAAGCTGTTTCTGCATTGGGTAATCCTTTTAAGATTATTCTTTCTTGGCACATGAACACCTGCAATAGGTATCTCTCGGCTGAAAACTGAATAAACTGAAAAACAATAAACGCATGCAAAATCTATAGAACGAAAAGATGCACCCAGCACATCAGGTAAGCATAATGTCGCATTTCATTTATTCTTGCTAACTTTTTTAACGTTCGTGTTGTCACTCAAATTGTAATCTTAAATGGACCAAATTTAAGTATGTTTGTTTGCTAAAGGCGAGCGACGCAAGGCGAGCACGGGTCAGCTAGTTCTTTATAATTGGATAAATGAATTTTTCGCTAAAAATGTTTCCTGTATTATTAAAAAAGAAATTTCAAATTTCAAATGAGCAATTAGTGAAATGTATTATAGGTAGTTTCTATTTAGCACCGTGTTTCTTGAATTACAATTTTGTTTTAGATGTACCTACGTTATTTCCGTTTTTTAGTATAATGGTTTCTTCATCTATATTTAAAATTTCCGTATTATTGTTGATGATTGTTTTACAATTATTTTTAATTACACAATTGTTTGACAATTTTAATTCATTTAAAATATTTTTACTGTCATATGAGTATGTATGATTATTGTAATCTACCACCGATTCTATTTAAAAAAAAAATAAATAGGTGGCGCAACAGGCGTGTAGACACCCTAGGGCCTAGGGCCTAGGCCTAGCTTCTCGCAACCATTCGTTTTGTGTGAGTTTCTATTTTTTTTTGACGAATGGAAGGGACCTACAATTTTATGCCGAGTCCGAACGGCTGAATTGAGAAGCTTTTTCATGACAGTCATACTCTCGGATGTTTGTCAGACGATCGCGAGAGATGGCGCAGTAGAAAAAACTTTAAGATGTAATTTGTGTTTTTCCGGGGATCGAACGTGGGATCCCTCGCACAGCAGTCCAATACACTAACCACTGCGCTACTGCGCCCACACCGATTCTATTTCCTCATCTATTTCTCTTAGTTCATTATTAGGCATTGGTACAATAGTTCTTAGTTGTATTTTTACAAACATTTTGGCTATTTTTATTATAAATAACAGCTGGTTATTTTTAAACTCTCTAACAGCAGTGCTAAGAAGTTTTAGCTTATTTAAATCAATATTATATGTGTGAATTTCTTCATTAGTTAGGATACCTGGATCAATCAGTCCATGTTGAGCGGATACAACATTGTCTTGAATATGTTCAATTAAATTTCTCAGAAAAGTTAATTATAGTAACTTATCGAAATACAAATTTTGAAGCATTATTTTCTTTAATGACTGATCAATTGAATCAAGGTTGTAAATCAAAATGTTTCTATCATTAATTAATGTTTTCTTTATAAATTCTATTGATTTGTTAAAATAATCATTTACCTTAATTTGCTGATTCAAAACTGTTACAGTATTATGCAAATTAGCATCTATTACATTTAAATGGTTGCTTATATCATTTCTGTCAGTATCATCCATTGTTCCAAAAAGAAAATTGGATGTTCTTCCAAAAATATTTATTAATCCTCTCTTTGACCTTCGTTGTTCTTTAGGAATTAAAGTTCCTATCTTGCTTTTTAAAACTTCTATTTCTGATAAAAGCATCATTTCGTGATTAGTGTATAACTGTCCAAGGTCTGTGCCAATCTCATCTAAAATCTCTAGTATTTCCATAGGGTTTATTATGTGAATAGTTAAATCGGACTTAATTACTA
The DNA here is from genome assembly GCA_949372485.1 of Cheilosia soror. Lineage (NCBI taxonomy): Eukaryota > Metazoa > Arthropoda > Insecta > Diptera > Syrphidae > Cheilosia > Cheilosia soror. Next base: position 41,119,357 of record OX443562.1, read on the forward strand.
TATCTTCCATTCGATCGTTGATTTCTATATATCCATTCTGATCTAATATAGGTTGTACGTTAATCGTTGCTGCTATCATGTTCATGTTGTTCAACAGTATTATTATTTAGATTACCTGCAAATTTATATTTTCGTTTAATACCTAGATATTTGCTGAGGTGATGTTTTCTAATTTTGCAAATCTATATTTAAGCTGTTCCTTATGTCTAACAGCTTTTTTTTATATATGTAGTTTTTTATATAAGCTTCCTGTCAATCATCAACGTATTCTTCTCTTTTTTCATTTGCATTATCTAAAAGTCTTGTTTTAGTTATAAAAATCTTATTTTATAAAAGTCTACCTCTTTATTTTGAACTTTGAATGGAGTAGTTTTAGTTGTACTATGTACTCTATTATTATATATTTTAACTGACGATTGCATAATTCGCTTTGTTGACAAATCGTTTTGTTCCTGTTTTATTATTCTAAATATTTCGGCTATGCTACTATGCAGACGTTCAATATCGGAGTTTCCGGTATGACTATTTGGTTTTGTATAGTGGACTTCTATATTCTCTTTTCTTAAGTATTCTGTGATTACTAGTGTTTTAAATTCGTTGTCAGCCACAACTTTCTTTGGTTTTCCAATTCTTGTAAAATGCTCTTCTAATGTTTCTAGTAAAGTGTAAGCATTTTTATCACTCAAATAATAAACAAAACCAAATTTGGAAAATTTATCAATTATAGTTAAAAAGTTATGTTTGATAATTGTATATATATCAATGTGGATAATTTCATTAGTTATCTCAGGTGTTTCTGTGAAATGGAATTTTTCTTTTATTCTTCACTTCAGATTTGTTCACATTTACCTTCATCTCAGCTTCCTTTGTATTTTGTTACTAAACATTTCAGTGGTAAATGGTCACTAAGGATATGAAATTTTCTACCGTAGAGGTAGGGTCTAAAATATGTTACAGCCCATACCACAGCTAAAAATTCCTTATCAATCGTTGAGTAATTTCTCTCATGTTTATTAAGAGTTCTCGACGAATAACAAATTGGATGCCCTTCTTTATGTTATGTTAATACAGCTCCAAGAGCAAAGTCGGAAGCATCAGTTATTAATGTGAAAGTTTTGTCGAAATTTGGATATTGCAATACTCATTAATATAATTGGGATCTGAGGTAGTAATTTTGCGTTCTTAGATAATCTTATTATTGGGTGTGCTACTTGGGCATAATTTTTAATAAACTTTCTATAAAATCCCGTGATTCCTAAAAAGTTTTTAATTTGAGTTTCGGTTCTGGGTAGTTTTAGCTCTCGTATAACTTTAATTTTGTCTGGATTTGGCTTCAAACCCTCTTTTGTAAGGACATAGAATTGGTGTTTCTTTTTGCATGAAATTACATTTATTGATTTGTATTTTCAAATTATTTTTGTGTAAAGCACAAAATATTTCCTTAATACGGTTAATATGTTCTTGTAACGAAACACTAAATATTAAAATATCGTATATGATGTATACTATACATGATTTATTTATAAATTCCCTGAGCACTTCGTTCATTAATCGCATGAATGTCGCCGGAGCTTTTTTTAACCCAAATGGCATTCTTATGAATTCGTGTAAACCATAGGGCGTTACAAATGCTGTTTCCCTTACTAAGATCTGATGGTAGCCTTTCGCTAAATCAATTGTAGAGATATACTGAGCTTTTCCTAATCTATCTAATATTGTGTCAATTTTCGGAGTTTGATATTTGTCATCCTCCGTTATATCATTCAATTTTCTATAATCTATAACTAACCTATACGTTTGTTTTCCCGAATTATCCAATTTGTTTGGTATTACTATTAAAGGGCTTGTACATTTCGAATAACTTTTTCCAATTATCCCTTGATTTTCCATATCCATAACTTGATTTCTTACCTCTTCTTCATACTATTGAGGATATCTGTAATTTTTTGAATTTATTTGTGTATCAGTAGTTGTGTTTATTTCATGTTCAATAACATGAATATGTGTTAGCGTATCCCCTTCTTTGGAAAATAAATGATTAAATTTGTTTAACAACTTATTCAAAGCTATAATTTTTCTTCTTGATTTAGATGTTCCCTTTCCACTATGTTCGTGTTAGATGTAACGTCCAGAACTGTAATCCTATTAAATGGATTCTCTTGGAATTCAATAAGTTGTTCATTAATAATAACTCAGTTATTTTCTATGTCAATTTTGGCATTAGTATATTTTAGTATATCGGTTCCTATAATAAATTGATATTTTGTATCAGTAATGAAATTGTGTACTTTCCATTGTTTGGCAACCTAAATTCTTTTGGACATCTTGTATGGACTTCTGCTCTAAAATTATCTTTTTTATTAATTGTGGAATATGACACTGGTGGAATTTTTATTTGCTTAAAATCTTTAACGCTTGAATTTATTAAACTAACATTTACTAAAGCCAGATATTCATGATTGTCAATAGTAATTTTTATTATAGGGGCTCTATATTCCTCCGATGATTTATAAAGAAATGTCCTTCCTCAATGCTATCTGTGTTATTACTACGTGAATTCTCCTGCTGCTAAAAATGTCTGTTATTTGTTTTTGCACTGTAACAACCTTGGCTACAATATATGTTATCGACATCCATAGTAACTTGTAACGAACTATTGTCGTGCCGTAACCGGAAGCTCATGTTAGAGCTGATGTTGCAACGACAGAATTTTAAAATTCCTTTCACCTAATATGATATCCTTATGACTCAAGGCCACAGGACTCCTTGAGCCAGTCCAGATAGCGAAAATGAAAGGGTGTTCAGGCCACCTCGCAGCGTCAGGCATGCTAGCTCTAGGCACGTCCTAGCTCGTCGGAATGGGTTCTTGCTACTGCGTAACGGGTGTTACGAATTTTTATCATGCCTGTTGAAACGATGTTATTTTCAAAAAAATGTTAAGTATAAACCTGTGAGGCTCGAATGGAATGTAAACAAAATTGTCATGACCTTGACCATTGTCTCCAGTTAGTATAATATCGCTATAGGGAAACCCTGTCTGTTATCTATGCCACCAAAGCAGTAGATAGTATCGCTAGACTAACAAAATGTTGTGGGGGGGGGGGGAGCGCTTGGTGGTATTTGCTCCCTGAGGGATACCCACCCCTAGTATCACACGACATCCCACCGTGGAATGTGTTGCGATACGTCCATGGTTACCATGTCCTCATATTTATGGCAACCCCAAAATGATAAAACTCTCTCAAAACTTTTCTCTTTCAATTACAAATTCAACTCAAAACCTTACACTTCCCAATCCATCTTCTTCGTCTTCGTCATCCGATTCCTAATATTCTTCCAGCTTACCACATCCACCTGAAAGTCCTTAAACAGAAGTCATGTTCAATGACAAAAAGCTTCCCTTCGAAGTCAATGAAAACTGAGCGGATAACATACCCTTAAGAGGCCTCTACCCAGAAATCGAGGAAAAGTGCGAAAAATGGCATTTTGTTTCCCTCCTAGAGAAGTCAATACTGAAGCGATCGAAATGATATTGGATGCATTGGAAAGAACAGAATATGTCCTTTGAAAGCTCTGAAGCACTTTTTTAAACCGACATCTCGTTTTTCTTTTATTGAAAGAATTCCCAGCTGTGTTTGGGAAAATTGGCCTAAAACCGACTTTTTGTTTGCCAACGCATGATATGATAGAGTTCGAAACAGTCTAAGATAACTTGTCCATCTTAAAGGTCATATGCAAAACACAAATGGGTTTAAAATAAATCTTAAAATTTCATCCTGGTTTTTAAAAAACAGGTGTTTTAAAACAAACAATTTTTTGAATTAAAGAACAACGTTTTTCCTGTATATATTGATTTATACTTGATGCAATTTTTACTCAAAACAACAAAGTATCATACCAGCTATCGGATGCAAAAAAAAAATTATGTATTTACATGTATTTTGTTGCAAAATACTGAGTTTAAATTTTATATATTTTTCAAGAAAAATACACTCCATGTGTCATAGTTGTTGCACATTCTCAGAAAAAGTTCCAAGTTTCTCATTTAGATGGCGGTAGTTCTGTCGTCTGATTTGATTAGCCAATCAGAATGACACCCAAGCTATAAGGGATAAATGTGTAGTTTGTCAACTGCATTGAGAGGTGTGTTATAAATGAAACAGGTTTGGCGTGAAGTGTGATCGAAATGGAATCAAGGATGCGTGTGTTGATATGTGTGTAAGCAGGTGGGGATTCTTTATTCAAAGTGATTTTTGCTTCATGGGGATTCAAAGTAATTTTTGCTTCTTGAATAAAAATGAAAATGAGAGAGGGGTCGACAGAAGCACTTTTCAATATGTTGCTATATTTAATAAATTCTTATTGAAAATGCATTTATTTGTTTAAACAAAATTGCTTAAACTTCATAACAAAAATTATAAATTAATTTAAACGATGAATGTACTCAGATTTTTAGAAATTGTATATATTTTATGTATAGCAAATTTGTATCTTGAAAAGTGCTTGCCGGTCACACCGTGATCAGGTGTAAAGCAGATAATGGTTTGGTTTGTGTTGGTAGGAAAAGAGACGAAACGGAGAGGGTGAAAGGTGGTTTAGGCTGAAAGAGGTATAATTGAAAGCAAATTGTAGTATGCACCAGCAGTATTGCGCTGTTGCCATTTACAAGGAAAGATTATGCAATTTTGTTTGCGCTGTTGCCATTATCTTACCTTTTATGACCTATGGTAGGGTAGGTGTTTGGTTTTTCGTATGAAGAGGGGGACAGAGGAAAGAATTTGCAACATTATGAAGATCACTAAGATAAGTGGCAAAAGCTACACCAGGATTGTGAGAGGGGATGATGCAAGGGGTATTCAAGTATGGGGCTTAGTTGGGAAGGAATTGTGGGTTCTGCTAAAGAGAATATTACTGAATGCAAAGTTATACATATACCTGTGCACATTCACTCGATAATATGCAGATTCTAATAAAAAGATTTGTGTGAATTGGGAATTTGTTGACTTGTGGGAGCGATTTTATTTTTCTACCCGCAATTACCTAACACAATAGTACATTTACTACCTCACCGCTCCCCTCTTATACCATTAAAATCTTAAAACTACCCTTACAAAAAAACCCAATGGATCACAGAAATACAAAATCCTATTGCAAAGTATCCGATCTACATTTTCCAATTCCTTCTCTCCACGTTGTTATCCTTTATCATCATCAACCTTGCCATTCTGAAAATACCCTACCACACACACCATCCATATATATGCGCAGAATACCTACCCCATCGTTGATTTAATTTTCCCTTACACATTCAAAGTCATTATAATGTAATCAATGTAGAATGGATTCTTTGTCTTATGCTTATCTACATTATCCTCTCACTCCAACATTCATTTGGATGCAATTATCAGCAAGAAAAATAAAACATCCCCCACACACGATCAATAAATGACACAAAACCAGTTTTCATATCCAAGTATTATATAATATCCCACATAAGTTCCGCCTCCTGAATTGATTTTAAAAGTGAAATGAATGACGAGAGTGGTTTCACACCATGATAAGAGCTTCGCAAATCAAAAATAGATGGCGCTTTGAGTTCCACTTTATGTTCTACAATATGGGTAGAGGCCTCTTAATAAGAATCAGATGGTTTTCAATTTCTTAATCCATAATATAACTTTTATTTCTATTCTTTAAATACAATATTGGTTCCTTAATTATCTACTCGTTCTAAGTTTTAATTCTATATCTCTAATCTATATTATGTTTTGTAATTCAAATCTTCGCTAAAATGTATGCCAAAAAGAAAATTCACAAAAAGGGAATAAAAATAAATGTTGCATACTTCTGGGAAAAATAAAAGTCCTTTCATAAAAGTACCATGCAAAAAACACACAATATGTAATTATTGTATGCCAAATATAGGGATACAAGGAAAAATAGAATACAAATGCAAGGAAAAATAGAATACAAATGCAAAAATTGTCGAATAGTATTAACATTAACAAAAAAAAATAATTAATTTAATATTATATTATGTAATTGTAATTATGGCATGTTTTCAAATTTCACCTTTTGGTTAATATTTATTGGGGAAATTTATTCTCACTCCACTCTAAATTATGCTACGTCTAATGTAAGTATTGTATTTATACAATTCTTAGCATAGTTTTAGGGATGTACTTGTTTATCTTTTTTTTTCGTTATCAAACGCAATCTCACAATCTCAAGGTTATAAGTGGTTATAATCAAAGAAACCATTTATGTATTAAGATTAAGTATAACATTAGGAAAATTCAAAATTTAGTGTGAAAATATATTTAAAAAAAAAAACAAAAATAACTATAGGTATATTATAATATAAGTAGATAAATCAAATTAAAAAAAATCGTTGTTCGTGAAAGTTTGTGTATATGTATATGTATGGTGTGAATATATTGTTCACTTACCCGTTTTGTTGTTGGACGTCTCCGATGTTGTGCACAGCATCGCAGGTATGAAAATTGATGACAATCTTATGTAGCTAAAATTGCGGTGAATATTCGGAGATAAAAGAGATCAAACAAATTTTTACGAACCTTACACATCACATTAATTTTAAACACTATATATGTTTTTTTTTTCTTTGCGTTTAAGTCTATAGTTTGTTTTTTGTTGTTTTTGTATTTAGAGGTAGTGGAGGAGGATCTTGTGAGATTATGTTACAGAATGGTGAGCGCAATGGTGATGATACAGGTTGTATGTTGATCGGGGAACAGGTGCTGATGAGGAGTTGGTCAGAGGGATGCGTATGTGAATTTTTCCGTCATCATAACATGAGTTTTCTCGGACGCTTTTGGGCCGTATTTTAACGTGTTTCCGTAGGTGTCGTCGTTGTGCTGGGTTACCTGCTGCTCTCGGTGTCCTCTCTGATGGATAGATTGAGGATGAGGCGAGGCAGGGGACAGTTTGGCTAATTTTTAGGCGATTTTCAGCGGTGGATGGCGTGCTCTGGCGGATCTTGGATGATCTTCTTAGATAGCAATTTGAGGCGATTTGCCAGGCTTTGCGTGGCGATCTCGGGGTGTCAACGATGAAGTTTTGGTGTGGGTTTCTTTTTGTTTCTGGGTGGTGAGCTGGTATGAGCGTTTTTGGTGTACACTAACATGTGCAACGAACGAGCGATTGTTCAGTATGTGCACTTCACTTTTATAATGCAAATGTACGTATGTATAAGCGAGGATGAATATTATTTTTAACACCATTTATTGGTCGAGAACAATATAAAAAAAACGCACTCTGACTTCCCGACTTTTAATTTAATTTACCGCGTAATTTTTACTTTTGGATGGTGGGGCTTATAGCACCCGCGTTTTAACCACGACGCCACTGTTTTTGGTCGAAGCGAACGACACCAAAACTCACAAGAAGAAGCGCGCTTTTCACATTCGTCGGGCGTTTTATAGTCCAGGAGACTGAAGGCTTGGGCACACCAATACAGGGACAATTAGACATTAAGATGGCTGTTCCATCACTTCCTCGATTCCTCTATTTCGGAAATGTATCCCCGGAAAATTCTGTTTTTGGTTTTAAAATTCAAATTCGATTTTTCCAAGAATAAGTGTGACCCAAAACAGAACTTCCAATCATAAATCTCCGAAATCTCAACACCAGGATGTCGTCCATGTTTGCCCGCCATGAATTCTTTTTAGATTATTTTATCTGTATGAGTTAGCATCTCATATACTACCAGCTGTCCTCTCTAACTCATCTCCTCTTTTCCCATTTTGTTTTGTTATCATATTTTTTTTGTCTCTTTACCATCACCATTCGCATATCAAGGACACCATCCAATCTGTACATACAATCTTTGCCTTCCTAATTTACGATCTATGATAAGCAAATAAAGGAACCAATTATTGTCCTCGCTACTCCGAAAAAGCTACAATTAAATACAATTGGTATAAAGGCCCTTACTACTACACCAAAGGCTTTTCAACTACATTCAAACTAAATGAAATAAATATTTTCTATTCTTCAATCGAAGATTTCCCACAAACTGTCTGATGTTGATAGCGATTGTAGTTATTATTGTAAATATTTCCAGATGGCCTGTTAGATCTTCTTTGGTTGAAATTTCCTGCCTGATACCTATTACTATTAAAATTACCAGACGGCCTGTTATTATTATTATGTGTTTGATTATTTTGTTCCTTAACCCAATTGTTTTGTTCATTAAAATTATTAAAATTTCTATTAATCTTGTTTGATTGAGATTGGTTTTGAGGTCTCTTTGAGAAATATGTAGATATTGCTTTCGGTTTCAAATACTCTATATTCATTTTTAATACAATTATCCTCAAAATTAACTGAGCTTAATTCATCCATAACCATGCCATTTATCCTGTATTGTACAGGATACCCCTGTATTTTCAACGAAAATCCTGTAGAAAAATGATTCCTGTATTTTTCAGATAAACCCTGTAAATATCCTGTAACTATCCTGTTTTATTCCCATTGACTTGAAAACTCAGTTAAACGAGTGTTCGCAATAGAAAGTTAAAACGTTGAAACCCAATCTCAAGCCAATAAAAATGAAGCCGATCATACTGCGCAACATCAAATCGAAAAAGAAGTATGCAGTTGTATTTTGTCCGTTTAAAGGAGAGCGAAATTCTTTTGGCGTTATGAAAATTGGTGTCCGTTTATGAGAGAGTATTCTCTGTACTCTGTTTAGTTCTAGAAGGCCAATATTCGTCGTTTCGACGATATCTTAATCAGAATCTTATTATATCTTCCTAAATCGGAAATATAGCAACGTATGTTGTATAGTCGCTAACTAACTTGGACACCGATGACCTCTTGCAGATGGCACTTATTTTAATTAATTAATTAATAGTGCGTGGTCGTTGTTTCGACAAATGTTTAGCTTATTAGGGGTAGCTACAAGCATTAGCCTTCTAGGTTTAAACTCTTGACCAAACAAATGGTCGAACTGAAGACGAATTGGACAACGAAACCATTGACTCTGACTAAACTTAAAATATTAAAATATTCATTCATTCATATTTACAATATAATAGTTACTCTTTATGTGGGGGCTGTGGCTCAGTGGTTAGTGTGCTGGACTACTGTGCAAGGAGCACCAGGTTAGATCCACGAACTTAAGGTTTTTTCACTAGGTCACATCTCGCGAACTTCTGACAAATATCGGAGAGTCTAAGCAATACCATGTAAAAGCTTGTCAATTCACCCGTTTGGGTGAATCCATTCGTCTCTAAAATAAAATCTCACACAAACGAATGTTTGTGAGAAGCTCGGGTGCCTATACGGACCTGTTGCGCTAACTACTTAATCTATTTTTCAAGTTACGATATTATTCTTATATTAGATTTCGAAGAAAAAACTATCCTGTATTCTTCTATACTGTATTCGGAAAAATAAATCCTATGAAATGCAAAATTTTCTTTGAATTTTCCTGTTTTTCCTTAAAAAATAAATGGCATGCTTATTCATCCACAATATCATTGTAACTATTCATTTTGTTTACAGCATACGCTAAAGTACCTTGGGTTGTTCTTTTTATTGTATTAATAAACAAAGACTCAATGCCTGTTAGTTCTATGTAATCTGTGTCTTTATAATAAATTCTTAATTCTTCAGCTCTATTTTTATAATCTTGAATTTTTTCTACTAAGTCACTCACCGATTTAACTTTGATGTTCGATATTTAAAAAAAAAGTTCCTCTGGAAGAACTGCCGGTTTAAAACGTTGTTTAAGCGCGTTTTTTTATTGTTGTCCAGTCCTCGATGTCCGTTATGTTTAGTACTGCTAATTTTGCCTCTCCTTGTATTTTCTCCAAGTATATTGTTGCGGTAGCTATTTCTTTTATTTGGATGTCTTCTATCCTTCCCAAATAATAACCAGTACTTTGTAAAAATGCCGTCACATTTGTATTTTTCCCATCAAGCGGTGTCAAATGTTTGATTTAAGTCAACATTCTTGCACAGCAACATGATTGGCCAGCGTATCTGCTTTGTAACTGTGACAATGTTCTGACAGCGATTTGTGTTTCCGTCAACACCTTTACTATGTCCTCCATTCTGTTCACGATATTTTCACAATAATTTCACAATTATTTCACAATTTCACAATAATTTTTATTTATTTTTTTAGATTATTTTCGTATGTTTTTTGTATTTACAAATTTACACCCTAGACCCTACCCGCGACTGCGCCACTAATTTTGTGGTCATAGTAAAATAAAAAAAAAACACTTTAGGTATATTAGTAGGTTTAATATTTTATTTAACGTATGTAAAAAGTATTCGATCCAATCGTACGTAAAACAAGTATTCTATTCAATGTTCGTAATAGAATTGACTCTTGAATAGAAAAGGCTTTCCACTATGCCTTTCAATTCTGGGTGGCCAACGCCTCTGCACCGATAACGAAAAGATCTTTTGCGAGTGAATTTGCTACTCAGCAAATGATCTCTTATTTGTATCCAATATCGTAAAAAAAAGAAGTCCAGTTGCAGATAAGGCAACTGAAAAAATGTAATTAAGATACCAAGGAGATCGTTTGCGAGTGAGTTTGCAAACTCGCCAACGATTTCCGTTTGTATCGAATTTCGTAATAACCTTCAACTTATCTGCAACGGCAACTAAGCATTTATATAACTCGCCCACGAGTATCTACGATAACGTAGGCGCCAAGCATTTTTTACTATGGGAGGGGGTCCATGTCGCTTCGGTTAGACGGGAGAGGTAATATAAAATAAAAATAAAACTTAAAATGAAAATAAACTATTAAAGAACAAAGGCAACATCTACAATAAAGGACTTTAGGATTTTTGAAAGCCAAGAGTCCGTTCTTTCATATAATTTTTAATTCAAGTTATTCCTATTAACAGTTCTGAAAACAAAAAAAATGATTTTGTATTGCAACGCCTATGCTTGGGGTCAGTGTTGGATTTTGGGATTGGGTGTGTATGAATCGGGCAGGCGCTGATCGGCATCAACCTGGCGGTGCCCAGCTGTTGTAACTTTTCGTACACATCAATTGTGCTTATTTTACCTCCTAGTGGTAACCACCGGGTACTGGTCTGCCCATCCGGGTGTGACTTGCTGAACTTATAAGTGCGAGTGTTGAACACGAAGAAAATAGCAACACTATAATGCTCTGTCGGAAAGACTGACTGAACGAGCCTCAGAAGTCTTACATGAGCTCCTCAGAAAGAGGACGTACGGCGGATGAATTCATTAGACTGAATCAACGGTGTCGTCAACAGTCAATACGACAGTTACCTTACTTGAGCTACTTCGACATATTTGGAGCTGAGGTCAGTGAGGATTTTTCAGGACTAGTCAGGGTGCTGAAACAGAGATGGTGGCGGATGAACCCTTAATGGGCCAACGGCAGCTCTCACATCCCCGAAGTGGGTTACTGGCACCGGAGGAATCCGGCCCCTTTTGTCCAAGGGGTCCAACAAAGGGCCTGGCCCTCCAGGTTGGGGGTTGTACGCCGGGGTAACTGCCCGACTGCGGAAAACAACAATAGTTCCGAAACTACAACAAGCCTCGGATACGGATGATTTTACTGTTGACGAACCTGGCAAACGAATAAAGGACAACGAATTTCGGATCTGCACGTGGAATGTTAGGTCTCTTAACCGACCACGTGCAGCCGAACAACTAGCGGAGGCCCTGAACTGCTATAAAGCAGACCTAACCGCCATCCAAGAAGTGCGATGGGATGGACCGGGCAAGAAGAGGATGAAAGACTGCGATATTTACTATGGCGACTGCTATCGGCAACAAAAACAGCGCTTATTTGGATGTGGATTCGTCGTTGGAGGCAGACTTAGGCAAGAAGTCTTAAGCTTCAACTGTGTGAACGAGCGCCTCACGACAATCCGCGTCAAGGCTAAATTCGCCAACATTAGCCTAATATGCGCCCATGCCCCCACGGAGGAGAAAGACGACGACACCAAAGAGAGGTTCTACGAGCTCTTGGACAAGACATACGAGCAGTGCCCTAACTATGACATTAAAATTGTCCTAGGTGATTTTAATGCAAAGATAGGAAGAGAAGGCATCTTTGGTAGTACTGTCGGGAGGTACAGCCTACACGACACCACCTCCGATAACGGATTCAGGCTGATCGACTTCGCGGCGGGGCGAAATGTTGTCATATCAAGTACGCGGTTCCCGCATCTCGATATTCATAAAGGCACTTGGAGATCTCCCGATCAATCAACCGTCAACCAGATTGACCACATTGCGATCGACGCAAGGCACTCCTCCAGTATTATGGATATCCGAACGTTCCGAGGGGCCAACATTGACTCGGACCACTACCTTGTTGTAGCCAAGGTACGCCTTCGGATATCCCGAACACCGCCAAGACAAGTAAATACTGTGAGGAAGTTTGACGTCGGACGGCTAAAATCGCAAGAGATCACCAGATCCTTCTCCGATCAAGTCTCTCTCAATCTCTCAAGAGGTTCTATGCAGCCAGCATCAAGTATTGAAGACCAGTGGCAACATTGCCAAAAAGCCATCAGAGACGCCGCCTCTGATGTGCTTGGTTTCACTCGACCACCACAACGAAACCCCTGGTTCGACGACGAGTGCCGGCAAGCACAAAGCGGCGCTGCAAAAAAGGACTAGAGCTGCTCGTGAGCTCTACGCGCAGAAAAGAAGAGACGAACACCGGCTTCTCAGGAGGAAAAAGAAAGAGCACGAGAAGCGCGCGATCGAGGAAATAGAGAGATGCTACAGCAGGAATGAGGTTCGGAAGTTTTACCAAAGGGTAAAAAGAACCTGCCAAGGCTACAGAGCCCGAACCGAAGCCTGCAAGGACGAACAAGGGAACATCGTAGTAGAATCGCAGTCGATGCTAAGGATATGGAAGAACTACTTCTGCAGACTGTTTAACGGCGATGACGAACTAAATCCCGCTGTCAGGCAGAAAGAACCATTCAACCTGGACGATGAAGACCAATTCCGTCCACCTGACCTGGACGAAGTGAAGATAGCAATATCTAAGCTTAAGTCCAACAAAGCCGCTGGGGCAGATGGCCCAACCGCCGAGCTATTCAAAGCGGCAGGCGATGACTTGGTTAGGAGCATGCACCAACTCATCTGTAAAATATGGTCGGAGGAAAGTATGCCCGATAAATGGAACCTTAGCATTGTTTGCCCGATCCTCAAGAAAGGAGACCCTCTTAACTGCGCCAACTACAGAGGTATTAGTCTTCTTAACATCGCCTACAAGATCTTATCTGCTGTGCTGTGTGAACGCCTGAAGCCTTTCGTCAACAACCTGATTGGTCCCTATCAGTGTCTCATGTCATGTGACTTCTTCAACATCGTTCTTGAAAGAATAGTGCAAAACTCAAACGCTAACACCAGAGGCACTATCTTTCAAAAGTCCGTCCATCTACTCGCCTACGCCGACGATATCGACATAATCGGGAGAACGCAGCGTGATGTCACTGGCGCGTTCGTGAGCATTGAGACGGAGGCGGCAAAGATGGGTCTGGCGGTCAATGAGGGCAAGACAAAGTATATGCTGTCATCGAGAAAGGACACCCAACACAGACGTCTTGGACAGAATGTCACTATAGACAGATATAACTTTGAGGTGGTAAAGGACTTTGTCTACCTAGGCTCCGCTATTAACTCAGACAATGACACCAGCGCTGAGATTAAGCGAAGAATAACTCTTGCCAATCGCTGTTTCTTTGGGCTAAGAAAGCAATTGAGTAGCAAAGCCCTCTCTCGAACAACTAAAGTGACCCTTTATAAGACCTTAATCATCCCAGTCCTACTTTATGGTGCAGAGGCATGGACTCTATCAAAAGCGGATGAGCTTACTCTTGGTTGCTTCGAGAGGAAAATTCTTCGAGTAATTTTCGGTCCCGTCTGCATAGACGGTGAATGGAGGAGGAGATACAACGACGAACTGTACGGGCTGTACAGCGACATTGACCTAGCCAGAAGAGTGAAGGTCCAACGACTGCGGTGGCTGGGTCATGTAGAGCGAATGGACGTGAATGCTCCGGCTCGGAAGATCTTCGAATCCACACCCGAGGGACGGCGCAGTAGAGGAAGACCGCGACTCAGGTGGCGCACGCAATTGGAAGGGGACCTTAACCAACTTAGCGTGCGAAACTGGAGGCAGCTGGCCAAAGATCGTGCTGGCTGGAGACGCTTGTTGGTTGAGGCCCAGGTCCACCCCGGACTGTAGCGCCACCTTAAGTAAGTAAGTAAGCAAGGCTCAGAATATGCAAACTTTCTTTAAATTGTATTAGTTTACCCAATCTCAACAACATTCTTCAGCAACAGTCTCTTGCCTAAAATTTGACATTATAGACAAAACTTTGCTGATTTTCACTATGGACAATTTAGAACAGATTCCTAGCTATTCCTACTTTGTTGTTAGTGTTGCCATTGATTTTTAGTACATATTTTGTTTTCATTTTAGGTTTTATTTTTTAATTTCCCCTCCATCCTAAACAGAGCGTCATAGACCACCCTCCATAGGAAAAAATTCTTGTATTTATCCCCTCAAAAGTGCTCAACCCTACCAATCTAACAAAATACAAATTGTGCCCATCGTCCAAACGGTTTTTTTGAGATTTAAGCGAAATTTAAGCTAATAATTCTCGCGCTCTTATCTCAAAAACTGTTCAACTACAAACGATTAAATTATACATTTCTATTCTCTACAATACTCTCTACCAATGATATCAAATAGAAGCTAGCCCGCACTACTAAATAAAATAAATAAATAAATAGGTGGCGCAACAGGCGAGTAGACACCCAAGGCCTAGCTTCTCGCAACCATTCGTTTTGTGTGAGTTTCTATTTTTGGGACGAATGGAAGGGACCTACAATTTTATGCCGAGTCCAAACGGCTAAATTGAGAAGCTTTTTCATGACAGTCATACTCTCGGATGTTTGTCAGACGTTCGCGAGAGGTGGCGCAGTAGAAAAAACTTTTAAGATGTAATTTGTGTTTTTCCGGGGATCGAACCTGGGATCCCTCGCACAGTAGTCCAGCACACTAAACACTGCGCTACTGCCCCCAGATTATTATTCCCATATTTCCAATTCGAAACTACTTTAGTCAGATAAATCTATTTTTTTTAGTGCATCTATCTGTCTCTTTTTAACTAAATTATCTAAAATAATTTCTCACCAACAGGTAACGCCCTAATCCCAAATTATGGATAATTAAATTGAGTTCTTAGACCCATTTAAGCAGTTGAATTTCTCAAAAACCGTGTAACTACAGACAATCATATTTCACACATCTATTATGTACAGGGTGGTCCTTATTCCTAAGAAAAAATTTTTTTTTCTTTAATTTCGCGGGGCACCACGTCATTTGAATATATACCATAAGAAAGTATTTCAGTATTTTTTTCGAATTTTTTAAGTGACATTTACAGGTCGCTACCAAGGTTTGAAGTTTAAATAAAAAGGCAAGATTTTACTTTACTGCCCATTCGAAAACATTCGAAAATAACGGTTTTTTTTGCACAGTCCGATTGATTTCAGTGCCCTAAACACAATTCTGAAAAAAAAATTGGCTGTCTCTCACCGTTTGGGCGTGGCACGCCCCCAACGTTTCAAAAATACCATATGAAATAGTACCAAAATTTCAAGAACGATAATAATTGACCGATAAGCCAAATTTTACTTTGATTTCTAGTAGCTTTACTGAGTCCGCTACTTGTAGACACCATTGTAAGTTGAAACACGTTACTATGACTTTTACAAATAAAACACGTGAGTTTTTCCTCTTAGGGAGCGAAATAAAAAGACGCGTGGCTAATAACATAGCCTAGATGAAACTGACTTGGCTATACTTTATTTTAAATCAAGAAGAACATGGTACATAATAACAACATCGAACGATGCTGTTCCATTTCTACTAGATAACCAAAATACCGTTTAACGCACTTTGGTAGCTTAACAACTAGAACTAAAACTAGGTCATGATTATCTGGGTATATAACGGTACAGAAGAGAGGTCGTGGGTCGGAAGGGATAAGAACCGATTGTCTATGCGAGTTTCACTTGCATGTAAAATGTAATATAAACAATTTAACACCTAAATGAAACATGAATGAAACCATCATTTAAGCTGTCCTTCAACGCTTTTTGTAAAAACTTTGACAGCTGGTAGCGACCTCTAAATTTTAACAAAAAAAAAAAAAAAACCTATTTCATATTTAGAGGTATATAATCAAATGAGAAAGTGCCCCGGGGATAATTCAAAAGTCGAAAAATAAGGACCACCCTAATGTACATCCATCACAATCGATGACATGTACCTTAAACATCACCCGCACTACTGGACAACTTTTAAACTAAACTATCTAAAATAATTTCCCACCAGCAGGTAACGCCCTAATCCCAAATTATGTATAATTAAATTGAGTTCGGAGACCCATTTAAGCGGTTCAATTTCTCAAAACCCGTGTAACTACAAACAATCAAATTTCACACATCTACATATTATGGTACATCCATCACAATCGATGACATGTACTTTAAACATCACCCGCACTACTGGACAACTTTTATTCGCAATTTAAGGGAAAGCCAAAATGTGCTCAAAACAAAAACCCCCCTATTTAAACGGTCATATATTTCAACTGTGAGGGAGCTGTGGCGGCTGGAATATACTTTTATCTAATGTAATTACATATCTCATATCAGCAATGTCAACAAAAAACCTTTCTAAGCAGCAATAAATGTTATTTTCGCAATTTAATTTTTGATAAATTCCGTTCGGAGACCAATTTAAGCACACCCATATTTCAAAAACGGTGGAACTACAAATGATGAAATTACAGACATATAACATGTACATCATTCTTAATCGATGATATTAATTAGAAGATAGCCCGCACTACTGGGAAACTTTTATTTGCAATTTAAGCGCCCAGTTTGTTATCCCCATATTTCTAAAACGAAACTACTTCAATCAGATAAATCTACTTTTTTCTAATGCATCTACCTGTCTCTATTTAACTAAGTCAGCTAAAATAATTTCCCACCAACAAGTAATGTTCTAATTCCAAATTATGTATGTATAATTATATTGAGTTCGGAGACCCATTTAAGCAGTTGCATATCTCAAAAACCGTGTAACTACTAAAGATCAATCAATATACTATACATATATCCGAAACCCATTTAATCGGCCCGATATATCTAAAATTAAAGACTTAAAACCATGTAATCTAATTATTTATCATTCATTCATTCATTTTTCATTCATTTTCAATGGTCCGCTTGTCCATTAAGTGGGTCGCGGGTGCAGGTTGCTCAAGTGGACCCTCCATAGCTCTCGATCCTCCGCCATCGACTCTAAATCATCAAGGGCAATCCCCATACGGGTATAGGAGAGATTATGGACTTGATCTAACCATCTCATCCTTGGTCTACCTAGAGGACGCCTACCCGATGGTACGGATTCCATAGCACGTCGTGGAATCCTGGTCGGGGACATGCGTTTAACATGACCAAACCAACGAAGCATGGATCGCTCCGTCCAGAGAAGTAGCTGCTCGACATTGAGTTCCTCACGTATTCTGGTATTTCTGATGCGATCTCTACGGGTCACACCAGCAATACTACGGAGAAATCTCATTTCGACAGCTTGTATCCGCGATCTTATTCTTTCGGTCATTACCCAAACCTCATGACCATAGGTGAGAGTAGGAACAAACACTGAATTAAAGACTGACAACTTAGCTTTGACACCAAGTTTAGTCCTCCTAATAACAGAATGACCAAGCTGTCTCCAGCCTGACCAATCCCACAGGAAAACTCGGCATTGCTTCTTCCATCAATAAGACCCCGAGATACTTAAACTTCTCCACCTGTTTCAATGGGACTCCACTAACATGCAGAGTGCATTGAACAGGCATTCTGGAGACGACCATCACTTCAGATTTGTTCACGTTTACCTTCATCTCAGCTTCAACACAAACGGTTACAAACCGATCGAGTGCGCGCTGAAGTTCAGTCTGAGAGGATCCAAGGATGACCAAGTCATCAGCGAAGAGCAAATGACTTATCCTCAGATCTCCCAATTCGAAACGTTCCTCGCCAAGACTGCGCTGTAACATCCAGTCCATATAAGTAATGAAAAGGAGAGGAGACAAGACGCACCCCTGACGAAGTCCAACGCCCACGGTGAAAGGTATTGATTTAATGCCGTTTACCCGAACACAGCATTTACAGTTTGTGTAAAGAGATTGAATGGCTCTCAAGAGAGAACCATCAATTCCATACTCCTGTAATACACTCCAGAGTTTCCCTCGAGGGACTCGGTCATATGCTTTCTCTAAATCTACGAAGCAAGCGTAAACAGGTGTAGCATACTCCCAAGCCTTCTCAAGTACCATTCTGAGAGTGAATAACTGGTCGGTTGTGCTTCTGCCGGGACGAAAGCTGCACTGCTCATCTCCTAATCGTGCCTCGACCACAGCTCTGCAACGCGTTTCCAGCACCTTGGCAAAGACTTTTCCGGGGAGACTTAAAAGTGATATACCCCTGTAATTGGAGCAATCCCTTTTATCCCCTTTCTTGAAAAGGGGCACAATCACCCCAATCTGTCAATCGCTGGGAGTTTCGCCGCATTCCCAGGCCACTTTAATGACACGAGAGAGCCATTTGACTCCCTCTTCACCTAAGGCCTTTAGCATTTCTGGCCGGATTTCATCCACTCCGGCAGATTTGCCAGCTTTTAGCGATTTGATCGCAAGAGTGACTTCCTCTACCGTGGGACTATTTTCCGCCCTGCTTAAGGCGATGGATGTGTCATCCTCAATGCCCTGGATTGGATTGAGCAATTCGGAAAAGTGCTCGCTCCATCTGCGCAAGATGTCCTCCTCATTAGAAAGAAGTGTACCATCTTTGGATTTGACTCCTTCGATAATGTTCCACTTCCTTCCTCTAAGACGGCGGATGGTCTGCCAGAACACCTTGCTTGCAGATCTGTGATCACGGTCCAATTTTTCGCCGAACTCCTTCCAAGACTGTTCTTTGGCTGCTTTAACAGCCAATTTGCAAGTTCTTCGCGCCTCAATGTACCGGTTTCGAGAAGGAGAGTCCCCCAAGTGAATCCACACCTTGAAAGCCTTCTTCTTCTCTCTGATAGCTTCTTGAACTCCGGGGGTTTTAAACCACGCAGTTCTTTTCTCACCACCAGCCGCCACACCGAGCCGCTTCACTCCGCAAACATGTCCTGCAGAGGCAATAACTGCTGTTGAAAACAACTGCCATTCTTCCACTACATTCAATGGAACATTTGGAATTTGTTCAAACCTTTCAGATACCTGCCGTGCAAATTCCTCCCGTATCTCATCGTTCTGCAGCCCCTCCCACCGTATGCGCGTAACCATCCTTGGTTTACGCTTTGGCAGGATAGGTATTTGATCATTGAGATACAATTTGCACAGCACCAGGTGGTGATCAGTTGACAGTTCAGCCCCTCTCAACACACGAACATCACAAACCATCCTTTTAATACACGACGGTACCACAAAGAAATCTATCAGCGATTTCTGCTGCAGACTTCGACGGTACCATGTGTATTTATGGATATCTTTGTGTGGAAAGAAAGTGTTCATAATGGATATTCCATTTGAGCAACAAAAGTCCAACAACTTCTCTCCGTTCGCGTTCTGATCGGGGTCACCGTGTTTCCCAATCGCGCTGCCCCATGTCGAGAAATCCGCACCCACGTGAGCATTGAAATCACCCATCAGGATATAAGAATCCATATCTGCAACCTTTTCAAGGGTTGCATCAACTTCATCTAAAAAAGCTGCGTACCCTGACTCCAGATTCGGTGCATACACCTGCACTAGAGCCAGAGTCGATCTTTCAAGCTTAAGCTTAAAGATCGCAACTCTCCCTCCTAATGGTATCCACTCCAATACTCTGCCTGCCAGCCTGGGACTTGTGAGTATCCCCACTCCCGCCTGAGCAGACATTGAAGGTGCTACTCCCGACATGAAGAGTTTCCACCCATCCGCAAGGTCCACAGATCCAGAACCCCTTTGCTTTGTTGAGGAAACACCAACTTTATCTAGTCGATATTTGACAGCCTCCCCAACAAGCTGCAGGTCTTTTCCCGTGAGCGAAGAGATGTTCCACGCGGCTATCCTAAGTCGATGCCGCTGTCGAGTTGTCGAAAGTCCACTTATGCCCCTATTGGTGCATAGCGCATCCACCCTCTGACCCCCATAATGGTTTGCGAGACCATTGATAGGAAGCTCGTAGCCGTTTCGGGTTAAACCCGGCCGACTGCCGAGCGTGACAAGCCGACCACCAGACGCTCGCAAACTGCCACCCTCCAGGCCTGGCTCCAAAGGGCGCCCTATTATGACAGGCTTGGCAATATCCGAGGCTCTTTTAGTTCTTCTTGTCATCGTTGGGTGTGTGCTTCGTCAGCCATGTCTAGGTAAACCTAGACATGTTGCCCGCCCCCCACCGCGGGGAGGTCAGCTACATGAGGGGGCTTATCATCTTTGTACAAAACTATGTACATACCTACCTTCATTCTTCAATGTATAATATCAAACAGAAGCTAGCTAGCTGATCTGATGCACATGTTATTTGCAATTTAAACCGATGTTTGAATATGTTCACGCAACCAATGTTAAGGTGCTAGTACAAAATGACGTCAGTGCTACATTATGAGGCGTGCTACATATAGGGTTGCCAGTTCGAAATCAGTACATATCTGGACATTATGTTAAAATTCCGGGACTCGTCTGGACATTTCAAAGGACTATTTTATTTTTGTTTATTAATAAAAAAAGGGATATAATGTGTTTTATTAACAAAAACAAACTAAGTTTTCAATGACATTTCTCTTCAGCTACATATTGACATTTGCATATTATGTTTTTCAAATATCGATGTTTAAGACGAATTTAGCCCTCGATGGAAATATCTATACAACAACAACAACAGCAATAAACCAAGTTCCAGATAAAGATATTGACGATCATAAACATCCTAATCTTACGAACTGCCATAAGACGATCATAAACATCCTAATCTTACGAACTGCCATAAGACGATCATAAACATCCTAATCTTACGAACTGCCATAAGACGATCATAAACATCCTAATCTTACGAACTACCATAAGACGATCATAAACATCCTAATCTTACGAACTGCCATAAGACGATCATAAACATCCTAATCTTAAGAACTGCCATAAGACATCTCCCACGATCACATAATCATCCATCACTGGAACACATCAATGTGTACATTTTTATTTATAAACATTTGTATTCATATATAAGACAGAACATTGTTATTATTCTTTTCAGTCAGTTTTTTTTATCAGTGATTAAATACAGTCATTTTTAACGTTCAACCAGTGTTTTACTTTATTTCAATTTAGACAATTCAGTCTAAAATTATTTTATTCTAAACAAGTGGTCCTTCGAGAAAAACACTTTACCGTTTCCTGAAACTAGTTTGCTACCGGCCGGGGCTTACTAGTGGATATCCAGAACCAACACCAAAAACCGAGTAAGAAGATCTTCAAACTAGTAATCTTACAAATTACTACACAAAATCATAAAAAAAAATCAAAAACAAACACAACACACAACAAAAATCGCAGCTGAGCCTTTTGACGAATTGAGCACAGACTACGTGGTGACACATAATTAAGAATCTAAAGATCCTTGAGTGCCATCAGATACTCCCTGCATTGAGATAAATATTTCAAGAAGTGCAAATACCACACGGCATTGAGAAAACCAGTACTTCAACAAATGCTAATATTCTTTGCTACATAAAAGAATTATCAACCAACAAATCTACTGCATTGCGATAAGAAGAAAGTGTAAAACATCCGTGAATTATACAAAGGCAAAATTATTGCTACGGTTACTATATCAAAAAGTGCAATTTAAATTCACCTGGGACTAAGCGCAAAGACCAGTAAGTTAAAACACCAATTAAATCTTTTAATAAAAAAAAAATCATCAAAATGAGCATTCGTTTAATGGACGATCAACAAGATGCAATCATAAGATTGCAAAGAATGCTTGAGAACTTCAAGAAAGAATCCTCGTCAAGACGAACAGCAGATAGACGGCGTTAGGCAATAACGCCCAAGGAAATAGCGCCAAAATCAATTTGGAAATAACGCCCAAAAAAATCTCATACAATTTGTTGTTGCAAAATTTTTCGTCAGTTTGGGTGTTATTTCCTTGTCAGGGTTCCTTTTTGTGACAAGGAATAAAGCCCAAAACAACAAGTGTAAATATTAGAAACGGAAATAATGCCCAAAACAGGAAATACCACCCAAAACAATTCAGACAGAACGAAACAACGCCCAAACAGAATGAATCATCGCCCAAATGACAATACTGTAGAGTTTTAGCTAAATATGGTGTTTTTTTATGTACCTAGTTATTGAAAAATACAACCCTTAAAATATAATTTGCAATACTAAAACAAACTAATTTATGTCCTACATATTGTAACATATTTACATTTTATCATTTTTATTTTTGTTTTAATAACAGCAATGAGTTTTGAATAACATCTTATTTAATATAATAATGCAACCATATACATAATGAGCACAAACCAGAGAGAATAGACCACCAGCTTCGGCCAAAAATGAGAGTTTCATAGAGCCAGTTTCAAAAAGTTACTGTGTGGTTAAGTATGCGTGCAATGTTAAAGTAAACGGAGGGTGAATTTGGTCACGCATACACTGCCACATAGTAACATTTACAGTTATTCGGTGGTAACTTTGAAAAAATTCAAATAATTCAAATAAATATGCCGTTATCGGGACGTGTTAAGCAAATTGTGTGATCGGTGTGGGGAAATTATTACCAACTTATATTTTTTTAGAAAGCGTACAAATATAAATGGGTTTAAACTGCAAAACTAAAATGGATGATAAAAAACAACATCAAACATGATTTTTTAGTTTTGCTGATATAAATGTAGACCTTTTTCTATAGGTATGTTTTAACGAAAATTTATTTATTTTCTTTGATTTTTTGTTTTATTAAAGTGCACCTACTGAGTTTTGGAATAAATAATTTAAAAAAAAGGAGGGAGGATATTTTGTTTTGTCAGACTACAAGAAAAATGTGATGAATTGATTTTAACCAACAAATAAATTGGTCATGGAATTTAAGAAAATTTGCATTCTAAAAATGAAATACGTTTTTTGCACACCAAATCGTAAGTGCACATTGTCATATCGGCTTATAACACAAGGAATCTGCATGAGGTGTAAATAAGAATTTATTAACATATATGTACACGTACCCATTACGCTTTCGCTAGGGCAAATATGCGAATTTCAGGAAATGTTTTTAATACAATTCAATTTTTCCACTATATTTGAATGTCAAAACTACATAGAATCAAAATAGTAAAAAACGCGAATGTTATTCAAAATGTATGGATTATTAAATTACATTATAATTTCATTGTGAAAAACAAAAGAATACCTACACAAAAAGCAAAACTATGATAGAATAACAAAACAAATAAGATAATTACGTGTTTTAAATTAAAATATTACGTACCTACACCTTTCAGTACAGTTCACTTTTCGCTTTAGTTTACTATGGAAACGAACTTTTTTTTTTTTAAATCAAAAATGCCACTTTTTTATTTAAATTTGACGGCGTCCTGGCCTGTGTATACGCTATGCTATGCATTCCGTAGCGCCTATGTATGATGTTTTAAAACACGTTTTCTAGCAGGTTTTGTATTAAAATGTCCATGTTTTAAGTGACAAAAATGTTGGTTTTTAATTTTTGAACAACCTATTCTTTATAAAACCTAATTCAAAAACCACTCATCATAGATATTCTCCTCATAGATAAAATAAAACAATAAACATGCCTATTTATATACGACCAAAATAGTTTGCGTTAACTTTATTTATTCCAAAATAGCTGTTCTTGAAAATATAAGAAGAAAGAGCTCAAAATGTATATCAACAAAATTGCAAAGAATCCCGTTTAGCTGATTTCATTATGCTTGCAATTTAGTTTTACAGCTTAAAATAATATATTTTTTTTGTAATAATGTCATAGGAAGTTATATCAATAAAAACAGTTATTACGCAAATATAATTATTATGCTTTTTAATAAAACATAGTTGGCAATTAATTCACCACACCATACACACCATTTGCTTAACACGTCCCAATAGTGGTCAATTATTTCAATTATTTGAATTATTTCAAAGCCATCTCAGATTCAATTGTCTTATTTCATCTTTTTTTGCTTATTCACACGTATTCACAGATAGAAAAAGAGGCGGAGCTACTTATTTCAAAACTGGCTCTATGAAACTCTCATTTTTGGCCGAAGCTGGTGGTCTATTCTCTCTGGTTTGTGATAATGAGTTTAATAGAACAATGTTTGTTTAAGCAAAAACCTGAATAGTCTCTAGAACTCTTTCCCTTTCGATGACAGATATTGCAAACCCCTTCGCAGTTTCGAATAAACTAATTGTGAAGTACCAACTTAGTCGCTGTAAATAAAAAAACAAGAACAATATTTATAACAAACCAAAACCTACTCGGCGCGGAAATCGTGTGATCCGCGCGGGCGGCGCCAGCCGGCGGTCCGGGTCGGCACCCGACGCGAGCGGCGGCCGCCGCACGGCACCCCACGTCGGCGCGAACGGCGCGACCCCCCCCCCCCCCGCGGCGTTTCTCATTTACTAAGAAAAATTGAAGAAAAATATACCTACGCATTCCACAAATATTACCTTTCGCAGATGTTTCTGAATAATTTACGTATCCCGCTTGATGAGTTTACATCGCTTAAAAGTACTGTTGCGTAGGCATATATCGTTACAAAGATCTTCAACAAAAAAAAAATCTTAAATATTGTTTCTTTTCTCTATTAGTCTATTGTCATACTTACTATTAAAGTAGAATAAAGAAAATAAATAAGAATTTTTTTCTTAAAACCGAGGGAACACAGTAAATTCACCGTATTGCACCGTTTCTTTCAATATAAAAGTTAACACTCTAGTTCTCCCACTGAACTATCCATTTTCAAACAACAACAACAACAACAAAAATACAGCAAAGCAGGAGGTTGAATTGATTTCCCACACTATTTGGGAACGAGATAACGATCACGAGAAAACATCTGGCGAACGATCGTAAAACCAACACAACACCTTGCATCATCCGACCCCCATCAACAATAACAAACGATCGTGAGAACCATCATAGAACATCTGGCGAAAGGTCACCGAGCGACACACCCGAATCGACTATAAAAGGGACATCCACGGTAACCAGGACAGACAGTCATCAGTGCAACGCGTAATAGTAACCTAATAATAATAGATTTTGTTGTGAATAAAATTTGTTCTGTTTTTGTAAAATTTAATTGCGTTTTGATAATTATTAATTGGGGGCTCAACCGGGATGCTCAAGTTTAATTAAAGTTGAAAAAATAAAGTAAACTTAAACTCAGTGCATCGCCAAATAAACAGCCAAAGTACTCCGCACGACAGAGGAAAGAGCAGATCAAAAAGAATAAAAGCAAAAGGATTCATCAGATCGAGACGACCGAGTATCCAGCTTTGAAAACCAGGAAAAGTATCCAGAAACAAGGAGAAAATAATAGTAAGAAATATTTTTAAGAATTGTAAGATTATAAGAGAAAAAAGTGTTGTATGGATAGATTTAGAAAAACTAAAAACAGTTATTTTAAGCCATATAAAACTTGTTTAAAATTAAACGATTTAGAATCAGATTCCGAACTTGAAAATAAAACAGAAATGGCTTTTGGTACTACTCTAAATCAACAAACAGTTGATGAAATTATAGCGAGGGCTTTAACACTCAATAACGAGTCTATTCAAAGGTCATTCCAAGAACAAGAAAATAAACACCAACAGGAAATTAATAAATTAGAGAATCTCATATCATCAATGGGAATTACTAGCTCTATTACGGAGTATAAAGTTCAGACTATCGATCCTACGATAAACTGTAATGAGGCACTTGATGTAATCAAGTCACTTCCCGAATTCTCTGGAATTCAAACAGCATATGTGAGTTGGCGAGAGGCTGCTCACTATTCTATATCTTTATACGATATAGGAAGCAAAAAATATTTCGCGGCATTGACAATATTCCGCAATAAAATCACTGACCACGCTAACGATGTACTCACCAATCACGGAACAGTACTAAATTTCGATGCGATCATAGCACGTCTCGATTTTGCTTATGCGGATAAACGCCCTGCTCATGTTATAGAACAAGAATTGAGTATCCTTCGACAAGGATCCACGTCCTTGTTAGATTTCTACAATACAGTGAACCAAAAACTAACACTGTTAACTAATAAAACCATAATGACACACGGATCTAATTCTCTAGTTACTTTAGAATTAAATAACATACATCGCAGAAACGCGCTGCGCATATTTATCACGGGACTAAATGGCCAACTGGCAAATATATTGTTTTCACTAAATCCAGAAGATTTGCCAAACGCTCTTGCCAAGGCTCAGGAATTAGAAAGTAATAACACAAGAGCAAATTTCGCCCTTCAATTTAGTTCCCAGAAAGGCGGAAATAAAAGAGATTCTAACGTCCTGCGTTTTCCTACACGGAATAATTATGCCCAAGTTCCACAACACCAAAATAGCAATGGTTATAGACAGTTACCACAGCATTGTGAACCAATGGTTCTCGGCAGCTCCGCTAACAAACCTATCAGTTCTCACGAACTGAATAGATTCAAACAAATACATCAGCAGACAAATAATGCCCACCAATTCCGTGGTAACAATAATTATTTTTATAATAATAACAAAAACCCACACTGGCAAACACCCCAGTACAACACACACAACAATAATAAGCATCCAAACCAGAGTATATCCATTAATGAGTAGGGACACTCTCTCTACATATGCATTTCATTCTACCACAAAGCAAAACGCAGAAAAAATCGTGCAATAAGTGGGAGCAGGTCGAAAGAATACTTTTTACCTGAATACAACGAATGCTTGAGAAGAAAAGGGTACACAACACATTTTACCTGTACCACTACATACGGCTTGCTGCGTACGACGAACGATAGTGGGTTTTTTCATAAAGCATTTTTAAAGGCGGTAAACTCGATTTCGATGTGTGTACCTATTCGCTTTATGCGGTGTGACCTGCTTTGCTTTTTGGAAAATGGTTTCATGCTTCGTTTTTATGATTATTTTTTCCAGGAATTACAACTAATTCTGAACTCCTACTATTAATATTTCAATCTAAAATATGAAAATAATTGTTTCTTCTTTGTTCTGACTTCGCTTAAAATAATGCAATCCGATATTGGGCGCAGTAGCAATAGAAATGATTTCATTCCATAATTGCTAGTTTTTATAATAACTGGTCACACTGGTTCTGCAGTGACGATGGGGTTGGTTTTTTCATAAAGCATTTTTAAAGGCGGTAAACTCGAATGCTTATCAGTTGTGCGAAAGAAGTGAAATAAACACAATACAGGGTGGCCCGTAATTATTTTCGGTGCGAACAAACTACAGTGCAAATGTTTTTGGATTAAATAGAAATTTAAATAGGAAATGGGAAAACATATTTTGAAGTGTTTAGCCTGCGCGGTCGAGAACAAAAAGAAAATGAAGGTGTAAAATATTTTTATGTGCCGATAATGGAGGGCATTACAAGTTTAACTTTATTGGTTTTTAAGTGATAACTCCTGAAACTATCCCTTTTCTGACTCCTTTTTTGGAGGTGTAATTTTTCATTACAATTTTTTTACGCGCTGTTTATTTTGCTTTTGTTTTGTTTGAACACATTTAAAATACATTATCTACGCCTTTTGGTTTTAAAATGAATAGTATTGCTTGTGGTCGAAATGTGTCCTAAGTTATATTAATCTTTAATTCATATAAATTTAAAGACCCCAACAAATTCAGAAGACCATTTTTGGAAAATTAAGAGCAAATCAATTTCTTATGAAATGCATTTTTTAAGTAGGTATTGCTTTTTTCGATAAGTCTGAAAATATAACTAAAAGGATGGCAGTAGAATAGGTATAAATAGTCTTATTGGAATTTCAATTGACTTAATTGCCATTTTAACGCAACCGAGGAAGAAATAATAAGTTGCTGACTCCATTTCAATTCATTTGTGAATTTAAAAGATCTTTTTCAGCAAAGTAGCTACATGGAGAATATAGTTGCGAGCCAACTGCAAATTTAGAGCTTTCCGGCGTTGAAATAAACGCTTTCAAAACTATAAAACTGCTGATTTCGGTAGTGAAAATGAGTTTTATTATTTTGCATGCTATATTAAAAAAACGTCAAAAAGTGTGAGTTGGAACTAAGTCAGCAACATTATGGCGTATTTTTTTGGGAAGTGAGTATAACAAAACCAAAAGTGAGTATAAAAGTTTTGCATGTAAAAGTAAAAGTTAGCTAGCTATAGATTCTGAAAAAAATACGCCTATAGTGTTTCCTCCATATTTACAGATTTTTAAGGAAGATGAAAGTGCGCATTTAACACGTTCGCCTAAAGAATTTTTAGATGCATTAGAAAGTTTATAGCAAAATAAAAAAAATATAATTTTGAAATGAAAATGTATTACCTACATATTAAAAAATAAATGTGATTGATTACTGTAAAATTATATGTAGGCACGTGTTTGAGAGCATGACTTTATCAAAAAATTTAATAGAATAATCAAAAAAACCAACAACAAGCATAAATATCTTAGCGTAACACATATGTAATTATAATTTCGTATTTAATAAAAATGTAGGTATGACAAGTTAAAAATGTTCCCTTTTTTAACGGAGCACCCTGTGCCATTTTCCGAAAAAATACTCCTCCTCTTTTTTCTCTCTCTCACTACCCACTTTATATATCCGTCTATTTCTCATGTCTGTGTGACATAGTAATACTTGATGATAAGGAAATTGTCGAGAGTGTCCCTACTCATTATAATGGATATACTCTGATCCAAACTTTAAACGAGAGAGAGAACCGAGTGCACAATACTCTGCTCAACCTCCCCCACAAAAAAATGAGAGAATCAACAATTTAAACGAAGATGTTGATTTTTTAGGCGAAGAGTGGGGCTACCCCACTTACGCCGACGAATAAACAATAAAAATATAAGAATACTCATCGATACCGGAGCTAGCTGCAACTACTGCAAATCTGGTATTCTCAGCGATGAGATTATTTTGCCCGTAAAAAAAAGAGTATGTACAGTCAATGGTGAGACCATAATTGATTCTTGTCATGAAGCTCTAATTCTGGGGACAAAAACAAGATTCTATATTTTAAAAAATTTAGAATATGAAGCTCTGATCGGAGCTAATTTATTGAATCGAGTGAACGCTAAAATAGACTTCGAAAAAAGTATCCTTAGCTACGGCGACAAGAAGGAGAAAATTTATTTTAACGATTCAACTAAAATTAATAATATTCAGGAGAAGAATACGGATTACCTTTCTGAATCAATGATGAAGAAAATAGAAAATATTCATAGTAACATTGATACTACTTTACCATTCAGAACGGACGTTTTGGCAGAAATTCGCACCAATAACGATAAACCAATCTGGAGTAAACAATATCCGTACCCTTTATCCGCAAATAACTTTGTGAACAGCGAAGTGCTAAAACTATTAAAAGAAGGTATAATTAGACCTTCCAAATCTCCATACAATAGCCCTGTATGGGTTGTACCGAAAAAAGGTACAAATAAAGATGGCTCGCCTAAAAGCAGGTTAGTTACCGACTACAAGAAATTGAACGAAAATACAATTTCAGACAAGTATCCAATACCGGATACCAATGTAATTTTATCTAATCTCGGAAAAGCTAAATATTTTTCCACGTTAGACTTAGAATCAGGGTTCCATCAGATAAAGATGAAGGAATCCGATATAGAAAAAACAAGCTTTTCTGTCAATAATGGCAAGTACGAATACATACGATTGCCTTTTGGATTGAAGAATGCTCCTTCAATTTTTCAAAGAGCAATGGACGACATTCTCCGACCATATATTGGCAAAATATGTCATGTCTATATAGACGACATAATTGTGTATTCCCATAGTATTCAAGAACATACACAACATTTGGAAACGATAATCCAAGTGCTTAAAAACGCGAATATGAAAATTTCAATTGAAAAGTCGATGTTATACCAAGAAAAAGTAGACTTCTTAGGTTATGTCGTGGGACATAACGTTATCAAAACAAACCCGGACAAGGTAGCAACAATCAAAGAATACCCTGAACCAACGACTCTACGTCAACTTAGAAGTTTCTTAGGCATGATTGGTTACTACCGTAAATTTATAAAGAATTATGCAAGCATAGCTAAGCCATTAACTAAATATCTCCAAAGCGAGAGCGGGCAAGTGTCTACCCATATGGCAAAAAAGACCAATATAAAATTAGATGCGGATGCGGTGCAAGCATTTAATACACTTAAAGACCACCTAATAACTGAGACTGAACTTACCCAGCCCGACTTTTCAAAAAAATTTGTCCTCACTACCGATGCTTCTGACGACGCAATCGGAGCGGTCTTATCGCAAGATGGAAAACCTATTACTTTTATATCCAAAACATTAGGCAAAACTGAGAGAAATTATGCGGCAAACGAGAAAGAACTCTACGCCATAGTTTTCGCTCTAAAAAATTTACGCAATTATTTGTATGGAGTGACAAATTTAGAGATTCATACGGATCACCAGCCCTTAACATTTGCGGTTTCACCCAGAAACCCTAATGCTAAAATGAAACGCTGGCATGCTCTCATTGAAGAACATGCACCGAAAATGGTCTATAAACCTGGAACTACAAACATAGTGGCTGACGCCCTATCCAGGCAAAATTTAAACCAGATTTCGGACAGCTCTTCTGAAGCCACTCAGCACTCAGCCGAAAGTAGTGATGAATATCAAATTGAATTGATTAATAGACCTCTAAACCAGTTTAACCAACAGATAATAATAGAGAAAGGAATAGCAACTATTCACGAACATCTTAAACCATTCCCTACAAAAGTTAGACACATCATCACATATAGTGAACCTTCCGACCTGATATCTATATTCAAGGAATTTATAAAAGAAGGTTTAGTAGCCTTGTTTGCTACCCCCGAAACAATCTATGAAATCAAAAACATTTTGAAAGAGTGCTTCAAGAATAAATTCATTCAGGCAAAATATTTTGCCCACGATATTTCTAATAAAGATGATCAGGTATCAATAGTCGAGCAAACGCACACTCGCGCCCACAGAAACTTCAGAGAAAACCTTAAACAAGTTATTGATAAATATTATTGGCCTGGTATGTCAGATGAATTCCAACAATTCACGAGGAACTGCGAGATATGCAACGTAAATAAATACGATAGGCATCCTAATAAACAACCAATTGGCGAGGCACCAATTCCTGTAAAAGAGGGAGAGTGCGTACATATTGATGTAATGTTTGCAGAGAAAATAAAGATTCTCACATGCATCGACGCATATTCTAAATTCCTAATTTTAAAAATTCTAGACAATCGTCAAGAAATGCAAAATAAAGTTCTCGAACTACTGCAAGCATTTCCTGATTGCAAAAACTTAGTCTGCGACCAAGATCCCACATTTACCTCCGCTTCCTTCGTAGCACTAATGAGAAGATCGAAAATTTCTGTATACTATACACCAGCTAACCACAGTACGACCAATGGTCAAGTGGAACGAGCTCATAGTACCCTTCAGGAGATAGCCAGATGCGTTAAAGAAGAGTTTAAATTATTAGATCCAGTTGAAATATTCATTAGAGCAGCTAAAGAATATAATAAAACTATTCATTCTTCTACAGAGAAGAAACCCGCAGAAGTTCTGTTCAACAGAATTAATCATTCCGATGTTCCATTGAAACTAGCGATGGCCCAAGATAAAATGCTTGAAGCCCTTAATAAAAAACGGAAATCTATAGAAGTCAAACCCAATGAAACGGTGTATCAAAAGACTACAGGTGCCCACTGGGGCAAATTGCAACCCAAGTATAAACCTCGGAAGGTATCCGAAGATTTAGGGAACAAAGTCAAACTTAAAAATGGTAAAACTGTCCACAAAGATAATCTGAAATTTTAATTTCAGACAATGGACATTATCACCCTTCTGATAACATTCATGATAACAACTCATGCAGAAATCATCGACTACACTCGAGACAACTATGTGTTAATCGAAACTGGGGACGCACTCCTATACGAAAATACTTCAAGCATCTTCCACGTAACAAACTTGACTTATTTCCAAGATTTTCTTGACAAAACCAAGGAATCGTTGAAACAGCCTCATGACAAGGAAACCTATGCCGACTCACTGCCGTATGACACACATAATAACAATTTCAATATCATACAAATGCTTTTAGACCAACTTATGGTTTCTCGCTCTAAACGAGCAATCGAAACAATAGGAACTATCTGGAAATGGATAGCTGGTACCCCAGACCATGATGATGAGCTTACGATAGAGAATAAAATTAATGATCTTGTAATAAACAACAATAAACAATTTGTAACAAATTCTAAAATATTCGAAGCAATCAAATCTGTAAAACATGTTTTTAAAAATGAACTTATTTCCGAAAAATGCAAGTTAATTATCTTTGAACTTCAAAATTTGATAAACACACTCACTCTAGCCAAGCTAAACATTTTAAATCCAGCTATATTAAATATGGATGATATAAACAAAATTGTAAAAAATTAACCTATTAAAACTTTTACTATAAGCGACCTAATTGATATGTCTAAATTTAAGATTTTACAAAAAAATGGAATAATTATAATTTACATTAAATACCCCATCATTAACAAACATTGTAAATTATATGAAAGTAGGGCCATAAGCCAAGAGGATGGGAAATTAATTTTAAGTAAAGAAATAGCCAAATGTAATGAAAAATTTATTAATATACAAAATTGTAAACATGAATTAAAGCACACATTCTGCAAAACAGATAAAAACCAAACATGTCTATCAGAACTATTAAACAATCAGAAAACAGTATGTAATAAAATTAAGGAGAAGAACTTAGATTTAGAAGTAATTAAAGATGGAACCATTCTCATATCTGGCGAACATACCGTGGAGAATAACACTTTAAAGGGCGTCTACCTTGTAAATTTTGAAATTAACACAACGATCGATGGAAGATTGTACGAAAATCCTACACGCCTGATCCAGAATTACCTGAAGACCTTCACAATCGATAAATACGAAATTGGCCAATATCTGGAATCACTTGATGAGCAACTAAAGTTTGATAATATAAACCTATTACAATCTTTACAGATAGAAGCAGCTAAAAGCCCTATTATCTCTACTCTTGGACTAGTCTCATTCACTGTCCTCGTAATAACATTTATAGTTGCTCTGAACAGACGAAGAACTCATAAGCCTACCCCAGAACAACTCCTCGAACAGAGAGCCGAAAAAATACAAAACCTTGTACGGCAATACGAAGCTGCGGGGCGCGCTTTTTAAAGGAAAGGGGGAGTTAACACTCTAGTTCTCCCACTGAACTATCCATTTTCAAACAACAACAACAACAACAAAAATACAGCAAAGCAGGAGGTTGAATTGATTTCCCACACTATTTGGGAACGAGATAACGATCACGAGAAAACATCTGGCGAACGATCGTAAAACCAACACAACACCTTGCATCATCCGACCCCCATCAACAATAACAAACGATCGTGAGAACCATCATAGAACATCTGGCGAAAGGTCACCGAGCGACACACCCGAATCGACTATAAAAGGGACATCCACGGTAACCAGGACAGACAGTCATCAGTGCAACGCGTAATAGTAACCTAATAATAATAGATTTTGTTGTGAATAAAATTTGTTCTGTTTTTGTAAAATTTAATTGCGTTTTGATAATTATTAATTTAAATATGTTTTGGGCAATAATGTATTAATAAAAACATGAATTGGAAATATCGCCCAAATTTTGCAAAAACAATTTCCATTGACATTTTTTGGGCGATATTGCCTTTTTATAATTTGGGTGCTATGGAGTTTTGGGCGTTAAGCAAATTCTTTTTGGGCTTTATTTCCATTTAGTAGTGTATTTTTGGGCGCTATGCATTTTTTTGGGCGTTATTTCCAAATCGATTTGGGCGCTATTTCCTTGGGCGTTATTGCCTAACGCCCAGATAGACTCCTTGATCATGAAAAAGAAAGAAGTGACTTATGGTTTAAAATTGAGACAAACCATGCAGTACTAATGTCGTCTCAACCACCGGAAGGATACGAAGAGAAGTTCCTGCAGGCAGAAGAAGTAAATAACGAATTTGTGGATAGAATGAAAACCTGGGTAACAGGAGCAATCCCGAAGATTCCGAAAACCCCAATTACCAGTCCATTGAAAACTCTATCAGTAACTCCAAAGCAAGTCGTTATCCAAGATCATCCCAAACTACAAATTCCACTTCCGAGGTCTCATCAAGAGGAAAAAAAAAATGCATGGACCATTGATTCTACACGAAATCCATTATCAGAGGAAATCCAAAAAATTCCGCATCCTAAACCTAGTGAAGAAGTAAAGCAGGAAGACCAAATGGGTGAACTAGCAAAAATTCTCCGATTACTGACAGAAAACCAACTAGGAGGAACAAATATAGAGGCAAAAGACTATAAATTGCCCCAGTATGATGGTAATTTAAGAACGTATAACTCATTCCGAGAACAATTCACAGACGCAATTCTAAATAAGCGTCAAACTTCCAAGAAAAAACTGTTCCTATTTTTGCAATCCAACCTCACAGGAGAAGCAAAAGAAGCAATAGAAAACATAGAGCTCACAGATGACAGTTACGAGCTCGCCTGGAAAATACTGGACAACCGATTCAACAACCCCAGGAAATTACTATCGATGGAACTAAAAACATTACAAGATAAAGATAAACGTGTCAGCTATCAAGACATAAAAGCTGCAAAGTCATTCTGCAATACTTTTCGAGGAATTCATGCCAACATACAACAACTTCGAATCACCGCAGAAAATATCTTAATGGAAGTCGCGTTAACACAATTAGATGATCGTACAAGGTCCAGATTTGAAGACTTCTTAGGAAGAACAAAACACACACCGTCTGCCCAGAACCTAGATGATTTTTTTTGAGAAGGAGCTGTTAATCTGGGAACACGTGCCACTATACCAAAACATAACAAATGAAAAAACACCATCAAAATCAAGAGCTCTGGTAACTTCTGAAAAAAGACAGGAAGAATCAATATACTGCTTAATTTGCCGAAAAAATGATCATAGAACAATAGATTGCGACATATTTTTGAGCAGCGATAACAGATCAGAACTCTTGAAAAACCATCGAATTTGTTTCTATTGTGTAAAACATACATTCCGATTCTCACCATGTAAGTCCAGATCATCAACATATTGTGAAATTTGCAAAATCAAAGGGAAACACATTACCCTAATGCATCCATTAAAAGAAGTTCCAAAACCTGAGACATCAAGAGCACATGTAACTCAACAAAAGGAAACTATGTCAACCACAATATTACCAACAGCCATTGTGGAACTACTAGACAAAAATAAGGTAAAATATCCAATCAGATGTTTAATTGATTTGTGTGCCGAAAGAACATACATATGCGAATACATCGTTCAAATGTTAAAACTTCAAAAACAAAAAGCAAATGTAACAATATCAGGAATAAATGGTATTTCTGGAAAGGCAAGGAACGAGGTTCACATAAAAATCCAACTAAAAGATTCAACAAAAATTGAGGTCAACGCACTAGTAGTTCCAAAAATCACGGATTCCTTACCAATAAAACACTATCAGTTGGATCCTGATCTTCAAAACCTAACATTAGCAGATCCAGCTCCAAATAATCCTGGAATAATTGGACTTCTTCTCGGGGGAGATGTGACATCAGAGCTATTTATACATGACGTGCCAAACAAAATCACAAAGGATGGATTGCTCCTACAACCAACACGAGCAGGGTGGATCATCTCGGGAAAGTCAACAAGACCAAATCAAATTACGTCAACATTCATCACTACAAATGAAACTCTGCAAAATCTTTCCAAAGATGAAATACTAGCAAAACGCATCATGGAATTCTACGAACTACCGGAAGAAGACTCAAAGGAAGGTGACGACTACTGTGAAGAACTATACAAATCACGTCACTATAGACTACCTGATGGAAGATATGTTGTCCCAACACCATGGAAGGAAGATGCTCAGGAACTAGGACACTCCTACAGAAAAGCTTTGAGAATGTTCATGCACCAGGAGGTCAGATGGCAGAAAGATCCCAAACATTACGAGATGAGTAACCACTTCATGAAAGAATATGAACTATTAGGACACATGTCAAGACTAAAACCAGAAGAAGAAAAAGATGATGGCAATAAAGTATTCTACATACCATATCATTCTATCCTAAAAGAAAGTTCTCTAACCACCAAATTAAGAAATGTATTTAATGCCAGTGCAAAGACAAGCAATGGCATATCTTTAAATGACACAATGCATGAAGGTCCAAAACACTGCAAGGCGTTACAAATACATTTACACGGCAGACATTTCTATGATGTTTAGACAAATCTTCATACTACCAGAAGATAGAAATAAGCTGAGAATCATCTGGAGACCTACCAAGAATTCAATCCCACAAGAATATAAGCTGAACACAATAACCTATGGTACAGATGCGGCACCATTCCTAGCCATAAGAACCATGAAGCAGTGCGCCTTAGACAACGCTACAGCAGACATCGCACTAATCATACAAAAGGCATTTTACATGGATGATTTACTATATGGAGCCGACACCATAGAAGAAGCCCAATATCAAATCAAAGAGATAAAAGGAGCATTGGATGCAGCCAAACTGCCACTCACTAAATGGATGACTAACAATCCTGAAGTCTTGAGGAACCTATACCAGACAAACAGAAAATCACATCATATTCAGAATCTGACAGCCCGGAATTAAAAATATTGGGAGTAACTTATGACTGCAATGAAGATAACTTCCGCCTAAATTTGAAACAACCAAAATCCATCAAGTTCACGAAAAGAGGTATATCCTCTCTATCCTCTACATTTTACGATCCTTTAGGATTCATTTTACCATTCATAATGATGCTGAGAATTTTCCTACAAAAAGTATGGAAACAGAAAGTGGATTGGGACGAGACACTCACTCAAGACATTCAAAACCAATTCCTAAAATGCATTATCGGAATCATTAGTCTCAATTCAATTAGAATCCCTCGTTTCATTCCTTGCGATATTAACAACTACGTAGAGTTGATTGGATTTTCGGACGCATCTAACCTGGCACAAGCAGCTGTAGTTTATAGCAGAGTAAGGACATCCGATGGTTACAAGATAACACTTATAGCAGCAAAAGGAAATGTGGCAAAGATCAAAACCGTCGCAGTTCTAGAAAGCAAACAAAGCACTATTCCTAAATTGGAATTAGAGGCTATAGTGACGTTATCAACTCTTTTGAAGTCCATCAAAGAATCCTTTTCTAATAGAATATTAAAGTTTACTATGTATACTGATAGTATGGTGTCCCTAGCATGGGTACGAAGCAAGAAGTGCAACGCAACAAAATTCGTGGAAAGAAGAGTTACCAGAATTCGAGACATCATCAATCCTTTGGACTTGCATTATGTTAAATCTGAAGACAACCCTGCAGATCCTGCATCTAGAGGATTAACAGCTGAGCAATTATCAAAGTGTGATATCTGGTTTAATGGTCCACATTGGCTTCAAGACGATGAGCTCCCTACAACACCATATACTCCTGACACTGAAGTCCTAATAACACAAACCTCTTCAGAAGAAGACATCTTTGAACGATTTTCCGACTGGAAAAAGGTGTTAAGAGTAGCAGCATTCTGTTTACGGTGGAGACGTATCATGAATGGATCCCTAACAGCCACAGAAATTATCAGAGCAAAAGAACGCATCATAAAATATTATCAAAATCTATATCTTGGAGATGCCATAAGTTACCTCAGAAAAGGAAAACTAGTACCAAAACAAAATTGGATGTATAAACTTTCACCATTCTTGGACAAAAATCAAATACTTAGAGTTGGAGGACGATTATCAAACGCATCAGAGCTTCTAGAATCTCAACGACACCCAATAGTTTTTCCCAAAAGTCATGGATTAACATTATTCATAAACTTCATCCATCTTCATAATGGTCATGCTAGCAATACACTTATGCTTCGTCTAGTTGTGGAAGAATATTGGATCCCAGGAATCAAAATGGCTATCAGAACTTGCATCAGAAAATGTACAACATGCATCAGATGGAACGCTCGCACCATACAACCTGAAATGAGTCAATTGCCAAAAGAACGAGTATCATCATCAGCAACATTTGAGAAGGTTGGTGTAGATCTATGCGATCCATTTACCATCAAAGCCAGTCCTCTTAAATTTGATAGGACTATCAAAGTATGGGTCGTGAATTTCGTTTGTTTCTCTACTAAAGCTACTCATCTGGAACTAGTAACAAGCTTATCATCGGAACATTTCTTAGCCGCCTTCAGTAGATTCTGCAGCAGACGAGGAGTAAGCTCTGAAGTATGGTCAGATAACGGCACAAATTTCGTAGGCTCAAATCGAATGTTCAGAGACACATGGGAGAAGATAATTAAAGATAGTGAACAGCGAACAGCCATCCAAGAAGTCACATGGCATTTCATCCCTCGCCATAGCCCCACTTTTGGAGGTCTATGGGAAGCCTGCGTGAGATCCTTAAAATATTTCACGAAACGAATGGCCGATGTAAAGAACCTCACATACGAAGAATTCTCAACACTTTTATGCAGAATCGAAGCCCTACTGAATAGTAGACCAATTTGTGCAAATCCTCTCACGCCTGAAAAACAACCAGCATTAACACCATTTCATTTTATAAATCAACGAGGTTACAAGCCTTCCTCCATAGATGGTTCACAAAAAACACCTCTCACGAAAAAATGGATGATGATGCATCAAATAATGAAGGAATTTTGGCAGAAATTCCAGACCGAATATCTCAGGGAACTTCAAACGAAAACTAAATGGCTAGTACCCCGACAAAATTTAGCTACTAATAACATTGTCATCATTAAGGAACCGAGCATCACACCTGGCGATTGGAAGAAAGGAATCGTCACAAAAGTATATCCAGACCAAGCGGGTGTAGTAAGGAAAGTTGACGTAGTAACTACAACCAAAGATAGAAAAGAAACAAAAGTACATGCAGTAAATCAACTCATTCCTTTATTACCGGATGATGAGCCCGAACAACGAAATATCAGTAACGAACCTAATGAAGACAGCACAATCCGAAGGAGCAAAAGAAAAGGCATATCACTAATTCATCTATGTCTACTACTTTGCTTCATGTGGACACCATCAGTCAATTCATCATCACCTACAATAATTCCACTCTCTCCAGGTATTCATGTAGAACCACTAGGAGATGTGTATTACAAACTCTATGATATCCCATTCACCGTGAATACTAGAGTCAACCTAACCCAAGATTTATCATTCTTCAATATCTCACTATCAAATTTTAAAGAAGACTGTGAAGGATATAAATCAAAAATGGAATCAATACATCAACATTGTATGGTTTTATTGAGAAACCTGAACTCCACAGCGAAATTGGTCATCGAAGACATCCAATTAGGATATACATCTCGTAAAAAGAGATATATATTACTCGGAGCAGTCATAAAACCCATTATCATGGCCACATTACGACATGGAACAACGATCCTCTTATCAGCGGCTTTAATCAATAATGAGATAAGGCTTTCTCAGCTACGCCAAGAATTGGATCGGACTCAAACATCCCTACAAAAAACTCTCAGCTTCCTGACCCAACAGGACGATGTGATTACAATCGATGTTATGCAAGAAGTTTTAGATAAACTAGAAATCCAACGTCGAGAACAAGCACTAATGGAAACAGTAATTGACTACGCACAACAAATCCAAGTACAGTTCGAAAATATTAGATTACGACACAAGAACATCATTTTCGTGAAACCATATGAGGAATTATTGACAGTCGTGCAAACCTTAAAGGAAACTACTCCGATGATAGATATCCCTAACATTGGAGAAAAGATATTCAATTTCGGTCAACCAATAAAAAGTGTAAACGACGACGGGATGGTAGTAATATCATTCCAAATTCCTATCGTGAACTCAAGGAGACTTCGACATTGGGCTATTATGAGCTCTCCAAATAAAGATGGAAATATTCTCAGACTCAGCAATAAACGATACTTTCAACGAGTCCTCACCGATCTCATGAACACTTCATATATTGATGTAACTAACCTCGATCTAACATCAAAACTTATTTCTGTAAAACTGAATTATCTACCATTAGACAACTGCACAGAAAGTGCAATATTAAATACATATACAGCGCACTCCTGCGAACACATATCAGAATCTTGTGAAACCTTGGAAAGTATTTTCCCAATTGATAATTACAGAGCATTTGTATTACCAGGATGTCATCAGAGAACACACATCATGTGCAGCGGACAAACACAAAATATCGATTACTCAGCAGCATTGATTACCTATCCAAGATGCAGTCTAATAAACAGTCATCAAAATATCTGGTCTACCTCTAATACAAGAAGCAAACGAGATCTAGAGCAACTGGTAACTGACAATCCCATCGTTCCAATACATTGGGAGCCAAGAACTACCAATATTATTCCAAAAAGGTCCATGAGTATTTTAAAAGAGATCGCTGCCGACTTGGACAAGCAGATAAATGAAAGTCCACTCAACATATCCGATTATTGGTATATCATACTAGGAATATTTGGGAGTATAACTATTGGTTCTCTCCTATATTCCTTTCGATTATGCCTGAGACGCAAATTGAACCCAATTTCCTCAGGTAACAACCAGTGCATACCAACATCAAGTCCCTTGGAGAACGACCGATGGTTCGTACATTGGAAAGGACCTCCATCAAATAGCGTGCAACTAATCTAAATAATTCTTCTTTTGGGGGGAATTCTGTTTAAGACGAATTTAGCCCTCGATGGAGGTATCTATACAACAACAACAACAGCAATAAACCAAGTTCCAGATAAAGATATTTACGATCAACAATATGGTTGCAACCTATTCGCATCTCCCACGATCATAAACATCCTAATCTTAAGAACTGCCATAAGACATCTCCCACGATCACATAATCATCCCTCTTTTTTTTTTTTTTCTTTTCTTTGTCGGAGGTTGTTACTATCTGAAGGAGCACTCAGACACAACTACTGGTCCATTGTACTGCCAAACAGACACCTTACATTGCTGTACATAGTTTTCCCGTCTTTCGAAGAAAGATGAGAAGGAGCTTCAGTGATGAAGAGCTTAGATGTTCGGCACTCACCACGTCAGCCCCAAAGATCCGCCACCTGATGCGAGCAAAGGCAGGACAACTACAGAGGAAGTGCTCCGCTGTATCGTCATCCTCTCCACAAGCAGGACAGATGGTGGTGTTGCTTAAGCCCAACACATTTAAGTGTTTGGCAAAAGCTTGGTGGCCCGAAAGGACGCCCACAAGAAGTCTGCAGTCGATTCTCCTGAGAGACAGAAGGAAAGACGCCGACCCCCTGCAGATGTCAGGGCGCAGTCGTTTGGTCTGTCTACACCCAGCACAGTCACGCCAACGACACTCATGTTCACGAGAAACCCAAGTATCAATGGATGACCTAACCACAGATGCAGGCAAACCCAACGCAGGTTCAGGTCCTAAGAAATCTTCTTCTGAACCCAACCTGGCCAGCTCATCAGCGATCTCGTTTCCCTGGGTACCAGTGTGACCTGGGACCCAAACAAGTTTGACCGTGTTTAGCCTACCGACCAAGTTCAGAGAAAGCTTGAGTTCGAGCACTAACTTGGACGAGGTAAGAGGGTTGAGCAGCGCTTTTAAAGCAGCTTGGCTATCACTGCAAACGCATATGCTTCTAGCCCTCCACCTGTTTGTC
This sequence comes from Cheilosia soror, assembly GCA_949372485.1. NCBI lineage: Eukaryota > Metazoa > Arthropoda > Insecta > Diptera > Syrphidae > Cheilosia > Cheilosia soror. The sequence goes on from OX443562.1 coordinate 41,161,498, forward strand.
ACAATATAGCGCATAGCCATAAGGATAGCGAAAATCTCCGCCTGGAAGACAGTCGCATGGTTACCCAAGGGGTAGTGTAGTCTAATGTTCTCGCTTTCCACGAAGACTCCAGAACCAGACCCCTGTCCGGTTTTTGAGCCATCCGTGAAAACACGATGGCATTCCTTCCCTGGCTCTGAGTCTGGCAAAAGCCATTCAGTTGCCTGAGGAAAGTTGACATGGTAGTTTTGTCGCAGTAGGATTTCTGGTGTCATTGCGTCAGACGGCATATCCATAAGACAGGGGTCAAAGGATAATTCTCGCACAAGTTCATCAAAACTCCAATGCGCGTGGTACCAAAAGCCACCTCTCTTTAACCGGGAGATGGTTTTCAGCGTACACCCCATGATAAAAATATCAAGGGGGGGGAGGTTCATCAAAGCATCTAGAGCAGAGCCCGGAGTGCTGGGGAAGGCCCCTGTGCAGCCAAGGCAAACCGTTCTTTGGAGTTTGGCGAAAGAGGCCATAACACGTTTCCGCGAAAGCCTGTTCCACCACACAACCGATGCATATGAGAGAAGTGGTCTTACCATTGCCGTATAGATCCATAGGACCCTTTTAGGAGATAAGCCCCATGTCTTCCCAAAAGCGCCTTTGCACTGCCAGAAAGTCGACAGCGCTTTATCGGTTTTTGATTCAACATGCTTGGACCAAAGAAGTTTTCTATCGAGGATTACTCCCAGATATTTGACTTCATCAGAAATCGGAATAGTGACACCTTTTAGCACAAGTTGAGACAGACCAGTGATATTCCTCCTTCTCGTGAAGAGAACAACCGTAGTTTTAAGAGGGTTCACTGAAAGCCCATTCATTGTGCACCAATCATCGATCAAACCCAAGGATCTCTGCGCCAGAGAGCAGACAGTCCCAAGGTCTGAACCGACAGACAGAACGGCGACATCGTCCGCGTATGCTTGTGTATAGGTTCCAGGAAGATTGAGAGTCGTCAGCAGAGAGTCTACTACCATGCACCATAAGAGGGGAGACAAAACACCACCTTGAGGGCAGCCCCTGTTTACCCCTGTCATGACGCATTTGCCACAATCCGCTTCGGCAATCAACGTTCTGTGCATTAGCATTGCTTTAATCCACAACACCAACGTTTCATCTATACCGTGATGTCTGGCTGCATTACACATGCTATCAAAGGTCGCATTATCAAAAGCACCCTCAATATCGACGAAAATACCCAACGCGTACTCCTTCCGATCAAGAGCACTTTCGATCCTACCAACGAGGTTCTGAAGCGCAGTTTCACAGGATTTTCCGCGTTGATAAGCATGTTGCGTCTCAGAAAGAGGATGCAATCGAAGAGCAACATTGCGCATGTGCAGCTTAACCAGTCTCTCCAAGCTTTTCAGCAAGAAGGAAGACAGACTTATGGGTCTGAAACTTTTGGCGAGAGCATAGTCAGTCTTACCGATTTTTGGTATGAACACGACTTTAACCATACGCCAAAGGGAAGGTATGTAGGCCAAGGCCAAGCTAGCGGTAAAAATTCTTTTCAGCGTCGGCATTAGCTGACTAAAACCTTGTTTCAGCATAGCCGGGTAAATTCCATCTGGACCTGGTGACTTGAAGCTGTCAAATGATGCAATTGCATATTTGATAGCGTCATCCGTCACCACTCTGGATGCAATATACCAGCTACGCCGCGTGGAGTTTGTCAGTTCCGTAGTGGCCATCGTTGCCGGTACCACTGAAGAATGCGTAGTGATCTGATTTCCCGGGAAGTGAGTCTCCAGCAGAAGACTAAAAGTCTCCGCCTTTGTCTCAGTGTAGGTGCCATCAGATTTTTGGAGCGATTCCAGTTTACTTAGTCCGTCCCTTTTGAGGACTTTAACAAGCCTACTGGTTGCACTTAGTGATTCGACCTCCTCACAAAATTTCCTATAAGAGTCATTTTTCGATTTTCGAATAAGTCTCTTAAATTCTTTTTGCTTCGATCGATAGAGATTCCAGTCTTCCTCCAAGTTGGTTTTTAAAGACCGATTTAGAAGCTTCCTGGTTTCTCTACGAATACACTGTAGTTCGGTGTTCCACCAAGGTACCGGTTTTCTACAGGAGTTTTTTGTAACCGGACACGCTTGTTCAAAACAACGGATAAGGACGCTGTTCAGCTCCTGAGCAGACCTCTCTACCCTTTGTATTGATCTTAATTTAAGTGGAACTTTAACAGAGTTGCCAAGTTCCTCCCTAAACCGTGCCCAGTTCGTTTTTCTCGGATTTCTCCTCTCTTGCGAAGGCGAAACTTCACAGTAGATTTGAAATTCGATGTATCGATGATCTGACAAAGTGCTATCTGGCGATACCCTCCAATTTTTGATAGACTTGGAGTGCCTATTGGACAGAGTAATATCGATTACTTGCTTTCTCCTGGCTGTAACAAATGTAGGTCGACAACCCACATTGTTGATGGTGATGTCAGACGAGAGGATGAAGTCCAGAAGACGATCTCCACGTATATTACATTTGCTGCTGCCCCAAACAGTGTTTTGGGCATTAGCGTCGCAACATAGGATAAGACCAATCTGTTTAGACTCGCAGTACTCTATGAGCTCAACAACTGCCTTTGGTGGTGGAGGAGTTAGAGAGTCATAGGGAAAGTAAGCCGATGCAACAACAAAGGTTTCCCTTGTTGGCCACAAAACCGTTCGATTTTAACTGCCGTGAGGGATTTCGATACAACAAGACATGTCCTAGGTCTCTCGGACAGTTTGTCGTAAAGAACGTGGTGAGAACCGCTCAATTCACTCAGGCCACAGATGCGATTTTTCCACACCCATGGTTCCTGGATGGATGTTATGCGTTTTTTTTCCTACTGACAGCAAGTCTCCTACTTAGAAGAGCGGTAGCAGCCTTGCAGTGCTGTAGATTGATCTGAGTAAACAAAATGGATGTAAACCCTGGGTTTCGACCACTATTTGCATTACTTAGCATTGAAATGGAAAGGAATCCTGCCAAGTTGCAGATAGGGTCGCATGTCGTACCTAGACTTGATGATCTCGACAGAAGCCCTGTCTATGCCCACAACCAGAGAGCTACCATCTTCATTATGACGGTTTTTACTCTGTCTGTGAGAACGGACAATCCAGGCTTTTGTGTCAAGATCAGGATTCTGGGCGTGCAAACGCTTTAGCACATCCGCCGATTTCTCTAGTTTCCCAGGGATCCAGCAGACAGCTCGCGTGAGCTTGGGTGGTTTGTAGACCTCAAAAGTTGTGGTCCCGTGAGGAGGGATCTTCGGCACCATACTGCTGACCCATTCCGAGGTTTGCTGCGAGCAGGTCTTCACCATGAAGGTTCCGTCCTTGAACTCACATCCCTCAACCTGGATACAGGCATTTGTTGCCGTGGCAAGCTCCAAAAGATGGGCTTTGCAGTGTTTGCACTCTGCATCACTCATGCTATTGTCAGTGCCTGCTTTCCCTATACGAACTGCCAAAGAGGAGACAGCGGCATCCTTATAAGACGGCCTCTTATCTCGCACCTCAGCTGTTCTGCGTTCAAAATATTCTCTCCGACCGTCAGAGCCATCCGCGACGACAAAGTTCTGTCCGCTGGTACTGCAACCTGAGTTGATTTCAGCACCTGCATTCGTTACCAGTGCACGGGCAGCTCCAACGATTGAAGAGCATGGGGTGCTCTCGCCTGTAGGTGCGATCGCGACGTCCGGTTTCCATCCGCCAGTACTACTTCCATTGCTGGTAGTAGCCCCGGCTTCATTTGGAGACCGTGCACGAGCAGACACACAGACTTGGGGGGGTTTTTTCTCTTTTCGAGCTTGGTCGCTTCCCCTTGCTTTTCGGGTCAGCAGAAGAGGAGGCAGTGCCCGATCCAAGGGGTTGGTTGGTTTCAGTTGGTGAGACCTCTACCGACCAGTTCCTTTTCAGAGGCACCACCAAAGAGCTTAGAGAAGTGCTAGCGCCTTCAGCAGATAAAGCATCTTTGCGCTGCAAATTCATCAGCTTCTTCCTTTTCTTCTTCCGCTGTCCCTTAGACAGGCGCAGCTCAAGGCCCGCCTCTTCAGGAGCCCGTTCAACCATGGCGGTATCTCGAGCCTGACCGTCAGTAGCAGTGCCATGAGCCACAGCGTGTCTCATGCTCAATCTGCCGAGTGCATCGGACATAGAGCCGCATGAGTCGCTTATGGGTTCGGGTATGAATGTTGGGGCCTCCAGAATCCGTGCCCCGGCCATAGTCGAGAAGACTACGGATGGATTATGGCTGCTGCCATTACCACCTGGAGTAGACAATTCCGTAAGTTTCTCCATTCATAGCGAATTTTGAGTGTTAACCACTGGCTCCTGTGGTAGGGATTAACTGAGGATAGGCTAGCCGTTACCTCAAACCCTGACCCTCCTCCTTTACCCGGGCTTGGGACCGGCATGCTACTACCGTAACAAGGCGGAGTTACCCTCACTGGAACACATCAATGTGTACATTTTTATTTATAAACATTTGTATTCATATATAAGACAGAACATTGTAATTATTCTTTTCAGTCAGTTTTTTTTTATCAGTGATTAAATACAGTCATTTTTAACGTTCAACCAGTGTTTTACTTTATTTCAATTTAGACAATTCAGTCTAAAATTATTTTATTCTAAACAGTAAGTGTTGCCTTCTATAAACAAAATAAGTGCACTGAGTTAATTACATGTTTGGCTTTGTTTGATACCGGCAGCCCCGTTAGTTTTTTGAGCCAGTCGATGGCGCCTTTCGCGGTGAACAGCAGGTCGAGGCTAACCAATTATCGTGGGATGGGGAAGAAAAGATTAAGTACGTATGGCTTTGTAAAATGTAGATGTATCTTTAGTATTGAGCGATGCATTGGTGTAGTAAATCTGATAGATGAAAAAGATGTAATGGACTATGATGAAGTGATTTTGTTGGTTAGCACTGCTGAGACTGATGAGTTTTTGTTTCACATTAATGGGTTATTAGATGGAAAACATAGAGATGCTTTGAAATCAATCATAATGGAAAATTATGTCAGTAAGTCGGGACAGAAGCAGGTTTTAAGTAATTACGTGATGAAGATAAGTTTGAAAAATGATCAACCAGTGTATAGTGGTCCGCGTCGATTGTCCTACAGAGAAAAGATGGAAGTACAGAAGGCAATTAATAAATTCTTAGTCCAGGGAATAATTAGACCAAGTAGTTCTCCTTATGCTTCTCCAATAGTGCTAGTACGGAAGAAGAATGGGGAAATGAGAATGTGTGTGGATTACAGAGCATTGAATAAGATAACAGTTAGAGACAACTTTCCATTACCACTCATAGAAGATTGTTTAGAGTACTTGGGTGGTAAGAAGTTTTTTAGTGTTTTGGACTTGAAGAATGGGTTTCATCAGGTCCCAGTTCACCCAGAGTCCATACCGTTGACTGCGTTTGTGACGCCGATGGGTCAGTATGAATACTGTTATATGCCGTTTGGTTTGACTAATGCCCCCCCAGTGTTTCAAAGGTTTATATATCTGGTGCTGAGGTCGTTAATTGATGATGGGAAAATTGTGGTGTACCTTGATGACATCAATATCGCCGCAAAGACTATTGATGAACATAATGAGATTTTGAAAAGAGTTTTGGTGTTGTTGTCAGATGCTGGTTTGAGGTTGAATTTTGGGAAATGCAGATTTGCGTATTATGAATTGGAGTATTTGGGTTATTGTATAAAGGACCATTCACATGGGGGCGAACGAACGAATTGATGAAATGCGAATAAACCACTTTTTATGCATTTAAAAACAGAAAATTCCAAATTTTATTATTCCAAGATATCCTCCTCTTGGAATAAGGTTAAGATCGAACGAATTTTTTATTCGCTACTTTGTGGAACGCGATTTAAATGATGTGGATTGTAAATAGACTGACAATTCGCGCCAGGGTGTTTTCGTTCGCGGCAAAAAATTTGGATTTCGAAATTTCGTTATTTAAACTGTTAATAAACTTGGTTTCTTAGTATATTTTGATGGAACAATTAATTATCCTCCTCTTGGAATAGTAACATGGGAAATTTTCTGTTCATAAATGCATCAAAAATGGTTTGTTCGCATTTTAGTAATTCGCTCGCTCGCTCTCATGTGAATAGTCCTTAAATGAACAGGGTATTAGGCCAAATGAGTCGCATTTGAAAGCAATTAGGACATATCCAGTGCCTACTAGTGCTAAGGAGTTCCAGAGGTGTTTAGGTCTTTTTTCATATTTCAGACGATTTGTGTCTAACTTCTCTCATATAGCGCGACCTTTGAACCAGTTGATAAAAAAAGATGCTAAGTTCAATTGGACCGATGAGTGCATGAAGGCTTTTACTACGTTCGAGATAAGCTGGTTCAGCCCCCGATTTTGAGTGTCTTTGATCCTAGTCGTGAAACAGAGTTACATACAGATGCTAGTTCTCACGGGTATGGCGCAGTGTTATTACAGAAGCGAGAGGACGGGAAGTTTCATCCCGTCGCTTATTTTTCCAGAACGACAACAGATCCAGAGTCACGGTATCATAGTTTTGAGTTAGAAACGTTATCCATTGTTAACGCTTTAGATAGGTTTAGGACATTTTTGGATGGGATTCGGTTTACAGTGGTAACAGATTGCAATGCTTTGGCTCAAGCTTTGGAGAAGAAGAAGATAAATCCGAGAATCGCTCGGTGGACGTTGGCTTTTGAGAGCTTCACCTTCCAGGTCAAGCATAGGAAAGGGGAACAGATGGCGCATGTAGACGCGTTGAGTCGGGTACCAATTGTTGGTGCAGTTAGTCGGTTGTCATCCATATGTGCGGTAGAAGAAAATGATGTGGATTTGAATATTCAGATTACTCAGTCGCGTGATCCCGTCATTACCCAGATGAGGCAGAAGTTAGAAGAAACAGATGTTCCAGGGTATTTTTTAGAAAATGGGTTGGTTTTTCGTGTCAGCGGTCCGTATCAGCAGTTGTATGTGCCTTGTGAAATGGAGGAAAATATAATGAGATTGGTGCATGAAACTTATGGCCATTTCGGTGTTGAAAAGTGTTCTAACCAGATTCAGAAGCATTATTGGTTTCCTAAGATGCGTGAAAAGTTGAATAGGTTTATTAAGAATTGTCTTAAGTGCATAATATTATTCGTCTTTGCCTAGAAGTAATGAGCGTAACCTACATAGTATTCCTAAAGGGACAGTGCCGTGGGATACGTTGCATATTGACCATTTCGGTCCGTTGAATACTGTTAGCTCGAAGCACAAACATGTGTTGGTTGTTGTAGATGCTTTTACAAAGTTTGTAAAAATGTATGGTGGGAACACTAGTACTAAGGAAACGATCTGTGCATTGAGGAGATATTTCCTGGATTACAGTAGGCCCAGAAGGATTGTAAGTGATCGGGGTACGTCATTTACGTCAGAAGAATTTAAAGATTTTTGTAGTAACCGAGGCATTGTTCACGTGCTTAACTCCACTGCCTCACCGCAGTCTAATGGACAGGTTGAAAGAGTGAACCGAGTGTTGAAGGCAGTCTTGTCCAAAATTACAGTGCCTATAGGTCATTCAGATTGGAAAAAGAGGTTGACAGAAGTTGAGTTTGCTATAAATAATACGGTGCATTGTGTTACAAAACAGACGCCTAGTAAGATGTTGTTTGGTGTTGAACAGCGAGGTGAGGTGATTGATGAACTGACGGAGTACCTACCTGCATGATGTGTATTCCAAATATAATCCCATTTTAAGTGAAATTAGGAATCAGGCTGAACAGGCCATACAGAAGTCTCAGCAGTCCAACCAGAAGTATTTTAAACAGAATCATAAGCCAGCAAAAGAGTTTAAAGTGGGAGAATTAGTAGTTATCAAAAATGTTGATACCACTGTGGGTAAAAATAAGAAACTGATTCCTAAATATAGATTGTAGATTGTAGATTGTAGAGGGGAGGTGGTATAGTAAATCCCAGATCACTGCGGCCACAAGTGGGCCTATTGTGATGTCCTCCATTTATAGCTCATCCATGATGCCGCAGTTTGTAATAAAGGCGGCTAGCTCTTTGGGTGTGCTGGCAGCTATGTCTGCTGCTTCGAGGTAGAATTTACCTAGATAACGTTGACGTGTTTTGGTTAAACAGTTGCAGTCCAATAATATGTGTTCCGCTGTTTCTGCGTCCTCGTTGCATAGCCTACAAGTGTTGTCTTGTGTTATGCCCATTGTCATCAGGTGTTTTTTGACTCTGCAGTGTCCTGTGAGAAAGCCTGTGACCAATCGAATCTGACTTCTACTTAATTGTAGTAGTTGTTTCGTTTTTTTATGGGAACTGTTTGGCATGAAGATTTTGGCTTGTCTGTTTCCTTCGGTGTTCCTCCAGAAATGAAGCTTTTTTTCGTTCAGCCAAGTTTTCACACTACTTTTTATAGTGTTGATTGGTAGCCCGCAGAATGGTCTTGGCATCATGAATTGGGATGCGGATCCTTTTCTGGCTAGTTCGTCTGCTTTTTCATTGCCTTCATATCCGCTGTGCCCTGGCACCCAGATCAGGTGGACTTTGTTTGTGGTGGCCAGTATTTGCAATATTTGGAGGCAGTCCCATACCAGTTTTGATGTTATTTCAAAGGCGTCAATTGCAAGTAGAGCTGCCTTGCTATCAGAAAGAATATAAATGTTCTTATTTGTTATAGCCCTGTCTATACTCTCTCTAATGCAGAGTTCTATTGCATGTATTTCAGCCTGAAATACGGAACTATTTATGTCCATACTGGCGAATAGGGACGTTTTAGTGCACGGACCGTATACTCCAGCTCCAACTCCTTCATCTGTTTTGGATCCATCTGTATACCATACAAGTGAACCGTTGGCAAATGTTGGTTTATTCTGTTCCCAGTTTAAACGGTCTGGGAATGTAACCTTAAAGTTGTGTCGGAAGTTAAAGCGTGGTAGACATTTGTCAGTCAAATGTATTCCAAGTAGTTCATTTTGTCTGAATTCTTGTAGGATATCAGTGTGGACTATATTGGAATTTGATTCATCTTCTGTGATGAGCGTATAGGCGTTAACCATTGCTTCTTTCATGAGTTCTAGATGAAGTGGTGGGATGTTTAGGATAACCTCGAGCGCAGCTGTTGGTGCAGTTTTCATTGCTCCAGTTGCACAGACACATGCTAGTCTCTGTATTTTATTGAGTTTAGCCTGTGCTGACTTCTGCGTTGCTTTATACCACCACACGGCGGCTGCATACGTGATGATAGGTCTTGTTATTGCAGTATACATCCAAAGTGTCATTTTGGGGTTAAGTCCCCAGTTTTTACCGAGTAGACTTTTGCTGGTCCATAAGGATAACCTGGCTTTGTCAATAGTTTTGGTAAGGTGAGAGTTCCATGTGAGTTTTTCGTCTAGTGTAATTCCTAGATATTTAACTTCCGTTGAGAACTCTATTATTTCGCCGAAGAGTGTAGCATTTCTCAGTCTTTCTCGCTTTCTTCTCTTGGTGAATGCAACTATGGTGCTTTTTTTAGGATTGACTTTGAGGCCAACTTTTGTACACCATTCAGCAACTAGGTTTAAAGCCCTCTGTAGGCGATTCGAGATTGTGTCTTCGAATTTGCCTCTGATTAGGATAGCTATGTCGTCTGCATATCCTTGGACATAAAAACCGTCATTGCTGAGAATCGTCAGTAGTTCATTCACTACGATGGACGCAACATAGGATAAGACCAATCTGTTTAGACTCGCAGTACTCTATGAGCTCAACAACTGCCTTTGGTGGTGGAGGAGTTAGAGAGTCATAGGGAAAGTAAGCCGATGCAACAACAAAGGTTTCCCTTGTTGGCCACAAAACCGTTCGATTTTAACTGCCGTGAGGGATTTCGATACAACAAGACATGTCCTAGGTCTCTCGGACAGTTTGTCGTAAAGAACGTGGTGAGAACCGCTCAATTCACTCAGGCCACAGATGCGATTTTTCCACACCCATGGTTCCTGGATGGATGTTATGCGTTTTTTTTCCTACTGACAGCAAGTCTCCTACTTAGAAGAGCGGTAGCAGCCTTGCAGTGCTGTAGATTGATCTGAGTAAACAAAATGGATGTAAACCCTGGGTTTCGACCACTATTTGCATTACTTAGCATTGAAATGGAAAGGAATCCTGCCAAGATGCAGATAGGGTCGCATGTCGTACCTAGACTTGATGATCTCGACAGAAGCCCTGTCTATGCCCACAACCAGAGAGCTACCATCTTCATTATGACGGTTTTTACTCTGTCTGTGAGAACGGACAATCCAGGCTTTTGTGTCAAGATCAGGATTCTGGGCGTGCAAACGCTTTAGCACATCCGCCGATTTCTCTAGTTTCCCAGGGATCCAGCAGACAGCTCGCGTGAGCTTGGGTGGTTTGTAGACCTCAAAAGTTGTGGTCCCGTGAGGAGGGATCTTCGGCACCATACTGCTGACCCATTCCGAGGTTTGCTGCGAGCAGGTCTTCACCATGAAGGTTCCGTCCTTGAACTCACATCCCTCAACCTGGATACAGGCATTTGTTGCCGTGGCAAGCTCCAAAAGATGGGCTTTGCAGTGTTTGCACTCTGCATCACTCATGCTATTGTCAGTGCCTGCTTTCCCTATACGAACTGCCAAAGAGGAGACAGCGGCATCCTTATAAGACGGCCTCTTATCTCGCACCTCAGCTGTTCTGCGTTCAAAATATTCTCTCCGACCGTCAGAGCCATCCGCGACGACAAAGTTCTGTCCGCTGGTACTGCAACCTGAGTTGATTTCAGCACCTGCATTCGTTACCAGTGCACGGGCAGCTCCAACGATTGAAGAGCATGGGGTGCTCTCGCCTGTAGGTGCGATCGCGACGTCCGGTTTCCATCCGCCAGTACTACTTCCATTGCTGGTAGTAGCCCCGGCTTCATTTGGAGACCGTGCACGAGCAGACACACAGACTTGGGGGGGTTTTTTCTCTTTTCGAGCTTGGTCGCTTCCCCTTGCTTTTCGGGTCAGCAGAAGAGGAGGCAGTGCCCGATCCAAGGGGTTGGTTGGTTTCAGTTGGTGAGACCTCTACCGACCAGTTCCTTTTCAGAGGCACCACCAAAGAGCTTAGAGAAGTGCTAGCGCCTTCAGCAGATAAAGCATCTTTGCGCTGCAAATTCATCAGCTTCTTCCTTTTCTTCTTCCGCTGTCCCTTAGACAGGCGCAGCTCAAGGCCCGCCTCTTCAGGAGCCCGTTCAACCATGGCGGTATCTCGAGCCTGACCGTCAGTAGCAGTGCCATGAGCCACAGCGTGTCTCATGCTCAATCTGCCGAGTGCATCGGACATAGAGCCGCATGAGTCGCTTATGGGTTCGGGTATGAATGTTGGGGCCTCCAGAATCCGTGCCCCGGCCATAGTCGAGAAGACTACGGATGGATTATGGCTGCTGCCATTACCACCTGGAGTAGACAATTCCGTAAGTTTCTCCATTCATAGCGAATTTTGAGTGTTAACCACTGGCTCCTGTGGTAGGGATTAACTGAGGATAGGCTAGCCGTTACCTCAAACCCTGACCCTCCTCCTTTACCCGGGCTTGGGACCGGCATGCTACTACCGTAACAAGGCGGAGTTACCCTCACTGGAACACATCAATGTGTACATTTTTATTTATAAACATTTGTATTCATATATAAGACAGAACATTGTAATTATTCTTTTCAGTCAGTTTTTTTTTATCAGTGATTAAATACAGTCATTTTTAACGTTCAACCAGTGTTTTACTTTATTTCAATTTAGACAATTCAGTCTAAAATTATTTTATTCTAAACAGTAAGTGTTGCCTTCTATAAACAAAATAAGTGCACTGAGTTAATTACATGTTTGGCTTTGTTTGATACCGGCAGCCCCGTTAGTTTTTTGAGCCAGTCGATGGCGCCTTTCGCGGTGAACAGCAGGTCGAGGCTAACCAATTATCGTGGGATGGGGAAGAAAAGATTAAGTACGTATGGCTTTGTAAAATGTAGATGTATCTTTAGTATTGAGCGATGCATTGGTGTAGTAAATCTGATAGATGAAAAAGATGTAATGGACTATGATGAAGTGATTTTGTTGGTTAGCACTGCTGAGACTGATGAGTTTTTGTTTCACATTAATGGGTTATTAGATGGAAAACATAGAGATGCTTTGAAATCAATCATAATGGAAAATTATGTCAGTAAGTCGGGACAGAAGCAGGTTTTAAGTAATTACGTGATGAAGATAAGTTTGAAAAATGATCAACCAGTGTATAGTGGTCCGCGTCGATTGTCCTACAGAGAAAAGATGGAAGTACAGAAGGCAATTAATAAATTCTTAGTCCAGGGAATAATTAGACCAAGTAGTTCTCCTTATGCTTCTCCAATAGTGCTAGTACGGAAGAAGAATGGGGAAATGAGAATGTGTGTGGATTACAGAGCATTGAATAAGATAACAGTTAGAGACAACTTTCCATTACCACTCATAGAAGATTGTTTAGAGTACTTGGGTGGTAAGAAGTTTTTTAGTGTTTTGGACTTGAAGAATGGGTTTCATCAGGTCCCAGTTCACCCAGAGTCCATACCGTTGACTGCGTTTGTGACGCCGATGGGTCAGTATGAATACTGTTATATGCCGTTTGGTTTGACTAATGCCCCCCCAGTGTTTCAAAGGTTTATATATCTGGTGCTGAGGTCGTTAATTGATGATGGGAAAATTGTGGTGTACCTTGATGACATCAATATCGCCGCAAAGACTATTGATGAACATAATGAGATTTTGAAAAGAGTTTTGGTGTTGTTGTCAGATGCTGGTTTGAGGTTGAATTTTGGGAAATGCAGATTTGCGTATTATGAATTGGAGTATTTGGGTTATTGTATAAAGGACCATTCACATGGGGGCGAACGAACGAATTGATGAAATGCGAATAAACCACTTTTTATGCATTTAAAAACAGAAAATTCCAAATTTTATTATTCCAAGATATCCTCCTCTTGGAATAAGGTTAAGATCGAACGAATTTTTTATTCGCTACTTTGTGGAACGCGATTTAAATGATGTGGATTGTAAATAGACTGACAATTCGCGCCAGGGTGTTTTCGTTCGCGGCAAAAAATTTGGATTTCGAAATTTCGTTATTTAAACTGTTAATAAACTTGGTTTCTTAGTATATTTTGATGGAACAATTAATTATCCTCCTCTTGGAATAGTAACATGGGAAATTTTCTGTTCATAAATGCATCAAAAATGGTTTGTTCGCATTTTAGTAATTCGCTCGCTCGCTCTCATGTGAATAGTCCTTAAATGAACAGGGTATTAGGCCAAATGAGTCGCATTTGAAAGCAATTAGGACATATCCAGTGCCTACTAGTGCTAAGGAGTTCCAGAGGTGTTTAGGTCTTTTTTCATATTTCAGACGATTTGTGTCTAACTTCTCTCATATAGCGCGACCTTTGAACCAGTTGATAAAAAAAGATGCTAAGTTCAATTGGACCGATGAGTGCATGAAGGCTTTTACTACGTTCGAGATAAGCTGGTTCAGCCCCCGATTTTGAGTGTCTTTGATCCTAGTCGTGAAACAGAGTTACATACAGATGCTAGTTCTCACGGGTATGGCGCAGTGTTATTACAGAAGCGAGAGGACGGGAAGTTTCATCCCGTCGCTTATTTTTCCAGAACGACAACAGATCCAGAGTCACGGTATCATAGTTTTGAGTTAGAAACGTTATCCATTGTTAACGCTTTAGATAGGTTTAGGACATTTTTGGATGGGATTCGGTTTACAGTGGTAACAGATTGCAATGCTTTGGCTCAAGCTTTGGAGAAGAAGAAGATAAATCCGAGAATCGCTCGGTGGACGTTGGCTTTTGAGAGCTTCACCTTCCAGGTCAAGCATAGGAAAGGGGAACAGATGGCGCATGTAGACGCGTTGAGTCGGGTACCAATTGTTGGTGCAGTTAGTCGGTTGTCATCCATATGTGCGGTAGAAGAAAATGATGTGGATTTGAATATTCAGATTACTCAGTCGCGTGATCCCGTCATTACCCAGATGAGGCAGAAGTTAGAAGAAACAGATGTTCCAGGGTATTTTTTAGAAAATGGGTTGGTTTTTCGTGTCAGCGGTCCGTATCAGCAGTTGTATGTGCCTTGTGAAATGGAGGAAAATATAATGAGATTGGTGCATGAAACTTATGGCCATTTCGGTGTTGAAAAGTGTTCTAACCAGATTCAGAAGCATTATTGGTTTCCTAAGATGCGTGAAAAGTTGAATAGGTTTATTAAGAATTGTCTTAAGTGCATAATATTATTCGTCTTTGCCTAGAAGTAATGAGCGTAACCTACATAGTATTCCTAAAGGGACAGTGCCGTGGGATACGTTGCATATTGACCATTTCGGTCCGTTGAATACTGTTAGCTCGAAGCACAAACATGTGTTGGTTGTTGTAGATGCTTTTACAAAGTTTGTAAAAATGTATGGTGGGAACACTAGTACTAAGGAAACGATCTGTGCATTGAGGAGATATTTCCTGGATTACAGTAGGCCCAGAAGGATTGTAAGTGATCGGGGTACGTCATTTACGTCAGAAGAATTTAAAGATTTTTGTAGTAACCGAGGCATTGTTCACGTGCTTAACTCCACTGCCTCACCGCAGTCTAATGGACAGGTTGAAAGAGTGAACCGAGTGTTGAAGGCAGTCTTGTCCAAAATTACAGTGCCTATAGGTCATTCAGATTGGAAAAAGAGGTTGACAGAAGTTGAGTTTGCTATAAATAATACGGTGCATTGTGTTACAAAACAGACGCCTAGTAAGATGTTGTTTGGTGTTGAACAGCGAGGTGAGGTGATTGATGAACTGACGGAGTACCTACCTGCATGATGTGTATTCCAAATATAATCCCATTTTAAGTGAAATTAGGAATCAGGCTGAACAGGCCATACAGAAGTCTCAGCAGTCCAACCAGAAGTATTTTAAACAGAATCATAAGCCAGCAAAAGAGTTTAAAGTGGGAGAATTAGTAGTTATCAAAAATGTTGATACCACTGTGGGTAAAAATAAGAAACTGATTCCTAAATATAGATTGTAGATTGTAGATTGTAGAGGGGAGGTGGTATAGTAAATCCCAGATCACTGCGGCCACAAGTGGGCCTATTGTGATGTCCTCCATTTATAGCTCATCCATGATGCCGCAGTTTGTAATAAAGGCGGCTAGCTCTTTGGGTGTGCTGGCAGCTATGTCTGCTGCTTCGAGGTAGAATTTACCTAGATAACGTTGACGTGTTTTGGTTAAACAGTTGCAGTCCAATAATATGTGTTCCGCTGTTTCTGCGTCCTCGTTGCATAGCCTACAAGTGTTGTCTTGTGTTATGCCCATTGTCATCAGGTGTTTTTTGACTCTGCAGTGTCCTGTGAGAAAGCCTGTGACCAATCGAATCTGACTTCTACTTAATTGTAGTAGTTGTTTCGTTTTTTTATGGGAACTGTTTGGCATGAAGATTTTGGCTTGTCTGTTTCCTTCGGTGTTCCTCCAGAAATGAAGCTTTTTTTCGTTCAGCCAAGTTTTCACACTACTTTTTATAGTGTTGATTGGTAGCCCGCAGAATGGTCTTGGCATCATGAATTGGGATGCGGATCCTTTTCTGGCTAGTTCGTCTGCTTTTTCATTGCCTTCATATCCGCTGTGCCCTGGCACCCAGATCAGGTGGACTTTGTTTGTGGTGGCCAGTATTTGCAATATTTGGAGGCAGTCCCATACCAGTTTTGATGTTATTTCAAAGGCGTCAATTGCAAGTAGAGCTGCCTTGCTATCAGAAAGAATATAAATGTTCTTATTTGTTATAGCCCTGTCTATACTCTCTCTAATGCAGAGTTCTATTGCATGTATTTCAGCCTGAAATACGGAACTATTTATGTCCATACTGGCGAATAGGGACGTTTTAGTGCACGGACCGTATACTCCAGCTCCAACTCCTTCATCTGTTTTGGATCCATCTGTATACCATACAAGTGAACCGTTGGCAAATGTTGGTTTATTCTGTTCCCAGTTTAAACGGTCTGGGAATGTAACCTTAAAGTTGTGTCGGAAGTTAAAGCGTGGTAGACATTTGTCAGTCAAATGTATTCCAAGTAGTTCATTTTGTCTGAATTCTTGTAGGATATCAGTGTGGACTATATTGGAATTTGATTCATCTTCTGTGATGAGCGTATAGGCGTTAACCATTGCTTCTTTCATGAGTTCTAGATGAAGTGGTGGGATGTTTAGGATAACCTCGAGCGCAGCTGTTGGTGCAGTTTTCATTGCTCCAGTTGCACAGACACATGCTAGTCTCTGTATTTTATTGAGTTTAGCCTGTGCTGACTTCTGCGTTGCTTTATACCACCACACGGCGGCTGCATACGTGATGATAGGTCTTGTTATTGCAGTATACATCCAAAGTGTCATTTTGGGGTTAAGTCCCCAGTTTTTACCGAGTAGACTTTTGCTGGTCCATAAGGATAACCTGGCTTTGTCAATAGTTTTGGTAAGGTGAGAGTTCCATGTGAGTTTTTCGTCTAGTGTAATTCCTAGATATTTAACTTCCGTTGAGAACTCTATTATTTCGCCGAAGAGTGTAGCATTTCTCAGTCTTTCTCGCTTTCTTCTCTTGGTGAATGCAACTATGGTGCTTTTTTTAGGATTGACTTTGAGGCCAACTTTTGTACACCATTCAGCAACTAGGTTTAAAGCCCTCTGTAGGCGATTCGAGATTGTGTCTTCGAATTTGCCTCTGATTAGGATAGCTATGTCGTCTGCATATCCTTGGACATAAAAACCGTCATTGCTGAGAATCGTCAGTAGTTCATTCACTACGATGGACCATAGTAGGGGTGAGAGTACTCCTCCCTGTGGGCATCCTTTCGTGGCTATCATACTGAGTTTAGTGCTGCCTAGTGAGGTTTTTATTGTTTTGTCCTCCAGCATGCATTTTATCCATTTACATGTAGTGTCGTCAACTCCCATATTTTGGATACCTCTATATATTTGTGAGAATTCTGTATTGTCAAATGCTCCTTCTATATCGAGGAAACAACCGACCGCTACTTCTTTGTCTCTGAGAGATTTTTCAATTCTAGAGGTAAGGTTTTGCAAGGCGTATGTGGTCGATTTCCCGGGTTGGTAGGCATATTGATATTTATGAAGGGGGTTTCTTTGAAGTGCCCCGTCTCTGATATGTCTATCCAGGATTTTTTCCATGGTTTTGAGGAAAAAGGACGTGAGGCTAATTGGTCTATATGACTTAGGTAATTCGGACGGTCTGCGTCCTGCCTTGGGTATATATTTGACAACTACCTCCTTCCACTTTTTTGGTATATATCCCCACGCGTAGCTAGCTCTGAATAGGTTAATTAAAACAGGCAGCAGTTGCGGGATGCCCTTTTGTAGTAGAGCCGGAAATATTCCATCCTCTCCAGGGGCTTTGAAGGGCTGAAATGAGTTGATTGCCCAAACTATTTTGCCTTCATGAAAAATTTCCTTTGATCTATTCCAGTCCTCTCTGAGGGGTCTGTTTATTCTTCTCTGGGGAGGATTTTCTTGGGATTCTGGAATTATAGATCCTGGGAAATGTGTTTCGGCTAAGAGCTGAAGCGTCTGTAGCCCATTTTCGGCATATGTGCCATCTGGTTTTTTCATTGAACCAATAGGATTAGTGTGCTGCTTAGAGAGTATTTTATGAATGCGTGCACCACTTCTGGTGTCATCGATCGTATGACAGAAGTTTTTCCACGATTCTCTCTTGGCCCTTCTAATTTCTTGGTTGTACATGGTGAGTGTGTTTCTGTATATTTCCCATTCACCATTGCGTTTAGCCCGGTTGAAGAGCTTTCTTGTCTCTGTTCGAAGCTTGGCTAGTTTTTTGTTCCACCAAGGAGTAAGTCGATTGCCTGTTTTTTCTTTTTCTGGGCATGCTTGGTGGAATGCGGTCGTGACTACTGTATTGAGATTTTCACAGGTTAGCTCAATATTGTCAATGTCTCTGATATTTGTATTGCATATGCCCAGATTATCCATGAGTTCTTGGCAGTATATGTTCCAATCTGTGGATTTGGGTTGCCTATATTTTTCAGAGATAATAGTACCTAGTTCAAGATTGAAAAGGATATGGCGATGATCTGACATCGAAGTTTCTGATGAGACATGCCAGTTACTAATAAAATTTTTTATAAATGTGGTGCATAGGGTGAGATCTAATACCTCTGTCCTAATACTGTTTATAAAAGTGGGGTTGTTTCCCTGATTGAGAATTTCTAAGTTGTGTGTATTTATAAATTCTAATAGAGACTCACCCCGTTTGTTGATGTCTGAGCTGCCCCAGATCGTGTGATGTGAGTTAGCGTCACAGCCTACGATGAGTTGCAGGTTCCTCTTACCACAGTAGTCCAATAGTCCCTTCAGTGGTAGGAAGTCCATATCGTTGGAGTCGCCTGGCAGGTAAGCTGAGCATATAACAGCTTCTGTCTTACCTGCATTTGTATGCAGCTCAGCTTTTGCAGCTACCAGATCTTTGGTGGTAAATTCTGGAATTGGAAAGAGTTTAGTATTAGTATTAGTAAGTATACAAGCTCTGGGTCTTCCAGGGTTATTGGAATCGTATAAAAGCTCACCTGAGAGTCCCTTTACCTGGTCCCTTAGGACATATGGCTCCTGGATAAAGGCGACGTCTAGGTGATCCTTGTTAAATCTATGGCTTAGGACTGCCGAGGCGGCCTTAGCATGCTGTAGATTAACTTGGATGCACCTTAATCCCATTTTGGCGTTTTATTGGGTTATACTGGCAGGGTTGCCAGTATCTAAAGACAGCGTCGGGTTAGGGATGACATCTAGAGGTCTGGACATAGAGATAATGTCTTCTGATGTTCCAGCAATAGAGCTTATGTCCTCATCCATCGTGCTGTCTGTGCCACTATTTATTGTCGGCTGGCAATCTAATTGGGCTTTTTGTGCTCCTGATTGATTTTTATTTATTCTTGCATCAAGCAGTCGTTGTTGCGCGCTGGTCCGAGGTTGAGAAACTATGTTCTTCGGGGCAGCGGTATGTTTTTCTGCTTGCGATAGTCCTTTGATGCGGATCTGTATCTGCAAGAAATTAAGAAATAGCTTGCACCTCTGTTCTAGCAAGTATTTCTTTGATTTTTCGTCGACAGAAAAGGTGATTGTTTCTCCTCCGCTCCTTTCCTTAGAGACCCTGAGGATGCGCCAGCCTGATACGGAAATGCCAGGGTTTTGTTTGGCAATCCGCGAAAGGAAGACTTCCTTGGGCATTTTTTCGTCTTCTGGGAGAAAGGTTACACAAGTGTATAATTTGGGTATTTCACTTCCCTGAATTATACGGAGTTTGGCTTCTGGCCATGGCTTTATATTCTTCACCGTCGACATGAGCCATTCTTTGGTTTCTGTGTCGTGGCAGGTAATAGATAGCCATCCATCCCTGGGTATGAATGCTACAAATTTGAGGGGACAATTGTTGTCGGCTTTGTCTACCTCAGTCAGAAGGCATTTCTTCACTTGCTGAATTTGTTGCTCAGAGAGGGATTCTTCTGGATGCATTTCGTGCATAATGGCGACCTTGCATTGGGTTAATGCGCCCTTATAGGACGGCCCTGATGTTGAAGGTCTTGCTGTTGCATGGCTGACCGAAGGTTCGTTTGGATTCCTGCTCCTACTTTTATCCTCCCTTGGTCCTTTATTGGAGCCTGAGCGAGGTTTACTCGTATGAGAGGTGTCTTTTCCAACTTGCTTCGGTGCACCTTGTTTTTTGGGATCTTTCTTTGTCCTGCCATCATCTGTGCGTTTTTGTGGCCCTGGATGTGGTCTATGTTTTTTAGGATTTTGACCCCTTGGGGAATTGTCGGCTGATCGACACCTTTTGGAGGTAGAGGGTTTGTCATTATTTGCAGCTTGACTCTGTGCTCTTTCAAGCATGATTTCTTCGCGCATTGTTCTCCTGGCTTCCTCTGGTGTCATGCCATCCCTGATCCGGGCTCCAATACGTCTTCTTTGGGCTCCGGTGAAATAGAAGAATCTCTCAGTTTTTTTGTTTTCTTCTAATTCCTTTTGCCTCTTCGATACCGCATCGCTTGGTAAGTTGCTAACCTGAGCGTCATGCGTTTCCATCAATGTGGGTGCGCTAGTTGGAGGCTGTCCTGGAGATGAGATAGTGTCATCAGTCTCCATCTCTGTATGTGATACAGGCGAACGGAGTAGAGCTTCTTCATCTGACTCCGTGATTATGTTAGTTTGTTTTTTGTTTTTTTCATTTACTTGGTCCATATAATTCCCACGAGTAAAGCGAGAAAGGTTGGTCCGCACCCGCAGAGCTCCTATACGGGTGTAAGGCTACTTAGTACCAGAGGGCGCCCGGTATCTGGACCCACCGTTAACGACTGAGCTATTTTTGGGCCCCCAGCCAGGTTGACCGTGGCACGGTACGGATGACACCGTAGTCCAGCCCAGGATTGGATCTTAGTTTTCAGGTTACATTTAGCTCTACCAGAGGAGTTTTGGCCACTTCTCTCGTCTAGCTTCGTGTTTCCCTACTTAAGCCGCCCCACCCCGACAAGGTGCCCAATCTTCGGTAAAGGTAGATGAACTAACCGGCGGTTCCTAAATATAAAGGTCCCTATGTAATACGTAAAGACTTAGGTAATGATCGTTATGTTGTAAGTGATGTTGATAATTGTCAAGTTACCCAGATGCCTTACAGTGGTGTGATAGATTCAAGTAGAATGAAAAAATGGCTGGAACACAATCAGAATGTAGAATGTCAGGAGGACTCAGAAGGCAACACAGAGTTATTTGATGATTTTACAGATTATGAATTTCTTGACGAACCATAGTTGTAAAATGTTGTTTGTGTGAATCGGGGTCGATCATTGAATCAGATTGGCCGAGTTGTGGTGTATTGAATTTGACTGCAATGTGACAGTAGACTTAAGGTAAACTATTCCAACTTCCAGTTGGGTGTGGTCACTGGAAGTGATTTCTTGTTGGAATGTCATATTTTATGTTAAGTTATTATTCGTGTCGAGACAAGCAAGAAAGACGTAGTTGATTTCGATTTTGTAAAACCATTTCATTTTTTAATTTAAATAAAGTTGTTAATATTTCGTCCATTAAAAAGAAAACAAGTGTATTAACAGTTTAAATAACGAAATTTCGAAATCCAAAATTTTCGCGAATTGTTAGTCTATTCACAATCCACATAATTTAAATAGCGTTCCACAAAGTAGCGAATAAAAAATTCGTTTGAACTTAACCTTATTCCAAGAGGAGGATATCTTGGAATAATAAAATGTGCAATTTTCTGTTAATAAATGCATAAAAAGTGGTTTATTCGCATTTCATCAATTCGTTCGTTCGCTCCCATGTGAATGGTCCTTTACTGAAAGATTGCATGCACACGAAGCTGTGCGGTCGAGATTTGGATTTTTCAATTACATAGAGAAGCTGGATGCTGCAAATTTGCACGCCGGCAGCTGGTGAAAGTGTAAAAGCCAATTCACAACGACGCTTTGCGGCGTGCGTGCGTTGACAGATAGAGTAGAACCCACAAACCAGTAAGAATAGACCGCCGACTTCCCGTACACCTACCCGATTCCCCCCGGAAAAAATGACCGTGTCTGTGAATACGTGTAAATGTCAAAATTAATGGCGGCAATGATTTTCCATGCTATACCATGGACCTAGGATTTTTCAAGTATGCGTGCGTTAATGGCGCTCCTTTGATTTTGTACAGCACCAATACATGAAAAATCCTGGGCCCGCCGGCAGCTTGTAGGCAAAGTCCGTTATGTGGGAGGAGTCGACGGTCTATTCTTACTGGTTTATGGTAGAACCAATGCTTTCATATGGTGCAAGCCCAAATGCGGCTTCAGGCTTCAGGTCGCGTTTAGATCGTAAATATCGTAAAGTCCAACGCGGCGCCCAAGTAGAGCAACTCTCTACTTTCAGGTGCGTTGGGTGGGTTTGACATTTCATTTTCGGTTTGGTTTGTTTGATTTGATAATATTTAATTGTGATAGAGCAATGCCGTTCATTGTTGGAGTTGCATGGATTCACTTAGGGTATATACGTACTCGTTTTTAGTAGATTATAAGGTTTTTGCAATACAAATTAATTATTTTACTGTGTGGAAATGACGAATATTATTTCTGCTGTAATGCTACTAGTGATTTTTTCAGATTGTTGAACAAAAAATATGTGCTCAAATGTTATGTCCACCCTTTTGATATTTTAATTTTGTCTGAAACTACTCTGTGCTTTATACAATTTATAAACGAAATACAAATTTTTGTTTAGAATATTTATAGTTACTTTTTCTAGTCGAGGGAAAATCTAATTTTCTGGGATGTGCAAATGATAGGTATTAATTTATTACTTTGTGTACCCGCTCGTTTACTCGTGCTAATGAATTGCATTGCTTAGGTAGATATAGCTACATATTTTTTTATTGTCTATCGGGACAATGCACATGAATATGCGTACCTCTGCCCGACTTTGACCCAAATTCACGGGAATTCTCCGTCCTATATCGAAGATTCCCTGTAAATTTGAACTCAATAGGCGGGAAGGTTTTGAAGTCCAGCCATAGAAATATAAAAAAATATCTGGAGAAGACAGCAAAGATCTTCGCGGAAATATAGCAAACAAAATTCCGTGTACTTAATTAATACACAGGCAATGACCCTAATTAGAGGGTAAAAAAATCCTTTCAATATGCATTGTCATTACTGGCGATGGGTGACCGGATGCGGTAAAATCCCAGCGAGCGAAGAGAAGCAGTACCTGCGATCGCAATCGTCCGAACGTCCAGCATACCACCAGATGTAAAAATATAACTGAAATAATATATAAATATGAATTAAAAAATCGAGTAGATCGTCGGTATCCATATTTGAGAATTTATAAATAGGTTTTTTTTAAATAGCCAAGGCAAGTTTGTAACAAAATTGCACCTCTGTATTTTAGTGACTGAACTTCTTTCCACAGCGTAGATAAAATATGCTGGCCATTTGGTAATCTTGCTCACTTAAATCATTTTTCAAGTATTCCACGAAGTAATCAATTCACAATTTAAAGGGAAGGGATTTTCGATGTAATTTGCCTATTTTCTGAACTAAACTAAAAATCTACCTGTCTCGCTGAAAGGACTATTATGGGAAGGCATGTACCTGTGTATCTATGTATTTATTGTTATTTATTTATGCATTTTTTTACTATTTTAAACACATTTCCTTTTAATTCGTGCATTAAAATAACAATTATAAGCAAAAAGGAGTAAACTTGCATTCTGCTTTGAATTCGGGTGTATTAACATAAACCAAACAGAACTTTCAATCTCTCATACTATAATCTCTCAACGCGCCAACGCTCTGAAGCGGCATTTAGTTTTGGAAAACGTACACGTTTATTTGCATTCAAGACAATCTTTTATTTTATTTAACTGAGTGAAGATCAAGACCCCTTACCACTGGTGGGGGGAAGTCTATCTCTATTGAAAGTACAAAACAGAATCTGTCGATTCACTTTGAGGTCTTCCTCTTATAGCATAATTCTGCTTATGTTGCAAAGAATTCATCTGTTGATAAATTCTTTGTGTATGCGCCTGGTGTGGTCGCATAAACAAACTGAATGTTTGTTTTAGTCAGCACTTCTGACTGCGAATATGCTTGGGATCGAAATGGGTTCGTTATCTAATATAACTTCCCTCCCATTAACTGGTTGTTTCTCCTGAAACAATTTCTTCTTGACAATATAGGTCAGAACTGTTGCTGTTAATATTATGATCATGACTGTAGTTAATGATATACTATAGTTTATATATCTTTGTGTTACAAATTTTGACTCAATGTAATCTATATTGTCTATTTTACTTAAATTCATATCGGTATTCTTATATTCGGCGTTCGTTATGTTAAAATTACTTTCCATATCTATATTTATAGGTTGAATTATGTATTTATTGTTGTTCGAGTACCTACTCAATATTTTTTATTATGAGTTTACAGTTTCTAAAATTTATTAACATGTTTCTTTTTATTGATATGGTTTTCCTTTCATCGCATGTATTATTTAATCTTAAGTTACTATTTATTACCAATACCGTACCTCTTCTTAGTTTAGTAATAATGTTTTGTTCTTTATTAATTACTTTTAGACAGTTATTGTTATCAATACAATTTTTATATATTCTTAAATGTTTTAACTTTTTATTTTCTTTGTAGATGTACAAGTTTCTATCTATTTTTATTACAATTTGTGGCTTAAAATCTAATTGTTCATGTTTTTCATTGGGTATAGGCGTTATTAAATATTTATCGAATGTCATTATTTCATCAGGTATTTGAATTATGAATACCAATAACTCTTCCGTGTATTCACCAATTGTTAGTTTAATGTTTTTCAATTTATTTAGGTCAATCTCATAAATTTCAATTTCATCTGACGTTAACAAGCTTTCTGTCATTATTTGAAGTCTACTAGCTAATATAATGTTTTGAAGTTTTTCAATAAATTCATTTACTTGGTCTATCTTTCTTTGCAATTCTAATATTATTAATCTCTCAGATGTTTCGACATATTTTTTTTTTAAACTATTTATTTCATTAACTGTTCTGTTTTCAGTTATTTGCATCGCTTTAATTGCCTTTTGTAAATTAGCGTTGATATTTATTTGCTTGTTATTGTTTTCTATTAATTTAAAGTTATTTTTCATATTAATTCCTAACTGATTTTCTATTCTATCCTTGTCTCTGTCGTCCATGGTTCCGAAAAGAACATTGAGGAATCTACCTCCTATATTTATTAAACTTCGTTTGAATCTTCTATTTGTTTTCTGGTGTCCTTTTATGGTTTTTAAGTCTTCTTTAATTAGTTTTAGTTCTTCGTCTAAAGAATATAAATATTGACGTGATGGTAATATCTTCTGAAATGAATCTATTTCTTGGGTAATTTTATTCACTACTATGTGTAAATCTGTTAAATTGACTATGTGTATTATGTTGTTGTATTCATGAACTATATCCGCTTCATCATACTTTATTATTGAAAAACCATTTAAACTATTTACTTCTTCAAAATTAATTTCACTATACACCGCACTGGTTATTGCCAAGAGAATAATTAATTCCATTTTTAAACACGTCTTTACACTTGGGTAGGTTAATTGAAACTGGATAATCTAAATCTGATTCAAAGCTGAGTTCCGATTTTTATTCTGTGTTCTTCTGTTTCGCTGGTTCATTTTAATTAAATGGTCATCATTTTTGTAGTTGGTTACTCTTTCTTTTTGTACGTTTCTTATGTGTTGGTCTTCGAGTTTATCAAATTTGTAGCGAGGCTCAGTTTTCTGCCTGTCCGTTCTTGAATTTTTGACGAAGCCATCGGCTCTTATTTCAAGATAATCTTCACGATTTTTATTAGCTCTATTTATGAAATTCTTTTTATGCTTCTGTATATGTTGGAATAATTTTGCTTTATCTACTTCCCTACAATGAACTTCGTATGGGGATTTTTTTGTAGTTGAGTGAATGGCATTGTTATAAAAAAGGTTTGCTTTATGAACTGCTAATCTTATTTCATGAATATCGGGTTTGGTTTTTCCGTTTAGGATACATCTAATTTTTTCTGCTAAAGTTCTATGGAATACTTCTATATCTGAATTTCCAGTATGGGAATTTACTTTAGTGAAATGAAATTCAATGTTTAGTTTTTCTAGAAGTGCGGTTATGCGAGGAAAATTGAATTCATTATCCATTACGTATTTTTTTGGTTTTCCTGAGCTAGATATTATTTGGGCAAAGGTCTCTTCTAATGTTTCATGAGATGCATTCGGAATATATGTCGAGGTTGCTAATTTGCTAAACTTGTCTATGGTAGTTAAATATTTGGTTTTGGCGATATGGTATATATCAACATGAATTATTTCATTAATGTTTTTTGGAGTTTCTGTGAGAAAAAACTTGGGCTTGATAGGTTTCCTGTCGTATTTGGACTGTTTACATATATTGCAGGAATTAATTACATCATTCACTAAATTTCGTAAGTTTTTAAAATATATTTTGGTTCTAAGACCTTTGTAGTTCTCTTCTATACCTGAGTGTCCTGTTTCATTCTCATGGTACAATTTTATTTGTTTTATTGTTTCTTCTTCTGTTTCCAAATCTCTGGGAAAATGTTCACACTTGTAGAACTTTATACGTGTTCCGAACAAGGATATTAATTTTTGTTGAAGCTTATTGTATTCTGCTTCACCAAGGGTTGTAAAAATACCGGTCACTTTGGGTTCAATATATGATATTAAGGAATCGTTGAACATGTCATTGTCTAGTAATTCTATACCTATAAATATTCTGTTTTTAATTTTTTTTATATCTCTCCCTGATTTTAATATAATCTGTTGTTTGAATACGTTGACTGCTGCATCTTTAATTGGGAAGTGATCATTTGCTTCCTCTAATTGTGAATGTATTGTGTCTAAGTCAGATAAATTAACTTGTTCGGATTCATTTTCCAAAACGTTAACTTCTTCAGTTTTTATTTCCCTACTCAGAAAATCTGCTACTGTATTAGAAGTACCTTTAAGGTATTCTATTCTCATATCATACTCTCCTAGCTGAAGAATCCAACGCTGCAAGCGAGGTGAAATATCCTTGCCTAAGTTTTTCATTTGTAACCATTTTAACGGTTGGTGATCTGTTCTAAGATCAAACTTTCTTCCATACAAATAGGGTCTCAGATACTTCACTGACCATACAATTGCTAGAAGTTCCTTTTCTGTGGTACTGTAGTTTCTTTCATGGACGTTAAGGGTTCTAGAAATGAAAGTTATTGGGTGTCCCTTCTGTGATAAAACTGCTCCTATAGCATAATCACTTGCGTCTGTGGTAAGGGTGAATTTCTCATTGAAATCCGGGTACACAAGTACAGGCTCACTTTGGAGGGCATTCTTTAGTTCCTGGTGTGCTTTCATATAAGTAATATCTTTAATATTAATCTTTTTATTTTTCTTTAAATAAAAGGTCATGGGCTGTGCTATTTTTGCGTAGTCTTTAATGAACTTACGATAGTACCCCGTAATACCTAAAAATGATTTGATTTGTGTTTGAGTTGTTGGAAGTGGAATTCTATCTATTGCCTCAATTTTGTCGTTATTTGGTTTTACACCGTTTGCAGTAATCGTATGTCCTAAGAATTGAGTTTCCTTCTTTAAGAAGTTGCATTTATCGACTTGAACTTTTAAGTTATACTGTCTTAATCTTTGGAATACTAGTCTGAGATTAATCATATGCTCTTGCAATGATGTACTAAAAACAAGGATATCGTCTAAATAGACTACACAAATTTTGTTTATTAATCCTTCTAGTACTTCGTTCATCATTCGCTGGAATGTGGCAGGTGCATTTTTTAATCCGAATGGCATACGTAACCATTCGTAATGTCCGAATGAAGTTGAAAAAGCTGTTTTCTCAATGTCTGCGGAATTCATCTTAATCTGATGAAATCCTTTGGTAAGGTCTAGTGTTGAAAAGTATTGGGCTCTTCCTAGTTTATCCAAAATTTGATCAATATTAGTAATAGGGTGTTTAAAGTCGATCGTGATTTCATTTAATTTTCGATAGTCAATGACCATGCGCCACTTTTGCTCGCCAGAGTTGTCCATTTTCTTCGGAACTACCCATATGGGTGAACTATAAGGTGAAATACTTTTTCGAATAATGTTTTGATTTAACAGGTCTTTTATTTGCCGTTCGATTTCTTTTTCGTGTATCTCAGGATACCTGTATATTTTACTGAATATTGGGTTATCATGCTCTGTCCTGATATTATGTATTGTTTGAGTGGTTGAAGTTAGTCTGTCACCCTCGTTATAAAATATGAGTTTATTTTCCTCAATAAATTTCCATAGTTCTTCTTTTTCTTCTACACTGAACTCTTCACTAAATAATTGGCTCATATTCGTTGAGTTACAATATTCTAGAGTGTGAATTTCATTATATTGATATGGACATTTTACTCCAATTTGATTTTTATAATTTTCGAAATAAGTTTTTTTTTTTATTTATTTCAATATACCCCGTTTCTAAATCTATCTTAGCTCCTAAGGGTTCTAAGAGATTTTGGCCTATTATGACTACAAATTTTTTATTTTTTATTTGCATTAATTTCCATGCCATGGTAGCCTTTATTTCGTTAAATTCTACAGGCACTTCCGTTATAATTTCTTTGGTTATTACATTTTCATTGTTAGTAGTTTTGATTTTCACAGGAATTCTTAATGGAATTCTGGGAATTTCTAATAGTTGGGACTCATCAAGTATGCTTGTTGTTGAGCCTGTATCTATTAGAACATGAAATATTTTTTTATTTATGGTGACTTTTATTATGGGAAGTGTTTCGGTTTCCCGACTAAAATAACATTTACATCTTCTTGTACTAATTCTGTTGTATTAACATCCATAGGCTCTGGCCTTGGATTTCTAATTTGTTGTGAATTTTGTCTAGTAAAGTTATTATTGTGGTTATTTCTAAAAGACTGTTGATTCTGAAAGCCGAATCTAAAGTTACCTTGGGGGTTTCCAAGTACCTGTTCATTTCTAATATTTCTCTGAACTGAATTAGGCATTCTATTTTTATTATAATTGTTATATTGTTGATTGAAATATAGTTTATAAGGTTGGTTACTACTAGAAGGTTTCTGATAATTCATTGGATAATTTTTTGATGAGTCATTGGTATTAAAATTCAAATTTTTGTAACGTAATAAAACCTGGTAAGCCTCTCTAAGAGATTTAATGTTTTGTGCGATTATAACACTCGCTTGGTTAGAGTTCAAATTTTTTATGAATTTTTTTAAAACAATGGATTCATTATTTAAGGGGACGTATATTAAGTAGCGTTGGGCAGGACACGTATTTTTTATGAGTTTGTATGAGGTGCTCATTTCAGAATATGAGGTGGTACAATGTCCCACCTCAAATGAAGTATTTACCTCACATGAGGCTTGTGTATTGTTTCTCAATTCTGAGGTACTTATGAGGCTGAGGTATGGTATGAGGGAGAGAGTCATTGAATGAGGTATACTATACATACAAAATATGAGGGTAGGGAATGAGACATAATGATGTATTTCTATTATGCTGCCCGTCCACTTAGTGCCCAACGCAGCAACCAATCTTATTCAACAGTTTATTCAACTCTTCAGTTGAAGAAACAATTTTTTTAGGCTCGTACACTAGTGCACAAACTCACGTTGTTCATGTTGAGCAACGTAATTCCAATTAAAGTTGAACATTTCTGTGTTGAACGCGTTGCGGGCCCCGTACACCTAGTTTATCAACTCACTCAACTGTTGAATGACCCCGTACACCTAGTTGACCAACTCACTCAATTGTTGAATAACCCCGTACACCTAGTTGATCAACTCATTCAATTGTTGAATGACCTCGTACACCTAGTTGATCAACATGTCTGATTTTGGCAAAAAAAAAGTTCCTCGAGTTGGACAACAGCGTTTTCGTTGTGGTTGCTCATAGAGTTGAAGAACGCGTTGATACCCTCGTACATTTAACCAAGCATCACTTGTTGGGCAACGCGTTGGAAGCACTTGGTAGCTGATAGCTTCTCACACCCTCATAAAATATTTCGAGTTTCGCTTTCGACATCAGTTTGGTAGTGATCTTCCTAGGGTACAGATCATTGTTTCTTGTTTATTTATTTATTTTTTTTCATTTGATTTGTGACTGAAAGCAAAACATAGGTACTTCGTTTTACTTTCATTTCGTATGCTTTCCCTTTCTGGATTTTCCTCATGAAAATAATAAGGGTGGAAGTGTTGTCTAGCACTAATTACTTGTGCGCGAGTAATAGCAAATAAAACTAAATTCCCTTTTATTAGGTCTTTATTAAGTAACAGCCAACTTAAAACTGCCTCAGCTTACAAAAATTCCAAAAAATGAAACTTAAAACTAACTGGAGTTATACTCCACAAGAAACAGCATAATACATAATAGATAAGATGGAAGTGATCAATTACATAAATGTGCATTATTTGTAATGTAATGAATGATAATGGTACCATCTCTCCCGCTATCTGCACACATCTTGGTTTGAGTATACATATGTATACAGGTACATGGTTGCAGAGGTGACAACTGGTTGTGGTTGTTGCTAGCCGTGATTGTTTACAAGCCGTGGTTGTTTACAAGCCGCGGTTGTTGCCAAGCCAGAGTTGTTGTTAACGAATTCTACTGCCGTTTATGTTGATCATGCTGATTTGTTATCATGATGTCTATGCATGTAACTTCTCCCGCCCAAGTGTGAAATTGCCGAGATTTATGAGAAAGATTTCACAGACTGACGATATGTTGATTTTGCAGATTTTACTTTGTCTCATGTTTTCTATTAGCATTTAAGATTCGGCCTACGTTGCGTTGGTTATAATTTATTGAATAGGGGAGGGGTGGTTAAAGATAATGCGTTGCTCTCTGTCTTATCTACATTACCCGTTGCACTATGAATTTGTACATCTTATTTTAGGGGACTCATTAGCTATCAGAAAGCGAAATAAAAGAACAACCTTCTCTTCTTTAATCATTTAATATCTACATTTCACTTCTAATAGAGTAGAGAAAAATTAAAGAAAAATAAAAAGTGAAAATAATTCATATTCATGTAATTCAATTAACTAAATTTCGGTTTATGTTTTATTTTTTGTTTGTGCACCTTTCGTTTGGTAGTGTCCACTGTAACTTTACCATCATTTACCACCTTATGTTCTATGAACTTGGGTGCAAGTTTGTTCCTTCTATCGTCCTTTTCAAATATTCTATCATTTACGTTAAATTGTGGAGGATTATTCCGGGTTTCATTACGTTTTCTAATTATTGTTTCCTTATAGGCTAAACTTCTATCATGAGCTATTTTTTTTAATGAATCATATGTTTTTATATGTTCCCTAAGATAGTCTTGTTCTGAGTGTATGTTGTTTGCAGTTGGGAAAAAATCTCGTTTTGTTAAATGTCCGGTTAATAATTCAAATGGCGTCATTTGAGTAGCTGAATGTATTGAACTATTGTAAGTGATGACAGCTTCATCTACCACTTCGGCTATGGGTTTATTTATATGAGTGGATTTAATAATTCTTATTAATTCTGTAAGGGTTGAGTGAAACCGCTCTACAGGTGAGTTTCCCGTGGAATTCTTTGCACAAGTTGTGTGTAGATGTATTTCGTATGTCCTTAGAAAGTCCTTAAAAAGAATTGATAAAAACTCACTACCGTTGTCCGTAACAATTTTCTCGGGAATTCCGTGATGCGAAAAAAAATGTGTCAGTGATTTTATGAGGCTAATGCTACTTCTAGATGGTAATAAGTAAGCACTCGCAAATCTAGAAAATTTGTCGATCACTGTGAGAAAATGCTCATTATGGATGGAATATATATCCAAGTGTAAAATCTGTAAGGGTCTTGACGGAGTTTCAGTTAGTTCGTATTTTAATGGGATCCTTAAGCGGTCGTACTTATGTTTTTGGCATGTATCACAGTTATTAATAACTCGGGATATGATATTCTTCATATTAGGAAAGTAATATTTTCTTTTAATGTGTGCTAGGCTTTCGTTTATACCTCTATGGTTAGAGCTATGATGGTACGTTCTAACTATTTCTTCTTGCTCGTCAGACTTAGTCACATCATGTAAAAGAATATTACTCCGAACCAGTTTTAAGAGGGAGTTGTTAAAATATTTGGAAAAGACATTTTGTACTACTTTGAATGTTTTGTCGTCTGTTAAAATACAGGTAACTCTTTTGGTATTAATGAAATTTCGAAAAATGTGGATCATAATATTCTCATCACGAATGTTGCTGCTTTCAATCCTATGCCTTTTTTTTCTTTTAAATAAGATTGAAAAGGTTGAGTGCAGCTTTTTGCGATTCAAATTCTCAACTAGTATTATTTGGTTCGAAAATTCATTTATAGCTCTCTCGGAAATCGGGATGCCATCATTTAGATTTTCCTGAGAAGAGTGAATGGTTTCAAGATTTTCTAGCTCGTCAATGTTGTTATTAGTAGATATTAGGTCTAAGTTTTCTGATGAAATGTCTTTGTTACCTTCGTTTAAATGAATTTCGATACGAGATAGAGCGTCGGCATTTGAGTTTGATTTTCCGCTCTTATAAGCTATTGAATAGTTGAACTCTTCTAGATTCAAACGCCAGCGTACTAGCTTAGTGTTGGGCTCTTTTAAGGAAAATAGCCAGGTTAATGGCTTGTGATCTGTAATGATGGTAAATTTTCTGCCATAGAGATATGGGCGAAAGTATTTTGTGGCCCAAACAATTGCTAGTAGTTCCCTCTCTATGGTACTATAATTCTCTTCAGATTTAGACAAAGTACGGCTTGCAAAACAAACCGGTTTGTCTGACCCAATTGAACCTTGCGATAGTACTGCGCCGATTGCAACGTTACTCGCGTCGGTAGTAAGGTTGAATGGTCTAGAGAAATCGGGATACTGTAATATCGGTTCATTGCATAAGATGTTCTTACAGGTTTCAAAGCATTCAATGTATTTGGAGTTTAGAACGATACCATGGCCCTTCCGAAGGCATTGCGTCATAGGTTTTGTTACTTTAGCAAAGTCTCGTATAAATTTACGATAGTAACCTAGAAGGCCTAAAAAAGATTTGATTTGCTTTGGGGTTCTAGGTATCGGAAAATTCTTTATAGCATGAATTTTGGCGGGATTTGGCTTAACACCCTCGGACGTAACCAAATGGCCAAGAAAGGCTACCTCTTTTTGAAGAAACTCGGATTTGGTAAGTTGGATTTTAAAGTTCGCATCTCGAAGTTTTCCAAAGACAAGCTCCAAGTTCTCAATGTGTTCTTGAAGAGATGTTGAAAAGACAATAATGTCATCCATATATACGAAACACATTTTCCCTTGCAGATCATGTAACACATGGTCCATGACTCTTTGGAACGTGGATGGCGCGTTCTTCAGACCAAAAGGCATTCTTAAGAACTCATAATGGCCATTATTAACCGAGAAAGCCGTCTTTGGAATATCTTTTTCGTCCAATTGTATTTGGTGAAATCCGGATGCCAAATCCAAAGTACTAAAATACATTGATTTACCTAGCTTATCCAAAATATCTGTTACATTCGGTATTGGGTATTTGTCGTCCACAGTTTTTTCATTGAGTTTGCGGTAGTCAATTACTAGCCGCCATTTTTCCTTGCCATTCGGGTCTCTCTTCTTGGGAACCATCCAAATAGGTGAAGACCAGGGCGAAAAACTTTGACGTATGATACCGTCTTCGAGCATTTTACAAATCTGTTTTTGAATTTCTTCTTTAAGGATATGTGGGTACCTGTACGATTTAGTATAAATTGGGATATCATCTCGTGTTTTTATTTGATGTTTTATTTCGCTAGAAAATGTCAGGTTCTCACTCTCCTTAAAGAATATATTCTGATATTTTTTACAAAGGGTTTTAATTGCCTTTTATTCTTCCGAGTTTAAGTGATCAACTCGAATCAAATCGCTGATTTCAAGGTCACCTATGTTTTCCGAATTGCATACTGAAAGACTATGTATTTCAGTGACATCATCGGGATTGATCATAAGCGATTCAATTGGTTGTTCTACGATAAACACTTGTGAAGAGTCTGATGAATTAATTACCTCAACGAATGAATACCACTTATGTGCTTTATAAACACCTTCGGGAATAAGTAAATTTGGTTTTATTAAAGTTGGTCGTATGTGAATACTGCCAAACTCAACATCAACAGGAAGGCAACACACAATTTTACTTTTTCCCGGAACAGAATAGGTTTTTGATGTAAGATTTGGTTTGAATTTTAATGGTATTTTTACATTATCGAGTTCTAGTAGTGATTTCTTTAGATCGACTTTAATTCCTAGATGTCTCATTATATCAACGCCTATAAGGCCATCAAAATAATTATGGAATTTAAAGAGCAGAAATGAAATTGGTTTGTTTGTTTTGAATTCTGATAGTCCATTCAGAGTAACTTCCTGGTTAACAAACTGACTATTGAATATAGTTTTGATTTCTATTGGGTGTACCGTTTTAATATTTAAGTTTTTCGCAGTAGTTGGAGATATAAACGACCTATTACTTCCCGTATCTATTAGAAATTTAAGCTCAGAATTGGTGGCGCTGTTTATTGTTATATAGGGTAGTAAATTGCTATTGAAATTATTTATATCAATGTAACCTATTGAGTATCCAAGGCAAGTGTATGAAAATTTGCGTCATCCACCTCAGGCTGTATAAGTTGGACCGAATGACTTGAACAAGGGTCTAGATTTTGATAATATCCTTGTGGTTCCTGTGAATCAAAATCTTCCGCTTGCGATTGTACGTGAGTATTTATATGATTGTTATCATTACCTTCTATATTATGTAAGTAGTTCAATGAATTGTTGTTGTTTTGAGACAAATTGTAGGAGTTCCTGTTAGTGCTTCCACTTGCAATATCCATTGGTTGTGGACGCGAAAATCGGGTTTGATTTGATTGCTGTCTGTTATTGCCGGTATTACAAGAGGGTATAGTTTGAGGTAAACGGGGATTGTATGCTGTAGTTTGAAGGTTATTATTAGGAAGATATTGTCTGGGTAACATTTGTGGACTAGGGTTATTTACAAGGGGTTGTTGTCTAGCTGTAAGTTGATAGCTATTGGGGGTATTATTTGGTCGGATTTGTAATTGTTGATTATAATTAGGATAGTACGGACTATTTGAAATATGAGGATAATTATTAGGAGGATATTGTCTAGCTGTAAATTGTTGATTATATTGGGGGCCATTTTCTCTAACTTGTCTATTTGCATTTCTTTTAGCGAAATCTGCCTGGTCACGAAAATATATGCAATTTTGTTCTTTGAGACAAAAATTGAATGCCTCAGATAGCTTTGTTGGCCTCATCGCTCTTACGGTAGAGCCCAGTGGCTCTTTGAGACCTGATATAAATGTGTTTAGACACATCTCTTCATATAAAACTTGTTTTGATACTATTACATTATGGTCACCCTCATGTACTTTTACATGATTCATCATAGCTGACAATAAATCTATAATTTTTGAATAAAATACATCAACTGTACTTTGATTCTGTCGCAGCTGGTGTAAGTCGCGTATTAAGTTTGTCTCGTTCCGTTTGTCCGAATAGTGCACAATCAAATTATTCTTAATTTCATTCCAAACTACCGGAGTGCCATACATATTAAGCACTTCGTTAGCTTGTCCAATAATTTTGTTGCGAATCGCTCGAAGTATAATTTTATAATATCCCGTATTAATTATTTGTGGCATTAAACTTAATATCTCTTCAACATTAGAAATGAAATCATAAAGAAGTCTAGGATTACCATCAAAATTTGGTAAATCCTTTACTGCGTCTGGAACTCTAAGGGAGTTAAAGACGTTTAACGCAATTTCAGAATTACTACAGGGATTCATTTCGCCTATATCAGGAATATTAGAAGAAGAGGTTGAAAAAGCTTTTACAATGCTTTCTAGATTCGAATTCAGTCTTTTTTTTTCGACACTAGGTAGAGAGCAACCCACTATATATTTTCTATTTTTAGGATTTTTAAAGGAAGGCATGGGAAGGATAATAACCAACTACAAAGCAGGACTCACCTAGTATGCTTTTTGAAACGATGAGTTATGACGTGTAATCTGCTTCGCTGGTATAACGCCGACAATTTCTTTCGAGTAGGTTTTTATTTTTTTAGTATTTGATGATTTCTGTTTTGTTTATGTTAACGCTTTTATTAATGTGCATTTCATTTGTTTACTAAGTTTATGTATCTTTTATTTTTCTGTTTGTTTAAATTTGTATGAAATGTTCACTGTTTCACTTATTATTAGGAATATGTTTTCCAATATATAATTAGAATTAGAATAGAATAATTATTATTCTAATTAACTTCAGTATATTTTTGTATTTGTATTATTAATCGCATGTAAGTAAGTTTATTTAAGACGGGAAACACAGATTTATCACTCCGATATTCTCTCGAAGATTGGCTTCTTTTTTTCGCCAGCAAAACGTAAGCTACTTTTTTTTCACTTATTTAAACGCTAGACGAAGTATACCGACTGCGCCAGTAATAGCAAATAAAACTAAATTCCCTTTTATTAGGTCTTTATTAAGTAACAGCCAACTTAAAACTGCCTCAGCTTACAAAAATTCCAAAAAATGAAACTTAAAACTAACTGGAGTTATACTCCACAAGAAACAGCATAATACATAATAGATAAGATGGAAGTGATCAATTACATAAATGTGCATTATTTGTAATGTAATGAATGATAATGGTACCATCTCTCCCGCTATCTGCACACATCTTGGTTTGAGTATACATATGTATACAGGTACATGGTTGCAGAGGTGACAACTGGTTGTGGTTGTTGCTAGCCGTGATTGTTTACAAGCCGTGGTTGTTTACAAGCCGCGGTTGTTGCCAAGCCAGAGTTGTTGTTAACGAATTCTACTGCCGTTTATGTTGATCATGCTGATTTGTTATCATGATGTCTATGCATGTAACTCGCGCAGATGTTTTATTACTGGTGTTTCCGCAAAGATCAGCGCTGGGTAGATCTAGACCAGGGCTGGGCAAACCGGCGACCGCGCAAGAGTTTCAATTGAATATTTTTAAATAAAATAAAAGCTATTTTTCTCCTCTATTCATTTTTATACTTACAAACCAACATTACATTACATTACATTTTTTTCTTGTAGAATTTCTATTTCTGAAACAAAAAATGTACTATACGCGTTCATTGTTATACATATTTGTTTTGTGAGGTGACAAAAATGTAAATTTACAACCAATGGTTGTTCAAAATTTCTAGCATAATATTAAAACCTTCTTTCGCACAAAGTTGCTTGCGGTTGTTGACATTTTCGCAACTGTCACTCTGATTTTTAAAGACTAAAAAGTACTATTTCACAATGTCAAAAAACGTGCCAAATTTTGAAATACTCTCATTACTATATGACGGGCAGAAATAATGGGTTCGCAGGATTACTTTCAAGGTTTTTGTTGTCAGTGTAATCACTAGGAATCACTGCGCTGTAAAAGTTTGATTTTTCCGCATGTTATTGATATGTACATGCAATAAAACACATTCGAAGGTTAAGTAGGCATCTGTTTTTACAAGGACTCACGAAGTAAAACATTTTCCAACATCCACAAATGGAATACATCACGAACTAAATCTGGCCTGTGGGCATGCAGATGCCAAACAAATTTGCAAAAAATTCAAGTTTTCCAAAATAAAGTACTAAGGAAGTAAGAAGTAGACTTCTTACGCATGCCAACTCAGAAATAACATAACTTTTAAATACTGACAATGTAATCAAGAGATAAGGCGGGTAAAACCTTTTGATCTATAAGAGTTAGCTAAGACCAAGAAAGTTAGGTCATATTTTCAATCAAAGAAGTTTAGAAATCCGACAAACGGCGGACTTATCTTCTTATTTTTTTTTAAAATGAATCAAAAATATATTGCCGATTAGTCGAACGACTAGGTGCAATCCAATTCGGGATGACGAAAGGCAGTCCCCTCGGGAGTTTTTTTTTAGATCGGGTTAAAAGTGACCCAATTTTTTGAGTTCCAATATCGTAATATGGAATTATTAAAATCTAGAGCTTGAGTTCGAAATTTCGAAACGAAAACAATACATATGTATCTATCTTCCTCTTAGTAGGAGAAAGTTAAACGAATCAGAAAATTTAACTCCTTCAAAGTAATGTTCTCTGCAGGCTCATAATTCGGATGCTTCTGCAAATTTATAAGCGAACAGGAGTATGTGAACTTGAAAAAAAGCTCTTCATTTAACGTCATTCCTCTGTTCAACATATTTATAAGAATGGGGTCACCGTTTTGAAAAATCCGAAGAGAACTTGGATGCGTATTTGAGATTTACAAACTTAGAAGACGATTGGCAGTGTCATGCTTCAACTTTTAAGAACTGCTGAATTTCTTAAATTTTTAGTGTACACCAGTTATAAAATACATATTTTTTTATTTGTTAAATAAACTTTTTTCTCTTTATTAATTTTTTGAATTCTGAAAAAAAATACCAAACACAATTTTATTTCTAAAATAAAAAAAAATAACTTGGACAAAGTATTGTGGCTAATATTTCCAAGTGGACCGCGAAGTTTTGTAAAAGGTAAAAGTAGTCCGTCACCTGAAAAAGTTTGCTCACCCATGATCTACACCATCATCTTTTTCTAGACAACTGAGTTGCAATTTAATGATAAACCATGCACAGTGCATAAAC
Organism: Cheilosia soror; assembly: GCA_949372485.1. NCBI lineage: Eukaryota > Metazoa > Arthropoda > Insecta > Diptera > Syrphidae > Cheilosia > Cheilosia soror. The sequence continues at coordinate 41,199,844 of OX443562.1, forward strand.
AGATGTCAGTTGATTGATTCCAATGGCTCAACTAGCACAGGCACACGCATTTCGTCGCACCCAACGCAACTCGAGTCAACAAAAAATGTAAGAAGTTGAGGAACGAGTTGGACAGATAATGTGCAGCACATTATTGTAAAATCGTTTCTCAACGCGTTGCACAAGCATGTTCAACGAGCAACAAGAGCTCGTAGTGTACGCACACTTTATTAGCAACGCGGTGAGCAACGATGTCCAACCAGATCAAACGCGTTGGTTGGATAAAATTGAGGGCATCGTACATTAGAGTTGAATGCGTTGAATACAAAATTGATGAGTTGGGCACTAGGTGGACGGGCAGCATTACTTTCACAGCACCTCAAATCCTCAATGAAGTGTTGAGGTTGACTTATACTCACTCCCTCAAATGAATGGAAAGACAAAGAGACGTCAGATCTGTACTCTCTTTCTGTTGAATTGATATGTGTTGTGTATGAAATGGAAATATGGATTGGAATTGAATATCATTTTTCACATGTATGTGTTTACATTTTATTTGGTTTCTTTTCTCTTAAACTCAAGTTATAGAAAGAAGTAAAGTAGGTACATAACGCAAATCTATATTGAAGGTAGGCAGCGATCAGCGAATAATGTAAATGTGTGGTCCTGTTGTGCTTGTATTAATTGTATCATTGCCATGACATTTGGTCTTGTGTTCTTCGCGTGATACATTTAAGAGGTGGTACAAATATTATTTTTGAGGTGTTGGGACATTTTGAGCTGTTGTATGGGACATTTGTACCACCTCATGTATGAGTTACCCAACACTAATATTAAGCTTATTTCTAACTTACTCTTACGATTTATCTTGTTGAGGATTTCTTCACATTGATGATACAGTTGATGGATGTCTCTCGCTGAAATACTATGTAGGTCCTGAAGTATTTGCTCATAAGTTTCAGGAACTCCATAGTCCTGTATTAAAGCTGTTTTGATTGTTTGCCATGTTGGACTCAATATACTTTGTAAGGTGTTGATTGCTGTTCCCTGAAGTTTGTTTTTTATGATGAGTGTTCCCAGAACAATGTTTGTAGGTGTAAGGTGACTGTGAACATAATCGATATATTCTATGAAGGAAATAACATCTTCATTAGAATTTCCTGAGAAGTTTGGAGCCTTCTCTAACATCTTTAAAACGATGGATTGGTCATTTATTTCTCCTACTGCTGGTTGAGCCATTTTGATAAATATGGGTTCCTCACTTTCACTAATACTGCTTTCGTATTTATCCTTTTCGTGGATATAAGATCGGTGTTGAAGGTCTCTCTGTTTCTGCAATTGATCCAGTTTTGATTGTCTGGAGAAATTGTTTTCACTGAAGTTACTTTTAATCAAAAGGTCTTTCACTGATTTAGTATCACACTCGGTTCTCTCTGTGAGAATTTAATATATATGGAAGCCAATTTACTTTTTGACTTCTCTTGGATATTTACCGATTTCGCGTTACTTGTTCGATCACTGGATTCCATATATTATTACAATATGCGTTTGTAAATTTTTATTGGAATCCTACCGAATGCGCCAGATTTAAATTCGAAAATAAAACAGAGTACACGTTTATTTGCATTCAAGACAATCTTTTATTTTATTTAACTGAGTGAAGATCAAGACCCCTTACCACTGGTGGGGGGAAGTCTATCTCTATTGAAAGTACAAAACAGAATCTGTCGAATCACTTTGAGGTCTTCCTCTTATAGCATAATTCTGCTTATGTTGCAAAGAATTCATCTGTTGATAAATTCTTTGTGTATGCGCCTGGTGTGGTCGCATAAACAAACTGAATGTTTGTTTTAGTCAGCACTTCTGACTGCGAATATGCTTGGGATCGAAATGGGTTCGTTATCTAATATAACTCGCGCGTTGACATGAAGTACGGTAAATTTTCTAAAACACCTGTCAACGCACGCAAGCGGCAAAGCGCCGTTGTGATTTGGCCATAACAAAGATGATTTGGAGTCTAGTCCTGGTAATGAGTCGGTTCAATTTCTATGTTTGATCAACTTATAAAAAAAGGATTATAGAAAAGAACAATCTACCGATTTTGCACTCAGAATGTATTTGGTTTTGATGGTGTCTAATTGCACTGGAGAGCGCATATTTTTAAAAATGACAATTAAAAAAAACAGATTTCGAACTATGATGGGAAAAACCCGTCTATCAAAGCTCCGACCCTACTCAGTATTGAAAGCGATTAACTCCGGGAACCGGATTTCAGCGAAATCATAAAGGATTTTTCGTCAAAAAAACCTCACAAGGTTCTATTTGTTAGCGCTTTAGGTAATTTAATTTCATACAATTTTCATTTTCGTCTATATTTATATATGTGTTGAGGAACGAACGAAGATTTGCAATTGCACCGAAATAGAAGATTAAACAAACGAGACAATGTGCAATTACAAAATTCAGTTTTATTTAATTAAACAGCAATCAAAGAAATTCTTAGCTTCCAATGGTCAAGGTGTGGTGTCTGCAGCGATTCGAATCCAAATAGACAGAGAGTTCGTATGATCAGTCATATGAGACCATGATTGCTCTTTCGCCTACCACAAGCTGTGCACAAGCAATACAATTGTTGTTGTAAAGCTGTGCGAGTTTGGGTTGACAATCGAACAAGTGGTATTTATCCCTTTCGATCCTAATGGGACATATACGTCCCATCCAAGGTATAAACTTACCTAATATGAAAAAAATGTACTTTGAATGGGTTGTATATGTCCCATCTCGTAGTTTATAATTTAAATTACGGCAAAACAATGTTAACGCGCCATTTCGGCTCCGGATACTCATGTCTTTGTGGAAAACGTGTCAGCAGTCGGACTTAAAATCCTGTTTACGGAAGTAATTTTGTGAAATTAGGTTGAAATAAGGTTCATAAAAGGAATAAAATTGTGAATTATATTATTTGGAATATTAGGGCAATATTTAAAAATAGGTAAGAACAATTATTATTCAGTATTTTTATTGCTTTATGCATTTATATATGCTCGGGACATATATGTCCCATCAGTATGTTTTGTTGGGACCTATGTGTCCCAGTTAGGTTTCCTTGCACATTTTTACGTTTACTACATTGTTAGATTTCGGTGCAATATGTCAACGCCATTGAAGCCAAATCAAATCAATGAGCTATTGGAAGAAGGAAGCGATAACGAGGATTTTTCTGGCGGTAGTGAGGATGAATATTTGCCGACTGACGTTGACCTCGAGAGTAGTTCAGAGGAAGAGACGGACAATGAAACAGAGATGCCAGCTCAAGAAATACACCAAGATGAATTATCTGAAGACGAGGAATTGGAAGAAGAGTCCGAAGAAGAAGAAGTAATCATAGCTCCGGTGACCACAATTTGGTCTACACCTGAGCCACATTTCGAGCCAAGGAAGACCGTAAGTAGCTATCGACTACCTAGCATAGGCCTAGAGTTTGCGAGGACTGACCATCCGTTGCAAATTTTTAAAAAATTGTTCCCCGAAAGCATGTTTATGCGTATAACCCAATGTACAAATGAGCGTATTGAAATAGTTCGCAAATCAAAACCAGCCCAATGTAACTTTAAAATGACAGACATTGGTGAGATGAAAGTTGTTATTGGTTGTATGATGATCATGTCATACAATCATCTTCCCGCTGTTAGGAACTACTGGTCAAAACATAAATCAATGGGAAACGAAGCAATAAAGTCGGCTATTTCTCGTGACCGTTTTTAGATGCTGTCTTCGAAAATGTATTTTACTTCGCCCGAAAAGCCAGCAGAAGCAACGAGGTTATATTACATTGAAGACATCGTCCAATGCTTGAAAAATCGTTTTATGAAAGCCAGGATGGAAAGTTCTTACCAAAGCATTGACGAGAGTATGCCTAAGTTCAAAGGACGATCGTCAATGAAACAGTACATGCCTCTGAAACCCACAAAACGGGAAATAAAAATGTGGCTCAGGTGCGATGCCCTGACTGGTTATACTTACGACTTTAACATTTACTGCGGTAAAGAACACGAGATCGTTCTAGGAACTTTAGGTGAACGCGTTGTCAACCAACTAGCCAGCACAATAAGAGAACCTGATGTCACTCTTTGCTTTGACCGATTTTTCACCAGTATCAATCTGCTTGAAACCTTGCATTTTGCCGCCTTAGGAACTGCCATGGCTAACCGCAAAAAATTACCAGTGATAAGTCAAAAGCTAGTGAAGGGTGAACACATATTCCGAGCCAGCAATTCTGGAATCATGTTTACTAAATGGCATGACACTAAAGAAGTTATCGTCGTCAGTAATTGCCACAAAGCTGGCACAACGTCGATAAACAAAAAATTAAAAAATGGTCAACAGATATGTGTGTCGTGTCCAGAAATGGTGAAATTTTATAGATCGGTGATGGGAGGAGTAGACCGAGCAGACCAAATGTCAGGATTGTATGAGCTTGACAGGAAATCGACCAAATGGTGGAAAAAGGTATTCTACCGTCTTCTTATGATGTCGCTTATTGTCAATTCCTGGGTCATACACTCCCAATTAGGACGCAAAAAGACTCCATATATTGACTATCTGGTAAACGTAGCCGAAAATTTAATTGAAGAGGGAAAAGCAACATCAAAAATTCAACGCCGAACAGCGCTGCCCCCTTGCTACAATTGTAGAGTTTGTACTACATTTTGTTGGTCAAAAAAGTGAGTACGTACAATTATTAATTGCGTACTTTGTATACTACAATTTCTCACACTTTAAAAATAATTGACAAGTGTACAAGTTGGCCTGCGATATCTGGTAGTGAAGAAAAGAATCCTATCAGACTTACAGAAATCTGTCATCGATAAGCGGTACGCGTATTTTTGTACAGATAATTTATTTATTTTATAAATGAAAAACTATTGTAATGGAGGTAAACGCCTTGTCGGTCTAAAATTCAAGTATTGTTTATGAAAAATAAAATAATCCCGGGTCCATAAAATTCTGTTTAAATCGTCTTCAAATTATTATTAATATTCCATTTCTTGTGCAGCATTATCCCAAATACGAATAGCGGACCCAACTAACTGAGATTTATCTCAGACTTTCTCGATAACCATCTGCGATATTGCAGAATATTTTAGCGGCATAAAACGCTCCATTTGGGAAGGGGAAGAGCTCGTCAAGGCTGGTTGTGTAATACAAGATCCGTAAACTAGTTAGGCATTTATTTTTATGTTTTTACATGAAAAATGTATTTATTATTCACAATCTTTAATTATTTAGTGGCGCTTAGCTTCTTTTCCATATATTTTTATCGCTGATCTGTCAAATTTGTATGTCTAGTAGGGTTCAAATTGTCGCCGCTAGGGTACACCCTCCATTTCTCAATGATAAAAAAATTATTAAACTATATTTTTTCTCAGCGCTTGTTGTTACTACAAACTGACTTATGTATGCCAACGCAGGAGACTCAACTCAATTAGCATTTCCAATTAACAAAAGCCTGCATTTGGAAAAATAATGTGTAACTATATGTTAACATTGTGCGTTCTCCCACATAGCAGTCCCCCCGCAGAGAAATAGTTTAAATATAGATACGGTCGATGCAATACTGCAGTCCAAGGAATTAGTCAGGGATTAGGGAAATGTATATAATCCGCCTGAATCCTTATTAACATATGCAAGAACTTTCTTCTATCAGAATGCCAACCATTATCCAAAATAGTTTTTAAATGTAATATGTAGTTCTTATTTTTCTTTTTTATTGTAGGTAGGTACCATGTACCTACTTAGTAATATTATGTAATAGGTATTCATTTTTGTTTCTGTGATTATTTTTCAAGCTGTGTTATTAATTATAGTATGTATTTAATTTTTTCTTAATTGTTTAGTTATGAATTCATGTTTATTTACTTAAAAAATCATTATAAAGTAATTATTTGTGTTTTTATTTGTTTTTTCAAATTGTACTACGTTGTACTACATTTTAAAAGCTCCCGTACTACATTTTCGACCTCTTGGGGGGGCAGCGCTGACGCCGAAGCCGTTATGGAAGGAAGAATGCACCAACTTCAACACATTTGCCGGTACAAGGCAATACGCGCAGGCGTTGTGCGTCCTGTAGTCAAAAAGGGAAGGAGAAGCGGACTAAGACTATATGCCAAGAGTGTCAGATTCCACTCTGCCTTGAATGCTTTGCAGTTTTCCACAAATAAAGCTTTTCATTATACCTGTTCTTTCGATTATTTTCTATGAATTTGAAGTGAATGTGCTTCACCTTTTGTTTTCTGTTTATTTTCGTTCAATTTCATTTTTTTAATAAAAAACTCATTTTGTATATTGTATATACATTATTTTAACTCACTTTTCTGAATAGGGACAACCTAAGAAAGAAGTTATATTGGTCTCTGTACAGATCCGGATCGAAAGGGTTATACAAATAAGTTGTAAGCAGACACGTATCATTGACCATTAGAAGCTAGCAGCAGAGATCAAAGTGATTGATAAATGTAGAGACCCAATATTCCATAGCCGATTGCGCTATATTTTACTATCAATTGACTTATATTTTCTGTATTTTTATTTTATAAGTGTGACTTTATTTTCATTGTTTTACATTTTATATAGTAAAGTGTTGGCATCGCACAGTGCCGATACTACAATAAGCATAGTACATATAACAAGAAAGTAATTAGAATGGACTTAGAACATAAGATATAACAAATTAGGTACATTGGCAAGTAACTATATAACGATCATGAAATTGAATACAATTAAAATGACAAAGCAAAGATGAAAGTAGCTTGACGATAATAGGTAATAATATGTACGATAATATAGATGATTAATCCCAAACATCCCGGCCCCCCTGGAACAAGTTTCAGGACATCGGTAGGAGTGCGAGTTTTGAAATCGGGCGAACATATGTTCCTGTTGCTGTTCGAATAGTAGCGACGCGTACTAGTTGATCGGCACCAGCATTTACAGATTCGACTCGTCCCAATAGCCACTTTGTTAGCCACTGGTATTAGCTCGCTGTCATTTGGGGCGCTCCTGCAGGGTGGTGAGATATTCGGCGTGCCATCGCTTCCAAAATCCTTGTGTCATGCTTTGGATATGGTTCCATTGTGACAAACGATTTGTTGGAGTATCCAGATGGTTGGGTTCAGGAACGGCAGTCAGTGGTTCACCTATAAGAAAATGTGCGGGAGTTCATGGGTTTAAATCAGAGTCGGACACAGAACAAAGAGGACGAGAATTCAATATAGCTTCTACTTGACTAAGGACAGTGTATAACTCCTCGAATGTTAGGATTGAGCTCCCGATAACCCGCCGCAAGTGTAGTTTCACGGCCTCCCATAACCCACCAAAATGTGTAGCCGAAGGAGGGATACCACGATATGCCATCCTTGGCCAGATCGGCGGCAATGATATCGTTATGAGTTTGTGCCATCACTAATTTGTGCATATCAGTTAAGCACCGCATTTGTGCATTTGCCACGTCGAGCTATAAATCTACGCAGAGCTGCAATAAAGCATCGGTGGTGAGGTCGCTCACCAGCTCTAAGTGGATGGCTTTCGTCGACATACAAGCGAACAGGGCTATGTAAGCCATCTTTGGCTTGCGACAACGGGACAATTTGATCATCAGTGGGCCAGCGTAATCACACCCAGTGTTGGCGAATGGTCGACTTTGTTGAGTGCGATGAGACGGAAGATCACCCATGATCTTCTGGCTGGTAAGTTTTCGCTGCATGAAACATGGTTTGCATCTGTGTATGATTTTGCGAATGAGATTTCGACTTCCCAATATCCAAAATTGTTGTCGAACGAAAGCAAATGTATCGGATACTCCAGCATCCAAATAACGTTGGTGGATATTTGTAACAATGAGGGAAGACACTGAGTTATTATTTGGTAGAATTATATAGGGTGTTTTATGCGTGTTTGACGCGTCCGCCAACTCGGAGTAATCCCTCGCTGTCCAAAAATGGTGAGTACCTCAAGAGCTTAGATTTCGCAGGAAGTTGTTTTTTGCTACGCAGGTGCCGGATGTCCTCTTCAAAAGCGTTGAATTGAATAAATTTTTAGATGGCAATCCTGGCCACTCGGATTTCTGCGAATCTCAAGCCGTGAATAGCTCGAATGTTGATGTTGAGTCGACAGTTGGAGATGAAGCGAAAACAGTATGCGACTATGCGTTGCAGACGATACCACGAAGAAATTCTGCCTATTAGGTACTGAAAGACATGTCCGTCAAACGACGTGACGAGTGCATGCCTTGAGCTTGATTTTTCCTCTGTTTTTTCAGAGTCACAATGTTCTATGGTCGAGGAAATGTTTGATTTGGGCCAATAATTTTCTGACAGCGATAACAAGGGTGGACCTGTCCACCATAAACTGTGATTAGAAAATTCTGAAGGAGGAACCCCACGAGAAGCACAGTCAGCAGGATTTGTCTCAGATGGAACATAGCGCCAAGACGACCTAGGTACAATTTCCAAGATAGCAGCAGTGCTATTGGCAACAAAGGTTTTCCAGCGACGAGGGGGTGATGAAAGCCAATGAAGCACTATTTCGGAATCGCACCAAGCATACACCATTACAATTTTGGCACTAAACGACGATTTCACGAGCTTGAATAACCGAGCTAACAACAGCGCACCGCAGAGTTCGAGACGGGGTATTGAAACAGGCTTAAGAGGGGCCACTTTTGTTTTTGCCGCAACGATTTTGATAGTAACTTCACCGGTAGAGGAAATTGAGCGAGCGAAAATGACAGCAGAGTAAGCAAGCGACGAAGCATCCAAGAAACCGTGGAGTTCGATAGATTCTTCGACGTTGTTTTGCAAGGAGAACCCAGCAATTAGAACTCCATTTACGAAGTTGAAGATTGGCTTCGGAGAGCAACGCGATAAGTTCAGATTGCAAATCTAATAAGGTTTTGATGGAGCTTGCGCCTATCATGACGACGTCATTAAGTATAATTCTAGCAGCGTTTGGGTACCTGGACTGATAATCATCTGCGAGTTGTTGCAGAACGCGAACTGATAGAAACGAAGCCGATGCAGTACCGTACGTCACGGTTCGTAGCCGAAAATGGTGAATTGGGTCATAGAGTTCTGACGCCAAACGATGCGTTGAAAGTCAGTGTCGTTTTCGTGGACCCATATCTGGCGAAACATTTTGACGATATCGGCCGTGAACACGAAACGATGTTGCCGAAACCGTAAGTACACGCCCAGCCTTGGATTTACCCTTAGGCCAACTAGGCCCAGGCCTAGGGCATCACGACAGATGGGGCACCACGAAAACTGCAAAGCAAACGCAACAATTGAAATTGAATTTACATGAAGATCCTTCCAATTCTTCCTATTCTTCATCACTTAAACCTTCTGTGAACTATGAGGTCTAGCCTGACCTTTCTGACTTTTGATGGGAGTTTTCTTTAAAACATAATGCCAATATCCAAGGAGCATTTAGCGACTTCATGTGTTACGTGTCATGAGCGACGTCGTTAAGTCTGTTTTGTTACCAGAAAATATTCCGAACAAGTAACATTTTCGAAACATGCTTGGTAGCATTTCCCAATTAGGAATATTCATATCTATGAATTTTATATCGACGCGAATGCGTTATTGTGACAAAATTGTTTCTTCCATGAAACATTTTGTCCGCAGTGTGTAAAATGTGTGGAGATGTGTGAAGGTGTGTCTTCGCGCACCCAATTCCTATAAAGTAGCAGTGTACCGGTGTTCGTTAAGTTTTCGTTACACACAGGGACGAAACTGTGCCCAAGAATTCTTATGTCATATAAATCGGGGCAACATACATAATTCACCGTGCTATTTTTGTAATCAGTTGAACTAACTTATACATCAAAATATGTCCTAAAGTTCAATTGAATCATAAAACGATTTATAGGCCATTTAAAACAATTACATACCTACACCCTTTTATAGAAAAGTGAAAAAAGAACTGGATGTAGAAAACTTAATTTCGATAAATTAGACACTGCTGGACGTTTTGATTTTTTTGCACGCAAATAAGAACAAATGCCTAAATAGGAACTTATTTTTAACACAAATTTAACGCGTTTGACGATTGGAAAGTTTTTAGCACGCATAATAACCACAATTACCAAAAAGAAACATTAAGCATGCAAATAAGAACATATTCCTCAACAGAAACTTCTTGTCAACGCAAATTAGACGCGATTCCCAATTGCAAAGTTTTAAGCACGCATAAAAGCCACAATTCTAAATAAAAAACATTAACTACACAAATAAGACCAAATTCCTAATTGGGAATCTTTTACTGTAGCCACTATTCCCAAATAGGAATTTGTTAGGTATCCATTTTGTATTATTTGTAAAAAAAAATTGCAAATTGAAAATAAAAAATTTTAAATTTAGTTTTGGTAGATATGGTGGAATTAAATAGAGTAAATAGTTTCTATTATGTCTATATAGTTATCGTGGATTTATTTTACACTGATTTTATAATGCTTCTTATCAGCATTTAAAATAGCTTAAGTAATTATAGGAAACATTTTTGAATCAATATTGATCATTTTGTCAGGAACAAGGTTTTTTTCTAAGTACAATAGTAACATTTCAAGACAAAATGATGTTCCCCATATAATTTCCGTAATTGTTTTCTCTATTTAATGATAAAATATTTTATCCAGTCAGAGTATTATTTTGTTAGATACAATAACATACATGCACAAAATCAATGGCATATCATAACATCACAAATTATTATGGTGTATCTACAATACATACACAATAACAGAATAATTAAATATTAATAAGGCATTTTTCCCAATTTGTGTTACTACTTGACACATTGGGCTGAAATTGTGTGCTCAAAGATGGTATATAGGATTTGTGTCAAAAACAATTCCTACTTTGTGTTGCGCCACTTCCGAAACGAAAAGGAATCTGTCACTTCGTTGTTTCGAAACATAAGTTTCTAAATGGGATCACGAATTGACACCAGAACGTCGCCAGGCCTAAAATGTGTATTTGAATGCTACTTGGGAGCTTCTTGAAAGTTCAGGACAGGGTCAACGAAAATATTTTCTGTGATGTTTTTTTTTTGTTAATGTACTCGTTTGATAGACAGAAGCGTTTTTCAGATTATGATTATACCCCTTCCGTCAACTATAAGGTCTGGCCAGACTTTTGAACCGAGTTTTCTCTAAGAAACAATGGCCACAGCTTCTTGAAATTTCATGATAGAGTCAACTTGTATTGTTCTGTGGTTTGGTAATCCGTAGGTATACCGTAAACCCTTAGATAAAAAGTAGAGTTTGTCAATTTATGCACCTTCCGCACAAATCATTTAAATTATGCATGTTTTATGATTTTAGTTGATGCATGCATTTTTTTTCTCATTCTTGTGTGTCAGTCATGTCGATGGTAACACTGCAGATAGGAGAGCGAATGAAGAATCCGTGGGTTATAAAAATCGAGGGTTTTAAAAAGGAAATAAGTTTCTTTATATTGTCTGTTTTGTCACTTTCATTTTTATGCAAAATGTGTGCCTGTGCAGGTCTGGCCAGACCTTGTGGTTGAAGGGAAGGTATAAAAAGCTATAATTGACAGAAGGGTTAAAACAAAACTTCACCAAATTTTTCTAAATATTTAAATACAGATTAATGTCTTAGGCATTCATAATAATACCTATACATTTTTACATAGTTTGCAGTTTTCGTTTGGTTTGGTTTTTTTATAAATAGACATAAACTATGCGACTATGCGTCTATGTGTGTAACTCTTGCCGCAGTGTGTTGGATCTACCACAATTTCTGAATATATTTTTAGCCCTATTGCGAAGATCAGCTATCAATCAGCATTTAAAATAGCTATTGATATTGGTATTGCGAAATATAATTGATAAAAATATAAGCTATTGTGAACATAACGCAAAAAATAAAGTTATTGTGAATGAAAAATCAATTTTGACAGTTCTAAAATATATTTGATTTGAAGAGTGATTGTTACGACTTTCAAACAAATTATTTAAACAATAAACATAATTACGAGTGTTACAAATCTGCGATTGTGCAATTTATTGAAAAACATGTCATTAGTGGAATTATTTTTTGATGATGACGAAGGCGAGACAAATTATGCGGAATTGGCTGCTATACGGAGGAGTTTGTGAGACGCATCTAATCCTTTGGAACTGGAAAACCGAAGGTAACTAATTTAATTTCCAAGGAATGAAATTTGGCTAATTCTGAGCTCCTTTTTTTAGAAAAGTGTAATTCCAAATCTAATAGGATTCTTGGATGGGAAACACATTAAAATCCTTGTTCCCAAAAAAGAGGTTTGCCACATTTATTATAATAGAAAAGGCTTTTATAGTCTTAATGCACGCATGTATTCAATTGAAGGATACGAATCACAGCCTCTTTCCCATATCATTAAACTGGTGACATCGGCTTGGGCCACCACCAGTCGCAGATATTTCGACTTTATTTTCAACCTTTTTCTTTTTTATCTTGCAGTTTAGGTCGATCCACTCCACACCTATACACGGGCAGATATTTAAATTGATCATAAAGTTAATGGAAATATTGTACAATGTACCCTTTGCTATTTCTGTCAATCTTGTCCTAAGATATTTAGCTCTATTGCAAATTGTTCCCACTTCGCCTGCGCACCAGTTTTGGAAATAAATCTTCAACGAATTTATTAAGTTGCCTTTTATTGCAAACTATTTTACCCCTTAAAAAATAACAATTAAAAATGTTGATGTTCAACAATTTTAAAAATTCTTCCACTTCTCTTAAGCATTCGTCCTTATCAACACCGAAATTTCGATTGATTAAAAAATTGACAGCTACCAATAAAATTGTTCGCGATTGACTTTCACAATACCGTTTTGTCAACCGACTATCGCTAATTGATGCACGTTCACAATCGGTCAACACTTCATTGACAATTGATCGTCGCAATACCATTTCGAAAAATTTATTGATAAGTATCAACTATCAATTGATAGTTGATCTTCGCAATAGGGCTGTTTTTTAAATCTATCACTGTACCCCAAAAATACTACAGTTTGTATTTCGTTCGCTTCGAATTCCCCGGAAGAAGATTGTGTTCGCCGGCGAGTTCATTTGAGAATCCCAAGCGACACCTCCCCAATATCGTGTTAAATGCTTGGCTTAGGTGCGACTGTCAAACTAGGAATCGACAGGGAATAAAAAAAGAAGAAAATGTGAACATCTATTGAAAGTTTATGTGAATTGGAAAACGGTTTGCAAATTTAGGGGGATCCATTGGTGGTAAAGAAGAATATGTGAGATATTCGTCACTTGTTTATACACTGCTGAACTCTTTTTGTTATCTTGGGTCAAGGTGCCTACACCAAAGTAAGCCTTTTCTTAAATTCTTATCAAATTATATTCACATTGAACTGTAGAACTATTTTTCTTACATTATACCCACGAATCATTTCCCAAAGTATTGAGACTTAACTTCGAAACACCCTGTATATTCAAAATGGGCAATGCAGACAAACTTATTTTTTAAATCCTAAATAAAAACACTTGCACAACAAACTTGTCAAGCGTTACATTTGACGTGTCCCAGCTACTGGTTTTGGTTTAAAGTCGACGGCCAGATTTAGCGGAACGTACCGAATACTAATAAAATCATTTTTAGTGTCCAGGATCAATGGTGAATATTTTCATTTAAAATTATCTATTGTGGCAGTCAAAATATTTAAGTTGATAATTAAAAATGATTATTGGTAAGGTCCATTGTCAATAGACAATATTTACCAGATAATAAATAAAAGGAAACATAAAATAGGGCACCATTTGTTGTAAAGGCCTAGGGCCCAAAAAATGTAAATCCGGCGCTGCACACGCCTATTAGATCGCGCTGAATGGGAGGGCCGATTAAAAGATGGTTATTCAATGATTGTCCGTTTGAATCTTTCACCGAACCATCAAACACTACCCGAAGTTTCGTGGACTACCTATCGGGTTTAAGGACAGCGTGATGGGGAAGATAAAACTGCCGCGAAGGGCTGTTATTTAGTTCATTGAGAGGGATTTGCTCCATGTGTCCCTGTTCGAGATACTCCTGCATGAATTTGGAGTAAAGCTTATGCAAGTCTGGATTGATTCGAAATCGGCGTTCCATTGAATGCAATCGTGAAACTGCCGACTGCAGTGTATCTGCGAACCTTGGGGAAGGGGTTTTAAACGGCAAAAAAACGACATATTTTCCGTCCGAGGCGCGAGAGAATGTTTTACGAAAATGTTCTTCAGCATTAAAGTTAGGATCGGCCAGATCTAACTTCCTAATCTACTCCCAAGATGATGCGTCAAATGATTTTGCTGGCAAATTCGATGTTAATTTAGCCAACACGAATGCATCAACTGATAGGTTGTCTAAGTTGTATCGAGAAGAAAGAGTTATTGATATACACCCTTTCGTATATCCAGCTTCTTTTGATGATAATCCCATCACAGGAATTCGAGCATGGGTTCGCGGTAGCCCGAGTCTTTGGGCAAACGATTCGGTAACGAACGACGATTGAGACCCCGTATCCAATAAAACGCGACAATCTATGAGCTGTCCCCGATTGTCTTGAACTCTAGCGAGAATAGTTGGCCGAATAGTTTGTCGTCGAATGCTAGATTCAAGCGAATGGTTGTTTACCAACGGAGTAGCAGCGAAAGAAGTAGAAGGGGCCTCTGAAGAATACTGCTGTACCGAAGCAGGAGATACCGATGAGGACGAGAAGGAAGGAAGATTTGGTTATGACGAAGAAGGAGGATTGGGTAATGATGAAGAATGGTGCCTTTGATCATCTTGATGAACGAGCGAATGGAGACGCGCCTTACACACACGGCACCGGAATGAAAATCGACATTTATTCGCGTTATGTCCTGATCTTAGGCAATTAAAACATACCGATTGAGTTTTTGTAAAGTTTCTACACGAAGCAATGTCTAATGCAATAAAATCCGAGCACTGAGATAAACTGTGATCACTTTTACACATGGGGCACCGTGAACTATCATCGGATGATTTGGCTAAATGAGCTCTGATCTGGTTCGATTGTTTTCCACGCGGTGTGGTCGAACGATTTAGCGATTGGCACGGTTCCAAAGCGTCGCACCTCAGCTCTAGAAATTCAACTAGGTCAATTATCGTGCTATCGTGGCGAGAACCCACTTCTTCAGCCCAAGCGTGTTTTGTCTCACTATCAACTTTACCCAGCAACAGGTAAATTAGCCACGGATCGCGATTGTTTTTGTCTAGTGCACTGAGACCACGAATTACCTCATCTGCACCATCTGTAATTCGCCGAAGAGTTTGTACGTTCGATACACTTATAGACGGAAGAGACATAAAAGTTTGAACAAACGATTGCACTATAAGATTCACGCAGTCATAACGTTTCTCGAGTCTATCCCAAGCCTCAAGATAATTGCCATCCGAAATTGGAATGTGTTTGATGAGATCATCACGCAAAAACGATTTCAAATAATGAAATTTCTGAGTTGAGGTCAGATTTGGTTTATTGTCGACTGACCCCACAAATAAATCTCGAAAGGACGCCCAATTCTTGGAATTACCGGAAAATGGAGGCACTATAATTGGCGGCAGATTAATTTTAGAACAAGAGTTTGTCGACGTGTCTAGATTTTTTAGAAACGTGGTTTGTTGGTCAGCAAGACGCTCAAGCACCAAATCTGCAGACTTGGGTTTTTCCACACTTATTCGTTCGCGAATTGTCTTTTTCAAACGCGGGTATAATTTCAAGAGAAAATGTCACGTGGGAGTTTTTTTATCTTCACGAAGAAACAATGTATTTTTCCCAAAAAAGCGCAACACAATATTTAACACGCGAGGATTTTCTGAATGTCTAGTCTATATAATATATATATGAAAGAATACACCATGCACATGCAATGTAAAATCAGTGATTTTCGATTGATCGATTTATGGCTTTTATATTTCAACCGATTCAATTGTTAATTCGGCTACCGAAGGACCAGCTTTATGTTGAGGAACGAACGAAGATTTGCAATTGCACCGAAATAGAAGATTAAACAAACGCGATAATGTGCAATTACAAAATTCAGTTTTATTTAATTAAACAGCAATCAAAGAAATACTTAGCTTCCAATGGTCAAGGTGTGGTGTCTGCAGCGATTCAAATCCAAACAGACAGAGAGTTCGTATGATCAGTCATATGAGACCATGATTGCTCTTTCGCCCACCACAAGCTTTGCACAAGCAATACAATTGTTGTTGTAAAGCTGTGCGAGTTTGGGTTGACAATCGAACAAGTGGTATTTATACAAATAAGTTGTAAGCAGACACGTATCATTGACCATTAGAAGCTAGCAGCAGAGATCAAAGTGATTGATAAGCATAGTACATATAACAAGAAAGTAATTAGAATGGACTTAGAACATAAGATATAACAAGTTAGGTATATTGGCAAGTAACTATATAACGATCATGAAAATGACAAAGCAAAGTAGATGAAAGTAGCTTGACGATAATAGGTAATAATATGTACGATAATATAAATGATTAATCCAAAACAATATGTATGTATGTTTGTTAAGCTAATTTACTTGGTTTCCCAATAAATTATTGGCAGTGCCGTAACTAAGCTTTTATGCGCCCTCGAAAAATATACAGATTTTTCGGATATCTATAGTTTTGTTTAGTTTACTTTTTAGAATTAAAAACATATTAACTTTAGGCAAACAAAACAAATATATTTGTTAAAATATATACATACAGCTAAGTATAACAGACATAAAACACCAGTAAACGTAAACAAAATAAGATTACTATTTACCTAAAGATTTAGTCGGCTCTCACATTGAGGCAACAATCAATAAGCAACAACTGCCAATAGGAAACCAGCAATATTATCGCTCACAATTAATTTACTTTGAATTGAATCAGAGGGTTATCAATACAACTCAATATCGCATTTACGAAAAATTTTTCTGATTGCGGCAATAATTATGGCTAGCGATACATAGATTATTCACACTTTTGCGCTTACTACGTTCTACAAAGTTTTGGAAAATATGTCGGACGATCATATTTTCAACACAAAATTCGTTGAAGTTGTAGAAAAATATTCCTGATAGTGTAAGGATTTAAAAGGCGAGCGAAACTTCATTAAAACAACGTCAATCAGCTTTGAATTATAACATTCTTTATTAACTATAAATTACTTTAAACTAAAACGCGTCCACATAAGCAACATGCTTTCATCAGTTCTTTATTAATATCACTCATCATCGTCCTCTCGTCAACGCGGCCACTCTTCAACTGCCACTGCACTCATCTGCTGCAGGCATTCATCGTAGCGAAACATGTTTTTGCTTGTCAACTACTACTACATACTACACACACTACTGATACATTGGGTTTCTTAGTATTTGAACCGCTACAATTCGGCCATCCTGACACTCAATCGTCCCGATTGAACAATATCTTTTCATTTACATTTTTAACCAAAGCTTCGCATATACTGCATAATTTTTGACTATCTTAAAGTCTAACTTTTCATTATTTATAAGCATAGGTACTAATTGTATCGTTTCATTATCTACTACATACATACATTCTTACAAATATCAAATTTGGTTGCTCGTCACTTGCAAATTCATTTTTTGCGTCACAGTATCTGCACCTGGTCACTCGTTATTTACTTTTCATTTTCATGTTGCCACTCTTCTTTGACGGTATTAGTAACACATCTGCGACGATCTGTCAACACGCTGTCGTCATTTTCGCTGTATTCTCGTCCAGACTTGCCGATTCATGCTGTTGTCATCTATATGTTTCAAATGATAGCTCTTTCTTTTAGTGCACTTATATTATAGTCTTTTTTTTTTGTTTTCTCTTTTTCTGATGTTTTCAATTACAAATTCAACTGCTTACACACTCCAAAAGCAATACTCGCCACCGTCTGCATCTACAAGTTCATTTGGGTATCCCTGCCTGTGCCTGCGCCTAACTCCGCAACACACTCACTGAGTTAAACCCACACACAAAAAGGGCAAACCGGTGCACGTCTGTGCATGTTTTGCAAGGGTTGAATTTTACTGGAAAACTACTGCGCACTGTTTCTGCTCACTTATTGTTAAGTTTTTTGTTTTTTCCAGTGCGCTCACACTCAGATCACATAGAGATAAACACTTTCGTTTCATTTTATTATTGTTACTATTATTACGATCTACACGATCCACTCAAATCAAATTATGTAGTCACCATCCCACTTCTGAGATTGTAAGGATTTAAAAAGCGAGCGAAACTTCGTTAAAACAACGTCAATCAGCTTTGAATTATAACATTCTTTATTAACTATAAATTACTTTAAACTAAAACGCGTCCACATAAGCAACATGCTTTCATCAGTTCTTTATTAATATCACTCATCATCGTCCTCTCGTCAACGCGGCCACTCTTCAACTGCCACTGCACTCATCTGCTGCAGGCATTCATCGTAGCGAGACATGTTTTTGCTTGTCAACTACTACTACATACTACACACACTACTGATACATTGGGTTTCTTAGTATTTGAACCGCTACAATAGCTAGGTAGAAATTTCAGGCAATCTTTTTGTTTCGATGTGAAAATAGGTTAAAACAAAATTGCTTATTGATAGTTGCTAGTTGCTTAGTTGCTTACTGCTTGTTGCCTCAATCTGAGAGCCGCCTTACTCTACCTTTACGGGCTTTCATCATAGCGAAGTCCTGATTTGAGTTTATAGAGTAAGAACTAGCAACGTTTTTTCTCAAGTGATTTCAGCAAGGGAAAACACCCGAGGCAAACATTTTTAGATCGAAATTTTGTTGTTTAAACTCTTTTCAAACTTGTTTTTCTAATATTTTAATGGATTATTTTCTATTCTAGGTACTCTTTCAATAGTAAAATGAGAATTTTTTTTTATATAAATGATCGCATATTATTCGTTCATTCTTATGTGAATATTCTTTTACATCGCCAATTTAAATTGATATGAACAGTTTGAACAGTTTAACATTCCCTAAAACGAAACTTAAACAAAGTGTAACTGAATGAGAAAAAGTCTGAAGAACACAGTCCCAGTCTTGCAATAACATCAAAAATATTCTGTTTTTTTTTTAACTTTTGCCGTATGCGTTTAATTAAAGTTGGGGAAGAAAATAGACAAACATTTACAGTTTTCATTAGGTATCTCGTTCGTACCTATTATAAGAGGTTGCTGGTGCATTGGGTATTGTGTGCGTGATTGTGATTGCGTAGTGTGTGGAGTAGATAGATTCATGAGAGGTAGGGAAACCCTTTTTTTGAGGTAATGCAACCTTTTTATAGGTAATACATATTTTTATTAGTAAATCTATCTTATTTGGGTTTGTTATGCTGCGAGAATTACGAGTGTCAGAGTTTAAAAATATTTCAACGCAAATTACCTAAAAGTATATCCTGGTCATTTTTGCGGCCTCCTGGGCCTGGGCACCGCTGGCACCGCTCTAGTTACGGCACTGATTATTGGAACACTTGACTGAAAGAAATTTTTCATTTTGTTTAGAAAATAATAAGCCAGGGGGCCTCCACTCATTGATTGCCCCAGGGCCTCCAGACCTCTAAATCCGGGCTTGCATTTCTCCTTTCCCCTCTTACTCTAAACCTTGCATTTCGATTTGTCAGTTCACTAAGTGACTACCACTTCCGACAACCGAGCGATATTATTATACAATATACAAGTCCGCCAACTAGTGATTATTAAATACCATATAGACAGAAATTCGGCAATAATTTCTCAACAGAAATTGTCAGGGTAAAACCCATTAGCGAAAACCGTTGTTATGTTACTTCTCGTACCTAGTTTGGAGTTTGGACTCTCAATTTTACCGTCAAGGAATAAAATTGAAAATTATATACTTTTTTATAATCATGTAGTGAGTAGTGCGTTATTTTATTTACGTTAAATGTTTGCCTTAACAATGTTTTTTTCTAAAACAGCATTAGTTAACAAAAATAAATTTTCATATTTATGTGAATGTTATATTGTTTCAATAGGAGGAGCAAAACCATCCATTGGAGCATTTTCGATTGGAGACAATATTTTTTTAGGAGCAACGATCATAAAAAACGATATGGGAGAATGGTATATTAAAAAAAAATTTATTGACTTAAACTAACTGTTATTTATCATAGGATAATCCAAATATCGAAGAGACAAGATTATGAAAACGAGCATCAACGGATCTACGTTTTTTCAATATATATTAAATTGGGTCTAGAGCACGCAGTCAGGATTTCCGTGAAGAATATTTTCGACAATAATCCCGTATTGACATATTACCCATCACCATGCAGAGTTGAAGTGAGTATTTGAAGGTACTATCGACTATTTTGCTTGTCCTAAACTATAACGGTATAGGTACATTATGAACATTATAATAATGGTCATCTGGTATTATAGGTATAAAGATACCTATTTGTTTTTTTGTTATAAGGCCAGGATCAGCAAAATAGAACTAAGTTGCTTTCATGCACGGTTTTTCTAAGCGAAAGTCTGCATTAGGTACCTACCTACATATTTGATTTCTTCATTTAAAATATCTTTATTTACACAAAAAGATTGTCAGAAAACAGCTGATATAGGTTTCAGTAGAAGAAAGTACTAGTTTTCTGTATTGTTTGTAATAGTTTCTCATATATTTCCCCTTATCTGGACACCTCAGTCAACCCGGAGCTTTTGCCTTGACGTCCCGGCTAATTGACTTCTCGATACTCGCTATTAACAAATTCTCAAAATTGCGAAGCGCGAGAGATCGCCTGATACAAATTCTACCCAATAGTGACACGGAAGATATGGACGAAATTATTTGGCATAATGAAGTGATCAAAGGAGTGTTTGTTCCCCCAATAAAAATTCAGCAAAAGACAAGTGAATTTGTGCATAACCTGATGATTATGAATTCCCTGAATATTAAAGAATATTTAATTAAAAAACTATCGATCGGTGTCAAAATCCAATGTGAAACAATTGATTCGTATAATTCAGTGCTTGCAAAATTAAAAAAGAGAACTGTCAGTTCTTCAATCATGATCTCAATGGTTATATCTAAAGCTTTTAAAGTTGTACTGCATGGTATGGGTGATATAGATGCAAGTGCATTGAAAGACAATTTAAACAAACTCGGACTCAAATGCACTGAGACCAAAAAGATTACTAAAAAATATGACAAGTACACTGACTTTTTGTTTTTGGTTTACTTGGAAAATGGTTCCATCAAATTGCAAGAACTGCGAAAACGTTTTCGCTCAGTTATGCATATTGAAAGGGCAGTAGCGGAGAAAGACAATATATTTTATAAGTCTTTATAGAACAAAATCTGATTTAGGAATGAATAAATAAAATAAAATTAATTTCAAACGTTTCTCAAAATTAATACAAAATAAGGCTTGATCCAAAACTGATCTTTTACAGTGATCTTTTACCATCGCCTCTTGAAAGTAACTGAATTTGATTCTGTCAAGTGGCTTCGTCATTATTATATCAGCGATCATCAGTGTTGTTAGGACTCTCTCTTCATTTTTCCCACGAAACGTGGTCATTTCTCCCTTTTTAACTTTCTCGTATACGTAGTAAGAGAAAGATATTATTTTTTCCCTTTTCACCGAACTCAAATTCCCACTAAAATCCCACGATAAAATAAAATGAAAAAAAAAATAGTTTAATTCATTTTTATTATGTTTAAAAAAAATGGCCGCGTTGCATTGATCGCTACATAGATGACTAGCGGCATGCCACACTTCATATACAAAGACTGATATTTCAGCATTTGCGCTAGCTGTCTAGTACATATTGTGATATCCTTTTCTGCGTAATGTTTCATTCTAGAGCAAAATTAACTGAAAATTAATTAATTAAAATTAACTAGCTCCTCACATAATACATTTTTGATGCTCATGAAGCTAAAGTAATACAAATTCAAACTGGTTCTATTCCAATCCCAATATCACTTTGTCGCTGGCGCTAGAGGTCTAATTACAGGCCCTGCCGCTGCGCCATCAGATTGTTTTTGTACTAGAATTTTTTTATTTGTGCTGATAATTGTTGTGAATTGGAAAAGTTTTGATGAAATTGCCCAAAAATTAGATTTTAGCACTTTTGGTTTTTGGTGCTTTTTCCCTTTATCCCACGGAAGGCTTTTCGGACATTGAAAATCCCCCAAAAAGGGATAAATCCCACGACATAAGAATACTGGCGATCATCTCTCTTGTCGAACAATACTGCAAAATTATTTCCTTATTCTGGACCATTTCCTTCACATGATGATATTTTACTTGAATGTGTTTTGTCCGTGGATTCGTCTTGAAATCATTAGCAAGAGCTATACAGCTTTGATTATCTTCTTTCACGGTCGTCTGTTTAGTTCGAATTTTCAAATCCTCAAAAAGCATCTTCATTTCTTCATCCACATGATCTCAGAACAAGCCTCCGAAAGGGCTACATATTCGGCCTCTGTTGAGGACAAGGTTATGTTAGTTTGCTTCCGACTTCCCCATGAAACTGCACATCCACCTAGCAAGAACAGAAATCCAGTGGTAGATTTTCGAGTTTTCATGTCACCCGCCCAGTCAGCATCCACGAAAATTGTCAATTTTTCCAAATCCCCTTCTGATCCTCCTAACTTCAACTTTATATGTTGAGTGTATAGAAGGAATTTTAGAACATTTTAGAACACGTCTAGCTTCTCTTTGCGTTGGCTGAGAGATTGTTCTTCCTAGTATTGAAACTGACACAGCAATATCAGGACGGCTATTCACTGTTAAATACAGCAGCGATCCTATTATTTTCCTGTATTCGTTATTGTTTGGAAGTTTGACATCATCGGTTTCATTTTTGACAAATCCGGGATCCATCGGAATTTTTTATGGTTTTGCATTTGACATATTGTATTCAGCGAGTATCTTCCTGATGTAGTTTCTCTGATGGATTGAATAATTACCCTCAGTGTCTTTCTCATCTTGAATACCCAAATATGTCTTCACCTCTCCCAAGTTGGTGATGGTAAAGTGGATCTCTATGGCTTTGACTGTATCCGAGATCCTCTTGTCATCTCTGCTGACAACCAACATTTCGTCGACGTAAAGTAAAATATAACTCCACTCTTCCCCTTCTATATAGACATGGATCTGAATTTCCCCTTCTAAAGCCAAGACTCTGAATTACTTCATTCACTTTATCATTCCAACATCGAGCAGACTGTTTAAGTCCGTACAAACTTCGTTTCAGTTTATAAACGTGATCTTCTTTCCCAGCAACAACAAACCCTTCAGGGCTTCATAAATATGTCGTTTTGAAGATCTCCGTTTAAGAATGCATTTTTCACGTCAATGTGCACTACCTTGCAGAAGCTACAGCCAGTAAAGTTCTGAACACTGTTGGTTTGATGACCGGTGCAAACACCTCGTCATAGTCCTCGCCAAACTTCTGGGTAAAACCCTTAGCCACAAGCCTTGCCTTATAACGCTGAATGTTGCCACTAGAATCAAGCTTGAGTTTGAATACCCATTTACATCCGATAGCTTTCCTGTCCTTCGGTAATGGAACCAGTTCCCATGTTCCGTTATCGTGAATAGCATTGATTTCTTCCAACATTCCCTTATACCAAAGATGAAAATCATCTCGGTTTTCGCTTCTTTGTAATTACTTGGTTCCAACGGAGTCACAACTTCTACTTTCCCTGCGTACCAATCCGGTTGTCTTCTATTTCTGTTCGACCTTCGAATTTCCTGTCTCTCTTCTGTAACAAGATTAGAATTTGAGGACTCATTTAATTCTTCTGTCAAAACTTCTCCAAATCGATCACAGCTTGTGATTCATTCATTTCTTCAGCAGCAGATGAATAGTTTGACAAAGCATCAGATTCATCATCACTTCCGACTCCAACAGCTCCAGCACTCGTTGAAGCATGAACATCATCATTTGATATATCTTCGTCATGGAGATCAGGAAACGTCAAAAGATCCGCAGTGAAATATTCCGTAGGATTTGATGCCGCTGTATTCATATTGTTCTCATCAAAGACCGCATCTCTACTATTTATTTTATTTTCTGTAGTAATATCCAGAAAACGATAACCCTTGTAATTTTCACAATATCCCACGAAACGAACTTGCTTGCTAGTAGGATCCAATTTCTTTCTCAATTGCTTAGGGATATGAATATAAGCAATACAACCGAACACTTTGAAATTGCTCAGATTGGGTTTCTTCCCAAACCACAATTCAAATGGACACTTGTTATTCAAACTTCTGGTAATCAAACGATTTTGAGTGAAATTTGCGTTGTTCATAGCCTCTGCCCAAAATTTTCTTGGTAAATTGGATCAAATTGTACCTGCACATCTCCATCAAATAGCGATTTCTTCTTCTCTGGTACAGAAAATTGATGAATGATACCACTTGCATTGAAAAATTGTTTCAACTGATTAGATGAAAATTCGCCACCTCCATCAGAACAGAAATTTTTCAATCTTTTGTTGAAATGATTTTCGACCATGGCAACAAACTCTTTGATTTTTGAGAAAACTTTACTTTTCAGCTTCAAGAAATAGATGGTGCAGTAACGGCTGTAATCATCTATTATGGTAAGAATGTATCTGTTCCCAGACGGCCCTGTCTGTGGTGACCTATCCTTAGAACATGACCACACAAGTCAATTATGTGCCAGAGAGTAACATCTGTTGTCTCTATATATAAGAGCTTGTTCGTGTTCCGCATTTCTTCAGTCAGTCGATTCTGAGATGTGGAGCTGAACACATCTATTTAGTGTCGAACACCGGTCTACACATTGGCGACGATAATAAAATAGCATACGCTACGCAAGGCAGATTTGGAAGCACGTACGCAGTGAGTATACTGAAACAGAACAAGACAAGTTTAAACAAAACTGAACAAAATTAAAAAAATAAGACAAGTTGATACAAAATGTAACAATACTAAACAAAACAGGACAAACTGAAACAAGATTAAACAAAACAAGACAAATTAAAACAAGATTAAACAAAACTGAACAAAATAAGACAAGTTGATACAAAATGTAACAATAACAATACTAATCAAAACAGGACAGACTGAAACAAGGT
Organism: Cheilosia soror; assembly: GCA_949372485.1. Taxonomy (NCBI): domain Eukaryota; kingdom Metazoa; phylum Arthropoda; class Insecta; order Diptera; family Syrphidae; genus Cheilosia; species Cheilosia soror. Next base: position 41,224,994 of record OX443562.1, read on the forward strand.
TGAACAAAACAAGACAAATTAAAACAAGATTAAACAAAACTGAACGAAATAAGACAAGTTGATACAATATGTAACAATACTGATCAAAACAGGACAAACTGAAACAAGATTAAACTAAACAAGACAAATAAAAACAAGATTAAACAAAACTGAACAAAATAAGACAAGTTGAAACAAAATGTAATAACACTAAACAAAACAGGACAAACTGAAACAAGATTGAACAAAACTAGGTGTGGTGACCTATCCTTAGAACATGACAAATTGACACAAGTCAATTATGTGCCAGAGAGTAACATCCAGTGTTCCCAGATGAAAAAGTTGAAAATCTTGTTTTCCAAAATAAAATATCTCTTTTTCAAGATTTTTCCAAAATATAGAAAAAACTAACTAGAACGGAAAAAAAATTGTTTAGTTAAGTACAAGTGTCAAAAGGCACTCCATTTACAAGTTTCGGAAGAACTGTTTACATGTTAAGTGTGTAAAATAACGACTTTATACTTTAGTTAATAATTAGTTTTTATGTTTGTTTTATTTGTTTGAAAAATATGCCTTGATCAATTTTGAAAATCATTCGATTTGAAAAATTATAAAAAGAAAGCCGATCAAAAGGAGAATATTTTTATATTGCTGAAAGAAAAAAGAAATGGTTTCAGCAGAAGGGAAAAGGGTTATCGAATATGGTCCTACCGAACCGGATGGAACTAGCTGATCTATGGATGATGCGGGCTTCGCTTTCGATGAGAAAACTTTCATAAGCTGTTGCCTTTTTTACGTTCATGCAATTTTTAGCACGAAGATTTGGGGCCGAAATATGCGTTTGCATGTCGGAAATGAACGGAAGCAATTGGATGATGACGCAGTTTTTGATCGATCAAATACGAGTTTGATGGTATTATCACTAGTAATGTGCAAAAAGTAATTATTCGGTATTTAGTATTCGATACTTGAAATGAGTTCCGATACCGAATACTACTCAAAATAAGTATTCGATACTGATACTCATTTGATCACTACTAAAACTACGAGTACACGTCTACACGACATGGCAAACACGACAAAAAAATCGTTTGAATTGAAGATTTCTTGGACGTTTTTTAATCCATTGACAACGTAGCCATCCTTTGATGGAATTTGTTACTTTATGGCTTAATAGAAAGAAGACTAATCATATTTTGGGATATATACTATATTTACTTCGAAATGTCACCAAAAAGCCCTAAAATCTTAATTTTTCCAAGCAAAAAAAAATCACTCAAATATTTAATATTTTAGGGTTTTCTGGTGACATTTCGAAATAAATATAGTATATATCCCAAAATATGGTTCGTCTTCTTTCTATCAAGCCATAAAGTAACAAATTCCATCAAAGGATGGCTACGTTGTCAATGGATTAAAAAACGTCCAAGAAATCTTATGATGGCATGGGTGACAGACGTTTATTATGTACGTCTCGCCTCTCGCAGTCACATGAACTTCCATTCTCATACAAATGTACATGATACTCATACAGTTCCAATTTGATTACTTTTCTCCACACATATTTTATCGCCGTATTCTTTGCGTCAGGAATCGAATCAGTAGGCAAGTAATCAAAGTAATCAAAGTAGGTACCTAATCAGTAATCAGACTATTGAATACTGAGAATCGAATACCAGGATTCGTTGTGTTTTTTATATGAACATCCAGAATTCAAGTAAAAAATTAAGTTTACCACTGACTTATCATCAACGCCCAGCCCAAACCGTTTGCTCTAGAAAGCTGGAATTTTGCACGGAGGTTCTCTTTATGATGTATACAAGGAATAAGGAAGGATATTTCGAAATTCCACCCCTAAAGGGATAAAAGGGGGGGTCAAAGTTTGTATGGGAACATTGTTATTTTTCACCTGATTGACTTCAAAATCGGTTTGTGTACTCCCTATGAAAAATAAAGAAACCTAATTTCTCCGATTTTGGAAATTCAACCCTTAAAGGTGTAAAAGGGGGGGGGGGGGTCAAAGTTGATATGGGAAAATTTGTATTTTTCATCCGATCGATGATGATTACTGATTTTACTTATTTAGATTGGAGTACAATTAATTTGGAGTACATTTCATTTGTGAATATGTATAGGTACAAACAAGCATTATTAATTAATACGTTTAACAATCGTTAATAGGTACGTATGTGTATAAAAGGAAAAGAAATAGCTGTATTTTACGGTGGAAGGAGAAGGGGAATTTGAGTGTGATATTTGTAAAAGTATATAGTTTTACATGTATCTATACAATTTGACTGCAAGACTAAGTACTAGGTATCGAATACCAAATACCGAATACTGAGTTTGAAGTAATCAGTACTCATTCGTTACTCAAAAGTAATCTAATTGCACACCACTAATTATCACACAGACGGGAATGGGTCCGAATGCAGTAAACGTTAAAAAAGCAGGTATGTACTTGAGTATAAATGCCGAATGGCGTATGGGTTGGGTCACAATAAGCGTGGCCATAACCAGTTAGCAGAAAGGCTTATGGGTCACATAATGCGTGGCCATAACCAAACTAGTTATGTAGAAAGGCTATGAGTCACATAATGCGTGGCTATAACCATTTTTGCAGAAGGGCTTATGGGCCACAAATGCGTGGTAATAACGAGAGCAGAGTCGCATCCATTTAAAGCTGTAAATGCAGGTACGCAAGTACAAAGCAGAAAGCGTCATGGGCCACAAATGCGTGGTCGTAACGAGTGCAGTCTTTGTTAACAGAAGGATAAAAGAAGAGTGCAGATACAGAAGCAAAACAAAACGAAGCAGTAGCAGAAGTCAATCTACTTCGGACTTAGAGATCGAATTCATGGCGCAGTCGTACACTGGACGATTGGCTCCATCGTATGAATCTGAATCAGATCGAGGAGTTGCTAGACACGGAAGGGGGGCGTGAATGGGAAATGCGGCGCCGTGTTAACAAGTTACCCACACTTACTGAGATGTTTCCGTTTTTGAAGCAGTGTGCAAACTGTTTGGCTAGTTTGTCGATCGTTATCAGCACTACACCCCAGGCGGCAGAAATCAATTCACGACATGGCTCACACCTTTGAATAAATTTGATGAATCTGCGCTTGCAGTCTCATCAAGGGGGGAATGTGTAAAATAACGACTTTATACTTTAGTTAATAATTAGTTTTTATGTTTGTTTTATTTGTTTGAAAAATATGCCTTGTACAATTTTGAATTTCATTCGATTTGAAAAATTATGAAAAGAAAGCCGATCAAAAGGAGAATATTTTTATATTGCTGAAAGAAAAAAGAAATGGTTTCAGCAGAAGGGAAAAGGGTTATCGAATATTAAGTTTTAACGTTTTATTTAATTTTATTAAATATTCCGTTGACATAAGACGAATCCTTTGTTATGGCAGTTTTCCAAATACATAATAAAAAACATCAAATTGAATATCCTTAAAAATAACCAAAGTAAGAAATTTTGTGAGATGACTTTTTTAACCGTCGCGTCGTCGTGTCTTTGGTATTGAAAATGGACTATATCGGTCGAGTAGTTTTGGTACCTATCACTCCCATATACATATTTTTCAATAATTAATAAAACGTAGTACTTATATGTCTAGGGACGTGTCACTAATGACAAATATTGCTACTATGAAAGAATATATATTTTTCTTTACAAATTTCAACATGCTGTAATCAGCAAAATTTTTCGTTCGACCGATATTGAGTTCTTTTGATGTAAGACCTCTAATTTCATTAATAGTAAAATAATTGTGAGCGATAATATTGCGTGTTTCCTATTGCCATGCCAGTTGCTTATAGATTAGGTATTGCCTCAGTATGAGAGCCGGCTAAGGTATCAATATTTGTGCACTTAGGTCTTTTTACCAACGGAGGTGCACATGGTGCATATTTTTAACAATCGCAATTGCCTTGGTCCTGCTAATACAAATACAAGTGACTTCTTCCACAATGTTTGTGTATACCTTTAAGTCTGCATTTAGATAGTCTGCAATTACCATCCATAGTGGTAAACAAACGAAACGTTAGATGATATAATAAGCCACATAGCAATTTAGGATCATTTTTATTCGTAACTTCCTTGAGCCAATTTATCATATGCCACAAATAGTTTCCAGTGCATAACAGAAGTCGTGCATGAGTTTTTTTTCCACTGACAATAATAAGGAATAGAAAACCACTTTCTTACATAGAAAATACTATTTTAAATTGTTAGACATAGAAATTATAGTTCAATATAAAAAATCTCGAAATTTGATGAATTTAAGGTAAAAAGTCTTGCACATATTTTGAAGATTAAAAATCTTGAAAAAAAAAAAATAGATCTTGCAATCTGGCATCGCTTGTAACATCTGTTGTCTCTCTATATAAGAGCTTGTTCCGCATTTCTTCAGTCAGTCGATTCTGAGATGTGGAGCTGAACACATCTATTTAGTGTCGAACACCGGTCTACACATTGGCGACGACTCGACGAGGATAAAATAGCATACGCTACGCAAGGCAGATATGGAGGCACGTACGCAGTGAGTATAGTGAAACAGAACAAGACAAGTTTAAACAAAACTTAACAAAATTAAAAAATAAGACAAGTTGATACTATACTAAACAAAAGAGGACAAACTGAAACAAGATTAAACAAAACAAGATTAAACAAAACTGAACAAAATAAGACAAGTTAATACAAAATGTCACAAAACTAATCAAAACGGGACAGACTGAAACAAGGTTGAACAAAACAAGACAAATTAAAACAAGATTAAACAAAACTGAACGAAATAAGACAAGTTGATACAAAATGTAACATACTAATCAAAACAGGACAAACTAAAACAAGGTTGAACAAAACAAGACAAATTAAAACAAGATTAAACAAAACTGAACAAAATAAGACAAGTTGAAACAAAATGTAACAATACTAAACACAACAGGACAAACTCAAACAAGATTAAACAAAACTGGGCAAATTCAAACAAGTTAAACCGAGCGTGATGAAAAAAAAAAAACAAAAAAAAAATTAAAATAAACTGTGAAAATTCTATTTGGCACATTCAGAACAAGATCGCACATTAAATTGTGGCAAAATCGCACATTAAATTGTGGCAAGAGTGAAAAATTAGTAGCGCATTTAATTACGGAGGTACAGGCATTAAATTGCGAGCCGGAAGTAGTATTCAATGGCGAAAAGGCAAAAGATTAAATTCATAGAAGCCTTAAGTTGCGAAAAGAGAAGCATTCAAGTGCTGTGAGATATAAGCATTACATTGCTAGACGAGAAGATTTGTAAATTTAGAGAAGGTTTAAATAAATTCCGAAAAGAAGCTTCAAATTGTTTAAAGGGAAAACTGTTACAGTCCGAGGGGAGAAATGGATTGTGTTGCTAGGATAGATACTGATAAATTAAGTAAAGCATTAAGAAAAGCATTTTTAGCTGACGGCTCATGACTTGAGAAGAGCATTCATCAACTGAAAAAAAAGAGCATTGAATATTGAATCGCATCGACATGTTGTGGTTTGTGAAGATGATAAAATTTAAAATGGAGTAAAGCATTCATTTTCATGACAAGAATGGAAAAGGCATACGACATAAAAGAAAAAATATATAGTACAAAGTTACAAAAGATTCAAAAGTTAATTTCCTCATTGGCAGGCAAGGGCGCACGACCCTAAGTGAATTCTTAAAGATCATGTAGTATAACGCATCTTCTTTCTTAAAAACAAAATGAAGGAGAAAGTGTGTGATATTTATATAGACTGTATAGATACATATTATTCTCTGATTATAATGAAGGATGACGAGTAATACAGTTGTGGAATCTAGTCTAAGAACGTATCTGGATTTATATAACAGTAATGCCAAGTGTGCTACAGAATAAAATACATAATTAGGTATTATGTATCTGTGATTATTCTTTATCATAAGAGTAAGTTTCAGACAATTACATTAGATTAAGAACAATGTTATCTAAATGAATCGAAATTAAAGAAAACAGGATCCGGATCAATTTGAAAGTAAATATCATCTACTTCAAATTTATAGAAAATTTTGAGGAATCATGTTGCTTTTGAAAAGACCATATTTAATCGCAAAACTGTTCTAAAGGAAAGCATATTTAAAGCATCCAGATAGCACAGCTAAGAAATCAAATGTTCCTTTGGGAGCTAAGAAAAAAATGGAAGGGATGTGGTGACCTATCCTTAGAACATGACATGACAAATTGACACAAGTCAATTATGTGCCAGAGAGTAACATCTGTTGTCTCTCTATATAAGATAGAGATGAGCTAAGTCGTGATTTCACAATCACAGGTAAAACTGTGACTGTGATTTCACAATCACAGGTAAAACTGTAACTGTGATTTTGAAATCACTGTGATTTTAAACTGTGATTGTGACAGTCGCAGTTTGAAAATCACGAGTCACGAGATAAACTTCCAAACAGATACATACCGTTTACAGACACGATACGAATCACAGTCACAAAGCAAATCACGAAAAAGCGAAACTGCGAACGCGAAGCAAGAGAGCGTATAGATATCTACAAATCACAGTCACGACATGAATCACAACCACAAAACAAATCACAGAAGAGTGAAATTGCGAAGCAAGGTAGCATAGCAAATTGAACTAACAGGTACGGACTAAGGGGTATGAAATTAGTAACAAGCAGCAGATTTCGTAGACGTTTTTTAATCCATTGACATCGTAGCCATCCTGTTGCGTATGTACCAATAAAAGGCGTACTTGGTTTTTATAATTTGTATTTAACGAATAACAAAGACTAAAGAATATTTAAATTACAAAAAGAAGTCGACTTGCTAGTTCGAGTTGAAAAGCGCGAATGAAAAATGAAAAAGCGGGAGACTCAAACGCGTGGGTCGAGCTGTCATTTGTGACAGTGACTTTTGGTTTTGAGTGTGTTTGATTGCTAAACCGGTGTGGCGTCAACACATCCTTTAATTAAATTTGTTATTTTATGGCTTGATAAAAAGAAGACGAACCATATTTTGGGATACATACTATATTTATTTCGAAATGTCACCGGAAAGCCCTAAAATATCCAAAATTTGAGTGATTTTTTTTCGCTTGGAAAAATTAAGATTTTAGGGCTTTCTGGTGACATTTCGAAATAAATATAGTATGTATCCCAAAATATGGTTCGTCTTCTTTTTATCAAGCCATAAAATAACAAATTTCATTAAAGGATGGCTACGATGTCAATGGATTAAAAAACGTCTACGAAATCTGCTGCTTGTTACTAATTTCATACCCCTTAGTCCGTACCTGTTAGTTCAATTTGCTATGCTACCTTGCTTCGCAATTTCACTCTTCTGTGATTTGTTTTGTGGTTGTGATTCATGTCGTGACTGTGATTTGTAGAGATCTATACGCTCTCTTGCTTCGCGTTCGCAGTTTCGCTTTTTCGTGATTTGCTTTGTGACTGTAATTCGTATCGTGACTGTGAGTGGTATTGGTTGGTATGTATCTGTTTGTTAAGGAGTTTGTCTCGTGACTCGTGATCTTCAAACTGCGACTGTGATTCTGATATGATGAGTATAAAAGAAGAAGTAGTGAAAAATCGCAATCACGTTTTAGGCAATCACTCTTTATTTCATATTCGGTCACAGGTAGTGACTGCGATTTTACAATCACTGCTACTAAATCACAAGTAGTGATTTTTTGCTCATCACTGATATAAGAGCTTGTTCCGCATTTCTTCAGTCAGTCGATTCTGAGATGTGGAGCTGAACACATCTATTTAGTGTCGAACACCGGTCTACACACTAGGCAAATTCAAACAAGTTTAAATTAAACCGATCGTGATGAAAAAAAAAAAAAAAAAAAAATTAAATAAACCGTGAAAATTCTATTTGGCACATTCAGAACAAGATCGGACATTAAATTGTGACAAGATCGCACATTAAATTGTGTCAAGATTGCACATTAAATTGTGACAAGATCGCACATTAAATTGTGGCAAGAACGCACATTAAATTGTGGCAAGAACGCACATTAAATTGTGGCAAGATAGCACATTTAATTGTATTGTGGCAAGAACGCACATTAAATTGTGGCAAGATCGCACATTAAATTGTGTCAAGATTGCACATTAAATTGTGGCAAGAACGCACATTAAATTGTGGCAAGATCGCACTTTAAATTGTGACAAGATCGCACATTAAATTGTTAGTCGCTCTTCTTTCAACCCACAGCGACAGGACAGCAGGTATCTCTCGCTTCAGTGGAAGAATTTCCTTCACTGCCTCAAGTCAAGCTCAATCTCGGGGAGCCACCGGCACCACTGGTGAAAAGAGTAATAATATATGCACCAATTCTACACCTCTGAATGTATAGGAAAACTTCGCTCCAACTAGTTCGGTTGCAGCCAACTTCGTTGCGTCAAACATCAACAATGATGATAACACACTGTTCTCTATGGATGAATTTAACTATTTGGCTATGGAAATGATAACTAAGCTAAGTTGTTGTAAAACAAACATTGAACAATTTAATGCTATCATACATTTAGCAACTAAGTTTTTGTACTCCAAAAATGTTAATTAACATGATAGATAGATATAAGAATATAATAACTCGGAATGCGGAGGTATTCGTAATAAATATATATGGAACTAGTTGGTTGTACCCGCTTCGCTGGGTATGCAAAGTAATATTTGATAAACAAATTGATTTTATTTAAAGAACTTCTTTGAAAACTACATTGCGTGTGAATTGTCTCTGGTTAATTAATAATCTTCCTTGCTGTGGATTAGATTCAATATACACCTTCATTTGACTTGCAACTCTTGATCGTGATAAAGCCACATACAATTGGCCGTGTGAAAAGACTCCGGTCTTCTAGAATTTATCGGAAATGGAATCATTGTAATTGCATGTCGAAAAAATGCTTGCTCTTATCAAATTTCGTTCAGGTTCTTCCACAATCAATCGAGTTCCATTGCAGTCTTTTTTTAGGGTTCAAGTATCTCAGCAACATGATGATGACACCTTGCTTAAGCTACAGAACATGAGGTGGCTTGCTGGATGGAGTTTGCTGATTGAGGAATTCAACGGAGAACTTTGGTGCATCATTTGGATCTTCAGTCTTCACTGACAACAGAATCGGCCCTAAAATAGATTTAGGAGTTATTACCAATTAAATTGATTATCTTCCTATTCATTTCTAATGTCGGCGCATTTGTCAGCTCGGCAACGACTCATTTTAAAAGTTCCTGCATGGACATTTGCAGCAAATCGCCAAAAATTGTCTTAATCAAGTCTCCAGTTGATATAATTTCCGTGGGAATTTCAACAACGTCTTCTTCATACATTTCTGCTACCCGGTCAAAAATTTATGAGTATAATAAATATTGTACTTCTTTAGCAATATACAAAGTTTTAAATTGAACCCCTTCGTGAGTTATGAAAAAGATTTCATTAAAATCATTGCCAATAACTCGAGCCCAAAGCAAAATACCTATCGACCCTCCATTTTACCCCTTTAAGGGTTGAATCTCGAAATATCCTTCCTTATTGCTTGTACTTATACATATTATGGGAAACCTCTGTGCCAAATTTCAGGTTTCTAGGGCAAAATGTTTGGTTTTGTTTGCCAATTTCCTTTTGAAAACACTAGCCAAGCATTCGTTTTATTGAGTTTGAACCATGAAGAAATTTTAAATATATGAAAAGTGCGTATTTGAATAATGAGAAAACTAAAATTTTGAAAATGTATTCAAATACCCACCGCCTACTTTTATTTAAAATAAGAATAATAAGAAAAGTATGGAGCGTTACGGAGTCATTACTGGTAAATATGTAGGTATATGATTTTTAGATTTTTTGGATGGATAGCCCGTCCCAAAGCAAAAGAAAGATCCCAACATGCGCAGTAGCACTTTATTTAAGGTAATTTTTTTTCTCTTAAGGATTTTTGATCGCATGAAATTGTTAATGCTTTTCTCTACTTTATCTCAAAGTATACCGAAAATTCCATTTCAACCCTTTTTAATACATAATGGGTTTCACGCTGTTATAATAAAGTTACTCAGAAATCTGGCTTTCATTACTAAACACACATAGCTATTTGAGAAGTGCAACACCCCTCTTCTTTGGGGTGGGTAAATGTGTATCTTTTGCATAAGCCAACGACGGTGCTGTGCTGCTGCTGTGTGGACAATCAGTCATGAACATGATTCGATCGTCTTGTCGATCGAGAGAGATGTCTTCGCAAGCAGGGGTATGCTTGTTGTTTGAAATGCGCACATATTTTTTTTAGCTGTAGTTCTGGTTGGAAAAGTTGTTTTGTTGTCGCTAAGAGAATAAAATCCCTAATATGAAGAAGAAATTTTCACTTAAGTTGGGACGGGCTATTGCGAGAAACAGATTGGCACAGCAACAGCAACAGCAACTTTGACAGCCACAGCGCACTTTTTAGAGCCCCTGCTTTTTAATGGCTGAAGTTACATTACCACAGCAACATCGACATCGACATCGACGTTAGAGCTAAGTCGGCTCTCACATTGAGGCAACATTCAATAAGCAACTAACAATAGGAAACACGCAAAATTATCGCTCACAATTATTTTACTTTGAATTAAATTAGAGGTCTCACATCAAAGCAACTAAATTTCGCTCGAACGAAAAATGTTGCTGATTGTTTATTGGCAGTTGCTACAGTAACTATAGTTGCTTATTGCTTGTTGCCTCAATCTGAGAGCCGCCTAAGTCCTAAATTTAAAGTTGCTGTGCAACGGCTACCAACACCACGGTGACTTTTTCAGTTCACTCAACTTTCGAATGCTGACATACTGAAGGTGCAGCATCATTACCAGATATAGACAAAAAAAGTTTCAGCAATCTACAAATTATTCTTATATAAATTATTTATAAAATACTGTTTTATTTTTTTTTTATTTAGATTGCCTTTCATTTTCGATTGGCAAAAGAAATCAATTCTTTTTTGTGATCTGCAGGCGTCAAATTATTTACTGTCGGTGGGACGTGATTTTGAATTCTAGTTTTACTATATTGCAATGTGGAAACGAGTTATCTACTAATTCAATCGTCGTGAGTTGTGTTAAAATTACTGTTTGACAAGCTATTAAAAGAAAAGTACATACAAATTTTGATTTGATGTTTGATTGGGCAGCAAACATCTGAAAAACACTGTCGAAAATGACATCAGATATGTTTTTCGAATTTTATACTTTAGCTACCACCAAGTATCTATACTGGTACATACCTGCTGGTACTAAGTACGTGATTTGCTCTAAAATTTTACAGGTCGTCATTGTACCTAATATCATTTTTTCGCTTTTACCATTTATTTTGGAAGATATAAAAGGTAATCTGGTAATGCTGCGTTGCAATCAACTCACAACAAATTTTGTTTTCCTCCCTTGACAAAGTTGCTGTCGATGTTTCCAATGTGTTTCATGCGACTTCGGCTGTTGAAGTTGCTGCTGCTGTAAAAGTTGCTGTTGCTGGGGCTGTGGCTGTTTGTTACATAAATCTTTTTCATACGCCAACGACGGGGTTGTGTGGACAATCAGTCATGCCTCGATCGTCGATCGAGAGAGATGTCTTCGCAAGCAAGGGTATGTTTGTTGTTTGATGGCGCACATATTTTTTTAACTGTAGTTCTGGGGCCCAATTCCGCAAGCGTGCATATTTCGCCCGTGCACACAGTTAGCAAAACTCACCGTCACGACCAGTTTACACAATTTCCAATTCACGCGATTCCGCAAGATGCTGTGAGTTTTTAGGAGCTGAACAAACGCTCTTTCTTCAGCTGTGAGAGCTGAATTTAGTTTTACGTTGGTTTTCCTTTGATCCTTGCTTTTTTTTTAAATTGCTCTCTTGCCGCTCTCATATTTTGTTCGTCCATTCTCCATTCGTTGCGGTTTGCTCACACAGAGTCATGCCTTTTAAACGCACGCTCTGAAACAGGGTGAATAAATTTATTTAGTTGTCTACACACACAAAATCTGACAAAACAAATTAACCCTTCCGGATTCGAAGTAAGATAGTAAACACAGTATTTCGTGCACACAATGAAACTCACTCTTGCGGAATTCGGCACCTGGTTGGAAAAGTTGTTTTGTTGTCGCTAAGAGAATAAAATCCCTGATGTGAAGAGACCTGCGCAAGAATTTTGCACTTAATCTTCACCTTGACGGCATACACCCGGGAGTAGATCTCAGTTTTCACCTGTCAGGATAAGCAGTTTTTATTTACCGACAAAGTGAAGGTTAAGTTAGGACGGACTAGAAAATTTTTACAAATAATACATTATTTACAAAACATTAATCTGGTCAGTACTATGTACAATGTACACATTCATGGAGGTTGAAAGGTTTGACAATTATTTGGTTTAATTATTTCATTGTATGACATACATAATTGCAGAGTCAATAATCTTAAAAGCGTTTAGTACCTCGTCTCTTAAATGGAGCTTTCTTTCGATTATTTGACAAAGTTTTTTTATAACTTTTTTGACAGTTCCATAAGACGAAACATTTTTCATCAGTGCTCAAACCTAAAAGCCTAACCTAAGGATTCAATTCCCAAAAATTATCAAATATTGGCTTACAATTTTGGGTTTCATAGCATATATCATTTTATGCTATCGAATTAACGTAAATTCTTCTTAAAAAAAAGTTAAGTATTATTTTGTGAAAGGCTTTATTTCTGAAAGCTAAAACTAATCAATTTATTTTTGGAGCTTCGCTTTGAAATGTTCCAAATCCAAAAATTTACAATACGTTCATTTCTTTCTTTCATTGAGTACCTACGTCAAACAGATTTTTGTCTGTTAGTTTTTTTTTCTTCTATTGCAGCAATTAAAAAAATGAGTCAAGACCGTCCAAATTTGTTACAAACATTTCACAACTGCAACTGCCACAAGAGACAGCCAATAAGTGGCAATCATTTTTTTTATTTTGTTTTGCTTTATTTGAAAATATTCTTGAAAAACTGCCATTTATATTGTCGTTTAGGACTGTTTTTTAGAAAGCTAAATACACCCTAGGCTATTTCTTGCAATTCCTCTGGGACGGTCGAACAAGCGTTCGATATACATATTTGTGCATATTTGCAACGAATGAGAAGTGCAAGTGCAATAGTGAATGGTGAGAATAGATTTTATCATTTCTCTTCCTGCGCAAATGTTGAACGACCCCTTACCGCAAGAGAAAACCAAAAACAAAAAATAATAATTATCTGACAGAGACAGATCTATACTTTTTAATTTCAAAGAAATGAGTGCATTCATAATGGGATTTAGAAGGATGCGTGCGTTCATGCATATTCAACTGAATTGACTCAAAACAGAATGTCGCATCGAACTTTGTTAATGAAATGTATTGGTGTGCTTACACTGAACTTTAATTATTTCAGTAAGGTAAGAGAAATGATCAAAACGTTCCATTTTAAATTTTTGCGTGTCACCGTGCCGCAAATAAATTTGCGTGTCCAAAAAGCACGATCGTGCCACTTCGACAACGCTGATCCTGTACAATACAGCATAAATGGCATGGTTAGGTATAACGTATACATAAGCTCTAGTTAAATGACAAATACCGGCGATACATCGATTGGTTTAGGAATAACTCGAGGAGTAATTAGTAATTTGGTGGAAACAATGTTTTCATTCGCAGAAAAAACTTTTTATTTCTTGATTTACAAAAAAAAAATACAAATAGGTAGTCCTTTCTTGTAGATCATATTCGTAGCCATATTGTTATGTAGACAGTTTTGCCGTAAAGTTAATAGGGGTGTTGGTACGATTTGGTACCAACGCGGAAAACCTGTCGTTAACTTCCACGAAATGACAAACGTCCAGACCTCGTGGCCAAGTTACAACCTTTATTCAAAGTAATACATATTCTATAATTCATTAATTAATATTAAATTATTCACTTACAATTGTTTTTCGTTTTACTATACAAATTATTATATATCCCGTGGTAGATTTTTTGGTGCTTGTGAGCGCGAGTGCGAGTTTTAATTTTTTCTTTAATGGCTGCTGCAATCGAATTGAAGATGCCGGACGCGAATAAATATATGGCGGCCTTTGCTGGTGCTCTAGTACGTTGGAAGGTACCTACCCGTGTACTAGATTAGCGTAGCGTTGCCAACACTCCCCCCGGTAGGTCCTTCCGCGTGCTAAGGTCCTTAGTAGCTCTGACCTCCAAGATTGCCAGCTTTACCACAGGCCTCTCGTAGACTCCAGACTGCGTTTGGACGAATGCACTGCGCACTTGCCCATCTTTGGATGTGCGGACTTGAACTACTCGCCCTTTCGGCCAGCAGTTCCTTGGGTTATTGGGGTCCACAATTAGGACGATATCGCCCACTGCCATAGGCTTAACTGGCTTGAACCATTTAGTACGTTGAGTAAGAGTTGGGAGGTACTCCCTCACCCAGCGTTTCCAGAAGCGTTCTGCGAACTGCTGAGACGTAAACCAATTTTTTCTAAACACCCTAATGTCGTCGTCGAATACTGCAAGAGGTTTAGAACCGCTCGAAGACCCTAAGAGGAAATGATTAGGAGTCAGAGCCTCCTCGTTTTCGTTTTCGATGGGAATATATGTCAACGGACGCGAGTTAATAATGTTTTCGGCTTCGATGAGCATACTTCTCAGGAGTTCGTCTGAAGGATTGCGACTCGGCATTATCTGGTACAGCACATTTTTCACTGATCGCACTAATCTCTCCCAGCTTCCACCCATATGCGGGGATCCTGGTGGAATGAATTTCCATTTGGTGGCGGCGGAGGTAAAGGTCTCTATAATCTTGTCCTTGTTGACATCCTTGAAGGCTTCCCTCAGCTCTCGCTCAGCCCCTTGAAAGTTAGTTCCGTTATCGCTGTATATTTCGATTGGTGTTCCACGGCGGGCGATGAAGTTTCGAATGGCCATGATGCAGGAATCCGATGATAATGAATGTGCAATCTCGAGGTGAACTGCCCTTGTGGTGAGACATGTTATGAGCACTCCCCACCTCTTTTCCGTTCTTCGGAGAATGGCAACGTTCATCGGCCCAAAGTAGTCGACTCCAATGAACGAAAACGGCCTACAAAACGAAGCAAGCCGAGCAGGAGGAAGTTGTGCCATTATAGGGCGGAGTGGTTTAGCCCTGTTGTTTTTACACTCCTGACAGCTCCGTCTGACTTCACCAACAGCTGCTCTCAGTTGAGATATATGAAACTTTTGGCGAAGCTCATTTATAACCGTCTCATCAAGGTAGCGACAGTGAAAGTCCATGATAATTAGATGGGTTACCCGATGCGCTCTTGGTAGAATTATTGGGCGCTTAACATTATCGCTCACGCCATTGGAAAACTGTATTCTTCCATTTGCACGAAGGACACCATTGTTGTCTAGGCAAGGACAGAGATTGTAGATTATGCTGGATTTGTCGACCGTCTGGTTGTCTCTTAGTTCCGCGATATCCTCGGCGTATAGGTTAGGTTAGGTTAGGTAATTGGATGCTCTTGTGGCGGTTGCCACAGCTTCACATAGACCATCCGTTGGGTCCATTGTGTCCAGTCACGGGAACCTTCCATTGCATACCTGTTGGAGACAAAGAAATTACCGCTTTATTTTGGATCGCCTAGATTTAGTAGTAATCACAGGTGTTCCTAGCTCATGTATCCAGATTCCCAAGTTTGTTCTAAGAGTAACTGAAGGATGTGAAGTTTGTTCACCTATTGGAACCACCCCGATTTAAGTATGAATCTCAGGAGTTCTTTAAGATCAACATTCTCCAGATCTTCTAGTTCATCGAAGAAGAAACTATTGAGAGTCCTCTGTCTACTGTTTTTAAGGGCTGGGCATTCGCAAAGCAGATGGCGGACGGATTCTATTTCTTCTACGTCTCTGCAGCTTCTGCAAAAGTCATTATGCAGTATGCCCAGCCTTCCTGCGTGTACGCCTATCGCACAGTGTCCAGTAATGACCCCCGTGAGTATGCGAATATCCTTGCGGTTCAGTCCGATCAAGAATTTGGATCTCTTTTTGTTTACTTCTGGCCATAATTCCTTTGCATGCCTGCAGGTGCTGAGATTGTTCCAACGTAGGTTTGTTCTACTCAAGGCTTCAATATCAACCTTCCTAGAAAGCGTGCTTAGCGGAGTTCTTACAGATTCTAGGGCCATTGATGCGTGCATTTTTGACCCGTTTCTTGCAATCTCATCCGCCTGTTCATTTCCCGGAATATCCATATGCCCTGGTACCCAGCATAGGGTCACCGTGTTGGCTTGTGATATTTCGTCCAGGTATTTCTTGCATTGACTTACTGCCCTTGACTTCACCACGACTGACTCCATGGCTTTTATGGCCGCTTGGCTGTCAGAGTATATAGTGATCTGTTTGTTGGCAATGTGTCGTCTCTTTAGGTCATTTGCCGCTAGGGTTATAGCAGCAATTTCCGCTTGAAACACACTACAGTCATCGTTGATTCGAAATGATTCTCGCAGGTTAAGTGTTTCACTGAAGATACCCGCTCCTGTGCCGACATCCATCTTTGAACCGTCGGTATATAGGGCTATCTCCTCTACTTCTGTAACTGCTTTGTGCTCCCATTCGCTTCTGTCCGGAATTCTGGTTGTGAATCTCCTTTCAAAAACGAGAGTGGGCGGCATATAGTCTGTGGTTCTCTTCTCCTTCGCCGCGCTCCATTGGGTTTCGATGGAGGCGTGTCCATAGGGTTTGGATGACCATATTCCAGACTCTCTTAATCTGATTGCGCTTTTTACCGCCTTACTGCTGCAGTAAATATCCAAAGGGGTGAGGTTTAGCATCACCTCCATCGCTGCGGTGGGTGTTGTTCGTAGTGAACCTGTTATCCCAATGCATGCCGCCCTTTGGACTTTAGTGAGGCTTGCGAGATGGTACTTTTTCTCCGTGGCCTTCCACCACACGATTGCACCATATGTCAGGATGGGCCGCACTATTGCTGTGTACAGCCAGTGTACCACGTGCGGCCTGAAACCCCATGTGTTGCCGAATGCTCTTCTACAGGCATATAGTGCCACGTATGCTTTTTTGATGCGGTCCTCTATGTTTTCCTTCCAGCTGAGCTTGGAATCCAGGATTATGCCCAGATATCTCGCTGTTTTTGATATTTTTAGATCCACCCCACCCATCCTTGGTGGATTAAAGGCATGGATCACCCTTCTTCTCGTAAACAGCATGATTTCTGTCTTCGATGGATTTACGCCCAGTCCGCGCCCCTCGACCCAATTGTTAACTAATAAGAGCGCGTAACTAAGTCGTTCGCTGAGGACTGGGGTGAACTTACCTGGGACTAGAATTACTACATCGTCTGCGTATGCGCTCACAATGAAGCCTTCCTTTTCTAGTATTTTCAGCAGTTCGTCTACTACGAGGAGCCAGATGAGCGGTGAGAGAACCCCACCTTGTGGTGTTCCCCTACTCACCTTTCGTTCAATACTCACGTCCCCTAGTTGCGCCTTGATCCGTCGTGTACCTAGCATGAGTCCAATCCAGCCACATAGGCTGCTATTTAGGTGGGCTTTCCTCAAGCTGCGCAGAATTGCGTCCGCTTTTATGTTATTGAATGCCCCCTCAATGTCTAAGAACGCGCTCAGTGTATATTCCTTGTGTTGTAAGGATTCTTCCACTACCGATACTACCTTGTGTATCGCCGTGTCTACAGATCTGCTCTTTATGTACGCATGTTGCGATTTTGATAGATAGTTATCGCCAATCGCTTGCCTTACATACAGATCGATCAGTCGTTCCAGTGTTTTCAGCATGAAAGATGACAGACTTATTGGTCTGTAGTCCTTGGATGTGGTGTGGCTAGCCTTCCCTGCTTTTTTGATGAAAATCACTCTCACCTCACGCCATGCCTTAGGAACATAACAAAGCCTCAAACAGCACGTGTAGATGCGACTTAGCCATGGAATTATAGCTTCCTCTGACTTCTGAAGCATTATGGGTCGAATATTATCTATTCCGGGTGCTTTAAACGGGGCAAAAGTGTTGATTGCCCAGGCTATTTTTTTGTCAGTTATTATTTCTTTTACTGTTTCTACCTCCATTTCTTCCCTCGTTCCTGGTGTAGTTCTGCCGTGGCCATCCGGCATGTCAGTGCACCCTGGGAAGTGTGTTTCTGTTAGTATCTCCAGCGTCTCTTTGTGAGATTCAGTCCAGCTACCGTCTGCTCTTCTTAGCGAAGACATCGGTGTCGGCGCCTTTGAGAGGACTTTTCTTAACCTAGACGCTTCATTCGTAGAATCAATTGACTCGCAAAAGGACCTCCATGAGGTTTTCTTTGCGAATCTGATCTCTTTTTTCAGGATTTTAACGCTCTCCCTGTAGGTCGTCCATTCAATGAGTCCCTCTTTGGCGAGGTTCCATCTAGATCTTGAGCTACGCAGAAGCTCCGCGACCCTGGGACTCCACCAAGGGGGGCGTTTCTTTCCTCGTGTTCCACTTTTTGGACATGATTTTTCAAAAGATCTGGAGAGTACTCCTGTTAAAGCTTCGACTGCGCCGTCGATCTCTTCCTCGGAGGTGAGATCTCTTTTCGGACAGAGGTTGTTGTGGTTCTGCACTTCCTCGCTAAACTTTTCCCAGTTCGCTCTTTTGGGATTCCTGAACTGTTTCCTACCTTGACAAATCATTTGTAATTCAAAGAAAATCCAGCAGTGGTCTGATAGCGACGCTCTGCTGGATACCCTCCAATTAGCAACTTGGACAGAATTATTTTGGGATGCAAGTGTTACATCTAAGACTTCCTTTCTGCTCGCCGTAACGAAAGTGGGATCATTTCCCCGATTACAGATGAGCAGATTGGTACTTAGAAGAAAATCAAACAAAGCCTCACCTCTAGCGTTAATATCAGAGCTACCCCATATAGTATGATGGGCGTTAGCATCACAGCCTAAGACTAAGTTTTTCTTACCTTGTTCTGACGCCGTTACAAGCGCCTTTACCGGTTCGGGAGGTACTGTTGTGTCGCCATCGTCTGGCATGTACGCCGACGCCACTCTGCAGCTATCGCCCTTGCCCTCTAACTCCACCACCGTCAGATCGCCTGTGCTGAAATGAAGTAGTATTAGTGCGTGAAGTTCTTTCTTTGCCATGATACGCCGATCCTCGGCGTATACACTAGCCTGCGCTTCCTTTAAGATCGAAGACTCTGCAAGCTGAAGTTCTTCTTGTGATAATGGTTCATAAGACCTTTCACTTTTAGGTCTTCGACTTTTCGTAAGGTGAATGAAACGGGACACGTATGCTGTACTTCTAAGCAATCTATTCCAACTTGAGATTTCGTGGTACCAGAAAACGTCTTCTCGTGCGGGTGTGTGCACATTGATGAAGTGCGCCTTTAGTTCTTCATTCGTGACGTCTAACTGTTGAGCTTCTTGAGGCCAGCTTTCCGGCGTTGATTTTAGGAATTCAGGTCCGGTAAACCACTGACTTTAAATTCCGGAATCTTCTGCCACTTCGTCCCCTCATCAGCTACGTTCATCTTCGTCGGAATCCATCGCCATTCCGCTATCTCCGTGCTATCTAATATCTCGCTGACTCGAAATGCCACATATTGACGATATCTTCGGTGGTCCGATCGGATCCAGCTCAGGACGTTTCTAGAGTCCGACCAAAAGAATCGTTTGGAAAAACATATGTTATGAGACTCCCCTATGCTCTTTGCCAACCGAGCACCCAGAACCGCCGCTTGTAACTCAAGTCTGGGTATCGAAAGGCTTTTCAGAGGTGCCACCCTGGTCTTAGCTCCAATTAGCGCACACTCCACTCTGCCTTCTGTGACAGTTCTAATATATGCCACAGCAGCGAACCCGTTTTCGCTAGCATCGACGAAGACATGTAACTGCCGTTCCGAGTTGCTTGTGGGGCTCTTGGAGGTGTAGCAGCGGGGAATTTTGAGCGTTTCCATTGTCGGTAAGTATTTTACCCATTTCGTCCATTTGGTATATTCTGCGTCCTTCAGCTCATCGTCCCAGTCGATCTTTGAGCGCCAAATTTCCTGTAAGAGTATTTTGACGTACATCAGAAAATGGGCTAGTAAGCCCAACGGGTCGAATATCGTCATGAGAATTCTTAACACTTCCCGCTTGGTAGGACGGCGGCCCCCAAAGAGAATCTCGGTTTGGCTTGTGTTGGCATTTAATCTATAGGTGAAACAATCTGATGATGTACACCACCACATCCCTAGGACCTTTTCTGTCGTCAACTCCACATCAACATTTAGGTCTACGCTGTCTGTAGGATCCGACTTTAGCGCCTTGAGGACTGAGGGTGAATTCGAGATCCAGTTTCTGATAAAGAATCCTCCCTGTTGATGCACATACCGGATCTCCTTGGCTAGCTGAACTGCTTCTTCTTCGGTCGCTACGCTGTCCATAAGGTCGTCTACGTAATGGTTTTCTTTGATAGACCGAACGGCTCGTGGAAATGCCTTAGCGAATTCGTCTGCGTTCTTATTTTTTACAAATTGAGCGCAGCAGGGCGAACACGTGGCCCCAAAGGTCATTACGTTCATCACGTATACATCCGCTTCATATTCGTCACTTCTACTCCACAGGAATCTTTGAAAATTGCGATCCTCTTTCCTTATTTGGACTTGGTGGAACATTTCCATGATATCGCCACATATGGCAATGCGATTTTCTCTAAATTTGTAGATTACGGAGGTTAATGAAGCAAGTTGATCTGGACCTTTGAGGAGCATTGAATTTAATGACACGCCTTGAACGTTGAACGCCAACGCTTGGTTGGTTTATTGGGATTGTGTACCGGGAATATTGGAAGGTACCAGCAATTATGACTTCCTTTGACAATTTCTTGAGTGGTTAGTTTTTTAGCGTAGCCCTTGGATACGTATTCCTCGATTTTATTATTGAGCGCCTCAGCTAGTAGCGGCTCCCGCTTCATTCGTTTGTGGAGACATGCCAATCTCCTTTTAGCGGCGGGCAAGCTTTCTGGGAACTGGATCTTGTCGGCCTTCCACAGCAGTGAGGTTTCAAAACGGCCATTCTTGCGGAGGGTGTAGACATGTAACAGCTCTAATGCTCGTTTATCCTCGATCGGCATTACCGTCTTTCCAAGATTCGACATTCCAAAACTGTCATTGGTAATGAACTCCTTGACCAGCCGTTGAAGCTCCGTGTAGTTGCATTCGCAAACATAGAAACTATGATGGCCATCATCACTTGCGTCTCTATAGGCTCGTTGTTCACAACCGCCGTGTACAATCCACCCCAGGCGTGTTCTAGTGGCGACTGGTTCTTCTGACCCTCCTTCTTTGTATCTCAACGGAAGGCTCAGCTTGGCGTTGTTGAGGCCTATAAGCAAGCGTGGGATTGCTCGATGATATGTTTGAATCGGTATTCCTTTGAGATGCTCGTATTTCTGCTGCAAGTCTTCGCTTATTGATTGTGATGGCAGCCGTAAATTCTTAACTGTGTGTATATCTGCCAATCTATACCGTTCTGCATTCGAATCTGTGCTTGAGATTTGCAAAGAGAATGTTTCCGAGTCGTTCTCATATCTATGGGTGTTCCCGGTCCATTTTAAACACAGCGGTTGGGGAGTTCCTTTCACGTTGAGCTCTCGAGCAAGTTCTTCGTCCATTAGAGTTAGAGATGAACCGTCGTCCAAGAGCGCAAATGTATGGAGTCGAACGTCTCTATTGTATAGGACTACAGGCACGACGCGAAACAGGATGGGCTTGGAGTTGTAATTTCGAGTATTGGAGTCCGGTTGAGTATGCAGCGAAACACGTCCAACGGTTGAGGTTTGTCTCTCTCGGTCTTTTTCATCGTTGTGCAACAGTCTATGATGTTTAAAGGAGCATCCATTCTTCCCACAAACGGAAGACGAATGGCAACTTCGATTATCGTGTTGTCCTAAGCACCGTCGACATAACTGGTGTTCCCTTATTGCTGCCCATTTCAATGTGCGGCTTAGTCTCAGGAATTCTTTGCAATCTGCGACCGACTTGCAATCCTCTTGACAAATGCAACACTTCTGTCCCGAAGATGGCGATGTATTGTTATTTAGGTCCACCTGACTATAGTGAGCGTTAACAAATCCTTTCTCTTTACAGCTTCTACTTTGCAACTTATGTTCCGGGGCTGACGAAATTTCTGGCACAAGAACACTGTTAGCTGCTTCCGCAATTTGATAAATCCACACACTAAAATGGGAAAGATTACATTCAGGTAGCGGCCGCTTGTGCAATGCCCAGTCGAGGCGTATTGCAGGGGGCAGTTTGTTCACAAGCCGGTGTAACATGGTTGCATTATTTAAATGGGCTACTAATCCGGAAGCCTCTATTGTTGCACAGAGATTTTGAACAATAAGAGCAAAGTTCACTAGGGTCTCAAGTTTGTCGGCCTTTGCCGCTGGTGTCAACTGGATTTTCTTGGCGTGTGGATGATGAGCTCCGGATCTCCATACAGCATTTTCAGTGTTACGATGACTCGACGCACGCAATTTGGCTGTACCAAAAGACTACGAACCGCTTCCAAGGCTTTGCCCTTCAAGGCTCTTTGCAGCCTGACCAAATTTTCCTCGTCCGTAAATGCGCAGAGCTCCGTGCTCCTATTAAAGTTCGATATGAACAACGGCCATTCGTCGGGACTTCCCCCGAAACTTTGAAGATCTCGCGATATTAGCTGACGAGCTGCTAAGTTGGCTCTTGACAATCCATGAAAGGGCAGCACAGGTGAGGGTGGCCCCTGCGTTCGAAGCGGAGTATGACCTTGTGGTTGCTGCTGATATTGTAGAATCGGCTCTGTAGTCTGTCCTGGTGGCAATATAGGGAATACGGGCTCCTGCGGATATGCTTGCGTCGGTTGCGATTGCGGTAGAAAACTGGGTTGGTGTTGTGAGAGTGTCCCTGCTGGTCTCTGTGGGAGGATAGTGAACGGCGGTTGCTGCGGCACGGCATTTAAGGTCGGCGTAAACTGCGTTAAAGGCAACCCGGGTTGGTGTTTTAAAGTTGTCACCGTTGGTCGCGGTAGAAAAGTATTAACGGGCGATTGCTTTGGCAACGCATTAGTAGCAAGTGACCCAGAAGGCCTAAATGTGCCTTCTTGCTTCCGAGGCTGATGCACAACCGAGGTCGCGCCAATCCATGTCCTATTAACCGCTGCATCGACTTGTTCCGCGAGCGCCGGTATATTGTTCATTGTGGATTCAAGGCAACCTTTAGCGGAGTGGCTACTAAGCCAGTTATTCACCCTGGCATTCGAAGTAGACATGTCATCATCCTCTGTTTCCGACGAGTTGTCCTCCATCTGACTCAAGATCTGGAATTTCCTCTCCAGGTATTCACTATCCCTCTTCGCTTTCAATATCCTTTCTTCTTCTAGCATCCGCAACTCGATTTGAAAATGTTTCGCTAAAGATGCCTTTGACCCTTCGGAGCTGACAGACGCCTTCGAACTTCTCCTTCGGTTACCTGGATCCGTAGTTGGATTATCGGCGAAGCAAAGTCGCGTTGAAGTCGCTGGCACATCAGCCATAGTTCCAGCAGCAGTACCAGAATGTCCTTCGCCGTTTACATTAATGAATGACGTAGCGGTTGAAGTGACGTAAGGAGATGGATTCGGAGTAGCATGCGGTATATCGATTGGGTACCTAAAGGGTTCATTGTGGGATTGAAAACTTAGAGGTGCAGCATTTCGAGTTCTATAGGACGCGGAAGAGACAGTAACATCGGCCATTGTAGTGTGTGCTACGCTTGCCACAGCATTTAAAGTAGCATAAGACATGACAGCGGTGACGGCATCCACTGTATTAGTCGGAGCAACATACGTTACCGCAGTGCTAATGACTTTTGGTGCAGTATCTATAACGCCACATCCCGCATTAGCTACCGCGAGCGCACTCACATTACCTACTGTATTAAGATTTATATAAGCGTAATGGGCAGACGCCGCTGCGTTGGTATCCATGGTAGTAACCGCAACTTTGGGTATCGCACCTGTATTTATGGCAGAAACCCATGAGCTGGTCGCTGAGGCACTTGTATGCGAAGACGGAGCAGTATTTACGGCAGTATTTAGCGCAGTATTTAGGGCAGTATTTACGACAGTATTTACGACATTATTAGGGGCTTTATTTGTTTCTATTTTATTGGCAATAACATTCTTTTCAGCAGACGCAAAAACTACTTCTGAACTACTAGGTAAAAGAGCATTCTCACCTGTGGTACACGTGGTGCAAATCCTCTTCATTTTGGATGAAACTATCCACTCCCGCGCAGGTGTAGTGGCTCCAGGAACTGCAGTTGTCACATTGCACCATGTCTCCGGCTGAGTCGGGTTCTTTGCACGAACAGCAGTTGAATTCCTCTTGCGGAACGGGTGATCTGAGTGTCTTGTTGGACTTGGAGAACACGTTTTGGTTCCTTTTCGGCGGCATTCTGTTGCTAGTTGTTTTTCTTTTCCTTGGTGCACAATTGTTGTAAGTTGTTGGTACGATTTGGTACCAACGCGGAAAACCTGTCGTTAACTTCCACGAAATGACAAACGTCCAGACCTCGTGGCCAAGTTACAACCTTTATTCAAAGTAATACATATTCTATAATTCATTAATTAATATTAAATTATTCACTTACAATTGTTTTTCGTTTTACTATACAAATTATTATATATCCCGTGGTAGATTTTTTGGTGCTTGTGAGCGCGAGTGCGAGTTTTAATTTTTTCTTTAATGGCTGCTGCAATCGAATTGAAGATGCCGGACGCGAATAAATATATGGCGGCCTTTGCTGGTGCTCTAGTACGTTGGAAGGTACCTACCCGTGTACTAGATTAGCGTAGCGTTGCCAACAAGGGGGTAGGGGGTATGTCAACATAGCACTTCTTGTCATACCAGATAAAATAAACCCTTTTATTTACCCCTTTTCACAGTGGAAGTTTAAACCAAAATTCAACTAAACCTTAACTTTAGTTTAAATTTAAAGTAACCTGAACTTTAGTTCAATTGAACGCATTTTAACTAAATTTAATGAATAGAATTTGGCAGTATTGCATAGTAGCTACTTAGCTTTTATACGACTTTTTCAAAATCGTTCCTCGTTTTTTCTTTAAATGAATACACAAAACAAGGTCAAATATTTGTGTTTTGTACAATCGGCAGTTTTCAAATTGAAGGGACACTGTGTCAATTGATCTGAGGTTTAAACGGTAGAATACTATCTTTTAACTTAAACTATACATATACAGAATGAACTCTGTTCAAAGTTTGAACGAAACTATGAAACCGAATTAATTGTTATAAAGTGTAGTATAAGATTCCACTGGGAAACTGGGGGTTAATCGTTTAGATTACTACTAAGAGGAAGCGTGTAGATTTGTATTGGAACTGAGGTATTGAACTTTACACAGAGCGGTAACATATATTTGTTTTAGATGTAAACACATACTTACAGTTATTTTACTAATGGGAGCATCCGTATTCAGTAGAATACAACTTAAATTTCAAATATGAGCACAAAGTGAGACCTTTTGGGTTGTCAAGATCGCTGCTGGATATTTAAACTAAGAATTATTTAGCATTGCTATTAAAGTTAGGATTTAAAGTTGGTTCGATTGCGAATGATATATCAATTCGGTTGCTGATATCGTCCTTGAAGCGATGTACCAGACTATCATAATCGTTTACGGCAAGCAAGGGCGGGGGTGATCATAAACATAGTTACAGTAATTGAATTTTTTTATTTAAGGAATTGAAGACGAATTTAATAACGGACTGCATTTTCGATATGTACGATGCAGATGGAATACACCAGCATGCAATTGATGTGGAAGTGAATGGACAAACTACGAGTAATAACATGTTTACTTTAGTAGAACATGGCAGTGAAACAGAATACAATAAGCAGTATGCTCTCAAGTATATATATTTTTGTAATACCAAAATGCTTAATTATTACTCTATAATTTATCTACAGAATATTAGAAGAACTTCATTACGAACAACGGGCAGTTTATAATCTTATTGTGACTGCGTATGACTTAAACAACAACGAAGGTAATATTTCTGCAGTTCTTGAGATCATAGATGTTCCGAATAAAGATCCGGTATGGGTTAAGCCTCTCACTACTGAGACATTTCCAGAAAAAAGCACGCAAGTAATTATACACCGATATTTTTTTTATAAGACAAATATGTAGATCGGCTCTTTTCAGACATTTTCTGTAAAGGCGGTCGATGGAGATACGGGTATCAACAAGCCAATATTCTACCGACTTGAGTTTATAGAAAATGATTGTAAGTACAAAAATAGCTCCTGCAAAACCCGAACAATGCTGTCTATGGACTTTTAAATCATTTAGTTTAGTAGGTTAATGTTTTTAAATTATCCCCTTGCCAAAATGCTGCTAATTCCTCACTTGGGATAGTATATCTACTAGGTAATTTCTCATTCAAATTTAACGGCCTTAACTTCTTTTTTGGGAGCTTTAACTGGCCACTATGCTTACTCGATAGTGACGTGGATGCCGCCGCTGAAATGATAACAAACACCATTCTCCTGGGTATGAGATCCTTTATTCCCATCAGAAGAAAGAGTATTATACCTAAGGAGAATGCTTGGTGCGAGTGCTGCCAGATTATTTTCACCAGAAATCGTAATTACTAGCTTTCAAAATCGTGGAAATACGATTTAAAACTTATAGGTATACAGGTTTTTACTACTGTAATCTACTACAGTCTACTTCCTTACTTATACATACTTGAATTAAATTGATTCAAAATACTGCTATTTATATTCAAACTGTAGCAAGAAGCCTCTTGCATTCGCAGCAAATCTTTGTTATGCAAAATTCCTTGCAACGTTTCTGTGGCCAACGAATTTCTTATTTTCGTTTTATTTAGGTTAACCGCCGAAAATATACGTTCAACAGTTGCAGATGAATTCGGAAGTGATAAGACTTCAAAAATGAATTTATTCATTACGGGAATGCTAAACTTTCATTACCATGCTTTGTTTGTAAAACGTTTTTCCAAAAAACTGTTACATCTATTAAAGATCGAGGTTCAAAAAAAAGATTTTCAAAATTTGGGTTTCTTATCTCACGAAATTGAATATCTTTATTCAGAATTAAATTTGGAAAACATTTTAAATAATGGATAAAAAGAATCTACTTTTTTTCAATTATGTTTAGTGGACTTAGAAGGGTTAAACTTTGAAGCAATTGGTTTTGAAGTCAAATCTTTTTAAGATTTGAAGGACAAGCTCTATAATGAAATCCAAGCAAGTATGTTTGAATGCTTCAACATCGTTCCTGTTTAGATTCAAATAATCCAATTGGTCTTGAACTTCTACACCGAGATACATTGTCAAAAGAAACAATATTCGAAGGCAATCTAAATTCATCATTATGTTTACCACCTTCAAAATATCGGGTTTAAGAAAAAAATCTAAAATTGTAAAAAATAATTGCTTCACTTCATCATACATTTTATGTAATTGTGGCTGCTCGCTCTGATAATTTTTGCGAGTTTATTGATGAATGGTAAAACAAATTTTATAAAGTGCAAATACAATTTTGTGAATGGGTTGTTAAAATGTTCATGTATTTTACGAGCACTATCGATTTGGTCTATATTAGAAGCAAATCCAAAATAAATTTTTAAAGGGTAATATAGTTCTAAAATTCGAAATACTACAGCGTTTAGCGATAACCACCTAGTTTGTGATGTATGAAGTATTTTTCTCGGTTTCATTTCCAAAAGACTCGCAATTTTTTCAAATTGGCCTATTCTTTTTGGACTGTTTGAAATCTAATTGTAAATCTCACGCACACAATTTTCAACATAATGACGGAAGTTTCATATATGCATATGAAGAGCAAATCGCCAAGGAATTATTATTATTATTATTTATTTTCATTATTTCTTAATTTAACAATTGTTATATGTATAAATACTTATTCTAACAAAGTTTAATTTAAAAATATAGGTAGGTAGTGACATTTTTATTTGAATATGAAAATAGTGATAATGTCACATATTGAAAAATATCATTTAGAAGTGGGGTGAACAGTATTAAATTCAAATATACTGCCCATATACATAATATAAAATTATCAATCAAATAAAGAAAAAAAAAATACGTAAAGAGAGAGAGAGAGGTTAAACAAAAGCTGAAGATAAATTAAATAAATCAAATAACATAGCGCAACAAATTTTTGATTTCTTCATGATCAAAGCCAAATTTTGACTTTAGATGTAAAATCGGGCAGAGATCTAATTACACGAATATTCGAAGAAAGGCTATTAAACAGTTTACGGGATACAACACAGTAGAAGTTTTTGAACAAAGCGGAGCGAAAAGTAGGTAAAGCGACATAGTTACTTGAATAACTACGCAAAGCACGGGTGTTAGAAATTGGAGTCTGCATATAGCCACCTCTTATAAAAAAATGTTTAAAACTTTGAAGTAATACAAATGTTTAAGCGGTAGAATTTTCAATGTTCTGGATAAAATCATAGAACGAGCCAAGCAATGTGCCCCACAAACTATCCTTATACCGCACTTTTGTAAAACAACCAACTTATTCCATACTGCAATTTTGATTGAAATAATCCAAAATAAACTGTTTTTAAAGTACTATGACTACAGTATTTTTTCAGACGATAAAATCTTCGGACAGTAGAACGAAAATAATTCTTCAAATTAGAAATATGTTCACACTAGCCCATATTTTGGTCAAAAGTAAGACCTAAATATTTAAACTAATTGACTTGTTCAATTTTGAAACAATTTATCCCACATGATATTTGGTTATTCAGCAATGTCCTTGTAGATACACAAACGCAATTAGACATGACAGATCCAGCACAATTTTGCTCATGAAAATGTATTTCATAGTCAGGGGACATTTACATACTTGAGCTGAAGTTCATCAATTTAGTTTTGTTACTAACAACGAGCTTGTGCGTAGAAAACCATATCCTCAGAATGTTAACATCCTGATTTATATTGGCCTCTGTTCAGGATCAAAACCTGGAATATAATGAATAAATAAAACACCGAATTTTTTTGATGGGAAAAAGAGACTAGCTCTGAAAAACCCCATAATTTATTTTAGCTGGCAAATCTTGCTACTAGCTCACTTGCTGGTTGTCATAAGACTGAAATACAAAGGTAAAAGTAATGTCAAAGTGACAGCCGTACGCGCAGTAGTACGCTGTCACTATATTGTAATAGACTGCTGAGTTCTGTTTCCTTTTAGGTTTATTGTAGCAGACTATGAAGTTCTGTTTCCTTTGACATTGATCAACTTGTATGCTGGCATACGATACAGTGCCCCCGAAAACGCACGTTTTCCTCTAGGTGGCGTTCATGGCTGTTCGTCTTGTGGCTGGCGTTTACTGCTGTCACTTGCTGCTCATCTTGATCCTGGCACTAGCTATCTCATTCTAATGCTGGCACTAGCTATCTACTGGCTCTACTGGCAGGATACAAATCTTTTGTACCGGTCTCTCTAACTTTCCCGTTTCTGTTTGCACTATCACTGATCTCACTAGCCCATCCTTGCTCTTAATTAGCTGGCACACCCTTCCCATAGACCATTGTGCTGGCGGGAAGTTTTCACTTTTTTTTCTTCCAGAAATGGCGTAACATTGCTTGCCTCTCTCTCCACATCTTCACCCCTTTCGAATTTGACTGTTCTACTATCGTAATTGGCGGTGGTAACACTATAGGTTCACCCACTAAGAAATGAGCTGGCGTTAAGGCTTGCACATCTGCTGGATCATCACTTAATGGATGTATTGGGCGTGATTTTAATATGCCCTCTATCTCGACTAGCAATGTTGAAAACTGCTGGCACTCTAGCACACGCTGGCCCACTATTCTCTTCAAATGATATTTCATCGATTTGACTGCTGCTTCATATATGCCACCTTGGTGAGTGGCTGCTGGCACCATAAACTTCCACTCAGTCCCTTTCAGACTCAGGCGGTTGAATACGTCTCGCTCTTGAAACTTTCGGAATGCTTGCTGGATTTCCCTTGCTGCACCGACAAAGGATGTACCATTGTCACTATATATTCGCTGGCATCTCCCGCGTCTGCTTATGAATCTTTCATAACAGGCGAGAAAGGAGACTGATGTCAAGTCTTCCACGACATCGATATGCACTGCTCTTGTTTTGAGGCATACAAAGATGGCCACCCAAGATTTCTTTCGTATCACTTGCCTTCCTTCTCTATCCAATACTTTAAGCGTAAATGGTCCTGCACAGTCAACACCACTATGCAGAAATGGCTTGCCCACTTGCACTCTATCTGCTGGCAATTCTGACATTAATTGCTGTTCCAATCGATAATTGTATCGTGCACAGACTACACATTTATGTAGGAAGTTCCTTAGCTCACTACGTAGCTTCGGAATCCAAAAATGCTGGCGAATAAACTGCATCATCACTTGCCCTCCACCGTGTTTTGTCATACGATGCGCATTGTCAATCACTAGCCATGCCAACCGCGAACCATTGGGTATTATGGCTGGGTAGATAACCAGTTTGTTCTGGAATGCGGACCTGTGGTGCACCTGACTGAGCCGGTAGTGATGAAATTGGTGGTATGATTGGGGGTGCGATGGTCGGTACAACTGGTGGTGCAATCAGTGGTGCAATCGGTAGTGCACTCGGTGGTGGAATTGGAGGTAATGTTTGACCAGTACTGACGACTAAATCGTCAACATGACGTAATTGCGGCGGGGTATGCAGCATTTTCTGGTTTTATGAAGGCACAGGCGAGGGAAAATCAAAAGGTACTCACCTGGTTGAACGATTGGGTAGGTAGAGGTTATGCACGTGCTCCGGTTGTAAATTCAATTTGAGTTGAATTATAATTGTATGGCGTTTCGAACGCTTAATCGTGATGATCTTCTAGTCTAGTTGATCTTGACTGATGAAAATTCAGTAAACGAAATTTTAGATTGTTAAATCCAAGAAAAAATATGTACGCCAATTTCCGAATTTTGAGCACTTTATTTAATGCTAAAATTTCCTAAAAATACATAAATTCAATATCTATTGTTTTTTATACGTTAATTCTTACGTTTAGTTTGGCCTTTGGATTAAACAATGATAATTTTAGCAATTTAGCAGGAATTATACACTTAAAATGTAAAAGGGTTAACTTTATGACCATGCGCTTTCGCTGCTTTTAATAGAAAAGAAAATAATTTTTTGACATTTCAATGAAGTGGATCAATTCAGGTAATACTTATAGTATGCGCCATCTACTGCTCAATAGCGCCAATGTTGCCGTGATTCTCAACAATGGGGTATTATCGATTACATACGTAAAGGGAATTGGAGAGAGGTGACGATAAAAAGAAAGGCTTTGACATTTAGAGACATTGAGATGAAGGTCATTGTTATTACACCACACAGAAAGACGTTTAAGGTCTTCTTGTAGAAGAAGACAATCTTGAACTGAACG
Organism: Cheilosia soror; assembly: GCA_949372485.1. Lineage (NCBI taxonomy): Eukaryota > Metazoa > Arthropoda > Insecta > Diptera > Syrphidae > Cheilosia > Cheilosia soror. Next base: position 41,256,472 of record OX443562.1, read on the forward strand.
TATTGCTCGGAATATCTTCAAATCGTCAGCAAACATAAGACACTGGGAACTCAAAAACAAGTCAGGAATGTCATTAATAAACAAAAGGAAGAGCAGAGGGCCCAGATGACTACCTTGAGGTACTCCAGACGTAACATAAATTGGTGACGAGAGCATTTCGTTTATGCGAACATACTGGATACGATCGGTTAAGTAGGAATGAATCCACTTTAGGATATTGGAGTGAAATCCTAAGGTAGTCAGTTTGGAAATTAGTGTACTGTGATTGACGCGATCGAATGCCTTTGCAAAATCTGTATAAATTACATCACATTGCATGCCATTCTCAAGGTAATTCAAGGCAGTATTACAAAAAATTGAGAGATTTGTAGTAGTGGATCTGCCTGTAACGAAGCCATGCTGAGACGGAGAGATAAATCTTTTTAAGAGAGGTGTAAGTTTGTCACAAACTAGTTTTTCAAAGAGCTTAGGGATAGAAGAAATTTTACAGATTGGACGATAGTTAGTAATATCATGCCTCGATCCAGATTTATATATGGGCGTTAAAAACGACCTCTTCCAATCATTCAAAAAAATTCCAGACTGCAGAGATAAATTAAAAATTAACCACAAAGGTACAGAAAACGCGGATGAGCACTTTTGAAGTAAAATTGGCGGGATGCCATCCATACCCGGATTTTTTTCAAGTTTTAATGAAGAAAGAGCTATTTGGACTTTAGTGATCGAACACTCTAAGTTGCCGATATTTACAAACTCAAAGGGCGTTGAGTAGTTACATGAGACTCTAGGTATGTTTGTACCACAAGAATAAACAGATTGGAAGTGGCTAGCGAACATGTTACAAATGGTTGACAGATCAGATGAGGATACACTATTAAGGCGCATACAGTTAGGAATACCATTAGATTTTTTTTTTGCTATTAATAAAGCTCCAAAAGCGTCTACTATTAGTTTTTAAATTAGATTCGACAGAAAGAACATACTGTCTGTAAAGAAACTTATTTAAAACATCAAATTCTTTTTGAAGCGTCCGATAAACTTTCAGAAGTTCCGGGTCGTTATTTCTATTACGAAAACGTTTATAGGCCTTATTTTTCCTATTATTTAAGTTTATGATTCTGTCATTAAACCAAATGGGCTTGTTACCCTTGACAGAATTACATATCGTAATAAGGAAGAGCCTTCTGCAGTCGCCTATGACTATACCTATATACTAGAGCTCGAAAGTATCTCTCAATCTCAACCTTTTCGAAGGTCTTAATATTACTCTCAGTTGTTAAGAATTTTAAATATGATCATGATCACATAATAACCAGTTTCTTAGCACAGTAATTTTTTTGGTTACGCTCAGAGAGAAACCTTTATTTTCCTTTTTTTTTTCGGTTTCTGTCAACCACTGAGAGATATCACTAAGAGAAAAAAATAAATCTCATTTGTACATTTTTCACTAACTATTGACATTAGTCAGCAGCGCATGCGAAATTGCATTAAGCTATGAGTACACGACATGCCAAACACGACATACGCATGCCACTCTGACGTCACGATTATTACTCGACATATTGTAGAATATGTCACGTTTTATTATATTGTGGCATGTGCGAAAAGTATGCCGAGTACACGTTTTGTCTCAAAGTTGGCATATTTGTATCTTGTATGTCAACGGTGACTGGCAAAAAATATACTCAATTGAAGATTTCTTGGACGTTTTTTAATCCATTGATATCGTAGCCATCCTTTGATGGAATTTGCTATTTTATGGCTTGATAGAAAGAAGACGAACCATATTTTGGGATATATGCTGCATTTATTTCGAAATGTCGTACTTATTAAGCAAGTTATTAACTAAAAAACTTATAGCCTAAGTCACTTTTACATAAGTTTAAGTTTGCCATAAAAGCCTAACTCGGCTAAATTTAGAAATTTTATAACGTTCATTTCCTAACTTGAGTTTGGCTGCATTTCGTTTTCTATTTTTAAAATTTGTGTTTTGAATTAACAACCTAAGCCGACATAAGACATTTGTATTGAGAAGAAAACCAAAATATTTATTTTTTGGGAAAATACAAACTTAAGTTAGGTTGTTATTTCACAATCATATTCAATGATATAAATTGCGTATCTCGACATAGGCTTTTATTCCAAATTAAAATTTGCTTCTATTACCAGCTAAAGTCGACTTAGGTCGTTTTTCCAACTCTAAAAAATGAAATCTGAACAACTTATTTGCAGATAAGCTGTTATTCCGAAATGGAATATTAAAACATGACAGCCAAAGTCAACTTAGGCTGTTATTCCAAAACTATTTTCTAGAAGAATTGGCTGTAATGTCCACCTTCATAGCCGTTATTTTTAACTTTCTCGTATACGTAGTATCTAAGAGAAAGATATTGTTTTCGTACAAAATTTCGAACTCGAGATTTTGATCAATTCTGATATTACGATGATAGGGGAACTCAAAAAAGTGGGTCTCGCAATTCTGTCCGTCCGTATGTCTGTCTGTCCCACCCCTGGGGAATCTAAACGCTTGGACGGATTTGCTTCAAACTTCGTAATTAGAGTTTTTGGGCATCCCGCTCGGGACGTTTTTTTTTTTTTTTTATGCTAGCCCTAATATTAACGGTACCTCCCATATAAAAATTTTGCGAAATATGACGAAATATTCCTAAATTTAGATTTTTTCGAAAACGGCTCTAACGAATTGAACTAGAATTGATCGTTCAGTTAATGTAGGTATGCTTAAAAAACTTATTTTTAAGATACTACATATTATCATTCTTAACTTAATAGCAAACTCAGTTTTTCCCTAAAAAGACTGCGTCCTCTGATATCCACCCAAATCCCTAATAATAGTATTTTAAAAAACTGCTTGTATCTCAAAAACGCCATTTTCGATAATGATAAAAATGTTACTTTCAGGTAATGCTTAAATCCATAGTAATACCATTTGCTCAGTTTTGAGCTAAACAGTTGCAAAAGAGTGTTTATAAACATTTTACGAAATATTAAACAATTAATATTGTTCGACTTAGGATAGGCACGTGGAACATCTCTTCGCTCACGGGAAAAGACCTGGAGCTTGTTGGGGAGGCTGTTAAATATCGACTAGATATAGTTGGTGTTTCCTCAACAAAGCAAAGGGGTTCTAGAACTGTGGACCTTGCAGATGGGTGGAAACTCTTCATGTCGGAAGTAGCACCTTCAATGTCTGCTCAGGCGGGAGTGGGGATACTCACAAGTCCCAGGCTGTCAGGCAGAGTATTGGAGTGGATTCCGTTAGGAGGGAGAGTTGCGATCTTAAAGCTTAAGCTTGAAAGATCAACTCTGGCTCTAGTGCAGGTGTATGCACCGAATCTGGAGTCAGGGTACGCAGCTTTCTTAGATGAAGTTCATGTAGCCCTTGAAAAGGTTGCAGATATGGATTCTTATATCCTGATGGGTGATTTCAATGCTCACGTGGTTGCGGACTTCTCGACATGGGGCAGCGCGATTGGGAAACACGGTGACCCCGATCAGAACGCGAACGGAGAGAAGTTGTTGGACTTTTGTTGTTCAAATGGAATGTCCATTATGAACACTTTCTTTCTACACAAAGATGTCCATAAATACACATGGTACCGTCGAAGTCTTCAGCAGAAATCGCTGATAGATTTCTTTGTGGTACCATCGTGTATTAAAAGGATGGTTTGTGATGTTCGTGTGTTGAGAGGGGCTGAACTGTCAACTGATCACCACCTGGTGTTGTGCAAATTGTATCTCAACGATCAAATACCTATCCTGCCAAAGCGTAAACCAAGAATGGTTACGCGCATACGGTGGGAGGGGCTACAGAACGATGAGATACGGGAGGAATTTGCACGGCAGGTATCTAAAAGGTTTGAATAAATTCCAAATGTTCCATTGAATGTAGAGGAAGAATAGCAGTTGTTTTCAACAGCAGTTATTACCTCTGCAGGACATGAAGATAGCCATATCTAAGCTTAAGTCCAACAGAGCCGCTGGGGCAGATGGCCTAACCGCCGAGCTATTCAAAGCGGCAGGCGATGACTTGGTTAGGAGCATGCACCAACTCATCTGTAAAATATGGACGGAGGAAAGTATGCCCGATGAATGGAACCTCAGCATTGTTTGCCCGATCCTCAAGAAAGGAGACCCTCTGAACTGCGCCAACTACAGAGGTATTAGTCTTCTTAACATCGCCTATAAAATCTTATCTGCCGTGTTGTGTGAACGCCTGAAGCCTTTCGTCAACAACCTGATTGGTCCCTATCAGTGTGGCTTCAGGCCAGGAAAGTCTACCATCGACCAAATATTCACATTGCGGCAGATCTTGGAGAAAACCCAGGAAGTTCAAATCGATACCCACCACCTTTTCATCGATTTTAAGGCCGCCTATGACAGCATTTATAGAGACGAGCTATACAGAGCAATGTCTAGTTTTGGCATCCCTGCCAAACTCGTCCGTTTGTGTAGGATGACAATGGAGAATGCACGCTGCTCCATCAAGGTCGGTAAAGAACTCACCGAGACCTTCGATGTCAAAAAAGGATTTAGACAAGGCGATGCGCTGTCATGTGACTTCTTCAACATCGTTCTTGAAAGAATAGTGCAAAACTCAAACGCTAACACCAGAGGCACTATCTTTCAAAAGTCCGTCCATCTACTCGCCTACGCCGACGATATCGACATAATCGGGAGAACGCAGCGTGATGTCACTGGCGCGTTCGTGAGCATTGAGACGGAGGCGGCAAAGATGGGTTTGGCGGTCAATGAGGGCAAGACAAAGTATATGCTGTCATCGAGAAAGGACACCCAACACCGACGTCTTGGACAGAATGTCACTATAGACAGATATAACTTTGAGGTGGTAAAGGACTTTGTCTACCTAGGCTCCGCTATTAACTCAGACAATGACACCAGCGCTGAGATTAAGCGAAGAATAACCCTTGCCAATCGCTGTTTCTTTGGGCTAAGAAAGCAATTGAGTAGCAAAGCCCTCTCTCGAACAACTAAAGTGACCCTTTATAAGACCTTAATCATCCCAGTCCTAGTTTATGGTGCAGAGGCATGGACTCTATCAAAAGCGGATGAGCTTACTCTTGGTTGCTTCGAGAGGAAAATTCTTCGAGTAATTTTCGGTCCCGTCTGCATAGACGGTGAATGGAGGAGGAGATACAACGACGAACTGTACGGGCTGTACAGCGACATTGACCTAGCCAGAAGAGTGAAGGTCCAACGACTGCGGTGGCTGGGTCATGTAGAGCGAATGGACGTGAATGCTCCGGCCCGGAAGATCTTCGAATCCACACCCGAGGGACGGCGCAGTAGAGGAAGACCGCGACTCAGGTGGCACACGCAAGTGGAAGGGGACCTCAACCAACTTAGCGTGCGAAACTGGAGGCAGCTGGCCAAAGATCGTGCTGGCTGGAGACGCTTGTTGGTTGAGGCCCAGGTCCACCCCGGACTGTAGCGCCACCTTAAGTAAGTAAGTAAGGACATGTTTGCGGAGTGAAGCGGCTCGGTGTGGCGGCTGGTGGTGAGAAAAGAACTGCGTGGTTTAAAACGCCCGGAGTTCAAGAAGCCATCAGAGAGAAGAAGAAGGCTTTCAAGGTGTGGATTCACTTGGGGGACTCTCCTTCTCGAAACCGGTACATTGAGGCGCGAAGAACTTGCAAATTGGCTGTTAAAGCAGCCAAAGAACAGTCTTGGAAGGAGTTCGGCGAAAAATTGGACCGTGATCACAGATCTGCAAGCAAGGTGTTCTGGCAGACCATCCGCCGTCTTAGAGGAAGGAAGTGGAACATTATCGAAGGAGTCAAATCCAAAGATAGTACACTTCTTTCTAATGAGGAGGACATCTTGCGCAGATGGAGCGAGCACTTTTCCGAATTGCTCAATCCAATCCAGGGCATCGAGGATGACACATCTATCGCCTTAAGCAGGGCGGAAAATAGTCCCACGGTAGAGGAAGTCACTTTTGCGATCAAATCACTAAAAGCTAGCAAATCTGCCGGAATGGATGAAATCCGGCCAGAAATGCTAAAGGCCTTAGGTGAAGAGGGAGTCAAATGGCTCGCTCGTGTCATTAAAGTGGCCTGGGAATGCGTCGAAACTCCCAGCGATTGGCAGATTGGGGTGATTGTGCCCCTTTTCAAGAAAGGGGATAAAAGGGATTGCTCCAATTACAGGGGTATATCACTTTTAAGTCTCCCCGGAAAAGTCTTTGCCAAGGTGCTGGAAACGCGTTGCAGAGCTGTGGTCGAGGCACGATTAGGAGATGAGCAGTGCGGCTTTCGTCCCGGCAGAAGCACAACCGACCAGTTATTCACTCTCAGAATGGAACTTGGGAAGGCTTGGGAGTATGCTACACCTGTTTACGCTTGCTTCGTAGATTTGGAAAAAGCATATGACCGAGTCCCTCGAGGGAAACTCTGGAGTGTATTACAGCAGTATGCAATTGATGGTTCTCTCTTGAGAGCCATTCAATCTCTTTACACAAACTGTAAAAGCTGTGTTCGGGTAAACGGTGTTAAATCAATACCTTTCACCGTGGGCGTTGGACTTCGTCAGGGGTGCGTCTTATCGCCTCTCCTTTTCATTACTTATATGGACTGGATGTTACAGCGCAGTCTTGGCGAAGAACGTTTCGAATTGGGAGATCTGAGGATAAGTCATTTGCTCTTCGCTGATGACTTGGTCATCCTTGGCTCCTCTCAGACTGAACTTCAACGCGCACTCGATCGGTTTGTAGCCCTTTGTGTTGAAGCTGAGATGAAAGTAAATGTGAACAAATCTGAAGTGATGGTCGTCTCCAGAACGCCTGTTCAATGCATTCTGCATGTTAGTGGAGTCCCATTGAAACAGGTGGAGAAGTTTAAGTATCTCGGGGTCTTATTCACTAGTGATGGAAGGAGCAATGCTGAGTTTTCCTGTAGGATTGGTCAGGCTATATCGATTTTGAGACAGCTTGGTCATTCTGTTATCAGGAGGACTGAACTTGGTGTCAAAGCTAAGTTGTCAGTCTTTAATTCGGTGTTTGTTCCAACTCTTACCTATGGTCATGAGGTTTGGGTAATGTCCGAAAGAATAAGATCGCGAATACAAGCTGCCGAAATGAGATTTCTCCGTTGTATTGCTGGAGTGACCCGTAGAGATCGCATCAGAAATACCAGAATACGTGGGGAATTCAATGTCGAGCAGCTACTTCTCCGGACGGAGCGATCTATGCTTCGGTGGTTTGGTCATGTTAAACGCATGTCCCCGACCAGGATTTCACGACGTGCTATGGAATCCGTACCATCGGGCAGGCGTCCCCTAGGTAGACCCAGGATAAGATGGTTAGATCAAATTCATAATCTCTCCTCTACCCGTATGGGGATTGCCCTTGATGATTTAGAGTCGATGGCGGAGGATCGAGAGCTCCACTTGAGCAACCTACACCCGCGACCCACTTAATGGACAAGCGGACCATTGAAAATGAATGAATGAATGAAGATTTTTTCGAAAACGGCTCTAACGATTGGAACCGAAATTGATCTTTGAGTTTGTGTAGGTATGCTTAACATGACTGCATACTCAGTTTTTCGCTAAAAAGTCCAGCAACGGCAGTTTTGAAAATTGGCTTTTTCTCGAAAACTGTAAAAAAAAATTTAAAAAAATATATATATTTTTAAGGTACTATTGTCATTCTTAACTTGATAGAAAACTCAGTTTTTCCCTAAAAAGACTACGTCCTTTGATATCCACCCAAATCCCTAATAAAAGTACTTTAAAAAACTGCTCATATCTCAAAAACGCCATTTTCGATTATGGTAAAAATGTTAATTTCAGGTAATGCTTAAATCCATAGTAATACCACTGGCTCAGTTTTGAGCTAAACAGTTGAAAAACAGTGTTTTTTGAACCATGAATGCGTCCTTCCCAATCGCTAAACACGGTACTTTAAAATCCAAATTGTAACATATGTCAGCATAATTTTACAAAAAACCGCTCTAACGATTTTGATCAAAATACATATTTAAGACAACATCAGCATTCTTAACATGGTAACGTACTTAGTTTTTCTCAGAAAACTCTAATATTGCCGTTTTATGAATATTTCTCAAAAATGACTACCCAAATCCCGATTATTCACACACGGTATATTTTTGTAAAGTCCAAAACTTCAGTACATATAGCAATATAATTTGAAATTCATCGCCTACTTGCCTCCTTCAAGTGTCAGTTCGGGGTGAAATTCGAAAGTAATAAAGTGTTCTAGTTAATACGTAGGTTTATGTTTATGTAGGTAGTATGTACACTCCCGCTCATCTGAATAGGTTCAACATTATTTAAAAAGTAAAATGACGATATCTCTCTAACCAACTTGCCGATTTTAATGAAATCAATTTTTTTGTACAGAATAATCAATTGTTAATGAAACACGAAAGTTTGCGGTCTCTAACATACGTATATATATTTTTATTTTTATTTTTGGAAAAACATGTCAAAAAAATCCCATTTATTTTGGCTCATCAGAATAGGTTCAAGGGCAATAACTCTAGTTTGCGATCTACAACGATTATGTAACGACGTCAATTATTTTGCTTTTTTAAATTGAAAGTAATTACAGCCGTTTTTTTCTTAAATTTGGTCGCGGAAATCAATTAAACGACTTTGAAAAAGGATAAATAAAGGGATACTTCAAATTTGGTTTAAAGCCGGGCCAAATCGCTTAGAAGATTTGCCGAAGTCAAAATGTAGTTGGTAATTTTAGTCGGAATGAATTAAGCTATAATATCAATATGAAAGGAGGGGCTCAACATGCGACAACACCAGCAGCGAGAAGACTTATCATCTGAACTGCTTCAAATTCCCAACGTTGTAGTGCTAGAATCAGGGAAGAATTCGGTGCTAATAAAAGTCTGGCATCTGGAAAACGCATTATTCGGAGTGCCAAGCATTTGAAGAGACTGAACGTAAAAAAAGAACACATCTCAATGATGTGTGCAAAGCTACACGACTTCAGTTTGCTCAAGATCATATGACGTGGAATAGGAAGTGGCAGACTGTCGTGTTTTCCTATGAAAAGAAGTTCAACCTTGATGGACCGGATGGCTACAACTATTACATTCACGACCTGCGAAAGGATAAATGTGTTTTAGGTAGTCACCACACCTGTGCATCAGGGGCATTACGATGTTCCGCATAAATCATATTATGGGACTTGTGACTTTGTGAGCTGCAATTTGTTACATCGAAAATTAACGCGAATGTATGCAAAACTATACTAGAAAATGCTTTTCCAAATTTTTCGAATATTTTTGAACGGATTCCATGGACAACGGCCCCATTCATACCTACTGGAGTGTTGTTAAACAGTGGATAAAGGATCAAAATGTGAAATTGCTCGAGTGGTTGCCATACTCCCCGGCCATAAATATTATTGAAAACGTTTGGGGTCTATTGTCCAAAAAAGTATATATGGACAGGGGACAATTTGGGAATCCTGCAAGCCTAATTGGCGCCATTAAAAAAACCGGATCAACAATTTCACTTGGATTTATTGAAAAATATTATAAATATTTTCCAAATCGTATCTATGAAGTTATATTGAACAAAGGAGATAGTACTACATACTAAATTATACTTAAATATGTAGCTAAATGTTAAAAGTAACCAAAGCTGTGAGTTAGTACTTAATATATATATTTTTTCTTAATTTTAAATTTTTGAACCTATTCAGATGAGCCAAAATATATGGTCACTTTTCGATACGTTTTTGGAAAAATAATCATAAAAATATAAATACGTGTGTTAGAGACCGCAAACTTTCCTGTTTCATTAACAATTGATTATTCTATATAAGAAAATTGATTTCATTAAAATCGGCAAGTTGGTTACAGAGATATCGTTATTTTACTTTTTAAATAATGTTGAACCTATTCAGATGAGCGGGAGTGTATTTACGGTATTAATTACACCTTGAGTAGGTATGATTTTAAACGTAAAATTTGCTGAAATGACTCTAAGATTCTGCGAGATTCGCAATAAACGAGAAAGTTACGTGCGACCCAGTCGTGCACATTTTTTAAAAGTGAAAGTGAAGGTGCATTGGAATTAAAGCGCAACCGAAGCGTTTTCTTATGCGCATTAAATACAGAAATTAGTCAGTAGGTCTGTACCTAGATTGTAAAAAAGGCAAAGGTATGTTGTTATAATTATGTGCATTCGAGTATAAATCGAATCAAATAAAAACTGAAAGCCATAAATTTAAAGCTCCCAAAATCAACGGATACAATATTGACCATTAATAAATTATTGAGAATTAAAACCCAATTTTATTTCAATAATAACGTGCACAAAAGCAATACTACTTTAAAAGATAGGTATTATGTATTCGGTATTAGTTTTGAATAATAGGAAAGACATTTTTTTTCGAAATATGTAAAAGCCACATAATTCCGTGACATTATGGCCAGCAATTTGGTTAGTACAAGAAAAATTTGTAATTTGTGTAGATATGTCGATGAAATGTGTTATGACGAATCTTATATATCGTTTGCTTACATTTATAGATAATAATAATGCACTAGAATATAGCAAATCAACCTACGGAAATGCTTGTTTACACCCTATAAATTCATGATGGTATCAGATTGTCATGATATTATAAAAATCAGTTGTAAACAGAAAAATCAGTAGCTATCATGGGAAAAAATGTCAGGAAAAATAAACAAAAGGAATCTTGCAATATCGTTAATCAAATACAGCAGAAACTATTCAATTTATTTCTCAAGTCAGAGGAAAAGGTTCCAGGGGACTGGGATCAAATATCTACGTATAAGCTTCGATGTTCCTACAACACTGAAATGAAATATTAACCCTCAACGACCCATAGGTGGTACCTGGGTACTTTTTGGACTTTAAAAAGTTATATTTTTTTTTGCACACTTCCGATTTTTTTGAGGTCCCATGACATCTCTAGAAAATCATTTTTACGCAATAAAAACTAAAATTTGTTGGAAAAAAGTGAAAAAACTAGAAGTTTTCTTACCATTTTTCAAACCTATGGCGGGAGTATCCATGGGTGGTACCCAGGTACCACCCAGTATATTTTGAATAGAAACATTTTTTTTTATATATAATGGCTTTATTAGATAGATATATTCTCAGTACAATCCACGCAAATAACAGGAGCAGTAGTAGTATGCGGATCGCAAACAGGATTCGAACAATTTTGGCAACGCTTCCGACACTTTCTCTTGATTTGGTCATCATTATAGCATTTCCTGCAAATACCTTGCACCTTCAAACGGCCGGTGCTATCTCGTTCTACGATTGGTTGTGGAAGCGAAATGGAACCACTTGCGATTTTCGAGCCGAGTACGCTCTCCATCGCTGTTTTTATAAAATAGAATCGTGTTGTCAATGGGTCAGTGCTCCGAACTTGAATCGATGGCAAGCATAGATCTTTAGCCAGTTCTTTCAGGAAAAGTTTGCGACGATCTGTTCGAGTATTTTCTGGATTATGCTCAATATGAATGATGTATGCCGCTAAACAAGCAACATCAATTATATTGTAGAATAACGCCAACGGCCACCGATTAGTTTTACGTTTAGTCGTATAATTCCCGAGCATTTGATCCATCTGATCTACTCCACCCTTAGTCGAATTATAATCCAATATGATTTGTGGTTTTTTAGATGCAGTTTTCGTATCGATTGCGCCATCGTTATGCATACTGGATATCAAAATTACGGCTTTCTTCTTTTTTGGGACATACGAACATATCGTGGCTTCGGCTCTAAAGCCAAAGTTGAATTGATTTCGCGGTCTTTCGATGGCTGCATCGCCATTGGGATATAAGGTTTATTTTTCCGAAGCGTCCCCAGCAATGTCAATCCATTGCTCTTTAGACAATTTAGCAGAGGCAATGACGTGAAAAAGTTATCTGTGGTGACATTCCGGCCAGAACCTTTATAGTACTGGCACAAATTCAAAACAACTTTTTCACCAATATTTGTTTGTCGAGCGGAGTCGCGCTCCTGGCCTGCAAAGAAAAGGCAAAACAAATGCGATAGAAAAAATAAAAGAAGAAAAACAAATACGAATTTTACCTGTGTAAATTGATCCTTGCAGCGGATATCCCGTACGAGAGTCGGCTAACCAAAATATTTTTATTCCGTATTTTGCCGGCTTCGATGGGATATATTGTGTAAAACGTGTTCTTCCTCGGTAGGGGAAGAGTTGTTCATCCACTGTGAGGTTGTCGTAGGGCTTGAAGTGTGCCCGCAGATTGGCATTCAACATGTTCCATAAATCTCTTATGGGAGCCGCTTTATCCAAAGTTTGGCGTTGAAACCTTGTTTGAAAATTATCAAACCGAATAAATCGGGTTATTTCAACAAACCTGCGTCGGCTGAGACTAGCACGATATAACGGTAACGCAGATTGCATCCACAAATCGTGGATATGTTCATTGGCCGATTTGTACACTCCAGCAGTAATCAAAATACCAAGGAATGCGTCGAATTCAACGGCAGTCAAAGGAATCCAACCGTTCCCCGAATTTGATGGTTGGATGACTTGCTTCGCCTTTCGGTTTGTCTCACGTATTATCATAGTTTTCATGGGTTCCGTAAAGATTAGATTGAATAAATCTAAACGAGTTGATAATGATGTCGAACGATATGGCCCACCTGACAAAGAAGCACCTTATTTTGAGTGTGTGCTATCATTATTTAAACAATTGATTTTACCAGCTTGACGAAGCAAGTTATGCACCGGTGTTTGTGATGATGGTAGTGGCTGTCTCTTCCAAATTGTGGAATCACGTGTTGTGAAATCTTTGGGCTGCTCTGACTCGCTTTCTTCGACATCGGTCTCATCAGAATCATCGGACTCGTTGGCAATCTCAACAGCATTACTCATGGGCCCAATCGTATTCACGTCTTCAATATCTGATTCTTCATTGTTTCCTGGTAGCCAATCAGCATCGGCATCATTCTCATCGGCCTGGAATGGCTCTTCATCTTCGTCAGAAAAAGTCTCACACAATTCACGAATTTGTTCTTTTGTCAACCTAATATAAATACATACAAGAAAAATTAACAAATCTCTCACCGCAACACTAAAATTTTCGATTGACAATTCAAAACAAAGGCTTACCGTTGTAATCGAGCTGCTGCGCCGCTAGTTCCAGGGACTGCAATATTTTCATTCGCGCTCATATTAGTCAAAAAACTAATTAATTTGATACGACTTCTAAAACACGACTAACGCTCTGCAGCATATGCGTTTTGCGAGCCATGCTCGATATACCGCAATTGCGATCGCATATTTTCGCTCACTTTCACTCTGTTATCGTGTATCACTGCGAAGATCAAGCAGGAGAGAAAAGTACAAAGACGTTAGCATAGTTAGCTATTCTTCTTAGCGGTTGTCTAATTACGTATACTTCCTATATACAAAAAAATTCTTGAACGATTTGTATGTAAACCGCACCGAAATATATGGTGGTACCGCGGTACCACCTATGGTAACTTTAGTGTGTAGATTTGTATGGGTCGTTGAGGGTTAAAGAGACAGTCCCCAACTAGCTCTGGAGCCGAGTTCTTTACTTCATTTTAAGGCAATGGAGCTCTTAGCGATATCATAGTGGTTGGAAAACAAATCTAATACTAATAGTTTTATTTTTGAGCACAAGGGGCTCTCACACTCACGCAACCAGCAATAAGTAGCTAAGCAACTAGCAATTGTTAATCAGCAATACGCAACTTTATTTTAACCTTTTCTCATATTAAAGCAACAGTATTGCCAACATTTTCTAGCCTCTAGATATGTTTTCACTATTTTTACAAACATTGTATTAAAAATTGGATCCGACATATTTTTCAAAATTCTATAAAACGTAGTAACATGTGAAAACGCCTAGCAACGTAAATATTGATACTACCACGCAATAGTTGTCACTTTTCAATATGCGCTGTATATCGCTAGCAATATTGCCGCAATCAGCAACATTTTTCGTCCGACCGGTATTGGGTTGCTTTAATGTAAGGCCTCTAACTCAATTTAATGTAAAATAACTGTTAGCGACGATATTGCATGTTTCCTATTGACAGTTGTTTATTGCTTATTGCCTTAGTGTGATATCCGGCTAATATCAACTCCGTCATCGACTTTAAACCATCCATGGCAGTCCCCATACGGGTAGAGAAAAAATTATAAACGTTATCTATCCATCTCTACGTAGTGGACGCCCCCGAAACATGGACCACTCTGTCCGGAGAAGTAGTTGTTCAACATTTAGTTCCTCACGTATTCTGGTATTTCTATAATACAATCTCTACTGGTCGCATAAACAATACCTACAACAGAGGAATCTCATTTCGGCAACTTGTATTCTCGATCTTATTCTTACCTACGGTCATTATCCAAATCTCATGGCCATATTAAGATAGGAGTGGAAATAAGAACCAAATTAAATTAATTAGAGCTAAATTTGGTATAGGTAGTTTTCTCACAAAATACATACACACAATTCAATAAAAGCAACAAATTAAAACAAAAAATAATGAAGGCAGGAGCTGATTTCAAAAACCTCGAATTCATAATTTTCAAGTATTCTCAATTTTGCAACCAAAGAAATAACCCAAACTGGCATGCATGCTCTCCTGAAAAGTATGAAAAACCGACCTAGGCGGTTATGGCTTGTGGCCACTGATTTTTGAGCTCTGCTATATACTAAATAAAAGCATAAAGTAAATACCTACCCATATTTAGGAATGATAAAGAGAAACACAACATGAAATGATTAAAAAATCTTGTCCCCATTCAGGTGCATGGGAGTGTATCTTTTTTAGCGTGATTTGAACTAAATTGATCGATCACTCAAATGTACTAAATTGCCCAACTCTACGGTGAAACGGTTTGTTTTTCTATTTGTAAATAACAAATACAATTTCCCTTCATTTTTTCTAACAAATTTGTTGGAATTAAGTTTGTAGTTTGTGAAACAGAAAATCAGTTAACAAATTTGAAAATGTAATTAACAAATACAAATTTGTAATTATAATTGCAATTTGGTGAAATAGGCCACAGAACTTAGCATTTTTCTCTTTAGTACTGCAAACAGAGCCCTCTAGGGCCAAATTGATTGGTTGGTTGGAGTTTCTGCTGTTGAACTTGCTGCGAATACTGTGGATGGTGACTTAACTGCTGGCGAAAATTTATCTTTGCAGGCGAACTTTGGCTTATATACAATTAATGCATCTGAGGCCGTGACTGTGAGCCTGTGGATTGACGAACAAGCTGGTGTCGATGGGACTGCAGATGAGGATCGCTGAGATGTTACAACCAATGCTTTTCGATTAGGCCTTTTGGACTTTGTACTAGGCAGGTTGGCACTAAGCACACGTTGATGACTGTGATTTTGCGGCCATTCGTGTGATTGTTGTTCTGTCGGTTTTTTGGGTTTTACGGCAGGTAGGATGCATTGATTTTTGTGGATCGCGTGGTTAGGTGGGATTGGCGAGTCGCGTGGTTACTTTTTTGCACGGGTGGGCGGGAAGAACTTGTATATAAACGTACTTTTGTATGCCACTAATTTGAGGACCAGGCACTTTTCAATAAAGTTTTATTGTTTAAAACGACTTTCACAGGGTACATTAACTAGCTGGATTCGTTGTGTTTCCCGTTTCTACCGCCACCAGTGTAAACCACGGAATTAAAAAAAAATATATAAAAAAAAATCATCCACCGCCACGTCCGATCACTACCATGTGTTAAGCCGATCTCTCGATCACAATCAGCCGCTAGACCCATATCAGCGTAGACCCTAGACAAATCTTCTATAACTATCTCGCTCACTCATGTATGCTCAGAGTATGGCCCAATCTTCAATCTCATCCAGCTCTTTTGATTTTATTTATAAAATTCATAATTTGATCTCTAAATTTAACTCCCGATTTTAGGCGTCAATTTCAATTATTATATTTGAAATCAAGGTAAAATTGATGGAGCTAAATGAGATTAAAAATATTGCCATAATCTGAACGAAAAATTACGCTCATTTCCCAAGGAAGTTGATATTTTCGCGCAGTTCACAAGGCTAGGGAATAGCGAAGTCAAAATAGTGATTTTATTTTCCTCTTTTCTGATGCCGTTTAAATTTGAAAACAAAACTAAACTGCACCAACAATGTTTCGACGATTCCCTACAATCTTCTGATGTTACATTAATTTTTGTAAAGTTTAATGTGTTATTATAATGGAATTATAATATTTTGTTTGAAAGTTTCTTTTTGATTTGTATATAAAGTTGAATTTACTCTAATGTTACAATCTTTAAAATGTATAAGGTTATTTTTAACGATTTTATATTCAATATTATTACAATATTCGTTTAAACTTGTTTCTAATAAGTTTTTTTGTTAAAATAAGTCAATTTTCTAATTCAATTAATTCTTGATCTTTATTAGATCTTATCTTGCAATTTTCATATTTCGTTTGGTATACGTTTTGTATACATATTGGACTTTAATTCTTATTCTTTAATTTGTTAACATATTTTATTTCGCTATTTTCATATAATGTTTTATTATAAATTATATGATTATATTTTGATATTTCAATTTCGAGTCCCTGTTTATTTGGAACGGGTAAAATAATTTTGCTTTCGTATTCAAATGTGAATACTGGTATTTTTATCCATAATTCCAAAAAGAAAATAGTGTGCGTTACCTCCTATGTTTATTAATCCTCCCCTTTGTCTCGAATAAAGAAGTATACTTTGTAATTTTGATTTAGAATCTCCTAAAGCTCTTGTTTGCATAATATTTATTATCAATCTTTTCTACTCTGGTTTTCTTATATTTTGCAGCTATTTTCTTTGCTGTTCTTACTACGTCAGCTTTTACGTATACGTTTTTATTTAAGTCTGGTTCAATAAAATCTATTTTATTTTGATTTTTTTTTATTAATATTATCTTCTTTTATTTTTTGAATCCTTTTTCCTATCCCTTCTAACTCTTCTATCTTTATTTTGTTTTGAATAAAATCTATAGGTTTTCTTAATGTTGTTGAATGGATTGTACAATTGTATATACTAACTGCTTTTATTACCTTTTCTTTTAAATTTAATATGTTTGAATGAGTTGCAGTGGTGGACCTTCCAAATGCGTCTTGAGGTACTCCATCTTCTCGGTTGTACTTAGTGATGTCTTCTTATGAATTATAGTTAAAAATATATCATAGAATGAGCGCCACTCAAGATAATTTCCTTTGAAAGTAGGAATCTTCAGAACTGGTAATCTTGTCTCCGATGTTTGTGCTGACTGGTTCTCGACGTTTAGTGCTGACGTTTTGGATGCCATTTTATAGAGACACTTGTTTACCATTTTTTGTATTTCTTCGTATTGCCTTTTATCTACGTATTCTTGATGGTCGTCGTTGATTAATGTTTCGGACATGAATTGTTCATGTAGTTCCGTCAGGTTTTGCTACTGTCCAATGAGGATCCTTTGTTTATACTCATGTATTTCTTTGGAGTAGTTGGTCAGTGTCTGCTCAAAGTCATCAATGTTACACTTGATTGCTTCCATTTTAATTTTGAGCTTTCTGAGGCGTTGGTTTTGCTGAGTATCAATTGCACTTTCTCCAGATGAACTTGCGATAGGCTTAGGCGGAGCGAATTTTAGTTGGGCTTCTGCTCCCTTTGATAATTCCTGCAGTTCGGCCTGGCTAGCTTCGAGACTCTGCAAATTAAGTACTATCTTGTAAGTGTTTCTCTCCATGTATGGCGTATCAGCCTTAACGACGTCTTTGATCTGTTGATGATTTCCATCAAACTCCGTCCAGATTTCTTCTATTAGCTTTAAGCCTTCTGCTATATACGCCCGTGTCTTTCTGCCTGAAGAGTCCTTTCCAATGTTATTCTTGAGACTCTCCAGCTCTTGATATAACGATCTTTGTCTCGCGACAATGACGTATATGTTGGTGTCTTCCATGTTGGTTTAGTATAATTATTTCACTTTCACTTTGTTCACTACCAGTGTTAGTCGCCCTGGTAACGCGGTTGTTTTTTAACGCGGATGGTTAAAAGTAAGTAATCGATTCGAACCAGTGTTAGTCGCCCTGGGAACGCGAATTTAAAGATTGTCTAATCTTTGGTACTGATCGTTTCAAACTCGAAGGACCATGAAAAGTTGAGGAACTTAAAATTCTTAATTGACCCCTTACCTATGGTGGGGGGAAGTCAACATAAATAATGAGTACACTCGTTGAAGTTTCTAGAATAACTCACTGTCTTTATTTTTCAAACTATCTTATATACTAAAATAATGCTTATTTCCCAGACGAATCATTTTGCATGAGTAGTATGCGGAATATAATACTTATGATTAGAATGCGAATGGCATGGCGTGTGCGTTGCAGCATGTTATTTGGTAATATCATAATGCAGCGCGTGTAATAGTAGATAATGATAATTAAATGATATTATTGTTGTGCTGTCACAACAATGTTCTTTTTCTTTTCTTGTGCATTATATATTCTTATATGTTCATTAAGTGTACCATGCACTCTTTCTACATCCGAGTTTCCGGTTTTATGATTTGGGGTTATAAGTTTTATTTTAATTCTTTCTTCGTTGCAATATTCTTTAAATGCTAGGCTATTAAATTCGTTATCGCATAATATTTCTTGGGGTTTGCCTAGTATAGAGTTTCTAAGCTTAAGTTGCTCAATAATTTTGTAAGAGTTTCTACTAGCTATGGGAAAGGCTGACAAATGTTTAGTAAACTTGTCTATAATTGTTAAAAAGTAAATATCTTTACTTAGAATATAATGTAGATGTCCATGACGTTTATGAACTCATTTGGTTTAAGTGCAGTTTTGCTTATTTCGAATTTTATTTTTTTTTACTTCTATCATGTTTCGCTGTCTGACATATAGTACAATTGTTTATGTATCTTATAATTAATTCCCTTAATTTTGGAAAATAGTAGATATTCATTTTTAATTTCAAGATATGTTTCTTGTATGCCTCTGTGATTAAATTGTTCACGAATCTTTTGAATGAGATTCAACGCATGATTTGTATTACCTAAGTCTTTTAAAAGAGTAATGCATCTAAGTAATATTAGTTTACTTTGATTGCTGTAAAGCTCAATATATTTTTCCTGAATTTTGCAAAATAAAGTATCACTTGGACAATATATTCCCACTTTGCCGTGATTGGGTAAAAAATCCTTTAATGCTTAAGTAAAATTATCGCTTATATCTTGTGATTTAATAGTAAGTCTTCTTACACCTTATATATCTTATTTTTTACCTTCATCTTCTGATTCTATAATTTCTATTTGATGCTTCAACATATTTATAGGTAATTCTGAAATTCCTATGTGATCATTTCTTTCTTCTATTCCACTATGATTTGTGGCTAACGATGAATTTTCTTTTCTATTACTACATTATTTTCTTTTCCTTTTAAATATTCGATATCAAAATCATATTCGTTTAAACTAATTTTCCATCGTTGGAGTTTTGAGTTTGGTTCTTTAAGTTTAGTTAACCATAAGGTTAAGGTCTATGATCAGTTTGTATTTTAAATTTGCGACCGTAAAGATATGGTCTAAAATATTTTGTTGACCAAACAATACTTAATAACTCTTTTTCAATGGTGCTAATCTGCGTTCATGTTCATTGAGGGTGCGAGATGCATAGCATTTGTTTATTGAAAGGTACTTTGTGCCTTTCTTCTTTATTATATGATATTATTACAAAGTGATGTGAGGGTGTTCTAGGAATGCAACCACATGCTCACCCACCCCATAATTTTCAAATCATCATAACCTACCCTTGGCACCTAAGTCCAAAAGCCACGATCTTGACACCACTGCTTCCCACACACCACCACTATATGTGAGCAGTATAAATCGATCCGATCTTTCATTTCATATTCCTTCTTTTCATATTATTATTCTCATAAATGCTAAAAGTTAACTTCGCCTAACCTACACACACACCACCACTACTAACTACCTACGAGTATAGGTATACATATATCGAATATGCGAAAAGTACCCGATCATTCATTTCCTTTGCATATTCCACTTCCACTCCTTACTATGCAATCGGTGGAGAATAAAAGACAACAAAAATATTAATTGTTCTTTCTCTTTTATCTGCATCTCAATGAGACGAATAAGAAAAGAAGAAGGCGAATCACTTTCGTTTCAATTCAAATAATCAAATACAACTACCATGTTCGATGTGAGTAATTGGTCTTAGAGGTGGTTGGTGGCGCTAGTGCATAAATGCGAAGTGATAGTATTATAGTGTTTATATAGCGTAACGACTACAATTATTGGCACCCCTAAGGAAATTTCAACTGTGATCAACTATAACATTTTCATTTAAAGAGTGATTTGAATCTGTTGTATACCAAAGTATAAATTATTAAATTCCTCGTTGATTAGGTTTTATAAATAAGGTTTTAGTTATTAAAAACATATTTAAAATGCCAATTTACTAAAAGCTTAAAAAAAACACAATTATTTGCACCCTGACATAATTATGGGCACCGCAAAAACTACAGTTATTGGCACCCTTTAAAACAGAAAAACGTTATGTTTTTAATATTATTCTATTTACATATGTTTTTAAAATATTTTATTTAAAATTAGAAAATATAAATTAAAACATACATAAATGTCTTTACAAGGGAAATAAAAAAAATATTATTTTCTTCGTTGGAAATTTAATTAATTCAAATAATTAAATAAAAACGTATTATTTTTTAAAGGAAACAAACAAAAATTAGTTTTTATATTGGATGGAAGTTTTTTTGACATAAAATTGGTGCAGAAAAACACTTTAGTTACAAAAACCAACGAATAACGGTTTCATGATACAATTATTGGCACTGCCAAGAGTTGTACTTTTGTGAGTACAGTGCCAATAATTGTAGCCACATAGGATGTAATTATTGGCACCCCTCTGCCAATAATTGAACCCCAGTTTTTGTTGGACCCAATTATTGGCAACCCTTTTATTAATAAAATAATAACTTTTTCAACAAAATATATTTACAAACGACTTATTTAGTGTAATCTTACAGTAGTAGTAAGGATTGGCGGGTTCTGGCGCAGGTGCATAAGGTGCAGTGACGTCATAGCTAGTACTGTATTGACTGGTAGATGGCGTTTAGGTATTGGGACGGTTTGTCCCCGGAATTCGGCGCCAGAAAGAGACAGACTATGTGCGAGAGAGATGGATGGGTTGTACGATGGAAGATTGATTTTGTTGGTTTTTTTTTTGTTTTGCTGTAAGTTGTGTTGGTTGTTTTTTTTTGTATTGGGGCGACTTGGACTGAGAATTCGGCGCTAGAAAGAGACAGAAATAGGTGCGAGAGAGAGAGAGATAGGTTGTGCGATGGAAGATTGATTTTGTTTTTTTTTGCTGTGTTGGTTGTTTTTTTTTTTTTTTGCGGAATGTTGGCAAGATGGAGAGGGGTTCATATGCTGGCAAGGGGTTCAGATGTACATACTATGTTAGCGATAGCAATGGAACAACAGATGTTCAATGTAGGCGAAGGCAATAATCCAGCCCATGGAACCACAGACGTAGCGATGGCAAAATTGTTATCTTTGCGAACACATAATCCAGTCCATGGTTGGAATCATAAACGACGTAGCGATAGTCTCATCTTTATCAAGGTCATGGGCGAATGTAGAACAACAAACATAAATGCGAAATCAATAATGCGCAGGCTGGTGGTATATCGGTAGTTGGTGGATCTACATTTGTTTATTATAAATGCGTAATCAATAATGCACTGGCTGGTGGGATCGGTAGTTGGTGGATCTTTTTTATGTTTTTGATTATTGCAAAATTAATAATGCACTGGCTGGTGGGATCGGTAGTTGGTGGATCTATTTGTAGATTTGTGAGGGTGGTCGGTTTACTTGGGAGATAAGGGAATTTATTTTGTTGCATTTAGTTGTGCGGCTAGTTATTGTTTGGTTAAGGTTTAAGTTTGATGATTTGTTTACGGGATGCTGACAAGGGGGATAGAGATTCATATTTGGGAGATAAGGGAATCTATTTGATGCATTTAGTTGTACGGTTAGTTATTGTTTTGGTTAAAGTTTAAGTTTCATGGTTTGTTTGCGGGAATCTGGCAAGGGGAGAGAGATTCATATGCGGTGAGGATCGATGGTGAGGTTGAGATTTTGAGTGTTCTCTTGATTTAAATAAAACTGAAATAAGAAGGAAAAAGAGTTTACACTATAAAAAACATTTAAAAATCGATCGATGAAGTTCAGGTTTACACTAAGGCCAGTGGGTATATTTTGTTGTCGACTTGTGGGAGAAGGAACAATTGAATTATGTTTTGGTGTGAGATGGTAAAAGAGGGTGAAAACCTGTGTAGGTACTTGTGAAGTTGGTTGGACACTAATAAAATTCTCGGATGTAATGATGAATAGATCGAATTTCGAACTCTATGCCACACCTGAAGATGGATCCAAGTGTTTAGTTTTTCGTATAAAAAATGGAGAATCTATAAGTTCTATTGCAAACTTTGCAATAAATCTTCAAGCTTTTCAACATGTTAAACTGCAGGATTTCGGTGGCGACATAATAATATATGGTATGGTGAGGTTATACAGAAAGGTAGAAGGAAAACTAATATTTTTGGTGATGTTGAAACATTAAAATTGAGAGCAAAAACCCGTGAAGAGATACTGATTTTGAATTGAAAGTCGATAGTCAAGGGATTACGTCATCAGATCAATCAATTGATAAGGATGGATAAGTACGTTTCTCTGTATTACACATTTCCAAGTTTAAAGATGTTAATTTATGTTTCCTTTGTTTTGTTACAGTACTTTATTTTCAGAGGAAAATGCTGCCAACTCTATGGATTATTACACTGTTTCCATTATTTCTTAATGGTCTACCGCAAATTTTAAGTCTATTAAGGAATCAGTACTTAATGCTGAAAACTCTGAAGATATAAAAATGTTATCAGAAAATATCTCCGCGCATTTCTCTAACTCATATTGTAATATAATGAATAAAAAACGAAAGAAAACTACATTAAAATAGGGCTTCATTTATTGACATCAATTTCTTAATTCTAATTAATTTGCTTTCTACCAATATACACAATCTTCTTGACATAGATTTGGAATGAGTACCTATAACAAAATTGTACGTAGTACGGACCGATTGTTAGAAAGAGTCAAGAAGGCTACAGTAGCACTCTTCTCTTGCAAAAAAGCTATTGGGAATAAATGGGGTCTACAACCTCGAGTAACCCATTGGCTCTATATCTCAGTTATAAGACCGATACTCACCTATGGGATAATTGTCTGGTGGACAGCATTGGAGAAGGCCACATACCGCGACCATATAAGCAAGGTCCAACGCACAGCTTGTATGTGCATAAGCGGTGCATTACGCACAACGCCCTCTGCGGCACTAGACATATTGTTCCATCTATTACCCCTCGACATATTCAGCAAGCAAATGGCAGCGAGTGCAGCCATTCGCCTTAAAGCCATCTCACAATGGTCAAACAAAGACTTTGGCCACGCCTCTATTCTGAAAAAATTCGAGATCTCAACAGAAAACACTGACTACACCACCCCATCTCTATACTTTGACAAGAACTTTCTCGTCACAATCCCATCCAGAGCAACCTGGGATGAAGATACCTTCCCGGAAGATGAATCAATTCACTTCTATACTGACGGCTCAAAAACCAAAGATGGAGTTGGTGGGGGTGTTTTCTCCGAAAGACTTAATCTCAAGCTCTTCTTCCGTCTACCAAATTACTGTAGCGTGTTCCAGGCGGAAATTATGGCGATTAAAGAAGTCTTATCTTGGCTCAAGAAAAACGTCATATCTGTTAAGGATATCTACATATTTTCGGACAGCCAAGCAGCCATCAAATCCTTGGACTCGATCTCTACAACTTCTCTAGTAGCCCTCGACTGCCGATCGTCTCTTACGGAGATGGCCGAACAGTTCAACATTCACCTAATCTGGGTGCCTGGGCATAGAGACATTCCAGGGAATTGTAAGGCCGATGAACTCGCTAGAATAGGAACAACTCAACCCATTCTGTCTGATAAAGGCACCCTAGGGATACCAATCGCTACTCGTAAACAAAAATTGAAGATGAATGCTATCGAGAGTACAAATCTTAGGTGGACAAGTTTAACCACTTGTCTAGCGACAAAACAAATTTGGCCTAAACTGGATTTGAAACGCTCTAAGAAATTGATCTCTCTCAACAGATTGCATATCGGCACCACAATAGGTGTCATTACTGGACACTGCCTGATAGGCAAACATGCCGCAAGGCTGGGTCTTTTCTCTAACGACTTTTGTAGAAGCTGCATGGATGAGGAGGAGGAGGAGACTATCCCTCATCTTCTTTGTTCCTGCCCAGCTCTCTCCCGCAGAAGGAAGCTTCACTTAGGGGCCTTCCATTACAACGACTTGGGTGATCTGACAAGCATAGACATCAGAAGCCTCTTGCGCTTTATAAAGAGCTCAAAATGGTTCAACTAGTGGGGAGATCTTAGATCCTTATTCGTGGCATCACAATGGACCTATACTGGTCTAAGTGTGTTGGCGTTTTTAGCCGACGGCCACTTTCAACCAACCAACCAACGGACCGATTGTTGATCTTGGGAAACGACCGGAACTCCTTTCGAACTCCTTCCGAACTTGTCAACACTCATTTGATATATTGTATAGAAAGATATTAATAAATGATGTTTGATTCACGCAGTTCTTCCACTATAGAATTTATTTCATTCTGAAGATTATTATTGCCCGCTTCTTGGGATGCGATCAAAAGTCTTAGTCTATCAACTAGTTCATTGACATTATCCCAATAGACATAATCGACGGGATTATTAGAGTACACAGAGTATGATTTTCCAACTTTCTTTATAACTTTCTCTGTTAGACACTTTAGTAGAGGTTGAATAACATGCTTGTACTTGTATCCTTTATTTCCGTTGACTTGTAGAGTACTATCATGGTTTCTTAAATGGGCTTTTGATTTTCATTTAAGTCTAAATCGGTATACCTATCTTTTTTAGGTTTCTGTCGAAAAATTAGTTCCTTAAGTCCATCCGTTCCAGAGAAAATTTCATCACCGATAACGAAATCCGCTTGTTCGTTAATTGAAAAGTTTGCACTACCTAATTTTACAGAGTTTGACTGTATATCGAAATATGGGCCATAGATTTTGTCATGAATAGAATCCGAGTATGACGATTGGTTGAATGGGGTACTTTGGTTGGTTGGTGTGCTAAATGAAACATCTTCTCCTGGTAGAGTTGATTCTGGAGATGAAAATTCCAAACTCTTTTTTACACTATGAAGTTTGTCTGAGGGACTTTGAAATTGTAATTGACGTTTGACAGTCTCTTTTACATCTTCCACTATATCATTATTTTTATTATTGATTACCTCAGTCTTAAAGCTTTCAGCAAATGAATTCAGTGGTTCAATTATGGGCTTAAAAGTATCTTCAAATTCGGTTTTTCTCATAATTTTTTCCGCCTTTAGGAGCATGTACTTTTTCTTTAAGGCCTTCTTTGTTTTTTATAAGATTTTTCAATAATTTTTCATCTATATTCATATTTGAGCAGGATTTTTTGACAGGTAAACAGAACTGGTATAATCCCAAACAGGGCTGTTGTATTTTCAAACGGGCTATTACACTTTCAAAACGGGGCTGTTGCAGTTCCAAGTAGAGCGGTTACGGTTTAGGTTTTATTCGCTTAGACGGATGCTTGACGACTGAGCAGTACAATTGCTTCAAATGATTTCTTATACTTTCCTTTAGCAATACTCAAACTCATTATTCTAAATCGAATACCTTTTTGCTAACATTTTTTTTTAACGCGACCTCAATGAAGCTCACATTCTACTTCAAGAACTGCCTTGAGCTCTCCTTATGACTATTCTTTCGCAGATGTCGAGACCAATTTCTTTCATCAATATCTTCATTGCATACAATGACAAATAAACATTACCTACAACCAAACTTCTATTGCTTTTGCTTGATTTTACTTATGAATTTTCTAC
This sequence comes from Cheilosia soror, assembly GCA_949372485.1. Lineage (NCBI taxonomy): Eukaryota > Metazoa > Arthropoda > Insecta > Diptera > Syrphidae > Cheilosia > Cheilosia soror. Next base: position 41,282,572 of record OX443562.1, read on the forward strand.
TCAGCGCATGCGTTATCATTTTCCGCACACTATTCAGCTTAAATATGCGAAAGTAAAGACTGACTTTCAAACTGTTTCTCCCGGTCCAAATTATGATTGCAATTAGTTGGATGGATTTTCAGGTGCAAGGTGCAGTGACGTCACCCGCTAGTACTGTATTGCCTGCTAGATGGCATTTTTTTTTTGAGTGATGTTCTTGCTGAGATGGTTCGGATATATGATAATGTTCTTGCTAGAATGGTTTGGTTCTGTGATATATTTTTATTATGTAGATGTTTGAGTTAAATAGCGCTATGTTCTTTAGCTTCTACTTATCAACCACTTTCTTGGATGGAGTTTGCTTCGGAATGCTGAAAAAAAATTGTATTTCCCCATACGAATTCGAACCCGAGTATCCTGTACAAGCCTCAGATAAGTAATCCACTAAGCCACCACGAGTTATTAAAGATTAGTTTCTAATATGTGAATAAAACCACATTCCCTATGAGATTTGTAAAAAACAAAAGCATATTGACGTTTGAATGGTTGACCCCCTCTCCAGCAACAAAGTGCAAGTGCAGCAAAGTGCAAGGTTTACAACCTGCTCTCCTCTTTGTCAGCATCCCGCAAATATAATCAAACTCTCAACAGTTAGCACATATTAATTCCTCTCGTCCATTCAACTCTTTAGTAAAATAAACCTTCACTTGCCCATCCAAACAATGACTCATCACAATGACAACTCGCAGCTAAAACAGAAAAAAAACAACAACAAATATTAGCTTGCATTGATCAACAGTATACATATTTCATATCTCAATCCAAAATCCATATGATCATATTGATTCCATCCTATATTCTATTATTAGATCATATTATTGTCATCAAGCGCGCCTACCGGCCGGTGCAAAGTTAATCTGCTTGTTACATCAGCGTCAATGCTTTTTTTTTTACAAATCTCATAGGGAATGTGGTTTTATTTACATATTAGAAACTAATCGTTAATAACTCGTGGTGGCTTAGTGGATTACTTATCTGAGGCTTGTACAGGATACTCGGGTTCGAATTCGTATGGGGAAATACAATTTTTTTTCAGCATTCCGAAGCAAACTCCATCCAAGAAAGTGGTTGATAAGTAGAAGCTAAAGAACATAGCTCTATCTAACTCAAACATCTACATAACAAAAATACATCACAGAACCAAACCATTCTAGCAAGAACATTATCATACAATCGAACCATCTTAGCAAGAGCATCACTCAAAAAAAAAAAAAAGCCATCGAGCAGGCAATACAGCACTAACGTCACTGCACCTTGCACCTGAAAATCCATCCAACTAATTGCAATCATAATTTGGACCGGGAGAAACAGTTTGAAAGTCAGTCTTTACTTTCGCATATTTCCACGATGTTCATTTATGCTCATGCTTGGATCGCAGAGGGAAGCTGAATAGTGTGCTGAAAATGATAACGCATGCGCTGAGTAGAAAATTCATAAATAAAATCAAGCAAAAGCAATAGAAGTTTGGTTGTAGGTTATGTTTATTTGTCATTTTATTCAATGAAGATATTGATGAAAGAAATTGGTCTCGACATCTGCGAAAGAGAGCTCAAGGCAGTTCTTGAAGTAGAATGTGAGCTTCATTGAGGTCGCGTTAAAAAAAAATTTTAGCAAAAAGGTATTCGATTTAGAATAATGAGTTTGAGTATTGCTAAAGGAAAGTATAAGAAATCATTTGAAGCAATTGTACTGCTCAGTCGTCAAGCATCCGTCTAAGCGAATAAAACCTAAACCGTAACCGCTCTACTTGAAACTGCAACAGCCCCGTTTTGAAAGTGTAATAGCCCGTTTGAAAATACAACAGCCCTGTTTGGGACTATATCTGTTCTGTTTACCTGCCAAAGAATCCTGCTCAAATATGAATATAGATGAAAAATTATTGAAAAAACTTATAAAAACAAAGAAGGCCTTAAAGAAAAAGTACATGCTCCTAAAGGCGGAAAAAATTATGAGAAAAACCGAATTTGAAGATACTTTTAAGCCCATAATTGAACCACTGAATTCATTTGCTGAAAGCTTTAAGACTGAGGTAATCAATAATAAAAATAATGATATAGTGGAAGATGTAAAAGAGACTGTCAAACGTCAATTACAATTTCAAAGTCCCTCAGACAAACTTCATAGTGTAAAAAAGAGTTTGGAATTTTCATCTCCAGAATCAACTCTACCAGGAGAAGATGTTTCATTTAGCACACCAACCAACCAAAGTACCCCATTCAACCAATCGTCATACTCGGATATGAGAAGCCGGCATGAATTTAAGAAAATGGAATAGTAATCATCAAAACGTATGATGCTGCTTTGATGAAGTGCCGCCCGATAATCAGAAGGTTTTGGGTGTTATTTGGTATGAATGATGAATTAATCGTCGACGTTAATCCCGTCCTAAATACAAACGTTTTTTTCAAAACGAAACCCACAAAACGCCTTGTATTGCAGATAATATCTCGCGTTTTCGATCCTTTAGGATTTTTAGGACCGTTCCTAATCAACTTTAAAATACTTTTTTCAAAACATTTGGAGAAGAAAGCTAGAGTGGGATGAGGAGTTACCACCCGACCTGGCAAGGATTTGGAATTCATTTTCTACCGGTTTTTCTGAGCTGAAACATGTGTCGATTCCACGGTGTGCATTTGATGGCAATAATGCTGTCGTGAAGGAGCTTCATCTATTTGCTGATGCCAGTCAAAGCGGGTATGGTGTCGTCGCATATATAAGAGGGGTTGACGAGAAAGGAGTAACGGCAGTGAAATTTTTGTGCGCGAAGAATCGAGTTGCCCCCATCAAGGAGGCAGAAGTTTCCAATGAACTTACCGCCGCGCTGATAGCCGCTAGGTTATGCTCATATCTGGTAGCTAAGTTGAATGTGACCTTCGATCGTGTTTGTCTTTGGACGGATTCACAAATAACCTTTTGTTGGATTAAGAGTGATACAGGAAAAAAGTGGAAGCCCTACGTAGCCAACCGAGTTAACGAAATACGAAAATTAACTGCCAAATTCGAATGGAGACACTGCCCTGGAAAAGATAATCCTGCTGATTTGCTAACTAGGGGTGTTACTTCAAAATTCTTAGCCACTTCTGATAGGTGGATACACGGGCCTGCTTGGCTAATATGCGGAAGCGAATTCTGGCCAATTGATAATAGTAAACTAGATTTACCTAACTCTTTTATCTCGTTACAGGTGACTGTTGATAAGGTGAACCCCGCCCCCGATGAAAAACAACTTTTACAACCTGAACGCTTCAGTTGTTGGAAGAAGTTGTTACGAGTGACTGCCTTTGTGATGCGCTTCATACGCCTTCTGAGAAAGCTGCCCGTTGAACGAAAGGATGGTATCATTACAGCTCAAGAACTCCTTTTTGCTGAAGAATATTGGATTAAGCATACACAATACTCGTTGTTTCAGGAGGAGATCCATGCGATTCAAACTGATGGGTCAGTCGGTAAGTCGTCTGTCTTATATTCTTTAAATGCTGCTTTGGACGAGAGGGGGATATTGCGGGTCAACAGTCGCCTGAGAGATACTGAACAAGAAGATATTAAGCCATTTCCTATAATTTTGCCAAATCGATCTCATATAAGTAAACTAATCGTTTTATATACTCACCGAAATATGTTACACAGCGGAACGAATACCACTCTCGCGGAGATAAGGAATAAATTTTGGATTATAAGAGGGAGACAACTGGTAAAAAATGTTATCTCTCGATGCTTCGTGTGCAAGCGTTTGTTGGCTCTCCCTGGATCGCAGCCCTTTGCTCCCCTCCCTCGCGACAGGATGCTCTCTTCAAGACCCTTTGACATGACCGGGGTGGACTACGCAGGGCCACTGTATGTCCGCAACCCAACCAATAATGGATCGTCGAAAGTATATATTCTCTTGCTAACATGCGGCTCGATCCGAGCTGTTCATTTGGAGCTGGTGACAGACCTCACTTCGGAATGCTGCTTGCTCGCGTTACGACGTTTTTTCGCCCGAAGGGGAAAACCAAGTGTCATATATTCTGACAATGCAAAGACTTTCAAATGTGCAGCCAAGGAATTGAGGGTCATGAACAAAATTCTTAGTTAGGAGGCAATCCAAGGATTTATAAACAACGAAGGCATCCGCTGGAAGTTTATTGTTGAAAGAGCTGCTTGGTGGGGGGGTTTCTGGGAACGGTTAGTTAGGAGCATAAAAATTGTTTTGAAATTGACTATTGGCCGAACTGTGATGAACTTTGTAGAGCTTCAAACATTGCTGACGGAAGTTGAGAGCGTCATCAACTCCAGACCGTTGACTTATATTTCGGATCCGGAAGCTCTCCTCTTCTCTGCACAAGTATCGATTTTCGGGCTAAATGGAACTCAAGGTTAAAAGCTATAAGATCATTTTGGAAACGTTGGAAGCTGGAATATCTCCATCAGTTACGTACGCTTCACCACTGCCAGAATGGGACGTCTTCCCCATCCATTCAACCCAATGATGTCGTTATAGTGCATGATCCGTCGCTGCCGAAAACACTCTGGAAATTGGCAATTGTTGAAGAGGTTTTTCCTGGGCGTGATAACAAGATTCGAGCTTATCAAATTAGGCTGGCCAATGGCACCAAGTTGCGAAGACCAGTCCAGTTGCTGTATTCCCTAGAGGTTCATTAATTTCCGCGCCGGAGGATGTAGAAATTTGAAAACACACACACACCACACTTTTCTTAGTAAATGAATTCTTCTTATTTCTCTTTATTTTATACCGTAATATATTTAATATTCTTTCGCTCTCAAACTACAGTAGCCTATGTATAACACATTTATAACGAATGTATAAAAGCCTGCGTCTAAACGCAAATCGTTAGTTACATTTCAACCATCTTATTTCAAACAATAAAACCTTTATATCTGAATTTTGTACGCCGGGTCTTTTATTTCAAAGAATACCTACTCTGGTAGTATTATTTTCAATGAGAAAAATATGCAAATTCGAAATAAAAAATAATTTGACTTATTCGAACAAAGGGTTATTGAGAAAATCACTTTTTAATGATGGGGTGCCAATAGTTGGCTCAAAAATTGGGGTGCCAGTAATTGTAGTCGTTAAGGTGCTAGTGCACGATATGTAGCACGCCACCACCAGATAGTCTCCACATATAGCACACATTTCGTTATTCGTATGTAGCGCAGTGGCTACATAAAATTGTGCTAGTACACGGAATATAGCACAGTGCTCAAAAATCGATTGGCTGTTGGTTATTTGTTTATGATGACGCTATCCGCAGTTTTATTGCCCTGTGTGCAGTCTTGCACCAGAACTGTAGGTAATAATTGTTTTATTGCTTTGGGTGTATTTAAGTTATCCCGTCGAGTTCGCTACTTTTATGACCCACAAAAAAATAAATACCATGCTGCTCGTAGGTACAAAACACACGCACACAAACTGAAATGCTGAAATTACATTCAAAAATCCATACGAACCGTGCAGGTGCAGGTAACCATTCGACATTACGTAGCGCATTGGCAGGGTAGTACACGGAATGCCGAAAATCCACACACGAGTGCCTCATACCGTGCTTCATACGTATGAGTACCTTATGTGAGTGGCACAAAGAGAGCTAGTACACGGTGTGTAGCCGTTGGCTTCATACGCTGACGTCAAAATTACGTCAGAGCCACATATATATGAGGCGTGCTACATATCGTGTACTAGGACCTCTACGCTACAATGATATGGCTAACTTCACTTCGTCCAGGTTGGGTGGACGGAATTGTTGGTATTCATGGTCCACGTTGAATAGTTCATTCTGCCTGACAGCGGGATTTAGTTCTTTATCGCCGTTAAGCAGTCTGCAGAAGTAGTTCTTCTATATCCTCAGCATCGACTGCGATTCTACTATGATTGTTCGTCCTTGCAGATTTCGGTTCGGGCTCTGTAGCCTTGGCAGCTTCTTTTTACCCTTTGGTAAAACTTCCGAACCTCACTCTGGCTGTAACATCTCTCTATTTCCTCGATCGCGCGCTTCTTGTGCTCTTTCGCTTTTCTCCTGAGAAGCTGGTGTTCTTCCCTTCTTTTGGGCGTGTAGAGCTCACGAGCAGCTTTGGTCCTTTTTTGCAGCGCCTCTTGTATCACTACATGTGCTTGTCAGCACGTCCAACCAGGGGTTTCGTTGTGGCGGTCGAGTGAAACCAAGCTCATCGGAGGCGGGGTCTCTGATCGCTTTTTAGGAATGTTGCCACTGGTCTTTAATGCTTAATGCTGGCTGCATAGATTCTCTTGAGAGATTGAGAGAGACTCAATCGGAGAAGGATCTGGTGATCTCTTGCGATTTTAGCCGTCCGACGTCGAACTTCCTTACAGTATTTATTTGTCTAGGCGGTGTCAGGATATCCGAAGGCGTAATTGATCTCAAAGATTTGGTCAGAAGAAGGTATGAATAAAGAATAGAACGTCAGTATTATTGCTTTATATAAAATAGACTCTCCTTATGTTTTTGTACCAGATATTTCGGGAGGGCTTTTAACCCCCAAAACCCCTACCTGCTTTCGCCCCTGATTAATAGTCCAGTCATTTTAACATAAAAAAGGAGTCAACCTCGAAATAAGAGATAATAAGCTGAATTTTGGTATACACCTTAGTTTTGGCTTTCCAAAAGTTGTCTCAAAAGTCTCATAAAATCTCGTGTCTGCGTCGTAAGTTATTCAATGTCAAATGTCAACGAAATCTGTTTTTCGCGATTCTCTCGGTTTCTATTGTTCCAATAGTGTTATCATCTACTACAATATATATTGTAGATTGTAGTATCTCTTACCGCTTGGGCGTGGAACGCCCCCAAAAGTTCAAAAAATACATACTAAAATTACCTTATATCTCCGGTTTTTATGATTCGATTTTGATGACAATTTTTTTATTAGTTAACAGCACATTTATTGAATCTAAATTAATTAATTTTAGAAAAATTGGACATTCCGTTCTTGAAATTTTGGTACTATTTCATATGGTATTTTTGGAACTTTGGGGGCGTGCCATGCCCAAACGGTAAGAGAGCGCCAAATAAATAAATCGGATTAAACAAAAAAAAAAAGAAGATTTTTTTCGTATATTTTTTTGCAAAAAATAAAAGTAATTTTCCATTTTCTTAAAAACTAGAAGCCATACATCAATATGCTTTTCAGTGTTCGATCAAGAATTGATTTGGGCAGTAAAAATTATAAATCAATTAGGTATTTATTTTCTCAAAATTTTCTTTTATTATTATATTATATTATTTTCTTATATCCGCTTTCGATTGTACAGATTTTTTTTTTAATTTTTTCCCTAAATTTGAAGTTTGAAATCATTTTTTTCAAAAACTATTAACATATATAAATTTATTTAAAAATAATATTAAGGAACAGAATCTGGCTTCCAAAAATCCTAAAGTCTTTTATTGTAAGTGTTGCTAATGTTTTTCAAAATGTTTTTTATTAAATTTTTATTATTACATTTTTTTAAATTGCCCCTCCGGTCTAAATGAAGCCAGCTAGACCCCCCAGCCATAGTAAAAAATGTTTGTATTTAACCCCTCTACAAAATACCGTTATCAATTTTTGGCGCCGTAGTTATCGTACCTACTCGTGGCTAAATTTGCTTTGGGCAGCAGCAAATCCCACAATGATGAAACGAAAGTAGGTATTGAAATGTCAAACTCAATGTCAAATGGCACTTAGTATAAAGTTTTTCGAAAATTCATATATTGAAAAAAAAAAAAAAAGTTAAATGAACACGCTAATAGCAGGCAGGCTGGTATACTAATAAAATATTTTTTTGTTTTTAGATTCAAGCCTAATGCATATTGGAAAAGAAACGGGAGATTTATATGTGAACCCAATTGACAGGGATATGCTGGATCAATATATTTTTACGTTTAGTGTAAGTCTTTATCTATACAAATAATAATAGCATGTAATAGTAAAATTAAAGAATTGTGGATAATCGGACAATCGATAATCGATAAACTATACGACTATACAATACCATTAATATTGATAATCATTGTCAATAATAGAATAAATGTTTTATTGAAAGGTACGTTATGCTTTGTTGTTGTGTTTAGAAAAAACAAAAAGTAATACAAACAAGTAAAAGTGTTATCATTGGCCTGGCCGATGACTTGATGGTGTGGCTATTTTTTTTGGGAGACGCTATTGGTAAATGGGGTACAAAATCGTTCATTTAGGAACACATACACATGCATATGCAAAAGTGAATAGGTATGATACATATATGGAGATTGAAAAAATTATAATAAAGATTTTTATTAAAAGGGGAAAACCCGTGGCTGTGAAACGTCAAATGTAATGTCGATGAGTTTGAAGCACAAGTGTTGCCACTTATACATAATTGCAAAAATTCGGTAGATTGAATGGAAAATCAGAGAGAATTAAAAAAAAAGTAAAACAGTTCACATCCAAATTTAATAATTGTTCAATAACTTCTAAACGGAAACTTAAATATATTTTTCCTTTTATTTATAATAAAGACATCAAACATTTTAAATAGATAAAAAATGTTTTCTAAGTTCTCCCATTTAGCCTTAGTACTTTTTTTTTTTTCAATTTGCACACCACGATAATTCATCTACTCATTTAGAAATAAATTATTGAAAATGACAGCTAGTTTCTTTTGAAGACAATTATTAATATTGGATATGTTCGTTCAGGAATCATTTGGAAATTTTTGACGAGGATGTTACATAAACGACTAAAAAAGTTAACTGGTGCTGGAAGCAAAAAAAGTGAATACTAAACAACTTATATTAGGAAAACAAACACGACTTATTTTTGGTTAAAATAAGTTAGTTATAACTAACGCATTAATTTTTATTCTATTAGGTATATATAGATGCATACCTAGCTACGTATTTATATGTATTTAAAAATGGTAGCGACCGTTTTTCTTTGTACTAATTTTAGTCCTTAAGGTCGAATTGAAAAGTATAAAAATATATACCTCAGTATATTGCAGTAATTTATATCACTTTTGTTTTAGGTATATGAAAAAAGCAATATCAGTTGAAGTAGGTAATCTTTTATTTCAAAAGCTATCAGTATTAGGAAAAACATTTTGTATTAATGTTTAAATGCTCCATATTATGTACAATTGGACTTCGATATTCTTCATGCAACTGAGTTCAGTGTTTTAATGACACCAAGGCTTGTGATAATCGCCACATATCTGCCAATAAAATCCACTCATTAAACAAATTATACAACAGAAACGTAGTTTAATATTATCAGCTTAATAAATTAAATAAATAGTAAAATTGAAATATTGGCACTATTTAAAGTCGTTGTTTTTATTTTGGTTGTAAGCGTTTCGTTAAATTCACGTATGATGGTACATTGTTTTCTCGAAACAATATTTTTGTCGTTTAGGTCATTCTAATTTGACACACAGCAAAAAAAAAAACGTTAAACACTAGATATAATTGAATCTTTATCTGTGCAAATTAATACAAAAACTTCTAAAAACTATGTTCTTATTATTTTTTAATCTGAAATGGATTTTTTTTAGAATAGCTATCAATCTCGAAATTAATACAAAGATATTTTAAATCGTAGGAAGTGTTTTGTAAATAGTAGTGAAAATGGATTCGAATTTTACGCTATGGCCACACTGATTTTTCGAATTATTTTGACACAACAGCTGATATTTTTGGTGATTTCGTAAATTGTGTTTCGTTTTTTGCTTTTAATAAGCATTTGAAAGCCTTTGGGAGGAATTTGATGGGCGAATTTAAATACAATTTGGGTGTTAATTCACTTAGAATTATTTATTTGGCATACAAATTATCAGCGGCTTTGTTTTCAGGGAAAACAAGTTATTGAATTCGAATTCTTTAGTGACAGAACAGTTGCGTGTGCGCTGTCATCTTCTGACTTAAGACAAACGCAAAAGCGTCATCTAGGTATTAGTCACATGCAACTTTTCAAAATAAGTCCAAGATGAGATGAGTCCCTGTACCACAACCAAATAAATTTAGCAAAAAGGAAACCGTTGTCAAACGGATATTTTTTTGTCCTTCCACAAGAAGGAACAATACATGAAACAGCTTGATGCAACCTTAAATCGTAGTACTGTTGACAAATCAGATTGTTGGATTACTGATTAATTCTATTCACACACTCACATTGTGTTCGAATGAGATTATGGGGTTTAGCAGCGTTGCCAGATGTGCGGTTTTCCCACTTTGTGATTATTTTAATCAAATGGGAAAAACGAAATTATTCTTTTCGATTTTGTTATTCCACATTAAAAAAACAAAAATATCCATTAGTAGTTATAGGTAGCGTTTGCTCCCAGCGCATGCAAATCTTGTAGGTACTGCTCTCAACCACAAACCAGAGAGAATAGACCACCAGCTTCAGGCAAAAATGAGAGATCCATAGAGCCAGTTTTGAAAAAAGCGCCTCCGCCTCTTTTTCTATCTGTGAATACGAGTGAATAACCAAAAAAATAAAAAATAATTCTAAATGGCGGCAGGTGAAATAGGTAATTGAACTTTCTTCAAGCTGTCATAATGCCGTGTTGAATTTTTTCCCGTTGACAGTTCGGCTGAAATAAAAATATTTTATTTGTGAAACCAGTTGCATATTTTGTGCAAACGTTTTTTAAACTGTAAAACTGCCTCATAAATCATGAAATATTATAATGACGGTGACGAGAATCTAATGCTAGCCTTCGCCTCTCCAGGCTATTACGGAATATTCGCACGTTCCCTCTGTCCGATATCTAAAGAGTGTTCGATTTCGCCTTGCGCGGTAGTAAAATTAGTGAGGACATTAAGTTGATTATGCGAAAACGAGAAGTATTAGCAAAAATTCTTCGGTAATTATTTAAAATACAATTCTCACTGCTCTTTAAATAATCGATTTTTGTTTATCCTAGACTTTTGAAGCGATCTCGAGATAGGTACATAGATATACTAAATCGCTGATATCAAGGGAATAATTTCAACAATAAACGTGTGATACATTGGGTGGTATGCATAAAAAAAAGTATTTACTTTAAGTAAAAGGTTTAAGTAAATACTAAAAAGTAGAAGTGGAAGTAGTAGTAGAAGTTGAAGTAGAAGCTCCGATTTTCAGTATTTACTTCGTTGCGTTTGCTTAAAACAAATAAGTTTTTACTTGATTGCAAATACTTTAAGTAAATACTGAGTTCATTCAAGTAAATGGTACTTAAAATTCGTCGGATATCATAGTAAATACTTTTTTTTTAAGTAGTTACTATGAAATTTTCAAGTTGGTCGATAGCAGAAAACAAGCACATACTAGTATTTATGCTTTCCAAAAAAGTATTTACTAGAAAAATGCATGCGAAAAAAGTAATTGCTTTTACTTGAAGTCAATAATGCACCTAATCTTAAGTATTTACTGCATTTTATGCATAGCAAAATTAGTATTTACTTAGAAAATCCCCAGTAAAAGCATTTACTGTCTTTTATGCATACCACCCTATATCACTGTTGCAGATCACCATGCATTGTACGATGAAAGCGATACAGAATTCAGCGGTAATACCACACATTTACTCTTAACTTTGGGTTTTTTTTCTCACATGCTTAATTATGTGTTTTATACTTAAGTAAAAATTAATTTTCACATACCCACATATACGTAATGCTACGTTTCCACCGGAGATGAACTCCGAGATTAGGATTAATTTTCGTTAACCTCGAATAAATCTCGAAATTTATCATACAAAAATTAATCTCATAAAATGGAGATTAAAAATTAATCTCCGAAGCTGACTAGGCTTACATGTAGAGTTCGGTCTCTGAACACACTCCCCACAGGTCGAAATGTCTAAAATTAAAAACAAACAGAGCTACATTTGACATTTATGTCATAGGTGAGCAAAAGAAAAAAATCGTTTTTTTTTGTACCTGCCCATAATAGCGACTTCCTGCCAATGCAACCGTTAAAACGTTCATACATATTAGTTTTGAGTACAAAATGATCGCGGCGATTTTTTAAAATAAAGCAACTACTTTTGATTGTAAAAGCGGGATAATATAGTGCCTCTGGTGTTAGCGTTTATAATCTGCGATGGATTAAAACAGAGTGATTGTGCAGCTTTTTTTATGTTGCTATTTGTTTTGCAAACTTCTTTAACACATGAATCAGGAGTGTGGCAATGCTCTGATGGTGCCTTTTTTATGATATGTTCTCCGTCTTTTAAAGTTGTATTGACTCTTCCCTTGCAAAATTTATTTTTTCTCTGCGAACAGCAGCATCGGAAAACTGCACCTACTTGTTTTTCAAGGTGATAATCGTAGCCGTCAACTATTAATTTTTTGCCACCTTTGTTTGATTTTACTTCACTTATAATATTACTCATCGCGGTCAATAGTTCTGCGTGCGCACTCAATCCAATACTACACAATATAAATTGGCGCAAACTCCAATTATTGTTACAGCAGTAAATAATAAGGGTAAAACCGTTAGCAAGAGGTAGGTTTTTATGTGCATTATATACTATTTTCGCAATGCGTAAAAACAATGTAGAATATGTAAGCAAAAACAAATGTGTGCTTACATTAAAAACTAAAAACATTCGGATGCATTTTCTTTTTGGTCGAGTATTTTTAATATTTTTAAATATATAATAATATAATAAAAAGCGCATATAACCAACATCTATTTTTTTGATAACAATGTTTTGTAAAAAAACGGGATTGGCGGGATTTTAAAAAGCGGGATTATAATAGATCGGGATTTTGAACAAACGGGATTCTAGAAGACGGGATTTTAAAAAAGCAGTATTTTAGCAGACGAGATTTTAAAACTTTTTTTTCGGGATTTTTGAAAAGAGGGATTTCTAAAAGCGGGATTCCGATACGCTCCCTTCGATAGGCAATCGTTTGTAGTTGTTTGTAGTGAATTTTTTTTCGTTTGTAGTTCCGCCGTTAGAGAGATATAGCCATTTGAAAAATGTATGGGAAAAGTTTGATTGTGTGTCATTCGATGTAGTTTCGTTCAAAAAGGTTTGTAGTGAAAAGCTTTTCGTTTGTAGTTTAACCGTTAGAAAGTTATGACCATTAGAAAAAATTAGAAATTTTTGAAAAAAAATGTTAATGTTTATATTTCGATAGGCAATCGTTTGTAGTTGTTTGTGTTGAAAAGCGTTTCTTTCTGAAAATTCGTATTTAAGAGATATTAAGACATTTGTGTTTGTACATATAACTTCGAATTTCCAACACGGAAAAATTAATTGAGCATACTGGTGCATAAAGCACATCCCTCTCTTTCTAATGAAATCAAAAAAGCATTTTTTAGCAATTGGATAATGATTTATTATCGATTTAAGCAATTGGATAATGATTTATTCTCAATTTAAGCGAAAGGTTCGCGCAACCCGATTTAAGGGGGTTGAATATTTTTATTACTGGACAACTGCAAACGACAAAAACAATATTTTTGGTAGAAGGCATTATGTAATAAAATCAAAATTATAAAATTTGTTGCAGCGGTAAACAAATTATATGCAGTTTAAGCAGAGAACATCAAATCGCCGTTTTCTCCAAAACCATACCAAATAAAATTATGAAATCTTCTTTTTTCAAAAGTGCACCACCCTACCAATCTAACAAAATACTAATTGTGCCCATCGCCCAAACGGTTAATGATTTATTTGAGATTTAAGGGAAATTTAAGCAAAAAAGTGCGGATATCCATTTAAGCGGTTGAATTTCTCAAAAACTATGTAACTACAAACGACCAAATTTCACACATCTATTATGTACATCCGTCACAATCGATGTAATGTACTTTAAACATCTCCCGCACTACTGGGCAGGTTTTATGGGCATTTGTGAAGTTGGCCCGCACTTAAAAAAAAGGTTTAGATGTTTACATTTCGATAGACAATCGTTTGTAGTTGTTTGTAGTGAAAAGCTTTTCGTTTGTAGTTCAACCGTTAGAAAGTTATGACCATTTGCAAAAATTTTATTAAATTAGCCATTATCTCCAAAACCATACCAAAAAAACTATGAAATCTTCTTTTTTCAAAAGTGCTCAACCCTACCAATCTAACAAAATACAAATTGTGCCCATCGGCCAAACGGTTATTGATTTATTTGAGATTTAAGCGAAATTTAAGCTAACAATTCTCGCGCTCATATCTCAAAAACTGTTCAACTACAAACGATGAAATTATACATTTCTATTCTCTACAATACTCTCTAGCAATGATATCAAATAGAAGCTAGCCCGCACTACTGGGCAACCAGAACCAGGTACCGGAACTACCTATGTGAAGTTGGCCCGCACTTTTCCAAAAAAGATTTAGACTTTTACAGTTCGATAGGCAATCGTTTGTAGTTGTTTGTAGTGAATTTTTTTTCGTTTGTAGTTCCGCCGTTAGAGAGATATAGCCATTTGAAAAATGTATGGGAAAAGTTTGTGGGCGCAGTAGCGCAGTGGTTAGTGTGTTGGACTACTGTGCGAGGGATCCCAGGTTCGATCCCCGGAAAAACCCAAATTACATCTTAAAGTTTTTTCTACTGCGCCCCCTCTCGCGAACGTCTGACAAACATCCGAGAGTATGACTGTCATGAAAAAGCTTCTCAATTGAGCCGTTCGGACTCGGCATAAAATTGTAGGTCCCTTCCATTCGTCCCAAAAATAGAAACTCACACAAAACGAATGGTTGCGAGAAGCTAGACCTTGGGTGTCACCCGCCTGTTGCGCCACCTATTTATTTTTTAATTTTTTTATGGGAAAAGTTTGATTGTGTGTCATTCGATGTAGTTTCGTTCAAAAAGGTTTGTAGTGAAAAGCTTTTCAGTAGGTATTGGGACGGTTTGTCCCCGGAATTCGGCGCTAGAAAGAGACAGAAAATGTGCGAGAGAGATAGAGATAGGTTGTGCGATGGAAGATTGATTTTGTTTTTTTTTTGCTGTGTTGGTTGTTTTGTTTTTTTTTTTTTGCGGAATGTTGGCAAGAGGGAGAGGGGTTCATATGCTGGCAAGGGGTTCAGATGTACATACTATGTTAGCGATAGCAATGGAACAACAGATGTTCAATGTAGGCGAAGGCAATAATCCAGCCCATGGAACCACAGACGTAGCGATGGCAAAATTGTTATCTTTGCGAACACATAATCCAGTCCATGGTTGGAATCATAAACGACGTAGCGATAGTCTCATCTTTATCAAGGTCATGGGCGAATATAGAACAACAAACATAACATAACAACATGCGTAATCAATAATGCACTGGCTGCTGGGATCGGTAGTTGGTGGATCTTGTTTATGTTTATGATTATTGCGAAATTAATAATGCACTGGCTGGTGGGATCGGTAGTTGGTGGATCTATTTTTAGATTTGTGATGTGGTGGTCGGTATACTTGGGAGATAAGGGAATTTATTTTGTTGCATTTAGTTGTGCGGCTAGTTATTGTTTGTTTAAGGTTTAAGTTTGATGATTTGTTTACGGGATGCTGACAATGGGGATAGAGATTCATATTTGGGAGATAAGGGAATCTATTTGATGCATTAAGTTGTACGGTTAGTTATTGTTTTGGTTGAAGTTTAAGTTTCATGGTTTGTTTGCGGGAATCTGGCAAGGGGAGAGAGATTCATATGCGGTGAGGATCGATGGTGAGGTTGAGATTTTGAGTGTTCTCTTGATTTAAATAAAACTGAAATAAGAAGGAAAAAGAGTTTACACTATAAGAAACAGCTAAAAATCGATCGATGAAGTTCAGGTTTACACTAAGGCCAGTGGGTATATTTTGTTGTCGACTTGTGGGAGAAGGAACAATTGAATTATGTTTTGGTGTGAGATGTTAAAAGAGGGTGAAAACCTGTGTAGGTACTTGTGAAGTTGGTTGGACCCTAATAAAATTCTCGGATGTAATGATGAATAGATCGAATTTCGAACTCTATGCCACACCTGAAGATGGATCCAAGTGTTTGGTTTTTCGTTTGAAAAATGTAAAATGTATAAGTCCTATTGCAAACTTTGCAATAAATCTTCAAGCTTTTCAACATGTTAAACTGCAGGATTTCGGTGGCGACATAATAGGTATGGTGAGGTTATACAGAAAGGTATGTTGAAACATTAAAATTGAGAGCAAAAACCCGTGAAGAGATACTGATTTTGAATTGGAAGTCGATAGTCAAGGGATTACGTCATCATATCAATCAATTGATAAGGATGGATAAGTACATTTCTCTGTATTACACATTCCCAAGTTTAAAGTTGTTAATTTATGTTTCGTTTGTTTTGTTACAGTACTTTCTTTTCAGAGGAAAATGCTGCCAACTCTATGGATTATTACACTGTTTCCATTATTTCTTAATGGTCTACCGCAAATTTTAAGTCTATTAAGGAATCAGTACTTAATGCTGAAAACTCTGAAGATATAAAAATGTTATCAGAAAATATCTCCGCGCATTTCTCTAACTCATATTGTAATATAATGAATAAAAAACGAAAGAAAACTACATTAAAATAGGGCTTTATTTATTGACATCAATTTTTTAATTCTAATTAATTTGCTTTCTACCAATATACGCAATATTCTTGACATAGATTTGGGGTGAGTACCTATAACAAAATTGTACGTAGTACGGACCGATTGTTGATCTTGGGAAACGACCGGAACTCCTTTCGAACTCCTTCCGAACTTGTCAACACTCATTTGATATATTGTTTAGATAGAAAGATATTAATAAATGATGTTTGATTCACGCAGTTCTTCCACTATAGAATTTATTTCATTCTGAAGATTATTATTGCCCGCTTCTTGGGATGCGATCAAAAGTCTTAGTCTATCAACTAGTTCATTGGCATTATCCCAATAGACATAATCGACGGGATTATTGGAGTACACAGAGTATGATTTTCCAACTTTCTTTATAACTTTCTCTGTTAGACGCTTTAGTAGAGGTTGAATAACATGCTTGTACTTGTATCCTTTATTTCCGTTGACTTGTAGAGTACTATCATGGTTTCTTAAATGGGCTTTTGATTTTTGTAATATCCTAAGATATTCATTTAAGTCTAAATCGGTATACCTATCTTTTTTAGGTTTCTGTCGAAAAATTAGTTCCTTAAGTCCATCCGTTCCAGAGAAAATTTCATCACCGATAACGAAATCCGCTTGTTCGTTAATTGAAAAGTTTGCGCTACCTACCTAATTTTACAGAGTTTGACTGTATATCGAAATATGGGCTATAGATTTTGTCATGATTAGAATCCGAGTATGACGATTGGTTGAATGGGGTACTTTGGTTGGTTGGTGTGCTAAATGAAACATCTTCTCCTGGTAGAGTTGATTCTGGAGATGAAAATTCCAAACTCTTTTTTACACTATGAAGTTTGTCCGAGGGACTTTGAAATTGTAATTGACGTTTGACAGTCTCTTTTACATCTTCCACTATATCATTATTTTTATTATTGATTACCACAGTCTTAATGCTTTCAGCAAATGAATTCAGTGGTTCAATTATGGGCTTAAAAGTATCTTCAAATTCGGTTTTTCTCATAATTTTTTCCGCCTTTAGGAGCATGTACTTTTTCTTTAAGGCCTTCTTTGTTTTTATAAGATTTTTCAATAATTTTTCATCTATATTCATATTTGAGCAGGATTCTTTGACAGGTAAACAGAACTGGTATAATCCTAAACAGGGCTGTTGTATTTTCAAACGGGCTATTACACTTTCAAAACGGGGCTGTTGCAGTTCCAAGTAAAGTGCGGTTTAGGTTTTATTCGCTTAGACGGATACTTGACGACTGAGCAGTACAATTGCTTCAAATGATTTCTTATACTTTCCTTTAGCAATACTCAAACTCATTATTCTAAATCGAATACCCTTTTGGTAAATTTTTTTTAACGCGACCTCAATGAAGCTCACATTCTACTTCAAGAACTGCCTTGAGCTCTCCTTATGACTATTCTTTCGCGCAGATGTCGAGACCAATTTCTTTCATCAATATCTTCATTGCACACAATGACAAATAAACATTACCTACAACCAAACTTCTATTGCTTTTGCTTGATTTTATTTATGAATTTTCTACTCATTTTCAGCACACTATTCAGCTTAAATATGCGAAAGGTAAAGACTGACGTTCAAACTACTTCTCCCGGTCCAAATTATGATTACTAGTTGGATGGATTTTCAGGTGCAAGGTGCAGTGACGTCACCCGCTAGTACTGGTAGATGTTTGAGTTAGATAGCGCTATGTTCTTTACCTTCTACTTATCAACCACTTTCTTGGATGGAGTTTGCTTCGGAATGCTGAAAAGAAGTGTATTTCCCCATACAAATTCGAACCCGAGTATCTTGTACAAGCCTCAGATAAGCCATCCACTAAGCCACCACGAGTTATTAAAGATTAGTTTCTAATATATGAATAAAACCACATTCCCTATGAGATTTGTAAAAAACAAAAGCATTGACGCTGATGTAACAAGCAGATTAACTTTGCACCGGCCGGTAGGCGCGCTTGATGACAATAATATGATCTAATAATAGAATATAGGATGGAATCAATATGATCATATGGATTTTGGATTGAGATATGAAATATGTATACTGTTGATCAATGCAAGCTAATATTTGTTGTTGTTTTTTTTCTGTTTTAGCTGCGAGTTGTGCGATGAGTCATTGTTTGGATGGGCAAGTGAAGGTTTATTTTACTAAAGAGTGGAATGGACGAGAGGAATTCATATGTGCTAACTGTTGAGAGTTTGATTATATTTGCGGGATGCTGACAAAGAGGAGAGCAGGTTGTAAACCTTGCACTTTGCACTTGCATTTTGTTGCGAAAGAGGGGGTCAACCATTCATGTGCCTTGGATTGGCTATTGGTTTAACTGGTACAGTTTCAAACAGAACTGATACAACTCCTAACAGAGCTGTTGCCCTTTTAAATGGGGCTGTTGCACTTTCAAACGGGTCTGTTGCAGTTCTAAGTAGAGCGGTTACGGTTTAGATTCTATTCGCTTAGACGGATGCTTGACGCCTTAGCAATGCAATTGCTTCAAATGATTTTTTATACCTTCCTTTATCAAAACTTGAATCCTTATCAATAACCAGGAATCCATAGATATCTTTCCAGCATGTTAAACATGAGTTCTCCTCCGCAAATAAACCAACAGCCAATCCAAGGCACATGAATGGTTGACCCCCTCTCCCGCAACAAAGTGCAAGTGCAAAGTGCAAGGTTTACAACCTGCTCTCCTCTTTGTCAGCATCCCGCAAATATAATCAAACTCTCAACAGTTAGCACATATGAATTCCTCTCGTCCATTCCACTCTTTAGTGAAATAAACCTTCACTTGCCCATCCAAACAATGACTCATCGCACAAGTCGCAGCTAAAACAGAAAAAAAAACAACAAAAAATATTAGCCTGCATTGATCAACAGTATACATATAGACTAAGAGCTAGCGACGTTTTTTCTCAAGTCATTTTAGCAAGGCTGTAACTTTGTGAGCTTAGTTCGTGGTGACTACTGAACACGAAAATATATTTCTGGCAGCGCCGCGTTGGTTTATATAGGAATGCTATAACCTCAAAAGTGCAAAAAATTTAAGAAATTTAAGTCATTTTAGCAAACTTAAGATTTTGGCATATGTTAATTTATGACCGATATAGACAGAAAATGCAATTGCCAGAAAAGTTTGCCGGTTTCAAAGTTGCGCCAGACGTCCTTAAAAGTGCAATAAAAAGGCAAAATTTAAGTCATAATAGGAAAGCCAATTTTATTTTAGGGACAATATCACAATACTATTTCCTGAAAGCCAAACCACAACTCTGGTTTCATCCCCCCGCCAGACTTGAGAAAAAAAAAATATGTATACTGTTGATCAATGCAGGCTAATATTTTTTGTGGTTTTTTTTCTGTTTTAGCTGCGACTTGTGCGATGAGTCATTGTTTGGATGGGCAAGTGAAGGTTTATTTCACTAAAGAGTGGAATGGACGAGAGGAATTCATATGTGCTAACTGTTGAGAGTTTGATTATATTTGCGGGATGCTGACAAAGAGGAGAGCAGGTTGTAAACCTTGCACTTTGCACTTGCACTTTGTTGCGGGAGAGGGGGTCAACCATTCATGTGCCTTGGATTGGCTGTTGGTTTATTTGCTGGAGGAGGAGAACTCATGTTTAACATGCTGGAAAGATATCTATGGATTCCTGGTTATTGATAAGGATTCAAGTTTTGATAAAGGAAGGTATAAAAAATCATTTGAAGCAATTGCATTGCTAAGGCGTCAAGCATCCGTCTAAGCGAATAGAATCTAAACCGTAACCGCTCTACTTAGAACTGCAACAGACCCGTTTGAAAGTGCAACAGCCCCATTTAAAAGGGCAACAGCTCTGTTAGGAGTTGTATCAGTTCTGTTTGAAACTGTACCAGTTAAACCAACAGCCAATCCAAGGCACATGAATGGTTGACCCCCTCTTTCGCAACAAAGTGCAAGTGCAAAGTGCAAGGTTTACAACCTGCTCTCCTCTTTGTCAGCATCCCGCAAATATAATCAAACTCTCAACAGTTAGCACATATGAATTCCTCTCGTCCATTCCACTCTTTAGTAAAATAAACCTTCACTTGCCCATCCAAACAATGACTCATCGCACAATTCGCAGCTAAAACAGAAAAAAATAAAAAAAAATAAATAAATAGGTGGCGCAACAGGCGGGTGACACCCAAGGTCTAGCTTCTCGCAACCATTCGTTTTGTGTGAGTTTCTATTTTTGGGACGAATGGAAGGGACCTACAATTTTATGCCGAGTCCGAACGGCTCAATTGAGAAGCTTTTTCATGACAGTCATACTCTCGGATGTTTGTCAGACGTTCGCGAGAGGTGGCGCAGTAGAAAAAACTTTAAGATGTAATTTGGGTTTTTCCGGGGATCGAACCTGGGATCCCTCGCACAGTAGTCCAACACACTAACCACTGCGCTAATGCGCCCACAAAAAACAGAAAAAAAACAACAAAAAATATTAGCCTGCATTGATCAACAGTATACATATTTCATATCTCAATCCAAAATCCATATGATCATATTGATTCCATCCTAGATTCTATTATTAGATCATATTATTGTCATCAAGCGCGCCGACCGACCGGTGCAAAGTTAATCTGCTTGTTACATCAGCGTCAATGCTTTTTTTTTACAAATCTCATAGGGAATGTGGTTTTATTGACATATTAGAAACTAATCTTTAATAACTCGTGGTGGCTTAGTGGATGGCTTATCTGAGGCTTGTACAAGATACTCGGGTTCGAATTCGTATGGGGAAATACACTTTTTTTTCAGCATTCCGAAGCAAACTCCATCCAAGAAAGTGGTTGATAAGTAGAAGCTAAAGAACATAGCGCTATCTAACTCAAACATCTACCAGTACTAGCGGGTGACGTCACTGCACCTTGCACCTGAAAACCCATCCAACTAGTTGCAATCATAATTTGGACCGGGAGAAGTAGTTTGAACGTCAGTCTTTACTTTCGCATATTTCCACGATGTTCATTTATGCTCATGCTTGGATCGCACAGGGAAGCTGAATAGTGTGCTGAAAATGAGTAGAACATTCATAAATAAAATCAAGCAAAAGCAATAGAAGTTTGGTTGTAGGTAATGTTTATTTGTCATTGTATGCAATGAAGATATTGATGAAAGAAATTGGTCTCGACATCTGCGAAAGAGTAGTCATAAGGAGAGCTCAAGGCAGTTCTTGAAGTAGAATGTGAGCTTCATTGAGGTCGCGTTAAAAAAAAATTTAGCAAAAAGGTATTCGATTTAGAATAATGAGTTTGAGTATTGCTAAAGGAAAGTATAAGAAATCATTTGAAGCAATTGTACTGCTCAGTCGTCAAGCATCCGTCTAAGCGAATAAAACCTAAACCGTAACCGCTCTACTTGGACCTGAAACAGCCCCGTTTTGAAAGTGTAATAGCCCGTTTGAAAATACAACAGCCCTGTTTGGGATTATATCTGTTCTGTTTACCTGTCAAAGAATCCTGCTCAAATATGAATATAGAGGAAAAATTATTGAAAAAACTTATAAAAACAAAGAAGGCCTTAAAGAAAAAGTACATGTTCCTAAAGGCGGAAAAAAACCGAATTTGAAGATACTTTTAAGCCCATAATTGAACCACTGAATTCATTTGCTGAAAGCTTTAAGACTGAGGTAATCAATAATAAAAATAATGATATAGTGGAAGATGTAAAAGAGACTGTCAAACGTCAATTACAATTTCAAAGTCCCTCAGACAAACTTCATAGTGTAAAAAAGAGTTTGGAATTTTCATCTCCAGAATCAACTCTACCAGGAGAAGATGTTTCATTTAGCACACCAACCAACCAAAGTACCCCATTCAACCAATCGTCATACTCGGATTCTATTCATGACAAAATCTATGGCCCATATTTCGATATACAGTCAAACTCTGTAAAATTAGGTAGTGCAAACTTTTCAATTAACGAACAAGCGGATTTCGTTATCGGTGATGAAATTTTCTCTGGAACGGATGGACTTAAGGAACTAATTTTTCGACAGAAACCTAAAAAAGATAGGTATACCGATTTAGACTTAAATGAAAATCAAAAGCCCATTTAAGAAACCATGATAGTACTCTACAAGTCAACGGAAATAAAGGAGAGAAAGTTATAAAGAAAGTTGGAAAATCATACTCTGTGTACTCTAATAATCCCGTCGATTATGTCTATTGGGATAATGTCAATGAACTAGTTGATAGACTAAGACTTTTGATCGCATCCCAAGAAGCGGGCAATAATAATCTTCAGAATGAAATAAATTCTATAGTGGAAGAACTGCGTGAATCAAACATCATTTATTAATATCTTTCTATACAATATATCAAATGAGTGTTGACAAGTTCGGAAGGAGTTCGAAAGGAGTTCCGGTCGTTTCCCAAGATCAACAATCGGTCCGTACTACGTACAATTTTGTTATAGGTACTCATTCCAAATCTATGTCAAGAAGATTGTGTATATTGGTAGAAAGCAAATTAATTAGAATTAAGAAATTGATGTCAATAAATGAAGCCCTATTTTAATGTAGTTTTCTTTCGTTTTTTATTCATTATATTACAATATGAGTTAGAGAAATGCGCGGAGATATTTTCTGATAACATTTTTATATCTTCAGAGTTTTCAGCATTAAGTACTGATTCCTTAATAGACTTAAAATTTGCGGTAGACCATTAAGAAATAATGGAAACAGTGTAATAATCCATAGAGTTGGCAGCATTTTCCTCTGAAAATAAAGTACTGTAACAAAACAAAGGAAACATAAATTAACATCTTTAAACTTGGAAATGTGTAATACAGAGAAACGTACTTATCCATCCTTATCAATTGATTGATCTGATGACGTAATCCCTTGACTATCGACTTTCAATTCAAAATCAGTATCTCTTCACGGGTTTTTGCTCTCAATTTTAATGTTTCAACATCACCAAAAATATTAGTTTTCCTTCTACCTTTCTGTATAACCTCACCATACCATATATTATTATGTCGCCACCGAAATCCTGCAGTTTAACATGTTGAAAAGCTTGAAGATTTATTGCAAAGTTTGCAATAGAACTTATAGATTCTCCATTTTTTATACGAAAAACTAAACACTTGGATCCATCTTCAGGTGTGGCATAGAGTTCGAAATTCGATCTATTCATCATTACATCCGAGAATTTTATTAGTGTCCAACCAACTTCACAAGTACCTACACAGGTTTTCACCCTCTTTTACCATCTCACACCAAAACATAATTCAATTGTTCCTTCTCCCACAAGTCGACAACAAAATATACCCACTGGCCTTAGTGTAAACCTGAACTTCATCGATCGATTTTTAAATGTTTTTTATAGTGTAAACTCTTTTTCCTTCTTATTTCAGTTTTATTTAAATCAAGAGAACACTCAAAATCTCAACCTCACCATCGATCCTCACCGCATATGAATCTCTCTCCCCTTGCCAGATTCCCGCAAACAAACCATGAAACTTAAACTTTAACCAAAACAATAACTAACCGTACAACTAAATGCATCAAATAGATTCCCTTATCTCCCAAATATGAATCTCTATCCCCCTTGTCAGCATCCCGTAAACAAATCATCAAACTTAAACCTTAACCAAACAATAACTAGCCGCACAACTAAATGCAACAAAATAAATTCCCTTATCTCCCAAGTAAACCGACCACCCTCACAAATCTACAAATAGATCCACCAACTACCGATCCCACCAGCCAGTGCATTATTAATTTTGCAATAATCAAAAACATAAAAAAGATCCACCAACTACCGATCCCACCAGCCAGTGCATTATTGATTACGCATTTATAATAAACAAATGTAGATCCACCAACTACCGATATACCACCAGCCTGCGCATTATTGATTTCGCATTTATGTTTGTTGTTCTACATTCGCCCATGACCTTGATAAAGATGAGACTATCGCTACGTCGTTTATGATTCCAACCATGGACTGGATTATGTGTTCGCAAAGATAACAATTTTGCCATCGCTACGTCTGTGGTTCCATGGGCTGGATTATTGCCTTCGCCTACATTGAACATCTGTTGTTCCATTGCTATCGCTAACATAGTATGTACATCTGAACCCCTTGCCAGCATATGAACCCCTCTCCATCTTGCCAACATTCCGCAAAAAAAAAAAAAAAACAACCAACACAGCAAAAAAAAAACAAAATCAATCTTCCATCTCGCTCTATCTCTCTCGCACATTTTCTGTCTCTTTCTAGCGCCGAATTCCGGGGACAAACCGTCCCAATACCTACTCTTTTCGTTTGTAGTTTAACCGTTAGAAAGTTATGACCATTAGAAAAAACTAGAAATTTTTGAAAAAAAAATGTTAATGTTTATATTTCGATAGGCAATCGTTTGTAGTTGTTTGTAGTGAAAAGCGTTTCTTTCTGAAAATTCGTATTTAAGAGATATTAAGACATTTGTGTTTGTATCATAACTTCGAATTTCCAACACGGTAAAATTAATTGAGCATACTGGTCCATAAAGCACATCCCTCTCTTTCTAATGAAATCAAAAAAGCATTGTTTAGCAATTGGATAATGATTTATTATCGATTTAAGCAATTGGATAATGATTTATTCTCAATTTAAGCGAAAGGTTCGCGCAACCCGATTTAAGGGGGTGAATATTTTTATTACTGGACAACTGCAAACGACAAAAATAATATTTTTGGTAGAAGGCATATGTAATAAAATCAAAATTATAAAATTTGTTGCAGCGGTAAACAAATTATAAGCAGTTTAAGCAGAGAACATCAAATCGCCGTTTTCTCCAAAACCATACCAAATAAAATTATGAAATCTTCTTTTTTCAAAAGTGCACCACCCTACCAATCTAACAAAATACTAATTGTGCCCATCGCCCAAACGATTAATGATTTATTTGAGATTTAAGGGAAATTTAAGCAAAAAAGTGCGGATATCCATTTAAGCGGTTGAATTTCTCAAAAACTATGTAACTACAAACGACCAAATTTCACACATCTATTATGTACATCCGTCACAATCGATGTAATGTACTTTAAACATCTCCCGCACTACTGGGCAGGTTTTATGGGCATTTGTGAAGTTGGCCCGCACTTAAAAAAAAGGTTTAGATGTTTAGATTTCGATAGACAATCGTTTGTAGTTGTTTGTAGTGAAAAGCTTTTCGTTTGTAGTTCAACCGTTAGAAAGTTATGACCATTTGAAAGAATTTGATTAAATTAGCCGTTATCTCCAAAACCATACCAAAAAAACTATGAAATCTTCTTTTTTCAAAAGTGCTCAACCCTACCAATCTAACAAAATACAAATTGTGCCCATCGGCCAAACGGTTATTGATTTATTTGAGATTTAAGCGAAATTTAAGCTAACAATTCTCGCGCTCATATCTCAAAAACTGTTCAACTACAAACGATGAAATTATACATTTCTATTCTCTACAATACTCTCTAGCAATGATATCAAATAGAAGCTAGCCCGCACTACTGGGAAACTTTTATTCGCAATTTAAGCGCCCAGATTATTATCCCCATATTTCTAATACGAAACTACTTCATTCAGATAAATCTATTTTTTTCTAATGCATCTACCTGTCTCTTTTTAACTAAACTATCTAAAATAATTTCCCACCAACAGGTAACGCCCTAATCCCAAATTATGTAAAATTAAATTGAGTTCTTAGACCCATTTAAGCAGTTGAATTTCTCAAAAACCGTGTAACTACAAACGATCAAATTACACGTGTCTACCATATGCACCCTTCTTAATGCATGTTATTAAAGAGAAGCTAGCCCGCACAATTAGACAACTTTTATTAGCAATTTAAGGGAAGCCTAAATGTATTCAATCACGCCCATACTAAATAGGTATGGGCTTGATTGAATGATTGGTCTGATCCTTTCATTACTAAGGATGTACCTATAAAATATGTTTGAAATATTTTTATTTGTAAAGAAAATATATCTCTCTCTCTCTAACGAAGTCAAGAGTACCTTACTATATTTTCAAGAAAGAGATCATGTTTTATTCGCAAATTATTTTAACGTAGGTATAAATTGAGTTCGGGGACCCGTTTAAGCGGCCGAATATCTCAAAAACTGCAACTGCTGACGATGAAAATGTAGGTACATATCATATTAGGACGTTTGACACAATCCCCGGTATGTTTTCACTCCACGTAGGTAAAGTTTGTTGATCAACCACAACTTTTGAATATTTTTTAATTCCATTAATCAAAAAAATTCGACCACTTTTTTCATTCTATGTAGGTAGGTATAATACACCCAATGTTTAAAATTTATATCCATCGCTTGTGGAAAATATACATAAACAATTCAAAATAACAGTCTCATGACAATCACGAGTCACACAAATAGCACCGACAGGTAGGTTAGGCAATGACGACACAAATGGCAAAAAATTATTTGCAGTAGGTAGGTACCTACCTATATAAGTAGCGTCTTATTGAGATGGAAAAGTATGTACTTGGACTAGAGAGGAAATATGAAGCTGTTTAATTATTATAGTATCTACAGATGTACCTATACCATCAATTTTCAAATCTCCAACTCCTCTTCCTTTCAATCTACCTAACACATTTGAGACTCAAGTTATAAGAAGAACCGACAAATTAAATACCTATAAACCTTGCTGATTGTGGCAGCAAAAATGCATTTTGATAGTGGTCATCTTTTCCAATTTATTCAAAAAGCTAAAATTCATTACCTAGTGCTATCACTCAGTTGTGCCAATTATTGGTAGCTAAACTTTCGCAACTGATCGTGAGATAGAGGCCTACCTACCTCCTGGCAATGTCGAAACATAAATCAAACCACAAACCAGTAAGAATAGACCGTCGACTCCTCCCACATAACGGACTTTGCCTACAAGCTGCCGGCGAGACCAGGATTTTTCATGTATTGGTGCTGTACAAAATCAAAGGGGCGCCATTAACGCACGCATACTTGAAAAATCCTGGTCGCATGTTATTGCATAGAAAAACATTGCCGCCATTAATTTTGACATTTACACGTATTCACAGACAGGGAAATTCTTTCCGGGGGGAATCGGGTGGGTGTACGGGAAGTCGGCGGTCTATTCTTACTGGTTTGTGAATCAAACTATGTAATTAAAACTTTCAAACAACTTCTGTACCTACCTATGTAATTCCAACGGATAAGACAAGATGTATCTACCTAGATATAATATCTACCTACCTAAATACCCCTTCCATAATATTTAATATTAAAATTGAATCGGGGTTTCCTACATAAACGCAGCCAGCACCAATCAAACTTCTTATTATTCTTAAGTGCTCATTTCCGGTTGTTGTACATCCTACTTTCCTCCCCCACTACAAAAAGCAGACACCATACAAATGAAGTGTAACATATCGCAACGGTGCAGTACAGTCCACGCACAAATCACAGGTTATTGGTATTTCGCAGGACACTCCTTTATTGTCACGGTTTGTCGCACATGTGCAACGTCATATTTTTTGCTAATTCTCTGTATGCTCTGTTTCGTTCGCTTTCTCTTCTTCCAAAACGATACGCATTCGATCACATTAACAGCTAAACATCACACCGACACGATCCGCATGACAGGTAAAAGTACGTGCCCTTCATTTTCTTTGATTGGTCTGTTCCGTCAGACCGTTTGAAAAAGGTTGCGTGAACATATTCAAACATATCGGTTTAAATTCCAACTTGTGCATCAGAGTAGTGCCAGCTTATATTTAATATTATACATTGAAGGATGTAGGTAGGTAGGTACATAGTACAAACATGATAAATAATTAGATTACATGGTTTTAAGTCTTTAATTTTAGAAATATCGGGCCGATTAAATGGGGTTTGGATGTATGTATATTAATTTTTATATGTATGTATGTCCTTAGTAATGAAAGGATCAGAGATCAGACCACTTAAATAGGTATGGGCGTGATTGAATACATTTAGGCTTCCCTTAAATTGCTAATAAAAGTTGTCTAATTGTGCGGGCTAGCTTCTCTTTAATAACATGCATTAAGAAGGGCGCATATGGTAGACACGTGTAATTTCATCGTTTGTAGTTGCACCGTTACCGAAACATACTATAGTCAAAATGAGGCTTCGCTTTCGTTGCCTAAATTAGGAAAGAATATTACCTGTTAGTGGGAAATAATTTTTAATGATTTTATTAAAGAGAGAGGGGTAGGTGCAATAAAAAACAGACGATTTTTCCATTTATGATCATTTGGCATTAGAAATATCGTACCGCTTAAATATGGGTGTTTATACACATTTCAAGCTTCCCTTAAATAAAAGTTGCCCAGTAGTGCGGGCTATGTTTAATGTATATGCCATCGATTAAGATAGATGTACAAAATAGATATGTGTAATTTGATCGTTTGTACCCCAGTAGAAATGGTTGGTTAAAGTTCTAGCGCTGTTACCACAATTCAGAAAGTTTTCCATTATGGTCAAAGTGTGCTTCATTTATCAAATGTGCAAACCGTGTCTCGTATAGGAGGGAACCGTGATCAAGTGGGGAATTAGTTTGACTTAGGTACTTATATTACCATTCTGTGAAATACACATTATAGTATAATTGCCTATGATTTGTATCCGATTTTTGCAGTGCTTAATCGGTCACAACTTGGAAAACATTTACAGTAAAGAAACCACACATTACGGTCACAAAGTGTTGCATGTAACACACAAAGTGAGCTGCCAATTCTGTCTTTATATGTTTGTAAGTTCATTCACATAAATAAAATATAATAAAATCCGTACACAAATACAAACAGATACAAATAAAATGTATCTATATTCTATACACATGGAATGAATTGGCATACCCTAACGAACATAATGGAAAATGGTAATAGTAATTAAATAAATATAACATGCATTTCTTCGTATCCGTAGCCCAAATATTAAAACGGAAGACAGTTTTACCATAAAATATGAATAAGTTGCAGTGGTAAAAACTCACGCGCTCAATAAATATGGAATATTTATATATTCAATTTTATTTCCAAATAATTATATTTTTTCCATTGACATCGCAAATGGTCTCAATAGCTTTTAAAATGAGTTTAACGAATTGTGAGATATATTTCAGGGTTAAATACACCCATAGTAATAAAGAATTTGCGAATCTAAATTGTGAAATAATTTTTTATTAAAAAATGGATGCCCAATTCTTAGAATCGAAAATGGCGTTTAGTATGGCATACCCTTCAAGCAAAATCGCTGACCCAATTTTTCCCGTCATTTTTGGATCCGCATAATATGAGGCGTTCCACGCACACATTTGTAAATTCGCTGTATATACACAACAAGTAGAACGAGAGTCGTGAGAATTTTTGTTTTGCTTTTTTTATGCAATGAAAGAGTGAACATCTGCCGCTGCCGGTGATTAATCTTTCGTTGACGTTCGTAGTGGCAGGCACGTGATTAAATCTCTACGAATTAATTTAATACGGTAACATGAATTCGAGTGATTATTATTGCATAGCCTGAAGGCAATTTTTTCAGATGATGTTGCGTCGAAGTGTTGTTTCTACGGAAAGAACAATAATAATGAGATCCAGCATTATGGATGTATCACCCTGTTCGAAACATATGCGCGGTGACTGTGATAGGGCACGAGGTCAACCACTATAAGAAAAGGAGAATCAACGGCATCCTGACGCGGCGCGCGAATACCAGTTTCAGCCCGAGCAACAAGTGGCCGCGACCGAGAGCTAATGCAGCGACAACACACAGGGACAACCGTTTCTCTTTTTTTTTATCCACAGGGACGGCAGCGGCAACGATGACGAGCAATATTCATTGCTTAAGTTTCAGTCAGCGCGATCGGACATTCTTATCATTTTACCTATTGTATGAATTCTATTCAGAGCAATAAAGTTATACTATTTATATTCGAAATTAATCTCTCTGTTTTATAACATCTGGTCCTTCGAGCCGGATAGCTAAAAGTGTGCGTTTGAAGCGTTTGAAGTAAATAGATACAGTGCGTATTAAAAGAAAAGCTCTTAACTAAGTCAGTGCAAGTGAAAATAAACAGATAATTAGTAAGTTTTCCTCAGAGCACTGTCATAACGTGTATTAAACGATTCAAGTCGTACGTAACATCGTGCTATTTAATAGAAGTACCTAGTGATATTCCAATTCCGTTCACGGCTGCATTGGTTTTCGAAGGGTCGACCTGAACTACTGTAGCCGTCGACGGTCTAACGGGCAAGGAATCATTGAAGTTCTTACACACTCTCAAGGTGCTCTGCAATGGGTGATCTCGCGCGCAGAGACGGCTTTCGGGCATCGTTGATGCGCACAGCAAAATTCGTCTGTGCTGATGATTTTAAAAATGCTGACGAGTTTCTGTTGAGCACAAAATTAGCGGCAGCCGAAATAGCATTTGAAAAGTTGATGATAGTGCACGAGCAGTTATTACAGCAAGCAGCTAAGAGCGATGAACTACACGCTCATGATACCTATCTCGCTAATATCGAAGACACTCATCATAAAACAATAGCAAGGATAAGAGCTCGCATTTTGGAGCTTCAGAAACAGGGCAGTGCTAGTGCAGCAGCCGCAGGCACAGGAGCAGGTGCTTCACAGGGCAGTGTAATCCAAGTGCGACAGGAGCGTCCCACTAAATTGCTGACCTTCAGAGGCGATTTTACTAAGTGGCGTGAGTTTCGCGACATATTCATTACTGAGGTGCATAACAATGGAGCAATGGCAAACGTCACCAAATTAAATGAGCTAAAGCAAGCTCTGGAAGGAGATCCCGCTAGACTGATAAACCGCTGGCAAGTAACGGATGCCAACTACGTTGACGCATGGGCAAAACTCAATGAGGTCTATGACAATCCACAGACCATTGTGGATGCCCATCTCAACGCCCTGCATGCCATGCCGAGTATTGGTAGGGGCTCATCAAGATCACGAGAGATGCGTGATCTTATTAACGAGACGAACGCTCACCTAACATCCTTGCGGGCTCTTGGATTGCGAACTGACTCCTGGGATCCGTTTATTGTCAACATGGTTAGAGCACGGTTGGATGCTGAAACCAACGAAGCGTGGCAGATGGCAAGAGAGGATGTCAGCAAGATAGCTTCGCTCTCCGAATTTCTGAAATTTTTGGAAAAGCGGGCCAGTGCACTGGATTCCACCTTTCTCGATCGTGTCGAGCATCCTACCAAGGAAGAACCGAGGAGGCCGAGACCAATCAGCAGCGCGCCTAGTGGTAGCAGAGGAACTATTCAAAGATGTCCATTGTGCAAAGCCGAGCATGCACTTTATCGTTGTCAAGACTTCCTTGCACTTTCGCCCCAATCAAGGTTCGACAAGATACGGCAGTGGAAACTATGTGCCAACTGCTTCAAGAGCGGACATATTGCGCTCAATTGCCAGGGTGGCAGTTGTCGCAAATGCAACAGGAAACATAACAGTGTTTTGTGTCCAGAGCAGTATACCCCCCGAGCGAGCATCACTGTAGCGGCCGTTCAAGAGCAGAGGAGCCAACCATCAGAGCAGAGCAATCAACCAGAGGCATAGCAATTAAGGAGCAAGTCGCCAGCCAGGCAACCTTCGAGAAGTATTGAAGTCCCTGCTGGAACAGAACCAGAAGGAGCACTGTTGGCGACAGCACGTGTCGATGTCATCAGCGGAGCCGGGCGTACCCTGGAGGCACGAGCGCTACTGGACAGTGGAAGCCAAATCAACATCGTCACAGAGCAGTTTGTACGCGATATGGGCATTAGAACGTACAAGCCTGACCTTCAAATATCCGGTATCGGAGCAAATACCAATGTGCAGCTGTCTGGGGTCGTGTATCTCTATATTCGGTCCCAAAAAGAACCATCGTTCACTGTACGGTGCAGATGTTACACTATGGCGCGTATAATATCAGATTTACCCGACAGAGAGCTTATGCCAGAGCAACGTGCAGACTTCAGCGAGCTGAGCCTAGCGGACACGACCTTCAACAAGGTATCCAGCATTGATATTTTGCTGGGAGTTCAAGTTTGGGCGAAAATCATCCAGAGCAGGATCCAACGATATGATTCCGGTCTGACAGCGCAGGACACTCGTTTGGGCTGGATCATCTTTGGACAGATGCGATCATCTTCAGGGCCAGGAGCAAGGGTCATGATAACGGTCGGGGAGCCATCTAACCAAGAGCTGAGCGATCTTCTAAAGACATTCTGGGAAATACAAGAGCAGGACAGAGCCATTCCGATGTCAGCCGATGACCAATGGGCGGAGGAGAATTTCCAGCGAACGCATTATCGTGATTCGTCAGGAAGGTATGTCGTAACAATACCATTAAGCCCACAGATTCAGAACTTGGGCAGTTCAAGGGCAGCAGCCTTACAGAGATTTTTTCACCTTGAGAGGAAGCTGCAAACCAACTTAGAGCTAAGAGCCAGGTATGTCGAATTCATGGGCGAGTACCGGCAGTTGGGTCACATGACTCCGGTTACAAAAGAGCACATTGCAGAGGGGCCTGTGTATCATATTCCGCACCATTGTGTGACCAAAAAATTTCGTGTGGTCTTTGATGCTTCGTGCAAGACCGACAGCGGCATATCGCTGAATGATACGCAGTTTCCGGGCGGGAAACGTCAAGACGATCTGGCAGACATCATCACCCGCTTCAGATGTTTCAAGGTTCCAGTTACCGCGGACGTCAAAAAGATGTTCCGACAAGTACGAATAGATGAGAGGCAATGGGATCTTCAGAGAATTTTCTGGAGAGAACATCCAGATGATCCTCTGCAAGAGTACTGGTTGACCGTGGTGACATATGGAATGACGTCCAGCGGTTTCAATGCGGTAAGGGCAATGCAACAATGCGCCATCGACAATCAGCAGATATACCCAAGAGCATATGAAGCAATACAACGAAATTTCTACGTCGATGACATGCTTACCGGCGCAGAGAGTGAGGAGGATGCCATCTCATTGGGCCGGGAGATTGTGGCATCACTCGGAGCGGGCGGCTTTGAATTGGACAAATTCATGTCATCAAGCAGGCGAGTATTGTCGGAGTTGTGCAAGAAAGAAGACAATCAAACTGAGCTGACCTTTCCAAAAGAGTATGAAACCTCAATACTGGGCCTGAGCTGGGACCCAATCAGCGACGAGATTCTTTTCAAGGTGCATAACGGAGCGAGCGTAGTCAAGTCGACTAAACGAGCTGTGGTCAGCGCGATAGCCAAGCTGTATGATCCCAATGGATACCTCGCCCCGGTCATTATCTCGGCCAAAATTCTGATACAGGACTTATGGCGATCTGGCGTTCAGTGGGACGAGAACATACCTGCGGCTCTAGTGCCTGTATGGGATAACTTCCAAGAGCAGTTAGCACACCTAACCCTCCTCAGAGTGCCAAGATGGTTAGGCTGTGAGACCGGAGCCAACCTGCAGCTCCACGGATTTTCGGACGCATCAGCAAGAGCATACGCAGCTGTAATCTACCTGCGTTCCACATCGAGCGATGGCACAACAAGATGCGTGATAATTGCGTCAAAGACAAGAGTAGCGCCACTCAAAACGATCAGCATCCCTAAGCTAGAGCTGTGCGCGGCCAATTTACTGTGCAGACTAATGGCCCAGGGGGTGACTGCATTAGGGCTCCAACATGTGCCCATAACTTATTGGTCGGATTCAATGGTTGTGCTCCATTGGATTACGAAGGTACCAGCTGAGCTGAAAACATTTGTCGCAAACAGGATAGCTTCCATTCAAGAGCTAACTGGAAGTCGACCTTGGAAACACGTTGCTTCCGGGGACAACCCAGCGGATTTGGGATCACGAGGAATACCAGCAGCGCAACTTGTCAGGTCAAATTTATGGTGGCAAGGGCCCCAATGGTTAAGTCAACCCGAGAATCATTGGCCAAACACACAGCTATACCTGACTGCAAAGGAGCGGGAAAGGGCATCCGCAGCTAATAAGATAGTCGCCGTTGCGAGTCTCGTGCCACCGAAATCATCAGAGCTGAGCATAAATGGCGTAAGTCTTCTTGAGCGCAATTCAACATTGCAGCGCGTACTCAGGATAACCGCTTACGTCATCAAATTCGTTCGATTGGTCACCAAGACGAGGGAGAAGACCGGACGTGGCCTGACTACAGCAATGGAGCGAAATGATGCCTTGGAATACTGGGCAAAAGCAACGCAGCGAGCAGCCTACCCACAGGAGATAGGGCTTATAAGGAATGGGCGACCAGTTGACAGTTCTAGCAACATCCACACATTGCGCCCCTTCTTAGATTCAAATGGTGTTCTCCGAGTCTACGGTCGCCTCCAGGAATCAGCACTAGCGTACGAAAATATCCACCCGATAATTCTACCCGCAAGAAGCAAGCTGACGGAGCTTTTACTAAAGGAAGCACATATTCGAACGCAACATGGTGGAGTTCAACTGTGCATGCAGTACGTCAGAGAGGGATTCTGGATACTATCACTTCGACAGGCATTAAAATCAGTCATCGCGAGATGCATGAAGTGCTTCCGGCAAAAACAAAGGGTAGCGGAGCAGTTAATGGGAAATCTTCCTAGAGACCGTGTGCGACCAGCGAGAGCATTCAAGCACAGCGGTGTAGACTATGCTGGCCCTGTACAAACTAAGGCAAGAGCGGGCAGATCAAGGATAATCGAAAAAGGATACATTGCCGTTTTCGTGTGTCTGGTGACACGCGCAATACACCTGGAGCCCGTCACCAACC
Source organism: Cheilosia soror (assembly GCA_949372485.1). Classification (NCBI taxonomy): domain Eukaryota; kingdom Metazoa; phylum Arthropoda; class Insecta; order Diptera; family Syrphidae; genus Cheilosia; species Cheilosia soror. Next base: position 41,317,878 of record OX443562.1, read on the forward strand.
AGACCACAGACGCCTTCCTGGCTGCATTCCATCGGTTTACCGGACGGCGTGGTGCATGTTCGGTACTGTGGAGCGATAATGCAACAACATTTGTCGGTGCTGACAAGGAGCTAAGAGGAAGGGCAGAGCAATGGAGAACGATGCTTCCAGTCGATCAAATCAGCGCGATGGGGACGGAGTGGAAATTTATCGCGCCAGGTGCACCACATACAGGCGGCATTTGGGAAGCTGGCGTGAAATCGATGAAACATCATCTACGTAGAGTCATGGGCAACCAAATCTTCACATTCGAAACGCTGGCTACCACTCTGGTGTTGATAGAGGCCTGTCTCAATTCAAGGCCACTTACAGCATTGACAGACGATCCGGACGATCTGAACGCGTTGACACCGGGACACTTCCTCATCGGTGAGCAGATCGTGCAGCCCCTCACTACTGATTTCAGCGAAGTACCGCAGAATCGGCTGAAACTATGGAGCGTGATCTACCAAATGCAGCAGCACTTCTGGAAGAGATGGAGCAAAGAGTACATAAACACTCTGCAACAGCGCTGCAAGTGGAGTCAAGACCGCGAGAACCTCAAGGCGGGCAGCCTTGTACTCATCAAACAAGATAATCTGCCACCAACCTTGTGGCTCTTAGGGCGAATCTCAGCAGTCCATATGGGCAAGGACGGTTTAGTGCGAACTGCGGAAATAAAAACCGAGCACTCAACGCTGGTACGACCCATCCAAAAACTTTGCGTGCTTCCCATTGATCAGTGTGATACTAGCAATTGAAGACCATGCTTCAATTGGGGGGGGGGAATGTTCGAAACATATGCGCGGTGACTGTGATAGGGCATCACAATCGCAGGGAATGCTATCGAAACCAACGGCAACCTCGAGCGGCGCGACCATCATCGACCATCAAATCGACAAAACCCACATAAAATCGACCACAACTAACGGCAAGCTCGAGCGGCGCGAGGTCAACCACTATAAGAAAAGGAGAATCAACGGCATCCTGACGCGGCGCGCGAATACCAGTTTCAGCCCGAGCAACAAGTGGCCGCGACCGAGAGCTAATGCAGCGACAACACACAGGGACAACCGTTTCTCTTTTTTTTTATCCACAGGGACGGCAGCGGCAACGATGACGAGCAATATTCATTGCTTAAGTTTCAGTCAGCGCGATCGGACATTCTTATCATTTTACCTATTGTATGAATTCTATTCAGAGCAATAAAGTTATACTATTTATATTCGAAATTAATCTCTCTGTTTTATAACACACCCTAATAGAAGGTTTGTTGAAACTGCAAAGTGTATTGCAGCGTTAACACCCTTTTTATTTTCAGAATGTGCAAAAACAAAATTCCCGAATGCTAGACCTCAAACGTTTTTTTTTGTGAAAATAGTTATTTTAATTAATAAATTCTTGGAAAAAATGCATGCAAATGTAAACAAACTTGTTTGTATTTCGTCTGAAAAAAGTTCTTCGATACTCGATTGCCATCTGCCAGCGCTTGCCTCGTTTTTTAATTTTTTTTTGGATCCGTTTTGGATTCATTTTTCACTGAGTGCGGCGAGCTTGCTCTCTCATTCTCTCACCAACACATACAAAAGTGGGTCCGCGGTGATTCTAATTTCTATACTAATTTGAGCCGGCAAACGCAGTTTCGCGGATCCGTATGCGGAGCTGTATGCGGAGTCTTCCATATGTCATTGACTCCGTTTTTGAACCGAAAACGGACTCTCTTGCTTGAAGGGTATTAGGGCATGTGCGTTTCATTTGGTAGGGGCAATGGGTGCATGTGTTCCCCAATAATATATTGATGAAGTTGTTTTTTTGCTTTTATTAAGTTGCACTTAGTCAATATTTACTTAAATCAGTTAATTAATATTAAAAATTGATGAATATTAAAAAAAAAAAAAAAATACATTGAAATAATAATACCTCTGAAATGTATTTTACTGACATGTTTGGTTACCTACTTATAAAAGCGCGGCTTTATTAATACTTTATTGACATTATCAAAAATAAAAACAAAACTGATACTGTAGCTGTCGTAATTGCGTGTTAAATATTCTACTTTAGCTGAGATAGATTGAGATAGATAGAGATAGAGATTTCCAATAAAACAAGCCTATTATAAAAATATTTCCCTAAATTTCGGACTACTGTAGATAACTATGTAGCAATGTATAGCAATAGTACAATAAGTGTCAGGTGGTAGATTTTTTGCGCTATTGGGGTGTGAATATCATACGCGATTTTTTATAGGTACTTAGGTGCACACTATTTTTACACATAATTTTTTTCCACTTACTTTAAAAGACCTGCATGATGCTACTACTATAGATATATTCTGCAGATGCATTTTAAATATGTTCGCAAAATTTGCCAATTAAATTGCTAAAACAATACCTATCTAATTGATATTTTATTGAAAATGATAATTCCATACCTATACCTAAAACGACATACCGTCTTTTTTTATTCTGTGCCCCCTTTACACTCTACGTCTAAGTCTTATATGTGATGTATTGAGCATACAAATCCTTCTCAGTTCTTCCTTTGTGTTGATACAAAACCTGGTACAATATAGTAACGGTGGAAATAACATTCAACTAATATGTGTAGAAACTAATGCGTCAAATTTACAAGTATTTATTATTTAAACAATATGTTTGGAGATTGTGTGCAAATAAAAACCAAAATAGACTAATGTACTCTATGGTGACATTTCATGGTCACAATTCAGACTGTGCATAGTCTATTCGTGTAGTTGTGTAGTGGTAACATTAAATAGCAACTCTGCTGTTTTTGTGACTTTAGTTCTGTCGCTATTCAGTAGTTTAATAGACACAAAATTTACTGAAATGTTACGTTAAAGGACATTTGTCTCTTTAAGGCACGTACTGGTTACAAAAATGTTAAACTGTTTCCCTAATCATAGTAATGCCTTTATCTACTCAAAACAAAGTCAAATATACCATATGGTGACTATAATTCAAAATAAGTGGGTATCAAAGTCACAAATTTCAACTTGGGGTAGTTACACGGTTTTTGAGATATTCAGCTGCTTAAATGGGTCTAAGAACTCAATTTAATTATACAAAATTTGCGATTAGAACGTTACTTGTTGATGGGAAATTGTTTTAACTGACTTAGTTATATAGAGACAGGTAGATGCATTAGAAAAAAATAGATTTATCTGATTGAAGTAGTTGTTGCGAGCCAGGATCGAGCCACAGGGGCAACTTCGGTACAGGTAAGGAGGGCACGGCACGCTTGCGGTCGCTCGGCTCAGCTCGTCGGACGGGGGTTGTTCTTGCCCCCTTACCATATACCACCTGCTCAGCACTCTTTTGTATCGTGCCAAAAAAATCAAAAAGAAAAAAATTAAGATGAGAAAGCTACTTTACGTTGACCTCGGACGGACCTTGAACAAAATAGGAAAGTGGAAGAAGAGGAGAGAGTAAAAAGTGAAAAGGAAATGCCCGAGAACATTTGTCTTTGCCCCCAAGGAAGGACGGGAAGATTACCGCGAAACTAACTTACCCTAGCTTACCTAATCTATATCTACCCAACACCAAAACTATTAACCTAACTAACTTAAACTATCCTAAACTAACTATACCCTAGCCGCAACTTCCCTTCCCGTCGTCCCTTAAAGACAAAGATTCGCCAAGACGACGAAACATGCCTGTTGTTGATGGCACAGGTTGACCAGCCCACCCTTAGCATCGTTTGACGCTACCGAATGCTACCACTCTGGCCGATATTGCGAGTGGTAGCCCCTAAATACCTCCTAGTCACAACCTACCCCATCGATGAAAGTCGGTCGAAGTTAAGTCCTGTCGTCACCGTTCGTAAAAGTCGGTACTGTCATCGTAAACCACCGAAGGACGGCCTGTCCGTCATCCACACACCGATTGCAACGCACTTAAGTACACATCACTCCGAAATTAGCACACATTCACGAATTATATAAACAGCTCATAATTTATTAATAAAAAAAAACTAAAATCCACTAAAACTTCTGCTCTTAATACTAAAACTATTATAACCTAAGATTTCAATTCAAATATCTTAAAACTATTACTCACGATTTACACTACTGATGATCCCCCGATGTCCTGGCGCCAGCACGAAGAAGGATGATGTTGATTTTTGAGGCAATTCACCTTTCAAATTTACGCGCACAAAACAAATATTAAAAGCAGAATTCAAAAAAAACTAAATCTAATAATTCACCTAACCTTACGTTAAATTCACAAAAATCCAAAATGCAACTCTACTTAAAACTAAAATTTACTCTAAAATTCACTTTCAAAATTCTTTTTTTTTTTTTTTCTGCTTTTTATCTTTATCTCCGATTTCGGAGCACTTTTTGATGTTTTTAGGGAGCTCCTCCGATTTCGGAGCACTAAAATTGTTGTTGGCGCTTCCTATCGCTGGTGGTGGCGAAGCACCCTGAACCCACTGTTGCACGGCGTTAAACGATGAACTTCGAAGCTATTTAAATCCCCACCAGATTTTAAAACTGGGAAGAGGCCTTAGGTCGTATCGCCTCGGTTTTGGTTGCCCTAAGTTGACGGTCACCTTGCCCGTTACTGCGCCCGCTAAGCAACCGGTAGATACTTGGCTGTATCAAAAAAATTACGGACCGACGCAACGGAATTTGTACAGCCGGACGCAAGGGTCGTATCGGGCTTTTAAGAACCGAGTTCCTACACAAAAATAGAAGAGGCATCTTCAATTTAACTACCGAAATCATTGTCTTATGAGAACATACCTTCAATATATCTGTATATTTCTTTGCCTTTGTGGCCTATAACTTTGACGCCCCAGACCTCTTCCTTTATATATGGGATTTAATGGATTCACTGCCTGCACAAATTCCAACATTAATTTTACTCAGAAAACATTCATTCAAATAACTCACCAGCAAAAATGTAATTTTAAACTAAAACTATTTTTTTCGCACGCCACTGTAAATGGCACTTGCAATCACTCCAGCAAAATGGAATTTCGTTTGCTCTCTATTGTAGTCAACCACTAGCTAATAGAATCACAAGAAAAGTGAGGGCCGGTCTGTTACTCGGTCATTACACCCTGCCGGTAAATTTCATAAATTCTATGTGTGACGTTGTCTTCCCCTTTCCTTTTCCCTGTCTCTGAGCCTATATTATGATCTATCAGCCGGTTGACCATAAGCAAAAAAAATTTCTCCAATGTATTGTCTTCTATGACCACTATTTCCCCTTCCTTTATTTCGCTAATTGCCATTCGCTCTTACTTTTGTTTTTCCTGTGTTCTATTCTCCTATCGATCTTGCTCTTATACTTTCGTTTATACCTTTTCTAGCTTCATTTGTACTCGAGTCTCGCTTTCTCCTCCTTCTACTTTTTTCTTCTTTTAACGTTTTGCTGATTCTTGTTGTTTCGTTTGTTGTCAATGTCTTGTATCTAATAGTAAGCCAGTCAATAAAATAATCGTATAAATAAATAAAATAAAATAAATAAATAACAAAAATATTGCACAATAAAATAAAATTCTAAAATCTAAACGTAAACAAAACTAACACCGATCAAATTTGAGTTCTCGGTGTCGGTAAGTCAGTAAATACCTAACGCATTGTCCACCTGATGGACAAGAGAACCGAGAAAGGGGAATCACACAGTTGGGCACATAATTTTTGCATGGGGGCGCTGCACCAATGCAACAACAACGATCTGTCAAACAAATGGAAATTGCACATGGACGACATACAAATCACATCACAGGTAATAAATTATGATATTTTTCATAATTTGTCATTTTTTGTGATCAAATATTCTTTTCATTGCAGGTACAAAAAAGGTGGTTGCGGTGGACAATATCACAGGTGGGTTTTATGTATTTGCACGTGTAGTTTGTTCTAGATCATGGATTTTACTAGGCAAACCACCGTGCAAATCGTTTGTTTACATTTTGTGGTAAAACATTTTTTTTTTCTTTTCAGGTACCTTATGCTAATATGGCCCCGCAACAGGCTCGACGGCGTTTGCCGAGTGGCCGTGAGGCTAACGACCTCGTAAAAAAAGGGGTCCTAATCATGTTTGGATTATATGTTATAAAGGATCATAGCAGGATATAATTTGGCTCGATCTGGTCGTTGTGCCGTGTGGCAAGGGCCAACACCCTGGGATATATTGCACCTAGCCGGGCACAGTGTAATTGTGTGAAAGTGTGTGTGTATGTGCAATGCAATGCAAAATAAAGTACATCAAGTACAATAATTTACCGTGTTGTGTTTATGTTTTTCTTGTGCTTTTGTTTTGGTTTTCGACGATTATGTGTTAAGAGATATTAGCAGCTGGATGCCAGCTGATCTCTGCTTTGGCTAATGCTGTAATCCGTTTGCTTACGGAATCGCAATTTCGGTTGTTTGTTTTGATAAATAAAAAAATAAATAAACTCTACTACAATAAATAAATGACATAAAAAGACATAACTAAAGGTAGATATCACAGCTAATGGCCTTAATACTAAAATAAATAAATAAAATCTCTATGATAAATAAATAAACTATGTAATAAATAAATATATGTAAATAGATCTCTATAAAATAAATAAATAAATAAATATATAACGACACATTGAATAAATAACATGAAAATAAATAAATATCACAGCTAGTATAGAAAGCAACGGCAGGCGTGAGTGCGTCAAGATCTGCAGGCCTATTTGGCTTACGTATGTAGGTCTTTAGCGTGATAAACACCCGCCTTCTCTCCATTTACGTTGCCTACTTCATATAGGGAATTCCCAATCGTTTTTAAAATGATCCCTTTAATGAATTTCGGTCCTAGCTTAGCGTTATAATTGTCAATTTGGTTACTTTGTTTAAAATTTCTCCTATATACTAATTGTCCTACTCTATATTGCACATCCCTACATCTAGTGTTATAAGTTCTCGTCGCTTTTTGGTGAGCTAGCCCTAGATTGTCAAAGATTTTATTGCGTATTAGCTCTAGTTTGTCATTCTTCGAAGTAACTTCGGTAGTCATGTTTTTGATTTGGTCAAGTTTTCGTAGCACTTCGTATGCACTAGCGTGCTGTACCATATGGTTTCCAAATACGGCGTAGTAGGGTTCATACATGGTCGCATCATGAACCACACTCCTCAAGGAAAACGCTGCTTCGCTAACATGTTGGTCCCAGTTCTTTTGGTCGTCTTTTAGGTATGACCTAATCTTGGCTAGGACCGACCTGTTAACTCTTTCTGACGCATTTGCTTGAGGAGAATAGAACGCGGTGCGAACATGTCTGACCCCGTACTTGTTCAGAAAGCTGGCAAACAGTTCGGAAATGAATTGCTTGCCATTGTCCGAATGGATATATTCTGGTACTCCGAAGATATGGAATACGTTTTCTTCCAAGTACTTCACTACCTCCGCTGCCGTTGCTTTTCTAATCGGTCTTAAAAATACAAACTTAGTAAAATGATCTAACGCTATAAATATGTGTGTATGTCCGTTCTTTGTCCGTGGGTAAGGTCCTAAAAAGTCAATGTATAGTCGTTGGAATGGCCGCTCCGTTATAGTCTGCTGTCCCATCGGCGGCCGAGAAATCATGTTAAGAGGTTTGCAGCATTTGCAGATGTCACATGATTTCACCCAGTTCTGTACATCGGTGACCATTCCTGGCCAGAAGTACAACTGCCTTAATTTAGCTAGGGTTTTGTGTATACCCCCATGACCCGATGATGGTGAATTGTGAGCTGCTTGTACCAGACTCTCTCGCAACTCCCCCGGTATCCAGAGTTTCCAGGCTCTGTCGTCTTGTATCGCGTCGCCAGTTCGTATGTCAGTTCGTTTGTAGACAAATCCGTCTGAAACACATATGTCTGGTAGTCGGTCCTGGTTGTCGTTTATGGTCTTTCTCAGCTCATCGTATTCCTCTGACGAGAAGCACGGTGAACTGAGATCAACCTGTATTGTCTTGTGTTCGGGACTGATCTCCTCCATATGGACGCGTGATAGAGTATCAGGGACCACATTTTGGGTACCTTTCCTGTGTTCGATCTCGAAGTCGAATGCCTGAAGTTTGAGGCTCCATCTGGCTAGACGGCCAGACAAATCCTTTTGGGTCATCAGCCATTTCAAACTTGCATGATCCGTTATCACTGTGAAAGGTAATCCCTCAATGTAAGCCCTGAACTTCTTAACAGACAGAACGGCCGCATAGCATTCAAGCTCCGTTACGCTATAATTCCGCTGAGCAGAATTAAGCTTCTGGGACATGAATGCTATCGGTCGTTCGTTGTTTTCAGCATCCATCTGGAAGAGAACACTCCCTACACCTGATGTCGAAGCGTCACATTGTATGTAAAATCGTTTCTTGAAGTCCGGATTTGTCAAAATGGGTGCGGACACCAAAGTCGCCTTAAGTTCTTGAAACGCGTTCAGCGCATTGTCAGTCATTGTGAAAGTTTGTCCTTTTTTAAGGCAGTCGGTCATTGGTGGAGCTAGTGCCGCAAAGTTCGGTATAAATCGTCTGTACCAGCCTGTCATCCCCAGAAACCGACGGAGTTGTTTGGGAGTCTTTGGTACAGGAAAGTTCTCGACCGCCGATACCTTGTCGGGGTCTGTCCTCAAGCATCCATCGCCGACTATGTAACCTAAATATTTAATCTCTCTGTAACAAAATCTGCTTTTCTCGACATTGATTGTGAGCCCCGCTTCCCTTAAACATTTTGCCACCTCTTCGAGCGATCTGGCGTGTGATTCGAAATCTGGAGAACAAACCAAGAGGTCATCGAGATAGACAAAGACATACTCTCTCAAACGAGCGGGTATGACTTTGTCCATAAGCCGACACATTCTCTGGGCGGCATTACACAGTCCGAATGGCATAACCGTGAACTGATATAACGGCCGTCCAGGGACTGTGAAGGCTGTCTTCTCTCTTGACTTGCTCTCCAGCGGAATCTGCCAGAAAGCGTCCTTTAGATCGATCCCGGAAATAAATCGGGTATCTTGTAGCCGACTTAGTAGGCCTTCAATATGGGGAAGGGGGTAAGAACAACCCCCGTCCGACGAGCTGAGCCGAGCGACCGCAAGCGTGCCGTGCCCTCCTTACCTGTACCGAAGTTGCCCCTGTGGCTCGATCCTGGCTCGCAACAATGGCGCCCAACGATTTTCGGCTAGGCCAATAGCGTCTCCAAGGGGATGATTTTCCTTTAAGAAAATCATCGCCTTGGATTTGCAATAGCCTTCGCGTTTTTTTTTATTTTAAATTTTTCAACTTTATTTTTGGTTTTACTTTTCTGTCTTCTTCTTAGCCCAAGAACTGTTTACGCTTTTGTTTCCAGCATAGATGGAAGGCGGCTGTCCAATCCAAAGGGCAATAGCCTGTGGATTTGTGAGGTAGCTGGAAATTTGTGAAGGATCCAAGAACGGCTTTCGGCTCTGACATGAACTGGTGGCGGCTGTCCAATCCCTAAGCATATAGCCAGGGGATCTAGTGAGGTAGTCAACGGTTTATGTCAGAATCGAGAGCTAGGTTGAAGTGGATAGGCCAGTCACCAGCTGCTGTCCGTTGAGTAAAAGCATCAATGCTTGATCAACGTGAGGCGTGGGTGCTGGCCTAGAGACTTTAGCCGTGTTAGAGATCATCCTGGATGTCCTAACCAGCCTTGTATTTGGATTTACCAGATAGCAAGTAGTGGTAGGGAAAGAAGGGATGTACTCCGACACTCGTCAAGACGTCGAGACACTAGTCACAATCCGACTTTTCTCTGAAACGACATTTTACGAACTTCGACTTAACAAACCAAATACCACTGAGGAGATAACGGAAAACCTGTCTAGAAATCCACACACCAACGCAAGATAAATTTAAAAGACCCGAAAGAGTTCAACAACGAACCAAACATTTTAGCTCGGCCACATTTAGTGAACAGCTCCAACAAAACAGAATTTATTAAACTAAACGATACAAAAAGCATCGCAAGGGCACAATAATCCTTGAATCCAGAAAATTGTGGATTTAAAATTTTTTTTGATTTTTTTACTTTTTTGAAAATTTTGAATTTAAGTTTTTTTGAATTTTGATTTGAATATTGAATTCCTATTTTACTAGGTACCATTTGAAAATTTTATTAGACAATTTATTAGGTACTTTTGAATTAAAAAAAAAAAAAAAATTTAACCACAACCAAAGCTCAAAGCTCAAAATGAGTGAGAGAGATAGGGCGAATAGTGCTGAGCAGGTGGTATATGGTAAGGGGGCAAGAACAACCCCCGTCCGACGAGCTGAGCCGAGCGACCGCAAGCGTGCCGTGCCCTCCTTACCTGTACCGAAGTTGCCCCTGTGGCTCGATCCTGGCTCGCAACATAGTTTCGTATTAGAAATATGGGGATAATAATCTGGGCGCTTAAATTGCGAATAAAAGTTTCCCAGTAGTGCGGGCTAGCTTCTATTTGATATCATTGCTAGAGAGTATTGTAGAGAATAGAAATGTATAATTTCATCGTTTGTAGTTGAACAGTTTTTGAGATATGAGCGCGAGAATTGTTAGCTTAAATTTCGCTTAAATCTCAAATAAATCAATAACTGTTTGGCCGATGGGCACAATTTGTATTTTGTTAGATTGGTAGGGTTGAGCACTTTTGAAAAAAGAAGATTTCATAGTTTTTTTGGTATGGTTTTGGAGATAACGGCTAATTTAATCAAATTCTTTCAAATGGTCATAACTTTCTAACGGTTGAACTACAAACGAAAAGCTTTTCACTACAAACAACTACAAACGATTGTCTATCGAAATGTAAACATCTAAACCTTTTTTTTAAGTGCGGGCCAACTTCACAAATGCCCATAAAACCTGCCCAGTAGTGCGGGAGATGTTTAAAGTACATTACATCGATTGTGACGGATGTACATAATAGATGTGTGAAATTTGGTCGTTTGTAGTTACATAGTTTTTGAGAAATTCAACCGCTTAAATGGATATCCGCACTTTTTTGCTTAAATTTCCCTTAAATCTCAAATAAATCATTAACCGTTTGGGCGATGGGCACAATTAGTATTTTGTTAGATTGGTAGGGTGGTGCACTTTTGAAAAAAGAAGATTTCATAATTTTATTTGGTATGGTTTTGGAGAAAACGGCGATTTGATGTTCTCTGCTTAAACTGCATATAATTTGTTTACCGCTGCAACAAATTTTATAATTTTGATTTTATTACATATGCCTTCTACCAAAAATATTATTTTTGTCGTTTGCAGTTGTCCAGTAATAAAAATATTCACCCCCTTAAATCGGGTTGCGCGAACCTTTCGCTTAAATTGAGAATAAATCATTATCCAATTGATTAAATCGATAAGAAATCATTATCCAATTGCTAAACAATGCTTTTTTGATTTCATTAGAAAGAGAGGGATGTGCTTTATGCACCAGTATGCTCAATTAATTTTTCCGTGTTGGAAATTCGAAGTTATAGGTACAAACACAAATGTCTTAATATCTCTTAAATACTAATTTTCAGAAAGAAACGCTTTTCACTACAAACAACTACAAACGATTGCCTATCGAAATATAAACATTTAAATTTTTTTCAAAAATTTCTAATTTTTTCTAATGGTCATAACTTTCTAACGGTTGAACTACAAACGAAAAGCTTTTAACTACAAACCTTTTTGAACGAAACTACATCGAATGACACACAAT